>OZ022227.1:8097380-9542455 GCA_963978835.1 Tenthredo scrophulariae | reverse complement strand
ATCCCCTTGCTGCTTTGCTCAATTCGTTGTAGACCGCATCGTCTCGCCGTTCCCTGACATACGAGGTGAGAAAGCCCCGCAGGAGTGGGTTAGGTATACGAAGGCTACGATGCCAATTACGAGACACACGTCCGCCGCTCTAGAGAATCCAGCATCCAGTAGAGGGTCGTCGTTGTCGTTCTCGTCGACGTTGTACCTGTGGATAAGCAGAGTCGCGCGTGTACGCGGCAAGAGGTTGATTTCGTAACGAGTGATAAGCATCTGTGCTGGACAGGTTTCAAATTAATGTCAAGTCTCCGGATCCGAAAAAGAGTTTATTAACGCCCAGCACCGGTAGAATGGCTCTAGGCTATGTCGTTTAATTTAATTACACCAAGGTGCGAGCTTCTGGTTCATTTGAATCGCAATCGTTTATACACATAACATCGGCCTCAATCCTCATTCTCCTCAACCCATCATTGTTGTATTAACTCGTCACTGAGTTAACGAGTCGTACTCATTTTTCATTATGAAAATTAACCCCATTAAAAAATCCTCATTTTCACATCCCCTGATTTTTTTTTTTTTTTTTCTTTTTTACCACAGCTTAAATCTGTTGTTAAATAATTGATTAGAAAATAATTCTCGCAATAAATATATATATCAACATTAATCAATGCTCGATCACCTTACCGCAGAAATAACATCGCCGCTCTGTTCACAGCGTGTTCCGTTCTAACGCAACGTTGAGAAGGGGGAACCAAATAAAGAAGAAGAAGAAAAGAAAAAAAAAAAGAGAAAAAATTAATGATATTAATCTCTTTCCTTTTTTGTTCACCACCGTAAAACAGTCCTTGTCGAGGATCCAATCCATCAAATGTTTATAATTATGGACTGTGACGTAGATAAAGATCTAATCATTTCTCTAAAATTAGAGCACCGCTGTGAAACAGCGCCTACAGGCTCACTCGTTATACAGCCAACGCTGATAATTGTATTGTACAGGGAGTTGGCAGATAAGAATCGGTCCGGATTGGTCAGATCCGCGTGAGCGCACAGATTGAACATTTACTGAGCCCTTTATACGATTTACCAAACTCGTATAGCCCCACACTGCCGGTATATAGGTTTTGCCGGGTTTTGCTATAGAACACGGCGACGGAAGTGAGCTTTTATAAACGCGTTCAAATCGCATTATATACTTACTTCTGAGATAATTTTAGAGCTTTATCCGGTCTAAGGTGTTCGGATAATGTCTAGGAATTTTATCGAATTATAAGAATTAAGGTAACGGTCTTTTAGTCGTTAGTAAATTTTAATACTGTTATTATTCATAACATAAAACATAAAATTTGTGCAGGAAGGTACCTACCAATTCCTATTCCGCACCCATAATTATACTTCACCTTTTCTTAGCCCATTAATTACGGCTAATTACGATATAAGGCCAACGATTTAATCCGTGAATTCTCACAGCTATACGATTGAACGAACGGAAGTGTGTCGTTTATTTTCACTATCTTTATCCAATTTCTTTTTTTTCCTTCGTCTGATCTCTTCCTTTTTTCTCGACACCATATTGGATCCGGTGCGGGTCTGATTTGTATGTCAAAACAGTATAGTAGCTCTATACCTACCCACGCGATTAAACACTCGTGAGTCAATTCTAGTAGGGTAATAAATTCTAATCAATCGATCGTTTAAAATCAAAGCATCTATCAACTTAATAAATAACTAATAAATATCGCGTCTCTGATGCCAAAAAGGCACAGGTCCTTATACAGATCTACCTATCTTAAAAGCCAAGAAAGCATAAAAAAAATTTTTTTTTTTTTTGGCCAATCGCATCAGGATAATTTGAAATGAATATTTTTATAAAAAAAAAGAAATATATACCAAACCAAAAGGGCATATAGTTATGCATATGCCTTTTTGGCTTTCAGAAAAATGATTTTTTTCTTATTTTTTTATGTTTTATGCTATTTTCATATTTTCAAAGTGATAGACGCGATATTATTTTGTACGATTTAACTACGGGAGGGAACTGACTTATTTTTTACCTGAGGCGATGCCGTAGGCACTGACGCTTTTCCATAAAATTGGAAAAACCTGCCACAGGAAGAATATTTAGCAGAACAAATTTTCTGCTGGGCAATCGTTCAGATTTATAGATGATCGATAAGAGCGGATGACCGTAATCGTAAAATTTGTTGAAATTTTTTTTCAAATTTTTTGGTCATCCGCTACATCGAAATGGAAATTATTCACTGAAGGAAAATTTGCTCTGTCAAATATTCAAAAGTCAGATTTTTGGATTCGATAGAAAGGCACGAGCAGAGCATATCGCCCATAAGTACCTACTATGCGTCAAACACATATATCGGGTGTATACCCTTCACTCTCCCTGCAGTACCTGAGGCGTTTAATTTACTTATATATACACACGTAGAGACCACTATTTTAACAAGCAGCTAAAGTAATATAGAACCATAGTAAAATAGTCATATAAATGTTGAATATAGAGCTAACAATAAAATAGAATAGTATATTGTGACAAGCATTCGCGATTCACGCGGCTTCGAACTCCGTATAGAATACATGCTGAGTTTCGCTGTAGTATTGAGCACACAGGCTTTGCTTAATTATTACGTCTTGTCTTTTAATCTGATTAACTTAGTCCCGTACGAGTCAGACTTTGCGTCGTCGACATTAGTTTTGTTTCTTAAACAATATTTCAGCCCACCGTATCGCCGCTTTGCTAACGAGTATAAGCGTTAGGTATACGTATCCGATACGAAACGAAACGAAATGAAACGAAACAAAACGGAATGGTCTCTATATAAGAGGATATCTTGGACCTCGTGGCGTTTATAAAGAACGGTGAACGAACCGATAATATTTTATAGACAGACTAATTTGTTTTACGATGGGAGTCGGGATGAAAGTAGAAAAAAAAAAAAAAAAAAAATTTAAGGAATGGAAAAAAAAAAAACAGGAAAGGAAAGAAGATGAAATATTTTAGAAAAATTAGTTCGGTAGTGACTAACGAACAAGACAACGAGGCGCTAGTCAACGAAATTCCTCTGACCATGTATAAAGTTATTTATGGTTAGTTGGAAAGAAGAGTGAGGTTTTAAAAGATTTATTCAAATATTTAAATGACTATTGGATAAAATCGTTTTGAAAAAATAACTACTGAATCAAGATAGGTAAGTCCATAAATTTACATGTAGCATTAACATTGTTTGCGAAATACATTATAAATGTAAGTCGAAACAAGAATGGTTGATGTGAGTCAGAGATCAACACCATATCTTGTCCGGCCAATTAAATATCTCGTAACTTTAACTAGCTGTACTAAAAGCCTTGTTACCTTGTTAAACTTTTGCATTGACGGTCTATAGTTATTCATAAAAAATTTTTTTTAACACGTATGTACGATCATCAATTTCATATACTATATAGTATATATTCATTGTAGAAAACAGAATGAATTTTCAAGAATTTATGAATTACGAGTGTTGAAAAAATCAAAACGACTTGGGACTGTTACGTAATTGGTTCTTTCATTCTCTTTTTCCTTTTTTTTTTTCTTTCTCTTTCCGGTCGCAAGTCCTTAAAATAAGTAGCGCTCTTTTCTGCAGTGACACTTTGATCATTTGATCAACGGCTTGTTAACCGAACTATTAGATAGTAGACACATTCATGTCAAAAGAGGTCGTTGAACTTGACTGAGAATTTTAACGCGTGCCAGGGATAGTTTTTTTTTCTTTTTTATATATATATATTATATTTTTTTTTTTTTTTCTACATACACCTCCTACTTAGGTATACATACTTTATTTCGAATGAACAATGAAAAATTAGATATGCATCTTAGGATTAACATCGACTACTATCCCATACCGTTTCGTACGTAATAGTAAACAGGCTGTGATTATGATTTATTGCCACCGATTCTTTCCTTTTTATAAATCCTACGTTTTCAAATTTGATTTTTGGTAATCTTCGCTACGAGCATTGAACCTGGTAGACGAAAGAAAAAAAATGTTAAGCAACTTTTCACCATCTCTAAGTTCTCTGTATTAAAAAAAAATAATATATATATATATATATATATATATAATATCAAAACAAAAGACAAGAACCCGATTTGGTACAGCCGTGTGATTCGTCATAGTTATCTGAGTGATTATTAGAGATCGGATTTGATCGACTTCCCTATCCCATAGTAATTACCTAACCAGTAGTTTCGGCAAACGGTACGTTCTATTTTTTTTTCAATGACTAACACGTTATAAGTTTCGCTCCGCACGAGTCGAACGCTTTGGGACTAGTTTATAGTTGTATTTATTTATTTTTATTCATATTTTAATATTTTTTTGTTCTATCCAATCACCGAGCACAAAGTTTGTGCTTAGACTCCAACACGTGCGTCAACAACCATACGCGTGAAGTGTATATGAGCTAGTGAGGGATAAACGCAAGTCTACTTTCGCTGTGGTATTTTGCTGAAACTATTACAGTCTCGCGAACATGTTTGTAGATACGAAATAGGTTCCTCATTCATTCACAAAGGGCCGGGATTAGTTTGGTTTAGTTTCGTTCACTTTACTTTTTCCAAATTCTTTTTGGTATCCTGAAAGCTACCTGTTCGGTCCATTATTACACTGCGATTCAAACGGAAGCGGGTCTCACCTCTATCTGGTCCGATTATCATAAGCCGTTGATTTATATCCTCTGTCCATTCGATTACAAAGCCGTGTATGGGACAGGCGAATAAATGCCGTTTTAACGTAGTACAGCTGTAGAAAAATAACCAGTTGAATTTTGTCGGAGAAATGAGATATTTTATGGACTCACTTCTGGACTCTCGAGCGCCACGTTGTTACATATCGTTTCAACTGCGTACCTATTATATGAATACCGTAGGTGGCCGGTAATCAACTCATTTCGAAAATCTAACTCTTAATTATTTTCAAGCAATTACCCAAACGATGTTAAATAACGAGTGAGCTAGAAATTGTGTCACGGAAAATTATTCCAAAATAAAGATAGGAGAATTTTCTGATCTGAGATTTTAGTTAGAGAAGAAAAGAATCGGTTTATACAAATTAAGTTTGTCAAAGACATGAAATGCCAGAGTGGATAGAATTCGGCCATTCGGTATATAAACTTCGTTCTTGAGAGCAGGTCCTAGTCCTACCTTTACTGACCGAAATTTTTTTTTAAAATTTGAAAAAACTCGGAAACGATGATCAAAAATGATGTATAATGGATTTATTCGATTCGAATCGATTTATTGCATATAGACTTGGGGTACGTTGCTGCTTTTTGTGTTTTTGACGCGTAGACTTTGATATTAACCAAAATAAGTGACACGACTACACTTGACGAACATAAAAAATTCATTTTTCTCGATCTCGACGAATCTAGCGTGCTGTATCGAACCTATTCGTCCATAATCATCGAATGAATTCATTATATATCATTTTTGATCATCGTCTCCGAGTTCCGTATTTTTTTTTTTTGTCGGTAAAGGTAGGACTATGACATGCTCTTAAAACATAATTCTTTGACAGGGTATGACCATAATTCAGATCATTTTGTAGCTCATATAGTTTTAATTGGTTGACAAGGCGTAGTTTAATTTTGTTTTATCGTAGGTTGATTATAAATCGGTATCGACTACTGAACATCATCAGCTACCGGTGCGTGGTGGTTAAGAAAATCAATAAAATACCGTCAACTTTCATATATAATTAATTGTATCACACGCGCGCAGGTATAACGATCAGAAACTATAAAGATCGTAGGTGTGTCGTGTTAGAATAGCACGAGCTGTATGTTATCCGAATGCACCATATACTCCATAGTTTCACAATCATTCAATTAACAGCAAAGTGTAGGGCAGGTGTAGGCTGCTGGGAGCAAGAAGTTGGTTGTTAAAACCACCGCAGACGCAGTTAGCAGAGAGTCGCATTACCCAGGGCCGTCTGGAGTCATTCAAGGGCCCTTCATATGAAATTTGAACAAAAGTATATCAACGGTTTAAACGCTGCCTTATACACAAAAATCAATTCTTCATCAGCCAGAATGGGACAGCGATAAAAAAAAAGCGCAATAGTTGTCCAATAAGTGCTCGGACTGAGTTTTTTTTACCAGAGCCTGGAAATTTTTATAGGTCACTATAAGCTGCAGTGGTAATATAATTATTCCCCTAAATATTCCATCATGATACGTTGATTAGATGATCGCGATTGGTGTTTTTACCTTTTTTTAGATTTTAACCATACTTTCTTTGAACACGAGTTAGAAGGCCATACTATGCCTGGGATATAGTAATCAGAATTTGTCATCCTTTCATCTGCAAATTTGGCCTAAAACTTAAGCCTCTCGCTAGCGATACTGCCGATTGATTGTAAAATGGCCACACGAGCTTTTCAGAGCAGAAACTCGGCCATTACCGAGGCTAGATCTATTAATGCCGATTAATTGACAAGGGGAATTAGCGGCTGGTAGAAATGTCCTCAAGTCGTTAATACATTTATGCATGTCGATAACATCAGAGTTGTTATATCAGATGTTATTGCTGCGCTTTTCATCGCATTGTAAAAATCTTGCGAGCCTTTGGTACAAAATGGATTGAGCCTTTTGAGGTACTGAAATTATTCGACGATAAAGTGACGACTCGAAGCTTAAATCTATCCGAAAATGAAATTTTTGATTTCCTGATCATTTCACGCGAAAAACAATTCAAAGAAGAAGACTCAGGCGCCTAGTGGACTCACTTCCATGCTTCGATACCAGTTTCTCAAAGTAACACATAGGTGGCTTTAATTTTCACAAAAACCCCTGAAGGTTCGAACACCTATATCTGGTATAACAGCAAAACTCTATTGCTGTAAATATTGCGACACGTGCGCGTAATGTACTCGCTGGTTGGCTCGTGGCATTGTTAATGCGTTATAAACTTCGCGAGATACCGGTGCCCTCATTCATTTCCAAGTCCCTATGAGCTGGTGAGGCCACTGATATGGACACGATGGTGCCACTATATTCTCGGTCTTGTCTATAAGATTGGAATATATACGTCTACACACTATGTGTGCACTTGCAGGCAGCTGTATACACGATATTAAATGCACACCCGCACTACTGGTAACATAGAAACGAGCACATATAAATTATAAATGTGGTGTATTATGTAGGTGGACCCTACCGTTCGGTATAATTAGTTATATTTTTCTCAACACCGTAGTCTGCAGTGTTATGATATGTGTTACGTTTGAAAGTGAGTGGATCCTACGATCGCCCCGGTTAAAAGAAGGTTTAACATTACACGAATCTCGTATTTGATCTAGTGTTCCGTTCACGATGACAAAACGTAGACCCAGACGACGTCTGGACACCCGCGCCTTTTCTTATGTGTACACCGTCGGAGAATTATGTGTACAAATTCAAACTGCTTCAAGCTATAGGCATACGTATATTGCTTGACATATCAAGCACTGAACCATTTCAAGAATGGTCGCCGTCTTAGTCCCTAATAAAGAGTGGATTTAATTAATTTGCAAGATCGCGAGAACTGGCATGGGTAGTACGTTCTACGAGTGCTCGTTTATTAAGTTGCCTACAACAGGACAGTGACCCACTGTTGAGCGCACCAAGTGGTTATAAATTTACATAGAGCGATTAGATTCTTGTCTCTTTTCTTTTTTTTTTCTTTCTTTTTCTGTTCTAACCAGCAGAAAAAAAGATCATCATCGATAGTTAATAGGTACTCTTAAAGGAAGTCATCGACCTGCACCACGCGCACGTCTCTACTTCGTGTTATTCGGAAAACCCAGACTGAAACTATAGTTGGGACATTATAACTCCACTTGGTAAACCAAGGAATCTCAGAAGTGATTATTTCTTATCTTCTAAAATACGAGAAGAATAAATGGAATTTTTCAACGAGATTTATTGTCCCAGTTAAAATCGACTTCATCGATTTCTCCTCGGTTTAAGGGGCGCAGGCAGGATAAGGTTTGCTGAGATTAAATGGTTCAGCGGTTTAAAAATTTGTCAGATTCTGTCGGGTCCCGCGGTTCGTTCTGCACGCTAGAATTATTCGAACCATAAGTATGCCTTCGTGCACTACATTCCTTGGCTATTAGCGCTAATCGATTATTCCGTGACCGATCGAATGATTTAAATAAACACTAGGTTCGTTCCAAATTGGGCACCGCCAGCCACGCCCTTAAAAAAATAAGAAAATAAAATAACGTAGTAACCTACCACGCTCTGATATTGATTTCGTTTTATTTTACGATTCATATTTCATCTCAGTCTCTGCACGTACCTATACCTATCCGCGACGTGTGAAAGAGCGTGAAAGTCTATATAAATATGCAAAATAAATGCAACTAAAATCTACCAAAATTTGATAAAAAATCGTGCCGAAAAATTTGTTCAAAAACGATTCGTTTAGCTTGACGATATTACCGATATCTCTATTATGTGCAAATTTATTGAAATTTCGCGATTACATCCGATTTCTGTCAATATCACTTCATGATATAAAGAGTGTGATATAACAGTATGGGAAAATTGTATATAATTAGTACATAAATTTGAACAACGATAATAATTTGGTATTCGGATACGGCGACGGTTAAAACCACTTACGGAGTATCCGCGGCTTTTGAGATTCTAGACATGCGCTAAGGTAGACCGTGGACAGGATCAGGTATTTGTAGCGTTTACAGTAAACGCGCGCAGCGCAACTGGAGGACAAGCAGCAACTCGAGCAAGGAAAGCAATTGAATTAGTTACCAGCCCGTGGGGTCTGGCGTCTTAATGTACTAGCGACAGCCTGTCCCACTATGCGAACGTAAAAAACTTTGGAGAGAGTGAGCAGTGTTGTGCAGGCATCGAGAGAATTTGAGTCTGTGTCACAGAGGAGAATAAATTATGAATATTTTCGGCTATTGATTTATAGGGTTCGTCAAGTTTTTCGTTTTCTTTAGATAAATATTTTCAGCGATTGTCGTTGATCCGATTACGAGTAAAATCTAACAAGTTTTATCGTATTGAATTACCTCGAAGGTCTGTTCGATAATTTATTCTCCAATCGTACAGACTTTTTATTGATCTAAATCTATACGGTCACGATAAGGCCACGCGTTCCCTTGGCTATCCGTATTCCGCCTAGATAGGTAGGTAGGTAGATACGTAACGTACGTATACGCTACACAATCCCATAAATGCAATGCTGCAGCCTGCATTATACTTTCATAGCAATAAAATCTAGAATAAACGGAAACAAGGCTGCGATATTATATATATAGTTGGGGTATCAGGTATAGGTGATATTAGTAGGTGTTACAGGGACATTGGCGCCATTTTTTACTTAACAATAATAGATTTTTAATGAAGGATTCAAACCAATTAATGAACAACGGTGCGATTTTCATTTTATGATTAAATCGTTTTATCCCTTATCTCAGTTTATCGACCCGAATGAAAATTCGCGGCTTAATATCTACCGCACTTCCTTTTAACTTGCAGAATTAATAACACATATTATGCTTTCATGGATTTGTATATCAAATCTACGACCAGCATTTTCACGCTCTTAATCACAAGCGCGTTCTAAAACGGCGTTTCCCCATTTATTCTGATTTAGCTTAAATTCGTTCCCGCAAATCATTCATTCACAGTCAAGGCTGACGCTCTTGGCTCGATCCTGACCCCTTTACACTTACAATTAGCCATTCGCAATGTCGGGTGAATATTGAACCGAATCTACCCGCATCTCGTTTATGACTTGACTATGAACGCGTATCGTTGCATCGCCGATTCATTCTCGTCGTCACGATTTCCCATTTATTTTATACCGAAAATATTGTATAAAGTGCGTCTATGGTGTTTTAAATTGGGTTACGTTTTCTCACATTGTCTATACGTTACGTAGTCACCTAATACCGGATGACATATAACTTCTTTATTATCACAGCGATGCTCAAAAGTTTCGCTAGTCTTGCATGTAGGTATAGGACGTACTGTTTCAGCGTTAAGTAGATGTCGGCTGTTTGGATTGACGTATTGAAAATGAAATAGTCAAACGAGATTAAGAGAGAGAGAGAAAGAGAGAGAGAGAGATATATAGAGACAGAGAGAAAGAAAAAAAATCGATATAATAGAATCGATCAATTAAAATCAGTCCAAGGTTGAGCTATACTATTTATTATATGCAGTCGCTAATTACTTTTAATTATAGCGCGTGTAATGCTCTAAAAATGTCAATCGAACTTTATATTTCGTCGTCTCGTGTGGCGTTGGGCAACGTTTAATTGTCGATAAACAGCAAATTAATTGATCATATACCAGGGAATACATACGTACATAATGTATATAGCATATGACTGATATATAGTACATATATGTATATGAATGATATACATACTACCTACGCGTATTCACTTACCCTTTGGGGAACTCTAGATTATCGAAATCTAAATAGGTTTAGCTACAAGGTGCAACGAGTTCTATCTACTGGTAATAGTCGTGGTAATGGGAGATTGTAGATAGTAAAGTGTTGCTGTGTATAAACACCGGGTTAAACTTAAGCGTATTATGTAACAGCGTCGAACGTGCCTGGCATTCTTAAACAACTGAGGTGATTAAAAATCTAAACGCTGCACGAGAAAATTTATTATATTTCCTTCAAGCTACGGTGCACACACTTGCTTTGCCATTTTTTTCTTTTCCCTTACCTATCCTTTTTTTTTTCTTATCATTTTATTTCGTTTCATTTCAATTCATTTTCTTTCATTTCGTTTCGTTTTGTTTCGTTTCATTTCATTTCAATTCCCATAATACCCACCTAACTATACCTTTGCCCGAAGACCATTATATTATATGTAGTTTCGCGGTGGCAGAATATATAGTATATGGCCGTGTTTCTTGTCATTCATTTAGAAATGCATCCAATTTGTTATAATCACTGTAAAAACTAATAAACGTTTATATTCTCGTAGTATGTATGTATCTATAAGTATAAGTATACTCATAACTGGAAACTAATGCGAGAATCTTGGTATCTATAACCGTTTGAAGAATTTCTATACGTACAGCGCGGTACTATTACCTTGTAAATTCTAAATACCTAATACACTATGGCATATATATGTTTTAAGATTATCTAACCTGCAGTATTAACGAATAATTTTTAATTGTGTTTCAGGTCACAGGAGTTCCCCGAACGGGCCAGTATTTGTGCCAGTACCCAACAAGAGGCCAGTGTAGATGGCCGGTGTCTGTCATACCGGTCAATTAATTAACTTAGTTAGGTAATTTTTAGATTAGATTCACGCGAAACGAGTTAAGGTAATTCGGTCTAAAGATCGCGGGTACTATAAGTAATAAATTAACAGAGTATACGAGAGTGTTTTCTCAAAACGAGGACATTGCTGACGGTGTGTGCAGTTGCTACGTTTAGCAACGGTGTGATTGAATTACGTGGTTAATTTTTTTTTTTTTTTTTTACTTTATTCCGTGTCGTGATTAAAATCGAAAAGATTTGACGCCAAAACCAGAATACGGAGAGTAGGAAGGAGTCCAGGCTTGCGGGACAGGAAGTACGTCGAGCGGTGGCCGGAAACGCGGAATTACACCGAGAGCGCCAACCTGCAATCAAGGTTCATGGTTTTCATGGTAAGTCTATTATTCAACTTCACACACTCGACCATCGTTCTTTTATTTCAATTTATTTTACAACTTGACAGAGTCCAGTTGTGTAAACATCCACACATTACAGTTCCGAATGGTATGTGCGTATTGCACACCCCTACGTACGTAGATGCTAATATAAACAGCATAAAATGTGGTTTCAAATCAATTGATTGAGTTTAAATGATGTGAAATCGGCCGACTAACGAGTATATATATTCATTTTATCGCATGCCATTTAAACATAGCGAATAATTTGACCAGCCTTTGGAGGTACGAAAGAAAGTGTAAATGTGTAGAGTTGAAACAACGAAAGTTTCGAATATTTATATCCATCCACAAAGTCAGACTGTACAAGTTTCCATTTAGGTATATGAGGTGAAAAACAACCTGACACATGAGGACAGCTGTTGCAGCAGTAGATTAGCTAAACAGTCTTACAGTTTAATTGCTATAGAAGTTACAAATTGAGTTCTAGTATGGCATATTCGATCCTGCGTGTAATTTTATCATCCAAGGACCATACATTTCTATGGCATATGAAAAGAAATTTTTTTTACTGTCATTGGTTCCGTCTAATCGTAAGAAAACTACATTTTACCCTTTAGGCTATTACACTAAAATGTCATTTTGTCACTGTCATTAAAATTTCCAGAAAAATTCTGCGCTGTCTCTTGTCTGATGGGTTTATCATGTTTGGAAATTTTAGAGAGCTCGTCAACTCAGGCAATTTTATTTTTCCTCGCCACTTTGTGGTCTGTGGTTATACGGTCAAGGAACCGAAATTTCCACAATGTTTCTTGTCAGACGTTGATCTAGGTATACATGGACATAGAGCAGCATTGACCATACATTTAAGGGTGGTTAATAAAAAGTCCATGTATACCTAGATGGTGGTGCTGAGCTGCGAGTATAATTGAAAAAAAAAAAAAAAATACTTTTTCAAAAATATATAAGGGAAATATCCAAGGGGTGAATGGAATCGTTGAAATTTGATGAGTTGAATTTATTGACAAGTGATAAATTCATGCCGACAAAGCGCTTACCTTTCGTACGATCTTTAATCGATTAATTCACAATTGATTAATTGTATAGGAAGAAGATAGTCAGACGTCTAACAATCGTTGGATAAGCTTATATAATTAACGGAGAATCTCCCTCCCATCGTTGCATGGCACTTAGCTTCTATTCCGTTTAATAGCAAGCTAGTCGATAACAAGAATAAACATTATAGGCATGCAGAGATCATATGTAATGGCAAAAGAAACAAAGAAAGAAAAAGACACAAAAAAATAATAAAATTATAAAATAAATGTATAAAAATGATCGGTGGAGATACAGCTTCTCACAAATTCCACCAATAAAGAAAACCCAACGATCGTTTCAGAGTTGAAACTTCCTGTGCAACTTTGACTCGATGCTTAAAACCTGTTATTTACTGGAATAATCGTGGAAATGAGTTCCATTTTAGTTTCTCCATGACTACAACCTTGTCTGGTCTTAGACAGGTAGGCAGTAGGTTATACACAGGTATGTGTTTACCGCCCCACTAAGATTACAGGTCTATATTGCTGCCAACCGTTGTCGACAGCATTCGGAAGGTCGGAAGACCACCGCTGTGCTCTTATAGAAATCCTGTATTTATGTATAACCGGCATAAGTTGATCGGGAAAATTGTATGCTTTTGGGGAAAAAATGTTTACCTATGTTTCATCCGATGATAAAACACCCGTTGATTTTATATTTTTTGCACATTTTTCAGGCTGCAGATTTGGATTCACCTCTGCGATTCACTCCTTGATCTCTGAATTTTTTCTTGTTTTTTTTTCTTTAATTCTTAGTGGCTCGATCTCGACTCTGAGAGATTTGGAGAGTGGGTTTAGCGAAATTCGAGATTTACTGTTCAGAATATTATATTCCTCGAGTCTCTGGGAGCGTCGAATTAATTTGGTACACGGGAGGTAACCAAGTGGTCCGTATAATGGATTCAAGACGGCTCGCGTGTACGAGCCTTAAGCGATGTCCATACCGGAACGCAAACCGCATATAATAGGTGGATACGCAGCCACAACTTATGCTTTATTGAATTTAAATTACTCTTCGCATAATTTTTGCATTATCTTCACGACGGATTTTTACTCATTCAAGATGTGCAGATCCCGTATAAACCCGTGATTTTTTCATCTAAATGAAAAATTATAAGAATCGTTTTGAATTGGATCAAGGAGAATCGGATGGTAAAAAAATATGAGAAACATCAAAATTTGAAAAAAAAATGAAAAATTTAAAAGCTGAGTTTCCAATTCGATGGAATTTTTCAACCGTATCGAAAAATAGCGTTCAAATATCTCCATGAAGATAATCATAATCTAGGAAAAGAAATGATAACGTGACATTTTTTAAAAATACACCCTTGGCTTTGAGATTTAGTTACAGCGCCGCAGTGCAGGTAGGATGCTACGTAGTTCATGGTGTGGTCTTCTGGTTCGTGTTAGTTACCGTGATGTTTATTATTGTTAATTATTTGTTGGTGGATAATGTCGAGGATTACGAGGAAATAAAAATGCAGATATAGCTTTGCGTCGCGTTGAAAATCGGCCGTAAAGTTATAAGCGAGTTGAGAAAGCTCACGTTGGGTAGGATAGGTATCAGGGGATCTCGAAGGTTGCACCTATCTACCTTCAAGCGAAGTTTATGCACCACCGCGTTACGCAAATTAGTATAACCGCGCCGAACATAACATGAAAATTATCTCCCATAATTACTGTCTAATTAGGAAAAGCCTACGCTTATATACCTACCTACTCAAGGATTTCGTCTCCGTACGTTTTACCACTTTGGATCGTATCGCGGGGAAACTGGTCAAGTCATACGGGTCGCGGGTCAACCTTGAGAGGCATTAATAATCATTTATAATATTTCGCGAGGTGTGGCGTACCCGTTAACTCGAAATAAAAACAAGAGAAAAACGCAGATCGTGTCAAGAGTCGCGAGAAGAAAGAAATAATAATAAAATATGAAAATTGTCATCGTAAACCAGTCGGATTACAAAAAGAAAAAAGTGTGTATAGGTATACATTGGTATACGTATCCGTATGGGTTATCGATAGAGATGATCGGAAAGGTATGGTATAACTTTCTATTTTTCGTTTTTTTTTTTGTTCTTCAGTTTTTCTTTCTGTCTCCGAAATCGGCTCTTAATTATTGCGTTTGCAGAACAAAGCGTGGTAATGTATCGCATTAGCTATCGTATAAAACCTGAAACCAGTGCGTTATGCAACGATTAGTTGACCGCTCAAAAAAAAAATTTCATTTCCTTCTTTTTTTCGTTTTTCGACGTTCGAATGAAGCGTCTGCGCGTCAATTTGGAGGTAAAATTTTTTAATGTTCGTACTCACGGCTGCCGCGTTGAATTTTTTTTTTTTTCAACGAGTTTAAAAATGAAGGGTTCGGCGACCCCGTGAATACTTTGAAGACCTTAAGTCTTAGATCGAGATGGTTATATATATATATTATATACACGAAGCGTTGAAAGCGGTCGTAAGATTTACCGTCCACTTACAAAAATTATCTTTCTCTGGATAATTGCTAATTCGTTTGACTACTTGGTCAAGTGGACGTCGAGGAGGTACTTGTCGAGAATATTGCAACGGTATTTACAGTAATTCTTATACGTAAGGTACCACTGCAGAGAATTCCAAACGAATTAAGTCCGCTTACGCATAATTTAGGTATACCTACTATAGGTTCTATGAATAAGGTAAAGAAAATTACGCTAATTATTCTTACCTTATTATAATATGTAGGTATATTATTGTATACGCATGCATAAGGGAATTTTTAACCTGTGCTATACCGATTGAACAGAAATATATGTATTCGCTTGGAGATTAACCACCGTAGCTAATCTAAGCACATACAGTATCGAAGGGTGTCTAATATCTCTAAATTCCATGAATTTACGGTAAATTAATGACGAAAAAATCAAAGCGAAAACAATGCACCAAATATAACGTACTGCATCGCGAAGACGAATCCGCATAGCCTTTGTAATCGCGATTACCACACCGATTATCCCGGGCTGCCTTTACGCTCCAGTAAGTTCCGTGAAAATTGCAAGAAGCTTCTAATCAGAGTACCATATAATTGGTGAAACGCGGCTCTAAGAATGAGGAACAGGAACGAGAGAGACGGTTCTAAACTTTAGAGAATATAAAGAATTAAGAGGCGAATATAAGTGGGCGAAGGTACGGTGCAACTGGATTACTCGCATGCGCACTACTCTACATGATGATCATGCATCTTGCAAGGTCTACCTCTAATTAGGTCGTTCAACCTCGCATCGACGGTCACAAGATACTCGAACGAATGATATCAGCACTTTTTATTATCACATCAGCAGTATTCTAACACTTGGGTAAAAGTCACGTGTATAGAACGGATTTTATTACCGATGTGAAAATTAATGTGAAATTTAATTGCGAAATATAATTCGGGATATTGATAAATTATCTCAAACGAATTATTCCGCGGGTATATTAGCGCTGCGATAATATTAAGTAAATAATTGACATACTATATTGCTGTATTATATTGGTTCGGGGTACTGCGGATACTGGGCGTGTAAGGTAGCTGCTGAGATCCGAAATCAGAGGTGAATTCGAGTCGACGCCCACACGTATGGAACCGTTCGCCAGGGTTCCAGTCTGTTAATTGTTCTGATGGATTTAAAGTTGGCGCCCGAAATAAATGAATGTCGTTCGAGGAGGCGCGGCGGGTAGGTACGGGGACCGTTCAAATATATGGACGTCACGGATTGTAATTCTTCGGAGGATCGCGCTGCTCCGTTCTATACCCGAGTCTTCCGTGTCCTTCGGAGGAATTGTTACTTGCATGGGATGCTGTCTTGGCTGTACATCGTGGGTATCCATACGAACGTGTATTATAGGTATATATCTTTGTATATGTATACATAAGGTAATTCAGTGGGTATGTAATACCCGAGTATTCTTGCCATCGGTAAAAACGATCATTTAACAATCTTTTATTCTCGCCAAGAGATATAAAGACGCGGTTGACTGCCGAGAAGAGTTTTGAGATGAGTTAAAAAGTGGTGTTGAAAAAAAAAAAGGATCAGGTAGGGTAGGATATCAATAAGCGGTTTCATTGGTAGTGAGTGATAAAAATTTAACTTCTAAAATTATAAACTAGCCTTGTTTACGATCTTCGAATTCGTCATTTGACCAGTAATAAAAACGAAAAAAAAAGGAAAAAAATAATAATACTTGAAGAGCTTATGTAAATTAGAGTTATTAAATATTCCAAAAGATGGTTGGTATCATTCAGGATAGTTTTTTTTTTATTTACTTTTTGAATAATTAAAACGAGAGCTCAAACGCATACTATATATATATATATATATATACCATTTCTATGCATATGGAATATAGTATAATTTTATGCCACCGGGCCTTAGACGAACGCAAAATAAACCCCAAGAGTTTTGTCGATAAAAAAATAACGAGCCCACATATTAGACGTTGTAAAATCTATATAGTTGTAAAATAGTCCTTGTTTGAGTTACACGCGTCAAACGTATCCATATCTAGTTATATCAGTCTCAAAGGCAAATTGGAAATCTACAGCTCCACTCTTTTGAATATGTCATGAAAATATTAATCGGGTTATAAATTACGTGTTAACACTGGGTTTTTATTTTAATTAGCGATTAGCACAGTGTTATAACGCCATCATCATTTATAACCATGTTATAAAATATTAATTAGTAATAATTAAAATAATAATAATGATAATAATATAACTCAGAGTTATGAAATAGCACCGTTTGGGTTCAATTCAAAATGCTTCACAACGATGGTATAGATTTGATTACCAAAGCTGTATTATTACTATTTTTTTTTCTTATCCAAATCACTGGTAGCTGGTGGCTTTGGAAAAATATTCTATCGATTAGGTTTTTTCACAGTTCATTTCCTATATTTTCAGACATAATTTGAGATCGTTTGAGATTTTATGGACTCAGCTACATGTATGAACTGAATCTTCCGAACCAATGATATTGATACCGAGTCGACACGGTCAGTTTTCCTTCGGTCATTTTTTTCTTCTCAATGTTTACAAAAGAAAAAGAAAAAAAATCACTTGACCCCAAAAATTCTTCGTATGAAAAAATATTAAATTTATCGAATATCATTATGGTTTGCCCTGAAATGAAATGAAACGAATGTAGCTAATGTTTTCTCGAAATTTCAAGAGGTTTTGCTGTACGGTGCAACCTGTACCATACGACAACCACTTTTTCTTTGGTGGATATTTTAATCTACGTAAGACAAAGTTCATAAAATATCAAATGTCTGAAAATATTCTATACCCATGAGAAAACCAGTCATGTACATAATCATGTACAACGATATCGATAAAGTTTACTGCATTTGGTTAGAACGGCTAAAACATTACCTGTTATCGCGGATAAGGCGGGTCGAATGCAGTTAGCTGTGTCTGTGTCATGAACACTGTGCAGCATTCGAACTCACATATTGGTGAAATTGCGGTGTTTGTAGTTACGTACAAACGACGCGACGTGGCTTATACTTTATAGATTATGTCTGGTTCGAACGGTGCTGTGAACGCGGACATGGTCGTTGACTGCGGGTGGTTACTGCAGAGAGACCCCCGCATTTAACCGCGGGCCAAGATCGCTTGACAATCGCGACTGCAGCCGTATGGCGTAAACGCGGTTAAGCCTCAATTTACGGTTCTACAACTCGCATAATAACCGGCCTGAATGCAACGCGGATAATACTTATTACCCCGATAGGTGAAATACGTCTGAGTCCGCTGTATCCCCTCCTTCGGACAACTTATTCGGCCCACACTTATTCTGGCCAAGAAAATGGGGCTCGTTAATTTATAAATCGTTAACGTCACTTCGGGACCGAGGTGCGGGTTTAAGGTGAGCGTAAATTTTGCGGATGGTAAGGAGGTGCCAAACTTTAAAATCACCACATAAACAGAGACTCGTCGGCACTCGGCCTTTGACCATGCATCGTCTCTATATACTCGCGAAGAGAGTTGCTTATGCTACTCTTCACGCCGACCCAAAAGGCAAAGAGCACATGAACCTGACGCTTTTATGTGCTTTCAATATTATTTCATACACGCCAGTAGGTATCTCTCGAGCTGGAGGACTTCTTCTTGTTGAAATATTTGTTCGGAACTTCCGCGAGCGTACACTTTTTTTTTTTGGCCATGTACGAGTGGAAGGTTCTTATATGGAGCAAAGTGTGCAAAAATCAATCACCGAGTTCGAAAAATCGCGTGATTTAACTTTCGGAACTGGACCAATATCTTTGACGATTCGACTCTACATATTTACCAAGTATTTTACTTGGTTGATGTATTCAAGAAATTTGTACCCATATAGGATTCGAGATAATGTGCATTCTCAACACCTGAGATAGTATACAGAAGTCTTGCGGTAACGGGGTCAAAATCTATTTGACACTGACGCCGTTCACGTTCTTGGTACAGTTTTCTTCATCCCAGTGTAGTGCAGTGCAGCGTGATGCGATGGCCAATTCCCTCGAGTGTATCGACTCCCATACAGATTTATGGGTAACGGTTGGACGAGACAAGCAAAAGAGTCTTTCGATTTTATTGAGGATTCGAAGACTATTACAACCTGAATAGACGCTCGACGAACCGCTTACTCGTGTCATTCTTCTTTCGCTGCAATGTTACGTGGATGTATCTACATGGTACGTACGAAGGACAAGGAAAATACGCAGAGATCGGAGAGATCGCGAGGACTTAAACTTTACGAGGAACTTACCCAACGCCTTATATTTATCGCCGATATTGCTTCGTAATACGACTAAATATCCCTTCCCACCTACCTTTGTCTCTCAACATCTACATAGTATTACCGTCTTCTTGTCGCACCTCGTAAACCTTGTAAAACTGTAAAAACAGTGAATGTAGCCCATCTCTGCTTCAGCCTACCTTTCTAAGTGTTAGAGTTGAGGGCGGCGTGGATTTTGCCTACAAATAGAGTCTAATGGGATATTGGCTCGATTTATCAACACACCAACACATCGAGGCTTATTTTTTCGGAACAATTTTTAGGGATAACTTCACGGAAATTTTTATTGTTCATCTCTTTCTTCATTCCGTTGTAGAGAAAAATCTAATTATTCTAGAAAAAAAACTTACTCACGTAGGTGTGAAGTACACGTACCAAGCAGCTAGCCAAAAATCTGGTTTCTATTTTCCTCTTTTCATCCGGCTGGTTAGTAATTTTAGTATTCTTATTCTCAGGAGAAATTGAGTTCTAGAACGTCTTTCCCCCTCCGAGAATAATTTTGTTCCTATTTTTCGATGTTGCGGAAGAATTTTTGAATTCGCTGATTTCGTGCGTGAAAATTTGGAGAGCTGTGGGTTTAACGTTTTAGTTTTAATATTTTCCATGAATATACGTGCATCTGCGTATAGCGAGGCACTTTATTGGCATCTTAATGTGTTTGTTGCCGAGGAGATGAATAAGTGGAAAATTTCAACGCAGTTCTGGAATCATAAACCTGCGTACGCTATAAAACAAACAGACTCAATCCTAGAACTGTGATTATGCACTCAATGTTATGCCCATTGTTACTTACCGTAGCTTCGTTTGTTTTATGGCATAGTAATAATACGGAGCTTTAACAGCGACTGATCTTTACTGATTTTAACTCTTAATTACCTGCGAGCCGGGCTGGTGCAAGCAGGCTTCGTTTTTCACACTCACAAAATCCTATTCTACTTATAACGTGTAGTTAAATATCTACCATTTCTCCATTCTCACGTTCTGTATAATTTCCGATAATCTATATCGCTTATCTCATTATCTTTTCACGCCATGTACTGTTGTTCAGATCAACTGCTGCTCGAGACTGGAAATTAGTACAACACTTATATTCACAATAATTACAAATTTCTAGAATTTCATTCGCGAATAAACTCCGTGAATTTTTCAGCCGCAAAGATTTATACCTATGAAAATAAGAATAAACACTTATACGTATGACTAGAGCTGATGACATTTTATCGGTTAAAGCAAAAAATAAATCAGAAATAAAACCGGAAGCATATGAAAGCATTGAGATGTTAAATTTCTCGCAATGTGCAGATCGTTACGATTATCACGTACGTGCTTATAACACATGGCGTGTCTTCTAGCGAGCTATTCTAAGCTGCTCTTATGTTAATTCCCGCCTCGGGCAGGTCCAGTCCTTGCCCTGGCCTTGGCCGACAGATTCAATGTCGGAGTCAACTCTCCTTGCAAGATGCCTGCTGACGTTTTGCGTCGATGTTTACGCCGTGAATTATCAAACTATATAGATTCCGAAATTCTTTTTAAATACTTATAAAGTTGCGATGATTTTTTCGTTTCTGTATCACAATAACTTTTTTATCGCGCTATTTGGTAGCTTCTGCGTTAAGTATAACAGAGTATGAAAGATAAAAATCAATCTTTATCTGGATAATTTTTTATTTGTGAAGAAGATCGTGCCGATGCCTGCACTGAGGGGATTCCTGTATTTCTCTTCCACGAGAATGCTGTGTGATTCGCTTGTTAATTAAGCACTTATATATTGAGCGAAAGACGGCGTTGAAATGTCGTCTTTTTTTTTTTTTTTTTCGTATTGCCACTGATCAATAAGATAATTTCGATTCTAGACTCCAGAGTCCAGATCGAAGTGATTAAATCGAGTGAGTCGAGCGAGCCGAGCTGCATCTTGGAACGGATAATTGTCTCACGTCGAATCCTGCTCTCAACCCGAGCCAAAGCCAAAGCCAAAGCCAAGCCGAGCCGAGCCAAAGCAAAGCCAAGCCAAGCCAAGCAAAGCCAAGCCAAGCCAAGCCAAGCCAAAGCCAAAGCCCGAGTGGCTTGTCTGTCTTTCTTGAACTTGCCGGTTGAACGAGTAGTTTGGTTTTATTTTAAATTTCGTCAAGGTTGACTCGCGCCAGTGAGTCCCTCGGTGTCTGGCGCCGGATCACGTATTCGATCGTATAGCAAGTCTCAATTAACAGTTGGGGATCGTTAATCGAAAGATGGAATCGGTTTTATATAAATTTATATTCACTTCTCTTTAATGCACTAGACTTGTTTTTAGATTGAAATTGATGGCTGCTCTGCATTACTTTAATTGTAAAAAATTACGACGATGATGATAAAAATAATAATAATAATAATAATAATAATAATAATTACAATATGAACAACCATCTCTATTTTACAGATGATAATAATATAGTTCATATTTCCAAGTTAGTAAATAAATATCTATAAAAAATCCTCCGTGGAAACTGTTATGAGCGGTTCAAAGAACGTTGTTCAGTCATGAAGTATTACGAGCTTGTAAACTTCAAATGGCAAATACTAAACATTTCTAATTTTTTTACCCTAATCTTTATCGTCTCGTTGTACTACTCTAGGTTCTTCTTTAATACGTTTCTATTGTAGGCTGTTTTTCAATTTTTTTAAGTTTATTTGTAACCATTAGAAAAAAAAAAAAAAAGATACGTTTTCGGATTAAGTAACCGGACATACCGTGCCTACATCGCGAATGACAAAATTTTTTGAACACCATTAAACTACTTTAGTAGAAATTTGTACCTACTCGAGGTACGCAGGGGTTTATGTGTCTGTTAAACAGTTAAAGGGTGGCGATACTTCGGTCCAAAAACGTCCGATGGATTCTTAATTCACTGAGATTATAATTCCGTTTTAAGGTAGGCGGAGGTTTGCCCGAAACGGGACCCGGCAATTAAATTGATTAGTGTAATTAGTCGGTCTATAATAATAGCGTATGGACAGGAGGGGCTGTCGTTCGGTTGAAATCGAGTTAAATCGGTACGGAAATCAATACGGTTTCGGGCCTGATAACCATGAATTAAAGTTGAATGGGTTAGGTGACTAAAATGGATCGAAGTCTTCGTCTTGATGGCAAATGGATTAAATCAGATTTATACAGCTGAACGACGGGCAACCGATTACATAACTTGTTTTGATTGCATTTCGGTGGATTAGAGCGCTCCGGTCTCCATGTATGGAAAATTTCTTTTGGTTTCTTTCGCTTTTTCTATAGTATATTCACCTATATATGCACTTGTGTATACACATATACATACAGTAGATACCTATATACCTAATTCTTATTACGAGTCTCGTGCCGGCTACACATTTCTCATCGGGTGGGCGATTCAATTCTCGATACACCACGAAAGCTATACGAACACATTATGTATACTTCACAGAAATTAAAACGTCCATACATCACAGAGGCGCGTGTAATTGTTTGGAATAGATAAATTTTCACCCTCGTCGAGAAACCGCCCAATGTGAAATATTCACCGTGGTCACGGCAAGCCAACAAATCACGCGAGAGACCGAGAAAAAAAAATAAAACAAAATTAATAATCAAATTTTGAAAGAAGTCGGCCGCTTTTGAACGCGTAAATAAAATTAGGGAATACGACGCCACTCGACTATCAACATATGTAATATCTAGTCGAAAAATGTGTCAAGTGCCAGATGCTTTGTTCTAAGCCTGGAATCTTAAATTGATGAGAAGTTGAAGAAAAACGAACATAAAGTGCGAGAAGCTTACGGGTTTAACTACTGTGATGAAATTTTAGTAAGTATAGCTCGAATTTCAATAAAAAATTTCGAATATTGATTTATTTATGATATAAAGTATATATTTTTTTTTTTTTTTTGAATTATTTATTTTTATTAGAGTGATTCTGGTTTCAGTGGCGGTTATTGCTGTCGACAGAATATTGGTTATTACCCAAGAACGTCGGCTTGTAAGTTGGGTGAAGAAGAAAAAGCAAAGAAATAGTAAAAAGTAGCAATATATGTGATTGTAAAGTTGAGTGAGGGTAAAAAAACGAAGTAGCAATGTTGATTAATGATTCGAAAACGACTGTTAATTATAATAATCTTGGCAACACGTACGTCATGTCTTTTTGTTCGCACACATGTAGGTATTAAAGCCCTCTTTATGGAAGATTTTTATGTGCTTTTAACAGCCAAAAAGATATTCGAGTTGGTTTGACTTTAATGAGACATCCTGTAAAACGAGTGACGGGCGAATGGCAGGCTAATGGTAATATTTCCTATATTGCAAGAAGAAAGCTTCGTCGTATAGTCGACCAATCGAATGACGGTTCTTCGTTTCCCGACAAACACGTAAAACCATAAACGACGTACTTAAAGCCTTTTAATTGGTTAATATCCCACAGCGACGCACGGTGCGGTTAAATATATATCCTCTTACGATCTCTGATTTCACAGATATCAGACGTTCAACACCCGTTATTAGGCTACGATTCTGTATTCGATTGGCATTGATCGCCCTCGACCGATCGCTAAACCGATCTCTTACTAATACCCGCGCGAGTCACACTTCTCACAGTCTGCAGTCTAGAAACACGTAGGTATATTATAGCCATAATTCGCACGCGGGAGGTTCTAATTCGCGCTCGGTATTCCTCGCTGCTGGAAGGGGGGCTTCACCTATTTCAAAAGAGGGCGATATAAGTGGCGAGATAAAAAATTAGCATACTACGCCCGGGTCCAGGAGGGAGCGAAGGGTTGCGTGAGAACGAGATCAGACTGTATCAAAGAGAAGCGAGAGGTTGACCAACGGGCATTTGCGTAAACACAATGCTTCTTGCCCCGCACGCGCTGCTACTCGCGTTGGTTGTGCAAGAAACCGAGTAAGCAACCAGCCAACCAACCAACGAACCACTACTACTATTCCTCGAGAGCTCTTAGTAGTGACTATACCTTCTCTTTGCCGAGTTCTCTGTCCGGAATAATATTTATTCGAAGACGATCGCCCATTCCTTCGTGTACCGTACCTCGTTTACACTACTGAAAGCCGGTTATGTCGGATTATCTTTAATTAACCTAATTGCGAATACGTGGTCCGAATATTCACCAGCTCTCTTCAGGACTTCTTGATTTGTAGCTTATACATTTGCAAATCAAGATGTACACCGCGATCTCTCCAAGTCTCTACCTAAAATTAACCGACGACAGTAAACTCGTCGTTTTTTATTTCGCACTTCTTTTTCAAGGGTGAAAGAAGTGGCCTTAATTACTATGATAAATTTGTCCTGATATGTTCGACGGCAATTTTCTCAGATTATCAGTTGACTCGTGTCACTCTTGTAGCAGTTGTCCGCAGGTTTTGTCTACACGGATGAACGGCGGACAGACGGTTGCTGGCAACCGAGGAGAAACTGGTTCGGTGTATAACCAAGATTAGAATCATCCTAAAAACTCAACCTGGGCCCTGGGTTTATCCCTTTGAAACTCATCCCGCGTGAGTAAACACCTGTTGCGGACGATGCCGATCTGGATCCCTCTTCCAAGAAACTTATCATTATAAATCTGTGTTATAAATTTCATCTTTATGGTTGTCTACTGAGCTACCCTTTACTCCATACGCACGTACGCGGGTATTACCTCATCCTGCAGTATGCACAGACTTGAGAGTCGGTAGTTCTCACGTATCATACATCTATACATTAGAATATGCTGTCTTGTGTTATGATTTGAGTTTGAATTTATCGACGTCATAGCCGATAGTTTGACCTCTCATCTTTTCAAGTTTGTTAGAATATGACGGTTTCTTATTATCAGTAGAGCTAGTCCCATATTCCTGGCATCCTTTTGCTTCGCGAGTCACTCCTACCAATTCCTTTTCTAGTCTACTCTTAGCCAGCGGCCATTTAAATTCAATTTCAATAAAGGTAGAATTTAATCTAAACGGCGACGAGGAGACCATGAATTGCGCAATTTTACGAGCCATCAAGCGGTGCTCCCTGCCAGACGCGTACCAGTCGTTTCGTATCTGCAATAGCTCGACATTATCAGCACAGACCAAGCCCAGGTTTACTACAACCATGGCCTCAGGAGTTCCACTACTCATGGATCGTACCTAAGTTGCATGGCTTTCCACTTCTTGGTTTTATGCCGTTATCATTTTGCTATTTCTGTAATTGGTATATACCTACCGTCGAACTCGCATTAACAATAAAATGTCACGCTATAGAACCGATTTCATAATTTTCTACATATATACCCCAACAATTAAGTAATGTATACTATCTTTATACATACATTGCATATAGTTTTCAGGTATGCATATAGGTATACGCGGAAATCAATTTCTCTGCCACGGCACGTCCGTCCAAAGATCGATTGATGCATAAGTTAACGATCGGAGTACGGAGCACCTGTCATCATGAGGTAACGACATAATGTCTAATCGAAACCGATGTAAGCTCAGTCGTGCGCGAAGAATCTCGCTCCCAGGAGTTACCTACCTCGGTTTAGTTTCAGCCACTATGATATCTTGCACAGTGGGCTACGTGGAGCAAGTCCCCAGCCATCCATAGAAGCTATACTTCATACTCCATGTGACGATTGACGCATAGTTTACTATGACTTGGGCGAGGGTCTATGAACTTCTGAAATAACGAAAGACCAGAGTCATTGGGAGATGAAAAAAAACAAAAAAAAAAAAAACAATCATTGCTCCGGCGGTCAAGCGCAAAGATCATTATACGTACCTTACGAGATTATAATACACCCATGCGTGGCTCTCTATAAGGCAGAACTCTTGGACTGGGTGCGGCTAGCCGCCCATTCTGGTCTATGTTTCGATACTATTCAACGGTATAGCTGTTACCGGCTTTCAAAGGCTTTTGTGCTGTAGGTACTTCTCATACTTTTGAGTTGTGGTAATCGGAGGCACGTTGAACCCGTCCGGTCCTCCTCGCGATGACTTGATCATAAAAATTGTCATCTTACCTGTACGACGCTGGTAGATCAGCATTTATCATCTGATTAGATAACAGATTGGAGACGAACACGACGGGTCATTGCATAAAAATTATTCTTATCTTTAGAATAATTTGACTATTTTTCTTTTTTTTTTTTCTATTTATCTTCACTTCTTACATTAATTTATGATTTTCATACCACTTCAGGCATTTATAGTAGAATTAATTAGTCTTCCATGCCATAAGATATAATGATTTAAATATCGCGCCTCGACCGCGACAGTCTTATCACTGATTTCACTGATGAATTATTTAACGGTATGCTTATACTAACTTCAAATTTTTTATTAAAAATCCTCCGCTTCTAACGAGAGTTTAGAACCTCTACACTAAACCAGAGGAGAAAAAAATGCAGTTAAAGAAAGAAGTAATCTATTCCGAGCGGGTGATATTCGCTAAAAATTAAGTTTATACACCGCAAATAGGTAAGAATATTGATCTGAACTTTAAAGCAAATGGTGACGCAAAAAATACGAATAATATAAAAAAAATTTGAATAAATTTCTTCATTTAAGGAGAAATAATAAATAATTGATCAGGCCAGGTAGTTCGAATGTTTTATTTATCTGGCAGTAACGTCATTGATTTTGATGTGCTAATAAATTTTTGTCTCTGAGCTATTAAAAGACTCGAAAGAGTATCAATTTTCATTATACCTCCATTTGAAAGTCTCTTTTTATCTTAAAAACTTGTCAGAATATCTATTTAGGTCTTGGTTGGGTGAAGCGTGCGCGTACACGTTCCACTCTCTTTTTAAACGATGCATCGCATCGGTGTACTACACCAGCCGGAGGATAGTTCCTGAGCTGAGTTAGCCATGGGCTCCCGTTCCCACCGGAGACTTCAATCGGCGCAAAGATGCATCCATAATGCATCAACGCACGTACTAATAGCCGGCTAATGCGCGGTGCAATCGAGCTAAAATCCAATGCTAATTAGACGAAAGTGACGCGGACTCGCGCGCATGTGTAATACGACCGCTTCGACCGGCTCTGTCCGTCTGCAGTCCGTGAGCTCATTCGTTCGCCGACCCTTTGGCCTATCCTGGGATCCATCGCAGCTGTCAACACGAATTGATTGCTGATGGAAACTATCAACTGTAACATTTTCTGTGTTGTATACATATATATCTCTAGACGAGTATTCAGAGTTGTTGCTCAACGCGTCAGAAAGACTTGCAAGTCCTTCAGTAGCCACTAGCCACTCGCCTTATTTCGTATAATTAATAAGGTCCGTGTTCAGAACGTGAAATAAATTTACTCGGAGTACCATCGATAGAATTATTGACTTTATTTTTTTTCGGTTATATAGAATTCCCGTTTACTGTTTATTCTCTATGTAGGCAAGGAGTAGGCATGTAGCATGTGTTGGGCAACGACACGTACTTATATTGCCACGGTGAATTGGGTCTTGGGTAATCTTTACCTAGATATTTTTGTTTGATCGACAAACTTCGAACATCTAGTACCTAAGTGTGTTAAAATCGCTGTCGAGACACATGAGCAAGGCAAATAAGCACCGGATCACCGATCATCTCAACTCTCACTTACACCGTGTATCTCATCAAACATACCTATGGAAGGACGATTGCTAATTCGCGAACGATGTAGAGATAAATCTGATCGTGCAGGATAGCCAATATCTACGACTAGGAAAGAGAGATTGAAAAATAGGAAAAAAAAAAAAAGAGAAATACGTGCTCTCTCGTACCCATACGAATATCTGACAATTTAAATTTACTTCACAAGGTAAACCACCTACTGGCGGTTTATAATCGTTAAAAATAACCCCAAGTGGAGCGAGAGTCGATTTGAAAAATGAAAGAGATAACCACACTGATTCGTATGAATATCAGTGAAACTAATAACCTACTAGCATGATATTGCTATTATTATTATTATCGTCGGTCAGTTGTTAAGCACTGCAGTGACATTGACCGAGGACTATAGAATTTCCGAGTAAGAATCGCCGGCGTAACTTGACCGTCTCTCTAGGTCTGAACTAGGCGGTAATTCAATGGATCAATTTATTGTACGGCCTCCAATTACTGGTACTCGTGTCTATTATTATAGGTAGAAAAAGTGATTCTAAGCTCGCCTAACGATTGCCGCACCTCGGAGGGACAAATCGGTTGACAGCGACACTCCGGGGCGTCACTCACGCCTATAGGCACGAGCTCGAGCTCGATCTCGAGCTCTCCTTAACGTACGATACTTCAATACTACCACAGTGTCATTCCACCACGTCTATAAACCACCACGAGTAGTCGAGGCAGCCTAGTTTTTCTAATGACAATTATGCTTCCATTTCTGTCACCGATTATCGCATTCTCTTCACGTTTCTTTATTTAAACTGAACTAGTCTCATGTCATGCGGAAAAACAAAAAGAAAAAAAATAATAATAATAATAATAATAAATTCTATACCTATACGGCGACGACCGTTTCAAGGAAAATTCCCATATAATGTATAATAAAAATAATGAAAAAATGAGAAAATGTTTATTACGTATAATGAAACGGATGTAAACTCGTTTTGGTATAGTCAGGCGTTGTTATATACTGTTTCAACACTTTGTGTAGACTTTATGCAGCTTCTATCGTGTATGTTGGTATATTGTGAAGTTTATAATGTCAATACGCCCATATCACAGGCCGTTGCTTCTATTATACATTCTTATGCACAACCAGACCCCTTAGGTATTCACAGAGTGGCACAACAATGCCTCTGGCATTATCATCGCGGACGAGCTAACGTAAGCGGTAGGTACTCGTCGAGTAGTTCCGCGCCTACTCCCACGCGAACAAATAAATTGTAAATAAATAGGCATCAACTCGATCCATATTAACGGGTGCGTTATATGTATAGCAGCTGGTAAATTATACTAGACTGCAGTCTATGGGTATACCGTGTACCTTGCCCGTATACACCTATATATATATCGCTTTACCATGGTCGGGAGTTAATTTTAACGAGAGAATGAAGGCAAATCTAATTAAAACAACGCGGTGAAAGTAGGAACAGGTTTCAAATAACCAGAAATTGAATAAATCGACCTGTCAGCACTGCCAGCCTGGGAATTACAATAAAACTATACAACGACTGTTTCATTTCATATAACTTACAGCTCCTCGCGTACTCGTCCACACTTTTTATTACATTTATTATCTTGGTCCAGTCCAGGTGTATATCATCATACGTTTCCTATTTGTTCTATTCGTCATTAATTTTACTATCAAAACATTATTCAAACGATTTTTAAGAATCATTTTTCTATTCAATCTTATCGGTATAGTATCGCGATTGTTTCTGTCTTTCTGTTTTATTGATTTTACAGATTTCAGCGTCCTTCACTATCTACCATCAACCGTCAACCGTGCCATTAACTTTGCGAATTAGATAATGTGTTCACTGACCAAGTGACCGGGGGGAATTTTAGCGGGTATTCCCCCACAACTTCATGAATATGTATATATTCACCTGTAAAGATAGTACAGATAATGTTTGCTGGTCAATTAGAACTGCCAGGCAGTTATTCTTTGTACACTGTAACTTTCCATACTTGAAATTGTATCGTATGTATTTATAATAATGCGCAATATTTTCGGGCTCAGAATCACCGTATGACAGTATCGGATTGGATTGTACCGGATACAATAGCGGCACGCTTTGTATATTAGTAAGTACATCTACTATAGGTATACGGCTGGAATGAGTGAAGAAAAAAATTCCAACACCACTTATCTTGTCAATAATCCTCAACTCTGATAATTATTCTTATTCAACTTAATTCAGGGTCGTGGGTGAATGATATATAAAAAAAAAAATTGAAAATAAGAAAAAAAAAAAATTTGTAACTATGTGCAGAACTACTAGCAATATAAATAGACTGCAAGGTCTGTAATATGTAACGTAAGTCTATGAACAATTTGTTTTTTCTTCCACCCGCCTATCCAAACGACCTCTCATTAAATAATATAACCTATTGTTAGTCAGCAGATTCGAAGTTTATCGTACAGCCGCAAAAGCTGTCTTCCCAGGAAACGTTATTTTTTATTATTTCTTTTTTTTTTGTTTTTTTACAATAATTTCCAACAATGGTCAAAGCATTCATCCGCGGTACTCATTATTATGAGTAGACATAGAGATTCGAAACGGAAAGAGAAGTGAAGCTGATTATCATCATCGACAGCTAAGGAGGAGTGGTATTCAGTTTTTGTGAGGATAGGTTGCGTTATAGTCCGAGACCGAACACGTCCGTGTTTTGCTATTTCATAACGTCGTTGTTATTTCTTATATGTAGACATTTGATGATAATTTCACCCTACGTAAGAACTGGAAGTTCACATAAAATTTGATAAACTACCGTCTATATTTCCTGCTCGAAAAGAAAATCGTATCAATCATCAATTGATCAATACACAACTCATGAACCTAATCTCGATTTGCCTGCTTCGTATAATACCAGAGTTCACTTAACGATGTAATTTCGTATTTCGGGAGTTCAATTATCTTTCTTCGAGATTTTGTCGTAAGTACGCCAAAAAACAGTAAAATTAGCTGGACTTTGTTCGCGTTGGGTTAAAATGACGTCAAGCTGTCATTTTTCACTGTCTATTATGACTGCATGGCACAGTGGTAGGGTATACACTAGCAAAGTGACCAAGTGGTAAAGCCCCCGCGTACAATCGGTGGATAATGTATATCTTGATGTAAACTTTAACTCTCAAGTCTCACAAGACTACATGGCGTTGGTTCTGGCTCTTAACACGTAAAACGTACGGAGAACTGGCTTGCCATTAGCATATGTGCCTACCTATAGTACCTACCTCTTACGCTCACGGTTTACTCCTCGCGGTCCTCACGTATTATACCTACATGCCCACGAATATCTTATTGCAATTTCTTTTAATGCCAACTCTTTCGACACGGTTTACGGTTCATCACCATCGTATCTCTTAAAGTTATCCACGAAGCGCAGCTGGTATCGACGTCTTCGAAAACCATCAGCTTCCTACATATCGAAACACTGAAGCAGAACATACATATATTTATATATACACGTAAGGTACATGCATAAATAATTTACTCGACGACGCGCGATTCACCATAAGGCGTCCATCTCGTCTAAGTTTATTTCGAAGATAAAGATTAGCTGGACCTGCGTCGAAACGTGAGCACTATACGATCGCTTGGTCCGCCTGCTGCACGTAAATTGACCGGTGCGCGAGTCCGTGAGTCGGAATAAATTAGTCGTTAGTGATTTTAGAGGAAGTTACCAGACGCCCGAGTAGGGCACTCAAGTAACAGAACGACGACAAATATTTACTGAGTCGTGAAACAACACTTATTTGCATTATACTTCAAACGAGCACGCGTCGATTTCAGATCTTCGATGTGATAAAGCCACCGGAAATACGGAGTTAAGGTGAATTCATGGATCGCCATCAAGGCTTCATTGACTCTCGACAGCTACCGGTGCAGATGGATTTCAGCAAATGTTTGCCATTGCATTGATTTTCTTCAATTTTTATGTGGAAACTGGTAAATGATTCCGCGATGATCAGTGACCTTGCGAGTTTAGGCTGTTTCCTCGACTAGGAACGAAGAGTCCATGGTCGGGCGGTGGCCCCGGGCAGTGGGCGTGCCGCCGGATGTTGCGCACCGGAAGTTGGGGACTCGAACGTCGCTCCGACACGCTCGATGCTCGAGAGCCCTGCTAACTCGTACGATTGCTTTAAACTAGCAAATCTACCAGCGTTGGCGTAGCTAGTAGGGCTAGCTAGCGAGACTATGGGCCACGCAAGTGACCACCAGGATGCAAACTCCAGATAAGCGTCGAGCTCGCTCTACTCGTTTGTATTCCCCTATTTAACGACCATGGAAGCAGTTCCCGTTTCGGCATAGTTATACGCGCGTCGTGTATACCTTTATCGAGCACCCACGCGTGGTTTACGCAATTTAAATTAACGTTTTCAACCGTAAATAATTACTGGTTTCGATCCTGCAGGGAACACCTGTAGCGACGCCTCGAGAAACACCGAGTATGTCTTCTGTGAGCATTGTAATTTGTAGCAATTAGTCTTATTTGACATGCGAACTTGATACACGTGTGCTGCATGATATCTTATGCTTTCAACATAGAAATAAGTTTGCAGTTCATTATTTTTACCCCGCGTCAGTACACAATCGTCCAATATTCTCTAAGGGATGAAACCGACTTGCATTCTCTCGATATATTTATCAGCGGTCGCTAGTAGGAACCGGTTAGAATTCACCCATAAACGATCTTTCCTCATTTCTCCGTGTATATATATATAAATAAATTTTCGCGCTAAAACTACCGTTGAATTTTGTTATAAACCTAAGCCTGCAGATCAATAAGAAAAAATTCTATAAATTTTTAAAGGGGAGGCTACTGAAAAGTATCATTTTTATTTAAAAGGTCAAGAGCATACGGAGTTCATGGACCTGTTTGAGTAGAAAGACGAGTAAGTCCATCCGTGTTTAGGCTTCTTTTCTATCTATTAGAACCGTTAAAGTTGATTTTATCAAGCCGCGAGTTAAGTTAAGAGCAGGTATTATTTTCGGGTGATAACCGAGGTGGATTAAAACGCAGCTTCTTCTTTTATGTTTGTACAGCGACTCGAGGGTCCTTTTATATTTTGTTGGCTTTGATTGCATCAAGCTTTTCAAGCGAAGAAGATACCGAAGTGTTAAGTGCTGGTCATTCGATAAAATGATTGTGAGAGTTTTATTTTTTTAAACTACCAGCTGAATGATCGGATCGAAATGAAACACAAGTAACGGTATATTAGCACTCGCTCAGCACCTTGATCGCTCTGTATTTTTTCTTACTCATTGTCGGTATTAACACCGAGTGGTGCTTCGGGCGCGTGCGATTCAAGTGCAACTCGAACTGACGATGAAATTGAATCGCGCCTAATGACCAACGCGTCCAGGCGAGCAGACAGATCGAAAGAATGACGGACTGACGGACGGACACGCCCTTATCGCACGTCACGAGTGCACGCGATCTCTTCACTGACGTGGCCCAGTTTTACTAGCCTACTATCGCGCGGCATTTTTTCTTCCTCTTTATTTTTTTATTTATTCTGTTTTTTTTTTTTATAAAATTTTATAGATGAAGCGAAGCGGACCGAAAGGAAACGCTACTCTCCACCATTGTCGAGCTTTATTTCATTCAGAAGCCTCCAGATAGTCGCGATGGTAATTTGCTGGAATCTATACTGATTGTAAACCCACGCTGTTGTTAAGCAATCGGGGTTATTCTGAACCTGAGAGAAAGAAAAAATAAGAAATTAAATTTCAATCAGGGCTGTCAGTCATATTGTTCTCATTCAGACTAGCGATGTCTAGCTCATCTTAAAATAACGGAGATTCTGTCGTTGCGGGGGTTTAGGACGAGTCGTCTCACGTCTGCCCACACCCTTATGTCATCCACTTTGTACTTTTGGATGCCTGAATGGAAGCTGTACTGAGGTAAAAATGCAGATAGACATTTTCCACGCTTGTTTAAGTCTGACTTCAAGTGTTGACCAGCTTTTGGTCAGCTTGATGCGACGCGGACGCTTCCGCTGCTATAATATCGAGATGTGTAAGATTTGGAGATCTAAGAAATGGCGAATCTTTCGATTGACCCTGAGATGTAGCCGATGAAATACTGGAGAACTGTTCCAAGTCTGTCCGCAAGCCTCGATTTCATCGGCGATTTCTTACGAACAGATTTCGCGGCCTATAGCCTAAACCCGTTTCGAACGAGGACTAGCGTCGTTAGGACTCCGGGTATAGTTATAGGTGTTATGGAAGCGAATGTTGAAGGTGAATGGCGGGCGTGGTCCGGGGTGAAGGAGGGACAAGCGCATCCTGCTCCGTGGTTGTCGACGATCCTGATCTTCCACCATGGGATAAACGAGGAACGCACCTTCGCGGCTCTTCTAGACAAAGACCGGGATTTTTCTATACTTTTTTCTTCTTCATCCAGCCGATGTTTCCTGCTCCGAAACGAATACCATCAGACTTTAGCCCGAGGGCATTTTTTATTGTTTGCCATTCGCGTATTCGTATAACGTTAGTCTCGCCTTTCAACCGAGGAATTGGCCAGGATAAGATTTTTCCTCTCGAAGGACCCCAGACGTATACGTCTCTCTCACTATGGCGAATCGTGAACTATAGGCGAAATAAAAATTCGTCATTTTTTTTTCTTTTCTTCTTTTTTCTATGCTCCAGGTGAGAATCAAATCATTCACTATCGAAGCTCCATTAAGTGAGTATAGTTTACTTTGAAACACAATCGTAGGTTGGTCGAAACTTCATTGAAGTATATGCCCGACATTTTAAGCTTTTATTTTAGCGCAACCATAATCTTTCGGCATAATGTTTTACGTGTAAACCTTGCGGTTTGAAATACGCAGGTTTCGGTGTGCAACGCCTAATTACAGAGTAGTTGGTGGGTAGCAGCCTAGCAGTTAGCGTTGGGAGTTACCCGCCGCTCCCCAGGGTCCCAGGTCGATCTGGACCAGCCCCTCGTTCTTGTAATCTTTCTTGAACTGGTTTTGTAAAACCCTAATTGGTTCAAAAGCCGGGCTTAGCAGGGTTCTGCTTACATAGTTCACGGCTTAGAGAATAGCGAAGGCTCCATTCTGTTGATCTTCAGAAGTGTTTGGAATCCCAGTTATCCCAGAAGCTTAGGATTAGATTCGCAGTTCTCAAGTTCTTCTCCTTTCTTCCTTTCTTCTTATCATGAATGAACCTCAAGGCATATGTGATAAGCTACCGCGAGTATTTCATTACTTGCTCGTGTTCAGTGATACACCCTGATCGAATGAAGAGTCGACTGATCACAGCATCACACCATATCTTTGGAGCCTAAAAATCTGGTGCTCAACAATCTCCAGTCGGACGACTTCCTTCTGGTTTTGTCTTCTTCGTCGCAAGGTGGACAAAGACGGTTGAAACCAGACCAGGAGTAGCATATATATATAAATATGTATACGTATATCACTACATACATTCACAAGGCTCGTTTCTCCATTGAAAAAATTCTTCTGAGAGGTACTAATTTAATAACTAAGGGTAAGCCCGGTCAGACACGTCCGACAGAAGAGCATGCTTAAGTTGCGAGTGAGTGAAACGGACGGGCAGAACAGGGAGAATCAGGGTGACGCGGTGCAACCAGACTGTTTGCTCATTAGAGCGGATAATTGCAAACCAGCGCAGCTTCACCTCCGTTTCGTTTACACGTTCGTTCTTCTCTCGTTCGTTTCACCTTCCAACAAGATTCCAAATACCTGCACCTGGACCTCCTTCTCCTTTCGTTTCACTAGCCACATTACCTACAGCCTCTTCTTAAGGGCGAGAGAACATCTTTTGCAGACCCCCAAGATCGCGTATGGGCGATGACGTGAAGGCGGAGGAAACTGGCTTTATAAGTTCTTGACCAAGGGGGTTTTATTCTCAAACCAAAAGGGAGGGCCGGTTGACCTTTTGCTCCAAAAGAGGTTGATTTAATCGTTCCCAAGATTGAGCCAGTTGACGAGTGAGAATGGGGTTAATCTGTTGTTTGATAGTCACTCGAGATTTTCTCGTTAAAGCAAGATAATTACAAGACTGGTTTTGTATAGGTTAAATTGCTCGCTATTCTGCGAGGATTCAATTAGCACTTCGCAAAATATTTGGTCAGCCGATCCGGTAGAATGTACGGTGACCTTGGCCAGTTCTTATTCTTTTTTCGTAAACGTCAGATTTATTCAGATATACACGCATGTAGTTGCCAAAACGTTACGAGAAGTAAAGCAGAAATTTCTGTTTTGCTGAATTTTTTTTATCCATTCGGTCGTTTTTTGACGATAAATTCTGTGAAATTCCTCCATTCCACGAAGTGTTGTTTCTTTTTTCATTGAAAAAACCGCATTCAGGATCTCCGAATTAGTTGGGAAAAGTCATGCGATCGGATATTGAAAAATATCCTCTCTTTATTTTCAGCCAAAACCCAAGCCGGCGGTGAAACAGCAGCTTTGCTAATATAAAATTCAAATTCTTATAAGATTAGTTCATCGTTGAGACGGGATAACTGCTTATCTTTGGCCTTACATCCGATTCTTGAAGTATGGTTGGATGGACGTGTATGAATTGCTCCTTCTCCTCACTTAGTACGAAAAGAATCCCTTTTGTTATTTTTTCTTTTTTTTTTTAGAATTGCCAAGACCTGGCGGCTATAAGCGACAATTAGTAATCTCAGTAGTCGTTCTTGACATTCACGGATACGTATATCGTTCCCTCTCATTGAGGGCGTCTGTATCCATTCGTCCGCGCGTCATTAGTGATGCTTGAATTTTGAATAAGGATTGGCTTAACTCTCGCGATTATTATTGATCATCAGACACCTTTACGAACGTTAGTCTAGTCTTTAATTAGAATTAATAACCATAAGCGTTAGAGTGGCGTCGGATATATGTAGGTCTGTATAAGTGCGTATAGTTGCGTAACGCGTTACAATGAGAACGGTGTTGATATTAGTGATTAAATTTCCACCAGCGTTCTCGCTTAGTGATGTCATAATGCGTTATTGACGGTGCCGCGATCAGATGACGAGCAATTAAGTAAATTAACTTTTACGTCAAAGGCAATCAAGACATAAAAAAAAAAAATGGAAAATACAAATTAAATCGGTATCGGGAATGGCTTATACGGCAACCAGACACGTACACGTATCAAGTTTCCTTAAATTTATGTAAATTTGAGATTATGAAGGGTATCCGTCACCGTGTGATGCTTATATTTTTTTCGGTCGTGGTAGTAGAACGTGATTATCTATACATATAATACGATGCAGAACCCTGATGTCACTCTACCATGAGCTCTAATTTATAAAGATTAGAGGAGGTAAATAAGGAGCATCAGCCGCACAAGGGGGAAGGTGAAAAGTTAATTGAATCCAATAAGTTTTCAATAATATGCGACGGAAATGTGGGACTTAAAGTCAGGGTGGGCAACGTTTCGCCTCATAAAATCAACTCGCAATCCCGAGCCCGAGGACATCTGGAAGAGTCTAACTATCCTCCAGAGACTTATTTTATGTACAACACTTTTACTTTTATAACTTCGCGGTAGAGGATACCGCAGGTGGGAGTTTTTGCTTTAGTACATAAAACTTTGAAGACTCGTATCATAATCTACTCTATTATATTACATTTTCGAATATAAATTTCCAGGCATAATAATCAGCTACTTTTTTTATAACATAAGATCACAGATCGTTTTATGGGAAATTTCCATTGTGTTTAGTGCAAAAAACCTAGCGGACTTACAGTTAGGGTTTCCATAAAAAAATGATAAAACTTTCTAACTTCTCACGCGTTAGTCGAAGCCAGTGCGTATACCTACCCGTCTCTTTGACGTATTGGACCAAGAGGAAAGTCAGGAGCTGTCCAGCCGTCTGTCGAGAGAAACGTGAAACTTGCACGGATAAGATAAGAACGTTAAACGTGTTTTACGAGGGCAGGTAGGCGTTTAGCCTGTAAGATCGTTGCCTTCAGGCCTCAGGGCCCTCTACTGCTCCGGCTAAATTCTTTGTTTCTCGTGAATCGTGACTTACGTGTGCGACGGGCCCATTTTTTTGACCACGAAAACCCGTTGCCGCCGAAGGCACTGGTTATCGTTTCTTATCTGATGCTCCGGATGGCCTGGACACAAAAGTTCACGTGGATTGTGAAATTCGGCACCACGGATGTGTGCCTCTGGTAATGTGTAGTTATAACCACATCGTACTAAAAGGATGAAAGACTTTCGACAATTCTTTGAAATCGAGTTTCCCAGTACCAACATTATTCCAAGTTCGTAATTACTGCACAGATAAAATAACGTAGTACTGTCCGGACAACCGCAAATCCTGACATCACGGTGACGTAGTTCAGTCTTAAGTCCGAACGAGTTTCTTGAAGTATTCCTTCGTTGCACTCAAATACAAATGTTCGTAATAAGAACGGTACAAAGTTAATATTAGGAGTTGCAATCGCCAAGGATTAGAATCGAAGTTCGGAATACGATGATGAATGGTAATCAATATAACGATAATTGATGCTTGTAACCCTTGCGGTAGCCGCCCACGGGCCTTAAATTTAATTGATCTCGTATCACCGTAGAGAATTAATTATGACGAGGTTAAAGCCCCTTTATTCGAATATTCTCGAGCATCCAGGTTGTTGTCGCTAGTAGCTGCGTGGGTCGTGGACACGAGATGCATAAATGAATTCATTTTAATGGTGGTGTACTTTTTCAATAAAACATATTCGCGCTGAATGAATATATTCTTCGAGTTCGAAGCCACACAGATCTTGTCGATTGTCTATTCTTGGACTACGGAATACTATATATCTACTAGGTAATTCTCATCTCTGTCGGAGAACCCGAGGAGCCTTTTATCGCACAAAGCTTGCGCTCAGCCCTACCCAGATGATGGTGGAAAGTTTAAATGGAGATACACGACGTTTATGGCACTTCCGTGGAGGTGGAGCATGAGAAAGTCCATTAACTGGCTGATTATCGACCGTGCTGTCTCGCGAACCGAGTTTTTGACGATGCAGATTTACTCTGCGAAAACCGACATCTTTATTCCCACTCGATCGTCACAAGATATATTTTGACTCAGTCTGAAGTCTCCTTTTTTCCTGAATTTTTTTTTTTTTTTTTTTTTCACCGCAAAACAGCTGTACTCAAATTCTATCACCGGCTAAAAAGATTTCCTTAGGGTTCTCGTTGCATCGTAGTAGAAAATGGTTCGAGAAATCCTCAAATTTACAGCGGTCATATATGCCTCTAGAGAAATCTCAGCGAATACGTTACTTTCTTCGATCGTACAAGTAATGGGACGTTACTGCATATTGGATCATTTTATGGCCTAGTAACTCCCAAAGGCTTCGATCCTGAGTAGCTGAGCTTATCTTAGTTTCAATCCCGATTTATTGTCAGTGAGTTGTTACTGCAGCTTATTTTTTTTACCTGCATTTGTAACCAGATTGTATCTACGTATTAGACATACGGTAAAATTTTACTTATTCAAGGAAGCTTAGCACTTTTTACTGTTCATTGATTTGTTCGAAGTTCCTGATTGCGTATGTCTCTCGACCAGCCAGCACTCGTTTCTTTAACGAAAAAGTTTCCTCGGTTATTTTAGAGTGCGGGGTAAGATATAGCTATGCCTATAATCTAGGGACGAAGGTGAGGACAATGAGAACCGGAATTCCTCAATTATACCGTGGCGTCTGATTAACTGCGGTGAGCATTGAGCGTGTATACACATGCATTAATCTTAGGAATACTCTGCGATTAAATAAAGCTTGAAAAATTGTCGAGTATATACGTGCACTTAATCGTCGGTTGAAAAAAGCTTATTATTTATTCTTTAAATGACAAGTAGTTTTCTCGAATTTCATTTGCTAGGATAAATATTCAAAGGGCGTGATCCAACTCGGATGGCATATACTGCGACAAAATACGAGACGACCAATTTGTCAGACTTGATAATCTCGAAGCAGCATTTGGTACTTTGGAACTCCGCGGCTTCCGTACAGCTCAAAGGTGAAAGAAGTTTCTATCATTGCATGCATATCTAGAAAAAGTAATAAACTAGGTAGCTATCGAAAAATGGGGAAGGGAAGAAAGGAAGAAAAAGAAAAAGAAAAATTAAGTTATTACCGACACATGAGCTATGATTAAAAGCAATTATAATTTTAGTATGGGATCATTGTTTCGGTGAGTGCGCAATCGTTTCGTATTTACTGCTCGACGCCTCAACTCTTGATTTATAATGGATGTGATTGATTGTACCGTTGATTGGATTAATTATGATTCGTGACCCAGATTAGTGGTGAGGTATTTCCTAGTTTAACCAGCTAACATTTAACGCTCAGTATGTAGGTATTAGTAGGTAGAGTAAAAGGTTTCTTGCATTTCGCGAGTAGTTGGTGGTTTAATGGACAAGGAAAAAAATCTTGACATTATTACACGCCTGATTAACCGCAACGTAACATTACCCCGAGAGTGCATCATTTTTTCGAACCTGATTATGGCCTTCGATTCTTACCAAATCTCCGTGTACAATATCTCTTCTTATATTTATCCTTTCAGAGAAAGAGAAGTAATTGCGAACCGTTGCAATTTCTGCAAAATTACGTACAAACGACGCTTCGTTCCCACGTACCGCGTGACTACGTAGTTTCCAAATAAGAACGACGTCAGGCGTCGGTCGACTTATCCTACCAAGCAGAGATCGAAAAATACAGTTTACTTTTCATCCGATATGCAGGAAGAGTAAAGTTAGATTCACAATAAAATTTCATCAGTCTTCTCGCTAAGCAGTGGTATAATCATAACGTAATATTACCCGTGAAACTATAAGGTTTCATTTTGCATACGTAATTACACTCGTCGATTCCACCGAATGTAAGGCTCTACTTATACGTACCACGTACTTTGAGAGACTATTTAAGTAGTTGCAGTATCTGTTTCTTGTTTGAACCATGAGGCTTGGTTCCCACGTAAACGATATACCTACGTATAGTTTTCAAACACAGACTACGTCACGCGTCGTTCAAATTACGAAGCATAAACCGCGTCAGCACCAAAGAATAGGGTCCCTCCTTTTTTCAATACTCGTAAAGTCTAAAGAGCGCATATTCTCGCGTAGCTAGGCTAAAGTTACGGTTCAAGACTTGAGTTACTCTCACACTCGATCTATTTTCAAATTATCGCATCGCCTCAACAATAATGATAAATTACCCCACTCTATAATAGAGGAAAAAAAAACAAGTTTTTTTTTTTCTCTTTTCTTCAAACAACTACGCCGGAAACAATAGTGTCATTGATTCTAAAGGGAATCGATGTGTGTACATTGTACATCTCGCTTTGTACATTGATCAAAAAGATGTCTCGGTATCTCGGCACTCCCTCTCATCCGAGTCGAGTTTTCTCTCCGCACCAAAATCTCTCACTTGTCCGTCCAGTTCTCAGTACCAAAGGTGGACGACCACACCCTACAACGATGATTCACTCTAACAGATGACGCCATCTTGTATCACGTGATTTCAAAGTAATTTTAACGCGTATGGGATATCCGGTAACAGAATTTATCCGAGCTAGAAATTCCCCGAACTACTTAGAAATCACGGTACGATTAAAATTCTCGTCTTTTTCAATGCAAATTCGCGACGATATCCAGTCGAATTCTATTAGCGATAATTAGGCGTGATTATAATGATATCCAAATATCATTTCGTGCGATTCGCACCATGTATCGTCAAGAACTAGGTGTGCAAACGGTAGTCGTTTCATTATTTTTATAGCATCGTTAACTTGTCCGGCGCTCATGTTGGTGCCGGATAGGATTGATTGATGAAATATACTTCGCTGGTGAATTTTATTCCGGTCTTTGGTGAGCTCGCCCACAACCTGGTTTATTCAAGTCACCAAAATACGCTAATATAAAAGTACGTTTAAAAAATTAGAGAGTTATTCTTCTGGTTTCTGATCATATATAGTTGATGAATTGAAACGTCGCGGTTATATCGCCGTAGTCCGTTTCGTCATGCACCAAGCTTCACCCTCGTACGCGTTAACTCTTGCGACTACATGCAGTGCAAAATAGAGGACTGTGTCCAGTAGGCTATTGAGTATATGCTGTAACGCGCAGACTTTCCCACGCTAATTAATCATCGTCGTAATGTGCGTAATTTCGTAACGTCTCCAGATTCGAATTGGATAGAGATTATAACAGTTTCAACTATTACAATAAATCCTCGTTTATATGTTCGGATTTTTATTTACATCTTAACGAGTCGTATATAGGTAGCTGAAAGTGGCTATAGTCCGAGGTTTCTTTCGATCGTTAATTGCCTCAGGTTACAATGCGATTTCAATCGCTGTAACAACCGCGTTTAAGCAAATCTCACTTCGTCGACACCTGTATAGCATACTTATTCGTTATATGCGCCCTACGGGGACAGGTATACACATGTACGAATCCGTAATATTTTTCGTCGGTGTAATTAGAATATACCTCATCACATATGCGCCACGTCAAATTTATCCTCCGAATTTTCACCCCAAAATGCTTCTGTTCTTTCCCATTTCATCGCACCGAAACGGACCTCGTATTATGAAATCCTTTGGATGAAATTTCGAGATATTTTTACCGGTTGAGAAATTTTTCGGTTAATAAACCACTTCTCGGGTTATTTCGAATGAGAATAATTCAACATCGACCGATGGTTTTAGCCAACGTTAGGCTCATCAGTTGTGCTCCGAGGTGATACTTGAAAGCTACAAAACGGGCTCGGCGATGTTTGGATTGTCAACAAGTACTGGGGCATCATCAATGAGGAAAGGCGCTTTCTAATCGCGCTAGAAGCACCGCGTGAATACGACGCCTTGGTGGAATTAAAATAACCGAGTCATTGGACGAGAGCCCGCGAGTTGGTGATTGATGAATACCTATTTCTAAGCAAAGCTTTCTTCGTCGTTCAGACGTCGTCAATGCAGCAGACATTTGTGTTAGCGGACTGACGATTTCGTGGTCCTCGAATCTTTAGCACCTAACGAATGTAGGAGCCTTTCCTCGATATCCCCCGCCCCCCCGATCTCCTATTCATATACTTTTAACGGTTAATTTTTAATTTTTAAATATTTCTCGTGTGTCAGGCTATAAAATTACATACTCATAAAAAAATGACAAGTGGCCAGCTACTGGTTTGGAATGTTTACCGAGCAAACCAAGGTCTATGACCACCGCGAAATCGGAATTATTTTACTACCAACACAACTGCTCAATTTGAATATTACGGACCTCAACGATTTAACTGAATTTACCTAACTTATTAACGGTCCTGGTCTATGACTGTCTCTAACTTGTAATTTTACGCGAACTGTAATAAAGGTGCGAACAGTTTTTACAGGGCCGCACATTGGTTGAAACTTTCGACAATTATTCTCATCACGTAATCTAACGCACGCACGGAATGCTTCAAGAATAGAGAACCCCAGATGCCTCTAGATATCGATCTACGGTCAAGCTATGAATTAGGCAAGAAAAAATATCGTATATATCGAGTCTAGATTAATTATTGATGCACAAATGCGTGTCTCCAGCGGTCTCTGTGTGGCTTAGTAAACGCACTTGGGGTGGCCCATCGGAGGCCGCACGCGCGGGCTCCGTGCCAAAGTGTGCCTCGATTGTCAATATTGACTCTGACGATGAGTCGTCCATGCAGTCTACTGGTTACGGTACATCGATGGAGGCGTGTGCCGGTGAACCAGCTGATAGATCGCATCGGTGTGACAATATTTCTTATACCATGAAATACAAATACGAATCCTGCGGAGTTGAAAAAGTAAAAACAAAACAAAAAAACAAAAAAAATATGGAAAAAGGCGGAAGACGCGCGTTCTCGGTTTATTCGGAGACTGCAGGATGCGGTCTGACCCAAAATATGAAGAAAAAAAAATGACATTTATTAACTTCTATGTTAGGAATACACAGAGTTCACAAGATTTGAACGTAGATTTTATTTGTCGTATTTAAATTCTGTCACTTTGAACTCTTTCGCGATATGTGCGGTAGAAGCGTTTCCCGATCCGTTGCATTGCACATACCTACGTTGGCACGTATTTATTCAAAGTTATCGGTAAATCGGACGACTTTCGTCCACTCCTTAAAACCTCTGGTTCGTATCGGCTCGTGGGTCTGCGTGAAATATAGTATACGTACGCGAGGAGGAGTTTCGGGTGCGCACGCCAAGCCGAGCGAAATTTAAGTCTCGGTATCGAGTTTGTATCGGAGACCTCACCAAGAGCTACCGTATTCCTGCTGCTGCTGCCACTGCTGTTGCTCTTATCCAAACCGCTTTTTCACCCTTTCGGACACTTCCTCGTAACCGAGAAGATATATAAATAAAGGAATAAGGCAGAGAGAGAGAGAGAGAGAGCGATAAAGTGGCTACCATTTTTTCCTCTTTTTCACTGCGTCCGATACTCCACATACGAATTAATACGCGTTTTTCGATTCCTCGTATACACATACTCCTTCATGCGTTTCCATTCACATGTTTCCTTAGTGAGTATGGCGTAATAACGACGATGATGATGATGATGATAATAATAATAGTAATAATAATAATAATAATAATAATAACAGTACCTAGTAGTCATGACGATAATAACGACTCGCATGCAAAGTGACAGAGGTAAATTTGAGTAGGAAATCGTTGAGTGACGTGTACCGTTGGTCGCTGACAGATCCTTTTTTTTTTTTTTAATAACTTACGACTATCGAAGCGATCGTAGACTTCTACCCGTGTTTATTTTATCTGCCTTATTTCACGACAGATTGATTCCCACGTCACGTTGTTTCATTCCATTTCTGGATGAGAGAAGTACTCCGATTCAATCGTATAGCTTGCTTTCATATACATATATACCTATATATATTTTTCTATGAATTTATTTCGTTTCATTACTTTGGAAAAAAGTCTCGCAGTGAATGGCATACAAATTTTTATACAATTATTTATGACGATAGATGATAGGTATAGGTATACGTAAACGTCAGACTATTCGCTGTATAGTTTTTTTTTTTTTTTTTTTTTTGGGTTTAGAAACGAAAATAATTCGGAGAATGGAGATAGTCAGTACTCTGTCACATAGTTGATTTGTACGAGTGATAAACACGGGTTATGAATGCTTCTCCTTGTCCCGTACAGCTATCGCCACGTGTTTGGTACACGAGTCTAATGTAATTTGATAAAAGGTATTCCTTGCTGCAGTCGCGACAACGAGACTTACATTGATTCAGCTTTAGGTTGTAGCGATACCTCTTCAAGATTAAAATGTTATTAGTCTTCCCTCGTCTGATAAGATGATCGTGTAGATCTTAGGGATGAAAAATTTCACCAGGATCAGGACGGACCTTGTAAAATGCAAAATGTTTAATGACAATAAAATTGTGTGTGATTTAGGGGGGGTTTGAAAATGTTAGAAATCTGTTAATTTTATAGAATTTTTTCAGCGCGTTCTGCCCAACTGATCCTTTGAATTTGTGATGAAGCATTTGGGGGATGAGAGAGCGTAAGTATTCAAAGTGTCGTGGTAATAATGAAAACGATAATAATGACAATAATAGCGGGTAGTAAATACAGGCAAGAATTTTCTCTTGTAAAACTTCAACCAACGTGCTCACTTACCACGCATGAAATTAGACCGTGAATTATTAGCGAGATAAATACAGGTTCCACGCCTTAATACCTTCGTAATTTAGTGCAAAAGGGTTAAAGTAACCATAATATCGCGATCAAAAGGGGTCAGGCGTGGTGGGGGCACTCGACTTTGCACCTGTGCTTCAAGTTTTGCGTAAAATTACCCCAGGCATACGTTGTAAGTAATCGAATGCTGTAGATCACTTACTGTTAGATCCATGGCAGTAAATAGGGGGTATAATTGGTAAAGAAAGAAAAAAAACAAAAAAAAAAAAATAAAAATTACAAAATAAGACCCAACGTAGGTACCTACTCGGTGCATATAATTTCAGCGTTGGAGTTAATAATTGGTTGATAGTTATTCATCAATTTTATTGATATTGTCAATATTTTTCTTCTCATTTTTGAGCATGAGATACCGCTGTAATATTGAATTTCCTCTCCGCGTGTGTTCACCGCCTTCCCAGGAACCGATTTTTAACATAGCGTTTTACCCAACTGCGAGATACTATAAGATAGTATAATCTTATGAATCATCATGCAAGGCAAGGCTCCGAGCTGGTTTTAATCCCTGGAATCAATTTATTTTGGCAACCCCACGCACCGTGAATACGGAAATGATTCGTACTTGACGTCACATTTTTTTTCACGAACCTGATGCGAAAAAAAAGGAAACGCTTTTTGTCGCCGTGGGCCAGATGCGTCTTTGTTTTTCGTGATTCATTATTCTCCGCTGTGTAAAGGCTCGCTTCAAATTACCGAGAGAGACGCGTACGTGCTTAATATGATCCACTAACAATAGGGTAAACGTGAAAAATAGATTTTCATTATGTTCTTATTATACGCGGTTATCTGTTGTTCCAACAGACAATTGAGTTGTACTCGAATGAAAGAAGCAGTCACGTCGTTTCTGATTATCATAAACATGCTCTTTGGTTTGATGTAAGCAAAACCTCCTCAAAGCTTTCATCCATTTCCTTAGCTTGACGTCTTTCACGTGAAATACTACATATGCCGGCAAAAACACGAGTCTAATAGCTGGCTGCGATCATTACATCGAGTATTTCTCGTTCTTCGTCTGGTAGGAGATTGATAAAAGAAAAAAATTCTTCAGGGAATGGGGCAGGACTCCAACGACTGGTTATAATCAAGTACTATGTATATGTGTATATATCTGAGAATGAAGGAGCTAATTATTTTTCTCTAACTGAATCGCATTTCAAACTTCGATTACGTTTAATAATCCCACGTATGAGCCGTGCAGTTATGTGCTCACCGTGAAGCGTTGCCAATATTCATTTGGAAAGAAACGAATCAAAAAATGAACCAAGAAAAAAAAAAAAAAAAAACGAAACGAAACGAAAAAAAGGACCAACGGAGGAGAAGTGGGAACCAACATTCTCGGTGGTTCATAAATCTTTCCTGGCTAAAGTCACTTATACCTAACCCAACCCTAACTAAACTCAACCCATAAGTAGCGTACAAAGCGAGTTTCGGTCTCTCGGCTATATGGCAAAGCGCCCCAACGCTCGTTACAAGTTTTGCATAAGAACCACGCGTCTCCTTGGTCGCTCAAGTTGCACGCTGGGTTGTGTACGGGCCTGTTCAGTCGAAAGACTTGCCATGCTGTCATTACTCGCTCAAGAGTAAGAAATTATTGGTAATTATTATGAACGTACGTATACGTACGTACGGCAGATATGTGGGGACCCCTTCACCGATTGCCTTACAAGGGACATGTTTTCGTCGCCATAACGCCGCGACAACGGGACGCCAGCATGATTCTGACGAGAATCACGTTTGCGATATGATGGTTGGAAATTCAAATTACTGATCAGCCAATGACGATGATTATTTTTTAGCAACAAATCCGGTGATCAAAATTTTGAGCCGATTGAGGATTCTTAACAGAAAAAAAAGGATCTTAATTAATTAACGAGCTTTCATCAACGTTCGTTTGTACGTAAAAAAAAAGAAAACAGTGAAATTTGAAGCGATGAGAAAACCTCAAGTAATCAAAACTCGGAGGTCGAGATGCAATAAACTATAAGGCTACCTTTGTGCGGTAATTACATTCATGTAATAGTTGGAATAAGATAAGTAGTACCCATCCAGCCTATATCGTACCTACGGCAAGTTCCTTGACATCTTTAAGGCGTAGCTTTGTCAGCGAGCAGTGGACCGTTGTAGACCTTAAGTCTTGAAATATTCGCCCGTGTGTGTCGCAATATCGCAAAAGCATTCACGTTTATTTCACGGATATACCACCAGAACATATTTTACACAAATGACTTTTTGTCTTTTTCTTTCTCTTCCTTTGAAATTAGTTGTCGATTGAAATGGTCTGGACTCTAATGCGCGTGGCTTTAAATTAGCCGTCGATAAAACGACTGCATATGACGTGTATCGACGTAAACCGATATACTTATACACTTGCGGGCGTAGTACGTCAGCCACGCCCGTTCCGAACGTCACTGTATTCGAGTATAATCTACGAGCGATAGAGCGTATAATTGAATCGCGGAGGTCGTGGTGGGCGACTACGTCGGTATGTTCGTCGGTGCCGTTACTCACGGCGATGTTCACCGGATTGCGAGCACGTCGAAATCATAAATATTCGGATCTTATATATACATTTATTTGATTATACGCTTCGAAAACCTGCTTAGGCCGTTTATTTATCGGCCTTCTGGGCGTACGAGTTGGTCTCGATGGACATCGGCGAAGGGCGGAGACTTGCAGTGCTATGCAAAATTCATGGTTTGAAATTTGGCCCGTGATCAGAAGAGGACACCTTGGGATTATAACTGCGCATTCCTTTTATTAAACTTTTTTCTTACTTATATTTTTGTTACTTTCAACGGATGAAAGATAGGATTACGTACTCGAAGGTCCGCCTGCAACAACTACCTCGATGCAGTCTGTGCACCTTATGCAGCTGGCAAATACTCATTTCATTCGTGGCTAACCGCTGCTTTGCATCATTGTTGGGCGTGCCAGGCCGCAATTACCACGGACAGTAAGATCGTCCCGTTCCGTCAGTAGTTATTTCTATTTTTTCATTTTTTCAGTCGCATTGTTTACGCGTCTCAACGTCTTACATTTGCGCGGTATAGAAAATAGATAGGAATTTATGTCGACCCAGAAAGTCTCTAACAATAAGATAAGGTGCAGACTACAAGGCGGCTCTACATATAAGTAGCTCTAGGACGGTAGTCATACTTGATTGAACAACATACGAAGTATCGCATACAAATTGCATTCTAAATCATTCGATCGGTCTTCTTTCTCAAGTATACATATACAGATAGTGTTTTACGGCGGATCAGATTACCCATTATCTTTCGTTGGATAAGTGCTAAGCTCATTACGAACACAGTCGTCAATAGTTCGAAGATTTTCTTCAGCTTGAACAAAGGAGTGAAAGATTAGTTGGACTTGATTGAATTATATGATCGATCCAGTTACGCAATGGTTATACACACATACATCCGCGTATATATATACACATATAAGTATAATAAAGAAGCGTGTGAGTGTTATGTAATATCGTAGCGTTTAAGTGAGGAGTGTCTGTGAGTGTAGGCAGTATAACGCATGGAAATAAATGCAGGAAATCAAAACGCCTCCGACAGAACGTTGTCACGGTTCATTCTGCCTCGTCAGCACGAGGATTAGGAAGTGCTGGAGGCTCTAAATTAAGACGTTTGGTGCCATACACACGGACCCAGCCCCTGGGCGTAGTTGTGCCCGGCAATAATAACGTGTAACATGACAAAGTGACACATGTCAAGATTCGTTGACATTACGCGTTATCTTTTTGACGTTGCGTAGCAATTAAGATGACATAAAATGCCAACTGATCGCGCCAGATCTAAAACGTCGTGTTAGTGACATCGATACATACTTAAATGACACAATACTTCGTCTAGGATGGATATTACGTCGCTGCGGTCGCGATAGATCATCATTTAGTCAATCGTATGATGGAAAGATCTGGGATATCCGATCAATACACGGACCACCCAGCGCTGTGTGACTATTTGTGATATGACTATCATGTCGGAAAGTGATCAACCATATCGATGAACTTGTGTTTCTTCTTCTTCTTCTTCTTCTTCTTCTTCTTCTTCCTCTCCTTCTCCTTCTTCTCCTTCTTCTTCTTCTTCTTCTTCTTCTTCTTCTTCTCATCGCTACTGTATATTGAATCAAGGCCAAGATTGCGTTTACTTGTATAAGAGTTACCGGTCTTTTTGGTAGTGCCACTTATTGATGCAAAGTTGTATGATAAAGATCCTCGAAAAAAGAGAATGTGTATTGATTATACATGTATGCTGTTAAACCGTGAGTTTGTTAAGTGATATAAATTTTGAAAAATTTCATCGATGTCTCGTTAAACTTTTGCTCCCTTGGAGATGGCCAATTTATATGTAATATTACTGTCAACAAATATTTAACGTTACTTTGATTACGAGCGTTTCGCTCGTGCGGCTGGTCATTTAAGAAATTTATTCATAACTGCTTGCACGAAATCAGTTAGGTATGGGTATTTCATGCCAGGTAGGCTGGACTTGACGGGTGAGAGAATAAACTCCACAATTATTTACCTTCGGGATATACGCGTACTTGACCGTCAACCGTTATGCTAACGTTTTGAACATTTTTTGCCGGAGCCATGGCCTGAAACAGTTTCTTATGAATCTCGCAGTTGGTATATAAATTCATTTGAAGATAGCATAAAAATTTTGCTAAAATAAGACACCGTTGCACATACATGTGCGTAGTGATAGTTGATATTTATTTAAGTTTTTTCTTTTACAAACGACTGATCAACTTTCGCTTTTGTTCTGTTTCAGGTGAGTAAGCAATAGCTATCAGTCAATCGAATCAACACCAATCGCCGACTGGCTGCGGTGGTAAGTCATTAGACGTATCTATTAGTGAGTTTTCACCGGATATGAATAACACGCTTAAACGGCGATTGACGGCCGGCGGCGTCGTGGGCGTCTTGTCGATGAACCGATACCACCTTCGTTCGTGCTTGCCTTCGCATTTATACTCGCGCTAACAGTTGAGTTTGTATGCACTTGTTCTCCCAAGTGGCGCGTGCTCTTAATAATGTTTCTGGCGTGGCGTGGCGCCCGCCAAAGTATGTACGCCGCCTAGGGCACCCCGTTGACTTATCGCCTAGAATATGCCGTACGATCCCACTATCCATGATACAAATATATCCATGATAGATATATACGCAGTCTGCGGACTTCGTTTAACGCCGTCGGCAATCAAGCATATACTATCGATTTTTCAAATTCGATTTAAATTATTAGCTCCGAAGAGTTGAACAATTCCGACATACTAGAATGCATGTCTATATTTCTCTACCATCATCCTATACTTATTCTGCACATATATTTCCGAACCTAATGTATGCACGAACGAAGATTTCACCTGCTTGAAATTATTTGTCGACCGCGTTGCGGAAGTCTCTTTTTTTCACATGTTAAGTTAAAGTTTGAAGTCCCAGCTGTCAGCAGAGACGGTAAGATGTACAGTATAGGTACTAGTCATGAGGTGGCATATACCTATATGTTTACTGTTAAGGCAAAGGGAAGTTGAGCACGCGTTTCATTTACCGGGAGGACGTGAGGATGGCGCGTACGTGTTAACGTGCCTCCGGCGGGATTCTCTTTCTGAAACAAACATAGGGCCTAAGTAGGAACGGGGGACAATTAGAGAGTTGACGTTAGCGTGAAGGGTACACGGTGCTAACCAGAAGGGGGAAAAGCGCAGGTGCACGACTTCAAGGTGCTGACCTTGATTAAGCCTTCTTCTGGACCTCATCCAATGTAGCTAACTTACTCGAGTGTGACTTGACCTCATACATTTGAAAGCGATATATTCTAATATATTTTAACGCTGGGAATGAAGGTGTAGTTCGTCGATACGGGAACTCGTAACTTTAATTTCTATCCACGGTTTCGGGTGGGCGTGTCACTTGTCCCTACCTATGAATAATTGTTGAAAATTTCCATCGCCAATGATTTGATATTTGGGAACGTGTTCGCCGAGTCCGCCAGCATAGGAATGAACCTAATTGGTTATTTCCTTGTTTGTCAATATGACAATCGCCGGTGGTGGCGAGAGACAAGCTCATAGACTGAAAGTTGTCATTGTTTAACGAGCGATAACTTTCATAACTCTGCAACTAGAGATTTGCGTATTCCTCGCGGTAGCATTGGCCTGTTTGCGGTCTGCGCGGTTCTCTTGCGAGTAATGAGCTCGGTCTGCAGGCGTAATGAGGTCGAGAAACGAGCTTTGCAGCGACCACGCCAACTCGCTCTACCCACGGTGACCCCGAGTCACACTGGGGCACTATCATCCTTATTCTCGACCTCTGCACATTCCCGCGTCATATACTTCGAGAACTGTCCCTTTTAACGTGTCTGCAGGGCATCGGGCAGTCAGTTCAATAATAAGACCGGAATACTTTCACGTCACATCGCTTTACGGATAGGGCGATCACGCGGTGGTCTATGATTTCACCTAAATTCTTTGGCGTGCGTTTACAACAGTTCAGTACGTCGTGTGCAACGGATCATTGACGACTGTGCAAGCTTTACAGCCTATGAAACATCGCGGCTTAGGTATGTACACGTACGTAATACCAGACCCACTGTAGCGAGGTCCATACCAGAAGCAAGCGCGGCTCGGAAGAGGTGAGTTCTGTCTAACTTTATCCTCCCATAAATAGAAAATGACCATCTCTTCGTCTTTATATTCTCATAAATAGAAAATGTTGCGCTGGTGAACCAATATAAATGTAAATTGAGGCAACCATGCGTATCCACGATGCCAAGACTTGTCCCCTCCGGGTGTTCCGCAGGCGTTTCCTTCCTGTCATCGAGATTCGGCCTCTCATCACTGCGACAGCTGAATCCACCGTCCCTTTTTCGGGTTCACGAGACCGACAAGATACGAATAAAACGATGGCCAGCGGGTATTTCTCTGTCATTTCTACCTATAGCTCAGTATTTATGCATAATTGACGGGGCTGGTCAACGGCGCAATTAGTGTCGCTGAGTAAAAACTGGTCCGCGGAATCTTGCGCAGGATCGTCGATTCATATTATTAATTTTCGTTCGTTCCCTGCCGGTGCTTCAAGTGTCCCGCTTAACTTTTTACCTCGACTCGTTAAAAACGTACTTGATATCTCCATGGTTTGGGCGTGAATCCCGCGACGATATCCTTTTACCTGGGCAGACCAAAGGATAATATCCGTCGGTCGGTGGCGCCCCGATGACGCCACGCCCTATCATCAACTTGTCAACTCGTCCCACGTACTGACCTTTGTCTCGGGCTGCCTGTGTACTAGTTATGTACATAGTTCGAGTACTAGCTCGGTGATACATTCATAGAGGCGCTCTGGTTCTCTCTCGTTGTCGTTTTATCTCCAATGCATAGGAGATATCTTCGCGGTAATGGTGTTTCGAAAAGTCATAAAATCTCGCGACGATTGAGATACACTCTGTCTATTATTCTATTCTTTGGTCTTCACGGTCTTTCCTAATCATGTCTTGTGAAGCAAATCAATTATCTATCGCAAAATCGAAAAGCTCATATGAAAGCCCCGTCCATCTAGGTCCTATAGTAGTTGACCGGATCTCGTAGGACAGCCTCTCTTGATCGATAAGAATATAACCTATGGTTATCCTCGACGGCTACGAGCGCGTTAACCAACGGTGAACGGGGACCAACAACGAAGTCATCGTCGTCGTCGTCGTTCTATCTTCTATCGAATGTCCGCTAACAAAGTCGTCAGTTCTATATAAAGGGGCGCTGGAGTCTGATGCTGATGGTGGTACTGGCCGTGGTACTGGTGCTGGTTACATCGTGTGGATGCAGATGCGCGCACAGCGGTGTGTTCGGAGATACTTCTCGGTGACACAACTAAGACCAGCCTCTCGCCACCAGTCTCGTCGTGGCAGCTCGTTAGTGGAAGCGGTAGACGTGTCATACCTCGCGCCGTAGTACATGTTCACCCAGCGAGAATCCGATGTCATAAACTTGCCTCGCTTATCAGAAGCTCGGCCCGTTTGCTCGGGGTATGAAAGGCATGGAACTCCATCTGTATTATACGACTTCCGAAATCCATACTCTAACCCACATCACCGTGAAGTTCGGCTCGCCAACTACTGACGGATTTTATTTACCAAAACATGGTTTTGTGCTCATTTTTTTCAAACAATCACCACACTGAAACATTTTATATGACTAGAACTCTATCCGACGCTTATGCCTATTTCTAGAGCTCGTTAGTCCATCAGGCTGTTTCTTAACATTCTCCTCACGCCTGATCATTTGAATGTCATAAATCTCTAGTTGCTCAGTCTGTGTGTGTGCCGATGTTATCAATCAATGATTATTTCGTATGATGAACAGTTTTATGCTTCAGGATCGGTCGGAAAAGAAGACCGTCTTTTGGCATAGTGAAAAGCGGTTTGTTGGCGCGAGCGGGAGCACGCTTATGCTAATATCCAGGAGGCCGCCCGCGGCGATGTCCTTCTGGAAAAATGTCCAATTACGAGGCGACGACCCGTGAGCTAGCAAACCAGACACTGCTCGAGCGTAGTGCTTCTGTCATCCAACTTTGGTGCGAGAATTAGAGGTCTTGGCGAGCTGCTGACCATTCGTCAGACAGATAACGAGCCTGCGATCTCACCTTACCTGGTAAACAGAGACGGAATCATTTGTTTACACGCTTGTTAACTGCGCCTAAGGTAGCTTATGCAGATCACTGCAAGGTACCATGTTGCCTATCAATGCCGTGTGGATGTAAGTTTCGTCATTTTAATGTCAATGAATAGAGCGCCGCGCTGCGCTGGTTTCGATGATCTTAAGGTTGGGATTCGTTCTTGTTCTTGAGAATAAAATCGCTGGCGCGTGCGCGTGTCCGGTGAACGTTGGCCTGTCAATAGCGGCGTCTACTGATTTAAGTAAATTGCATGCAAATGTGCGGGAACTGTTGGCAAGAGACGGGAGACGGGAATAAGGTCGCCTATTAATGAGCTTGGCTATTGAGATAAATAACAATAATTGGGTTGAGCGTAAAGTACCTGGTCAGCTGACGGCTTGAACGCGTTCAGAATACGAAGGTAGGTATATAAGATTGAGCCGGAGTCGTACATGAATTGGAGCACGGAGGACAACCGACTGACTGAATACTGCCGACGTGGCTTTGCACCGTTGCGCAGACTCCGAAACGGAAACGCGTTGTAAATCAGATTGTCGGAGTCATTAAATTACAAGAGCAAATTAAAATCCCCCCTTTAAACTCGCTACCTTTATCTGCAGAATTGAGGATACCCACTGTTAAATAATCACAGAATAACAAGATCCGTTTCTGCATTTGGCGTGACGTTAGAAAAAAGTCAAAATACCTAAGAGGCCTTTAAAATCCTTGAACAAAACACACAGGTCTCGACTTTCGAGGCTCTTAACTCCCAAGGTGTTACCCGCTCGGTGTTCTTCCTCCATTCAAATAAAGAGGCACAGAAAACGAGCCTCGGGATTCCCAGGTAAGAAATGGCTCGACTTCCGAATAATGCCCAAATCGGGACCGCCGTAAATCTGAATTCCTAATTGGTTAGGTTAATTCCCACCCCGTAGCGTTCGCTGTTGAGTAGGTATGTACATGCCTTGCCCAGTCCAGATGTATAGATCGCGAAGAGCGGTCCAACGATCGTCGTGTAACGCTAAGGCGTAAAGTATATAAGGCCTCGGCACATTAGTCGGGAGAATATTTACGGCGTTGTAGACTGAGCATTAGTTGGGTCGAGCTTGAGGCTCAGGAGGAGGTCGATATAACCTGGACACGCTACGTATATGGGAAGTAATTCGCACCGCTACTGAGCGCGAATATCGCCTGGGCTTGTTCGCGCCACCGGACCGATTCTCAAGACTCGTTGAGCGTCTCGCGGTCCTCCATTGTCCCAAAAATTAGTGCGATAAATTCTCACATCGTTCGCTAACATGCACACCACTTCGTAGCTCGAAAAAGAGAACAACGACGTGTGGTTGCACCAAGCTGTGAATTTTAAGTGGGAGTTAATGTGGACTCTTCGTCGACGACGGTTACCGGCCCCATACTCACAGCCCAAGGCGCGGGCGCGTTGACTACTGGACCTGCATGCAGTAGAATGCTGCATCCAGTTATTTGGGCTTTGGTCCTTTCTCAAAGTCCTTGAAACTCCTTCCCACTGCTGCACCACCTCATGGAACTATCTACCTTGCGGGGGATTCTTCGAGTAGTTTTTCAAGTATTTTAAATATCAAAACGAAGCTGTATCGGTGTCTCTCATTTCTCTCGGTGTATGCGCCTAGCTATGTATATGGGAGCCGTCACGGATTTGTGTTGTAAACGTGGGCAGGTATATGAAGTCTCGGGGTACCAGAGGTTAAAAAGTCGATTAAATACCCTGCCCGAGGGATCCTACGCAATCTCGCCTAACGCGTTCGCGTATTTGTTAGTGATTTCATCTGACCGTCCCACGGTCGCGGTGGCTCCGACGTAAGTAAAAACTCATGTCGACATTATTGCGAATTGATGATACAGAGTCACGCTTTTCCTACTACCGCTTTTACTCTGAACGGTTGGCTTCATGTCCAGAGGTCTATTCCCCATATAGAATGCACGTGAAATTACACACGCAGGTATGAGAGAGTGTGCCACATGGCCAACAGTCCCCGTGTGAAAAAGATTATAAATTATATGCGAGGAGAGGGATATGAAAAATAGACAAGTCAGCGCGTATATCTGCTAGTCGTGGTCGTCGTGGTCGTCGTTGGCGGTGGCAACGGTTATGAAAATTGTGAGGAGTCGACGTGGCGACAGGTGCGGCCTTGAGTAGGTATCCGCGGCTTGGTGTTGCCGACGTCACAACGTCCGGTGGTAAGAAGAAAAAAAAAAAAAAAAAAATAGAAAAAAAGAAATCAAATACATGAAGAAAACAGAAAAAATGAATAAATACAAAAAATACAAATAAAAAGGAACCACGAGGAAAATCATGATTATTATATGTATGTGCCCGTCCCATCTGTTCTTTGCTCGCTTGCCTCTGTCTGAGCAATCGTTATTTTTAATTGCAGGCAAATAACACGCATTTCTGCACGGTAAGGAGAAGCACTATTTGTTCATATAGGTATATAAATACATACATGTACACACCTACCCACAGGTATATTATCTCGCGGTTAATGTTACCGGCGTATTTCTGCCTCCGAGTAAAATTTGGTGTCACGCGAGTTGATGGCGACCTTCCGGCCGGAGTAATATTCTTAAAACTTTGTTCTCTGTTTAAATTTACAATTACCTAGAATAATCACACGCGCAATTCGCGCGCGCTGAAGCTAATACCCGACTTCATTGCAAGTAAAGAAAAATTCTTAGTTCATTCATTTCTTGATTTTTAATCGATACATCAATTTATTTTCCATGATACCCACTGCTAAATATTTCAATATATATACAGTATACTTTTGAGGTGAGGAATCGGTTGTTTGACCCCAAATCTTTTCTTTCGCCCACGACACTTGTGTTTGAAATTCGATATTCGATGAAAAAAAATTCCAAGTTAGGATGCAGTTCACTTCACATGAGGTTATTTCACTTATCTCGTTCAGCAAACGAATTCTAATCGACACTCTATAATCAGTGAGCTAATGATCTTCGATATTTGCGAGATTTCGAAATATTTTGTAACCGATCAACTTTTTAATATTATACTCATCGCAATGGACCATATTGCTCTAGTTATTCTGTTGTTGAGTGTAACGTTGCGTAATCTGGAAAAGAGTGAGAGAGAAAGAAAAAAATATTGAAATAAATAAATGAAAATATGATTGCCAACGGGATCCGAAATGTTCCCACGGCGTGGTATCTCGTAGCTCTCGTGTTTGATATTTCAACAACGCCCGCTATTGTTTATTGGCAACGGCTCGACTCAGGGCCAGATTCACTCCAGAACTTCGTTTCTCAATATTTATTAGCTGCGCCCGAGATCGTTCGCTGCGACTGCGGATGTAATAAATTTTTTAAGGACCTGTTCTGCTCGAAATATTTCGCCCGGCACTACTATTGACTAGCGCCGGACTGGTTTCAATTTCGCAAACTTTATTCACTTTAATTTACGGCCCCGTTCAATTTTTTCGAAATTCATTAACATCGCAAGTTGTTAAAAAAACAAAAAAAAACAAAAAGGCATCGCAAAAACTGATATAAATCGATAATATGGCTGGAGAATCAACACTGTTTCAAAATTTTCTCAGCAACTCGTTTCATCAGTTTCAAATGCATGACCCTTGAATCTGACCTCGTCTTAGATTCCTACGTCTGAGATATACCTGCCCAGATCTCTGAGTGTTGAAAGGTTCACCCATACATAGAAAAAATTGTAAAAAGAAAAAGAAAAAAAAAAAAAAAAATCAAAGTACCTACCGCCTTTACTTGGCGCAATATCTTTAATGCAGGATGCTACTTTTTCCACCTTGATATACTCTCGTTATATCAAGTATAACCCTCAACCCAGCAGGGCGCTGTGGGAACTTTAAGTAATTTATTATGGAACGTTGTTAGGCGATTTTTGTAGGATTGGACATCGTGGCATGGGAACGGACGCCCAGCAAAAACTGTTTCTTGATCGAGGTCGCGGTGTACGCCCATTGAGGCTACGATCGCTAGATAAGCATAAGCATTGTCTTACGCCCCTAAAAACGGCTCTACGACGAGCTCGCTTTTAAATTAGTGCAACTTTTTGTACGGTGTAAATTGCACGTTATCTACTTCGAGGCCAGCATCCAGTAACAACATTTCACGCGGTTTTATGTGCCGCACATAACAAAAATCAAGAAAAAGGAAACCTCTTTCTAGTTTTTTTTTTTTTTTTTTTTTTTTCTTACTTTTGTTTATCTTTTATTTCTTCCTTTTTACCGCAAAATGGAGTAGGTCGAAATGGCCAAAAGGAAAAGAGACAACCGGTTCGCTACCAAGACTGGCTGGGGATCAATTAAAACTTAATGCATCAAACATTTCTGCACCCACGTATATATGCACAGGCATGTCGGATGACAATATGCAGCCCACAATCTACTCTCCGCCCTGTCTTTCGCCTCGGCAATTATTTAGAGACGACTTTAGCGCCCGGTGTTCTTAATAGCACGATAATTATAGGAAAATGTCGCAACGTATTTGTGCCGTAGGTATAGATCTAGTAGCGAGCAGCCAAGAGTCTACCGCACATCTATGTATAGGACCACACCGGGCACTTACGAATAATAATTAATAACGAAGGCACAGAAGCCAGACTCATGGGGCGTAATGAGTAATGACGGTAACGATTTCTCGGTTCTCTATTTCTCTCTTATATTTCTCCTTACTTTTTAGTTCTCTGTCCTTAGTTTTGTCTATATACCAGACTGCAGGGGGCTTTGGGATCTTGTCGAGGTATCTAGCGATGCTTAATCGTCTTCTGAGAATAAACTTTGCAGTAACACAATGGATAGAGAATGCGCTTTGAATATATCTACAAGAATAGGTGTAGCTTACGTGTGCTACGTTACTATGGGAATGTTCTAATCGCTTCTTATACTTATAGTATACAGGGATTGTTCACAGCCATATGGGTATATGCAAACTCTGCAGTTCAATTTTTCATTGACGGCGATAAACTCGTTGGAACAGCCACTACTCTGTCTCGATTGTTTTTACTTCCAATTAATACGCCCCATTGAGTTCTGACTCTTTGTGGTCCTCGGTTAATTATGAGATGGTCTACCAGACCTTCTGGTGATAAATTTTAACGAATAGTAAGAAGAAATAGGATGAAAATAACCCTGATCATCGATTTGATTGCAAAAAATTATTCAAAATTTATTTATTTTTATTGCTTATGCTATGTCGTTCTGATCAATGACTCGTATCGTGAACAACCGGTAGTAGGATCATGGACGGTTAATAAAAGATGATTATATCTGTGAAAGAGGACGTTAGCCGTTCGTCGCTTCGTCGGTTGACCCGTATTCAATTATTTCAAATAAAACTTCCTACTTGAGATACTAACGCGATTCCGTTCGTCCGTATACCCGGGTGGATGTAAAGAGAGAATCCAAAAATAATCTGATCAACGAAACATTTGTAAGGAATGTCGAGCAAGTCGGGACCAAGCACGATGCGATGCCTGTTCGCTGTAGGTTAGGTGCTTCGGTAGGTTCATTAACGCGAGGACGATCCGAAGATAACAGGAAACGAGAGGGTGGGGTCCTACTGAAAGATGGGGCGATGTGTGTTTTCAGAAATATGGGACCAAGCTGCTGTGAGTTCATCCAGAAGATTGGACATCGTCTGTGTACGGGAATGCTGTGGAATAATGATTTTTCTTTATATATATATTCGTGTGACGATTATGAACTATGACCTCTCACTTCAGCCGAGAATCAATTATGTATAATTGAAGAATTGTTACTTAGCTTTTTTTTCACTGATCCTTGATCACGGAGTTTTATACTGTCGCGTATATATACGGCAAACGGCGGCACTAAGTTTATGAAATTCATACAATTCTTTGAATTCTTGTCATTTCAATGGTGTAGATTACCGAGAACCGAAGGTAGTTCCAATTATTTTCACCATCCAGGTGCGCTCTTTTTTTCCTAAGGAATGGCGTTATTTTTATTTTCTTACCGTTGCACCAGTCTTGAGGAAAGTAACGCGTGCCTCTTCGCGCGAGTTGCACTCTTTTCTCTTCTGTCCACTCCTCCAGAGCTCTGAGAATGTTAACGTCATCAGCCAGATAGCCACGGGTTGTAGACGACGCACGGGAATGCTTCCTCGCAAATTATGAACACCGTTCTTCAGCTCAACCGACGATTTGCGGGGGACCAAGAATTCACCGAAGAAATTTAACGACAGAACTAAAAAACCCTGTTGCACTTACAAACTGCTCCGAAAATTATACCTCACCTTCCATTATTGGTAGAAAGAAAAAAAATAAAAAATTCTAAAAGGACCGGAATGTAGGTACATGATCCATGATTCATTTCGAAACAGCATCCATGATAGGATTTGAAAAATGAGGAAACATCAGAGTAGCAAGTTAGTTATTTTGTGCATATTAATCAATTATCAGTAAATTCGTGAGTGAAGATAAATCGACATAACTATGCATCAGTGATATATATCGTAGTGTAATTATGGGCCCTATATCAAGTTCATCTTTCACGTCTTCACGTTATAGCTGACCCGATAAATCTCGGGGTTTCCCATACCGATTTACTTGGAAATGAAGAGTTCTTTCGTAGTAAGTCTGAGGAAGTCAGGGCGCGATTGAGAGTCGTTTGAGACGGGGTAGACGGGCAAAAGTGCGCGAAGTGACAGGCGGTAAACGTGGACGTTGGATAAACAGGTATGTAGCCGCTCGTCGTTGCCTTACAAGACCAGATGATATTTCTTCTTTACGCGACATTGGAATTTTTCAGTTTTACCAAATTAGCTAGGCATTATCTCTAATGAAAGTTATATCTTTTGCGCGGATGCCGCCGCTGCATATCTTCGCCTCTGTAAGAGAAAAGAATCGCGATTGTATACATATACACGCGTGCGAGATAGTGCGACAGAAACATACATACTACCAGCTCTTCTCGGTTTCACAAATTGCTATCCGCACTTTTTCTGACAAACATAAAAATTTCATTTACAGCGTTCCGTCGGGTCCTAAACAGACCGCGGTTTTACTTGAGTCACGCCGAAAGCAGGGTGCAGTGAAATATTTTGCGGGGGCGAGAGTGAGACTCGCGTGCGACACCTCCGCCCAACCCCGCGCGTCTACGAGATACACGTCATATGTTGTTGGTGATGCTACTGGCCCCTTCTTCTTAACTCCCGAGGCTTTTTGCTGTGATTGATTTATTACCTAATGGGATCATTTATTTCCTGAAGCCGACGTTGCTGCCGCCGACGCCGCGATCATCCTCGCTAGCTGTCCGTCCTTCGTAACCAGCTTAAAGAACGCCGCGTACTCTGCAACCCAAGATGGCGTAACAAATTGCCAAGACATCTGCTAATGCGAAGAGAACTGATACGAGAAGGTTCTTAGAATCGAATACCATTTGGCCCTAACATGACCAAGTCGAGTCTTTTTCCTGAACCAAGGAGTCAATATTTATTCACACGGATTTTCTGACGGAGATATTTTTCAGTTTCATAGTTCTAATGCAATTGTGTATAATTCTCCATGGTTCCTCCTAATTTTTTTAGAATAAATAGGTAATATTCGCTTTTAGCACGACCACCACGTTCACTATGGATTGTGAAAAAATCTATCGTAGTATAGGTACTCACAAGAAGTTGGCTAATAATTTTATTGGAGGTAGAGCGGTGAAGTAATTATGATTAAATTCATAAAAGTGATTCGCCACGAGTCATAGCTAATGTAAGAGCTCATATCGTTGTTTGGTGCTGCCGACAACGGTCATCTTGTATTTTCTTTTTTCCAGCTATTGATATCACTCGGGTTTGATTGAACGTAACTGTGTCTAAAGTAATTAGTAATAACTATCGCCACGTTAAGAGCTTCTGGACGTAGTTAAAAGAAGTAAGATAAAAATAAAATTGAAATGTTCGCGTGCTTCGTAAATTGATCGGATGCTCTTTGAAGCGATTACGAAACGCGGTCTTGAAAAACGATACCAACTGTCCGAAAGAGACGCGGTAGTCCGGTACCGGGATCGTCGATATCTCCAAGCATCGAGATACTCAATTAGGTGAAAAAGTAAAAAAAATAAAACCCATCTCCTGCGTTGACACGCGCGCGAAATACCAACCATCCGCATGAAACCCAATTTGTACGAGAAAAAAAGGGATCGGTTTGTTTTCTTTCGGAGGAAATTGCGGCATCAATTTACTATGTTATTTCGATTATTTGGTGCTCGAGTGTGGCCAATTGAACCACAGCAAAGGTGCCGCTCGTCTACCAGGTCTCGTGTATTATAAATATACCATTGGTACTATTTAGGTACGCATACCTAAGTACATTAACACTCGTGTTTATTCATCAAGATATGAACAAACTGAAAAAAATAAAGAATCGTTATTACAATTCAAGCGGTTTTATATATCCGACAGAAATAGATCTCATGGGTAAACCTATTAATGCTTTAATTATCCGGGTTGTTTAGTATAGCTTTCCTATCAGCGACTGGTGGAGTTTGCTTTGCAGGTTCTCTTTCTCTTTCGTATAGATATCTACCTGTTACTTCCAATACAGAAGCAATAAGCCGAAGTAAACAGTAGCATGGGTGCACCGTGAACGCGCATACAGGCTGACGGAAGGACACACGTCTCGCGTGTATATGTACTCGTGCATACATACGTGACCACTAACAATTACACAATCCATCGCAATTAACGGCATTAGCGGCCAGTTTAGATCTAATCGTAGCCTGCCTCACTCCCACTGCACCAATTACACGGCTGATGTTTAATATTTCACCTCAAGCGATAGCAGTCACTGACTCTACCGTGCACTTCAGTAAGAAAGAGTAGGTTTTCGAATTATTTCATTTTAACTCAACGGGGAACTGCGGAAGGATCTGGTTGCGACGATTTTTGCACGATTTTCCGTACCGTTGCGGCTTTAATACTCTTTTTCACTTTTTATACCTTTTCAACGACTCGCCTTCGGTCTTAATATTGTCAGTGAAGAGCAGGCCTTTGTGTGTAGGCGGCAGTTTTTACCATCTTGGGATTTATGCTAACGTTTTATTAATGGGTGGTTTTTTGTTGTTCAGTGGAGGAAGAGAGGCTACCGCATTTGCTCGCGTTTAACTCGCTGTTCTTTTCTACGTTTGCAAGAGCTGATAGGTTCGTATCTATGTGGTAGCCTTTGAGTACTTTTGCTACTACAGAGTCAGTCGTAAATCCGCTCTATTTGTTGGCATAATATTACGATGGTGTTTTCGTTGTAACGACATCGCAACTTGAGACAGCAATCGAATATCGTTTATAATTGTATGCTACAACGGAGTGGCTGGTAGTGGTTGTATCATTATTGAATGCGAAGTGGAATTCTCTTTTGCACGTATGCTGTATGTGCTTTATACGCCAGCTAATCTCCCGACGATCTCCCAGCTAATGGATTGTCAGGTAATTAACCGTTTAATCGTTTCTAAATTATGCAAATCAATATTTCCACACAGGATGGACTAAACACGGTTTAAATTGTTGACCGAGCCACTGTGTGAAAATATGCTATTATCCTTATCTCTGCGAGATACTCGATTCACGAAACTTTTGGAATTACGTAAAAAGAAACAGAACAAACATGAAGCGATAAAGACTGTTTGGAACTGTCTAGACAAACGTCTTTATTACTCTCGAAGATCTACAAATGACGTACAATCTTACACGCATCCCAACACTGATATAAATGATCGATAATATTCTGTTCATTTTGAGATTCAGAATACATTTCGCTCGGAAGACTTCACCCTACACTTCGTTCGGCTGAAATTTGCCAGTAATCGATCTCCGATATACATATTCATTAAAGTCGGTATAATGTTGGCCAGATTTCGGGTTTTCTCCATCGTCATATTCTGAAGGCGTTTTCATTTGATCGCTTGAGACGCCGTTTAGTGCCCCGATCTGCATGCGCTATAATTTGCCGTTCTCCTCGAGAAGGCGCAAAGTGTAATCACTTCAGCAAGGCTTTTAGCGATTCCATTAACGCATTTGTGATCTTCGTCACGCGCAACGATATTTTGCTACGCGAAGTAAACGGAAGTCTTATTGTTAGTAACATTATAAAGCCTATATCTTCCGCGATTTGCACTCGCGTTGTATTCTCTACAAATTCTAACCGGCTTTGTATCGCATACACTCTCGAAAGGAAGAAAACAATGATTTTTGTTCAACCGAGAGCAGGAGATGAAGTTCAAGTTCCCAGCAGTCAGTCGGGCAATTGGCGCACGTGCGCGGCAGTCGGGCGGTAGCAAATAATAGTGGTAGGATACGTCTTTGCCTGCTAAGGCGCGTGTGGTGTTACAGTTAACGAGAATCGACGTTGCCAGCGAAGCTGTCATGTCGGCGGTGTCCAACGCGCAGTCCGGCGGTGTCCGCCGAGCACCTTCTCACTATACGCGCATCTTTTTCGATTCACTCCACTAGAACCAGCCTTGCACAGATGGGCACTGAATACCCACTCTTCTGTATACCTCGGTACGAAAGCGTCGCTGTACCAATAGCGACTTGCGCAGGTAAAGCGAGCGGCGGGCTCTTCGGCGTCCGTGACTTGCAGAGTTCACACGATGCTCGCTCGTTGGTGCTGTCTGAAGCAACACCTCCATACGACAGAGTAGGTACAAGCTGGAGTACTACTTCTGCCTAGGCTAACGAGGTATCCACGTCGGTTACAGGGAATCGCCTAGTGTTTGTTCAAGTGGCGGTCGGTTCTATCGACGTCTTTGTATCTTCGACGTAAGGTGCATGGATTGGCTTTGCTCCGTCCCCTCGTTCTTTTCCTTCTTTCCTTTTTTTTTTCAGTAAATTTTTTCATTTTGTTTTAGGTGAGTGTCGAGATGCCTAGTTCCTCGCTTCTGGTCACCCTGGAACCCGTGAGAAAGTACGGGCCTAACTCGGTGAGTTGAGAGTGACCAGTTAAAGTCACGCGGAAAAATTCAGGACCCCCATAGTCGACTTCGGCGATAAGCTCCTGGTCCCATGCGTCACAGTTAAGACTTTCACGGTTGCCATTTCTGGCGGACGGGTCAATTTCACGGGATATCGAGCGTAATGCGCTTTGCGCTAATTCATCCACCGTGATGAGAGATCAAAGAGTCCTCGAGACTATTACTCTCAACAATAAACTCCGATTAAACTTTCGTAATCCGTGATTCAATGTCGATATTTTTCTTCGTAGAGTAAATCCGCATCAGCAGCTCATTTCATGAAAGATAAATTTTAGTTTCACAAGATAAGACGTTTTTCGTAAGCCATATACTTTCTGCTGCTGCCTTGTCCAAGGCAAGAGCTTTGGAAAAATCTCTGTCCCCCGATGTCAGTAAGATAAAAGTATAAAAAGCTCACAGTACTTTTTTTTTTCAAGAAAGGGGATTCATTAATCTCCCCATCTGAAGCGGATAAATAGTTTATAGAAAGAATGTTGTGCCGATGAAATTCTTGATCAGGTATTCAAGAATGCGTGAAAGAACAAAAACAATCAATAAATGAAAAGAATAGTATAATATTATAATGTAATGTATATTATTATAATTCGAACAACTCGCGTAACATGACTTTTATATTGGCAGGAAGCGTTTCGTTGTGGTCCACAGAACGTACTGCCTTGCCGGACCGAACCATTACGTTCTTTTCAATTACTTTAATTAGCGCTCTCCCGCGGTGTGCTGAGCTGTATAGTCTGAGCGTATGCCAAACGAAGTAGTAGATTGAACCGCTGTTTAGGATTAACTTTTGCGTTTTCTTCCGATGCCGTGATGCGTTTAAAGTTTCGTAGACCGTAAATAACCTGGAGATTAAATTTTCATTCAAGTTTATAGCTGCACAGGCTTTGTCATCAAAGAGTTCTTGTCGTCTAATCAAAACTTGGTTTAAGACGGTGCCGCTTAACAGTAGCAACGCCAAGGCTTATACGCGAGCCTCGGCAACACACAGGGCAAATAGAAAACAAAGAAAGCAACAAACGGCCGTATAGCCTGCAACAAACACAATAGGAAAAGGCGACGCTGAATACATCATCGGTAGGCGCACACAGTAACTTACGCACATGAATGTAATATGGGCATTAATAAATCCAAACAGGTATTAATGCGGCTAATATATGCGCGTCGAGGATTTGTTAGGTGTCAGCCTTGTAAAAGTCTTTACGTTACAATGCCGGGTTCTTCTTAGTTCTCAGTTATTGTCGTTGTTGTTATTGTTGTTGTTCTTAATCCCGTCTTCAGTTTCTTTTCTTCTCTCAGAGTGCAAAAATCAAATACATTCTGCGCCCATCGAGGGGAAACCAAATGTAGGTATCAGCAAATAACCCGTGAAACATTCCAGCGCAATTTGGACTCCTGAACAGCCAGAGTCACTTCGAAAGTGCAGAATCTTCATGTACCATGCGTGGCACAGAGAGATTCATTTATTTGTGCAATGCCTGTTTTCCTTCCAGTCGACGTTACGACTTGCTCCTTCTCGCGTAAGGAGGGCGTGAAAGATGGGGTTCATAATTCGTCCGGGTCTGCTTTCATTCGGTATTAATCCCCATTAGTCTCCGTTGCGCGGGCACGCATATCGTACAATGGCAGATGCGTTCGTAGGTTGTATACCGAGTGTGTGTTGCTGCGTGATATATCAGGGCGGTCGAGTATTACCATTACAATACTTGACAACGGTGAATCGGGCGGATCGCACCAGGGACTTTCTGATTCCAGTGGCTTGTGGACGATGGTTCTTTGCCTCAAGACCAGACGTAAGACGTTGTCGTCTCGACACCTATAGGCCACCGTTGGTATACATTATGCATCTAATGTTAGTTACATGAGGTGCTAGGCCAGTATTTCCAGTAGGTACCAACTCATTGCCTGGAGATATGCATACGTCTACTAGCCCGTCGTCACGTCCAGAAACGAAATCATCGCGAAGAAAACTTTTGAAAACCGAAATTATTACTGCAGGATAGAATCAGCGGCAGCTGGAGTTAGTTTGATGATAGAGATCTGGATGATACCTTGTGTACCGGATCAAGTTGTTGTTTATGACGGTATTAGGTTTACTCAGCTTCCGGAATAAATTGGGATTAATCGGGTTAACGAGTTCGGAATTTTTTCAAACTGTGGTTTTATTAGCTGTAACAAACAACGCTTGAAAAACAAACGCCGAAAAGTCACGAATTATACTTGCGTTCTCTATCCCTCGCCATTCTCGTCTCCGTTTGTTACAGCCAGTAAAGTTGGTTCAATAAAATTAGTTGTGGTACTTAAATCTGGTGTAATGGACCAGTCGCCGCGATTCTAGTCTGTACAAGTCCTACTCGCAACTGCTTGCCCCACGTGCTATTCATATTACCAAACATTATCTCGCAATGGCGGAAAAAGCCCTGTGTCATTAAATGTGTTGTCACAGCTGTAATCTTCGTGAAACACGTACCTACCTCCCGAGTTGAAATGAGCCAGACACGTAGACTATTAACGTTTGAACAAAAATCCGCATCGGGATAAGCAATGCTTATTCTTTGTTTTCGTTATGTCATTTCAGGGTCAGATGAAACGTACCCATTCTCAGTCCACGATTGATTTATGTCACAGAAAAAGATTGGAGATTTAGATTATGGCTAAGGTTATTTCGTTACTAATTGTAAGACGCAAGGATAGTTTCTTCATTTCCTTCTAGCGAATGTAGGTATGTGCCTACTTCATCCAAGATTTAATTAAATTCAAGCAAAACAATCCTGGAGTCGTAGAAAGCCATTAGTCTCGGCAACCAGTACCGAACTGAGTCTACTGTCTTTTTCTTCAGACTGTTAGGTACTGGTTAACATAAGAGAACGATAGCTCGCTAGCGGTAGAATGCATTTACATATTAATCTATATAATTAACCGCCGCTAACTAATCACTCACGTTTAATTACCGCATCTCAGTCGAGTATGTGTTGCCTCCGCGTATATAGCTATTGCCAAGTTTAATACAATGATGAAGGTGCGTCGGAATAACCTCGTCCAGGAAGAAGATGATGTCATATCTACACACGTGCGCGGACTTCCGCTTCTCTGTAGGTATGTCCCGCTATTTTACGACGAGCGTCACTCGTTGTAATTCATATCCCGGACACATGTGCAACGCGACTCTTCCGAATGATCGAACGATTCTATCAATTATCTTTACGTTTCTCTATACGAATAAATGAACGTCTCAGCTTGCTTTTGCTTAGAAAAATAGACACATCACTTCAAGCGCATCTACCTCTTCAACTTTGTACAGCAATAGAATCATCCCAAAGAAATGACCCCTGGACTAGGTACGGAGTTAGAAAATAGACTATGGTGTCTTAGGGAATTAGCATTTGCAACTCTAACTCTTGTTTACTCCCGAGAGAAAGCATTCGTGTTAACCACTGGCGGAAGCCACGAGCCAATCTTTATTTTCTGCACTTTTGTTCCTCCTCCATTTTCGCAACTAGTTTCTAGAAATGTTCACCGAGGAGTCTGCTACCGCTGACTATTTAACTGTGTTACAGCCTGTTTCACCTACTTTCCTGCAGGATACATCCGAAGGTGTAAATGCATATGTATAGCCACGTATACCTGAACCTTGAACAGATCTGCGTGTAATTGTGAAGACAGTTATATCGCCTGGAATATATTATGTTACACTTAGGATGGTTACCGCTCACCTAGGCGGGTACACTACGTCTTGTTCCTATACGTATTTTAATCTTAAGTATATCCGCCCTGGGAGTCGAGAGAATGTAAAAATTTGTACGACCGTTTAGACTTGAACGGTAGATCGTCAAGGATTTCGTCTAGGCTCGAATGAAACTTGAATGGCAAGTTGCTGGGTTCAAAGGTCGCTCGTACTCGCCTCTGAAAAATCTGATACGTCGTTCGTAGACGATGAAGAAGGCACTAGGAAGTCTCGACGCTCAAGTCCGCAACTTTGTTCGGAATAATGTGATCGTCATAAAAATAGGCACGCTGTAAACCGTAGAGACAGAAAATTCCAAAGGTCAGGCCCTCCCCTTTGGTCCGCTGGTCTGTTACCTCTTTCCATTCTATTCTATTCTCCTCTCCTCTTCTCTTCTCTTCCCTTCTCTTCTCGTCTCTCTATTTTCTCTTTACTCTTCCTCGCCTCGTCTCTCTTCTACCATTTTCTTTTATCCGACAAGCAAGAGAGCTAGTGAGCAGGCATTGCCCTCCGCGAGTCGTAACTTATCAACCTGCCCGTACACCGTCATTGTTTATGAAGGTTTGCGACTTGGAACAGTGGTGTGTCGGCTCTCGGTGACTACCCCGTGTATTTTCTTGCCTCGAAAGAGCGGAGAGACATTTTGCTTTACGTAGGTTCAACTTTACTGGGAGAATCAGTTTTAAATTGCAATGTAATTTCATCCGGATTTAATAGCACGAATGTCCGACGTGTCCCTCGTTATAAATATTGCCCAGGTCACGTTGCACTCTGGTAATCACCAAGGTAAACATTTCGGGTTATCTTGACGGTTAATAACTTTTTAAAGACACCGGGGGGTCCGACCTACGCCAGAATATTTCCAGAGCCACAGGCGATGGCTACAGCGTCAAATTTAGTTAAAGCACATGATATTTAACGCGTTTTACCCGCTTCGGTGTTCTTAAAAAAAAAAAAAAAGAAACTAAATAAAAACAGAAACAACCGAGATAGCTGTCGACCTTAAAATCCACCTTAACCTACTAACGGAGCGAGATGAAAAGAGAGAACCCAGTATTTCGCTATGTGTCATTAAAGCTGTCGCAAATGGTGAGTTTACCTGAAAAGTCCTTGGGAAACCACAACGGTAAAGTGACACAGATTAGAAGTTGAATTAAATTAGAAACTGGCACTTAGTTAATTGTTTGTTTGGGAAACAAACCTCTCATGCCGAGTGATAGGTCATAGAATGAGACGTGAGAAGTACCTAATCGAATTTTTAGCCAGCTACAAAAGCGAAGAGTATATCTCTTCAGATTTTATCTGGGAGAGTAAAAAATATATTTGTAGGGAGGCGTCAGGAAACCCTTTGACCTGAAGATCTGTCTGGTTGTTTGGTCTTCGTCACCGAACTACCTACGTGTGAAAATAAAAACCTCAAGTGTCGGGAGCTTAACGCCGAAACTTGACCGCTCACGGTTAGTTACAGCAGTATAGTAGTGGGATTTCCACGAACCACTCTGTACAAATTCGCACCGTTACAGCTGAACCTCATACGAGATCTTTGAAGACAAATTATAGAGAGCCACGGTTTAGCGACCGTCGTATTTCAGCGGGTGTTAAATGCAGTCGTAAAGCGACGATGCATCCTTGTGGTCGACTGGTTCTGGTTCATAACTCGAGCAAATCGTTTCATGGAGCACAAAAATCATCCAAGGTACAGCATATGGCTTTTATCGTTACTGATTATATAATTCAAAGAATGTAGCGTTTGGAAGCGAAAATATTGAATTTGAACAGAACTACATTGCTGTGGAGGTTGTTTCCAAAAGGACGTTTCGCTTCCTGAGTATCCAAAGATAAAATCGACGAAAACCAGATCACGTTGAATTCGCAAAACGTTTATACTCCAGAGATTCGTACAGTTGAATCGGTGATTATATTACTAGGCTGAAGTTCAAGAAGTTGGTTCAGCTTTCTAATTTACTTGCCACACCTCGAGATAATCGAATGGTTTGGAACCGACGTTGAACAGCAGTTACAAGACGCCTTAAGCCTGCAGTAAGAAGGAAGGAACTGAATCATCAAAGCTCATTGATTAAATTTTCATGAGTAATTTAGCGTTGCCTTGAAGTGATTTAGTGTTATTAGCAGTGAACTGTCGGTTCGGTGATGCGGCGATCTGTTTGCCGGGGTGACAACCACCACGTCGTTGAAGAGGTGGATTCCAATAATCCTCCCGGTATGGTCTACGACCGTTTGGACGAGTAATTAAATTGATTGAGGACTGGACTGAACGACGGACGAATGCACGGAACACCAGAGAAGACTAAACAAAGGCTAGAGGCTAGGATGCTATTACGGATCTTGATGAGTTGCGTTCGTTAGATGTACTCGACGTAAATCTTTGTAGTCCCATCTCGAAGACTGACGCCGAAGGCCCGTGGTTCATCCCCAGTGTCGTCGCCGCATCTCTTGGTATGCAACTTCATAGTTTTTCGTTTTGCGCTTTGTCCGCCCACTAGAATCGCAAAGATAAACGGGAGGTTGATTCATGAAGGAAGAGCGGAATTTATATTCCTGATGCAGTTGAAACTCGAGAAAAATTCGTCGGGTTAGAGAATAGAGAAACTGTTTTAAATAGGTGAATCCCAGAACATGATGAAAGTTAAAGATTATTTGGAATTCGCCAGTATTAGCGGAATAGCAGTTGCATTGCTTATTTTGACGATAGAAAGCGAGGCCACTATGTCTTGGTCAGAGTTTTTGAAGCGAGGTGATGAGTTATCTTGAAAAATCAACATATTTTATATGTACGACCTGGTTAAGAGTTGGTAAAAATCGGAAATTTGACCGAAACATCAGTCGTTTGGCTAACACCAACGACCGAAACACTTTTTACGACAAATTTGCACGAACCATAATTTCTTGTCCAACGTTTTGCTTCGTCGGTTCATAGAAGCTAAACAATTTCTCCGAATAGAAATGTCCTTCACTGGCGCTTGTCACGAAAACCAGTGGTCGAATCATTAGCACTGTGAAGACAAGAAATGGGACTAATGTGGATTTAATATTTTTGTTAGACTTTTGTCTTGCCCCAACACGCAATGCCTCTTACCGAAATCGACTAAGCCATGTTAACGTTGGATCACGGGGTAAAGGCCCGTTACGTAATGCAATGGAAAGATTTTTATAACATGAGAGGGTTTCTTGGCGGCGGGGTGCACATCTCTCAGTATTGCTGGACGGTATGACAATCACGTAAAAGCTGCGATCCGCGGAATCTGGAATGTCGTAGATCAGAAGCGCACGCCGCGTCGATTCCTGGGAAGTAGCGCACATAAATGCATAAGTTGCGTACAGTCGCCGCTTTTAATTATTGCCGAAGACTCCATGCAGCGCGAGCGGTTCCGTCATTCTGTAAGGTCCTGAATGTCGATGGAGGGGACCGGGAGCAAATAATGAAAGCCGCCTTTGAGGTCGTTTCAGGACAACCAGAAGTTGCGGAGATCTTTGCGATGCGGTTTACTGGCGACGGTGCTGCGATCACTGTAGAGGTAAAGGTCGCCTCCGTTCTAGTCGGAAAAAAGCTTACCGCGCAGGAGATATACGAAAGATCCTTCGACCAGAGAGACGTGGATATGAATAAAATATAACTTTCAGTATCGTCGTTTAGCTTTGACCACTCGCTGTTTACAACACATCGTTGATATTCCGCTATTACAATGATCAACTGACTAGATCCGATATTCTCTCGAAAATTCTCGTTTCTTTCCGTCAGAAATATGGCAATTAACGCCACCGAAGTTTTCGTCAAAAAACTATAGCCATTAGTCGATACCACAGTCCGAATAGAGACTTGGGTTGCCACTAATGTCCTCAGCAACTCTAGCAGCTGACGGTAAATAGCTATAACAATAGAATTACGTGAGACTAGTTATTCAGCTGAAGATGCAGAAGAAGGAAAAAGTATTCGAAATGAATAGTTCTGCTAGCAAACCATTGCCGCCGATAATGGTAGCCAGAGGCAATACTTGGGAAGCACACAGGACAGCCATAGTAGATCAATAAGAGTTCGCTACCCAATCAAGTAGAAGGTATACCTCTATTCTTGCCGCCGAATGGGACACGCTTATCGATCCTGTTAGACGGACAAAATGTGTGTAGGTCTACGTCGGGTGACTATATATAGAATAGTGCCGTACGACCTGGTTGTTGACCCAATAAGAAATTGACCCTGGCTTAATAATATGATGGTGAAAAAGGAACAGCCTACGAGAGGACAACTGCTATAAGTTTCGTTGTCACCCTGGGGCGTTATTTTTTATTCCTTATTACGCCGTTATCAGGCAGTGAGGTAGAGTGCTACTTACCAACAGCTCCGGCAATAGCGAACGTGACTCGGTTAGTTACTCCGGTTGATAAAAAACAACGTCCATTAGTGCGATATACTTCGGCCGCAGGGCGGAATCGCACCCGAAAATTTAGGCCCACCTTGCGAATTCCTGTTACCATAATGTCTTACGACGACCGTCCGTATATTTCACAGGGTTTCTCTATCGAGTCAGAATAAATTCTTTCACAGGTAGAAGAAGATTGGGGACGAAATCCTTTACTTTAGAGAAACGAGAACTCTGCGGTTCATCCGCCATAAACACGTTTATTGCTGGCGATAAGCTACAAGAATTACTCCACGACTCTGCTTTGTCGTAAGGACATTCAGTATTGTTATAATCTGGTCAATAATTATTCGACAAACGTGTTAATTGACAATGGACGTAATTTCTGTATGATGAAATCGGGCTTGTTCACTATGACAACTTTAAGACGAATACTAATTTGATTGAGATAAATATTACAAAACGTTGATGAGAGTTACTCGTTTCGGTTCTGGGCTTGGATTCAGCCCGTGATCAGAAATAAGTTTAATACTTTGCTGTTGCGCGTGGGTAGAGTAGCTGATCATTGATGGCAGTACATGTTTACGCGTATATTACCGTATGAAGTGCAGAAAATTTAAATGCTATCCTAGGTTATTGAATGTACTATATGCGCTGAACAGTGGCACGTGTTGGATTCGCGATTCGAAAGTTACCGCGTTCACGGCTCATCTGCAACGCAGTCACAGGTCAGGCGTAAGTTACGACTACATAACGTACGCATCGTACGCTTACGGTTACTTCGAACTCCATTCTTATATATTATGTGACATGTGACGAGGTCCAAAGTAAGACGACTATGTCAAAGGTAGTTTATTGCTAAAAATAACTAAGTATTAGAAATTTTGGAAATTTTTTATGTAACCACTTTTATTCGGACTAAACCGTCATTCATATACTAGTAGATATAATATATTATTTTATTCCAGGTATAGAGCTTATGTAGCGTTTATTTAAAGAGAGTCGAGAGCCTGCAGCTTTTACGCAAGCGGCTACAAAGCATAAAATAAGATAATTGCAATTCAGTTGGCCCCCTGCCAATGTGAGCTAAACTGTTCACACGAAACATTGTTATCACAACGAGACACGTTTTATTTTATAGGCTTGGAAGCGAAGAGGCGAACGTCATAATCAGGCAAAATTACGTTTACGCCGGTAGTAAACCCCGAGTTTATTTACGCCCGACTGACGACCTCTCGTAAAAAATTAATTTTACATTTACTCGCACGTGCAGCGTTTGACTCTCGTCGAAGATGTAACTTGACCTCGTGGCGGTGTCCCCTCCGCAACCGCAACGGTATCTGGCACTTTGTTATATCACCAATTCGCAAAAAAATGAGATACTAGTCGTTTTTATCGCAAAATTTTCATCACCACATGAAAATTTGGTGAGCAGATGCACTGCGATTTCGAAAACAGTAAATTTATCTCCCAACAGAAATTATACAACTACCAGAAATTTAGGCTAGGCGTGGTAAACCCGGTTTGGGTAAAAGAGCCTGGCTGCGAAGATATCGTCAGGACGCATTTACTAGACGAAGGATTGTCGTAAAGATCTGAATCTGAGAGGATTCCTCCCTCTATCTGGCGTGAAATATAGGTGTTGGATTTTCTGAAACAATTTATGGACTACTATAGGTTAATCGATTTAACAACAGAGCAGAGTCGCCAACACGTTCGCCTTAGCTGGTCACTACAAATATACTTTTATTACTCCGGGCTGTATGCATAGAAATGTAATTTTCTTAAATGTATGGTTGTATAGCAGGTATAGAAATTATCGCCGACATACTTGCCACCGCGTGTCTTTATTAATCACAATAATGTCTATCAATTAGCAATAATCGTCACGCGGACGTTTTAATTTATGAGCGATCACTTTCATTGCTTCGGATCATCGAGGCGATCAGGAGCGTTTAATATACGTATTGATTACAGTACGTCAAGAGACACCGCGACTTCACTAACTACTCACAGGACCATCTTCCTATCTACCCAGATTCCAGAGTAATCTCAAAGTTGTAAAATAATTTTACATTCGTTTTATTACCGAGCGATTTTCACCAACAATCAACCAATTTATTCAGTGGTTAGACCCAGCGGGAGTTGAATTTTATTGGTACAGTTGTGTTCGAGATGGTCGTGTGACGAAATATAAAGAGACAGGATGGTAATAAGTGGCAGAGGGATCATGAAATTGGATAGTCTGAGAGTTTGCAAGCACCTTGCGTCAGATGTAAATTTATCATCGCAGTACGCGGCACACTGGGTAAACGCATTTATGCTAATTACAAATGGGGCCCCATGGATACTGTCAAAGATGCATATCTGGCGAATGTTTACGATACGGCTACTGCAAAAAGATCGCATCTTACCTTCTCCTTATCCCTTTCGAATATGGTGGCTTAACTAATTAGAACTAATTCGTTCGGTGTTAAGTCGACTTGAAATAAAAAAATAAAAAATAATAAAAAAACTCACCTTAGTATGCCGCCCGTATTCACTTATAGACATAACTTATACGTATGTACGTACCATAGTAGGAAGGCTACACTCACAAACGCATATATATATACATATCGGCATGTATATGTCCTTTCGAAGTATTCACAGATACGATGTTCTTATATACATATGCAAGCCGTAGCGCGCAGATGGCAGATAGCAGGGGGACTTAAATACGCAACGTGCCAGCCATCCGAGTGTGGATGGGCACGGTTGATGGGTATCTCTTGACATTTAAATATCATGATATTCCAGATTCCGGGCGATCGTGCCGATCTTGTAACGCGGGCGTGAACATCCTCGGCGTCCATTCTTAGTATTTGTATCGAACGATCGGTATGGCTTGGACAAGCGTTTCTTTGCCCACGCAAATATCATAGATGGTTTTTCTTTTACTTCTCTTTTTAACGATAACTCCTCACTTCTCTTTGCACTATTCACTTTTTTGTCACGCTCAGTGCAGCAGGCAATCGGCGACAGCGGAAATAGCGTCGACGGCGGTTCCATTAGATGCCAATTTACACAACTAAAAGAGATACTCGGGACGAGAATATGCACTTTGCTCCAGGTGCCTGGTGGGCCGAACCGGTCTACGGATTTTGCCGACCTGCACCATCACCAACCCATTTATATCGGCGATCAATATCGATCGTAAATTTGTTATCTGGAAAAATACCCCTAGCATATCTTCACTCCTCTGCATTAAGCCGCGTTTTCTTAGCTATCGTTTTTTTCTCCGATCCGATCGGCCTCATTGCACGTGACACTCTAGAGTCTAGACAGTCTGGCCTCCACTAGTGCACAGATGGTGCACGGTAAACGGTAAGCCTGGGTGGTCCGTACTCGTTATCGCCTGTGTCGATAGCAACCACCTCGTAAGCTTGTTACCTAATGTCAATGTAGTCAATAGTTTGATTATAACCGTACTATACGGAATACATTGCCGCATGTGCCGAGGAAACGTAGTATTCATCCAATGGCCTGGTTAATTCCATAGATGATGAGATCCTTCATGAAAATGTAAATTTAAATAGAAATTGGGTTCCATCGTAGCGAGCTGAAAGTTGATCAAAGCTTAACCGAGAGAGAAGGAGGACGAGGAACTGAACCCTCGATGCTGGAGTAATTACATTCGTTAAAATAACTGTGGTCCAGCAATTCTTGGTGTTCACTGTCGTCACGACAGCTACCTGAACCGATTAACTTCTTTGCTAAATTTTTCTGCGCCTGGAATGGCCCGTGACTGCCCCTTAAGGGTGTGTCGAATGTTCGGGTTTCCATGGCATACGACTCTTAATGAGGATTATTCAATTAGGCATAAGAGTATACGGTCTCGTTTTCGAACCGGTTAAATAAATTCGTCAAAAAGCTGTCAATTGACTTTTGTATCTCTACGTTTAGTTATTCCAGACGCGAGATCTCATTCCCGGTTCTACCCCACTCTTCACAAAATGTCAAACGCAACGGTAGTCTTTCTCCGAAAGCATTTAAGAGGGATTAATTTATCTTTTACCAGAAATCTTTTGGACTCATCTCGATGGACAATTCAGTGATTGGCAGGAATCTTTCGTGGACAAGAGACGGATTTACTTTTCTTATGATACTTGGAAAAAGTGATAAATTTTCATTAAATTCGAATTGTGAATGATGTTTATTTGATATCATGTTCAAAATTCTTCGTTCAAAATTCAAGCGTTTGTGGACAGTTCACAGCGAGTATTTTTACAGTGAATATGTTTGAAAGACAAAAAAAAAAAAAATAGGTAGTCATATCTGGGCGTAGGGTTGAACATTATGATTTCCTAATTCCCAAGTCCTTGTGTCAGGTGTTTATCGCGTCCTCATCGCTGGTTGTAAGCCAGCAATGTTTCCCTCAGCTTATCTCCCGGTGTGTCAGACGAAACAATCTATTCTCGGACATTCTCCGTTGACGTTTACGCGGGAAATATTAATCTCCCAATGATCTAACTGCAAAAGCAAGCCGTCTCAGGGCTTGGGGTCAATCTCGAACGTGACTTGTGGAATACTTATCGTTTCCCTACATTCACTGCACAGTAATACACTATACAAGAGGTGACAACCCGCTTGGAAAGTATCAGCAGCAACTTTTGTCCCAACCTCAATCGTCGACCACTCAACCGTTCAAGGCAATCAAATTCCATTACGGATCGGCTGGCTGTTCTCAAAGTGACGGTAAATCGCTTCTGCTCTGCCGGGGTCCGACGGGAACTGGTGGGATCCAACGGGGTTCAAAGGGGTCCGATGGGGCACGGTAGCGTGCCGGTGTACGATAGACTGGCCAGTAGTTCTCTCTGGCAGGGAGATAATAATGCATCCATAAATCAATGCCGTCATTGTCTTCCTTATTGGATACGTCATTCGTAGCTAAACAGCAACGCTGTTTATCAATTATGCACCGTATTCTGGTCTCACTGATCGTAAGCGTGATCGTTTTCAATTATAATAGCCGTAGGGCACGGAGAGAGATCGATCAAATCGGATGCAATTTATTTTCAACATTTTTATTGACATTGACGTTTGCACGCGTCGACGTTCGTCGCGGTAAAATAAAGAACAGACAAAAAAAAAAAATTAAACAAACCAAAAAAAAAAAATGTGAAAGAAATAAATGCTCGTCGTAAATCAATCCTGTTACACGCAACTGTCCGAAATTATTCACTGGCATTGACCGAAGACAGAAGACAACCAGACCGTACGGATAAGCTGGTATTCCAGCATACAGCAGATCAATTACTGAGATACGTCGCTCTTGGTCGGTGAGCCTGCCAAAACCACACGGACTCGGGTCCTCTTGGACGTCAAATATCTTCCCACTTCCTTGATTTATTTTCCACTCCGTTCGACTGCATTGAGTTACTCCGGTTGTGCTGGGCGCGAAACGCCCGAATCATGTGCACCACGAAAGCTTCGAATTCAATTTAAATGATAATCGACAAACTTTCGAGTTGTACCTACGCATGTAAGCCGTAGTGATTACAACGTACCTCGCCATTTGCTCTGCTAGCTTCGCCCAATAATTATGTACCGATATTTCAGTGGTTCACAAAGCCGTGACTTCGAGCATCACGACCGAAGGTGTGAAATGGGCTTAAATAACTAACAGACAAGTCCCCGGTGTAATATATCAAGCTGTCGCGTTCGCGGTTGTGAACTGCCCCCGTTCAGTCGACGTCAAATTTTACATTGAAAACGAGCAAGAAGTAATTAAAAAAAACTGTTTGGTAGACACAGATCGCAGCTCGGAGAGAACTGCACTTCGTCTTCCTTTCAAAGGCTGGTCTCGACGACTAAGAGCAGTAAGAGGTGTCAGGTAGCTACTGCACACTAAGCAGTAAACCGTGAGACACGCCCTAGCTGCACTGAAACTTGCTCGATGGAAGTTAAGGAAAATATAAGAATAAACTATCAGCACGAGCACGTGGCAATGTTTAGCTATTTGCATGCGTTACACCGCTGTCTACGAGTAGATAAGCGTAAGGCACGGTTACCGGTGCCACGCGTCAACCTTATAATTAAGTGGTACCGATGTATACGGATCTAATCTCCATCTGTAGAATACGCAATAAATCGTTGGACGGAAATTAATTAAAGAATAAGTCAAGCCAAGAGCAAAGTCGTTATTCACATTGGAAGTAAATATCAGGGCTGTAGCACAATCGTTTTTAATATCAATTTACCTACAATACTGGTTATTTCTACTGGCTTAAGACAGACCTAGGAGCTATTATAACGATTGTGTATTATGTTCTTAATGGTTTCAAGGCACATAAATATTTATTCCACGAACAATGATTCGAGGTTATATGGATAATGTAAGTGCAAAACTGGTACAAGAAGAAGTAGGAAGTTGAATAAAATTTAAATGTAAACGTCACACGGTCGTGTAACAGAATCCCTAATGTGTTTTAAGAATGTTCGACAAAAAGTTATGGTATCACCTGCTGCTAGTACTTAGTATACAACAGTAGATAGAGATAGGCCGCGGTTAGGACTCGGTAATATATCCTACGTGTCCTTATGCGCATGGAAATGACGAGCCACTACCCAGGACTTCGAAGTCTCAAGAGTAACTTTAGTATCCTCAGGGCGCGGTACTTACTGGCAAATTGAATATACCAACATGCATGATTACCGAATTAAACCGCTATCAGGGATTTTATTAACTAAAGTTACGTCGCTAGATTTATGATCGTCCCTTTGTACTCTTCGTAATATGTACTATAATTCCTGGTCGAGTGACAGAGCAATTAGTTGCAGTCAAACTTTCGTACGTTTATACCTATACGCTATATTCTGAATCTTTTTTGCGCATTCATTAAAATCGTCACAAATTTTTGCCCACGCACGGCTTTCTACTTGCCTTAAGATTCATACTGCGATTTTCAACTGTCATTTTCGCGTACTGGAAAAGTCCCCGGATATTGACTTTCGCACTTTCTCATCCGTGAAGATTTTTCGTATTCTCTTTTACAACGGACATTGAGGAGTTCCGGTTTTCCTCTATTTTTCGATAATTTTTTTTTTTTCTTTTCTCTAATTTGACGCGGACAAGAGGTAGAGGTAATTCACTTTGAGCCCAAGTTGAACGTAAATGCTTAAACGCTTAAACAACTGTTAGCAAGCATAATGAGGCGACTGGCTATATCGGCTCGAGTAGTCAGGTAGCAAACCTGGTAGCCTTTCTAACCGGACCCTTCGTAATGGGTATATAATAAGTTCAGTTGCACAATTAATATTATAAATATTCTGCTAATATAGGCGTTATGTAAGGCACACCTTCTCACGTCACTACTTATCGGCTCGCGTACGCGGTACTCTCCCACATAGATCTGTTTGCGGTACCGATTTTTTTCTTGCCAAACAAATTTGTACGATTTATACCTTGCATGCATTTGATGGTTGGTCAGTGCTATAGTTCTTGAAAATCTACGCATAAACATTTAGTTAAACTGGCGTTCACGCGGTGAAGTACAATTCAGCCGCGCCTTGCCAATCAGCATCCAAAGTGCGTTGCAAATCATTTTCATACAGACAAGTTTTTACATCGTGTATAGTATTAATTTGCCGTCGTTTCTAGTATCGTAATTCACGGAGCAAATGAGGTTAAACAACGTGCGCAGCGATAAGCGTGAGAAATTGGAATCGTCTTTTTAACATCTCGCGTGTTATATATGTTGGCTTTCCTGTGAAAATTTAACTTACGTCAGAGAGTCGTAATCAGTACACGCGCAGAGGTAGCCGCCGTTGTACCTACTTAACTAGACATACGTAGTACGTGCACAGGTGGTACGAGGATTAACTTTCGTTACCTTTGAACCAAGATTTTCTTTACATGCGCTAGTTTGTTACGCAAGATAAATTAATGCACCGCGTAACGTTACCCAGAATCTATTTCGCCCATTTCACCGGACCTAATATGGATTCGGAATTACGCATATGGGATAGGAAATAGGGCACCAAGCACCTAAAATTAAATTCTCGCAAGTCGCGTGCGGTATTCCCAAAGGAGGCGATTCAATTCCCTAGCCAATCTCACCGCATTACGGAAAATAGGAGAAATCTAGCGAAAGTAATCTAGTAAAGTACGCGCTTGTAAGTAATGTCTACGTGAATGTCGTAACGGTTCTCCTGCGTAATCCTAATAAACTCTGGAATATAATACAATGTATAATATGATAATGACACGTCTTGTACCACGAATAATCTCTGAGATTAGATTAAGGCGAGACGGTTCTTTTTCTTTTCTCTCAAAGTAGAAATTTGCATTATAATCGCTTCAAATTACTTTTTTTTCTCGTAACTCCGATAAAAATCGATGAAATAATTTAAAATTTGGCACAGTCGTTGCTCATACTGTAAGGACCGAACCCTGAAAATTGCAAATTTTTATATTCATTATTTCCTTACATATCAGGTCAATACATATTTTCGTAATATTACTCTAAATATTCAAAATATGAACAAATTTTTTTTTTTTTTTTCCATACAAGTTCTATCAAAAAATATTCTTTTCCAATTAATTGAGGAATAATAAAAAACTCATTAAAAATTAGAAAATGATTTTCTTAATTTTCCTAATTTATAGAAATCTGAAGAGTCTCTGATTTTCAAAATTCCTCAATTACCTAGAAAAGAATACAGGCACGCTTTCCCGTTCAGCTAGGAAGCCCAAGTTTTACCCAGATTTTTTTGAAGTTATTTCGACCGATCTAGGGGGCGGCGCGGACAAAATGCCACCGACCCCCAAATACGGGCCACCCTAATATGTATATATTTTACGGGTTACTTTGATACTTTACCCCGGCTACTCGCTCGAACCGTTTTAAGGCGAGCTCGTAAAACTCGGAGTCTTGGTAGTTCCTTCAGCATAGAAGTATTCTGAGCGGAAGTATTACATGTAATTTTTTTCTTTCTAAAGTCTCCGAAAAGGTTCGACTCAATTTCCATTATTGTTATAGTTAAACGAGCGCTGATTCTCAGAATATACTCATCGTCATAATTGATCCAAGATAATAAGAGACTCGAATGCATGTCCGATCCGCATACCGATCACATAAGACCAGCTAAAACTTGACCAGTTTGAACTCTTACGATTCGATCATGACTTATGCTTCTCGACTCCTCCCTTGCAACTCTGGAATAAACGGTAAATTACTGTCATTATCATTCGTCCTCGATAGTTGCGTCGGCGTGTCAATCGCTTATGTACACGCACGCCTCAGTGATCGCGAATGATCGACGGTCAGATTTCAATTTGAAAAATTCGAGGGGGTTTGACTCCTGGAGTGAGGTTCAATGGACCCACCCCGGTCAGGACACGAAATTTCGCGGGTTCCTGCTGGTCGAAGTATCGCGTGGACGCGGGCGAGTCTCGCCTTTCCCACGTTTCGTTTATGATAATTTGATCCCGATGTAATTGTGCAATTATTCAATTTGCGAATGTGCGTAAGAACCGGGGCTAGAGACCGTATTACACGATATTCCGCGCTACATTTAGAGACACACACCTAGACCTGTCTATGAACCGCGTGTGACAATTTCTATTTACCTCTGTTCGACTTAGCCGACAATGATTTACGCCAACTTTATCTCTTGGCGCCAGCAGGCGATTTGAGTGACGAAATAAAAATGAAAATTTTTCGTCATTCAACTGGTTTCGTGTCTCGAAACGCCATGATATATTAGACGCGGAATTTGCTGTTAAATAGAAAATAAAAATAAACCGATGAAATCAACGCTTATACTGTCTCTTACATGTCTCTACGGACTGAGTTACGTCCGATAAAGTCGACAGACACGACCCGACGACATTTCAGTGGATAGCTGTTAGAATTTCTAGACGGCGCCTCTTGGTCGACCTTGCCGCTATGTTGAAATTGATGAGAAAAAAAAAAAAAAAATTGGAGAGTTCGAGGAAAGAAAGAAGGAGACCTCCGGGATTTCAAATAATTTTTGGTATATTTCAAACACGAATCCGGAAATAAAACGTCGTGATTTAAATTTCTCGGAAGAATATTCTCACGATTCGAAGCTTCTTTATTCCGTGAGTGATCCATCGACAAAGGAGATCGATCAAAAAAGATGCTGCTGCTGCGATGACTAATTGCGGAATGGGTTTTGTCTGTCGAGAATTTTGACGTCCACAATACGTATAACGACACTGCATGGGTGGTCATGCGGTTCGCGCAAGACGCTTGAGTATCCCCGTATAGTAAGAAGAAGCTTATAAGTAATTATTGTTCGTCTGTTTATCCTTTCGCACCGCTGGCACACGTGAGCATATAATTGTTTCGACGTTTTAATAACTGCCCTCGCCTACGTGAAGATTCGCGTTGGTCGTGCAGGGAAACTGAGAGCTGGGCAATACATACAGTTTACAGTGATACTTTGCTGTGCGACGAGCAAGTACGCATGCAGACCGTGAGCGAGCTTGCAGCTTCTGATGCTTTCGCTAAAGGCGAGCAACAAACACGCGTATACTTACCTACATAAACTACAAGACATCGCTGCACACCTATACGCGAACGTGAGGTTGACACTGAACCGAGATATTGCTCTTATAATTATTATATGACGACTCTATCGCACGCTACTATGCCAGGAGTAAATGTCGTCAGACTCAGTTTATTGAAATACCTTGGTAATTGATCTATTAGCATTCGTTAGCTTTTACCACAACTACCGTCTATTGAAGAAAAATAAGATTACTTCAGGTTCTTACGGTGGGTAGAGATTACGTTAATTACTTCGCAGTCCTGTTAATCTGCGATCTAATAACCCCAGACGTGTCAGATATCGCGTAACTTTTGCCAACCTGTTACATCTAATTATATGCCCTTCTTGCAAAGATTCCTGCAAGGGCTCATGTCACGGTTTTCTTGTGAATCACCCTCCAGACTAATGCAAAAATAAGGGAATATAGGATCGATATATGTCTTCATGCAATCCAATTCTTCGATTCATCGATATTATTCGAGTATAATTTTATCTGAACACCGTATCGCAATGAGTTTCATTATAAATATTTACTGCTGCCGACTCGGTGAACTTCAGAGTTGAAATCTGCTCCGGTTTGCGCTATTATCCGTCCTTTCTATTGAAGAAAAATTCGCTTTTAATGTGGATTATTATCAACTGTAATAGCGGTTTATGACAATAGATATGTGTACGTGTGACCGTTATTATAAAGGGACGAGTGTGAGTGGTGGTATCTACTAGAATACGGTACTGTATACTACTCGGTTACGTTTCGAGCGGGATCACAATGCATAATACGTCGACAGCCTGCAGCATGAATCACGGAACACGTTTAATTTATAGCTCGAATATAAAATACGCTTTGTGCCAGTAACTAGAGTTCGCACTGTCCAGCTGTTGCGTGAGCTAACATGAACGTAGTGGTGAAATTTAATCGGGGTATAATTATTATTCCGTTCATGAATCACGCCGGATTCAAATCGTGCGTAGATTGTTATCAGCTCGACGATCTCATATCTTTTACATCCGACGAGGTAAACAAGGGTTTTATTGTCTTCCTGTATCAAGCCCACAGGCGTCCAGTCGATTCAAATGATTTATGTTATAGCCTGACTGACAATGAGCTAAATTGTGTGATATTTAGAAATTTATTATAGAACCACTGTAGGTATAAGACGTCTGGTACGATGTGTTTTTCTCGTATAGTATCACACGCTGCTTTGAACTCCTGCGACTTTAGTCCTGAGTAAAATGGTATAAACAACGTACAAACATACACTCGACCACTAAATCTTCAACAAGTTGGACACTAACCGTGTCTTACTCGTAAAAATATAATTGCTTCACCGTCCACGTAAACATACTGAATTAGGCTTGCCAACTTTTCATTTCTACGACGAGAAGGCGGAGGAGGTCACAGAGTTGCTCTTTCATGTTTATGGAATTAAATATGCATATATTATGACGTGCCAGTCACTTTAGAAAAATGTAAAAAAAACACAAAATGAATAATCGAAGATAAAAACAGTTAGGTGTAGGTGTGGTTGAAGACGCCACTACTTAACGAGACTGGAAGAAGTATACCCACTATCCAGTGAATGTTCATTTTATACATTCACATTTTGTAAAAGACATCACAGACCAGAAGTAATCTTGGTACAACTATTCATTGTCATTTAATTTTAGTTCCGTTGTTCGATTTCTCGAGAATTACAACTCTGCAACGTTGAGAAAGGGCCAATGAAGAAAAGGCCGTATGGAAGACTGTCCCTGAAATTTTACGAGCTAATTGATATAATGATCATTGAAACTCTTCTCTTTTTTCCAGGAGGAGAGCGAGCTCTCGAGCAAGCGGTGGGCCAGTGCGCCCCGCCGCCCAGACAGCCCCTACATCCTGGGGGCCCCCACGTCTAGGGAGGTAAGTGTATTTTTTGAAATTATTTGAAAATGCATCTTCAGGCTTGTGTTAAAATGGAGCTTCAAGCTCACGGTGTTATAGTGCTCTTTCTTTAGATCTGTACAATTAATTTCGATTACGTCAAAGACCGTAGATTCAAAAAGGCGGTTGAAAAGGGTCCCTAAACTTCGGCGAACCGCGTAAGAAATGATGGCAACGAAATCGTGGAAGCGTTTTGTTTCTCATTGGGTATTTCTGCGAAACATTGGGTTGACTGCGTGAATTTTTCTGGTCGCACGAAACCGCTCAACAAAGTCGGCGAATAACAGTGGATAAAGTGGAGGAAGAACGGGTGTGACGCTGGTTGGCATGCGCCACGCACATTAGAGCTTGCAAGCAACGAGAACACGCCATTCAAGAAAGGCTGCCTTTCTCTGCCACTTTGTTCCTGTTCTGCTGCTGCCCAATGCGACCAACAACCAGCGGTGTCTCTCAAACACGGAGATGATACGTGGGCGAACTTCTCTCTGAGGTCTATCGCGCAAAACGCAGTCCATCATTCCCGGAATTAATGTTTGTCAACAAGCTTCAAGATCATATCTTCCAGCTCCGTATTTGACCAGATTTGAATACGGCTTCATCACGTTCAAGTTGCGAAACTCGAGTCGTAGAAACTTTTCACCTGACACGGTCATGGATGGCAATTGACGTTTGGTGATTATTCTAAAGCAGCTAGAAGTCATTTCACAAATTCCCGTTTACTTTAAATATTTGTTTTGTCCCGCAGGGAAAAAAAAACCGCATCAATATCAGCAAAGGCTTGTTTGTATGCGTAATGCACACTTGGGTACATTTACAAGTTTCCTTGACTAACATATAAGTCAAGAAGCTCTCTGCCGCGCGGTGCATCTCCGTTGCTTGTTCTATATCCTTCTCTGTTCCTTGCCTTTCCTTGCCTTGTCTTGCATGCTTGAAATAACCTGAACCTGCTTCGAAAGAGACCGCGCCTTTCTGTATTTCTGCATACAAAGCGACATTCCCAGTCTGACATAGGGATGAGTGAAGGTCGATAGGTACGTGTTTCTCACTGCTATAAGTCTTTGAGAATAAAACGACATAAAAGAACTCTCAAACTCTCGAATGGTCAACTTTCTTTCATGTATTTAAGAGCACTGTGTTGGATACGTATCGAATATACGCCCTGCTCTGCTTCTTGTTTAAAATTATCGGGATGAATTCGTTCGTTATCTATTATAATATCTCAGACGAATATCCGTGAAAGTATCGATACAGAATGACTCGATTCTTTGAAAATATACCAAACACTATCCTGCACCAAGGGCCATACAAATGTTAATATGTTCTGAGTAAGCTATGAAAAGAACCAGCATAATAGTTCAAGTCAGAAACTACTAGAAAGCTCGAGCCAGATTGCTAGTATCGAATTTCATGCGCTACAAATATTGAAAAATTTACATTTCCGCACCGTGAGACTGGTGCCAGGTGGGCAAACCTGGATAGAAAAAAGGCAAAAGAAAGAAATGAAATCATAAAACCGAACGGAGAAAGACCCAAGGTTCAATGCTCTGAGGGACAACCAACCTGAGGTTCTAAAGCTCTGTGGCTCTAAGCTACCCATACCGCAATTATTCCAATCGATCGAATATCACTGGCACACACGATCTTGCTTTAATATTACAGTATCTAATTAGTAGAGCTACTAATGTAGAGCCACACATTTGCCCGAAGCTTCGTCAGAGCATTGGAGATTAGCGACTCCTGCACATGAGAGCGTAGTACCTAGTTCAAGTCTGGACCGCGTCCCCGACGTGCTTCACCTTCGAGTCCTTCCTAGGTCCACCTAACTGCACAGTAGTTGCATGTGGTACTGTCCGGGGCTGGCCAGACAAACGTAGGGTACTGAGCGCTACGCTTCCCACGCCAATTAAACATGACTCATTAACAGCCTGCCGAGCTGGCCAGAGGTAGCTAGCTTAGGATTGATGCCTACTAGCTTCTAGGGCGTCTCTATAACTCTTCGCAGAATTAATCGGAACTAATCCCAGAGATCCACAGCTTCCCGGTACGCGGTAGGTATCATGTGCACGCGTGTTAGGTAGATGCATGTGAATATGTGCGGCGGAGATCAGCATAAATTGCAGACCGCGCCGCTTCTTCTCAGGTTTGGTTAGATTATTTTCATGTGAAGTTCATGAGGTGTGTTTGGCGACGCGTTACGGTTCCACAAAAATATCACAAGAAACTTGATGCCTAAATTTGTGACTATGACCTTGTGCCAGAGCCGTAGACTAGCCCAATAACGAATAGGTTGTACCAAATTTTTTCTCTTCAAAGGATGCGGAATAACTCGTCCGTCCAGCGTGGTCTGAGTTCGAAACGGATGCGTTAACGCGCAGGTGGGCATAGCCGAGAGCAATTCATATACCCGCGTCACAGTTTGGGTAATCGTGATTCCAGCGTTTCGTCACGGTCGAATCGTTGAGCCGTGACGATCAATTAAAAACAGTGACCCGGTATTTTATGTTGGATCCGGGGCTCGCGTGTAGACTCTTGCAATCTTCCTAATCCCTATAATACAAGCGTGAGTAAGTAGGAAGCTTTCGTCGTATTCATCCGCACTCATCTGATATATCCCACAGTCTGTCTGAATGCGTAGGTACCTTTAGCAGAGATTTAAAATAAGTCTGATCGGAGCTGTAGGCGAGTCAAACGACTGGAGATACCACAACTGCCAAAGAGGGAATCCTGCTGGTTTTCTAAGCAAAGTGGAATTCCAGCTATCGGAAGCAATCGCGAAATCGTCGCGCAATTATTTACCCTAGGCGGCTCGGCGTGGTATGGCTCTAACGCGACTTCAACACCAACTTGAATCTTTGTGTATACCTACAATGGATGTACCGATATTCGTGCATATGTATACGCAACGTACTCACAGGTGTGCATGACGGGTATATGTTGCTGAAAGGAAGGCCACCGTATCTGTATTGTTGCGGACTCTGAGCATCCCGTTATGCTTTGCACCGCTAATATCGCGTTTGGCTTGGATGAAAAGAGGGAGAGAAGGGAGGAGGATGACGCTATGGGGAGTGCCTGGGAAAATGTCGATTGAGACTGGTTCCTCGTTCTCCGTTGATGAACGCAGCGGGGACGGTCCAATTTTTATGCTTCAATGTCGCAAGCTCGGGGAACAATCAAAGTCGTTAGCAACTACATTTGTTAATTATATGGCCGTGGCAAGTCTAATTAGATTGACGCACCGATCCGTTCACTCGCCTAATTATTCTTGCTTGTAAAATAACCACGCGGTTACTCGTGGCCCGAAGACAAGGGTGATGGCGAAGACAAAGTACGGCGCGGCGTAGCCTTCATCGACCGTTTTGTTATGGGTCTGTACTCGCACGATCGCAGAGACAGAATGTTCTTCCTTTTTGGAAACATTAATGAAAAATATTTCTTCCATGTCATGATGATCGGCATAGTTTCTGTTCATTACAAAATGTTATCCGAATGCATTATGCCTAAAATTTCGATCACCATGTACGTGTGTTGTATATTCTTATAATATATATCAAGCAGCAGACTATAGCAGGCGTCTGGCCACTCCCGGATTCGCGAAGGTGTCGTCACCGTCCGCGCGTCTTGCTCCTCTCCGAATTGCGTAACTGAGAGAACCACGAGCTACACCGACCGCACGGGCACACCACACCTTCGTCACGGACAACATCGCGGCGTTCTACATCGCCGGATCGCGCCCATCTGTTCCAGCAGTTGAGACCGTTCCATCTGCCGGTCATCGTGGCCTTTGTCTCCATCGTGGGCGTCAGAAATCTATTGTTACCGCGGAACGCCGCTATAAAGTTGACGAAGATAGGGATCGAAAAATATCTCGTACTTGTATACATCGAGATAATCGAACGGGTTCCACTCGCAGCATACCGCTTAAGGCAAAAACCACACGGATCACTATTATTGTTGCCGTGAGTTAATCGCTCACGCGACTCCTCCGCTAATTTTAATATTACCGCAGCAGCATCGTTTCAAATATCCACGACGAACTATGAGGTTATAAGCTTGCTCGCTATTATACATTACTCCTCTCAGACACGAGATAGTCCCGCAAAGTTAGACTTACCAATATTTCTAATTAGTGGAAATTTCCACTACCTAACTGTTTTCAGACTCTTTTACAACCGTCTCACAACTATATGTTGTGACTTTGGTATATCCTATACTCGTAATTAAAATACTGTCAACGTAGGTATATCCCACGGTGAACAATTTGTATATATATGAAAGAAGTTATGAGTATTCGTGGAGGGGGTCGATGCCCTCCGTTATCATATGGCAATATTCATGAAAAGTTCCAGTAACAAAGTGGCTAGACGAGAGAACGCAGTCCTTTACCCACCGCGTGCGTTAGTATGCATATCGAAACGAGGTGCGTCTTCAATTGTTTCTTCGAGTCGCGCACTTTGCTGCTGGCATTCCTTGCCGATTCACACGCGGCCCACGAAGCTCGCCGCCGATCCCTCTAAGTAAGGAGTGCGGATAACAATGAGTACTTTACTCAGTGCCGACGCTAGACTAAGTCCGTGTATTCTAATTAATATGATAATGAGTCATAGTTTTACACTTTTCATTACTTCTCTTATGTTTTCATATTTACTCGTTAATGACTGGGAACTATTTGTACATTCCGTTGTATCCGGGAGTTTACTTATTTTTTCTTTTTTTCTTTCTGCTTACGCATAGGTAGGAAAAAATTGGCGCTCATATATTTAACTGGAAATGAAAAGCACTGTCGCACCTAGACTTTGGATGATTTTCTCAGGTTGAACGTTAATCGTGGGTGGACGAGCGCGAGCGACCAGTCGACGCAACCCGTTGACCCCTTGATTAATTGCTCCACTTTATGGCGGTCGAATGTGGCAACGGAACGCGCGCGTATTGTGTGCGGAACACGGCGCGACCGTTTAGTTCCAGTTCAGCAAACCCAGCCGACCTGGTCGACGCAATGGGTTGCTACACCCACGCCTTTCAATCTCTTCCTTTTAATTACCGCCTGTCCGGGCGCCGTAATTGTCCCAACGATGCCTTTATTATTCGATAAATTAAATCACATTGTTGCCATTGTTCTTGCTAACCACCCAAAGTGTTGAACTAATCATTTCACCTACCTAACTATTCCGACCTTCAAGGTACATAGGCATATACGTTCATACATATGAATCTGATCTCGTGTATATCCAGAGCGATTCTGTGGCAAGTGAAGCGCTTAAAAGGTAGGTAAACGGGAAACGCCTGAATTGAGCAGCTCAAACATCGACGATTGGGTCTTATTTCCTACGTAATAAATAAAACCGGATCGTCGATGTTTGATCTGCTCAATGCAAGCGTTTCCCGTTTGCCTACCTTCTAGGCGCGTTAATTTCCACAGAATCGTTCTGTATATGGATGGATATAAAATGGAGCTCAGAGGTCGGCGGATATATTGATCAATCTTAGAAGTACACGTGGCGCTCTACCCTATACTTGTAAAATTTATCTTTTACGGATTTCTCCTCGAAGCTATCGTATTTTCTTTTTCATTTTTTTCTCCCTTCCTAGTAATAACTTTTTATTTCTTCTTATTCAATTTAATTTTATTACTGTTCTTCATTTTATTTCTCGTTAACGAAGAACGGTGCAACGCAGCTACGGATATGTATACTTATATGTAATTAAGAAACGATACGATTTGACCGTGCGTTTTATACCGACTGCCACGTGGCTACTACACTAGGAAGTTGTGGCTATGGTAAATGAAATATTGCAATTCTATTTAAAAATCTGTCGAGTCAGTGGCAGAGAATCTCGTGACTCTCGACTATTTTCTTATACTTGAAGCATCTGTTGCTGCTGGGCTTCTGTTGCTCTAACAGAAGTACCGTATTTTGTATTCTGTGTTACGTATACTTTTCAGCTCCTGTCTACAGCCACGTTTGTAGAGTCTAACGCGATTTATAATTCTCGTCAAAAGTCACTTGGTCACAAACTTACACGAGTTGTTGTGTCCGTGCGGTTTGTAGAAATTTAATTCACTGTCGTCGTCTGCCTCCAGACAACCTGGAGGAAAACAAACGAGCAAACTTTACTTGGACGACGTCAACACTACAAGAGTTAAAACAACTCATAGTTTATCATTAGTAGCTGGAACAGATACGGTGCACTTGACATTCAAAAAGTTTTGTACATCATCGAGAGGATCTTAAGTTAGGCGACACGAAGTCGCTTATCATCATTTTGAAGCTCATTTAATAGTTTGATTTCGAGCTCATTCATAGTTGTCACCAGGCGTCAATGATTCCTCAATACTAACTCATATACGGGTATAAATTAACGTCAGCTATATTGATGCCCCGAAGAATATAACCCTCTATCGAGCGAATCTACCGATTTGTAGTATCATCAGGGTACAGCTACGTGACATCTGTGATATCTGCATCAGAGGAGAGGAAATTCGATGGGGAATTTATTTCAAAGAATTGTTGCTGTGCTTTGTTCAATTTTCGACATTTTCAAATATACTACTTTTCCCAGTCACGGATAGTGCAACGGGGCACCTTGTTTCTGTGATTTATCACGCGGGCTTCTTGGCACGTTGGGTAGCAGCAGTATGGTATGGCACCCTTTGTGTGTCGTAAACACGAGTCTGGCGCTAAGCACTCGAGCTGAGAGGAACGCTCCGCTCTGAGCGTATTCTAGTCATCTGGTTTTTCACGTTTGAACGGTCGAACGTCAGTTTTTGTCCGCAATCTCTGCTTGACGTCGATATTACGGATAACACGAAGCCCGGAATTCCTTCCAACGCATCCAGCAACGGTTACTCAACTTATGCCAATTGAGCTTGCGAAGTTCATCCCGGTGAAGGAAAGTCTTATTTTAATATTTTAATTTTACTATGAAAGCTAACTATGCAGCAGAAAAGATGCGCGATCGTTGATTTGATTACGGTTTCGTCTTCTCTGAGCAATCAACATGCTGTCGAGTTAGACTAATCATCATGTTTGCTGATCTCAGATAACGCGCACTAAGTCGTTAAGGTACTGACCACTTCGAAGTACTAGATTTCAACAAAGATTTGATTGACAATACTTTGGCCAGGCGTGACTGGCCTCTCTTCGACCTTCGAAGCTATCGTAGCCGGATCTCACAGACGTCTGGCTGTCAATCACCCAATTTAGGATTTACCAGCCTCCTGTATAGCTCGTGTTTAATTGTAGACTTGCTTGCGAACGGAGAGTCAAGCTCTGGCGACTGGCATCGATAAATTCATAGGCTACATATTTAAAGGTATATTTTATTGAATGATAACGTTTAATAATAGGCTTAATGTTGGTGGTTGTCAGCTGATTGATCGATGAAACCTCGTGCTATGACGGGAGAAAGGAGTGATTTCTGGATTTGGTGAAATCAAGGCATCGCGTTTACATACGCCCGAAGGAATATCAACCAAGTTTCCGCCCAGAAATTAATTTCGCAAAGTTTTTCTCGCAGCAATACGATCTCTGGTCAATGTGTGTGGTCCTCGATAACCGAACGAGTATCGTTTCCGGATATTCTCCAACCTGCAACACGAAAAGTGATGCGTTTCAAATTTATTCAAACGAAATATCGCCGATTGAGGCAATCCTTGTGAAATATGACTACGGTTTCTTGCACGTCGAAAGTTTGAGTGATCATGTTTTTCATCTACGATCCGGCTTATGTCCATTTGTTTCTAAGCGCAACCCGAAGGATAGGGATAGTAGATAAAACTGCTGCTGAGTATCATGGATCTTATATACTCTCCCAGGTTACCAGCTACCATTACCTCATGATTGCGCTGCATCCCATCGTAATAAAATAAGCTCCATACCCTAGTAAAATTGATATTGCTATAGTTAACGATCTGATGTAGTTATTAATAGATAGATATAGAATGGTGAATATCATGCCGAGTCTTTCGATACGTTTGTAAAGTTTATTCGAAATTTCTATACAGTAAACAAGAATTTCACCGGCCATTAGATGATTGTGGATTCAATTACAATAATCCTTCGGTCGATTATGATCTTCTGTCGCCGCGTGTGGTCGACATAAATTACACCTTTGCATATTCCGTGATTATTCGATAAAGGAGAAGAAATTTAATATTTTAAATACGCTGCGAGCAGAGAAAGTTGTGTACCATGTTTCACGATTCGCACTGAAGATATCATTTCATGATTCTTTCGTACACGGTCCGGAGGGATATTTCGTACGGTAGTGGGATCAGATCGGTTAGCTGTGATCTTTATAGGCGTAGATATCTCATGGTATGCTTAATGCTTGTTTTAATTGAATACTGGCACGAAACGCGATATCGCAAGGGATCTAATCGATGGTGGTAATTACCTGTCGTCTCTAGTCGACCATCACGACTCAAGATGAGATATTGATCCCCCATATCGTGCGAAGGAGGGTCCATTCAATTAGTTACTGTTTGGAGGAAAAGTCTGTGCCATCGTCAGTTGTTTCGGAAAACCCGAAATTAATTTTGCTCAAAACTAGAATCGGCCTTCCTCGAATTTCAGTATTGAATGATCATTTCTTCAGGCTGTACACCTCATGAACAATCCTTGATAAACGATCACCGGTGAAGATGGAACCCGTTGAAAAAATGTTAAGTGCCCTGTGTAATGACTGAAACCGTTTGTTGATTGGTTACAGTTGACTTTCGCGTAATTTTAACATAAATATGGAGAACCCGGCCCGGATGGTGAGCAGATGGTACTAAAAAAGGCATCCTCGATTTACCAGAATGATGATTTTACGCGATGATAAAGTCCCGGGATATTACCCGAGGCCATAATTAAACAGCGATTCGCATCGCATAAAAAATCACTTCGATAAATCAGTCCTGCAAGAGTGGGGTACGCGCACCTCGAAGTTGAATATAATTAAAACGATCGTTACAGCTAATTAAATTGCACTCGATTCCATTTTCTTCGATAATTATCAAAGCCGGAACCTCGAAACTCCCATCTATAATCCTCCCTCTGCTGTAGTATCACGCGTCCGTTTTATTTCTTTCGCACATCCCAGGTCTCTATAAATTATTATACGACGATGACCTTACGTTGTGTAAGATCGGTGAACGGCGGTAGCAGCAATTGCGGCGGTGGTGGTGGCGGCGGCAGCGGCAGTGCTTGAAGTTGGTGTCGGTTGTTGATAGGTATAAAAGTGCGCACTCCCGGTTGTCTAGTTCCACGGAAGCGGTGCAAGTCATGTAGCCTGGAAGCCGTTGGCGGCTCCCTACTGGTCAGTGGCAACGTAATATCATTATCATTCACCCAGTGAACCTTGTAAGGTTAATCAATTATTATTACTCTGTGTTATTGCAGCCCCTGTCGGCAGCACTACGATCCGTATAGACGTAGTACCTAAAGGTAGCCATAATGATCGGTAAAAGATCGTCGAATGATTGAGGTCAGGCGTGAACAACGCGCATTGGACCGATAATTGAAGATTCTTATAGCGTGTATAATTTGACGAGAAATAAGACACCATATTAAAAAGTTAAAGTTAGGCGTATCAGAGCACTTCCAGTAGATATGGGTAACCACTCAAAATCCGTTATGGTTAACGTTCAAATAATTTCACATCAATCTCAATCCCTGCTATATGAAAAATTCACTATAATCGACGGTTGGAGAATGAGAGGAATGAGTAAGATCTTTGGAGTACCGCGGCACCTCCATGATCAAGGAGAGCATATATTTGTTTGTAGAAGCGTAGGGGGTCCAGAATAGCACCTTGAGTTGGCGTCTGACATTCGTCAACAATAACAAGCCGTTGGTTCTTCTTCGCGATCGCGATTTCCAGGATAGTTTGCGAGTCCGCGCGTGCGTGCATTATATCTAGGTAGGTACTGGGTACAGCACAGACCAGCCTTCCTTACTGGGTACTCTGAAGCGACACCGACAGCGAAAAACCGTCGAGCTAGCCGTTTTAATCGGCTCTTCTTAGATATCCGTTGGTCAACACGGCGCCATTTCTATATTCGGCCGTTAGTGTTCGACGGCGTGCGGAAAAACTGTTGTTACCGGTAAGTGAGGCTGTTAGATTCTAAGCGGGAAGCTACTTTTTATTTTTATATTCCTCAAGATTTGTTCGTTCATCTCATGTGTTCCACACCGAGTATAGGTAGTAGGTAAAAGTATCTATTCAAGGCGTGCGCTGCGGCGCTTATAATCTCTATAGCGAAACAGCTCTCATACCACCGACCGTGAGTAAAACTGAGGAAAGAAGCGTGGGGATTAAGCGCAGCATCCCGCTCAACCAAGCTGGATTATTGGAAAACTGTTCTTTTTTAACCCGTGCAAATAACGGCACACAAGTTTAGTTCGCAACGGAGCGGCCGATCGCCCGTGAAGTGTACCTTTTGCCCTGTGCCGCTAACTCACAATTCCTATTATTTGAGGCATCCTGATGCCACTTGGAAGCATATACCTACTTCATAACAACTTCTTTCCTTGTTCAAAGCGTGATTTCTATCCACCTGCGTGCACTCCCAGGTATATGTAGCCTACGCGCGTGACTCATTCCTGCAAACTAAGGTTCCAGCAGCGTTTTTCCATCCGTATAAAGGAGAGCTGCTACGCATAGACCCCTGTGCACACTCGAGTCTAAATTACTAACGACTTTCAGTGCAGAAACGATTCCGTACCGATGGATAATTAGATTTATGGACGTGCTGATTCCGAAGTTGTTATATGGGGTTAACCTTCCGGTTTCTGGTACCATGGGATGATCATTGCAAAAAATTTTTTATTTAGCGCACAAGAATCAGCGCTCGCGAAAAAAGTATATGATGGCCAATCTGTATTTTAATTCTGACAAATGATAGGCTTTGCATTCGTGGTGTAAATGTAGCTTCTTTACTTCTATACGTGTATTTTTATTTTTATTTTTTGGCTTATATTTCACCGCTCGACTCCTTGACAATTTGCGTCCAGTTGATGTATTGGTTAATGAATCGTTTCGACAAAAATAAATTGAAAGTAGAGAGTAAGGAAAAATAAAAAAACTTATATGTCTTACACGCTCGGTATACCGCGACGGTTCTGCATCCATCAGATACATATTGGCTTTCTATCAGCGCAAAAGAAGAGTATATTACTGATAGATTTTCAATACACTCGTGATTTATAGAGGTAATGCGATTTCGTTGCGTGCAACGCCGCCGGCCTACCATCCCGGATGAATATTGTAATTTCTTTATACACTCGTGTAATATATCACGGGATGGGATTCTATCATATCTATCTTTCTTTTCTATTGCCTCCAAACGTTGCCGCAGTTGTTTTTAATGATAGTACAATGATTCGGGTCTATTCTCCGTAAGGCGCGATAGTTACAAATCATGCTAATGTCCGTCCAATATCATTATCTATCTTAGTCGTCGTGCCGCTAAGCATCAGTATAGATTTACAGATTTGTACGTGTATTTTTGCTCAGCTTCGATACGACGAGTCGTTATTATTTATTACGTGTCTGCGGCAAGCCGCCGTTGAGTAGCCCAAGTTATGAACGGAATTCAACACAACTGATCTATGCAGCGACAAAATTGCTTTTGTAAATACCCACTTGGATCTTGATATGATTAAACTTGGGCGATATTTTAATAACACAAAACGTTTAAATCAATAAAAGTCGAACTTATCCATCAATAAACCGACAATTGGTTTTTATACCCCCATCGGTATGGAGGTTCGTGACCTCTCACGTGCTTGAGATAACTCAAGATATCAAGATGAAGACGTACGCACTTAATTTCAGATTGCTGATACCCGAGGCCAACCAATAAAACGAGACAAAAGTTTGAGATCATTTTCGTCATTGACCAAGCATTGAAAATTTACCATATCGCTAGATTAGCAAGACTGCTCTTGGTTGATAAAATACGAATTTTACTCGTCTTCGACTATGACTACTATCATCGCTTGCATGAGAGCGCCGCTATAAGTATGCATTTTCACTGAAAACTAAGACCATATAATTTTCTAATAAAAATAAAAATTCGATTATTATCATAATATGATTTAGACGATAAAATCTCTAACGCTGAATATCCGAATGTAAAAGTTCACCAAGCTGTACATTTAAATATTCGTCGACGCAAAAATGATTTCCAGTGAATTACTACGTAACTACAAGGCACAGATAATTGTTTCATTTTTTTTTTTCTCCAACCGTTTTTCACCATTGGGTCACTGACGCCCTCCACCTGTCAATCCACGATAGATATAACCAGGCATCGGTATATTCATTACCTCGAACACTCCGGAGCTCACATCCATCGGTGTACTGGCTCGTGGTTCTTTGATCGATCGGTACGATTAGCTAGTTTTATTTGTCAATTTATTCGCCCCGAACGCACCACCCCGCGTTCGCTACGGTTAATCAATGACATCTTTACGAACAGAACGTGATGCTCAATCAAACCATTGGGCTACAAGCGGAAAGGAAGAGAGGGGAAAGCGAATTAGAGGAACTGTCTGTAAAACTGAGGACCCAAAAAGAAGAAAAAGAGAGTTGACAGAATTAACAGCGATGAAACGGATCGGAAAAAGTTACAAAAGAATCAGGAGGCGCGGGCGTGTCCGATGCATGATTAATTGGTTGCAGTTCAGTTTGCATCAGCTAAAACATTATAGGCTCTATGGTGGCCTCGAATTTGTACATTATGACTTGGGATGCGTTATGGTTGTCCGCGACGAAGATGATTGACCGAATGAATGACCTGACAGAAAGTTCTCCTTCCTATTGTCATCCATTGAACTAAATGAACATATTTTAAATTGTTGTCAAATTTCCAAATATGGTCGTAACTAAATTTTGTAAATCACCATTAGAATAGATACTTAGGATTCGAGAATATTGATAATGAGTAAAGCTCGATCCGATCAAAGGCTAGCTAACAAGCGTCTAAAACAGGAGGAGTGAGTTAAGTAAATAATACTTTGATGACATCGCACAATCTGCAGAGGCGTATGTATACTTGACTATCTAGCATAACCTCTAGCTAAACTAAGATAACTTTTTCTGGAACACTCACAATCAGCTTTGTATAAAATATATTTGATTTAGCTATTGTAACGGAGAAGCTTATCCACCGATAAGTCAATCAGTGTAATGACCGTTATCGAGGTGACGGCATATGTGAATCATTAACAATACTATTGCCATATGAAAACTAGGCCATGATTTCTCCGATGAAAAGATTTGTAGTGAAAATATTTATTCGCTGTTACGTGTCAATATTCCTCCCACGATCTCAATATCACAAATAATATGGGAACGACGTGCTCGCAAATTTCATAAGCGAAATCATCAGCGGTAACACGGTGGCGGGTTAAGCACACGCTTGGTACGTTATGAAGCTTCCGCAGTACTTTAGGGTCCGTGTAAATTGTAAAGGATTGACCGCTTCACTTTAAAAACTCAAGGGATCAACCTTAAGTAGTGGCCAGGCTTTAAATACATCCGAGTTGACCTCGCGACTCTCACGTTTGCACGCGGAGCTCGGAAGCGTGCCTCCGTTACCCAAAGAAGTCTGATGAGCCTTGAAGAGGCTCGGTTAAAATTCTCTAACAGCGCCATGTCCAAGCGGTATCGATAATGTTGTTTCAGGTTACTTAATTACAGGGGACTCGGGCCGTTTAGGTTGGAGGCCTCCTGCGAGAGTCTAAAAGTTTTCAAGGATCTGAACTCTCTCTTGTATAATATTGCTATACGCCGAATCCAGTCCCAAAAATGGTACCAGCGGTGATTTAATACAGGGAATCGCAGACGGTGTATAATTATTGGAAAGTTCTGCGCATTATGCCGATGGTGCCGGGTGTAATTGGTAGACTTGGACGTATAGTGGTCGTTGCAAGAGTTACCCCATTCTCGCTTCTGTCGCTGACCTGATCAATTATTACATTGCTTGACTGGCCAATCTCATGCCAAAGGAACGCCTCCTGTTTTGATTTGTAGTTGGAAAATTAACCGTTCTTTCAAAGATCAATTTCGTTGTCGACAACGGAGCCGTCCCAGGGTCACGTCGAGCGGATTGCGTTGAGGTCCGCGGATTATCAACGGGTCGAAGATCTCACTTTATGCTCATCTGTAGTGACTCGGAAGTTGAGAATTCGCGAGCGAATTAAATTAATTGAAATTTTATTCATTATGAGTTCAGACTATTTTAATGATGATCGTTGCCGCCCGAACTCAGATAATCTTTGCCGGATACATCGATGACTTTCACCGACACGCCAATTGGAACCTGGTAATATTTTTATCCGACATTTCGGCCTGACATTTCCATCCACACCCACAGCGTTGTTCGGGTGTGGATTTAGAATAACATACCGCTTCATGCCACGGCAGTAAAAACTAAATTTGTTGATTCTCGTCGGAACTCATTCCGGTGTTATCCAATTGCTGCTAACCATCACTAGGAGTGATAGAAATTCTAGCAAAATAATGTCGTGTATGATCTTTTACTTTCAACGTAATCAATCCCTCGTTTCTAACGGGCACTCACCTCGTCGCTCTCTACCGATCCATAGATGTCTCAATAAAAAGTAATGGTAACATAAGTTATCACTAATACTAACCGTAGAGTCGTGATTTGTTACGCCGATGTTTCTATGCTGCTAGAAATGACATCTCAATCTATAACTTGGCAGAGCTAGCGTTAGAAGCATAGAGGCTAAAATATCGTACTGGGATTCTAATCTCCACTTTTCTATTACCATAAAATGCAGTAATGTATGGTTCGGTGGCTCTTAAATAATTTCACCTACTTCGGGTTTGTCAACCGGAAGCTTATATTAACGCGAGTTACGCTATTATATATCGGTTCGACTTGACAACGCTTCTCTCCCAGCCCGATCCCCCATGGTTTGATTCTCGATAATCTCAGACAGCCTTTCGGAAGGTTTTCGTCGAACGGCACTTTCCTGAGTGTCTTCTGCTTTTCGGTGCAGTGTCAAGCAACCAGGTCACCTTTATCAGCAAAGAAATGCTGCTCGGGGAAGTCGAATGAATGCTGGTTGGACAACGTCATGCGGAAAGCAAAGTCGGTACCCCGATGGCCAAAAGACTTCTTTCTTCACGTGTCCCTCGGGTCCGTGAGACGCTAACTTCTGCACGCGCGGCAAGCTTACAAGCAACCAAATAAAGACATTCGCCGTACAGCGTCATAAACATCTCCGGGAGTGAGTCGTTTTCGGAGAGTGACTTTTGGCTCGTCGCGGTCTGTCCGGTCCAGAAAACGTGCCTGGTCAACTGTTCGGCGGAATTGATATTCTACAACCTCCGTATTCCAATTCTTTCCACGTTTCGAACAGACTTTAGTTTGCAGTGCTAGGAATTTATGGCCTTCATCGATTTCGAGCTTAATTTTCCATTGTTGTATCGACATAAGCCCCGCCCGGAAAGGATTGAATTTTCAAGTAAAACGTTCTCGAATCTGTTCGAATTCTCGGATTATCAAGTTTGAGGCTCTAATGCAATCGCGGATGCCCAAAAGAAGAAAAAGGAAACCTTTCAAAGAAGAGTGTAACGGCGGTAGCGGGCTATTAGATGCGGGCTAACGCTTTAACCGTCAGTTACGATAGGGTTGATATATACGCAGTTAACAATTGGTCCCTAAACACCTAATCTTCGGTAATGTCTACATCAATGTACGCGCGGTCTCTTTCTTCAGTCTCCTAGTATCTCGGCTAAGCGTCGATCGAGCCTTTGGCAGCGTGGCTACCGTGAGAGTGACCGTTCGCAATCAGAAATAAAAATGAATAAAACAGGCGTGTATAATGCCTAATGAGCCCAGGTATCCCGGTAATAACTTGGCGTTCCTTGAACCGCGGTAGAACCTGTCGATAATTTGAAACAGAACCTTGACTCACACACTTACTTCCCGAGACAAGATATACGCGACTCGGTAATGTGGGGGAAATTGTCGATCGGCCCCTGGTTTCTGTCCCCTGGTCCTACCTGGCTTTACTTTCGAAGTTTCGTGAGATTTCTTTACGATACTGCGGAAACAAGTTTTGGGACGTTCGCTTCTAATCTGGTTCTCGCTTCTGGATTCACGCAGTCAAACGATGCACAGGAAATTTCAAACTCTGACTTCCCTCGAGAAATAAGGCTATCCACGCGCAGATGGTACGATAACTTGGCCCCGGAAACATGCTCTGACGTTCTATTGGAATCGGGGAAGTCGATTTCTGCCAGGAACTCGGTGGAATCGCTAATGGTTTCTGTAGAAAGTATTCGCGAATTATCTTTTGACGACAATCGTTGAAATCAAGCGTGAATTTCTCACGTTCATGATAGGCCAGGTCATTTTTGAATATGTTGAACTCTTGCTCGCACCTTTGACCGGTCGATATTTGATAAATCGACATCGCCATAGGCGGTGTAATCAAATTATATAGAAAATAAAATAAGTTAGGGAGCAATATTTTTTCTTTCAATCTTTTACTCGCGCTTATCGATGCATGTCATTAATTTAATTGCACGTGAGAAAGGGACGAGTAGATCGTGTACCAGGAGTAATTAATTAACAAATGATTAATGACGTCTTCGTTACTGGAGCCGCTACTGTGAGAACAAAGTATTTCTATTACGGTCAGCGTATAGTTTTGCTATAAAAACCTCTCCCACTTTTTCATCGATAGTATTTTTCAATCTGCTCTAATTATCGTCGTTATTTCATATTTGTCAGACTGCGTCGAACGATATAGCAGCTGGTAATTGACCAATCGCGGAGTTATTCCAGGTAGGTTGGTTGGTTGAGTTGTACACTCGTATAGAGACTCGTTCTTTCTTTGCCTTTGTGATCAAAGTTATCTAATTACGAAGCTCTAAGGAAACGATTAGATCTGCCACTCACTGTATCGCATAGTTTCCAAGAAAATGTGTATAGAAACACCTAATGGATAACGAGATAGTTCGCTAGATTGAACGAGGCTGTAATTACCGTGTTAGTAACACTGCGGGTGTTAGAATGAAACTACTGTGCCCGAATAGGAGAAACAATGTCTTCATTACCAAGTTTTACTCAGGTTAAGTTTGTGAAAAAAAAAAAAAAAAAAGAAAAGGACCCGAGCTTCTCTATGCCATTTTATAATTATTGTGATAAGCATTGCAGTTGGTTAAAAGAACGGAGCCTAGGTATCGGAGTGTGAAATGATTTTAGATGCCATCTAAATTCGTTGATTTGGATGAAACATTTGGTTTCTTCTGTGATCACAGCAATCTTACGTAATATCGTTCCACCTAGTGCGTCTACAATCGAGTACACGTTTCACCGACGGAAATATTTTCTCATAGAGCAGAGCAAAGCAGATATTAGACGTACGAACGACCGGACCAAAGCGGTACGAGTCGGCTAATAGCGGTAGCCGCACTACTGCTCAGCCCTCCGTTCGCTGGACTCTAGACTGCCATACGGCACTGCAATGGACAGTGGTCAGGTTGGCTAGCCGGACTTCGTGGGAACCAGTAGTGATTAGTCCGCGTCAATACCAACACTAGTTATGCAAATTGCGCGAAAGTATTTGCAATGCTACCCAGAGTCGAGTACCCTAGCTAGGTAATATACTTGCTACAGGGTTAGACCCACTGGTCAGCGTGATGCGACCACGATAGAAAATGAATAGGTTTGATTGGGCACTTCCTTCACTCGTGGCGTACAAATCCTTTCTAATTGCGACGAGTAAGCATATGTTTAATGTGTTGCGACTGGGATCGATGTTGTCGTTGTTGCTTACACCAAAGTGTTGATCAGAGTTGAATAATTTCGCCCAATTCCAATTATGTAGTGTTGACTTTTGTACAGCCTCTGTGCCGTCTCTTGTGCTCTGGTGTGAACAGTTTACATTATATTTGGCCTTGTTACCAACTCATTTCTTAAAAATTATGAATCCTAAGATAGTGCTGAAGATTCTGCGGTAAGAAATTATGGGTAAAAGATTATCGTTCATCAATTTTTTTTTTTTTGAATTACGTCTTCGATGTCATTCCCATTGCAATTTAGAAACAATCGCTCACTACTTGACCAACGTGTTCGCGTTTTTCTTATAAATATTGAATATATTACAAGTTGGAGCGTTCAACAGCTCATGTAAAGTAAACCCGAATCGAAACTCTTATTCAAAGATTTTCTTGCTTGATTTTTATAGGCGGCGGGTCCCCCTGTGCAGCTGGAACCCGTAGACTTGTCGGTGAAAACGCCTGTGGTGCTGCAGGTGCCGAAGTACAGTCCCGCAGCGGTGATCGCCGCGGCTCGCAGAATCCCGACGCCATCCACGACGCCTGCAACGCCTTCGATGCCTTCGAATCCCTCGACGCCTACTCTTCCTCTTTCTACATCCACCGGTGAGTACTGGATCTTAGAATTAAATTTTAACCGCAAGATTCTGGTGGCTCTAAATGTTGGGAAGATATTGCATTCTACATTTCGTCATTCGAGGCACCGTTCGAAATCAATATATTTTTCGTCGCGCAAGGTCTACGAGAAACTTCTATATCTTGGAAGATCAGATCGCGTGATCAGTGTTCTCATTTGAATCTTTTACACCTTTAATGTTTTATATGAAAAACGATCGCACCGAGATAACCTGAATTTCGTAGCGGTACACCTCTGTGCCCCGGGCACATGGGGTCTTCTTCGCAGAGTATGTGATGCGTAGAAACGCAGGCTCGTATAATATTTTTGATAATTCGATAATGGCCAGCTTGGCATGCAACGAGTGATTCATTCGTTTAAACATTCGCTGCAGGACGGACTTGAGTAAACAAAATTACACGCCGGGTGCCAAACGGCATATACATATACACCGCAAATTATAGTCCCTGTCGTTCTACCAGCGGCGGGCTATGAAATTTATTTCTGGTAAAACAGTTATTTGTAAATCTCTTAACGCGATTAAAATATTGTTTCGTACAGGGAGCACGCCACAACGAGGACCTACCGAAACTAAGAAGATTAATTTTTATGTACAAATTTTTAATGTCTTTATAGTTGAATAATTATTAGTTTTTCCCTATGTCGCAGTGTTTACCTTCATATATGATGGGCTTGAAAATAATCGTAAAATATTTAATATCGTAGGACGTGTGGCTTTTAAAATACCGTGCGTGCCCGTAAAAGGATGAAATGTACATTATGAACTGTGCGCCAATGAAACAACTGCAGCCGGATACTTTACTGCTTCATACCCAGAATACCTTGCGCTCACGCACTTACGGACACTCTGCAGAGATCCTAACCGATTACGTTGCTTTATGGGTTAATTATGCAGGATTTTTTCATCGGCGTACGCCTGGTGGTTGGTTCCATGTTTGGGCTGCATCTCGTATACCGTAAGTAAATGCGAAACGTTCTATTGAATACCTACCATCAAGTTGAAGTGGCACCATAGGTGTGCCGGATAAAGCAAAAATAACGTATCCTCTACGATGCAGCTCGTGGTGACCCGGTGTCAAGACCGGGTCTTAACGGTGCCTTACTCTAGCGAGTCACAGAGAAGGGAAGAGCGAATGAGTAGTAGAGAGAGGACCATAAGGATCCCGCAAGGAGCGTAGATCGCAAATAGAGACGCAAGCTCAACCTCAAACTCGACGGAGTTCATTCGCTACAAATCATTGAAAAAATAAGTTCGCTTGTGGTATTCAATAAACCTAAACTAAATTACAACTTCAGAATTTGTGAATTCTAGGTACTATAGCAGAACATTTTTTATTCTAGGTACTATAGCGGCACATTTTTTAGCGAAAAAAATCAATTCGTTACTTGATATGGCCACATGCTGTAAAGAGTGTGTAGATACGAATAAGATGTAATTAATGCTGGAAAACTTTCTCAGGATCTAAAATGAAATTAATGAAATGATATAATTATAGTTATTCCTCACTGACCATACAATGAAGCTTAACCTCAGTATTTCTAATTGCGTAGTAACTGCGGGCTACGATGATGCACAATGGCTAGATATCCGACAGCTGGTTTATAACATTACTTATCTCCGGCAGCATGAAATCCTTGATAGAAGACTAGGAGTGTGTTCATCATCCTGAGCATCGTATTGCGCAATATCGGCTACGTTTGTAGACGGTATTTGTTTCACCACGCATGCATCTCGACATTCTATTGTTTTCTGGCAAACTAGTGATCTCTGTGGCGATAAGGAACCAAGCCAGCAAATAAACAACCAACGAATCACAATCAGCGGTGACTATAGTATAGCCATACAGATATTCAGATATCATAGTATCAGTGTCCCCTGCTCTCGACTCGCGTAGGTTAACGGCTCCGCAAGCTCTCTCGCGGTGCTTGCAATGAGCTATTGAAAAATGCCAATCTTCCTCAGAGAAACCGTACACCATTAAGGTGGGGTCTCTCGTCACTTGTCTCTCGTCTTTCATATCTCGTACGCGGTTGCTAATTATGTAACGGAAAATTAAATGTCCTGAGAAAATCTAGTCAGACTAAACCGCGCTGAACTTGAATGCCTAGAATAAACTTTCCGAGTGTAAACTAATCGCTGAGCTGGAATGTCCTAATTAATCTTATCTTCCGCTCTAGGCATTGTCTGTGCAATTAGACCGGGGCAACGTGGCGTAAGTGACAAATTAGGCATAATCCTCAGGAGTGAGATCTCATTAAGAAAAAAAAAAAAGGTAAAGGTATTAATTATCCGTTGACCCAATCGCGTCCAAGCCAAATTGGCGATTTGTAAAAGTCGGACAGATTTCTATCCGGGCTCAGACTATACCGGGTATAGGTATGTGAATATCTTCAGACACGTGTATTAGCTTGAAATTGATATTTAAAGTTGAACTTTTCACATGAAAAATCCACTTATATAATATTATCTTCGCATTCAAGTATTTCCATGGTACAATTGGTTAAAAGACATTTATTTTGTGTATCCTGGTATTAATTATTCTTCTGGTTCTCGGCTGGTCTGCTAGAGACATTAGTCGTAAAGCCCATTAGCGGCACCTCATTACGGAAGTAGAATATTCGAAGCTTTCGTTACTTCTTTCATCTCCTGCAGTTTACCAACGATATACCTAAGCACTCCTAAATTCTTTATATTAGTTTCTATTCTAACGTCAAACTTCTCTGGATCTAACGGATGGTTGTAACGTCGAATATACTCGGATGAATCCGACTTATCTATGTACGATGTCAATTATTTATACGCCTGGATAGCGCCGATGCCTCCGGGGCCCGTAATGCGGACTTAGAAGTAGAGGGGGCTTCAACCGTGTGCAAACAAATGACGGAAGATACTTTGCGCAGTTGAGATACACAAGTAGATAAATATCGTTGGGAAACAACTCGAAACCACGGCTACTGGTTTCGACTATTTCTATGCATATAGAAAGTGTACAAATTATACGTTGCTAAGGACATCCGTGAACATGTCCAAGTCCAGTATTGGGAAAAATGTTTAACTCTACTTATCATCAGGACGGATCGGCACTAATCGGTAGACGAGGCCCTAGTTCTCTTAAAATTCGCTTCGATCCAGTCTTCTGGTTTGAACCATGCATTCACAATTGTATGGAAGTACTTTCTTGCTTTGCCTGACTCGACTCTATCATAACCAGTTTGAAATTTTTCATTTCATAAGTCGCGGATCTTGGATATCAAAACGTAATACCTGCTACGTGAGATCCGGTACATTGCTGTTGGTTTGTTATACTGTACGGTATGCGAAGCATGAGCATACGGTCGTCTACCAAAGAGATCTACTTTTGCAAGTCAGGGCAAAAGGCGAGATGACTTGTCGATGTGTTTCTTTGTGCATGTCATTAGATAGCCATCACGCCTTATTTGACGGGATTATATCGGTAAGTTTGCCCGTCCTGTGAACAGCATGGCTAATTAACCAGACGACAAGTGACAAATCTCAAACTTTTTGCACATAGAAATAACTGATTAGCCGACAGGTACTTGAAGGAATTATTAATCGATCGTCTCCAAAGCTGCCATGTTGATCAGTCTGATCATTTGCCATAACGTTATTGGATATTCCGTCTTGCAGTACCTGGGAACCGACCTCCGAGGTCATTTATAAGCACAGATCTGCTTCCATAGGTAACCATTGCTAATGCGAAAAGATTTCGAAAGATTTTTGATTCTAACGGCTGGAGTCATGGAGAAAAAAAAAAAAGCTGAATGAAATTAAAATTGAAAGACTGATTGAATCTTGTGACAAATATTTGATTTATTCATTAAGATAAAATGTTGGAGGCTTAGTGAAATTTTTCTAATAGAAGTTAAGCTTGACTAATGTTTTATTCGGTGAAAAAAAATTCTTCACTGGGCGAAATAAATGCGACGATTACGTTACCAATTCTATTTGAGCTTTCCACGTCTAACATTAGCGAATAACAATCACGTTTTCGTTGTTTTACCACGAAGAAAGATGGCAGATAGCGATTCGTTTGTTGGGAGTCGGTCAGACTGAGCGCTCCCAGCCTTTGATTGTCTCTGATTAATTACTTTTACCTCAGCCAGAGGCCGGAAACCGTCAGCCAACAATCTAGATAAGATTTGCTGTATTAAGGAACGGGAGCAGCCTCTGTGTTCGTCCTTGATAAAATTATTCATAATATATAGGTAGCACCTAATAAAGTTGAGAAATTAGTTTCGGTCTCGTGTGAGAAATAACATAATAGATAGTATCATTGGTACAACACATGTCTTCCCTAATTCTAAACATTAATATCTAGCTTCATCTAGATAAATTTTATCGAGCGCTAATGCCATCCCAAGAAAGAGCATATGGCAGCGGAAAGACGGGTAGCGACGGCCTCAGTCATATCACGCTCGAAGCATTCACAGATACGATCTAAGATAGGGAATATAATGTTTCTAAACTACAGATTATAGACACTGAGTTAGTACGGTGGCAGTACGCTGCCTCGCTTGAGCGACCGGGTGAAAACCAGCACCCAGACACGCTCCGAGCATTGTATAAGACCAAGTCTATGAGTCTATGAACGATAAAAGCTGCCCGTCCACCGAAGATTGATCCGACCACGACGCGCGCAGTTCGCTTCGATTCGCTCGGTTTACCGATTTCCCATACAAAAACAACGCCCCCCGCTGTATTATCCCTCGCGTTTGTCAGCTGTCAGCAAGTATCCTTGTGAATCCGTTTCGCTGACGTAAGATCGTGATAGTCCCGTGGAATCATCGTAAGAATAGTGCAATCACGTCCTAATCCTTATGAGAATAATGTGATTATATAGATTATCCGTCAGATTGCAAGGATTTCATTACCCAAATGAAAGGCGATCGTCGCTCTGAAGCACCTTGGATAAATATTAACTTCTTACTTCAACGAGAGATACGTCCGGGTTTCAATTGCGACAAATTAAGTTATAATCATAATTCCAATCATAAGATGTTTCAAAGCGATCAACCAGTCGTAATGTCTCTCGGAAATTCTCAGATTTGTTTCAAGTGCTCGAGAGTAAAGAGGTAGAGGTAATTGCAATATGTGCAGGACCTCAGGTCGCGTATTTATTTAATTGTGAAAGATAAGTTGTAGACGAAGTTTAGTTTTATTTCAATAATTATGGCCACCCGGTAAGAATGCCAAGAGAAACCTGCGGCTACCATCATGATAGGTGGTCCTAGATGCAGGGACGATTTTCTGTCTTACTTTAATTAGGAAAATCATGATATCGTTCAACCATACCGGTAAGAAGAAGTCCGCTTGTTATTAGCATGCTTTGACGGTGAATTATAAATTTCTCCCGTGAACCGAGTACTCGCGTCAAGGCTTTCTATGGAAACGGTAAATCTCAAAGTTAACCCGATCCGACCGAATAGTGCCGTTTCTACCCTGCGGCTCCTGCAGTGTTCAGGTGTGCGCTTATGAACATAGGATATATAGGTAGGTTAATATCACATGCGAGAAACGCACGTACACGCATATACATGTAGGCGAGTAATCAGTTATTCAACTACAAGGAAAGGAATAGCTCATAGTCCACGGAGATCCCATTCGCAAGAACGACTAAGATGACCACGATTATGAGTTGGATTACCATTTTTTTCGTGTAGCAATGTACATTATCGAGTCGCAAATTAAAGGGTTGTAAGTGTGGTTGAATAGCTTTTCAGATAAACAGCTTCGAAGTTGAAGTTCCGTATGATAAACCAGATTTTTTGTCGAAAAGTTAGTCGCACCTTTTTGCTCGTTACAGCCTCTTTAATCATATAATTAACCTTGAGTTAACGCTGAGAGCTGTTATTATTTAACGACAAGTTTGATAAGGTTTTGCGACGCGAATATAAACTGGCTCAAAGGATAATTATACCTATACCACTTCGTTGAAATGCTCAACTCTTCCGAGGACTTTTAACGATTATCTGTAACACCTTTGATAAAAACTTGTTGAACCTCTCAGAAAATCATGTTGTGCACTGCAATTAAAGGGTTGCATGTAACATTTTACTCCCGGGCATAATTCGTTTAACCGAACTGTTTGCCGGCTGCCTTAAAGCAGGCAAGCTATGGAACTTCGGATATTATAATATGTAATTGCCGTCGCCGGCTGCATTTATACTTCCATCCTGGCCAACACCGTTTAACGTTCATTACGCACTTTTATTTCGTACCTCTGCGTCATTTTTAAGGGAGTATCCTACTGTCGGACTACCGTTACAGTCGGCGCCAGGAAAATGTTCAATTAAATTAAAATTTCGACGCTTGAAATGATTTTAAACCGTCACTATCCTGCAGACGCAGTTCTATCTATATTTTGGAACTGAATTCCGAAGTGATTTTTATCGTAATTAGATTCCTGGAAGGTGAGATTCCGCTTGATTAATTTGAATGCAGATTTCTAAGTTCTACGAGGATTTCAACATTTTTCTATTCAAAAGCGTCTCTCGTACTTGTCGATTTCGAGGATAAGAAGACTAACTGCCTGTTTTCGATGTCAGAATTATTTTGTGTCAGATATTTTACCACTTTAATTGAGATACACAAGAAATGCAGTGTACATAAATAAAATAGTTAATCACCTTGTGTCTCCAGACACTTTTTACTAATGTTTTGCCAGCTCCAGACCTCCACAGGACACGTAGTTGGTATTACTTGTTTCGGCCAACTGAGTAGACAGCTTGATCAAATCATTCATCGATTTATTTATTCATCATTATGCCTTGGCATACCTAGGGGAAAATGAGGATACCGCAATGGAAAAAAAAATATATATATATATCAAAAAAATACAGATAAAGTAGCAATATTAAAAAGTAAAGAGACAAAATAAGGTAGATAGAAACAAATATAAATATATAAGAATAAATAAAAATATACATATATATGTGAATAAGTAAGTATGTACATAAGCTAGATAAAATGGATACGACACAGTGTATAAAAACTTGAGTACGTAAGCTTGAAAGATTGCTACGACATAAGGGAGAGAGAGAAAGAGAGAGACATGTAAAACTAATCACTTGTTCGTTTGCCCCTCGTTAACAATGCGGCTTAATTAATATTCGTTACGAACTACTTGGCCAGTCTTGGCGTTCTGCATTCGGTAAAATAATAACCTGAGAATAGACACACAGCTTCTAGATGATGCGAAAGCTTCTTCTAGGGTCAAACGTGAGGTGAATTTTCAGTTTTTATTTATCCTTATGTTCGGTGCCCAGTGTATCAGGATTTCGTCACGTTTTTGAAAGAGATGCATGTGAAGACGTGCCAACGTAGTTTGGATTCTGATTTCTCACCGATTAACAACTTCGTAGACGTGGCTGATGGAGCGATATTTCTTCCTGCAAGTAACTCCAACTGGCTCGCACTACCCAAGCATGAAACGTGATCGTACATAAGAGCTACTGCCTCGTTCTCTTCGCAGGGCCAAAGCCATTTATTTGCACTCATAGCTTGGGTGTAAAAAATTGAATGACACAAGTACTGATGCTTTTAAAGAACTATAACTTCAAAATAAACTCACAATTCTCAAGCAAATTGCCACCTAGGAAATCTGGTACCGTTATCTGCAGTTGTTGTTCAATGTCATCATGATTCTTGAACTACATAACCCTGGGGGAATTTTTTTTTTTTCTTTTCAAATGAGAACATTACTCTAATTTAAAAAAAATCTCATTCTTTGGAGTGTCGTTACATCGTTACATCAAACGACGATTGTCGAACTTACTACCGCCTCGAAGCTACATATATATGTAATGGCCCCACTTCGTCAGTGTCAAACGCAGTTAATTATCGGCTGGCGTGACGAACATCTAAAAGGTGGTACAGTGTGATCACGAAGACTGAAACCTCTGAACTTTTCCCTATGCCTTAGTCGGAACGTAAATACCGCGTGTGGTTGTTGTGACATTATGAGGCTGGGTGGTTTGGTGCCGCACGGGTACCATTAGTGGTCGTAATATAAAGACCAGACGAGCCGTTACTCCGGCATGGCATTACCAAGGAAGAATCTAATTTTTTACTCTCTGGCCAACACTCATAGCATTCTAATTACACCTTTTAACTTTACTTTAGCGTCGGGACGCTGCAAAGAGTAATACGGAAATACCATTGCATGCGTTCATAGGTACATTTTTCTCTCCTTAGTATTTAACATTAAAGGTGAAAGGGCGGTTCGCCTATCCGTTTATGATGATCTCAATAACGCAATCCAACATTTTAGGCACCGTCGATTAATAAACATGAAAAATCTCTCGGCTCTACTGACCTCTATCACTTGATACGTACTATATCACAGCGATTATTTTTACCTAAATTTAAAAATACCTCAGCGCAAGAGATCAGACGAAAGATCTACGTTTCGATAGTGCATAAGAAATGGCAGCACGTAGTGCTTCATCCACATTTTTTTCAAGATCCTTTTTCTACAAGCCGATGATTGATATGTAGGTACTAGCAGCGGGTCCGTTAACAGCAATTAAGTACTTGCGCTAATCACTCGGTACAAAGAGTGTATATATCCCCCTCAACTAAGTGGATGGTTCTCGGCTCCGGAACGGCTGGGGCGTGAGAAGAGCCTCCGCCTTCGCCCTCGCGCTATGGCCCTTTGAACTATACTCCCAAAGGTCACCGTGAATCACGCCCAACCTTGCCGACAGATATCTTCGATCGAATTTTGACAAGTCTGACGTTTCACTCGATTAAAGATCAATCTTTATGATCGTATCTTGATGCGAGGACTCGTCAGTACAAACACACTCCACGAAGGTACCTATATCTCGGTCCTACATATATGTACAGTCGGTGGGGAACCTATCTTGACCTCAAACGTCAAAAGGTGCTGCATATGGCGATGCGTACTAAGTACATCACGTCGATAAAATAAACTCGAAATTCAAGACAACTTTACTAGCAGAGTTTGGGTAATTACTACAGGAGTTATTGGTATGATCGATGACTGCCTCCTAGTATATTCAAATATTTAACTTGAAGATGATTGCGCTGGGATGTAACCTTTGAGATATTACTATTTCATGATCATTTCTTGGGTTCAACGTTCCTAAACGAATCTTGCATGAGTGTTGGATTTCCGACTTGTAAAGTCTTTCGGTTTGTGTGCTTCATGAGTATAAGAGATAGACACATATATATGCACATTTATACGAGTGAACAAATGAATAGGAATACCCAGTACAGTCGCGAACTATATTTTGATACACAGTCGCTTCCTCCGTAGTGATCCATGTTCCGAGTGTGCAGCGGGCCAAGATCTAACGCATTCAGAGTGCGCTTGCATAATATCAGACCTTATGCAACCTGCCCTTCCCACACTTATCACTGACTTTCCTCCTCTAGGCTCACCCGGAGAGCGCCTAGAGCGGTGCCCTTGACGGGGCGCCCTCACCTCGGGGTGGGGTGGGTCGGGGCAGGGAGTCAGCGGGGGTCAGCGCGAAGATGCTCCGCGGTCGTGTCGGGCGGGGCTACTCGCTCACGACTTGAACTATCACACGCCCCCTAGCACTAGTACCACCATCCGAGACTACGTCGACGGCCACCTTCACGTCCACCTTAAGCTTTGGCTTCGGCTTCGGCTTGGGCTCCGGTGTTCTAAACACTAGCACGGACTCTGCTCGTTTGGAGTTGGCATTTCCTCTTGAAAGGCGACGACGAGCACGCAACCACGTTTCATCTATTTCCTGTCTGTCCAAGCCCATGGCCTTTCAATTTTTCTATTTTTCCATTTGCATTAGCCAGCTGCACAACACTTGTAACTATCGTCGCATGCAAATATCGCGTTTCAGATTCGAACTATTATATGCAATTATCGTTGGGATTGAGCCTCCGATCGATGTGCCTCACGCAACGATAATTCGAGCCTCTCTTGCGAACGTGACAAAGTTGGTCCTCATCTTGAAATTTTCAAGTCAGTATTTTCTGAAGAGTAGGTATCACGTGACGCTGGGTCATTGGTTTGCGAATATCTCGATGGTATATAAAAACTGCGCCATAGTATACTGCATAATTTGAATTGCATATTTAAATTTGCTTTTAATGAGAAGAGAAATTTACATACGGTGGAGAATATTGAAACAGTGAGGTTGTTCTCGAGTTGGTAAAAATATATAAGGAATAAAAAATGGCTCAAGAAAATAAAGAGGAAGAGGAAAAGGAAAAGGATGAGGTAGGGATGGAGTTCCCGTGAACCTGAGCGCTGGCACTTGACCCAGTAGCAATAGGGAGCTGCAAGTGGATAACTGCCACGAAGATCTCTTCGCTCGAGTTGATGGCCTATTCCTTGGGAGAACCGGCGATCCAGAGTCGAACTGTTCATTTCGCTTTGCCTGGGTATCATTATCTCGGTCGGCTCGTGTAGGAATGCCTCCTCTGTACCTCTCCTCTATACCTGGTCTTCGTTTGCAAGGATCTAGGAAAGGCTTCGACTGCTGCACCTGTAACCCGGAGTGAAAGAACCACGATTCAGCGATTGAGCGATTTCTGGGGTCGCAGCTTCGACGGCTGGGCTGACCGATTGGAATAAGTTGTGATCGATCCTCGCCTGAGCCTGTACGAGAATATCTACCTATTAGAGTAGCGTGGAATTTGCTGCATCATGACTCGCAACGGAAAGAAATTTTTTCTTCAGATGATAAGATGGGAATACAGGTTCCAGATTGAAAGGTGAAACGTTTGCTGAATGTTCGGCGTCAAATACCCCAATTACAGGCGACGGCCTTTCAAGATTTGGCTATAGATACATTGAGCTACGTTACTCCTGCACGAAAGATCTCGCCAATCTATGTCCGTCAGCAAACAGCAGGTCCTATAAATAAACCAGAAGAAAATACCTACCGTTCTGGGTGGAAAGAAACGTGTGTATCGGTGCTCGAAGACGCAGGTATATAAATGAGATAAAATTACACTCGAGTTGGCAGTAATCAGCTTATTCATTTATCCATAAGTTACGCTCGTTTGAGTAAAAAGCCTGATATACCGTGAGATATTATCTGGTAAATGTCCCTAGTAAAGAAATATCCATAAAATAGCCGGGATAAGTGCCTGGAGGTACATTTGGAATGCGTAGAAGATAGTTGTTGGTCTGTGGAGTGAAGAAGTAATTGGCAAGAATTTAGGCTGCATCTCCACCACTCTTTCGACTCTCTCGTAGCTCTCTCGCGATTCGCCTAGGAACCTATTTCCCTGGAGCTGTCCAATCCCGAGGAGTAATTGCCTCTAATAGATTTCTATAATCACAGATTTCGTATTTATAGGGGTCATTATATGGTTCTCATAAATAACCGCCGCCGGGTTGTTCGATAATATCGAGATTTCTTTCATTGATTCTGCCATCACATCTGCCGCCAAGAACCACGAGGAGTGGAATGTAAAGTATGGAATCATATAGCGAACTCCAGTGTGCCTACTTATAATTATTCGTGTACTCATTTATGGTGCCCGCTATAAGTCGGGACTTGGTTCGTTGTGAAAAATAATTCGAGGAGAAAATCTCTTATTCGTATATCGTTAGGTATGCGATAGTAGTTTACCTCTTTTTAGCATAGGATTTAGAGAACTGCTGACGTCACGAGGCCAACTGGTTCACCGCGGGTAGATCGTAAAGCGCATTGTTTCGTGAAAGACTTTGCCTGATACCAAAAATAATATCAAGACCAGGGAGAAAGCTCCGGGGTCAAGATAGGCTCGGTCTTATTATACCTACAATTTGAAGTTCAGATTTCTCTTGGCGGATTAGCAGTGCCACTGCAGACTTACCACTTACCTATTTGCTCGACGGTTGTTCAAGTTAAACTCTGGGTTACGCGGAGCGGATCTGCACCATGGCAATCTGTGCAGGTTGTTGGCGAAAAAAAGGAGAATAAAAATCATTCTTCGAAGAGAACGAATTATGAGTTACGACTCTGTTTGGTCCAGAGGGCAAGAAGAGAGAGGGGAGACAGCGCGACCGAAGGCTGACCCCGCGGGCCACGTTACTGGTTTGCATATTCGCCGGCTACTCGGTGGTGTCCATACATCATGCATTCTGGCACAAGTGCATCGGAATCAGCTCCCTTGCCGGTTGGTTCGTTGTCTTTCGCTCCTCCGCAGTCAGGCTCACGATCCTACGATAGCTGGGCGAATTTGCATTCGCGGAATCCTGGCGTGGGCCGGACGCCGTGGACCTCGGCCAGGACACGAGTCTCCCCCTTCTCCTTTTAGTACCTTAGATTCTGCTCGTGCCGCGACGGTTTCAACCTACGTGACCTCGAACTTGCCGGACATTTCCTACCTTACGACAGCCTCGGATCTGCTTAATCGTCGCGTCGCGGCTACCGTCTCGTCGCTTTTGATCCTATCCGAAGTTGTTTCGCTATGTTTTCCCGTCTTGTGTTACATACCGGCGCGATTCATCCGGCAAAAGTTCTTCAGGGAGTTTTACGCGGGTGCGGCACTACTACGTGGATGTAATGCCGTTCGTCAGATTAAACCTCCATGGGCAAAACGGATCTCTGTAAGGTTTACCTTGAATGGAAAAACCCCGTTCCTTCATCTCTCCTCTAGCAGACGCTACTCTTCGTACACCTATACTCCGGCTTGGGTCAGCGATACTTGGATAAGAGTCAGTCGATATTATTGTGTCGCTTATAAGGCAAGCGCGCACGCGGACGTAGTAGGATCCTATATGTTGCAGGTTGTAGGTTTAAACCTACCAACAAACACCTTATACGTGCCGTCACACTATCGCCCCTGGCCGTATCGCCTCTAGCCAACATGTATCCATCTTATCTCCATCAAAGATCTGGAATTGTCGTTTGGGAATCGCGGTGCTCGCAACATCTTCCGGACGGTCGCATAGCTCTGTATGGGTACTACGGTTACCTCTAAGAGTACCGGACTCTTGAAACGAAACGGTTGTATTCAGATTTGCAACGGACTTCCTGTATTGTTGCATCTTATCTGATAGATCGCAGATACGGGCGCCTCCGTAGAAAGGTTAGAACTAATAGACCCCCTAGGTGCGCGATGCTGCCGCTTCCAGGGACACCTCGCACCATCTCAGTACTTTGCACGACCCGTAGCTGTAGTTCCCATGAGTCTATGCAGACACCGCGTCTCTTCGTTAGGAAATATTCTCGAATCTAGAACCGTTCGTGTCTCCAACTTTTTGAATCATTTTTTTCGTGTCTTGGTCTTCAAGATCAAAATCTTCCTAGTTTTAGACATTAGTTAATAATAGAATTAATTTCAAAGATAATCTCAGAGATAGACGGGGAAGTTTCTCAATCCTCTAGTCCCTTGGAATTCTTTGGATTACTGTCTTGAGAAAAAATCTGTCGAGGTTGTGTTCAAATTTGAATAATTCTTATGTAATTGATGTTGGGTTGATATAGTAAAAACGAAGATCCGGAAATAAGAAGCACGCTAACTTAAGTTTTGTAGAATAACATACGGTGCATAACGTTGAAGAATTCTCGCTATCAAGAAGGTTGGTTGTCTCTCGTGTTGACGGTGCGTACCTTGAAAACTCTGCAGTCAATCAAAATGTCTGCATCCCCTTTGTCGGCAAACAACTGATATTTATGACTTCATTAACAAGGCGCCCTGTTCCATTTTTTATGCTTTTTAATTACGATATCTTGGAACTTTTCACAGAATCGAATTGGTGCCTGATCATTTATGCTACCTGTGGTTATAATTTGAATAATCGTGAGCACGCGATGAATCGGTTGAAGCTCCTTGCACAAGATCTTTTTCACATTAATTGACTAAGGGCAAGAATAATCAAGTATATAATGATCATTCGCGTAGCAACCTTAATCATATCGACTGAATAGATTTTTAATATTTCGAAATAGCCTCTTGGAGATGTCCTGCCTATACATAGTCATATTAAGCATTGAAATGGGTGAAATCACGCAACGACTTACGCAAGCGAAAGTGCGATCGATCGCCAGTACTCTCCGTCGCGAGTGGCAGGTAATAAAGGTAATAGAAAATTAAACTAAGACTTGTAAATAACCTTTAACGACGGCGTAACAAATTTACAATTACGATATTATTGCCGGGTCTAGTGATTACAATGTGTTCTGGGGTGTGGGCAGTTCCCACGACGATCTAACAGAGCCGACTAACAAGTGGATAAGCCTCGACGACTCAGTCTTCTGCATACGTCTACGTATGTATGCGTTTTTACGCATACATGTCCAGACGTATACACGAATTACATATGTCAGGACGTTTACATATATACTGGGTGATCCAGAATGCAGTACTTTCCTTACACCGGTGGATTCCTTGTAAAAATCTAAGACCCGAATTCTTAATCCTAAAAAGTCGAAAGCGAAGCTGTTTTCAGGTAGGAGCCGTTTAAAGTTAGCTAATACGAGAGCAGATACGAGACTAGCTCAGGGCCGCTACCGTCATTTTGTCAGTTAGCGAGATCGCGGTGGCCGGTAACGCATCGCGAGAACCGCCAGGCCGGTGGTGGCGGCCCTGAGACAGTTTTGTATCCACTCTCGTATTGCCTTACTTTAAACGGCTCCTACCTGAAAACGGCTTCGCTTTCGACTTTTTAGGATGAATAATTTTGGTCCTAGGTCCTTTGGACCGCTTCCTTGGCGCAAAGCTTTCCGGGTGAAATAAGGCGAATGGTGTACTAAACTATTATGCCATTGGATGAATGATGAAATTTTTATCTTCTGATGAATCCGCCATCGCGCCTCTTACATTTTTTTTCCCGAAATAATCCATGACATAACCCATGAAATTAACGGACAATTCATTGAACCGCATCTTTTCTTGCACGCAAATATGTCACCTGCAGAATATCGGCATATAATAATTCACCCCCTAACTGAAATATGGGAAAAGTAACGGAGACGACGTCGAAACTTAGCTGGTCGGAGGCAGGTGTTGCGTTACACCTATTCGCGACAGAATAACGGATCGATGGCTCACGATGCAAACGATTTCGCGTCAGGTAGTTTTGCCGTATCCTTCTCGACTCTCTTCGGCAAGTCATGCGGCAGACACTCGTGATAAACACATTCTACGATTTGCGAACCTCGGGTTTTGCCGGTATTATAACATGCACGTATACTTACAGGTATAAAGGTACGTGTATATTTATACGGTACCGCGTCTCCCTCGAGACACCATAACATAATCTGGCGTCATTAGTCCTCGGTGTAGCCCCGCATCTTGCCCCCTGCATTGTACGTTTTTTTCACGTCTCCGTGTCGAACCACACCTATATAAGAACTCACGAAAAACACGAAGGCCTAAAAGTTGCGGAGGCGTCTTTACGACGGCCGAAATCAAACTCTCGCGAAACTTTACCCTCGAAGTACGCTGACCTGCATCTCCGACATTTGTTTTTCCCCCCGCAAATTAATTCGTGGACGTAAGCTCTCTGCCGTGGAGATGCGGCTCGTCCTCTCGACGAATGCTCCGGGTGACCGAGGGCCATTGCCCCGGGAACCCCGACCCCGCCCGAGGCACAAGGGTCACTCACCTATGTATTCCTTCGTTCCTCTCCCGCGCGCAGCATCCGCACCGCCGACCAGCGTACAACAGGCTAATTACGTCTGATTACGTAGTCGGCGCGAGAGACGCGACGCAATATTACTGCGACTTATTTTCTCGAGAATTCCTTCGATCGGCGCCAATTTTACGCCTTTCTCAACAAATTGACGAGACCCGAGGAACCCGTCTCCTTGACCTTTGCCATATTTATGTACATTCGCAAACCACGCCGACGCGATGCTTTCGCGACTAATAACCAACGCGATACGTTACGTTGTGCTGCTGCGGCGAGGAACGCTTAAAATGAACTCGACGAAACGGAACACGAAACAGTTTGCACGTAGCGAACCGGAGTCATCAGACCAAACGGCCCTATTCATTGCACGGAGTGATATGCATGTATGCATCATGCATGCATGTATATACCACGTTGTAGATCAGCTTTATTTGCATTTCTCGCGGCCTCACTATAACCGGCCAAGCCTTGACTGATAATTATTGTCTACGAGTTAGCGCGGTGCTCGAGGCTCGTCCTGATGAAGATGTTTCGTGGGTCGAAGCCTGGCTCTCGGTGGTATAACTGCCTCGTAAATCGGAACGACAATTGTAAGTCAAAAAGTCGTTTCCGCAGAGATACTGAAGAGCTGGTTTCGTATGGTAGCCTCGTCTCGTTGTCAACGAGACGCATACGTAATAACTTTGAGTAAATCGTTGTCCAGTGTTGTTCGCCCAAAAAGGAGGTTCACCCACGCTTTGCAAGACGCGCGTCGGATCTACGGCCTTGTCTTACCTCCACACGACTCTCACTCTTACTCTTACTCTCACTCTCATCAATTTAATAATACCTTCATAGGTATTCTACCTATATCCGAGAAGGATCCAAATCCTACCGACAAAAAACAATCTCCAGTTTCTCTCTGTGCGGCATACTGTCGGCGGAACACACGCTTTACGAGATTACAGACAACCGGCTATACGGCGGCATGAAATTATCGCAGATGTAAATTAATAGTGATATTCAAACGCTTGTAATAACCAAATGAATTATGTATCGACCCCGATGACGTTCCACACTTATGCCTGCTCTCAACACGACAGAATCCTCAGGGAAGCGAAGCATCGCGTCGTGCGTAGCTTTTGAGCGGCGCGCAACGCGGCATGGAATTAAACGCGGAATAGATGAATAGCTAAAGAGGTTAATTGGCTCGCGCGTTTCTTCTTAAACGTTACGTCTCACTGCTAGGCAGAATCGAGCCTTCCGGCCGTTTCGAGGACCTCACAACCGCTACTCTCCAATCTCAACGCCGCTGTTATTTATACGTATATAAATATCATATGTATATGCAATACAGCAAAAGAATATTCCTCTCGGCGGCAATATTTCTTTCTCGTATTCGATTCATTCATTCTATTTTTCACTCCAGTCTTTTAGTTAAAAATTAGAAATATTTACGACATTTTACCTATTGTAGCATTCAATCCACGCTCATACATCCAATGCACGAAGTGCTCCTTCATCCAAATTTTATCCTATATTGGTTACACTGAAAAGTTTCTTGCTTCAACTTTTTCTGGCATAAGGTGCTTCCTTCTTCTAATCGCATCACAGTGTGCAGCAACATTGAACATGCGATGCGGTTTATTCCGCCGTTGTGGTAGTCACCTCCGGACGGATAAGCCGCTTCTTCGGTGATCACTTCATTACCTGTGGTAATACCCCTAGTATTACCGTTCGCAAAACGAGCAAAGGTTGCGGACATCCCCCGGCCGAACGTGCGCCGCTTGTTGTCCAGGCTACTTCGACTGCTTTCTATTCCGCAGGCGTAATATTAGTATTATAAGTATTTCTATAGATGGGTCCATTATCACACCCAAAACTCGTTCCGCGTTCGAATTTTTCTTTATTTTTATTCAAAAATGCGGAAAAAGATGCGAAATAACTTCCCGATTATTCATTCTTCGACTAATTTGATCAGCGTGATGACTTTAGATAGTCATTTATATAATCTTTCATATCTCTCTCTCTCTCTCTCTCTTTCTCTCTTTATTTTCCTTTTACACAGTATCGAGCCTCCTCGCCATTACTTTTACCTCCTGGTATCCTGGACTCGACGCGCTCCACAGCACATCGTCGTAGCGCCAGTCGACGTATCGGAAGACTTTTTAGTTCATATCGATGACTCGGCAATCTTGACTTTTGACCGAATCTTTCATGGATGTAGGTATTCGAGCAATGTCTGGTCTCCGTTACTGGCAATTGAAGCAGTCAGTGATCCATTACTAAACTTCGATCATTGTTGCCCCTAGAGATCAGTGCTAGAAACATTCTATTTTAATCTCTGGTCATTCTGAAACTTCATCAGCCCGCTGACCGTTCCACATTTCCAAAGATAATTCCTCTCCGATTCCCTTTCGATAGAAATAATTAATTCGTGGAGCACCGGGGAGTGTTGTGACTGTCCGAGTAATCGTTCCGGCACTTTCGTCACGTACAGAGATCATTAGATCTCCTAATGATGAATCAGTAGTGGCAAGAAAATCACGTTATTAACGTATTCCCTGAAGCCAAGCAAGCTCTCATTTCACTTGATTGCTAGTAATTTGTTCGTAATTGCCGTAAAATCGATCATCGGCATTTTATAAGGTGGGATGCTACCGTTATTCCATATAATGCTGACACTAAATCCTTGTAAAACCTCAAAATGATCACCCAGCCGTTCTGGGAGCTGTAATAACTTGAAATCAATGTAACAACAAAAAAATACAAATGCACCCATGGAAACGACACCGTCTAAGAAACGGTATCGGAGGTTGCAAACTCCGGCAACTTGTCACGGAATCTGCGTAAGAACGCGGTTGCTCGCGTATCTCGCGATAAACCTGTGGGCTGGCTTCTTTTTTCGAGTTTTTCATCGGGCATCGGCGATAAAGCACAACTCAGCGAGTAACGAACGACCAGCCCTCTAATTGCTCCCGACGACGGGACAACAGAGGCCAGCGCGTCGCCTCCTAGTAAGGTCGCTAGTAAATATGGATTTTTTATTCACCGGCGAGTCCCTTTCCCCGTTTCTCCCGCTCATCGAGGGAAAACACGGCGAGAATCGCTGTGGTTGTCTCCTCCGACGATCCACAAACGCGACATCTGGCTCGGGGTATAAAATCAGGCAATTAAACCCCCGGAGTTAATTACACTGGTATTTTGCAGTTATTTTATAGAGAAGTTTATTCTTGCAACAGCAACCACGCTGCTGTATTATTCTCAGGGTTTCATGGGTCTAATACACCTAACCAAGACTGGCAGAGCAGCTGAGTCCACGATTTGCATTCGAAGACTATTACCGGTAGTCTGTCGTGCCAGTAATCGTTTCGGACATAAGAAGCTTATCTCGTGTCGTCAATATCGTGTAACCCTGGAGCAAGGTAAAATACACTGCAGGAAAGACGACGATCGGATAATCGAAGTTTCGAATCTGATTGTAAATGCAGAATTATCACTTTTCATCCAGACATTTTCAACAAGAAAATGGCAACGATTATTTACGAACTAAAATATCGTCGATTTTAAATGTCCCGTGCTAGCGCATAATGCCTGGTAAGTGATTGGCTTCAACATCCTGCTTCTTCGTGCATTTCACAGTCGTAAACGGAATTGGCTGAAGAACTCGCGAGTTTGACAGCCGCCTCGTGCGTGCCATAGCGGCCAATAAGCGTGTCCCTTATACGTGCTTTACATTGACGATTCCCGAGCAGTCTCAACCCCAAAACAGGGCAGCGGGTAAGACTCGCACAAAACTGGATGAGAAGGTCCGCGTGCGGGCCATCAGCATACGCCTAGATATCTACCGCGGCTTACCTCGCAGACCTTGCCCTCTCTTGGGAACAGGAGTTCTCCTTGTAAGGCAATATAATTCAATGCTCTGGCCACTGAGCTTTGCGTAGATCGCAAGGAGTTGTTGCCCCCTGTAGCTACTCACCGATGTTGCAGCCGCCAATCCCCCGATTCTCCGTCCCTTGATCGGCCGATGGCGTAGATCGTTATCCCGATCTCAGCTCGGTCGGACTGCGAACGCGATTTGCATTTGGCCTGAGTGCCAGGGAAAAATCTCTTTTCCTCATCGCTTCTTGCTTGCTCTTTTCACGATGAACAAACAACCAGTGATCTAACGAAAATTAGACAAATGTACCTACACAATTTCCTAATTTTTATTTCTCTTTTTTGTTACAGGTGAGTTTTGTCCCAGGATCTCTGTGTGTAATTTTCTTTGCAACAACGTGAGTCGCTTTTTTTTTCTCAATATTGATTGCATAGAAAAGGTTACCGGTTTTATTATGGTATAAAGTTATACTCGCACGAGTCATATAATGGTTTTAACGATTGGTACGTAGACCATCAACTGGATAGAGCGGTCGATGAGTGATCGACGATCAGTTAGAAATGTTAGAAAATTATTTTCTCGGAATAAATCTCCGACAAAGTGGCTGCTCGATAACGGTGTACTGGGTAAATCTGAGTTATTGGGCACAAAGTTACAGGTGCAGGTGCAGGTGCCGTTAATTGAATACATATTCAACTAGGAAACCGACTCGCGTGACACGCCAGCAATCAAGGGAAAGGCGTGAGCACCTCCTTCCTTCCATACCAGTATCGCGTTCTTTCTCTTTTCGATTCCCTCACGAGTGAGCGGTTATAGATATAGAAACATGTGTAGTCGGTCAGATTTAGCACACGAGACTTACCTGCCTATATGCCTAAATGTGAGTATTATTGGCGCCGGCTCTTCTTCACTGTCGCGTCTCATCGGAGTCGCTTGCGTCACCTCACTTTAATTTTCGTTTACTTGATCAGACACGCGATTTGATTTTACCTGAAAACACCTTCGTTCGCTTCTCATCCACTCAGTGAATGCCATCAAACGCTAAACCTGTTTTTTTTTTTTTATATATATATCTTTTCTAGCAAGGCCCCGCCCCATGGTCCCAACCTCTATAATTAATAAAATTCTGATGAAATCTTTACCCGGCTTCTTTTCAGTAGCGTTTACTTTATTCATCGACGTTCTGATATGAGGGATAACGTATAGGTATATCTAACACAGTGGGGTTTTTGGTCCCATAAATTTCATATCACGATTCAACGATCTCATTATCGGATATTTGACTCTGTGATCAAAGCAAGTGATTGCTCTTAGCATATAGTTAGAATAAATAACAACCTTAACATGCTCAAGAGATTTATTGATTAATAAGAAAAAACTGGACGAACGTCAAATGCGGTTAAGCCCATGAAGCTAAACAGGCTGGGATAGAATCTAGCAAAGTGTCATTATAAATCCGTGATCAACTCTATTGCGCACTGGATTCTGCAGTGGAGCGAGTATGTATGTACTACATGCATACATTGCGCCGAGGATTAAAGTAGGCATACTTATATGTTAGATGCAGATGCGCCGACTATCGCGAAATCCAGTTCGTGCCGATCCGAAGCGATGCGATTCGTTGAAAATCAAAAGGATGCACGTAACTTGATGTATGACAAGAATATACATACGGGGCTGCAGTGCCGTGTTCTCCTTCGGTACCGTGTCTACATCACGCGGTGCGTATGTTTCGTGCGTTTATCTGCGATCTGGATGTGTGGCCGCTAGCCTGGTGAGGTAGATACGTACTTATAATACATCCACGTACGTGCGAGCGGGCGTTCTGTCTTGCAGGCAATAACCTGCCTGGCTCTCCTAGCGCGAGCGCAAATGCGATAAATATTACGGTGTGAATGCATGTTAATGAGCGCGGTACACTCGTCGCGTATGCACCGTACGCTCGTGCACCTTAGCTCTGCCACGTTCGCGATTAGATTCGACGAGAATCCTGCAACCTCGGAGAAACGCTCCCGCGGCGTTTGTCCCGATCCTTTTCTATCCTCCATCCTCATTCCTCCTCGACTGGAGGACGAATTAACGGCTGCTCTCTGAAAACGCGTGTAAATACTGTGCGAAGATATCCTCCTCTCTTCTTCTCTTTCTATCCTCCTCTCCATCTCGTCTAAGATTACTCTGGTTCGCCGTTCGTAGGATGGTATACCGGTAGACAACCGGCGATTGCTCCGATCGCTTGGTCTTGTTGACCGCGGATCGCTACACAATATCAGCTGGTATACGTAGTATATACCCTATGTCGAGTTGCAATGTTATTTCTTGCATTTATGTGCGTTAATTATTGGTCAGCCTTGATATGTTACTTTACTCCTTGGGTGTTTACTAACCGCTGTGTCTATGTCCGACACCACAATGCGCCCTTCGGTATAAGATATCCCTAACGACTTGGTATCAACGGCCGATCTGATCTACGACAATTTCTTACCAGGGGTAGTTCAATGTGACAAGCAACAACGGTGCTATTCATATGTCAATAAATTTATTCGGTGAATCTCCTGTTGTATACTCTCCTGGCTCGTACAGTGAAATATATTTCGGAATTGTTGCAACGGATCAATATAGGCTTTGGACGCAGTATATTAAATTTTTTTCGATCGATTATACAACATTGAAATAAGTCTAATTCTTGACCGGTGGGAAAGTATCGCAATGAAGATATCTGTATGTAATAAGTACGAGATGACGTCTCGATGAGGCAGCGAACGACGATCCAGCTGATGAATCACAAAAGGACGCCGGGGCGCCAAGACGCTGCGATGCTCACGCTGCGTTAATTGCGGAGACATTGCAGTCGGCATTACCTTCTCGCTCTCCCTCTACCTCTCTATTTCTCTTACTATTTCTATTCCTCTCTCTAGCCGAGTTCTTCTTCTAATGTAAGTCCTAGGCAACAGCGTGAACGTCGTGCAACGCGAGCCGACCGTTGCCATTGCTAATATTATTCACCGGCTAGGCGCACAGGTAGAAATGGTAGTCGGACACAATTCTACGGTGTAATCACCACCAGGACTACCTGTCCCAGGTAACCTTATAATTACGTCTCTATTATGCTAGACGCCGCCAGACACCGTCGGTTGCACCATTTCATTTCGTAGCTTTCTTATTCTTATTTGATATTCGTCAATTTTTTTTTTCCTCCTTATCTTTTTGCCCAGGCTTCTTCGTGATTGCACGACTCACTTTGAGTGCAGTAGCTCACTTCCTTTACGTATATAGATATGTATATAATACATATGGACAGAAATTGCTCTCCGCCCGTGGTCTCGTTTTAATTAACTTTGAAACACAGTTGCGCACGGTGCAGAACAATTAAAACTAAGATTATATAGAATCGGGGGACCCGTTCAACACGGAGACTGGTCTGTCATTATTATTTTTTTCTGTTTTTCTCTCATCACATTTTCTAGAAGTTACACGTAGACATACATATTTAAGGTAGACATCTGCAACGAAAGGTCTTTTAATAACACATGAGTGATGATGATAAGAGAAAATTTTCTTACGCGTTGCTAAGGAAACTTTACGGTCAAAGTTCAAACGATAACGCTCTAGGCGATGGGTAGGTGCAACGTACGTATCTTATAGCGACACTGACCTTATATACGATCGTACGTACTCGGCACGAACTATTGCATTGATCGTACATTTTGAACCACCGTTAGAGTTTACTGCAAATATGTGACAAAATTTTATTCACGAGTAGGTACTTGGGTTAAATTTTAGGCAGTGAATAAATCATCGGCTGTGTAACTCACAAACTAGCACGATGATGATTAACTACCGATTTTGAAATTAGCACAATTGAACAACACGACTTATGCAAGCTTTCTTTTTTTGTTATTCTAACGGATCAGACGGGTGACCGCATTTGTAAATATTTTTTATTTTCTTTTTCAAACGTTTATAGAGATTTAATCTCCTCGTCGATACACGTCGCCTTTACGTGTAGGTATATAGAAACTTTGTCGTAGTATATGACTTTATCGTCCCAGAAGCGAGAGTCGTGTGTGGCACTCCTAGCGTAAACAGGTAGCGGCAGCACCATAAGCAAAGATTACCTAACAACGCTTCTTGTTAATACCAGGATCTGCCCGTGATCTACGAGTGATCGTTCGTGGATCGCAGGTGGGACGATCTCGAGAAGGTCGTCGTATTTAAATCGGACCGAATGCACTTTCCTGACAACCAATTATACGCCATATATACCTGTACAGTTCTGTAGCGTTATGCCCTCTAGATTCTGAGCGATTTATTCATTCCTGCCTACCTTTTCGCTCGCTTAACGACGGCCAAGAGTTTCGACATTGAGAGTAAAGATAGGCAGATATATTCATCGGTCGACGCTACGTCTTCGCTTTAGTTTATATATAAGGGGATATATCTCGGTCCTTTAGAGTAGCTATCGGTACAGGTAAAACTATCGCAGGCTCATATTTACCGCTACCAAGTGCTACCAGGTTGTCGGTAGGTAATACACTCTCGAAGAAATCAGGTTATATTGGCCCATCGCCGCGTATGAGTTTGTATTATAATGAGATGGAAAGTAAGTGTTAAATTTATCGAGACCGACGCTGCTTCAGATACCTACCGGCTGCATAATGGATGCGGTCTTACGCTATTCACAATTGCAATCACAGAAGAATATACGAGACGAAACGAGACCGTCCGCTGCAGCTTTAGCGTATGGAAGTACCTGCTACGTAGCGATGCCACAACTTTTCGTCTTCTACGGCTGCACTTTGCCGCTTCTATTCCATTGCGTGTACTATATGTATACGTATCTCGCGCGATGTCACGTCTCGCACCATCTGATGTCGCGAGATCTTGTCAGCCAAAAGTTTACGAGCTCTGGAGGTAAGAACAGTCGCTAAATTCACCAGCCAAGGTGAATACGCGAATGGACGAACAAAAGTCCGTTCTCGTACGTGTGATGGGCACGTTACTCTTGTTCGCAAGTTAGCACGTTCCTCGTTACTTGGCGATCACCGGACCGCTTCAAAGTCAGCGGAGATGTGATCCTAAGAGCGATTGATGAAGATCAGACGTAGTAACGAGTCTGTTGGAATTGATAGGAGTTTTTTTTTCTTTCTTTTTATTTTTTTCTCAACATCTTTCAAATTATTCATGAAAATTTATAGGTTCTATTACGTTACTAACGTATTCGTTAATACCTACTCGCTCGGTCTTTTAGCTGCGTAACTACTTCCGGCATCATTACCATAAATATTATTTACGTCGATCGCAGAATTGAAACATTTCTTTCCAGTCTTAATTAGAAGAAGAGGAAAAAAAAAAAGAATGTAAAAGGACCATATAGAAACCAGAATTATCCAGGTTTAATGGATTTGGACAAGAAGTGCAAGAACTGGACTAATTCTTTATTAAACACGAGGCCTTGAGCTTAAAACAGGAGGCAAATATAGGAATGGGTTTATAGAGTTACGTAATTTCCCAGGTCCTAATGACCATTCATCATTTGTCAACCGTTAATTTTAAGCCCCAGTTTTGCATGTCCAACAAATTAGGCTCAGCTTTTTAGGCGGCCTTGCAATAACTTTCGTTATGTAATTTCACGCACTCGATTTCAGAGACAGGTGGTGCTCTCGCTTGTTCCTGCCACACCAAGGCGCTTAATGTACATTTAACGAAGGCACACGGCTCTGTCCCTGGACACAAACACTCTGTAGTGGTCAATTAAGAGGATAGAGAATAGCTCGGCGTTCATATCTATTGCCTTAGTGGAGAATGTTTGGCTCAACATAGCTGGCTATAAATTATACAGTGTCTTACACTTAGAGTCGTATCTGAGGGGTGGGTTCGCAGAGTGCCAAGTCAAAGGAGTTTTTGTCTGTACAGAAAAAAATTCGCAAAGTAACTTCAGGTATCAAAAACTTCGTTAACTTGTCAAATTTGCATTTGCAGATTAGAATAATCTGATTCAGTGATGCAAATTTGTCAACAAAAACCAGAATCTTAACGCTTTTTGCTTTCTCATCGTAACGAAGTTCGGCTGAAGGCGAAATTGAATCATTATTCTTCTGAGGCTACATTTCTTATCATCAATTATGGAACAATGAGCGAAGAATTTCGATATTACGTTCAATATCTGAGCTTCTTTGTCATGGATATACCGATATACTTATTTTATAAATGTTTCCTAGTCGAGGATCGTTCCCTCATTACTCCCGTACGTAATTCTTCAAAGGAACGAGTAAATTGTTAGAAGCTACACCCCGCGAGATCGTCATAATCCATTCAGGAATTACAAGCGGCTTTTCTCAAGCAAGCACCGCTAGAGTTCCGACTGGCTTCCGGTACGCCATAGACCGCAGAAACATCGTGACTGTTCCTACCGCATTGCAAGTTCCACATTTTACAACGGGTCATTACGGTCTTACGGTCCAATGGAACACAGACAGCGCAACCTAGTCGATACGGAATTAATGCCTTGCGATAATCACTGATCCACCGTACAAAGGCCGAGGTTACGATCGAGCTTAATTATTGGGCGCAACGATTTCCGATACGGTATTACCGCTGCTCCTACATTTTACAGATGGATGAACCTGACTGCATTTTCTTATCCTTTTATTTTTTATTGTACTACTTTTTTATCACAAAAATATACAAATAATTGTACCACTATTATCCGAGATTTACTATGAAATAAAACTCATTTCTGAGATCTCAATGTCAAGATTGATAATAAGTATGAACGCAACTTGTTTGATGGAAATCTTGTCGATTAGAATAAAAGGTAAAATTTCGCAGAAAAATTTGACCCTGGTGGACAGGGACGCCCTGTACTTATCCTCGATAAAAGTTTAATAAATCAATGGTTTCGAACCGTGCCGCTCTGAGGTAGTCCGAAAATGCAATTAGCTGAGTTAATTAGAGATTTGTTGTCGATACTTTGTCGAATTAATTTAAATGGACGTTTATTCAGGGGCGACTGGTTCCCAAAATGAATTATTTGACGGCTGAAACACTCCGGCATCAATGCCAATAAACGGTGTCACCAATTTGCATAATATATGTGTCGCGTGTGTCGAGATGCACTCGGGATCGGTTCGCATTGCCTTTATTTCTCGTTAATTCTATACTGGCGTGACAGCCGGCTTTTTTACGCACGCTTTCGGACCTGGAAAAAATTAGGTATACCATTTTTGTTTTTTTTTTTTTTCAATTCCACTCGGATGCTTATGTAAATCCACACTGTTGACACAGAGTACTGACTCACTTTCGCTTGAGGAAGAAACTGGTTGAAAGGTACCGGAAAGTCAGGACAGATCCTTGAATAGTCGTATAGATGAACAAAATTACGAGATGAATGCGATAGAAGACTTGACTAGAGTTACACAAATATTTCGGAGCTCTTAGTTTGCGTTCTAACGTTCGTTCGCAAAGTACTAGGTGTTATTACAGTAAAACCTCCGGCACTCTGGCTAGCTGCACCTCCGGCACTGTCGCTTAGGTACCCCCACCATGCCCCTGTAGCAGTACCGCATGTACTGACTACCGTGACGCCTTAGCGTCGCCCGTGTATGTTACGAAACGTCGAGTGCTATCAGGTTTATTCTACGGCCCTGTACTTGCTTTCGATTGGTTGGGTAAAAAGTAGGGCAATACGCGACAGTGCCGGGGGTTGTGGGATTCCGACCAGCGACAGTGCCGGAGGTTTTACTGTATTTTAAAGAAAATTTATTGCCAACGATTAATACTAGGTACCTCACTGTTCATTGCAATAAACGATTTTACAATTAAATCCGATTTACGACCCTTTAACTACGCAGCTGTAATGACGTTTACACCGTTTCGGTAATGGAAAATTTCAGCGTGTCAGGTATTATTATTCAATATCATTAATCCCGTAAAAATTACAAACTACCGATGTATTTTTTTTCTTCGTACGAACCGCCTCGAACTTTCGAACGTTTATCTGCATATACCCCGAAGCGGGGAATATTATAAAGTTGACGCAATTTCATATCCGAAAGGCAATTCATGCGAAATTAGTAACGCAAATCCCCTGCCATCATCAGTCATTAACGCTGAACGATGCAAAGAAAACACCGACCTGCATTTGCAATCGAATATCTCTCAATATTATTTATCGGAGATTGTAATTTACCGGTTAAACAGTAAGTCATTGTGTATATGTATTGATTGCAGTGAATGGCCAGTTTGAAAAGGGCGAGATTTCCTTTGTCTTTCCGGAGGTCCTTCGATCGTACCCAATATGCTCTTTTGAATACGCTAGTATAGTGTCACTGATGTGCATCATCCCCGCTAACTTACACTAAGTATAATCGTAAATTGTAAAAGCAGCTATCGTAATAAATTAAACTTCCTACGCATCCGGGACACGAGACGGTTGACTATGACAAATTTTATTTCCCACACTGACGGTGGGTAATATCTTTGCGAATATAAAAACTGTCGTTTTATATCATTCTCGCAACCATGAATTTTCGACATATTTTCTCAGTGCAAAGCAACGGATGACATTCACTGTACACTACAAATCTGAATCATATGGAATATCGTATTTAGGCGCCAACGCGCCAACTGTTCAGCGGACAGCTACAAATGAAAAACATTACTCGTTAATTACATCAAAAGTATATGCTCGCAGTATCTCTCAAGACTTTGATACGATAATGCCTAGGAGCCAATTAAAATAAATCAGATCGCTATCGGATTATCGGTTTGAATTATTATAATTACAAGGTGGCAGAAGTACCCGTTACTGATTGTTATTAATAAGACTTAATTAATATTATTCGCTCCCGTCAATAGTGAGCCTCAGGTGAAATCATCTGTACCACATCTCATAGCTGCTACCTGTATCGCAATTCCACTTATGTTATTGACGACATGATTCAGCGTTCATATTCGAGTCTAAAAATCTCTTTAAAAACTTGGTGATCGTAAAACACCCGCAGGATCGCGTCTCAAATCTTCAGATCTTCCTGATCACGAGCCGAGTCTGATACACTCGTACGTCTTACGTCAGAAGCGGAAGAAAATAACACATCAAACAAGCATCCGATAAAATATAAGTAAAGCAAAAGTAGCGGTTGTGGTCTTTATTGTTCGTTGTATGCCATAAGTGACTATTAGGATAGAATAATAATTGGTACTCATTGTTAGTTAATATCATTCTTGTTCCTTCGGCGAGATTGAAGTCCAAGATAGAAGGCAAGATATAGGTCTAAATGATCTAGAGTCTAGATTATGCAAGGCGTCAATCACGCGGGTTTAATACACCCAATACAAACTTAATTATCGCCTCTGTTTGATGAGAGGCTTAATATTTTCTCATAATCAATAGGCAGCGTACAACGACGAATTTATTTTACTGTGCAAGGTTCGCATTCTTTATTCGTGAATCCTGTGGAGGAAAGACTGAAATTTAATCAGATTCCAAGTTATCTGTCCATTATCTTTCACCGGTCTTAATTCAAAACCTTTTACTTTCCAAAGTACAAAGTTCACGGTACATATTCCTCCGAAATATGAAGTTTTGAGAACCGCTGAGTATATGGATCGGTAGCAGATCCCAGGGGCCTTGCTACCCGCCTTCATGCGTGAACTTGACACACTCTGGCCCCGTGAGAAATAAATCACGATCTATTCCTGCGCCCTGCGCTAGGAGCACCTTGTAGAAGGTTGTAACTTTGCAGAACCTTGTAGAACCTCGGTTAACAACCGTGCGCTAATAAATATTAATAATTATTCAAACCCGCTGAACAATGTAGGCAATTTTTCTTTATTAATTGCCAGTCAACTTTCTTGGCATGCTATGCGGCTTACTAGCGATAAGATATTTGTTTACTGTACGCTATTTCACCATAATGATGTACATTAATTATCGTCGCAGCGTATTAGTTAATCGGTAAAAAGCAGTCGATAAAATATCCTACATCTAATAAAACTTGAAAGATAAATTTTATACGGATTTTGCTTTTTTGGAATATGGAATATGGAATAAAAATTTTATCACCATGTTCCAGTCAACATTTCATTTTATGCTCTCTGGTTATTTAAAGTTTATCGTTGACAAGCGGATCTTGGTTTCACGATGCTGTATGATGAATCATTCGATCGAGGAATATACCTATCCGTGTGTACGCGGTATAATAAACCCGTCTGTCCGTCCGCGTGTCTGTGACATGATTTATTTCATCTCCACAGTTAAGTTTCTTTGATAAATATTATTCTAGACTTTGAGGATAGAGATACTTGCTAAAGTGACTTCAGTTACACACGAAACAAACAAAAAAAAAATCCAACTAACAAGACGGTGCGAAAGAAGCGAAAAACTTTTAGTCGGATATACCGTGAGTATGTTTAAAAGTCCTTTACTCCTTAGAATCTTTTCTTTGACGTTACCTCAAGCATTAAATCGTAAAAAAATAATACTAGATCCGTTCGGTAGATTAGACAAATATACATCGGACCATATAGTGGAGCGTTTGATTTATTATATCTAGTCCACGGTAGTGTAGATCCCCTAAGAGCAAAATAACGATCATATAAATTCAAACGGAACTGGTACATCGCAATGATGATATCGAAAGGTAGCGCCAATGAGACCCGCGGGCCCTATAGATCTTGATTCTATCGACGCTTGCTAATAAACGTTGTCCTAAGAGTTACCTAGTTAGTCACATCTCGGAACAACATCAATCACGCCCCTCATAACTCGGGGAACGATCACAACATAATTCAATGGCTCTTGGAGCGTTTAATCATCGAGAATCACGAGCAGTATGATGCTCACCGTAGTCCCCTCGAGCCTAGCCAAGACCCGAGGTAGGGCTCGGTCGTCGACGAGTCCTCTCTAATGTATTCTAATGGTATGCCGCCCCGACAATGAGGCACAACTCATCCAACATCCTCCTACACCTCGGATCGCATTGAGCCCACACAATGCTATCTAGGTCCAGTCTTCTTATCTCGCATTGCTATCGGGTGATCCGTGCAGCGGCGAGTCATAGGGGTAATTAATATACCGTTCTAATTACGTTTAAAAGTCATCGCGAAACGCGCGTGACATTGATGTGAAAGGAAAAAAAAAAAAAAAAACTGAAACCGGCCAACGCGAGCCAACAAAATACCGAAGAGTAGATCACGGTGAATCGTGAAGAGCCTCGAGGTTCTTATTCATCTGCGTACTCGTGATTATATATACATGTGAGTATCGATTTCGCTCGTGTTGCAGTTATACAAATGCTTGTCATTCGGTGCCGCCCAAAATTCAATGAAATTATCCGATTAAATTCGACACGTAACTTATATTTCCGCAACGTTTAATTCAAAACCACTAAGTTCACCGGGTATAACATGACTGCTATTTATCTGCTGATCGCAAGGGTAAGGCACAGGTTGTTGGCGTGGGTGTGCGCGCCTCGAGATGCCGCAATCTTGCAAGATAGCGCTATTGTTTGGACGTCCGTATAGGCGGAAAGCTATGGATATACAGGATGAAAGCTTTACAGGGAATATGGGGAGTGTGGATCGCTTGCGAAATATGAATTGTGAATTCCTATAAGCTCTTCTCATGAGACCTAACAAAGTGCCTGCGGATACGTAATGACGTTTGTCAGCTGAATAGTTTTCACTCGACGTATTATTGTCTAAGAAAACAATAAATGGTCCCGTTTATTTTCACTTCATCCAATTCACACTCCGTTTAACAAAGTCGATAGATAAGCGGGAGTCGTATCGTTGTGCGACGGAAGATGAACTGACAAGTATAAGGCGTGCTGTGATCAGAGGTAGGTAGGCATATCATGTATTTATATTATTATATAGGCATACGTGACGACGAAGTTGTAAGAGTAAAGCGAAGGACGATGTTCCCACAAGTGAAACGATCCCCCATCCTGAATCTCCGACGCCTACAAAAGCATCAAAGAAGAATCTGTAACAATATAAAGCGTTTAAGCTTGCCCTCTTGACAAACTGCGGCGTCCCACGAACAGAGCTCTCAACCAGACGCACACGATGCTTCGTCATCGGTCCACAATAAGGCTATGGTTCGGTTTGGCTCGCTTGTAAATGTTATGAATAGCCTCGTGTAACACGGAGCCTGGTTCCGGATCGCGCACCGCGGGTGGGAGTCCTCTTCTATTAGCGTCATATCGTGGGACGCTCGGGACCGATACACCCGAGACCCTCTGTTCTCTCGTCCTCCGTCATCTACGTCACCTCTTTCAAAGTTTTTGTTTCTTGATCAGACCAGCTGGACCACCGTTATTCTCATTCCTTTTGGCACTGGCATAGCTCACGTTACAGAAATCAGGTGTAATTCCTTGCTTCGAACCAATGCAACACTACCATCGTCTCGATGAAAAAATTATCGTCTAAATGTAGTTTTACAGTTTTATGAACAATTTTATTGAGAAGATTGACTGTGAGATATAAGACTCGTATGAAGCCATTATAGCCAAAGGCAGATCGTCCTTGGACAAGGTTAGAGCTACCGTATTTATTGGCTTTATAATGGAAGGACCAAGACTAATTATTGCCAAATATAAAATAACGTATAGATGAATATTTACCGTTAGGAATAAATTAATAGCTCGCACAAATAGACTTTATAATGCTAACCTGCCGATAAATATTATAAGCTATGATCACGACGCCCATTTGGTTATAATAATAATAATGTTTATTTGAATTCTTTGGTGTTTTTTTTTATTTACATTTGTCCTACGTTCTTTTTGCGTCTTGTGTGTGCCCATTTCGTTGTATAGTTTCCGTGTGTTTTAACGAGTGAATATTCACCGATCGCGTGTAATTAAATTAGATTTGTAACTGCAATAAAATACGGTATAGTCACTGCGGAAGACCAGTTACCTCAAAATAACCAGCTGTCTTATTTATGCTTAATTTTACGTGACCTATGGCTGAATTAGGCAGTGACATCGTGGTCGATAAACTCATAATTAGACCTAATGCATCCGGCATTGAAGTCGCTATAATTAATTAATGTCAGATCTTTTTGTCGAAGAAGAATTTCGTCAAATTGATGATTTCGGATTTCCTACGTGTTGAGATGATTAGGAATAAGGGACCTTTAGAAATCGAGAGAAACTCAATGGAAACTTTTTAATTATTTTTAATTATTTCGGGTTGCGTTTCCGATTCAAAGGTTTATTTTTTAACTGACAGTTGGGTGACTTTAGATGCTTGATGAATCGATCGTGGGAGAGGCTATCAAATCTTTACGATGAGCATTGATCATGGATTAAAAAGTGGTAGTAATGATATACGGTCAGCTCGAGGCGGTAAAGTCGTTCGTGCTGAGGCGACATAAAAAAAAAATAGAGCAATCGCACCTAATCAAAACTTTAGATTAAAAAATATTGGTATATCTCATGACACGAGTCAGGGTACGATAATACACTTTGACCGCGCTTTCTACGCGATGTTCTGAATTATTATGTGCGGTTACTACGCAACTATATAAACCGTTGGATTATAAGTCTTCAATCGACCCAATGGCCAACTTGACAGATTCTTGAATCAGAGAATGATCAATCGGATCCCGCACTCAGTCTGATCAAACAAATTGCTCCAATGTACTCCAATTGCTCAAGTACGATAGTACATGACGTGTATCATACATAAGACAAAACGTTTTGATTTCAACATGCGGATCTGCAGCTAGACAAATAAATATATGGCTTGTCCGTCAATAAGTTGTTGTTCCGAATATCGCTGATTACATTTTTCATAGGAAACACCAAAAATTGTAACTAACATGAGCTAACATCCTGGTTTTTCTTTCCAATTACCTTGGACCTCTATTAGAAAAATTGTATTAAGCCGAAAATAATCGTTATAGTTGGGTACAAAGTAAGAAGAGAAAATTTTTGGCTACTTCACTTAATGGTTTTAACACGTCGACAAATCATGAAAGTGCTTGGTATTTGAATTTCGGCTTGGTTAGACGTAGATAGAGAACTGGTGTGCCATCTAATTGGGCACAAACGAGGTCTTATATTATAAAATTGCCCGCGTATACCTAATCATTAACCAATTGGTTGGCAATTTGGTGAATGCAGTGATCTCTGATCCTTGATGGGTTACGTAATCTCGCTTATTCAATTTACCGATACTAAACCGACTCTATTCCTTGCGACGAGAAGAGCGCGCGACATCGTTTGGGCGGAGCAAAAGTACCCCATCCGATTTATGACTCATATTACCGTGGTCTAACTGTTTCCCGCCATTATTAATTACATATCTATTCACCTTGGTAAACGCATCACATTTCCGCGCTGGGTCACAACCTCTGACTCTGATGTGAAAAAGTCTCACCAACCAACAAGCGGACATCATTGAGTGGCTTTCGTGTGGTAAGTTCGCCATACAGCTCGGTCACCATGGATCAATAGCAGAGGATCATCGGTACCTCGCAGTGAATTGAACTCTACACTCTACAGTCCATATCGATGAAGAGTCTGGTTCAAGAAAACTGTAGAACCATTCTCATACCGATTTCTAATGCCTTCTACGATCTATGCTACGGTTATTTGGTCGCATGATCACCCCGTAACCTTTGATAGCAAAGCAACAGGGGACCAAAGATAGTGAGTTGTGGTGTTGGAAATGCTGACTGCCGTGAGGTGACGGTACAGGTGAACCAGGAACTGCAGCTGGGGCGTAGCTGAGTCTTATAGTTGTTAGTCGTTAGCATCAGGATGGTTTTTCCTGGTCGGCTACATCAGTGCAAATGTGTAGTGTTAGCGCATGGCGCGTTAGCCCCGCATTGCGGATTGTCACTGTTGTTGATGGGAGAAATTTACTTATTGGCGAAAGGCAGGGTGATCTTTCGGTTGGCTATGTTTGCGCTGCTGCGCTAAAAGGATGAAAATATGTGCACTGCACTGCACTGCACATATACAGAAGATGACTTCGCAGCAAGGAGAGAGAAAGAACGAGAGAGAGAGAGACCAATCGACTGAGCGATCGACTGCTGTAAAGGAACAATCTTGGAGGGGGATATTCTTTGCCATTTGAGAGTCTTGCTCGAGTCGGGTCGAGTTATAGGCTCTTGGGTAACCTACATTCTGGCACACTCCATGCACACTTCGTGCACACTTGGGGCACACGTAGCTCTGCGTCACGTCCGCGCACCGCGCACGAGCTCGAAATTTACGGCACGCGAGCCTATCGCCGCTCCTATTCGTCGGGTGCATCTCCTGGTGTTGCGCAACCAGAGGAGAGATCTGCACCGGCTGCACCCAGTCGCCCTCATCCTATACCTCGCATAATACGTGTTTCTGCCTGATATCGCGTTGGATTTGCGTCGCGTGTCTTGTATCGAGACTTTCTGATTAATGAGTTTGCTTCCTTTATCGAATACTTTCTCTCTTACTCTCAATTTCTCTCTCTTGCATGAAAGAGATCTATAGGACAAATCATTATCGAATAGCGAACGTGTTGACAAACCGGAAACAAGAAGGACTCTTCACGTAATTACCTCGAGCCATCTAAACCTCGTCGAGACACGCTGTTATAGGTCCCGTGTAAAGATCCTACGTTCTCAACCACTTCGTAGCGGAAGAAAATTACTATGGAATGAGTGAAAAACGAAAAAGAAGGCTCGCTGCTAGGATCAACTCCCATCGCCTCAGCCCTTTACCCTCCAGCATCGAGCTACGCAGGTGGCATTACCGTATCTTTCTTTACGTTTCACTTTGAAGAGGATCTCCAACGATTTTCTGTTCATATTTCACTTACACGATCGCTTCCGTTTATTTATATTTTCATTTTTATTTCATTCGTTTATTCATCTATTCATCTACAGCTTTTTTGTTTTTGAATTTATTTTTATTTTATCGTTTCTACGCCGTCTCATGTCGCGGCCAGGTCCCGTTCCGTAAATGGCTCCATCCAGAAGCTGTATGCTGATCGCTAGGTATTCGTTATCTCTAATCGTAGTCGGTTGCTCATCCAGCCTCCAGATACACGGACGGTGACATCCCTCACATAACGAACTACGTCTGTCGGGGACCTCAGAGTGCCTTGGAGGGCATCGAAGGGCATCAAAGGCCCCAACGGCTCTTCGACGAGGGACCTTAGTATTCCTACAGCATCAACTGTTAACTCGTGCTACTAACTATGCGACGCTCTGACTCGAGCAAGCAATATTATGGAAATCTGAGCGCACGCTAACCAAGGCATGATGGAATAACGACCACGGTAGACAGACGGACAAGGACGATTCGTATTTGTATCCAAACCGCTTGCCGATTGCTACGGCTAATCATTATCAACCGTAGAGTTATTTTTAGATTCCATCCACGCAACGGCGTACGACGCGATCTGATCAAACGGGAAGATATGCCTAGGAGAAGATAATGAAATCGTGATTATATTTTTGTAGAATTATTGTATTCGGTATCGGATATCGAATTCACGATTGGGATCCCAATGAGCAACCGACATGAAATGAATAATCGGATGTCTGTGCGAATGGGCAAGTTCACCACGAACGTGCGGAGGACCATTTGTCATTCCCAGAATCGTACGGAAGATATCCGGGACTAGAACCAGGAACGGGATCAGAACCCAGCGAATGGGAAGCGAGAACAAGGACGGAAAAATCGCGGGCGCCCATACGCTATTTGTCACCGGTGGTCTTATCTGAAAGATGTTATCTTGCGTGGCGAGGGGGGCTACTTTTACTTGCCTCTCATGCTCGCTTTATCTCACCTTCCATCCGAAGTTCGCGCCTCGTACAATTTTACAGTGATCAATGCCCCGCGCGCGCCAAAGAGTACCGACGGCTACTTCTACAGACAAGAAGCATTCGTCGCTATGTTTGTAAAGTGCTTCTGTAAGTTTGCCACGTGCCTGATACCAGATAGTATAACTACATCGGAATGGCAACAAAGTTGAAAGTATTTTCCATGCCAAAGACAAGATCGTCGATTTATTATACGCCAACTTTCTCAAGTAAGTACACATAAGGCAAAGCAAGTAGACAGTCGACGAGCTTTACAGATAGTTAACACTGTAACGGGCTGTAAGCCTAACGCAGAACGCGTTAGTCACGTACCAGTATATCTACGCGAAGGAGTACGAGGTCAGACCTCTTCCATTCCCTCAGTCAACACAGATTTCTATGCCTACTCCCCCGCCATTTCACAAAATGAACAGACGATCGCCCGGAGGTCAATTATGCACGTTGTGGAAGATGTGCAATGGCGGCAATGAAATTCTGATCACATTGCCATCAAACATGCGACCGCACTTCGATGTATGAAGGTGAATCGTTGTGAATGCGATTTCTGAAGTTTAACATACCTTCATGCGTATCGGGTGACTGGTGAGTACATTTATACCTGTCGTGAGTACGTCACGGAAAGCTATACAAACATATCCAACATACATATGTAGTAAATTTAGTAAAAGCAATTAGCTTCCAATGCACGTTTGATACTTTAGATATAACATTAGACTTTTTTTTACCATTATATCGATTACTCGAGCAGAACTGTCGTCTCATTGAATAATGGGTATCGACCTGGAAACGATGAGTGTCGCTGTCCTTCGATTTGTGACAATTTGCAGATAATTCTACCGTAGTATATAATGAGATGGTGCTCTTGAGGGGAATCACGTAATCTGTGTGGCTAGCTGGGAACTGAACGTCACTGAATACCGCGGTTGATGGTAACGGGCATCGTTTACTTCATGAGAGTCTGATAGGTACATAATTGTATGAATTTATACATACAAGGAAGCACCAAGCGACCATGGTGACGCTGGTATCTGAGATATTCCCAAAGGACACCCTTCGTTGACACTAGATAACCCTCGATGCGCTATAGCCTTCCGGGAAATCCGAGTCGACTCTCAGCAGACCAGGTCGTTAGATCGTGTTGTTTCTACAGAGAGAAACTACCGAATGGCGGGCGTCACCGATATATACAGGGTAACATACGCTGGTGTATTTACTGGCGTTGTCAATCTATAGCGACTTCTCCAGGATCGGCGCACTTTATTGCACCGTATCCTACGTGATAACCCTCGCGGATCTTGCGAAAGTCGACCCACCGTTACTACACGTATTTATATACGCGTATGCCGATGGCACACTGCAAGTTACACAAGTTAGAGAGATTTCTGCGTGCAGTCGTTAATGATTTGCTTTACTTATTTTTGTTTACATGCATATATTATGTATTTTTAAATTAACAACCGTGTAATCATGCCTATTTGCTAGTGTAAAAATTACCGATCAAGACGTGAGCCGGCTGCGTATGCTCCGTGCAATAACGGTAGTGCGGTGAAAGGTGAGAGGTGAGAGGCGAAAGGCAAGAGGTCGTTAAAAATTGATAGGTCGGTATTACACTGTGTTATTATATATGCGCGTCAAATGATCAATACTCAGCTTGCATAAAGTCACTACTGCTCTAACCGCGGTGAGATGTTCTCAGATATTTCGAAGACAAACCTGGCTATTAAGGGTACCATTTACACCTACGTGAATTCGAAGCTCTGACTGTGGGTAAGGCTTATATTCAATCGCTAGTTACCTTTTTAACGAACATTTCTTCGTATGGAAACGAAACTGGACAAACTACACGTGTATAGTTACAAATCATTGAAACCAATTACAAACTACGGAGGTAGGAACATGTGCTGGTCACTTTCTGTTGCAACTCTTGGAAGATAATTAATATACTAGCACTCAATGCCATCTATTCTCAGCTCGACCCACACAGACATTGGTGGACAAACTTAGTACAGTAGTAAGCCGTTGACGCTACATGGCGCCCCATGCATCATATTCTTGTGTCGATAGTTCCGACGAAGTGCGGTTGTCTGCTGTTAGCCGTTTGCAGTTTGCCGTTTGTCGTTTGTAGTTTGCCGGTTTCCGTTCGCTGTTCTCTCGTTCCAACGATGTAAAGCAAAAAGACACTTTGCTACCGCAACTCGATGACTGACTGTCTCCTGCCAATGCAAGAAGTCTTGATTATTAACTGAATAATAACATACAACTTCACCGGCGTATTGCTTTGTTCATGTACTTATGCTGTCCGGCTGCACACGTGCAGCGGAAATTGAAAGATATCCTTTTTCGTACAGTGTTTAATGTTGCGTTCAACCTATTTCCTAATATGCAGCTGTTAGGAAAAAAGAAAACTGCACGCGTGGGTACACTCGGGTTTATGCGGTATCCCCCACACTTATCACTTTCGTTAAATACTTTGCGAAATCTGCACTGCGGTCTGCTCCAGAGCAACCTTGCAATTTCCATTAATATACCGAACTCCTACTATTTTAGCAATTCTTTGTGACGCGTGATTTATAGGTTTCTCGTGTGCTCGAACAATTCCATGGAAGCACTTAGATTAAGCACGCTCATTAAACCTGGTGAGCCCAGACGCATTCGTTCTCTCATTTGCGCGATGCGCCTCTGCAAGTATCTCATTAGCGCTGCAATTAATTCGATTCTAACGACTGCAAAAAGCACATAAATTTTTCGTCATTCCATTGGATTATCTTAGCGCCCGTCTTTTACTACTGCGAGTCGTGAGGAGTCGTACACGTTGTACTACCTACTCGCCAGGTCTCGAAACTCCTGGCTCGTTCCATTCAATCTGATGATCTTGCATCGGGAGTAATTGAAGTGAGCACTAGTGGGAGGACTTTTGTTTTTGTATTAAAAATCAACTGAACCCTTCTATTATCAGATGTCCTTGGCAACTGTACGAACGTTTCTTATACCTCGATCAACACAGCCATCTCAAGTCTTGCGTGGAATCTGCTTGTTTTATTTTGGCCAGACAATTACGCTTTGCGTGAGTCGAGGTGCCTCCGCACCGACACGTTTCTTGCAAAGAGTTCAGCTCCGTCTGGTAAGCTATAAGTCATGCTAGGTGTTCTCTGGTAATGATCACCTTGGCTTCTTGTTTTACCCGCAGCGGAGACGGAAGCGGTACCATTTGTAATGACAGATGGTTGAATTTGTCCCGCACGCCCAGTCGCACCATTCTCAACCTTCCAGCGAGTCGGCAACATCGTCGGACAGTAGCCTAATGGCTGTAAGCATTCGACAGAATTAGACACGCGTTCAATGTGCATGCGTGAGTTCTAGATACACAACTTGACCAATTGGGTCTCACGCTTGATGCTCACTAAATCATAATCCCCTCATCTCGTTCTTATGCATGAATTGAACAGTACAGATTTCTGTCATTGACGTTTTTTTTTTATTTTTATTTTTTTAATGTACGTTGAAATTTCTATTGCGATGCATTCTTTGAAATAATAACAATTACACAAGTGGAGCTGTCATTTATGGAGTTTTATTACTCTTACAACACGGAACGTACAAATGCTACCAGTGCAGGCTTAAGAAATAAAGTCAGTTACAATTAGTGGCTAGCATTTCTGACTTGTGAAAAACTTGCTACATAAAGTTTCATATTCGCAGTTTAATGTATTGAAGAAGCATTCAAACAGCTGAACAGGGGTCTGGCATGCGCCTGTTATTATCACTAATCTCTAAAGCCTCAACAAGCTGCTTGTCTAATTTTCAGCAATTATTTTGACTCAAGAGTAACTCAGCTTTACTAAGAAGTGCTTCAAAAGTCCCTGAAAGAAGCTGATGATATGAGGTACTGCGAACGCTTCTATGAAATTCAAAGCTGAACAAGTTTTGATCTCTACGTGCCCTGAGCAGGAAACTAATGTAACGGAAAATTGAATCGAAGAGTTGCTAGCCACTGGCTGCTGCCGGTCGTTGGTCGTGGCTGAAACGTGTTCAGTAATAATGTTAATATAACATGAGTTTCGTATGCTTCGGGGATAGTATTTGCCAGACCGATATATCATTGGATTTTTTCACCCGCGAACCGTAATCAGTGGTATTAATTTACAATCGTGCAAAAATTGTTCTTTCACTTGCTAATACTCACTGCAGCCTTTCCACACAACTCTCGGGTTACGGCTTGACGTCGGCTCGCTCGGCTATTTAATGACAAACGAAAGTAGGTAAAACCGTTTAACCATATTATGATCACTGGACGTAATATCAAGCATGTCGTTCCTACAGACTAATTGGAAGATCAATATAGAAATGAGTTTCGTCGCAAGGGAGGATCATCAGAGAGATATCGGAAAACGTAACGAGTTAGTCTGGTCAATGTGGCAGGTGACAGTTTGAGACATCAGGTAAAAAAAAGAAAAAATTACACAAGAAACGCACTAAATTCACATGATCGGATGATCTGACAAGTAAAAAATTAAACTACACTTTTTATACAGCGATTATATATTCATATGTGATGTTCCGGAGCTTGCCGAAGAAGAATTTTACGATTCCGAATCCTGTTTGGTACGGTAGAATAGTTGTGTTCTATGTAGCTGAAACATAGTGATTTATAGATATAAAATGTTACTACGACTACTAGGCTATTACATCGACGGGTGTTGCAAAAAATATAAAACATATTCTGCCATTTTATTGCAGAGACTCCGTGACATTTGCGCACTACCGACTTAATGATCCAGATCAATCTATAAATCTGTAAAGGAGAAGAGCGCGGAGAGTAGTCAGGAGAATCGGTATATATATATTCCTTTTTTTCACCGAGAATCGAAAGGTCCGGGTCGGCAGTTGACATCACGAAGTCTGTGTTTTATCCGGCGTAGGTATCCAGGGATGTTGTACGACCTTATGATGGCTTCCCAGCACGCGACCCAGATACGCATTAGCATATAAGTATCGGGCAGCGGACCAAATCGGTGCATTTAATGCCAAAGCAATAATAATAGGTGCACTGTACTGCAGGCTGAACGGTAGAATTATGGATTCACCTTCAGGTTAGCTTTACACTGACGTCCGGTCCGGTGTAAAATTCTAACATCCCATAAAGGTTGAACATCGCGACGACTACGGGATCTCAACTCGAAATATCTTTGCATAATAATGATTCATTGCAGATAAGTGCAAAATTTTATCTCAAAGCGAAAAGTCACCGTGTTTCTAATGTATTGAAGTATTAGTTCGGATTTAATTGGCCTGGCATTTAATAAGACGGAATTCTTGGCGGCCAATATATCAAAGGTTAATCCATTCCGGCCCCTGTAATTGGACGCAAAACTGATACCTTAGAAAATTGCGCGTGTCGAACAGAGAACGCGACCCCGATTTGCCCCAAAAGAAGGGACGACGGCTGTTATTTTCGATCCTGCAGAATAACATGGACCTCAGTAGCATCCAATATTCGTATTTTACTGTCGTTTGGATTTGCCTTTGGTGGAAGAGACGCGAATCTAGAAGCCAACTATCGGCCCCGGCTGACAGCGTTTGGCGGGGATCCAATCGGTGAAACGCGCCGCTAGAGAAGGATCCGCAAGACTCTAGACGGGGATTCACCTGCTGGTGGCGTATGGTGCCGGATGACCCCCCCTTCTTTACCACCCCCACCGTAGAGAGAGGCTAACGCTATTTACCGCTAGCTTTGCCGGCCACGGTGAGATAGGGTGACCTACTTCGTCAGGCTCCTCCTTGCAGAGGGGCATCTACTCCGGCTTTGACTTCTAATCGGAAAAATCGCACGCGGATATAGTGTTCGTGACCAATCGCAGCCAGTCCCCAGCTATAGCGGTTTATGTTGTTTTTCTTCGAAACTGTTAAAAATCTCAACCAATGAGAATGTATTGCCGGTGTATTGAAGATTTGCAGCACCGTCTAATGTTCATGGTGTTCTTTCATACTATGAACACATATGTATAGTATGCACCCACCATGTCCACGAGATTTGCCTATCTACCCACATCCCTGACCCTAGCGTAAGCCAGCTAGAATTAATGCACGGTGCATAAAGCCCCAGTTCTAATCAACGAACGAAACTGGTAGTTTACACCATTCTTATAATTAAACTGGACTGTACTATACTGCAACAGATACAGAACGGTACATTTGATTATTTTGTTCTGGTTTAATCTTTGCAATTATCGCTCAATTTCTCGTTACCTTCCGAGTCTTGCGACGCTGTTCCCCGCTACTACTCGTCTACTAGAACCTCGTGGGAATCCTGCGGTTGGCCGAGGCAAGCGCCGCTTGCTTGAGTCTACGACTATTTAAAGACCACGCCATTAAGGTTAAATGCTTCGAAGCAACTAGCCAGTATTCCCAGTAATTACTCGCAATGCTCGAAGAACAAAGTATACTTATAACACGAATAATGAATTTATAAGAATTAACGAGGAGTTCCCATCGGGTGAATCTCGTATTTCATTATCGGCTCTCAAGACTCCGAAATTATCTTTTAATTAGCCGATTTCTGCATACACATTCATTTATCAGACTAAGATCTCAATGTCAAAAAGGTCGAACAAGATTTCGACCCATCTTCTATATTAGTTTCGCACAGATGGATAGCGTGGGCAAAATTGCGATAGATTAGAGTCCACTTAATGACTGCTATACTCAGAGTCACCATTACTATTGCAAGATGATGGCAGACCGGGACATTAATCCTGGAGGTATCGGCCATCAGCTGTTTAGGTTTGTTAGGTTATAGATCGCGTGTGTTGGCAGTCTATGTTATATTCCATATACCATCAGAGGGCAGAACACTGGGACATTGTTGTGGTAGGAAAATGTCGAGGTCTTCGAGGTCTATCTTGAGCTGGGAATAAGCCCGAGAAGTCCCTCCCACAATACGTGACAGTCGGTCGAGCCCGTCGTCCTGACCAGACAGTCAGAAGCTTAACGTTGCAATCCACGTCACGATATTCATCAAAACGTCCCTCTATTATAGGCATAATATGCTGCTATGTGTAACCACGCTTATAACCCGCAAAGTAATGGTATATAACAAGGCTTGTCGATACAGCGGCTTTAATGAGCAGTGAAGTGTCTACCAAAACCGTGAAGGATGAAATTCAAAAAATGAAAACACTTTGTGAGAGTCGATCCATTCCAAACAAATAGCTCCTCGCTAAGCGCTGCGTGATGTGCTCACGAGATGACGATTAGGCTAGACCCGTCTGCTACAGAGATCGCTCAAAGTAGAAAGGATGAAATGCTTGGATACGACGACCTTCTCCATAATTTTGTATTCACTTGGAGTACCAGCCAAATTGCATCTTCGCATGTCGCACTTGCGTTGCCCTTTCGTAGACGATGGTATATGAAAACTGAAATTACTACTGCCAACGCGACGTTTCGCAAGACTAAAACTCCTGCTAGAGGTTCAACACCTCGCAACTTTTGGTCATGGATTCAATTTTTGATCAACTGTATCGCTGGATCTAATAACTAGGTATGCGAAAGGCTGTCTGCGCTCAGGTATAAACTGAGGACTTTATTTTTTACGGAGGTGCCTATATCTCCGTGAATGAGAACAATCAGATATCATTAACGTTTTTATAGACTCGTTGATACTGGACTGTATGGCCGCCAAAACCGTTCCCACGCCCACCGGGGAACATCATGCTCTGGTGTTAGATGTGCGTAGACTTACCTCTTCGTGTTTACCCACCGCAGGACTTCGAGAAGACAGCCTCACAGCTGACTAGGTGTTTTACCTGTAATTTTGTTACTGAGGAAATAGCAACGATGCCATTGCAGATGTCAGTAATACACAGCCATCGTGCAACGTCTTACCAATCAATTTATCCTGTGCTTATTCCATATTAGTAATTACAAATTTTTAAGGGAAAGAGATGGCACTAGGTCCCTCAACGTTTTGAACACACCTAATTATTGTCTGCCTGGACAGGTAACCACCTTTACAGTACAAGGATTACTTCCTGCTGATTTGATCGTTGAGAAATAGTCACATTTTGCAAGAATACTTCCATCACTAATATAGTCAGGCGCGGCTGTTAAATAAAAACTGGTGTTCCACTGAAAGTCTTCAACGGAAAAGTTCCACGTTCAATTTTGCAGAACGTTAGCTTACGCGACTCGTTACAGTAACATCAAGGTTGTATGATTAATCATTACGGGATATGTGCGCTTTCACTTGATATGCAATTAAATTCCGTTGATCGGAAGTTGTAGAATCTGCGGTGATACGGTGGGAATTGAAGAGTTCGAATTGTCTTCTATTTTGATACAAATAACAAATTTCTTGCAAATAATCTTACAGAATAGACATGTTTATTGAGAATTATGACCAGCTACGCTCTCCCGACGCCTAAAAAACCAACCTGATACGACCTCAGCCAACCTTACCACAACTACAACAAGGTGATAGGCGCGTATTACAGATAACGAGTTTCAAATGAGATTCGCGGGTATTGTGTTTCATAAAAAGCTTGTAATTTGCAGGCAGCCTTATAGAAGAGTCTGGACCAACTGCAGACTCGCCAAGGTTTTTCACGCGCTTAGCGAATCACTGTAAGATCTTCGCGCATACGCCACCTTCTATCTACGGTTCTCCGTGATTGATGGCGATTGGTGGATTTTTTCGTGTTCGATTTGTAAGAGGGAGCGGCAGGTGATTACCGCGAGACGTTCGAGTACCTACCTACGATAATGACAGAATTGCGTAAGGCATAACGTGGTGGCTTGGTCAGGAACGCGCATGAGCATAGGTATACATATATAGATAAACGTACGTGTTCAACCTTACGAGTTTGTGTAGCTGCACTAGATTTCCGATTGAGCCGTTAATCCAGACAGTTTAATGACGTAGCTTGGCGACGTAATGCCCGGGCGTTCCGCTCGTAATCATCATTCAATTTCATGCATGATGTATAATATAAACTATGTCTTTGTAACTATGAATACATTGTCTACATGGTAAGCAATATCTACACAATAAAATTAACGCCAATTACATCAAAAACCCTATGGATATGGACACATAATGTTCAATTATGTATTTTAGATAAAATGGGATCAAATTGTTGAAAAATCATCGAACCAAAACTCGATAACGCTTCGGATAGAATGTGAATCCAATTAGGGGCAGGGACGAGGGTACCACACTACCCCGTGTATCCCAGAGGATTGAGACGAAGAATTATGAGGAGGTGGAAGGCACATTGATTTTTTCTGAATATCAGTAGAGATACTAATTTGCTGTTTTTACAGAATGCACTTCAATTACCAGGGAGATTAGTATGGTATATCGTTGGGTAAAAGAGAATGGTGTCTTCACTGGGAATAGCGAGTCGTATTTTTGCACAGGTGGCAATGGAATAGTAATTACTAGTACCCTTACGTGTAGCGGGTATTGAGTGTCTCTGTGATTAGTGGTTATAATTATCAGATAATTACCGTGAAGTCGTGACTTGCGGGCGACGCCACTCGTAAAGGCGAGGTTCACAGTCCATGTACCACTAGCACTATCGCTACGCACATAAATTGATGGATTACACAAATAAAATAATCTTAATGCTGTCATTGGCGTGAATATTGACCATCAATTTTCACGCTGAATTCAAACGGCGCTTGTATTATATGTGTCTTAAATAGCCAAGTATTCGACGACTGAATTCAACTCTCCTGATTTGAAAACCCTGAGTGATTGAAATGTTAATTAGCAGTAGTGATAAACTGGGGTTCAAAAGTTTCAGTATATGGGCATTTCTAATTAAGCGTTCCTAGCGCTGTATTTTTTTTTTTTTTTTCAATTTTTGTTGACGCATACGGGTGAACTCGATGCCAATGGATTAATTGGAGTTAGGAGAATGTATTTTCACTAGTGTACACGAAATTTGGACTGAGCTATATTGTTGAACAGTTATTTTCCGAAAATAAATTGCGTCATTTCAAGACCTTCCGGAAAAACGCCGTAGGAAAGAGAATTGCAGTTAAAAAAGGTCCTGCTTGGGTTCAAAATTTGCGTTTTTCCATAAAGAATCAGATGATCTAAGTCGCATGAGTGTGCTTTTCTCTCGCTTCTCCCAGGGTCCGATCGAAGATGTACTTTTGAGTTTTTAGCGGACATTATTAACCTCGATTATTAAGAAAAGTCACTTCCGCACGCTTCATCTATGAACTTCCGAGTCGATGTTTCTCCGCTCTGTGAAGAGGCACGCCATAGCGCTTTAGGTCACTTGATGGTCCTTGAAAAGACGAAGATTTTAAGACCCGGTTGGACCTTTTTAGAGAAATATTATTTTTTTACAGCCACTTTTCTGAAAACGGATGAAAAGTTGAAATTCTATTAGGTGAAATCGAGCTGGCTTTCTGAAAAATCTAAGAAAAGCGCTTCTCGCGGCTTTCTCACGCTTGTTGCCCGTTAAGGTGCTTGTCCACCCAATTCCACCAGACCTGAAAACATTGGAAAAAAAGGTGCTATTAAATAGAATATCTCTGCCTGGGCACCGAAATCGATGAAACAAAATACGTCGCGCAATTCTATGTGCGACTCGGAAGACGTAGGGCCCAAAAAATATTTTTTTTACGCAAAAATAAACAAGATATTCATGTAAAACGGTTTCGAAACGTTTTACATGGATATCCTCTCTATTTTCGTGTAAAAAAAACATTTTTTGGGCCCTACGTCTTCCGAGTCGCACATAGAATTGCGCGACGTATTTTGTTTCATCGATTTCGGTGCCCAGGCAGAGATATTCTATTTAATAGCACCTTTTTTACCAATGTTTTCAGGTCTGGTGGAATTGGGTAGGCAAGCACCTTAAATAAGGAAGACTTTGAGCCCTCACACAACCTTTTTGGAGCTCAATTGTATTTGCTACACAGCTTTGAATAAAAGGTTGTTGGCGATTTGGTCCGAAAAACTGCAATTTTCGGCACTTTGGCGGCTTCTGGCGGATTTTTGGTGATGGCCGCACTTCTCAAAAGTGTTATCTCCTCATTTTCTTACAAAACTGAACTAACCCTGAAAATTTGGTGCCGGAAAATTGATTGTTATCTGAGATACCCCTCAGATAACTAAGTGGTAACGCTTAATTCGAAATGCCCATATGCATTATTCGCTCCATATCTTCAAGGTTTCTTATCACTAGAATTTGGCTATGTCACCCAAGATGCGACAGGTAGGAACTCATAAAGTTTCGTAGTTGACGTCTACCCATTTTTCAACGAGGTACTGGAGCTTTCGTTTCTACCTTATTGGTTTTGTTTCCTCGTTGCCGTAGGACACAAGGCTGGTTGAAAATAAAAGAGGTACAGCCAATTAAGTCTGAAGACGAGATCACGCCATACCTACTTCCTTTGTTTGGTGATTAAGAAATCAGTAGGATGAACCCTTTTATTTCGTCGGTAGACATATTCGTCGTAAAACGAAATGAAAACGTTCAATATTATGGCTGACGAGGGTTAGGCAGAACGAGCGAAGGACTCGAAGAGCAAGTGGGGAATGTCATCGTAACTATGGCGGGTTTCTTTCGCGTAGCACGGTGGCGTAGCGTTAATTGGAATCGTAGGAAAATGTTGAACCTCGCAGTAGTGAGCGTGGGCAACTGACCGTCCATTACAAGTTTAATACGATCATAATTTCTACGCACGCGTTTCTTTGTACCAATTTTTGTACTCCTCGAATGACTTTATACTCGACTTAATTGCTGGTATTATGCAGTCTTTCGTTTTTTTCATCTGATAGACGTTAAAACGAACCTCCACCAACGCATTAAACAACTCGCATCGAATAGACAAGCTGGACGTTTATTTCTGAACACGGAAAAAAAAAATTAAAAATAAAAAAATTAAAAATTCATCGTAAATCCAGGCTAATGAAACAGAATTAATTTAAAAAAAATACATCTGTTGCCTACGAAATAACAACTTGACACGCTGCGCTGCAGCCTGTACACAGATTATATTATACGAGAAAAAAAATAGATAAAAGTTCTTCAAATTAAAACGGTGCCTTCTTCTTGTTCTTAGTAGTATTTTTCTTCCTCATTCTGGTCTTCTTCTTCTTCTTCTTCTTCTTCTTCTTCTTCTTCTTCTTCTTCTTCTTCTTCTTCTCCCAGGCAAGGTACAGAACCATGTTCTGTCTGTTACTCTTGGATTCCCTTCGCGGAAGATCTAATCTCATACCTTCGAAGTCCCCAGCGTCTATGCACATCCACATCTCTCTGCAGAGTCTTGAACCTCTTGTTTTCGACGTGGATATCACAAATTCTAATTCTGCGGTGCCGAGTACAGCACTGAGCCGGTACCGTTGTCGTGCCTTCGCCGTGTACCCCTATCCCCCTTCCAGCGTCCCCCCAAGATCACAGATATCTCAAATAGACACGTTACCTCGCCTATGAACCTACAGGTTGGTATCTCCTAGTCCGGTCCAGCGGTGTACCACCGACTGCATCGACCTGCCGTTATGCGGTTAACGAGCTGCCGCGGCGTCGGGATGGTTCGGGTCGGCGTGCACGAAATACAAACGTGGGAACCGGAATTGATTAGTCTCTCTGATCTTCGATCTTTCCGCGAGGTCTATCGATGCGTGACACGACGGTGCTACTCCCGATTACTTTACAGTTAACTGTCAAGGTCACGAATTTCTTTCACAAAATGTATAGAAAAACAACAAAATCATTATAATTTTCTCAATTTTCACCGTCCTTAGAGACTCCTGTGCCTTCCTCGTCTTCCCGAAGATCAATAATTGGTTGTTCCGATGCTCTCCCCCCAATCAAATGACATTTGTCACTTCCTCTAACTTTGAGTGACTCAGAGATTTCAATTCCTCTTAAGGATCTCTCCGTGACCTCGGTAATCGGTCAAATCTCGACAGCCAGTTGCATAAGTCCATCTTGTATTTACTGTTCTTTGAGCTACAGTACCTTAATCTTTCCGCATCTTGGGATCGTCGCGTCTGTTCGCGGATTAGCGAACCCATGAGAGACTGCACTTCGCCGCATCCGTTGTGTGGGTTCTAGACAGCAGCTTCGGCCACACTCCATGGAGCATCGCAATGTCTCCGCTAACTTATAGATCTGATAACATGCCTCGCGTACCTGCCTGTGGTGGCACTCTTGTCTAATAGATCCTGCGGAGTTGATTTACTCACTTTGTTGAATAAATACAATCAATGATAACGAAGATGGGAGCTGGAAGCTCAGCTCCTTCGAGGCGGGGTGCAAAAGAAGAAGCTTCTGCAGACGATAAGGAATGAGGCAAAAACAACGAATAGACTTGCGACCATCAGGAAAGCGATTGAAAGCGCGAGCTTCACGAGCTCTACCACGAAACAAAAAGGGCCTATTCTGAAGAAACTTTTTCGGCAAGAAAAGGCACCTTCGTCTATACTTGCCTCTTATCTCTTTTGTCTTATTTTTTTACCGCTATCATTTTTACTCACTTCGTTTGTCTTGGTCTCTCCGTGCTCTCGACTTAACTCCGCTTTATTTTCTCTTGCGGACATTCATGGCCGGTGTGAAACGTCTAAGTAGTAATCAGCATTGGACAGTGTTCGAAGCATACTACGAAACCTAACATCAGCCGGACGGAAATGACGACTGTGGAGTCTGGCTATAAAATTTCTACCGGGAATTCTCCTTACTCCCAACAGGTTCCCAAGGAGTTCAGGTTCGACTTTTTGAGGGTTCGTTAAGAGATCGTTATCGGCAATCTAGTGGTCTCTGAAACATTGTCATTAGAACGGGCATCCCGGAGATGATTACACCTCACACCTTGGTCTGCGCTATCGAATCACACGCCGATGTTTGCTCAACGCCACTACAGAATGTTCAGCCGCAACTTAAGTCCTACAAACGCCAATAATCTGCCCTTTTTGGGACCTAGCAGCTGGAGTCTATTTTCATGCGCCATGTATGGCGAGGATGATTCAATTACTCTATCAAAATTCTGAGCATAAGATACGCGTTATTGTAATCTGACCGTTTTTCAAAAATCTACATACTCAACGTAAGAGCAAGTGAACCCTGGAGGATTTCTTGCTTTCCGCTTATCGTAATGATATTTTACCGTGACGTTGAAATCTCCTCTGGTCGACGCGACGGCAGAAGCTAGTATTACGACATTTTTCCGATTCCTTGTAAAAAACTAGAAGAATTCCTGTTGCGGTACGCACGGGGCATCTGTCGCAATATAGCCGATCAATCATCGGCAGCTCGATCAGGGCTCGATCAGGCTATAGCCACGCGTTCCGACGGATCAACCAACCTGTTTACTCGGCAAATAAGTAATAATCTCACTATTAATAAAAGTAGGCGTACTCCTGCGATTGGGATCTGCGGAGTTGAGTTCCTTGTAAGAGCCAGTCGACTGATAAATTGGCTCGCGCGATCCCTATCTCTGGGAAATTGATGCATGCGGTACTTAAGTTTGAAAAACTTGAGTCTCGGTTACGTAGAATCAATTTTGCCGGCAGACTTGGCAAACCATGTTATGATACCTTCAACACGTGTTCTCGATTCAACACCGCCTCTGGTTTATTTCCCTTCTCGGTACTGACGTATTTTCGAAAAATCTCCAAGTGAAATCAGATATGTGCTTAGGACTTTTCTCAATACCTGTAACTTTGGATATTCATAAAATGTATAATGTTACATCGATGTGTATGTCTCTTGATGAGACCTTGACCCTCAAATCTCTAGATCAGCTTGGGGTGCGATCAGAGGACCGTTGATCAATGAATGGGTAATTCGACCCTTAATAGCTCTCCTCGACGACGGTACTCGTAAGTAAAGTCGGTGACCCTTAGCCTCGCTATGGTGCAGGCGTCAATACATTGCGGAGAACTCTCAGCCATGTTCACGAAGTATTACGGTAATTGCAGAGACATAGTGCATAGTTTCGCTGCTGTAGCCGGTGTAGCGGTGCAGAGCCTCCTCGTCGACTATATTGCTCACTAGCCGGAGTCCCATACCAGAAGGCAACAAGCTAGTGCGTGGGAGTGTATACCAGGCAAACCAAGTTCTCTATGGGAACCAGCCTACCGAAGAGATCTTGCACCAACTGCCAACTGTAACTTCGGAATATATTGCCATTTGTTCTGCACGGGATAAGGCAATAAGTTTGTCAGTATCGTGGAATCGAACCTGAACCTGCGCTCGACGAGGGGCACTGATCTTGACCGTTATTTCTACAATTTATTACCGCTTATGGAAAATCGATTTCGCTCGATTCTTCAAAGCCGGCTTAGAGCCTGGCCTGGCTTACCCTTTTCCGAACACGCGTCTGTTCTTTCGATGATATTCAACAGCGATAGTTTCGGTGGATGAATTACAGTGTTACCAAGGTCCTTGTATCAACTACCAGACATGTCCCACACTCCCGTTATTTTGAGAATCTTTAGAATCTCACGGGGATCTCTCAAGGTATCAATCACCCGGCGGCATTCCGCTGCAAGCCACATCTCTATTAGAGATAAATTTTGTTCCTCGAATTATATTAGAGACACCGACAATCAGAACTCACGAAGGTTAATCACTGCGCACCTACTTTGCGATGGTGGTGTCTCACCGTTAGATATAATGACAATTCTTTTGTCCACCTAAGTACATAGGTACTGGCTTGGTAATTTACGAGAAAAAAGAATAAATTGATAGAAGGGATTCTTTTTTTTAACTTCTATACGGTTTCTCAATCATAGTAATGGTCGACATGACATCATCAATTCAAGACATGGGAATTGAACGGGGAAACAGAAGATACAATCTCGCTAGCCATCAGTCGGAAAATAATTATCGCACTGATTGCAAATCTCGCCTCGGACCACCGCGTTGGCCGTGGGAGCTCGGTCTGGCAAGGCTAATCCCAGATATGTCAGCCGCATTGCGGCAGCCGGTGCCGCGCCGGCAGTCTCTGTACTGACCAAACAAAGGAAACCAAAGGAAGACGCTATTGAGAAGAATTTCCTAATTGCCGTCGCTTGATTAGATGTTGATTCTAATCAAGAAACGCCTACAAACGCGATGGGTAAACGGGCTGGCGATCGCCAATAGCGCATTGAAACAGAACGTAATCCAGATACCATCGATACCAACTAATTGTGAGTGTTGGTTCTTCATGGGAGTAAGAGATTCACCTACAATCACGTACGTCACGTACGATCTCTTGACACGTTATCTCTTATCTTAACCGTAACGATGCGATATGTGTTTTCTCATTTTACCTTGAGACTTTTGCTATCAATTCAATCTTAAGGAATTTCATATCGCAGGAATTGAATGATTGCGTGTGTCGATGCAAAGGAGAAAAGCTAGTCGATACCACTTATGCCCGGCTATCACGTATCACCACGTCTTTATAACGTGCCTGCTCATAACGCGTCAGATGCTATCATCATTTCTTACGGCCGGCAGCTACTAAAGTAACAACAGCGTTCGTATAAACTACTATTACACCACCATACTAGCATGACAGTACGGTAGTGTTATAGAATATCAGTGTTTACGTATAGTTTTGTATAGTCTACCACCCTCGATGTTCCGCCCCAGTGAAGCGATAGCATCAGACGCCCTCCGGCAGCCTGAGGCCCCGCTCGATGCCCGACGAGAACGCAGGCTACCTACTCAGTAGCCGTTCTTATAGAATAGCGTCTCCAACCATCCAGACTACCTTGATCATCATCATCATTACACTTTCATATTGCTGTCTGACTTGCTAGTAAACCTTATCATGAAGGGTGAAGCGTAGTAGGGTGAGATTACTCAAAGTGCGAATATTGCAGTTTGATATCAAACGGAATAAGGCGAATTGCTCGGTCGAACCAACGTTCTAATTTATGTAAACGATGCTTAGAAATACCACGGAATCATGGATTAAGGACATTTTCAGTAACTCTAACCGTGTCCTCGATAGGCACACCTGGTATTGACTCGCGTAAAGGAATAATAACGTATTTAATGCTAATTATGTCCATTGCAGGTAAAGTATGTTATTACATAATGCTCATGGCCATATTCCCCGCCATATATTGGCTCGTGTATACATTTTTCTCGGCTTGAAATGAGTTTGATGGAAATGGAGCGGGCGACTCAACGAATTGATAATTATTACAGACGGCTGGGTATAATTAGTAATGCGATAGCGGAGTGATACGGTACGTCATTATTTGTCAGGGTCGTGCTCAATCCGTCAGTTCCGCTAACCCTTCCAGTCTCTCTGACTCGCTGTATCAGCCAACAGCTATTGTAGGTAATTTCCTTTGAATACTCTTAACAGTATCCATAGAACGCGTTTCGCTTTGATGACGACTACCATTCGAAATGCAAAGGAAATAACAAATAAAAACTCACTTTACAATGTTACATATTCTTGTCTAGTGGAGTCCTGAGGCCTGGTAATGCATCAGGGTGACACAGATACGTTCGGCTTTTATCTTTCGTTGACTATTCTCTCTCCCACACGTCGCGTGGACACAAAGCTCTCGCAAGCATTGAGCTCGATAGATCTCGATGGAACTAGACAACGTGACGGCAAGTCGTCGCGTGTGATTTACCTCCATGAATCATGCCACCGGTAGGCGTGGGTCGTTCTTTTTGCGGGGGTTCCTAACGTGTGAACTGGGACGTTGTGTACCAACGAGGTGACACGGCATTCTGGTAAAAATCTGCACGGACAATGTGGCACATTTCTGACGGAGCTTAATTAGCCATCAATCTAAGACATTGGGAGATCAGTTCCTTTGCGAAACGAGAAAGGTTTAGCTCGCGAATTAAGCCCACACCTTACGGTACCTCCAAGGTAACGCAGCGCAAGTTGATAGAAAAACTGGAGTAAATTACGTGCCGTGCGAGAGACATCGACACACCTCGTCCCGATATGATATATGACGCCATGCCGACAGAGGCGAGGTGCCGAGCCCTTACCAAGCATTCATAAATAAATTTTAATGAATCGTACTCGATACTACGAGCCATCTAACCATTGTACATGTGACGTATGGCGTTGCAATGAAAATCTACCATGTACCCAACTCTTAGTGTTACGGGAACAGATCTTGCAATCAGCAGTCCTTCATGTCAAAAGGTATTGTTGAGTTTCAAAAGAAAACTACCTATGATATAGCTTGATCGAATAAGACATCCTTCAGCATTTTTAAAAAACATTTAAACCGTTTTCTAGTTAATTTCAAAGCAGGTTCGTTTAGTGTGGAAAAAGTGGAAAAATTAGAAACGCACTATAGTTTGATGATAAATTATTGGTTGTTGGAAAAAGAAGTCCGGTCTGGCTTTTTCTGGAAATTCTTGTCGGTCCGGAATTCCACTTGAGTTATTAATTTATTTATTTGTACCTCGACTTTTATGGTACGACGAACGACTTTTTTTGTAATCACTCGAGAATCTTGACAACTTTACTCGATGGCATTAAAATGTGGAGATGAAATATGTATCAAATAGTTTTAAAACTGGTTCAGTGATTTTTTTTTCCATATTAATTAGCGGTAATACATATATATTTTCATACTATAAGGACGTTTGTTACGATAACGTAAAATATTCATGTATATTCACTTCATAAGCTGATTAGTGATATATCACAAGTTCGAAATCTGGTAACTAGTCGTTATGAACGTTCTACCTCTCGCTGATAAGACTTGCCCAAAAATGCCAATGATCGAGGTTTGGATTTTCCAGAAACGTTCAAAGAATTATATAATCGTATTGTAATTAGAATGTTAGAAAGTACATACTCCTCGGATTTTTTCTTCAAGCAGTGCACTGTTGCATGATTTTCAAAATAATTCTCAGTGGCCGGGAGAGTTTTAGCGAAGCGTTGAAGTAAGATGAACCAACCGCAATTGATGGGTGGATTGGTATAACGTTGAATATGCACAACGACAAGAATAAGTATTATATATCGAATAAATGGAGGAAATACTCGGCGGAGGATTTGCAAGCATAAATTATACCTTCAGTGAATTACGTCCGCATAAAAATTGGTTAGCAGTGATTCAGACCCTATTAACTTTCCGCAAAGCCTGACTGAATCAAAACTTAGATAGTCACTCTGCCGTAAGAGATTTCTAGCGGATGGAAAACTTGTACCTTGACCGCCACTATAACATTCCTGGTTTGTAACACCTTGCCGCGAAATGAAATTATGATTTATAAATGATGCTGATGGAAGGTCGCACTTCTTCTCGTCTTGGCGTCTTGGCGTCTTGGCATCTTATCCCGTGCGTTGTGGCTACACACTTATTTCCAGAAAAATCTAGACGTTCGCGGTGTCGAGGAAGATGAGTGAAGACGAGTGAAGACGAGGGGAAGCTACGTTGCCTGTGCTGTCAGCTCACCTTTTACCTTCCACCTAGCAAGCCTCATTTTCCTACATTTCGTCGCGGTACCTCGTCTCTGGCGCATGGGAAAAAAATCCCTAATGCTTGGTTGTATCTCTGTGTTACATTACGTAAGCAAATTACATGGTTTTAGACCCGAAGCGTATCAATCTTGGTAAGTGTTAAGTAAGTCACTTCCATCTCGAAAAAATCCGATGACACGGGCTCTGCAAATTCACATTGAACGTGCCATAAAACGAATCATAGGTAGTTACTCGTTTGCCTATATTATCTCGCAATGTGATATTTTCACCTCGGTATTTTAATGTTGCATTTTTTATGTTTCAGGTGAGTACTTCTCACATCTTACTGATGGACAGCTTCTGCCAATGTCCATGTCAAGTGAGTTTCTGTTGGAAAATATGTAACGAAATCGCTAATTGTCAAACGTGGGTGGGCATGTATAGTGATCATCATTGACTACGGTGATGACTGTTTAAAAGCGCGTGCTTGAGGGTACGATAATACCCAATTCTCTGGACTGATTAATATCATCGCTAACGAAGCTAGGAGTAAATATAGTAAAGATAAATCAGTAAGTAGGCAGACAGAATCTGACAGCGTCTTTCCAGCTCCTGTTCGTTTATTCGAGCCGCCCACGAATCCCAGGCCCAGACTTCGGACTCGTCAACAAACGCGTTATTTTCTATTTCCTTAACGAGCCGCCAAATACGGCAAATAAATGAGCCGCGTCTCATGTCGATTACAGCGATCGGCGATCGGCGATCTTTGATGGTCAACTATTGACTGTCCAACCGCCGTCTAAGTAAGCGCTCCTGTAAATATTGCGATCGAATCTATCCACCTATCACTCTGTACTCATCATTAAATCCCTATTGTTTAACAATTCAAATCCATCCCTGTGCTCTTCGATTACCTTAGTTGGAGCTATACAGGATTTTTTTTGAAAAATCAATAGCCGTAAGTTACAAAGATCGGTATCAACTCTAGACGGTATCGTGTCGAGTATTGGAAATGGCGTGCCTGAACACTCGTGCAATGAGATTAATCCTCGCACCTCGCTGATCTCCAGGGTAGAAGAAGTGTGATAAACTCGCGTGGGCTTCCCATAGCTATTGGGCAACCTAGATCCTAAAGGTAGGTATTACACACTGTCGAGGAGCTTTAGCCGGCTATTTGCGCTCAGGTGATGTACGTGGTGGTAGGTTTTTGTGCGGAACGCCACGCACCGTATAGGGGAACGAGCTAGTGTTTATTGACAGCCGTAACAGTTCAGAAACCGCTGGGTCCCCTCCGGCCTAAGGTAAACGGCCCCAAGCGAAAGGCTGTATGTATAGACTGCAGATTTATATCTGCAGCGCTAAATCAGGGAGGTTTTAACTATGTCTCTATTCGAAGAGTATTGGCATACAAGATTTCGAAATTCTTATCTTTGTGTGTAACAGAACCTTTATTGTGAAGGGTTGGAGATATTTCGGGGTAGAGGATAAAGGAAGTCGATACTGACGGTAATCCTAGGAAGTTCATTGACTTGCTTCGACACAGTCAAACTGTTTTTTGTGTAGACGGGGAAAATCTGCTGCTTTTGTCATGCGCAATTATTATTGACACAGTTTTCTAATCAACAACGGTATTTAGATTTGTAGTCGTCGCGCGTAGGACGGTGCGATTATATTCGTAACGAGGATATTTACCGGGCAGATTCGCGTGAGATGAATAATAAGCGCTGAGGTAATAAGCCTTCGGACGCTAATGAGATTGCGAATGAATATTATTGACGGTGGTATTCCGTGGCGAGCGAGAGAGATGGAACGAGGCGAATGTGGTTCCTTTAAAAAGTTCGTTACATCAACTATTTATAAGGCCGTAGAAGTTTATACCTTCTATAACTCTGTTCTCAAGAAATGGTCCGAAAGATAAGTGGTACGTGGTTCTTATTAGTCTTTTGTCTCGCTTCTTTTGCCCCGAACTTTCAAGGCTTGAATTACCTCACACCAGCTTCGTACAGGATCATTAATTAGCATTAAGAGGGATATATCTTACCGCGAACTTTTTTTTATTCTATAAGTAGGGATAAAAACTAAATACGGGTGTTTATCAAGTGAATAGAAATCCACACATTATACCGCGTGAAAAAAATGTGTAATGGATTTAATGGAATGGAGTGAGGCAATACCTCATCCATATAGTATACGAATATGGGATCAGAATTATATGTCATTTACGATGATACTCGGTAAATTGGACAATCTGAAAAGAAGGTAAGAGCATCAAGTATAAATATACCGTGCATTGAGAAGATGCGGCTTCTTTAATCAATGCTTACGGGCGGCTGGGATTAACCTACAGGTTTAACGCATCGATTAACGGAGTTCTTTGGGAGTGCGGTGTATAATAAAGTTTAAAAGAATTCTGTACGCTTACATTGAAAAATCGCCATAAATGCTAAAGCAGGTCCAAAATTATTGCAGGCGGAAGTATGTGTAATGGGGTGACGCTCTAGCAGCTGCTCTCCGTAATCTCAATTGCTCAAACCAAATTACCTTTTCATAATATTTCAGGGCAAAAAATTCATTCAACACCGTGCAGTAAAATTCTCCCAATCTTCAATTTCTTTTTTTTTTTCCAAATAATTGCAAGATATTTACTCGCATGAACAACCTGTCGTTATTTCTTGACGATGTTTCGGGATGACCAATTTCTTCATGCAACGGCACTTCAGTTAACGTTGCAAATCAGAACAACGCCAGAAGTTGCGAGCGGAAGACCTACAGGATAGAGGGACGCTTTGGTGACCCCACGTGTGTGAGCCAACTCCAGAGTCGGGTCGAGTTCACAGTCTTCCCAGGCGACTCATTGCACCTTGGTTCACTCTTCCTCGTTCTCCTCCAACTCCTTCGACTCGGCCGAACCTCTGGGTCTGCGATCCTTCCTCCCGATGAAAAACGACGTGCTTCCGATTAAAGAAGTTTGCTCTTCTGGTTCACGGTTTATGGGAAGTCACGTCCCCAACCCGATGCTTCTATAGATCGATTGAAAAAAGACCTGGTAATTAATGGCCCCATGAAAACAAAGACAAAGGCTCTGCACTCGGACACGACTATCTCGTTTCCCGATTCCCTCGGATCACTAGTCGATAGCTACTGATATTAGTCACGTTCGTATAGTCGCAGGCATCCACCGTACGTACAACGGAACGACACTGTATGAGCCAAAAACGATTCCACTGACAAGACTTACGATCAGGTAAGTCGTACATAGTACTACTACGTCATCCTAAGATTTCACCGATTTATCAATACTCTGATTTCGGTATCGATCAACAAAGATGTGGTCAGATTTTCCCACAACTTGGACAATATCGCTCGTAAGAGTTTCATAGCGTCACACAAATTTTCCTCTTCCTTCCCATATCCTGACATCTGGTGCTCGTATCCATACCTTCGTTCTTCTGTATCCATCGTGGCACTCTAAGATCTCAGCGTTGACAGCAGGATGCATCAGTCCGACGCCGCTGGCTGTTCTCAAAGATATTTAGCGGCGATCGGAAACAACAAGTTCCCCTCCAATCCCTGATCTTGTGGATGGCGGTTGGGTTCCAAGCGTTCGAAGCGTGTGATCGGGCAAAGCCCGCAACTGAATCACGCTAACTAGCGGCCCTGGCGCCGACCGTGCACTCAACAGCCGACCACACTGCTGTGGATTTGCTAGGAAAGGATTTAAAAGCCAAGCAAGCGCGTTCAATCTTCAACTACTCTAACTCTGACACAGATACGTCGGATACAACGAAATGCATCCGACCGCTGCCTCGTCCGTCTCAGAGAAGCTGAATCTACATAAATGGTTTCGCGAAAGATTATACTGACCACAAAACTCCCTGAATCTTTAGCTGTATCGATCCCCGCCATCAGTTCTCACCTTATTTAGTCAAGAAACATTATTTAGCCAGCCTTTTTATGTCTAGATGCGATTCTCTAGAGAGTACTCCTCGTGATTCAGTATCTATCCGCAAGTGATCGAAAGAGTTGATTCCGAAGTACATGTTTATGAGTTGTAAAAGATTTTATAGTGGCTACACGACTACAAATCTATTGAAGAAAATCACTTGGATTCACAATCTGTATGAATTTCTTCAAAGAAAGGTGGTTTGGAAGAAAAAAAAAAAAATCGAATGGTCGTGCCCAATGTAAAGCTCGCATGACTAGTAACAGATGATCGGAGAGAAACATGACATAATCCGTAAATCTTAAAATAATCAAGAAAACAAAAAAATGAGAAGAAATTGGAAAAATTTTTTGTAGTAATTTACACCGTTAAAAAAATACCCGTGTAGCATAAAGGAGAATGTGTTTGGCACTACGGTCGTTCGATAATTGCCCATTGTACAGCAGTTTACGCGAATAGATAGCTCTAATATTGTGTCCCGTACTATGATAGCACGAGCATAGAACGCGCTATCCTTGCGCACTACCTTATCGGCAAATCGGGGCTAATCATCATCAATCACCATCTCGTATCGAGAACACAGACGAAGGTACGTATCGGAACGCGTTGCCGGTTGACAGGGAGCTGGAACATTTTTTCTTTGAGAACTCGCGAACCAGGTTGCTGTCAAGCTATTATCGCTTTTACTAGCTAAGTAATAAATTTCCGTCATAGGAATTAGCAATCGATGATTCTTGTATTTTTGCGATTTTCTGAAAAAGCGAATAACTGCCATAGGCCAATCATTGCTAAATAGGTATATATGTGATGTTATCATGGAGTTTGTCATCATTCATAGTTTAGTATTTTCTCGAAATCATGCCATTTGTCCTTATCGAGTCTGAAAGGCATTGTACTCAATTATAACTCTTGAAATGACTGCTTTATTTATTGATTACATGTTACTCGAAGCGAATAAGATCTCAGACCAGAAATACTCTACAAAAAGTATCTTAACACGATCTTCGAAATGCTCGTTAGCGAAGCCTGTACATAAGTATATATACGACACGTAGTAAAGTTCTTTTTCACACGTGATTAGAATAACTGTCGGCCAAATTATTGCTTACTTCTAGTTAAATTACGGACTCAGGTACATCATTCTATACCGTTAGTGAAACAGCTCTGTAGGAAAAATGCGAGAATGACAGCCGAAGTATCGTCGACGTCAGTAGATAGGTATAGTTCATAGATCGAACGGAGACCGTTATGGAGTTATTGGAATTACTATGAAGTGGGACAACGTTAGATTATCACGATTTTTAACTAACGTATACCCATTTCGCAAGATGCGAGTGCCTCGCAGAACGAAAGAACTAACTCGTGAGCTAATCGCATGTTCACGATTCAATTAGCCGTATATTCTTGCCGTTCCTGCGCACGTAATGGAAATATATGTTCTGAATCGAAAGCACAAGCCCTTAATGACTGCTGCCTACCTGCAATTGAAATACGTCGTAGGGTTGTACAAAGTGAAAATCTCGCGATATAATCAGCATGAATCATTCGTTCAAGATGATACTAACGAGCCGAACACCCGATGGCAGCATAGCAGCAAGTGAGCTAGGGTAGCATTTATACTCTTCAGCCATGGGCCAAAGGCGAATAGCTACACATGGCGCATCCCCTGAAGCCCATTCGGAAAGATAACGCCCGGCAGATAAAACGGACATAAGACAAGACGCGTACAGCAAGTAGTAGTTATATGGACCGGTGCACGATGACTAACGAACCTTTACAGTCACTTCATGTCCGACTCGCGGGAGTACCAGTATGACTTTATTGCTAATGCTAATTCGTACGTTGCGGCAATTAGCTGCTTCTACAGCTGTTGAGATGTGGCGCTTTACCGAAGGCGGATCATTGGCAAGCTTATCTAAATTCCGTTGGTAGCAAGTTTCTTGTGTTTCTTTCCTACACGAAAAATTTATCTCGGAATTTCAGTAGAAAGCTCCAAGCCTCAATTAGAGAGCAAAAGTTTTGCCATCTATTTAGTTAAATTTCTAATATCCATACGTTTGATTGGTTTCAAAATTCTCGTCGGTTGTTGCATAAAAAACGATGACTTATTACCCTCATTTTTTTACCTCTCCACAGTGATGCTAATAAGATGTTATTAATAGGAAAGGAATCCTCGGACGTTAGTTCGGACCAAGCCATAGCAGTTATCGGCGAACAAAGCCGAAATTTCATACTTGATTTGACGTTGATGAATATTCACTCCTTAAAGTCCAAGAGAAATGATTAGTACCTATGTTGCGATGATACGAAGTATAGTGTGGGGACTTCCATATGGAATAACAAAACTTTTCAAGGGCAATCTGTGTTGGTCGAAAGTAACAGTTGACTTGTTAGTTTGTTCAGAAACATTTAAAGCCGCACAAAATAGATAATCAACATTTCTGATCCATGGCCACCGAAGTTTTTAGCCACTTGTTCCACGTGCTGCGCACAGCTATAAACGCGAGGTATTTCACGCGATTAGAACTACGAAAATGAGAAGAACGATTTTCGGGCTGCCAGATAATAAAGATTAATCGCTAAGGGAATAGTACTAGTTCACTTTCATCAATCACCTGGACACGACTCTGGATCGGGATGGTCTATAAGCTAACACGCCTGCGTTTGTGGCTTAACGCTTCGCAATTCGTAGGAAAGTTGCTTCTGGCAATCATGTGGCAATACTATAAATACATCTTTGTGTCAGGAACATGGAGCTTTGTGGGTGGATACATGTGTTGCGCTTAAAAATATCACTCAAGCGTGTAAACTGAATGGTAATGATAGAGAAGCATTTTTTTTTTAATGTCAATACGGAGAGCGAACATCTTCGGAAATATTTCGAAATTGCGATCACGAGCGTTGTTAAATATAGCCAGTTTCAATGAATGCTTCTAAAGTTCAGAGACCGCCTAATACTTTCGTGGTCATGCCACTGGTTTTCTCTGCAATTTGTCATCGCTTACGTAATAAGTCCAAGAGCCACACCTCTCCTGATTGCCATGGTTGAGACCACGTATTGGGCATTTCTCATATGCTTGCCGACGCGACTGCCTAATCGATCCGCCCTCGCATTCGCCACTTTTGTTTCTTAATTATCCAGCATTAATTGAGACGGTGAAAAATCAGTGGGAAGGAACGCAATATCAATTTATTAATATATTCAGTTATGACACGGAACTCTCTTCTCGTTATCCTCCGTACAAATGAATTTATTGCAGTCTATACGGCTGTTAAGATTTATCACATGTATCTTGAACTCCATAAAAGATTTCGGCACTCACACCTTGTCGAACACGACAGAACATTTTGATGGGGAAACGCGCTGAGATTCATTAGTTATTCTTTGGCATTACTGATGACTGTTACGTAACCAGGGATGACCACTCCCTAGTCTCAGAAGCCTAGTTGTGAATCGGTGCCATTTATATTCCAGGCTTACATCATAGACAGCCAAAAAGTATTCCGACACAATTCGAGTAGGTGACATCTCGAGCTAAGCTGTTAGATAAATCTCCACTCGTTTATCCCGGGATTGTTGACCGGGTGACTCAGATCAAGTATCTAATACCGATCAGAGAACATCGATAACCCATAATTTGCCATGCGACATCATGGAACTGAAGCCATAAGTGAAAATACTTGATAATTTTGATTACTTAGGAAAAGTTCATAATATTGAGCAATCTAAGATGAAAAGAACGATTGGTGACTTGCTTTTGAATAAAGACACACCCGCACAAGATCTTTGATACTCTTGAGTGACTTATGCGAAATAATTCCAACACGAACACAGGCATCGCGGTTAGAACGAAAAGTTGGGCGTGTTTTGTGTTATGGCACTTCGGTTTCTTAGCTACCATCATGTCACACATACATAGAAACAATGTATGTTAATACTAAGAACTAACTTTATGCTAATGAAGGTGATAGGTGCGAGGCAATCGGCGGTAAGTTAATAGCTACGCTTTCTTCTCTCGCAGGTATCTTCAGTTTGGTATTTGGAGAAAAAGCCTCCAACGCACAGGCACACATTCATACGTATTCGCATGTATGCCTGCGGAGGTTCCGAGGTGCGTAAAATTCTCCACCTAAAGACAACTTTCTAATTAGTAACGATTCGACAAGACAGCAAAACATATTTGCCGAACGGCTAAGTGGCTGCGGTGCTACTCTGTTGCTTTGAGTCCTCGCGGTTCTCTGCTTCTTCTGCTTTCATACGGATTCGGCAAAAAGTAAAACACCGTGTCTTGTCATTTCGTCGCAATTCTTCAGCCTGTCTTCAAAATTTCTAGATCCGCGTGGTGATTTGAACTCCGAATATGATCTCTCTTCTCGGACAAAATGTCAACATTACATTCAAAAAAGAGCCGCATGCAGAAATTTGGTGCAATATCTTGATGTAGTATAAAATTTCATCTCGAGTTTCATTTTTAAACTACATTGCTGGCATATAAGATCTGCGAATGAAAATGCATCGGGTACAAGGCTCTTAGTATCTATATTTTACTCTCGTAGGAGCAGTAAAAGTATGAAGTTGAAATATTGAGGATAGGTTTGCTCACCATTCCAATCACGTACCTTCAACTGCGAGCACTCGCATAATCGGCGTAGCTGGCCGGCGAGAAACGTACTATAAGACAAATGCGAGGAAAGATTTTTTATTCAATCTGCAAAGCTCTTCCTGTTCGCTCGATTATTTTTCATTGCCATTTACCTTAAGCGATTCTACTCGCAGTAGAATTTGTTTTTATAATTATCTCCGGCATCATAATTCATCTGCTTCATCATACACATGGATATCTTTTCCCTCGTTATACCATCGATCGCAAAATGTCTTACTTTGCCACTAGCCTATCGCTGGGGGTCCTTCGTGTGTTGGCTTCGTACTATTATCATCGCTGCCACTCTCGCGAATGAATCATACAAGTTTTACTAGACATTTTACACTCGAGTACAATCCGCGTTTCAATTGTGCTAACAATCAAGCTAAGGCTCCGTTTCATTCGTAGTACCATGCCGTTCGTCACTGACGTCGACGAGCGTCCCAACTCTTGGGACGACGCCCCGTGGGATCCAGTCACAACGATTCTTTGCTAGACTGGCACTTTCATTTTCAACAGAAATCGCCCCAGGCTTCACCGAAGAGGTTAAGCGTTTTCAAGCCCCCGTTGGTACGTCCGTACGTCGTTCACACGGCAAAGATGACGCATGGTGCCGTGGAAAAGTAAAAGTACTTTGCGATCCTATCCCTCTGATGTACGATTTGGCTTTAATCTTGACCTTAAGTTGTTTTTTCCACCAGAATCCAGCCTTCTTTCAGCGGAAATAGCGAATGCCTTCATGAACACAATTACACACTATGCGCAGAGTGACACCTCTTCCCCTAGACGCCCGGATGCTATAGTGACGGTATCCCCATCTAAATACTTGCATAATAACTGTGTTTACACGGCGCGGTGCGATTGCCTTTGCCTTTACCTTTGCCTTGACTTAATATCGTGCCGCTTCGGGGCGAGCCAAGGATGGGCGGGGTCGAAGGTTGCCGTAGTGAGATTGGATTAGAGCAGTAGATTATTCCTTGGATGAGCATTTAAATTGCTAAGATTCTACTGACTCACGCCTGTACCGTTCGGGTACCCAATGTATCATCTTACCTTCTAAAATACCACCATGCAGCACCGACTCCAGTTCATTCTCCAGCAGTCATTTCGCTGTCACAGATATAATTCATACCTCTTCTTCCTCGGGGCAAAAACGTGAAACTTTTAATTTGAAGGGTAGTTTTTATTTTTTCTTCTATCCTTCTCTCTCTTTCAGTTGGATAAGTTTTTACTGAAAATCTAGTGCGTAATCTTGCCAGGTTGAGGTAGCCTTCTTATTAACCGTCAAAGCACGCGTGCTGCCCAGTTTACGTGTTGGAAGTCACGCAGGGCCTTATATGACGAGTCGAACAGAAAGACGCACCGGGGTAATTAACGCGTCGAATCAATCTCAAACGAAGAATTTTACACCCGTCTCATGACACCTGGTAGTTCAGTCCATCAATCCAAGAATGGAGATGAAGATTTATTCGCGGTATAACGGTGTCCAAGATGAATTTCACCGAATGAAACCTTCGTACACTATGTTGAAGCGACAACGCGTCATCAACGTGCCGACCAGCTCCATGCTCGTTAGTTTATTTTTCATTTTTTTTACATCAATAAGACTCATTCTCTTCGACGATACAAAAATAGAGATACAAAGAGTGGAGACCGCGATCTAGTCTCGAATAGTAGAAACTAACACGCTTGTAATTCTTTACACTAGCTCTGTGAAGTTCAAGTTGCATAGGTAATAACAGTTCCGAACGACCTATCTGAACTGCGCCTACTGACCGCTGGTCGCTGTCCATGATAATAACGATGATTATGTAGGCTTGAATGCGTATGGGTTGGGTCTGAAGAGCTTTGCTGAGAGAACGCAGATGATGACCCTATGAGAGCAGGAGACTTTTTCTTTATACCAAACGCTTGAACTATTTTCTCCTCGTAAATGCCATTCTTAAATATTCACTTGATTCATGGATGATGAAGTATCTTTGATATACATAACTTCTTAGATATATGAAGACGTTGAAGTCAACAGAATTTCTGTATACCTCACGGAAGATGGCTTCCAGTAGATATGCTGATTTAATTGTTGCTGCAGTAATCGATGACGGCAGTTGGAAATAGCGGTAATAAAATTGGCACGAAACAAGTAACGCTCGATCAGCTTAAATCGCGTAAGACTCTCTTTGGCGTATTCGATGTAATTGCAGAAAAACGTGGTGGCATTTATGCATACGGTAGCCGCAGATAACCAGTATGTAGTGATTTTCTCACGGTGACCGAGCGAGAAGGCGAGTGAGGGTGATTTCACGAGATGGATTGGACGCCTGCAATGCCGGTGAGGGTTGACTGATTTGTGTGCGCAAGGTCTGTCGCCTTGACTTTACTTAAATGGGAATAAACGACACAAAGCCTGGCTCAGGTGTAGAAAGGAATCGCTGCAATTGCGAAATACCGAGGCTAACAGAGACGCGGGTGGCTGGATGGGTGAGAGCCGATTAATTCTTTGAACGAATATGGTGCGTGGAAAATCCTTGCAGACAATAGTCTATTCTCCCTATATCGGTATAACACAATTAACGATCATCAGTTTCCTTCCATCGTTTGCGAAATGACAGCTGTGTTGTATAAATGACCATTTTCGCATCCATCGCGGCTTGCAGCTAATAGTACCTAATACTTTTAAATCCACGTATGTATACATATAATGTACGTGCGCAATGCGTGAAGGCACGTGCCCTTGCCAATGTCCTTGAATTACAATTCCAGGCGGTAACCCTTTGGGAGCTGTTACGAAACATAACCAAGTTCGGATTACATTCGTCACGTACACATAGTCTTAACGTATACAAGCTGCGGGTTGTAATGCACGTCGGTGACTTCAATCACTGTAGACCGCGCTATCTGACATTCCGAGCGAACCGATATAGAAGCGACAATTTACAACCGTGCCATAGCCACTGCGAGGCTATTGGATTCCAGGTAGATTACTCTAATCGGAAACAACTGTTCTCGCGCGTTCTTGGCCGGGCACTTTTTCTATACCCGATTCTGCGTATATGCAATGCACGGAGGCTACGCGGTGATAATAAAATTCACGTAATTCTTACTTCCTCCCGTATACATGGCGCTCTCTCCCTCTTTCCCTATTTAACTCTCGGTCTTTCTCCGCGGAGGCATTGGCGGTCAGATTTTTCCGGATAGCTAAATGGAAGAACAGTGTTGTGGCTCTGAGTCTTGACTTCTATTAGTGGCGATCTTAGGTGCTTGGGCAGACTCGCGTGGGCATCGCAAAGCTTGAACAAAGGAAGTCGCCCCTGATGCCATATTGCTATCGTTTTATGCCCTAGAGGCCCGTTACTCCCTCTTTACGATATGGCATGCATCGGAGAACGCGCACCTTAGGAAGAGATCTATCGTGACATTCGAACACGCAATTTATTCATGTTTAATATCCCGTCGAGGATTTGACGGGAGTCAACGAGCGGTATAACAGGTTTTTGAACGGTGTTAAAAAACTAGACAAAAATAAAATGAAAAATAGTTGTAAAGAATTCGGAGCCTCGAATACTGTTAAAGGTACCTTATCCCGAGACCCGAGGGATGCACCGACGATCGCAGAAACATATTTCGAAGATGAAACCTAAGCGTGACGTGTCGTTCGTTTCCTATAACAATGCGCCTTTCTCTTCGTAAGATAGAACAGCGTAGATTCCCTTGGGTGTGGAGCGGAGAGAACGGGGAGGATGATCCAAGGTAGTGATTATGGAAACAGGTGCTTGATGCCGCGTCACAATTCGATTGTGAACGGTCACTCCCCGTGCCCTTCTTGGACACGTGCTCTATCTAGGCAGCAACCTTCTTCATCCTTTCAAGCTTAGTGTGACCAACTATATTGCCACATTGCTCCCTAGTAACGTAATGCGGACTTAATTGTATACGCAATTATAATGCAAACGACTCGAGAAATGATGAGGTTGCGATAAGCTCGTACTTGGTCCTCCACCTTCTGTCACAGTAGAACTGCACGTGATTACCTTCCTACGATTATCTTAATCCTGATGATTTCGGAGTTAGATAATTGTTGGAATTTATCAAGTCTTGGAATCTGTGGCTTTGCTCATCTTCGGTGCCGTGTCTTCAGTTGCCTGTAACTTATATGCAGGCAAATTGCGTGTATCATAGCTCCAGGTGTGTGATCAGTGACGGTTGTAATCGTAAATGTCGGTACACGGCTGTAGCTCTAGCACCGAAAGGTTAAGCTCGCGTTAATTGGCTGGAATAAAAAATGTCAGGCTGTTCAACAGACCACGTTTACAATCCGATATCGAATACGAAGATTTCAGTCTCACCCACGTGGGGCATCATACAGAAATTACATCATCAAGAAATTGAAGCCCATAAAATAGTATGAACCCACAACGAATGAAATCGTATTCGATGATTTAAAATGCGTGCTTGTACCATACATTCAGATGATATCGAATCGTTATTCATGCAGCCTCATTTCACTCCTAGCCTGCAGACCCGATGCAGATGATCTCATCCACATATTTTCATAGTTAACTGGTTACAGTCTTCGATACCTCGACACCAGTGCTAATTGCATCTTGTTTTCGTATGTTTAAGGTAGGTGCAGTATTTCCATTGAAACTATACAGGATATAATCTCGGAAATGAATTTATACAGAGGTCTGCGATTAGCCGTTATAAAATCTGATGGAGATTTAAAGATCGATTTGATTTAAGGGCGCATTAATTTATATAGGACAGCCAACATTGTCCACCTGTATCGCTCCGGCTGGTAGATGTTACAGAATACCTGTTGAGTAACTGCAGGCTGTGCGTCACACCTGTTAAAGGTGTGAACATAAATCAGATGTTAGTCTAAACTAACCTAGCGTAACCCACAATATTCCAATACTTACCTACAGGCTCTTCGCGGCAACATAACTCAAACCCGACTAACCGAGTGGAGGAAGGTACGCGCTTTTCTATACGTCTACGTCTTGAACGTGTATCTGTAAATTCGCATCCATGTATTTATATACGCAAAGGCATCAGTGCACATGTGGATATTTGTATGACACACACTTTGATCACGTACATACCTATATTGAAGTGTTATTTATAGTAAGTATCATGGTTTCGGCCGATGCGTTGCACGAACTGGAAAAAAAAAAAAATAAAGAAAATCAACAACAACAAAAATCGTCTTTCTGAGTTATTCAGACGTGTTCATCTTTCGACTTGTACATATATCCTACGTGTATGCCGACTGCAGTAGGCTAGGTCGCGAGACTCTTCACGCTCATAATCACATTGCAAGAAACGATTGTTCGCTCGTGGATCGCGCGTGCTGCGGTGCCTCCAGTAATTTGTAATGGAAATTTGTAGCAAATATGGATCCCGCTCTGATTGTAAGTGCGATTTCTTAAATTCTTATACATTTTTGTTTTTTTGGTTGGTTCGTTCAGCCGACGAACTTTGGTCACCCTTGGTCACCCGTGAGTGCGGTAATTTTCCGGATCATGAAGGAAATCGGAGATCATTTAGAAAATTCTTAACTCGCGCGTAATGCAATGAAGTTAAACAACGTCGACGTTCTATCTCTTGCATTTCCAAGTCCGAGTCTTTACCGCGCGGTACTTGCTCCACAACTTGTGGGGCCTACCTCATCGAACGCAACGATTCACAAGTTGTGAATTTTATTGCGGGGTGCGGCTAATTCCGTAAGGAAAGTCAGTCGAAAGATTACTTTTGCGCTCTCACCTCTATAGATACATACTTAACTTTGAAAAATTATGAGATTTTCCTAATCAGCCGGTTCTACTTGGGTGGCAGTGTATAACCTTTCCCGAGAAAGTATCTTTGAGAAATTGAAAGCTATCTTGTATATTTTTTTTATTTCGCAGGCATTTAGATTTTATGGATATTATATGCATACTCGCTCGACCGAGAAGACCGAGAAGTCACGTTCAGAAATCGTTGGAGATTAATTACTATACCTACCTACACTTTCGCGTGTCGGAAAAAAATCTTCAAAATTTCGTTGGCTCTCATTAATCGAAAATCTCTACAAACCGCAACTTTTGTTAACCTAAATTGCTGCGATTTCGAGTTTGATTACAAAAATTTCAACCACAATCACTCCACCGTAAAAGTAGGTGTCGCTCGGAGCTGATTGTATCAAACCACACTTGGATACGAAATAGATATAATAACAAGTCATAGCTTGTGCCACACCCGCGCCGCTGTGTGCCGATGAGGTCAGTCAAACTACAATGAAGGGGAGATTTTTTCGGTGGGTGTAGAATTTGTAGAAGGATAGGAGAAGGTATGCATGTGGGTATTGCGCGAGAAGGATGAGGAGTGCAGGAAATAAGTAAAATAAAAAATATCAATACTGAAGGATACAGACGGGCGAAGATCGCATGCTGCCACCTTCATTAAATGTGTGTAAAGTTGGCTTTTTCAAAATGGCAAGAAAGCCGATTTCGGGGTAATCATGCACGAGGCCTCCCACAGCGGTTCGTAGTTGCTTGTTAACCTTCCAATACCAAGGTTCTTCTTTGGTTCGATAAGAGCGATTCACCCAGCCGCCTCCTTCCCTACGGTAGCAGGGGGTTAAAGCACGAGATACAATCCTGTGATATCAAGGTTTTGCGTGCAGCCATGATTCCTCGCGTTCTTCGTGTTCGTATTTAGGTGAATTCCATCGGATCCATGCGTGTATGATTGAACGAGAAACTAATGGAGAAAACCTACGGCAAACCACTTGTCTTTGACTTTTCTTAAAACCGTTTAAATTGACGTAACAAAAATTGAATAAAGACAAGGGTTGAGAACCCTGCTGTATCATCGTAGAAAATAAATACTTTATTAGGTACTTGTAGAGATAATATGAAATAAAGTATTACAAATGCCTACTCTGCCACTTTGGGCGAAGAGCACAGACCCTCGTAATATTTCCGAAAAAAAAGGAATACAAAGAAAAAAAAAGAAGAGAAGAAGCTGAGCGGCATAAAAGACTGGAAGACAGCATATATCTAGCACTCTTAACGCTTGCCTCTCGACACGTATAAATGGCTCCACGGCTGAGCCCGACAATACGAGTCCTCAAGTCCTTAGAGTCGTTCGACTCAGCGTATATAAGACGGGCTTAATATTATTAACCGATCTGTGACGGGCGGGGCTTTTCTTTTGTCTGCCTTCTTGACGAATAATCCGATTACTGATTCAGAAAAATTATAAGGATTTCGATTATACCGAATAACAGAGGTCCTTCCACCGTCTAGCGTCTCTCATAATGCTTTGACACCCTTGTCTTTTGAAATGGTGATCTTTTGACGGATTATCTCTAAGCTGTTGCGGATTTTCGGACGAATCGCATTGATCTTAATCTCGTACAGTGTGACTCGAAATTCTCTTCCAAGTAATCGCGAAAGCGTTAGTGGGTGGATGAATAGCAAATACCACAAGCATATTATAAGTACAGATGTGCGTGTCACGCGTGGAAGTATATACATTACGTATATTGCATTACGAACACGCAACTAAACGACTTGACGTATGAACGAGCTGATGATGATTGGGCTATTCGTACATCGCGGTCCTTGCCAGTAATCGCTCTATTTATCATTTCGCACATTTCTCGCAATCTCTTCAAGATGCTGGGCAGACCCGACCACCCGGGGTGCGAAGTCGGAATACCGCGCGTGCATCGCTCAAAACTTAATAAGATCGGATTATAAATCGAAGCACGTGAGACTGAGTATACTGCCGACTGCATTCGAACAGGAATTTGTACGGACCGGTGTCGGAGCGACAGAAGCGAGGTAGTAGTGCGGAACGTGCTTTGGATTAATTACTCAAAGCGGAAATATTCGAGAGGATTCTCATTACATCCCGTAATCCTTTCGCGCCTTAGCTTTTTGTACTAAAAGTATGTATCCCGCATAAATACATACGTCGAAAATTGAAAAAAAAAAAAAAAAAAATGAAAGGATTCCTTCACATATCGCGTATTGATAAACCTCCAGTATCCACTTTTGAACTGATCTTTGGTTCTCGTTCGAACGTAAAGTTTTATGCAACCTATGAATGTTTAGAGATTTTCGGATGTACTATATGTCCCACTGATTGGGAAAGGGTCAATTCACTAATGAGTTGGCACTCTGTGAAGCCGAAGCAAGCCGCTAGCCACGTTCCTGGTTTAACTAGCTACGACCAGTGATCTGGCATTAATTTATCATTCGAGTTTGACCAGTCTATAGATTAGGGAATCACGTGCGTATTTCTTAGTTTTATCTCGAGAAACTCACGGAGTAATAATTCATTTGCACCGACGTTAGCTGCGCACGACTGCAGTAGAGACCAGGGCTGAACTGGCGAAGGAAGAATTTATAAGCGTGGCGAACTGCCGCTACTGTTAATTACGGATTGCATGCTATTAGCTTCATTAGTCTCTGCAGTAGAATTGCCCTCGCTTAAGCAAACAATTGTGATGCTCGTTATTCTCAGTGTTCTTTCTCCTTTTTTTTTCGTCATTTATTCCTACACCGGGTCCCGCCCTAACGTAAGCTGCATGGTCAATCCTTGAATCTCTTCGAATGACGATCCGAAGATACAACCACTGTACTTACGAGTTGTAAGATTGTTTAACAAGAGTAAGAGACATTTAATAGTGCCAATAAATTAGGGAAGGAAAAGAAGAACCGAGAGAACGTCGAACCTAACTTTTTTAGCTTCTGTTAAGTAAACTTCAACTCATTCAGTTTCTTTGGCGTTCAATCCACAACTACTGCATCTTATGACGGTGACTTGCACCAAGTTTTTATCTTACCCTGCTCAGTCTCTAGCTGCAAAAGTACACTGAGAGCCCGGAAGCGCAACTTAATGCCATTTACGGCCGTTGAGTATAACCACCCTGGCGCTGCAAAGTTCGCCAACTGCACCCGCGGTTATTTTCGCATCGAAATAAACACTGACGTCCGACATTGGCGATTCAATAAAATATTGCCTTACAAGCCATAACTCTTCTTTACCTGTCCGTTACTTCTTTCGAAAAAGCGGTAGTTATCCAACAAGAGATTCTACGGAGACAGTGCAGCTGCTCTTGAGTCCCGTGTTCTTAGCTCTTTCACATCATTCCTTTTCTTTCCCTATCCCCATGTTTCCCTCTGTTCTCTTTTCGTCTTCTTCTATTTCTCTGCCCCGAAGCGTGAATCGTTATGAGAAGGTGGCAAGAAGAAAGAAGAGATAATTCTAGCTACAGGATCCCTTATCGTTCACTATTAATTACTCGCAATAACAATACCTGAAAAACCCACGAGGATCTCCTAACATAACAAGCCTTATCTTGGTGGGCCTCACCATCAGATACACTTAGAGGACCTGGGGCTATCCGGCTAAGGGACCTCAAACCAGATCTGAAAGACCTTGTGTCGTCGGCTGCTAACTACATTCGCAATTTCCCACTAAACGTGTACAAGCCCATTGAAACGTCCGCACATAAGAGCATACCGTGATACCACGCGCAATTCAAATCAATTATTTGCATAACTATGCAGACTGCATAATTGATGATCTCAAGCAGTATTAGTTACCCACAGCCTAACTGCAAGTTATTTCATTCTGGAGCAATTCCTGGAGGAAATATTGTCAGAAATAACCATAGCCATACCCTTTTCGTTTGCATCATAGGAGGTTGAGCGCGATGGAGTGTGGCGAGCGGGTGATTTTCCACGCTGTGTATATATAAGTGTGTGGTATAATATCATATAATAGGTACTCTGGTATTAATGCGTAATTGAATTCCGTATCTCCCAGTAATTCTGAACGTGACCACCTCTTATTTACGGTGTGCCGGTAATAGTCCTGACGTGCGACGAATCCCCAATTGATCCTTGATGAAATCGAAGAGGTTGAGGGGAGGACCACCGTTACGGTTCGATGAAATCTTCCAACAGCCGGCGGCCCTCCAGGGGGACTATATACTCGCGTACGCGGCGTGGTTTAATTACTTTTTATGCGAGATGAATAACAGCAATCCCCCAGTCCAGTTCAGTCCAGTCCAGGCCAGTGCAGTGGGCTGACTCTGACGTGGCGAATGAAGAAGTACACTGTAGGATAGTAGACTGCAGAAAAAAGGTTCGGACGACTGCTGGAGGGACAGACAAACGGCCTGCTCCAATTTTCGTCGCAATTAGTACCTGGGGTAACGTACGTTAAGTCCCAGCAAGGACTGCCCACCGACTATTAGCGCGCGTTCGCTTAAATCTTTGTCGATGCACTCCACCGCTCGGCTTCCCCACGCTATGCAAATGACTCGCGGCGGCGCTTTGTACCTTTATCAAGAAGCAAGCTCAAATTTACTAGCTCGGGCCAAGAGATGCTGGGCCGATCCGCACGTTGAAGCCTTGAACCAAGCGAAAGAGGGGCAGTTGGCAACCAAGTGTATCAGAGATCAGCTCCCGCGTTTAACAGCGTAGTAGCTAAGAGGTAGGCCGTGTGTTATCAATGACGCTACATCTTATTTTACGCAAGGTTTACTTCGAGTGACGCTTCTATGCGCCAACTATGACGTCGGCCTTTGCGGAGAGACGATTACCGGTGACTTGTGCTAGACGCAAATTGACCAGGGACGACGTTGTGAATATAACCCTAAGACCGCAGGTGCAGGAAGTGTCTTTTCGCCATGTTGTACCTATGCTGGTTTCCGTTCCGTTCCTAAGTATTCTAACTTCGTGTATGTAGGTATACAGCCTCCTCTTTGTTGTTACCACAAGATTATGCACGTTCCTTACACAGATAAAATTCACTGCGAAATATCGTTGAACATATATGCGAGCTTACGCAATCCTGCGCGTAATGTGCTTTTATAATAAATCACCTTCATATACGTACATAGATACATAATCATAAATACACGCCAATATAGAGCCACACTGCCGCGGCTAAACTTCCTACTTTCCTTCGGATACACGCCCCTTCTTGGCCGAGATTCACGACGAGAATTCTCACGTTTGATAACATTACTTTCGTGTTTACTCTCTTTCAACTTCTATCTGCAAACACAGGATCAGACTACCTGTGCAACAACTGCACGAGAACGTCTTATCTGTCCAAATGTATCTGTCTTCTGCATCGAAGATGCAATGTCTGCAATAACTTTTATAGCGCCGAACGTTCAGGGCTCGTAATTAACCTAATCGTTAAATGCTCACGCGCAGATTCGTCTTTTTTACAACTCTAATTTTCAAACTCCACCAATGTTACGATATTTCTTTGCAATAGTTGATGGTACCAAGCCAACGGAGTCCGTGACCTCGGATGAAGACTGAAAATCATCGTTTTTGCTCAACCTTTCTTTCACTGATTGCTCACGGATTTTTTGTAGCATGAAAAGGTGAAAAATCACTACTAGCTGTATTCGCCAAAACCATTTTGTACTACTGCTGATTCGGCTGTTTCATCGGAACCCTCTTGCCTTTTAAACTCTCGCCACTCTACGGAAAAGATTTCAAGGTAAAAACGACACGATACTGTTTTTGCGAGATAATTTTTTCTCTCTTGTCTATAATCACGACAAACTTCTCTCATCAAATCCAGCTTATTCTGCACGTTATTATTTCGTTAAATGTGAGTAGTATTTTCTCCGTGTCGCAAGTATTGCAGAAAATGACTCATCGCAAGAAAGCATACCTATTGTTGGAACCCATTATTTCTCTGACTCAACCCAATAATCATTCCATTTTCTACCTTGTGGATAGGTAGATAGCTATCGTTTGCAACTTGCAAGTTATACATTATCATTATCTTCATACTGTTATCGTACTTGCAACTAGATTTGTCTTCTTTCTAAATCGCCCGATTGGATAAAGCATCTGTAATACATTAGATATCTGCGATGTTTACATATGGTTCGATTCTGAAGTTCAAACCGCCTACGTTAGGCTGAATAATTTGATTTTAGCCAAACCCTGAATTACGTAAATTTTCCTATAGTGTAAATATGCAGGCGGTATACTTCTTTGAAGAGCATCACAGTTCCGTGTGAGTATGATTACAATTATTTACATACAATTTAAACTCGAACGCCATTCGCAGATCATTAGTAACATATAATGAGTGATACGATTGAACGGTTACAACTTCTACCTTTCCAGGGCGGGCTGCTATTTGCAAAGTGAAGCGATGCGAAGTGAAGTGAAGTACGGAGAAGTGGCGCGAGAATGTGTGAAGTCAACACTGATTACACCTCATTGCACTGCACTGACTCTCATTATACCTAATGTGTTATTACTGGCATCCGCAATCTATATTGGTGTACATACACAATCAGCACAATTTATACTCGCCGATCTACAATCCACGATCTATGATCTGCAAGCAACATTTCATGTGTCATAAAATTTTTTCAAAATTTCACAATTCGCACCTTGTCGTTCGTTCGATGTTAGGGAAAATCGATACGTATTGGGTAAAAGGAGACTCTCTCACAACGAGTGATCAGCCAAGTTTATGCTTTAGCGCGAACTGTTAGCCTTTGACAATCATTATAAGCGTCATTTTCTCCTGATCATAATTGACCACCAATCTACTTTGAGCAGATTACTAGTATTATCGATTACCTCGAACGGTGGATTAACTCGATGAGGAGTATCGACGTGCTGAGTTAGCAAGAAAGTAGAAAATAAGTGGCTGACTAGTTATATGGGTGCTGTAAAGCTATATATAAGTAAAATATTCGAGAGTCAACTAATTATGATTTTGCTGATAGGTTTGGGCAGTTGTATAACATCAAAAAATCAACCTATGCATCGTATACCAAATAGTTTGGTTACATTTGACCGTTCATCATTTAATATTCTGTGAGAATATGGAGGGTCGAGATACTCGCGGAAGATTAACCGGTAAATTCAGATTTATGCTCCGAACACGGATATAGTATGTGTAATTATGTACATATATGTAAGTGGACGATGGGATGTATTAATAATTCGCGCACGCTTTGAAAACTACGGCGTTCGGTAGCTGGGATAATAATTAATCGATTACTAGAGAGTTATTTATTTTAGCCTTACTTTCAATTAGCCCAGATCGAATGAATCAGCAATTCCATCCGATCGACGCGATGCCGTATTAGGAAGATAATTCACAACGGTCCGTTTGTTGCACTGTCTACCATATTAATTGATTTCTCGAATTGTATAATTGGATCGTTAATGCATTTTGCCCCGACGTGATCCACGAATCGAACAAGAGAAAATATGTATTCCTTTCGCGTTATTAACGATGATTATCCACCGAAAACAGTATCCAATCATGGTATGGTAGCAATACAAATGCCCAGTATCTGGCTCCGTATTAATCTTCACGTAATAAAGATCGAGCACGTTGTGGATCACAAACGGCAACTTTAAATTGGAGACTAAAACTGACATCGTTTAATTCAGGATTTGCGTCTACGTAGAACTCCGCGTATAAATCAGCCCCGGTTCTCTGGAAACGTTTATCGAACATGTTATTATTACCGAACCTCATCGTTTCCCACTCAACGGTCCTGTTCGTAGAGCTACCAATATGGGCGCCAAAAAGGTTCGAAACTTTTTATTTTGCAAAGTACCGAACTCCTTCGAGTTGTGAATTCAACGAGGCCGTAGAGTGGCTTTGATTAAATGATCGGCGTATCCGATCGATGATTCTCTACGGTGATGTAGCAGATCCTCGATAATCCCTGGACCTCGAGGAGCCTCTCTATTATACTTGTACTATATATACAGAATGTAGATGAATGCATGCATGTAACTTCGACCAGCCAAGCCACACCTCACCTCTTCTTAGTCGAGTGCAATCACCGCGAGTATTGTTAATCCTTGGTCGTTAGACGTGCCAGTAATTTTTTTTTTTTTATTTCAATCTCTTTCCCTCTCTCTTAAGACCTACCTGCTCATCTATGTAAATGCGTTTATATCAATTTACCAAGCTTATTGACCATTTACCTACATCCTTTCATCCATATGCGAAGTAAAAGGTGTCGAAGTTCGATCTAGAAGAGATTTGTAAATGATCGTCATGTTCATTTTCGTATTTAAATTATTTCAAAATTCAGATTTCAAACTTTGAATAATTATTACAGAGTAATCAACAGATAGAAGGAAAGACAGGTGAACCAATAAGGCTTGTAGATCAAATTGGTAAACCTGGATAACCCGTGGTGAACATAATATCTAGAATTGATTATTACATTTTAAATACAGCAATTAGTAGAAATTGACGTTAAAGTATTATAAAACTATTCATAATTTGAAGATATAAGCGATACCATCTGTGGCCGGCCAAACATATACCAAGAGATTAATGTTCATTTAGCGGAATTATATTCATACTTTCAATCCCTATGATTAAGACTGGAAGAAAAATATTTTTAATCTGATATCAATTAGGAAATGTTGGAGAAATTTAGATAATTTTAATTGGTTCATTAAAATGTAAATTTATCTAACAAATTTATAGCAGGTACTAATATCAGTAGTTTAAAGGCTGGACCTACATAGTCATTTCAATTACAGATGAAACATCAAATAATTTAATCACCCTTTCATAGCTTGCAACGCATGTCGAACATTTCCTCCAGATAATTTTACAAATTATACTCTGATACTAAAAAACTTGTAATGCGTCAGTGACCATTTCGATACCAAAACCAAACGTGAAAAGTCTTCCTCGACCCAGAATCGGTGGTTATTATAGCAGCGACCGTTATTCGATCACGATTCTTCGTTAGAGAATACCAAAATTGTATAAAATGTTGAGTATTTCATGTCCCTCCTTAATTTCTCTAAATTATTATTTCCAAACCACGCCTTGTCTCGGTGGGCCAATAGAAGCCCAAATTAATATCATCCTTAACCGTTGTGTCGAATTTCCGTGAATTTAAGAGTGCTGAAGTACCGCTACATCATTTAATCTCGGCATCTCAGCATGTTTAATTGATCACTGCATGATGCAATTCTGTCTGACTGAATCCCGTGTCAGGGCCATACTTTTGGCGGCCCCGATTGGCTTGCAAAACGTTTTAAAAAACCATTCAGACACAAGCTGACACTCATTCAGGTAACGAATGTCCGCGGCAATAATCTCCGGTGATAAATGATAGAAATAGTAGTCGGAGATGATTTTGAGATGTAGCCGAACTTGAGCACGTGAAAGACTTGAGAAGATCCTGTTTTTGGCAGGAGGAAAGAATTGCTCATGAGATTTGCACGGATCTACACACTCAATTACTTTATCGTTACTAATCTGTCTGAACCCCTGGAATTCACACTCTCAACTGATCAACGTAGCGGTTTTGTTCTTCGACTTGGCTCCGAGTCAGATGTGATCTCGTGCAGTCTCAGTCTCCAAAGATTGGGATCTGCTCCTGGCGCAGTGGATCAACCGAATACAAGTCTTGCATGCTTCAGAGACACGTAACACAGTTGCGCAAGTGGTGGACCGCGTTGGGATATGGATGGGAGGTGAGATTTCCAAGAAGTTCTCTCATCTTACAACCTTATTAGATAACTCGAGACGAGTCTCTCGTCGAGATTAATAAGAGTGCAGAATTAGTAGGAGTAGGTAACCGTAACTTCTCGATATCTACATATGTGTTGAGCGAACGTGAAAACGAAACGTTGCAATCTCATACGGCTATAGAGTGCGAAAGAACCGTGCGCGTTAATTGATACTCAATTATTTCTGTCTTTCATTGATTCTGAAGAGTCAAGATGCAGAGTTTACCCTACCCCATATAACCAGGGTAAAGTAAACTGCGAGATAATATACTTGGAGCAAAAATAGTCTCAATAATTTACCATTCAACGATTGAAACAGTTTTATCAATGTAGTTACGACGAGTTTGTTGACTATAGGCCGGAAATGACCTTCGTGCTAGTTTCAAGATTGGGGACGGAAATGATTTCAACGAGAGGAAAGGATTAGAATAATAGAGCAGTGTCACGCAGTCATAAATTTAACGCTATTCACAAATTATTCCAACCCACCATTCGCCACCCACTCCTTCTCTTGCTGTTGATTTTACCCCGTCGTTACGACTGGTTGTAAAAACGCTACTGGCCTCTTGACTTCCGACGTCATAAACGTCTTTATTGTTGGATTGCGTGCTCTGTAGCTGTTCCAGGGATAAAACTACTCGTGTCAATCACCCCCCTGCCCCTCCCTCGATATCATTCCCTTCAATTGGCTTGGTCACTTTCTAGCTCGGTCACAGGGTCTGAGAACACGCCCGAAATTATCCACAATCTCAAGAAGTACTACATTCGTTACATCTGTATGTGCGGATTTGAGGTCGGTTTGGTTCGTGTGGGATCAAGTTTGCTTCTTCTTTCCTCTTTTAAAAAATACACCGTTGCAACACGCGATAAATTAAGGTCTTTATTTCAACAGCGAACACGCTTGATTCGAATAAAAAATTATAGCTTCATAAAATCGTCGATTATTATAAGTTAGAAGGTTCCTTGTCATCTGTCAATCGACTTCACCTACTTAAGCTCGGTTGGCATAGCCAAGGATATAATTACGAGTTCTTACGGTATGAATACGTGCGACTATGTTGATACCGAAAAACTTTTAAAACATCAGAAGGAACCGTTTTCTCTTTTCGGCAAAATCGGAGATGACCTCGCGGCTTCTCGGGTGAAGAAGATTCGTGTGTACGCAAGAACGTGGAAAAGATTGTGTGCCAGCCTAGCCTTACCTCTTCTTTTCATGCACGGGCCTAGGCTGACCTCTCTAACCTTTACGCGATGCATCCTCGGACATCCAGCATAGGTAGGTATATCCTGTACGCCTCCGTCTACCTCACGCACGCCTCGGAGCAGACCCAAGTCATTTAAACATCAGACTGTAGTATAGCTGCTGGTAAAATAGTAAGTACATACTTGTAGGTATGTGCATATAAATTATTGCGAAACTATGTAATACCTCATATAAACAAATTTGGAATTCCAGGGTAACGCTTTCGTAAATAATTGATAAAACAAAAAAAAGAAAATGTTCAGTGGAATATAGTTTCGAATTAATGTGAAATATGAATGATTACATCGTCAATGTTCTCACGTTTTCTCTTAATCTTGGAATAAATTTTCCGCGACTTAACGAGAGGCACTCATTGGTAGTAACGACTCGCTTTTACCGGCATGGGTTATGATAAAATGTGCAACCTTAATTTTGTTAGATCTTATGGGGATCGCGGCGGCAGCAAACACGGATCGCGAATCGGTTAGATAACGAAACATTAAGGCTGAGCAGAGCTGCTCACGCAAGCGACGGGGGCTGATGGCGGATACGGCCACCAGGATGTTCGCTACTCCCGCGTGTGCTGCTAGGACTTACGTAACTCGTATTCTACTCGTATCTCGTGCCATAAGTGCTTGTTGCCCAGCTCACCGTACCTACGCTCGAACTTATGCTATTATACGACTGAATATCTCGTCGCGGTTATACAGTGAGAGGGCAGCATGCTAAACACCTCGCGCGTTCCGCAACTATTAATATGCGGTAAAGCATTGGACTCTTTGGAACTATGCGAAGCGTAGAATAGCGAGCAGAAATCATTTTAGCACACATATATATATATATCTATATAATACCGTCAGTCCTGTATGAACAAACACATACAGGATAATATAGCTCGGTAATAATTGACTTTTAGCGAGCGTGTGATTGCGTCACGTTTGAAAACTGATCAAGGAGTATCGGTGTTGCGGAAAATTTCACTAATATACTAATGAGAAATTCATTAGAATTTTTCAATAATACCCAGAGTCGAATAAGATATTGGAAATCGTCGTGGCATAGATACCTACGAGGTTCAACTTCGCTCAATAAATCACTGTTATCCATATGTACGTTCGACCGAATTTATGGATATTAATTTGGAATTAGCGAAGAGGCTATTGATTTGAGCTACCTAGTTCAGGCGGATTATATTAAAGAATTTTCTACTCTCGTCATTTCTACACGGCTTCGAAAGCGGCGACATAAATTATCGGAGAAGTTTTTATTAACTTATGCGCAATCAACACCAATATTTCCGCGTTCAATAGCCAAACTTTCAAACCACGAATGACTGGTTGCACCAAGTACAGCGTTCTGTATACGCCGAAATGTCAGACACCCACCCACCTCGTACCTGTATTTTACAGTTTCGTGGATTTCGATTTTCTCATGATAAAATCAAGAGAGCATCGAATACCGTTTATCCGTTCGATAAAATGAGACTTTGAATCGAATCATCGTTTCGACCTGTACTTGCACAGGACAATTCTTTCATACCAAATGTGAGAGATGAATAGGTTTTACGAGAATTGATTATAGAAAAAATGGTATCGAAGGCAGCTCTATAATTTCGATTCATTTTTTCTCGGACAATACTTTATCGCAGCTAAAGGCAGGCACCGTTGCCTAAAGGAGCCATGCGTGGCGAGGTTGATAGGGGGCGTTTGGTACTCGAAAGAAACCAACATTCAAATTAATATGAAGATTTATGGAACGATTTGGTGGAACTTAACGGACGTTGTTATTTATTAAACGTGTTCAATGAGCCGTTCATTTTCAAAGTAATCCAGACCGTAGTATATGAGTTGGATGTGTAGGAACGGCGTTTATTCAATTTGCTTTACGAATCAATCGTCTCGCAGTGAACTCTTACCGTAAACCGAACTCCTCTTTTTTTAACGTAAAAATAGATGCAGCAAGTATCATGAATTGATAATTGAATTACCTATACCCACCGGTGTGACAAAAACTTTCCATATGATTGATGAACCAACAACACGCTGTGTAAGACGATGTTTATTCTGGCTTGATGCGCAGTTTCATGAATTAATCATTTAAACTGCATCTGGTTTCATCAAAGTGAAACCCATAGCTGCATCGTATGGCGATAGATCACTGCCACGTATCCATGAGCACCCAGCTACACGCAGAGCACGTGTCCAAAATGTTGACTTGAGTAATTACGTCAACCAACGGGGATGGCTGTGAATGAGGAGACCGCATTTTTCGAAGTCACAAATTCGTGTCCTCCCTTATCTCTTATCTAAGTATTCAGAAGATTTATGGTTGCAAGGAAGACGCGATCTCTGGGCCTTTGAGTCCGCATCTTTTCATGAGGTAGTAGGCTTTTCTGTAAGAAACTACACACGTACACCGTAAGTAAGCAGACTCGAAACTCTTGAGGCAAAATAACGTTTTTCCAAGGTAATAAGGTAGGTATAGTCGTACCTTCACTTCCTGTAAAATTCTAAGTAATAAATGCGGTACTTTACCTACTCGTGAGTTAAAGCTTTTTCGAAGATAAATGAACCCTCGCAGGAATCTACGTACTCTATTGTTTTTCAGTGGAGTCAAGTGTTGCCTCTTTTTTTTTTTTCTTTTTTTTTTCTAGTGGTATTGTTTTTCATCTCAGTTTAAGTACCTAGAGCGTGATAGTATGCTGAAAGCCTCAAGACAGAGTTTAGAATCTAAACTTCACACGCTCTTCAAATCTTCATCAGATTTATGGTCAAAGAATATTCCTGCCAGCGTTCGAATAAATAATCTAAAAGTTTAATGTCTCGATATTTATTCGCAAAATTATCACGACGTGCTTTTCAGATCCAAATGAGATGTTGATTCGAATATTTTTCACACTATTTATATTATTTTTCTCTATCTGAATTACGGTGTAAATTTTCTTCTATAACACCGTAAGAATTTGTTGAGTACAAATTTTAATGCATGTACATAACTGAATCTGTACGTGTGCTTATGCGCGCGCAGATATAGGTGTAGGGTTTCTGGTTGCATGATGCAATTAGCCGCGGCACCCGCGACTAGAGATACATAACAGTTATTGAGCCGTGCATGTTGCCGTGGCATATTATCTATATAATTAAAATGTAACTGTACAGACGTGTTGTATCAAAATTTCCAGCAATATTATTACGGAAAATGATTACTTCTATCCGAGCCTTCTATTCTCCACCTTTTAGCCAATAGCTAAAGTATCTAAAAATAATTGAAACAGTGAATAGAATATGATTAAAATGGCACTAAATGTCGAACAGAGAAGATACGTTCTTTATTGATCTCTTTATTTTTCTTATAATCATCAATTATTTATCGATACATTTACCTGAAATGATATCATGTAATATCACTATTGAATCTGAGATGTAATTTGATTGGCAGTATTAATACCCCTAATGTTTTTTAAATTGGCAATAATTTGATATCCTTAACACTCGGCAGTGCTGATTACCTGTCGTAATTGAGCCCCGTGGTAGCGGTAGTCGAAATCTTAGTCGAAGCTTGTGCAGCCTGATACAAAGGCAAAAGTAACATCTCTCTCCCTGGAGGGATAATTAAGAGAATTGTATAATTAATAGTACGATTGTGTCTAGCGTGCAGAGCATGTTGGTACAGTCGTTCGATTTGCTATGCGTGCCTCGGTGTTCCTTCCGTGATCCGTGCAGCGGTAGGTGTGCCATGCAGACACCGTAGCAAAGCCCTAAAGCGAGACTGATTCGCATCAATTACTCACCGGTGACGACGCGGTATGAGAAAAGGTTTCAGATATCGAAACGCTCATTACAGAGACAATCGCTAATGGTTAATCGTTAATTTTCGATCAAAGACCCAGGGAGTCCTAACGGTTGTTTGATGAGAATGGCAATCATAAATGATAAAAATCTGCACTAAACGGTTAAGTTAAGTCATAAGTAATAACCGGAAGTTTATTATATCTTGCCATGTTGGCCTCATTCGTATATACAACGAGTGTGGCTATAGTATTGCTTCTTCAAGCCGGAACACGAGCCGGACGAACATTCGATACCCAGATCTTGAACGAGGCATAACAAACAAATAAATAAATGAATATGATGACCCCGTCCAGTTTTCGTGGGGAAAGTTTTGATAAATCAACTCTCCCCGCGTCTTTGATCGTGTCATTGCAATATCGTATCTCTCCTGCATATATGTGCGCGTACTACGGCGTACAATGCTCTCTAATTGAGGATATCGCAGTTGCCCCCGAGTCAAGAATGAGGAAAAAGATATACATGCGTATAAAGAGAGGGAGAGAGCGGAGCTTTCGTTTTGCGAACAGGCAATTCATTGTGCTTATGGTGTGGGTGCAGTGGCGTACGCCTCCTCCGTGGACGTCGTCGCTCCCGGCGCTTCCGGCATTTCCGTCATCGCCAGCCCCGATTCGAAGTATATTTTTTATTCTTATTTCTTCAGGTTTTTTTTAAAGAGCCATGGCGCTACCGAGTGGCGGGTGTCAAGAACCTCGATAAAATTGGGGCCGTCTAAATATGGAATAAAAATTCTGAGAATTTCATACCATAGGGCAATTAAGTCTGAGGATTCTCGTTCAAGCATTACTCTTAATTTGGTGTAACAGGAGGATTCAACGAAATGAAAAGTAGCGAGTCATGTCTTAAAAAATAATACGGAATAAAATATGAACAGAGTTAACCAGCGGTTGGCCGATAATCTTGATAATTACTCACTGCAGAGTAATTAAAATATCCGAGATTTTAAACCATGTGTATGGCTCTTTATTCAACTCCATTTCGGATCCAATCAATCGGCACGTGTGACAGGTGCTCGTGCTCGCTGATTGATCGAACTTTAACTTATTAGCGGGGATTATTTCTCGTTGAGAAAGTTGACTGTCGGCAAGCTAACAGCCAAGAGCCAAGGGCAAAGTACGAAGTACCAAGAACTGACCATCAAGAACCGCAAGGGCTTGAGACAAGGGAAAGAAAAAGTAAAAGACAGTGAGCATAATAGGAAGAAGGGCGTGGGAGTAGCGAAGATCTGCACATATGTAAATCTATCGTGGCGCTCCGTAAAACTCCCGGGGACCATTTGTTAGCGAGATTTGACCGCCGAGAGGTACGTCACTCGAGGTATTGTATTACGCTATGATAATTCGGAGCTAAAATTAAAATCAATTTGCATACGCGGGCGATTGAATCTCCGTCCCTCGTTATTGACCGAACAGATTCCGTCTACCGACTGATTTACGCCGTGGTACCATGTGGTTCGATAATTCTCAAAAAAACGTGTTTGTTGCACGAGCAGTCAAATTTTCCTTTGTTATTGCTTTTGATGACAGTTATTGTGCATTTTGTGGTTCCTAAGATCTGAGGATGAGGATGATCTTGCATAATGTTGATTGCGATCATCATACTCGATGACATCTCGTTTGCGTATAAAGAGAAGAAATGTGATGGCTAGGAGCTGTGCGACTGACAACCGATGATGAATGTCTCTATAGGATAGCGTCCTCGAGGAGCCAACTCTTTGTATACCTATGATCGCACTAGTACCCGTGACGCCATGCAGTGCATTTCTTCGAGCTAATTAATTAGCTACGAATATCAGTATATCACAGCCATGTAATTAATAAGATTGCAATCACGTTTGATGAGAGTTGCTCATTGACATCTTTATGCATGATGGGTACAATGAAAGATAGAGAAATAATTTTATCTGGCGAATGGAAAGAAAGTGTTACAAGTCAAGCGGTGAAACTTATATAAAAATTTGAATTGTATCAGATATTGTTTTCGCTTTGGTAAGATCTCGCATGAATAAAGACTGAAAGGAATAATCGTAAATTGACTCGCAAAGTTGTGACTAAAACCCTGACAGTCTCCCGCCCGTGCAATAATTACGCAGATCAATTATCATAATTAATGGGGAATTCTCATGCTTATAAGTTATGCTGGTGAGCCGACGGGCCCAGAGAAGTATGGCTTGGTGTTTATATCCAGGGGAGCCATGAATCTCTATTGATCATTCCTCTGGATTTTTGCCCATTAATTAATTGATCGTGTATTAATCGGACAATTATGCAGTCAGCGGTGGTTCCACGGCCTGTATCTCATAGGGCAATTATTCTACAGCGGCGTCTCAAAGTAAACGATAACGATTCGATAGAATCGAGACCGGGGTAAACTCCCACTCTGCTTCTTCTTTCACCCTGAGAGAATCGGGTTCGACCGCATCGCAAAACGTTGGCCGGTGATCAATGCGGCTCGTAATTAGGTGTTGCGGGACTCGTAAAATCCGTGAAATTAACAGCTGTCTACCGGTCCAAACCATAACTCGATCTTATTGTCAATTGGGTAGCAAAAAACATGGAAGAGTTTCAGCCAAAATCAGCCAGTAAAATACGAATAATTATAGCGAACCTTCAACGAGATGAAAGAGAGCTACCAAATTTCTACCTTGTATCATTTATTACGAGGAGATATCTACGCGTACATGCAAGTGCATAACGATGTTGACCAGAACTTTCTTCTGTCCGGGTGTGGCGGCACATCATTCATTAATTTATAGGACTAAACTGGATTCCGAATGTTCAACATGATTTATTACCAATGTACGTACGTCAGGGATGGACCGCGATTAAGTACAATAAATATGCCATTTGCCAACTTATGATAATCAGTGGTTCAATACGTCGTTAATGACCATCGAGGCCGCAATATTTTCCGATACGTAGCAACTGCCCTCGCGTACTACGTGGGAGCTTAACGTCCCTGTCATATTTATGGGCCGGATTTTTTTCTGCAACCGACAATCATATACAAACGAATTCCGTGAACAGAAAACAACAGCAAACTGGTTTAACTGTACCTGCTCAGACACTCGAGATACTTAACGCTGCAAGAAGAAATCCAAATCTCTTATTTTTCTGTATTCGAACAAGTCGCAAAACGCCAACAACTGTATCGCAACTTTGATTGCAATCTTGTTTGCGACTAAAAACGCACATTTGTTCACATCAGGTTGAACGAGTATACCCAACATAAAAATCATGTCAAATTGTTCTCGTTCGATGTTCACGACTTTACCGCTGAACAACTTTGGACTTCTATAGTCAACGGTTTATTTGCATATCAGCCAAGAACGAACTGCACATACCGTGACGCCGGCGACTGTTAAGTGAAAGAACCGGGCTCGTCAGTTGTCCAAGAAGGCAGACTAGACTCAGTCCTGCGTTAACGACTTGGCTCCACGGTTGTGATCTTTCAGATATTGCATATTATCGATTACATACCACCTCGCCGTTAACCTGCCTCTACGTTCAGCCAGCTTTAATTAATTTTGTTTATTTTTTTTTTTTTTTTCCAATCGGGCTATGTTTTATGCAGCGTATTGCTAAACGTTTCGCCGACCTCGTGCCCTGGCCAGAAACGTTCGTCTGTTAATTATTAATATTGAATTGAGATTCCCTGCCTTAAATCACTCTTCACTTTCATTCGCAAACCTATTTGCCAATTATAACCCGACCCAATTCACCTATACGAATTACTCTTCGTCTCTTTTTAGAGAATGAAATTAGCAACGAAGCATCATTTACCCAGAAATTAATACCACCCGGAGCTATAGGCATGTCCGAGAAACGGAGATTGTTCGACTCACAAGAGGATAAAAATAGCATCTACTTGCTAGTAGTTTATATGCTTGCGAACACGCTCGTATATACGACTGCCATGTTAATTGCGGCACGCTCCGGGCGCCAATTATACCTTTATTAATATCAATTATAATCAGGGTGACAACGCATCGTGCACCTAGTTAATATATCGGTGCGAAATCTCCGGATGACTTATGTGCTTCTATAAGAAACCCCTAGATATAACATAGTATAGTATAGGTGCGTAAATTTCGCGCTCAAATTACATGCATCCTATATATGTAGATATTGAGTTGTTTTACTAGTGTCCGACGCAAGTATGGTGATTGCTTGCTCATTAACCGATGTTACATGTAACATGTTCTTACGATTATTTCCTCTGATTTTTCTTTTCTCGCCCCGAGTTCTCACGAGGATAATTCAAGTTTTAACGATGAATTTTCTTTTGTTCTAGGTAAGCGGCCGTTTCAACCGAGTTCTTCGCCTAGGCTACTCTCTATAGGTGAGTCATGTGCTTTATGGACACGACCCTGAGTACATATCTGAGCAACCGCATGCATCGGCCAGAACAATTGCCGTCGAGTATTCCGCGGCAGGACAACTTCGTTTTTATAAAATAAAAATAATTTCTAAACCCACGTAGAATTCAGCTGCACGCAATGCGCACGCGAACGAACCAAGCCTCGATTACGTAACTAAATGCGCTCACAACTGAACGCCGATAGCCGCAAGGGCCGGTTACATCCGCGCCGATAACTTCCGAGTGACAACTCAAAACCTGACCTGAAAGATTTTCTTCCCTGTAGGCTATACCACGTCCCATTGACTCCCACGGCAAAGATTTCCGTATAACGTGCGCAACAACCCTGCAACGTTCTAATTCGTATCTATTTGTCCGATCGGCGAAAAGCCCGCAGACCCGCGCGACCCACGTTTCCACCGAGCAACGAGCCTTATTTAGAACAGTTCTGCGTATGGGCGTTATTCGTGCATTACTGAGTCCAAGTTTCACTCTAGTTCATGATTGCGGATCACCGATTACTCTACTCATACTGAAGCGAGAGACCAGTGCATAATTTCTTGACCGTGGTCCTGCAGAAAAAAGCGCTACGAATTCTTATTTCATAAATTGAAACGTGCACGGAGATATATGATCTTGAACTACAATTATAACTCCGAATTGGCACAGATTTTGGCGGAAGTACCTACAGTTGTCCGAGAATCGTGGAAGTAGCTACTTCGAAGCAAACGGAACGACGCAATTAACTTTACGGATAACAATAATGCGATCACAGATGCAACGCGAGTCACATGTATGAGCAATAGAAAGGCTCTCAATTAAACAGAACCTACTCAATTTGGAGTCTAAAGTACTGACCCAGCGCAACCTATGGGATATTTACGAGATAACGCATTTAAATAATGCAGACGCATTGACCGGGCTACGCGAGTTGGTACAGTCTGGCGATCTCTATACGTAGAAAGTACCTACGCCAGAATACCAGAAAACGATTACCAGTTTAATTGCTGCAGTGTTATTGCGCGTTGAGCACTTTTACGCTTAGATAAATGTTTTGAGATATTTTGAAAAAATGAACCCAGTTAATTTATCGTCTTGCCTTGCGCAGGTTTAAGCGGCTCCCATAGATTGGAGGTGAAAAATAAGAAATAAGGAAGTTACTTAACACCAATCTCGGCATCGTCTTATACGTGGCGAAAAATGATAGATTTTAGTACGGAGGGTGAAAATTTTTCTTGAAATAATTTTCGAGGTAACGAAGTATCAAGGCGTAGCTATATACTGGTGGAGTTTTCATGCCGATAAACTGTGAAGCATTTATCGTTTGGTTTTAATAAATGCAAAGCTTATATACCGATTAAGTTGTTATCGCCGTGGCACATCTCGCGAACTTGCCAGCGAATCCGTGAGGTGATCGTAAACAAGTTTCCCAGCTTACAGTCTTTCGGATTTCAGTGTAAATGCAAAATCGTGCTTAATTTATGTTGGCAAGCTACAAGCCTGGTACTAGGACCCCCGCGGTGTACTTACAACGACTTCATATCCAGACTCCTCGGTCTCGCAAAGTCCCGCCTGCAAGCATCGGGTCCGAGTTTCCATCCAAGAACTCAGTTATCACCTTGCGGCAGACGTTTACTTGCCAACCGCAACTTATCGCCGGCAATGTATCCTTTATGCCACATTGTCCAAGACACAATGATACCCCGTGTCGACGAAGTATCACGTAGTAATCGAATATAGAAAAAATTGAATAAAATATGAGTAGATACACCCGTTGCTAATAAGAGTTTTATAATCCATCCCTATCCCTATCCCTATCCCTATCCATATCCATATCCATACAGGCGAATGTATGACACAAGTAAGGTTAGTTTTCGTTGGTAGTTTCTACGCTCTTTGAAAATTAATATCCGTAATAATTAAACTCCGAATGGGTACGGGAAGGTGGTACGTGCGTGTATAGATACTAGGAGGAAGGGCAAATGAACGTTTGGATAAAATGAAATTGAATTCCCGTATCGACTATCGAGTCCATAACTTTATAGACAGCGAATACAAATTCAACTTAACCGCTGTGCGTGCCCCCATCTTAATCTCCGCGAAGGCCTCGTATGGTATCCAATCGTATAATTAATACCCGGGCATTAATTCACACCGTCTGACTGATTTCTGATGCTCATCAGCGTGCGAGCCCACCTGAAGAGTTCACCGGGTTCAGCTCGCCTCGCCCGAGAATAAAAAGTTGTCTAAATCACGTACAACCTGAGCAAGCCCAGAGCCTCTCTATATACGCGTGTATGCACGTGTATATGCATACAGTACTATACGTCGACATAGGTTTAGCTCATGGATGGACTTACGTAGTACGTACGTAAACGTAGGTACGCGAACGGTACCGATGCTGTTTCCTCGCACACGCACTAGCTGGCGAACCCAAAGGAGTTCTCGAAGTTGGTTAAGCGGAGAGAAATTAATAGCCTGGTATTAATTCTCACTGATTCTCCACGAAATGACTAGTTGCTTGATTCCATCAATCTACGATAGTAATAATAACAGGCGGGTATCGACGTTGGGTCTGACTGCGAAGCTGTAGGAAGGATAATCTCGAATTACTATGGGGCAAGGAAGCTCTGGCTTCCACCTTGTGGTCGTAAGACAACTCCGCCGGCCATGAAATCGTACCGTGGCTTCGTAGTAAATCACCGATTTGGTCAGAAGGGTCGAAACAGATCTCGATCGGTCAATCTTGCACAATATTTTTTTCAACTCAACATATTTCTGTGTGTCCGTGTGTGGTAGCCTATACCTATACCTATACCTACCTCCTCCGCATTTTCTCTCCGACTTTGATGTAGTTGACTCGTCGACGACAGTGGATGCATAATTCACCTGCGGCTACGATACGACGCGCCTGCAGTGAGGTTCATTTTCAAATTGAAGAAACTAGTGGCTATATACTCGAGCTACAATTTATAGCGTAGAACCAACTATTGTCTTCAATGTCGACTTATCAATCTGCCTATCAGCCGTCACTCCAATGCGCCCCGGCGGCTGACGCATCTCAAGCCGCAGACTAGCAGAACTGAGGCAAAGTGTCTGCAAAGACTGATGCGCTGCTCGCCGTCGACGTCGCGTCGACGTGGCGCTTGAAAACCTTTTCTCTCTTACACTCCTTCGGTTCGTACCATTCTGCAACCCCTCCTTGTTGTTCTCTTATTTCGTGATCCAGCTGAGAAGCTGTCTTATGCAGTACAAAGACGCGTTGCCGATGTTCTGCATACGGCGGATAATGGAATAGATCGCAGTTAGCGATTTATCGCGACAATTTCCATGTCCTCCTCTCGGCCGCCTCTCCCTTCTCCTCTTCGCGGCTACGGGGGAAAAAATACTATTCGCGACCAGAGACTCGACTGGAAATACGTCAACAAGGGCAAACGGACATCGATATATTTGACCGTGCAACAAACTCTCGGGAGAAGAGGTTACCGAATAGCCATTCGCGTGCTCTCGAGGTCGCCACATCGCGCAACCTATAACGACGTCCTTAGGAATCGGAGATACCCCTACCTCGTAAATTACACTTGACTCGCGACCGGGATTCTTGGTCTACATTTCCTACCATCTTAACCGGCGATCGGAATACCTCGAACCGAAAACAGCGGTACCGACTACATTAGTATGCTTCGTGCAAGAATTTGAGTTTTCGAAATTCCGTTTTCCTGAACGTTACCCGGTCTATAAACCCGAGAATTCATTCTGCTCAAATGAAGCTTATGTGTCGACGTACCTAAGCATTTTGCATCGTAATTTATTCAAGGCGAGTGTCTTAACAGCATGGACTGCTTAGCTTGTACGTGACGTGAAATCACGCGCCAGCTGTCACGTTATAATTGTTAAAAGGGTAATTAATCTTGGAGTCTACCCAGTTATTAAAAATTCGTTCCTTTTTCATTTCTGTTAAAAAATTAGTGCCCCTCCTCCTTCTCTCTCTCTCTCTCTCGCTCGCTTCTTCTTTTCGGCGGTGTGCTACGCGGTGCTCAGATCTTGGATCTTTTCAGATTTTATCTGGCACCTGTAGCACGTCTTGGTAAGCCGAATTTAATCCCACTTAATCTGAAGAAATAATTATAACATCAAAGTTCAATTACTCTCAGTCAAAGCACACGGATAATCCTCCCGACCATACGGAATCAAAACAAATTAAGCTCATCACTGTGAAACGTAAACACGTTTGGTTTGAAAGTCGGCAATAACCTGCATCGGCCTCGGCCCTCCCTCGCGTGAGATTTCTGTTTGATTTTAATTAACATTAATTTGCATAATAGCCGAGCTCAGCCCTCTAGACGCCAGACCCTCATCGGCCGCGAGAGTCGGGGTTACATCATCAATGGCTAGCTTTTACGACGAACTGCTTGCGACTAGATAAACTTTTTCTTGGCCTGCTTTACGACTGCGTCTTACTTCTTACACTCTGCCACTCCGTACTACTGACGCTCACTATCATCCAACTGCCAACTACGTCAACGTGACTCCATCATGTACCTACCTATCTTAGAAGCCTCTGCCTCTGGTTCTGCCTTTGCCTTGCTCCTCTTGCCTTTCTAATTACAAATTAGTTTAACCAACAATGAGATAGCGCCATATACTTGCAACACATAGGTACGCGTAACTGTTTAGCAAACTTTGATGTTGCGCTAATAATTTTTTATAAACAACATGATTCCTGGTAATTCATGGCTGAATATAGGATGATCCTTGCACATGGCATTGGGGAAAGGCATCGACTGAAACGTGGAAGAATTCATAGTAAATTTCGAATATGGATTCACTTTGCATTTGCATTTGTGACGTGCGGCAGCTGCCACACGTGGACTACGGGCTGGCTGAGTTCTGGGCTCTGGGCTCCGATTTCGCAAGATATCTAGAGCTAGAACCTCACTCACTCCGTGATCTGAAGCTACTACGATACTTTCAAATCCGAGCCGTGAGAATTTGCAGAATGTGCCGGGATATTGATGCCAAGCCATTACACATTTGGCAGGAATGATAGATGAGAGTAGACTCCTGAATATGCATGACACAAGCTGCGAGCGGTCCCAGCTTACTGGATTTACTTCGAGGTTTGGCATGCTCCGGTTTTACTCAAAATGTCATCAGCTCCCTACCTGCAGCTCAATGCAGCTACAGGAATCAAGCGGTCAGCCGTGCGATCATCCGTCACTTTTGCCTACTGCAAAAAGAAAACTATTAGAGATGAAAGTCTATTCGAGTTACGTCTGGTTATTTCGATTCCATCTCCATTTCATTTATTACATTTTATGCACCCCGTCCGTGACACGATTTCTGGATTAGGAGTTACTTCGTTAATTGGAGTGAACTGGTTTGGCAAAAATAAATGCAATAGTTATTAACTCAACTGAGTTAATTCGTCCGTATTTATTCTATGCTCAAAAAACTTCATTCCAATATATCGTAGGGGGTAGAACGTGCTTTACTCTGAAATATTCTGCAAGAAGGACGTACAGATCGATGATTTGCACTGGCTCTAACATTCTCAAGGCCTTGCCGTTGCCGCTCACTCTACCCATCCGCGAGAAAATCGAACGGGAACATCTTTCATTTTGCCTTCCGTGCCTTCGACCTCCACCTTTTCTTTATTAAGTAATTATTTTCCTCACTTTATGATCGTGTTTTACCCTAGGGATATAAACTGTTCCTGCTCGACGCTAAGCTCAACCCGATTTATAACAAAATTATATAAAATCCAGCTGAACTTGGTAATTTCTAGTGACATTACCGTGTGAGTTAGACATCTGTACGTCAATTTTCTCGAAAATTATCGACTCGAATTTCCAGCTGATCTTGTGTCAACCGCAAGTGTTGACATCGCAGTTGACAGTTGAGCATCACTGAAACTGCTCTATTTTCTATCTCAGTCTAACCGCCTTCGCTTGAATTGCGGTGGTATTCGGATTACGCACACGCCTGTGGTGCGGCCAAGTGTCCTAACGCTAGATGCAAAGCGAAGGAAGGCTCATCTCGGAAATCTTTATGGTCCGCAACTCCGTTGACAATCCACCGTCTCGACATTCACAATGTCAGGATTTCAAGAACACCCTCACAATCCTGGCTGTAACTGAGACCACGGCTAGGATTACGCTAGACGCGGATCGTGGGAACCCCGTCCGTCATGCAACGGACTGCGTAATAAGTAATAGATAATAAGCATTTGGATAATGGGGCCATTGTTGCCCTTTAAAAGAGATCGTCGACCGTCGACTGTCGCCCGAACATGGCGTGATGAAAGGATCATTACATAAATGTCAATAATACTGGCTGATCGAGTGATCTTTCTTCTGTTCTTCTTCTCGTTGTATTTTTCATACCGTGAAGATTCGTGGATGCGGAACACTTGTTGAATGCATCTGTGTTCAATTCATTGTGAATTCATTGTCAAGCATCAAAAAGTGTTCCGCATCCACGAATCTGCACAGTAATCTCTAGAACCCCCTGACATCGCGACAAGAAAGAGTTCCAACTTTTCAACTCTGCCTTTTCTTCATCTTTCCATTTCTCTCTGCGCTTAGTACTCCACTATTTTTCGATCAAACTTTGACTATCCGATGTGAATATCTTGCTACTATTTACTTAGCGAAGCACTCTATGGCATTCCGTATAACTACCTACCGCGTTTGTCTTCCAATCGATAGGATAAGTCCGAAGAAATTTTTCCGATTCTTCCTCTCGCTTTGCAACGTGCACGTGTCTTTACTAAGCGTAGCCTAGCCTGGTGCCTGCGGGTTCTAAAAATCTATAGATAGAAACGCAGCCTCGCGGAAAGTATCTTTCAACGCGTGATTGAATTGACTTCGTCCCCGTCGTAGAGGCAAGAGGCGCGCGTTATACGCCAAGACCGCTTAGCCTGCCTTTTATAGAAATAAGCTAAAATATTCCATTGGAAACAAGAAACGCCGCAGCCTTGAACAAGACGTTCTTGTGCAACAACATATCGACTATAGAAATTCTGCAGCTGTGTCATTGTATCATAGCTGTATCGAACGTTTCACCAATTAGTTGAAAAAAAAAAAAATATATATGAATACATGAACAACAAATGCTGGTATCAAAATTTAATAGGTATTTAAATAAATTTGTTTTATGTCGATTCGACGAGTTGCGAAGCCCACGAGGAGCTTACAGCATTTTTATTCTTGCTTAATGTTCTATCCACCCGAAAACACTTCCGTACAAGAAAAACTCAATATTATTGAATGGTTGAGCTGCGACCAAATTATCGCTACAAGATTGATTGGACGGTACTATAGCGACAAGCGACACCATATTGATGAAGAGTTCACTATTTCCTGAATGCTCTCTATCAACGTTATATTAAGATGACTGGCTGTGATTATATTAAGATGATTCGCCGCTCAGACGATAATTAATTAATCCTCCGAAAAGCTGCAAGCTGGTTTGCCGTATTTAACCAAGTCTGCATAAGACAGGAACGGGAACGCCCCTGACCAAGTGCTGTAATAACTGACAATGTATGTGCTCAGACCTGGGTGGGCGCACCAAGAATAAGTATATGCATATGTGTACTTAGCTTATATTGGCAAAGTCAAGAAAAACATCTTGACCTCGAAAAGGATGGATAATCTTTGACCTAGCCCGAGCTGGCGATAATCGCAAAGATGAGAAAATGATTATGAATTTAGCAAACACGATGGTAAAGGTATAGCTAATTCTCACGTCCGTATTTTTAGGTGAAAAATAAAAGATCGAAGATGCATATTTGCGAAGGCAACAATGTGGGTACAGTAAATGCTGGGAGAATTATTGCAACCAACAATGTGAAAACTTGTTTGCATTGCTACGGCGCCTTGCGTCAGAGTCCGACAGTTGGTACAGGCATGGACAGTCCGCGAATATACTTTTGTACCGAATATATTTACCTCTGGCTTCGAGAAAGAGATTTATTCATAAATTTAGCCAGGCCTCTGTGTACGCGACGTGCAATAATATGAGCCCCAGGCCTTTCAGGGCGGTCGATGTCGTTGGTGGTGGACTATCACTCGCTGGCTATCGTAAAGATTTAATGGCGTCTGTTAAGCGAGACTGTGGGCACCGCATATTATGCCGAAGACGTCCATTTCAGTTGTTGACGTCATTCTTGGCTAGCTTCATAGGCGTTGGCTCTCGATTCATGCTTGGGGGCGAATGACGCGTTATCTTTAAAAGGCCAGCGACATAACGAAAAAGTCTAACAACAGCCTCTGCAATTGCTGATCAAAATATCTTCTGTTACGACTTATGACCTAACGTCGTTACTAGGTAGGAAATAAATCAAGGCAAGAGTCTCATTTCTCGTCATTCAGTCGCAAATGCCGGAAATTATGCCAATCCACACTCTCAAACGCCGAATTAATTGGAATTTCATCCTCCCGGAGGAAATCGGAACCTCCCATTTCCGTCAACACTCAACTACTGCAATTCCTCCTGGAGTATTTCTGCACGTAAATCAGTCTTCCTCTTGAGACTCAAGGTATGAAGGTATAATTTCCTTCGATGATTCGCGCCACGTGTAGTTTACAACAATTCTGCACATCGAGTGGCAAGTAACAGCCGCAATATGGCCGATCATTCATCAAGGTATTTCCAGAGGCGATACAGCACTCGTTCTACATGACTCAGTTGCAGGCGTACACCCGCGCAATGTGTTACCTTTCAGTCGCCTTTTGTTCGGATGTAGTATAGCTTATAGATTTTCCATTTTTGGCGAACTCGTGCCTTGCTGATGGTGAAATAGATCCGTGATGTCCTTATCGGGATTCTCAGCGTCTCTATCAGTGGAAGAGCTTTCGTAGGTTCCGTTCTTTGCTAAAATTTGCAATTTTTATTGAAGTAGCATAAGCCTCCATCTTTCTCTCAACGAACACGTGAACCATAACTAGACTAACATTAGTAGCGTGGATTCAAGGATTTATTGATCTCTAGTATACGAATTACGTTGAACAGCATTTAGCGGTAATACATCAACGTGTATCTTGGCATTGACAGGCGAAGTACGTATCCGACGAAATTCGCATGCCTGCTCCGAATGTCTACCAATAAGATCAGCCGAGGGCATGTCGTGGCTGGATCAACCTTCGCGATTTATCACGAGAGAGACAAACGAGTTACCGCCGGGGCAACTCGAAAAGTTTTAAAAAGTGGGCTGTGTCCATCAGCGCTAAATATATTCATTCTATCAATAAATTTAAATGGACCACGTTTGAGTGAACCACTTGCATCTGTACCTCTGACATTTTGGAACGAAATATTATAGCAGGAACAAGTCCACGAGGTTGAACAATCTTGAAGCTAGAGTATCTTGAGTTATGAGTTCCCTTCTAATCTTTCCAGAATTCTCATTGCAGTGTATTCCGCTCGCGATATGATAATGTAAACAAGAAACTGTGGGCACAAAGTATCGAAACCTCTCAGTTCGACGATATAAAACCAGATGAATCTAGACAACAGGCTATAATCAAAAATCCCCTCAAGGCATCATCTGTTTTTCTCAACCGACCCCCACGCCTAGTCCTTAAGCGTGTCCGCGTGGTGACGTCACTGCTGGTATCCCGGATCTGCGAACGAAAAGAAAGGACCAAGAAATTGACCGCCACCCTCTTCACGAACCATCGAAAATGAGGCTGCGGAGAAGGCGGGACAAGCCAGCTTGCCAATTTTCAAGATGCGAAACGCGACTAAATTCCGAACGTTTCGTGTAGCAAAAGCATAAATTATTATCGACTGGTATAATTATTGTTATACCGGTCTCGGGATCAGACCGATTCCCATATGTTCGTCCGTGTCTCGAAACATCAAGCATACCATAGCGCGGAATCGTATCGAATCGAAATATTATGCGAACGATCCATGGAGACTCGATGCTGCTCGAGAGTGGAACGGAACGTATATAAATAATAAATATATACGCGTAGGGTGTTCCCTGACCAAATTTTATGCATACATAAAAGATGGATACTGTATATATATACGTGAAATAGAAGACTGTATTTCCGCTTCTAGGAAGAGCAGCTTGGCTTGAAGAAAACCGTTTTGACAATAAGAAGATTGGCGGAGTCCCCGCGCTGAATGTAACAGCGGTTCGTGGACAGACATATGTGGTTATTGTCGACTCCGCGATGATTTACGAGTAAGACTTCCAGTACAGAGAGCGCACCGTGCAGTGCAGTCTTCATAACCTTCAGCGATATTTATGAATAGTTGTTTAAGTCGCACTCGGAACACCCTGGCGTCGATCGTAAAATGTACTCGGGTTGGTCAGCGCGCGTGGCCCGAGAACCTAGGGGGCTGCACTATACCGGGCTGCAAACTAAACAACACGATATTACATGGCCGACTGACACTCGCGCCCACGCCTTACCGTGCAACCGAACCATCCGAGGATTCTCGAGGCCGCGATTACTAGCGCTCGTTCGCACACTAATCTTCGGGGTAATGTATTCCCGGTGAAAGACATAGGTCGATCGCTGGTACCATGGAGAACCCATAAGATACGGGGTCGGGTATGAAGGTCAGAGGGAATTATTGCCAGCTTTGTGATTTGTTGGGTCTGCCTGGAGCCGGACGATGTCTTGCTTTCCAGTTTATTCGCGTTAATCCGTCGTGACCTGGAGCGTAGCTGGGGGGTTTAATTAATTCGTGGAAATGGGGGAAAGGAAAGGAAAATAATTTAAACAACGTCGATTTATCGTCTAGCGGGACAGTAATAGGTTTCCAATGAAAGCTGATGCGTATAATCCCCGCAACGCTCGCCTTTTCTGTATTGTTAATTAATTACACTGCGTACCCATATTGCACACCTCGTTAGCAGAATGGAATAACTGTGGCACGCTTTCGTCCTCGTATTACGCAGCCCCCGTAAACCCGTAAATGGTGTTAGTCAATAAAAACGTCAGAACCCGAAGTACTCGCGTGGCAAATTCGTGCGAAAGAAACTTCGAGGCACCTTCGCGAAGGCTTAGCTCTTATGGTTGGAGATAATTTTAGTACCAACGTATCTCGACTCGTATAATAGAGGCTGAGGATTTCTGTCTTTGGTAATAGTAATGGATGGATGGAAATTGATACCCATTAAGGAACGCGGCTTGGCTATTTACTCCTTAACTACCTATTAATGTATCAACTGTTTTGGCGTTATTGCCAAGCCGGCGTACTCCCGATAGTGAGGTTTGCGACGACAACGGGCATAAAACTACCCGAGCACCGAGATGTTCCTATCGGCTTACTGCCATCATGCCTGGTAAATAAAATCTACGGGCGATTCCGCCTCGTCCAGGTTCTGCAATGTCTCGCGACTCACGATATTCGAAATGATTTGAAAAATTTCCAGACGCACTAGACTCGACTCTATAAGTTCAGTGAAAATTTCTATAATCGTTCGGTAGAAATACGAGACAGGTGAAAAACTAGGCGAGCTACATCGCACTAAGTGATAACTCAATACCGTAGCAAGTTTGCTATTCGCCGGTAGCAAAAGCTAATGCAGTCAAACGGCAGTTAGATAAATCCCGCACAACCAATCCGAGTTCGAAACACCGTATCTTAACTATGTAGTCACAAGAGAAGCTCACGTGTTCCAGGAGTTTTAACGGTTTTAATGCATAAAAGGTTCCGTCCGTACGAACGAATGTGTACAACGAACCGCTGTACGGCGAACGAACACGTAACCGCATGATGAATTATATGGCTCGATAAGGTCGTACGTGCTAATTTATTATCGTTGTAATCCCGATTTTTCCATCCTTATGAAAAATCCGCAAACGACGTGGACGGCAAATGTAAAGGCTGCAGAGGCCATGACCACGCACGAAGAGTGTGAGGAAAAATTGAAATTTATTAGCATAGTAGTGGCAGGAATCCCTCGCTACATAGATATTCCTTGCTGCCACCCACTCGCTGCACCTGCCTCGGCCGTGAGCAGGGTTGACAATATTTCGAGCCGCATTGCGATTCTTGTAAATTATTTATTCAAGTATCAGGCACGTTAATTGGCGACGTATTACAATCCGTTCGGCTCCTTACCAGCGTCCTTTCGAATCTTTTTAATCACAATTCAAGAATCTTCTTATGAAACGTAAAACGCAAGTCGATTATTCTTAATCTAGGGCTGGGGTTCTATTTCAATAAAACGAAGGCACTATACGTAGGGTGTATAAATTGTCGAGAGAGGGCGGAGCGCGAGGTGCCGATGCGCGATAAATCTATCGACGGTGATAGACGATCCAAGGTGGTCAGGTTGCTCGACCTTCTTACCCAGGTCCAGAACCAGGGATGCGGTGCATGGGTGCTCCTCTGGCACCGCACTGCCGCTCTCTAGCTCACCTGTTAGCCGCAAGCTTAGCGCGTGCTTGCGCCTTAAGTAATGCTCTCGAAGTCCCGACAGCGTAACCCATACGTTCCTGATTACCGCTATCGAACCCTGCAGTTAAGTAGTGGCTATTTACGGAACAATGCCTCATCTCGCACCCCTGAAGGAACTGCAACACGCCTGAAGCGTGAAGAAAAAAGTTTAACTATGTATATCCCGCTATATCCTGTGTCTCGAGGGTCACAATCAAGCCGAGTCGCAGTACTCAGCTTTGTAATCAGCTCTAGGTATCCAATCAGAGGATGGTTGAAATGAGAGAACTCGTCAGCTTGTAATTGTCGCTAAGTAACTGAAGGGACTGGGATCTCGTGGTCATTTCATGGCAAGATTGCCCGAGGGTAAGGTCTGGATTGTTCCGCCCACGTCGTTCGAAGACGTTGTAACTCGCACCATCGCAAGCAACGGAGAATAGTCTGCTAGTAACAGGAGCAGGCCAGTCAGGACCTTGTAATTATCGACCAAGCCAGTTTCGACTAACGGATCACTCGACGAGCTCTACAGCCTCCCGTTTCATCTTCATTGTCGGTAGACTTCCTTCGCGAAGCAGCTTTCAGTCTACATCATGTAAAATTTCAAGACAGGATGTCTTGTGAGATAGCAAATGTATAAGTCAAGATCGATTTGCGACTATGGCGAAAAAGTTTCAAGTCGGATTAACCAGGATGGGGTGAGCATCTAATGATAGATCGAGGTGTTAAAAGTCCTAATTTCTTGCCGTTGTTTGAGTTCTTCAGCATTCAGTTTCATCAAAGAATGAGTTGCGAGCTTTTCTCTTGCAGTGATATTTGAGAGATGCCAATAGCGTGTTACATTATGCGCCCGGAAGTGCTCGTCTCTGAGGTTTGAGACTCGTGTGATTTACTGGACCTATCTGGACTCGTCCAGGCGGAATTCCGCTGTTCAACGGGAACCACTTTTGTTTCCGAGAGCGTGGTTAGGTGCCAACTAAGCGGATATTATATTGTACTTAGCGAAGATGGTATCGGGCCAGTTTCTGCCCGCCTCGTAACTTGACCACTGTAGTCATTAGTATCCAGTTTCTCACGCCTCTTACGTTTACTGTAGGGCCGTGAGTTTACACGTTGTTACAGCTTCGACCACCACTATACCTATCTTGCGTATTATCACGCTCGTAAACAATGATTTATTGAAAAATAGGTCGTCCGTCGACCCCGAACTGCACCAGCCTTCTTTCCTGGTCTATAATTCTACATTGGGTACGCGAAATCCGGCGAAATCGTATCTTGATTAAGGTACACTTCACGAAAAACTTTGAAATCCGTTCGTCAAGACTTGAATCGTGGAAGTTTATATACTCTCTGAGCTAACCTCGCGAGATTTATCGAACGATAGTGGGTACCTACTCGCCTTGCCTCTTGGCGAGATACACGGGTCAGAGACTTATGTAAAACATGACCTGAATTGAATAATTTTGAATATAAACTGACGTGTTATTTTCTCTACGGAACTGTTCTGCAGCCTCTCACGAATCGGGAGCACGAGCTACCCACAACAAACTCGAGATTTTGCTTTTTAAGCTGTCGCGTGCTGTGCTTGAGCCAAGTTCTACGATCAATAACTTTTTATAGATGCATGCGCAGATATTTCAGCTTTTCGATTTATTCCAGACACCGGGCCTTGGGTTCTAAGTTCTGGGTTATATGAAACGCAGAAAATATGCCGTTTTATCCGTACGAGGTCGACGGTATGATTATACACCTTTCGAAATAAAGATTTTTAAGTAGAATCTACAAATTGTACACGATCGGAAGACTATTCGTGTCATAATTTCCTGTTTCTTTCCTTAATTAGGTGTTCTTTCGGTATTATCTTTGCCCGAGGTTCCTAGCCGCATCTCGTTAAAGCCATTAACGTGAAGGCTAGACGTGGTCCGAAGGAAACTTGCGTCTAATGGATCCCCTGACTCGTCAGAGTAACTGACAAGTCTGTCTGCGTGTCTGACCTCGGTACTCGTGCGCACTCCCGCGCCTCGTCCACTCTTAACCCCGAGTATTACCGGTAATAAGGCGGTCTTAACGCCAGAGTTCAATGAGAGGGGGAGGTAATTGATAATGTTAACCGAAGAGGTTAATCCGTCGATTTATGGGCAGAGTGCGGCGTGGATTTTTCGGATTTGCCAAATTGAGGGATAATCAGACGATATAAATGATCCTCTCTCGTTGTGAGCGGCAAGGGCGAGATAAGTGGAAATAGAAAAACGTTCCGCTCTTCTAGCGGGAGATCAAAGCCGTGGCTGAACTAATCCCCGATGATACCGTGCGGACGTGCCGCGCATGTACTAGGGATCAAGCGCGAATGCCCTTCGCGTCTTAACCGCACTTCGTTAGCCGTAACCTGCTCTTATAACTTTGGTATACGCGGATCTCTCAGTCTTTAGTTCATACCGGATCATTGTTGCCATATGATTTCTTACTCATTATTAAAAGTAGGTCGAAAAAGTCTGCCACGATTTTACCTCGTTTTAGTTTATGCCGAGAACTGCGGAGACCTTCCTCGTTGATTTTGTAGAATTACAATTTGGGTGATATTGCGGCTTTTTGACGGCAGAATAATTAGCTAATTTGTTATTTAGCTAGGTGCTAACTGGCACGCGGGAGCATTAGACACACAGATATATCTTACAATGTTACCTGACCCCCCTAAAAAGTGATTAACAATTAGTTAGCCTCAATGATTGTCTGGAAGATTTACGGTGCGGTAAGTTTTCGCGGTTCGTTAGCGCACAATGAATTACACGGAATAGGACGCGGCGAATTAATAATGTTAATTATAATTGCCCTGAAATTTCTTACGTAATTGGCGATTCCCACCAGGCCGCATAAGCGGCTGGGTATGGATGGCTTTCCTCTCCGCTTGTATAGCTAGGTGTACCTATATTGTATCAGAGAGATGCGAATTTCACGTCCATTAGTGGCCAATCGACGACTTCGAGAATCAAACGATCGCGTTGTGGCGCACGAGCTGAAAATTAACCATCTAACACCCCTACCAACTATACGGATTAAGTTCAATAGATTTCCGTGTGAACCGATGACTCCGTCCGGATTCCACATTCCTTGAATTCTAACCGCCAAGGTATTGGCGCTCATGCAAGTTTAATTAGTAACAGTAATGTCACGGGTATTTAACATGCTTGTCGCTTTGCGCGCGTGCACAAGAAATCGCAGCAGCTCTCGCGACCCGCTGCAGAGACGCGCATGCATCTCGCACTGGCTATTACAATATTCATAAGCGCTAGAAAATCCCGGCTAGCTATAGAGACTTGTGGGGCGATCGTGACATGTTTTGCTTCTGGGTCATTGACCCATGGCTTCGTGTTGTTTGACGATTTCTGGAATTTCTTTTGCCTTTATTTTATCATTTTATACGCATTTATAAATATTATTTATTTATACCATATACGCGATTAGAATTAATAAAACTTTCGAGCGAACCTTTGATCAGACAAAGTCTGTCTCGGTTTCTTAAAAAAATTACAATTTTTTCTTTTTTTTTTCGTTTGTTTGTTTCCAGTTTCCCCGCCGCTGCCATTGAGAGATGTCGCAAGAGAGAAGGAACGGGAAAGAGCGAGGGAGAGAGAACGGGAACGTGAACGTGGACGAGAACGGGAGAGGGAGAGGGAGAGGGAAAAAGAACGAGAACGAGATAGGGAGAGGGAAAGACAACAGGAACGGGAACGAGAAAGGGAACGAGAAAGAGAGCGAGAAAAGGAACGGGAAAGAGACAGGGAACAGAGGGAACGAGAGAGACAACGGGAGAGAGAAAGAGAAAGAGAACGAGAACGAGAACGAGAAAGAGATCGAGAGAGAGAAAGAGAACGGGACAGGGAACGTGATCGGGAAAGAGAGGTGACAGCGTGCGTGGCGGAACCCCCGGATGCCGTTCTAGTGTCTTCGTCTGCAGCCCTTCTCGCCCTCCAGAGGATAAAAGAAGCCTCTCTGTGAGTATATCGATCCATACGGAATCCCCTTATATTAGAATCGTTTCTCTCGTACGTCCCACAGACTTCTTCTAAAGATATGTGAATTTATACAATCGTAAGAAATACGCGTTGTACCTCAGGTCTAAAGGGCAGATCACCGAACCTTCCCGACTGAAGACTGTTCATTGTACGGAACGTTGACAGTTTACGGAGTCAAAGTATTTGGAAAAGGAACAATCTCTACCCTCTTTAACTCGTATGTGCGAAATATATTTCGGTATGAGAAATTTATGAGGTTTCCGTATCTAATGCGGATCATCAAGTTCGATTTGAATATCCTATATCCGATTCGATACACGTGGCTTGCAAATTATGATACATTTTCCAACATCGTTGCGCTCCTGTGAATAACTATCTTGTTTATCTTAAATTGAAACGTCAAACGGGGAAATACTACCTTGACTCCGACCACGGTACGCCCACGCATTACGACCCCCTGCAGAGTTCCATGTCTCCGTAGGCAATTTACGACAAATCGCTGTGTTCTGATCAACGTGTAAAGGCATACACCTACCTACGTGTATCAATTCATAAAATTTGTCTACGGAGAAAAGTCGTTGCTTACTCCGAGTCACTGCACTGTCCATGTGTTTGAGAAACCGCAATTCCATATTTTGAAAAATAGTAAAAATTCATCGATGCATTTTCCGTAGTCAGGCTTGGCGCTTCGAGAAGGCTTCTCTATGCCCGTAGAATCATTGCAGGAGATTTTTCACAAGATTTAACAAATCAGACTTGAAACATTAAACACTAGGCTCGCGTTTTATGTTCAATAAGCTGGCGCCGGTTGATTAAGGCAATACAGTGTGCGCTCGTAAAACAGCAGGCCATACTCACGGGCAGGTTTTCCTTTCCATTTTATTCCCATTCTAGCTTGGAGTCATTTTTAATGCGAAAGCTAATTCTGGAGTAGAGAAATTTCCCATCAAAAACGAACTTGAGGAGACACTCGATAGTTATTTTTATCAGAATATCCTTCCCTCGGAATGTCAGTGCACCATATCGTGCAGCACCTATACCTTTACGATGTAATCACCAGTTCGACTGACCATTGTCGCGGTAATAAAGAAGAGTCTGAGGACGGGTACCGGCATAAGCTTTGAAAAATCGAAATGTAGAAGTATCAATGCCCTCAAACTACCAGCAAGACCAAAGTGCATATCGGATTACACGAAAGGGACAACCAGACAGGCGAAGAAGAGGCATATAGGTATTATATATACTGCCGTAAACACAGAGTCTTCGCTGTTATGCAACCACTATTTTTACGCGCAATTAAGAATAAGAACAGTAATCAGACAACTCGTAGTTTCACCCGGAGGTGGCCAGGGCCAGGTTATATTCGGCATTAGACTAGCGGTGTGAAGGCGGAGATATGCTGGCGAGGTGCGGCATGGCAAACGGCATGTATGTGGCGAGTTACTTAAATGCTGGTCCGCGAGCCGAGTTAACGTACGAAAATTTCTAGTTACGGTATAATTATTAGCAACGGAATGATGCATGCGAAGGCGAATTAGAAATTCGGAAGGTCCATCTCACTTACGTTGCAAAGTTACCTCCCATTTACCGGCACCAAATCGCTCGAGATATTTCGCTCGATATAATTTCGAATTTAAATTTAAATTAGCCACCTTCTGACGAACGATAACCCCCTGCAATATTTCAGATCTTTGTCGTGCAGGTCGCAAAGTTGTTGGCGAGAGGCAGCGCAATTGCAGGATAAGATCGTAGGCACACAATGACAATGCGCAACACGGTAGCTCCCGGCGAAACCGCATTCGTCTACCTTCTCAGTTCCCGTTCTTCTTTATTTCCCTTATTGCGGTCTGGTTACACGTGCTTATCTCAACTTGAAATTTGAAAAACTTGTCTGACTACCCCGTTCGCGTTAATTATCTCTTCGTTTTTATACCAGTTTCAAATGAGCCTAGTTACGCTCGAATTTCTCGCCAAAGTTATCGCGTCCTCTTTACCTCAGCGTTGCACACTATCAAGATCATCACCATCTGACATCTTGAGCATATAGGGTCGACAGAAGGTCTTCTTTTACCACATCCAGAGACGGTAGTGCTTCTTAGGTTTATCGCGATCTGAATTAGGCTCTGCTGAAGCAAAACTTTGTCTCATTCCTGGATGCCAAAGTCTTCGCGTAGGAATAGCATCCGAACGTAGCAATACTTCTTCATAGCTGTCGACGGATGAATGACAACAGAGATGCTCTTTGCTCTCGGCAAAGACGATCTCCACGGATATATTGGACCAGGAATTCTCGTGTTCCGATTCCAGGCGCTCCCGTTATTGTCTTTCGCCGCTTGCCCGATGAATCTTGACTCCTGGGGAGACGGGCTCGGTCGACAGCTCGCGGAAAAACGGGGAGACAAATGGGGGCAATTCAGCGAATCGTTCAACGCGCTAAGATTTATTCATCTTTGAATATGAAGACGCGGCAGCCGCACTCCGCGTCTTACTGCGCAGTCAGCTGCTGACGAAGTCGCAAAATTCTGGTAGATAGAAAATCCAATTTCACCGAAGATAGGATAGAATGAAAGCTAAGTTGGTCGGCTCTGACGATAATCAATAAGTCTTTTTCGTCCAAGGTAAAATATTTACCTCCGAATAGTTCAGCTGTGAAAATTGAGGAAATTTTTTCTGATGCCCTAAAGTAAAAATCGTCTAAATGTCAAGGAAAAAAAATTGCATTAACTAAACATCGTTCTTCATTTATCCTACAGAGTATTCCATAAGCGACCAGCGCCCACAACTGGACTCGGGACGGGCGGAAGAGGAAACGGTGGCGTCGGAGGCGTCGGTGTCGTCGGAGGTAACGGAGGTGGCCTGGGAGTGGATAGCGAGTGCGGAGATGCATTGAAAAGACGTAAAGTACACCGATGCGATGTAGCAGGTTGTGACAAAGTTTACACCAAGAGTTCGCACCTGAAAGCTCACAAAAGAACCCACACAGGTAAGTCGATCTATTATACCGTGTGAAAAAGTAGGTAAAAAACCTATACAGAATGTTGAAGACAATGTGTTGGTATGGCAAAATTGTATACCATTATATAAAAAGATAGTTATCTTATGTACAGATATAATTGGATAATTTATAACTCGCTCGTTAAATAGCAGCTCGGTGTTTATTGTTTGTCGTAATACGCGACTGTCGATAGTTCACAAATCCCGGCTTTCGTCACTGGATAAAATACAGACAGCAAAGGTTCTGACAATCTCTGATGTGAATCACATCGTCTTATAGACCCAAGTCTCTATAGGATAAGCTGTGAGGTTTGGCCGAGTATAGCTAGAAAATTGAGGCGGATGCAGTCGGCGGGGGGATTAAACAGAGAGAATAATTGTACAAAACGCCGGGATAATCGGTGCATTGTTAAGCAATCGAGATCGGTATCGTAGATTCATTCATAACAAGGTAACGTGTAACGTCTCTCGTACACGCATTGTTCCTGGGGGCATATACTCGAGGAATAAGAATACCGGTGAACTATACCTGAACAGCAACGATAAAGAATTATCTGAAAAAGGCGTTAATTAATGAGATTACGCCGCGCTGTTATTCGCTTTCTCATTTATTATGGATATAAGTGCATCGCGGAGTTTGACGTAAATGGTAAAAGGAAATTACTATCCCACTGCGGTCGCGATGGGGAGCCTTGTTTTAATGCAAATTGCCATCGTTAGGAACCTCTTCCCACCGTACGTCAGTGTCATCATTGCCAAAAAACTGTCCCTCGCGTGGTTCTCATGAAAATTTGAAGACCCCTTAATCGAAATTCGCTTTTGAACATGTCACCAGTCTCTGTATACCTTCATATATCATTCGCGAGATAAATAATTTTGCAGAACGGTAACGATCGGGCGAATGGTCGTACTTGAGCCTCGTTAAAACTCGCGAACCTCGTGCCCGTGTTTCAAACTCACGGGCAGACGGTTCGGTGAATCATTGACTTGATCCAGGAGATGGTGGTGGGGAGGGCGTGGTCGTGGGAACCAGGATCTTCCGTCTAGACCAGGGTGCACTATTAGGTTGCGGTGCTCAACTCGCGAACCTTCGAATCGCGTGTTGAAATCGAATTGGTTTCATATGCGAAAAAAGAAAAAAAAAATCAAGAAAAAACACCTCGGTCTAGGCATAAACAATTAACTCTGGATTCATTTTTACTTGAAAAGTGATAATTGTCAAAAAAGAAGAAAAAAAAAAAGGAAAAAGAGGAAAGCGTCTGGAACTAAATAAGGATTTGCCATCAAAAGGGAAGTAAAAAACTCGAGTTTCCTTCAGAAGTACCTACAGACAGTTTGCTAGCAGGGTTTCTATTTGCATAATATTTGCATATACCGCATTACAAATATTATAGTAAAGAGGGTTGTGGCTACCTACTAGTAGGGTCTTTAATGACCGTGGATACCAAGCTTCAGCGTAAGGAGTGTACCTTGGAGGATTACGCAGCAAATTACAGTTGATGTAGTCACTGCGAAGCAAAGATAGTAAAGGGAAACAAGAAGCAAGAAAGAACGGTAAAGACGTACTAGGGTTTCACGAGTGGTAGCTAATCCCACGGTTACTTGAATAAATAACGTCTGTTTAATGCCTTTCCCGATACTTACCTCTCGATATTAAATGACAATTAATCTTCCAATCTTAAGGGGGAAAAAAAGTGCGTTTCTATCACAACAGGAAGTCGTCAATATTGTATTGTGTCGTATTTATGAATCTGTTTAGATCGCGTATAAGCGCCGCTTTTGCCTTACAAGTCGTAAACTCGATAGCAAGAAAACGCAGAGTGATCTCACGATAGCGTGATGTCTGATGGACAGGAGGATGGCCACGGGAGGATATCCCATGTATTAATTAAGACGATTTAACCGACGCATAAACCAGACAACTTCGTATCGCTTCAATCCAAGTTACGCCGTTCGATTTCACACACGTCTCATTTCCGTTGAAGTCAAGTTCACCTGATAATGTAAAGCATACTTATACGCAGAATCGGAGATGTAACGATCTGTCATGTGAGAGAATAGTTGATTACCTGATTCGTTGATTTACGAAATTATAGCTGCGGATGTAACGCATTTCGTAATTTAATTACACCACACACATGTTTCAGCTATAGCCATACGATAACCGTGACACTAGACAATCTTTCTCACGTCGAGATTGCAACTTCATTTTAATTCGACGTTAGGTCAAGTATATTTCATACGAATATTACTTTTGTACATTTTTACAGTTAATGAATAATTCACCGGAATTGGATTCTAGATAATTACCTATGCAGGCATATGAGATTTTTCAATGAATATAATTCTTTTCGATAGATTATGGATAGATTATGAATATTTATCGATTATCACATCCGTTATTTCTCATGCGATAAACGCATGTCAGCTATTAGTAAAGACAAACGATTTTTGTTGGGTATAGGCAGTGATAAATAAATTATAGACAGGCACTCGACGCGCGTGGACATAATTCCTCTATACCTAAGACCCACGTCTCACGATCAGGCTTAACCATAACGTGCCAAGATCCTCATAGCCGGTAATTAAATAATTAAGTCTCGCTCCGAAGCTTACAGGTGGCTGGTCTTGCCGGGCAAGTATGCATGTACATAATTCTATCACGTATGCCGGACAACACTAACACCTGACCGACAATGACTGTCATGTTTCGTTGGCAACGGGAAGCGCTAAAGATCCTTGGGCGTGATGCTCGGGTTTTTCCTGCTGGAGGTCAGAGGCCGCGTCCGGGATGTGAAAGATCGGTGGGAGGCCAATGGGATTGTCTTGATATTCAGGCCTGAGGTTAAAATCCGCGATTTAGCCAGTAGCTTTTCGTCACGACTGAGTCATTGCTAAATAAATATTAACGAAAATTTATACCGGATGCCGGAGCTTGGCCGGAGTCCGAATACTCCCAAAGCTAAATTCTGTCATTTTTCTCAAGCCATGAGCGTTGGAGCGGCATTATCCATGGGAAATCACGTACTAATGACCCTCCCATGAAATTTTCGCGTTGTAAAGAATGACAGCTCGTGCTATCCTGACGAAATTAGAGTCTAGGTGAGCCCGCGATCCCAGAAAACCGTGAGTCCGGCTCAAATCCGTGAAGCAGTTACCTAATGAGGTCGCGGCACGAACTGAAGCATTTTTCTCACGGACATTCGGCGCAGGATTACTCAGGGACGACGGCTAGATCAGACCACGGTGTGAACCTTGATGGATTTTGGGCGGTTCCCTAAATCTTTTCGGTCGAGCAAACATACGCGTTAGCCACGAACCTCTAATCAAGGAGGTACTCGAGACTTTAATTCGCCTCATTATACCAACGAGCTCTGCAGTCCCAGAGCAATTCTCCATAAACGCCTAGGCAAGTCGAATTATTCAAAAGTCTCTTAGCCAGCCAGCCCGGAGCTGAGATCATTAACTACCAAGGCGTCTCCTAGATGACGCCTTCTAAACCAACGAGCGTTGAATCCGGGTTTTTGCACCGTGACACCGTGAATATCAAAGGCAAAACGCTCTCTTAGTTCGTGAATACATCTAGCCGTCAAAATTTCTTCTTCTCAGCACAAATCTATCATCCGGGAGACATTTGAGACGCGATATTGTGTACTGACCAGTCAGTAATTCTGTCTATGTTTAAGTATCTGTGTACGTCTTGCATCTTGGAAGTCTCAGTTGCTAGTTGTGATTCATGCTCCGGATGAACGGTAGACGTTGGTGGTGCAGTTAACTAATGAGATCACCGAGGTAACGCAGTGTTAATCGATGGCGCAATAAACATACTATGGATTGAAGAAAAGAGAACAGAAAAGTCCAATCAAAAGGCATTATTAGCAACAGAATTCATATATCATTTTCCTCCGGGCTGTAGAAATAGAAGACATTTGCGTACTCAAAGGCTCGTATATTATCGTGGTACTTGTAAATGGTTAATTACTCCCAAGTACGGTGCCATGCAGGCCATTATGTGCTTCCGTCTCATCGCACTCTATATCCTAACGATTTCGCAGGATGATATCTGACCGAATTTTTCTAATCAGCTTAACAAGGTTTACTTTATCATAGAAAGGAGCGAATGACCTCCTAAGCTGATCCGACCACCATGAAATCTTCTGAACCTTAATAAATTTCTTGCTGAATATCTGTGACCGTTTCACAAGACTAATATGCAAAGAATCACGCAGTGATTCTACCCAGCTGCATGGAATATGGGATAAATTAAGCTAGAGATATATCGTGAAAGATGGCGTCAACCGATAAGTGTCTATGTACGATGTAAATTGCAGTAGATGTATTGTCGAGGTCGACACCCATCAGAACTGTCTCTTAGAACGTCAACGAGTGACTTGATTTTCGAGTATGATCTACGATCTCGTTGACTACCTAGTGTCACTCCACTATCGACAGACCCAGTTCCCAGGGGGCACTCTGGTTCTGATCACGATTAAATTCAAGCCCTCTGCGATCGTTGCCCAAGCAAACGATCACTCTGATTGACAGGTGGTACAACATGTCTTGAAACTCGTATAGGGCAAATTAAACTCTCGTCAATCAGTGCGTCGAATAAATGACGATTTTTCTCTTACCAGAAAACTCATATTCAAACCAACTCCAAGGTCTTGTAACAATGCCTGCAGTTTCAATGATCCTACATCGATGATAATTATTAACGCTGATTTAATTTATAAATATGAGATCGTTTCAACACGAAGAATGCCTTTTCATGGGCACATGATTTATCCCTGGACCAACCCATTTCGATTTATTAATAACTTTTGTTTGTTTTTTTCAACGGTTTCTTACTTTCACTGGCGGTCAAATTAAATTCGTGACAATATAATTTATGATCATGTATAAATAACTGCAGCGATAAAAAGGTTAATGATTTTATTAAGCCTGAAAGAGTTAAATGTTTCTCTGTGGAAAAAAATAAGTGATAAATGAGGGTTGCCATCAAACGTTGACTTCGCCTATCTCGTACAATTGGACGTAGATAGTTAACTACGTCATTAAAGACCTATTACATCGAGTATATTACAATTTATTTCTGCCAACTTACGCTTATGAAAAGACTTTTTTCAAGTTATTAAAACTCTTTCGAAATCAGTTTGACGACCGCGAGAAACACGTTATTTCATCCTCTTCATATCTACCCATGAAGATGTTCACTTTGAGTGACAATATGTTAATTTCATACCGACGACGTTGGTCATCAAGCAAGCCACGTGGCACAATATTGACACAATGTCCTCGTGAAATATTTAAGAAAACATGTGATCACTTTCAATCGTCTAAGATGCCATTCGTATCGCGATCTTTTCGACCGGTATAGATACCTTGCCTGAGTTAATGAACAATGATTACCACATCGCCAAGAAATCTCAAACTATAAAGATAATTACCAACATAATTTCAATTCTGTTTCTCGACTCTTATATCTGAAAGAAAACGGCTTAGAATAATATAGGAATAAATCTACCAGCAATACTACGTAGATCTCGAATAGCTGAGAGCCTATTGTATGCCAGGCGTGCTCCTTACTCTCCTATACGCAATAAGAATCAATCATCGCATCGACAGCATTACCGATTTCCGTATATTGGCCCTTTTGGATCGCTGCATGAATATCCGTGTAGGTATATGGTTCGATGGCAGTCAACCCATGAAAAACTAACATTATTAAATTATGCCAGATATATGTATAATTCATATGCCCAAGGATAGGAGAATATAGGAAGGTACGACTATGTAGACAACAAATCTCCGTAGATTACTATCAGATTGTCACTGCCCTATATTTCATCATAGCTCCGCGTACGTTGTCGTCCTTTTCTCGACGCCGACGAGGGCGTATGGGGTGGTGAGGTCAGGCCATATTCGCCCTCGGTTATAACGTCGTTTATCGATTGTCGTTTGCTATCTTCGCGTACCAGTTACTGCTCCGTCAATAGGAAACACGTGAATGTTCACGTTAGCATATCCTCCCTGCCAGGAAACCCTTTGCCACAAACTAGATAACGATTTAAACAACTTCCGATCACTTCTCGCAGACGATTTTTTGAGTCGCGAAAGGGAAGGGCTACTATACCCTCCGCTATAACCAATCCGGACAATGCGACTAGCGCGGGACTAGACTCTGGGTTTTGATTCTGAGTTAGATCGTCGAAGAAGCTACATGCGTGCTATGCCGATCACGAGCAAGCATTACCTCATCGATAACCGTTATTTCCGTCTTTGAGAGGAACAACTCTCCGGCGAAGACCTCATGTGGCGGTGGTGCAGACTCGATCTAGGGTGCGGTATCTTTGGACCTCGCACGATTTTCATAGAGCTATGCACGATGCGGTATCATACCTATGAAGCAGGATTAAATATGGTTTTTTTCTGTATTATTGTTGCAGGGGAAAAGCCGTACCAGTGTACGTGGGAGGGATGCACGTGGAAGTTTGCGCGATCTGATGAATTGACGCGGCATTATCGCAAGCACACCGGACAAAAACCGTTCAAGTGTCACCTGTGCCAGCGTTCATTCTCTAGAAGTGATCATTTGTCCCTTCATATGAAGAGGCACTGATCGCTGTAACTACGTTTTACGTCGGACGATATATTTATACGACGACGAGTACATTCGGGACCTGATGAGCCCCTCCCCGAGGATAGAGAATAGACCAGGTGAGGAGAGGACGGGTCGAGGAGGGGAGCACTAGAAAAAACGTTCACTAGATTTAGAAGTTAGGAAGAAGAGAACGATTTAGTTGAGTGGTTTACATTATCGGAATAACAAACCCACTATAATATATAAATCTATATTGCGCCGTACTTTAAAATTCTATGCTGAAACTTGCACGTATATTTTACCGGGTTAAGAAGGATCTATACAGACAAACGAGGATTGACGATAAAACTCTTGAAAAGATGAAATGCAGCTCGAATTCTATAGGGGATATAGGATCCAAGGTATACAGGGAAAAGAAACGGCTGCGGGTTCAGCATAATACGATGGAAAAGAATTCTCTGTTTCTAGCTAATTATCTTATCTTATTTTTATTTTTTATTTCTTAATTTTAATTTTTTTTTTCTTTGTTGTTCGTTTAATTCCAATTTATTTAATACGATTAAATAAGGCCAGCTCAACTAGTCTAGAGCGTCATTATTATCTACTGTCAAAATAAAGAAAGAAAGAAGGAGAAAAAAAAAAAACGAAGAAAAAAAAAAAATAGAGCCAGTAAAGTAATGTTTTAGAATAATTAAGAAGTAAGAAATAAATAAATAATTAATTAAAGTAAATATATATTAGGGTGGTCCTTGAAAATATCATTTTTTCATCCACCCCCTAAAAAGTTTCCTTTTCGTGTAAAAACATGAGCGAAATGGTTTTTTGTGAAAAAAATGAAAAGAACACGTGCCGGCAGACGATCAAAGTTTTTATTTTGATGAATCTGCAGTTTTTTGAAAATGTGTCACAAAATATGCAGATTTGACAAAAAACTGGAGAAAAAAAAAATTTAACTTGAAATCAATTTTTTTTTTTTTCAATTTCGATTTTTTTTTGTTTCTTCAGTATTTTGATAAATCTGCATAATTTGTGAGACATTTCCAAAAAACTGCAGATTCATAAAAACAAAAACATTGATCGTCTGCCGCACGTGTACTTTTCATTTTTTTTACAAAAAACAAATTTTCCTCATGTTTTTACACGAAACGGAAACTTTTCAGGGGGTGGATCAAAAAATTTTACTTTTAGGTACCACCCTAATATACTATATGTATAAAATAAAGTAAAATAAAAACTCCGGGGACGGAGCTTGGGACTTAGCATGCTCAGTTAAATGAATAAAATCGTGATCAATCTAATAAGCAATGTGAACAATTAGGTGAATTAGATAAACTATTCAAAATGCACAAAGAATTTCGCGTTTAGGAATGGACAATCGATATGAACCTGTAAATTCTAAGAGCCAGTATTAGACATCTACTCTTAAATCACTATAATGAATCATACCTCTTCAATAAGTTTTCGCGTAACTATAATCTATATCTATTATACTTTACGTACAGTGCGAAGATATAATTTTGAATATACGCACGTAAACGCGACCTGCGTTTATTATTTAACGATCGTATTGAACAGAGTCGATCGAAATATTAAAGCAATAGACGTTCTAAATGAAATAAAAACTATATCTTATTATATAGAATGCCAGTTAACGGACAGTATATACATATTATACATATATATATATATGTGTGTATATATATATATATTATTACGATATTATATGACTATCTATTTTATGTTACGACCTAGCGAATACGATACGTACCTACTTGTTTAATCTCAGCTCAAAGTTCATGATAGGCTGTTGACTGCTTGAAGGTGCCTAAATCTCGTAAGCGGTGCAGTGACGCGCATATAGCATAGGTATGGAGGTGACATTTAATTAACATTAATTTATACCCGCATTGAAGCAATAGGAATTGAGAAAATCGAGGAAGATTTATTTATCATTTTGTAAATATTAAAGAGAAAGAAGTTTCAAAATCGCGAAAGTTTATAGTTGAATAAAATAAGTAGATAAATCTAGTATTCGTTTAGTTTTTAGATCCATTTTGCCTTTGCTAATTACGCGACGTCTGCGCAATTACGAAATGAAGCAGTAATCAAGCGAGTAGCTAAGGGCAACGGACGAGTTCAGTATCGTTCGTGTTCAAAGCTGTATAGATCGGCTGTTCTGCATTCATTATTAATAGCTAATATTTTATTTTCTTAACAATGGATAAGTAATAAATGTACTAAAGATAGACAAAACTTTGAAACAATGGAACAAGATGCCAGTATATACTAGAGCCAGTTATCATAAACCTCTACGTATAAGATTAATATAAACCACAATCAATTAACAATTATTGCATACGCTACTTTATCATAGGAAATAGTGCCTTCTAAGATTAAGAAGTCCAAGTAGTATACTAAGCTATAATCTTATTTCTGTTACTAGTGCCTTAAAATTGAAATCGCGTTAAATCTGCGAATTTTATTTATATCTTTCCGATCATCAAATCGCCGAATTATTTCATTACTCCCGGTACGCGGTAGCCACAAAACGCAATGAAACACCGTGGCTTATCGCTAGGGTGTGGATTACATTAATTTCGGTGTCTTTTGAGTCATGAAATTCAATCCTGAAGCCGAGGACCCGCCACCCACGATGCTGTTCGCGATCCCGATAAGTGATACTATCCTAGCTCTAACTTCCTTCTATGGAATTTCTTCAGCGGGTAGGCGTCAGTAATCTGAGTACTGCTCTACTGATGAGTGATGTTCACTGACACCATGACGGCACCATATTCGACTATTGTCATTTTTTCATCAGTCACTGGCACTCGCTTCATGATTTTCACTCGCTTTTAGATCTGACCCGGACAGTATCACGATTAAAGAAATATCTTCCATCCATCCTTCATACCCTTCCGGTTTCGCTCTTCGGGCGTTTTTTTTTTCCTTCTTTCTTTCCCTTTGATTGCTATGACATGACCCCGACGAACTTTGAAGTAAGTAAGGCACGCGACAGTTTGAACATGATATTCTATATATTGAAAATGATTCAGCAGTTCGAAAGCTATACGAAGTGGAGTAACGCATATACACTATGGTGGTGTAAAAAAGTCAAACAGAAATCTTACAGATGTCCATAAAATCAAGCTTAAGCCCAGCTTATTTCTTATGGTAATACACGCCTATTCAATTTTCCCTAGATGGGCATCTATGAATGAATATAGGAAGTAAGCAAAGGAGTTTTAGCTGAATGCAAACCGTTTTCTTTCAAGGCCCCACCCAAGAATATTTGCATTTCAAGTGCCTTAAGAAACGCCACCAGACGACTAATTAATTAAGGTTACAGTCAATTCATTATGAAAATTTAAAGGTAATTAAACGCGACCAGTTAGACCACGGTATTGCAGATTTTCCCTATTTCTCATCCCTTTTTATTTTCACGATTCGCGAATTCTATGTCTAATAGAAACTCTCTTATATTTTCAACCGTATCTTCGGCCTTCCTGTCTCTTTTTCTTCTTCGACACTCCACTGAATAAAAGTTTTGACTCTACTGCGGTATTCCGCTCGTATTAACTAATACGTAATTTAAAAAAAATTCAATCGAACACATCCACAGTTTTTTCGGAGATTTCAATCCTCCAAGGACCTTCGAGGGGTAGATCATCTCTGCATGTCATTAGCCACATGAGATACTGTTCGTAGGCGAGTTATACACACCTTCATAAAACCTACATTTACTACTAAAATAGTACTCCTAACTGCTCAAACCTCTTTGGTGCTTTTGTATGTATTAAAAAGACATTAATTAATCTATTTTCGATCGGAAACAGACAATACGTTAACTCAAATTATCAGCCGGATTGTTGCGGCTGTAACAGGGCTTGAAATTGACGAAAAATCTTATTACATCTTTAGTAATATTTTGTTAACTTATCTGATATAATATATTATAGTCGAATAATAAATGAAATAAGCGTTAGCCGAGTTCACATAAAGATAAATTGAACTATTAGCCCATAAGTTGCAATAATAATTATTGTAAAAAGATTGTAAAGCTAGTTGAAGTATAGAAATTCATACATAGCGTATTATAGGTATGTATACCCTAATATAATTTTCTTTGATAACTAATGGGGGCCAGTAATTCTCTCTCGGATCTCGCACGGATTTATACACTATACGGCGCGCGGTATACGACGCGACATTCAAATTTGATCAAGACACGGAAGTACGTCATTCGCTTTTTCAGCCGATCATTATTCTAGATCATCTTCTACGAGCTTTTCCTTCATTAAACGCTCACGCAAATCCCATTTATTCTTCCTCGAGGAGTTAAGGGTTCAGTCAAAGCGAATGGCGACCCAAAGTCTCGACGTTTTAAAAAAAAAATACGCAAGGAGCACCTCCAGGATGAATCGATACTTGTAAGAGTGATTGAGCTCGGTAATCTTTGCGGAGGTGTTTGAAATAATATCAAATAAATGAAGTTTCAAGTGATACGTTCGAATCGGAAATCTAGCCGACCTGCCTGCGCGCCACTAACTATTAACTGTTAAGTAATATAATACTATTTACGTTGAATATAGAAATGATAATGTAAAACAATAATATATTACGATCACTGTATAAACAAAGGCATTATTTTCAACTTTTAACTTTTTACTACTATTATGCGTTGCTTAAAGAATTATTGCTATATTATTACGTATATCACGCGTTCTCACATATTGAGAGGTTCACTAGGGCATAAGAATTAGTTATTATGTAAATGAGGTTGTAATTATATTCTTATCATTGTTATTAATTGATGTATTTGATTTGGATTATTTATTTATTATAACGATTAAAGACATAGAATATGTATCCTGCGAAAACAAAAAAACAAAAAAAAAAAAACAAAAAAACCGAAAAAAACGAAAAAAAAGAAAACAATTAGTAGATTTTATCAATGTATTAGAAGAGTCTGTTTCTATTTCTTTTTTCTTACTATACTATATATATATTATATATACATATATATATAAGTACGATGAAATATTAAATAAATATTTGATATTGGCCCATGATTCCTAATAGGAGTAAAATACTGTATTATATACAAATCGGACATAATATGATAAAATGACACATATGTTTTTATGTTAAATTGTTGGGTTGTGTGTTGTACATATATATATTCAAAAAGCATCGCGTGTGGTAGCACAACATTACACTTATATCCATAGTTTTTATTATTATTGAAATGATGGTTACATATTTTAGATATATTATTATTATTGTATTTGGCAGGGTTATGAGATTAAAATTGAGAAAAATTACTCTCCCATCTATTTACTGCTAACGTTGTTTCAGCCTGGTTATATATACGTGTAAAAGAAAAATTCGCGAAAACTGAGATCAGCAAGTATATGTATCCCATCGTAGATGCCAGTATTTTTTCAGGCTTACATTTCGCCTCATAAAATTCAGACGATTACCTTCAGCCAATGAGACGGTTTATATATCTGGGCATAAATTTTTGTGACATTAAACCGGCCCCCAGACATCGGGATAATTAAAGTCCTTGGGCTTTACGCATTTATGGATGCACTTCCAGAGATAAGTTCTGCTCCGAGCATAAAGGTTACACGTGTTAACGGCGGCCGAACGAACGCCATAATTTATTGTATTAGTCGTTGCAAAATTCTGAACTGCCCTTGGCGAATTGTTCAGCTTACGACACCACGCGGCGCACCCAGTTTTCATACCCTACGTCAAAGGGGAGGATATGCCACGGTGAATGAGGAATATTAAACCATACGGTTTAGACCGCTTAGCAAAGCCGCGATACTTCAGCTTCGATGAATAAGCACATATCTTTTCGCGTCTCGGTAAATAATCAATTTCGAGTCACGCCAATGCGGTGCAATGCAGCGCATGAGCGCAGCCCATCCCCCGGCAAAGATCAGTAGCAGAAACTAAGTGGTCCATTATTGCCATGTATGGAGAACGATTGGTGTGGGTAAAGGGAAATGCATCCTACGGAGCAATTTATCCGCCGCAATACATACGGTAATTCTCGCGAAACTAGACTAATGTCGACATTACTATTACGGCTACTGAAATATGAAATCCAGGGTTCGTGTAGCTACGCCAACAACTTATAACTCAGTCCAGGGCAATACGCGAGAGTCAGTGCCACCGTAATACCGCCCATGCGAGATCAGGCCTCGGTTCTGTACGCTCACCTATCTGCCAACATAATTCTGCAAACCGAGCTTGTTTCGCTATGATAAATGTCTTGGTGTAACTCAAAATACAGATATGCTGCACTATCTCTTAAGATTCGCAGGATTCTTGCAGGGAGGCTGTAACCTGAGTATGGATGAAGTAGGCGTAATTCTCGCCCCAGCAAATCACGTCTGGATGGAACAATCATTACTCGTAAACTCGAGTAGTCTCAGCTCCTACCTTCGTTTAAGATTTATATATTATTTACCACGATGAAATATTCCGCATATCGAATGCCGTATACCAGTGAAGGTGCAGGATAAAAACGTGGTGTTCGATGATATTTTCACACGGACTCGAGACTGTGCAGGTCGAGGTTTTAATTGTCCCATTAGTATTTTCAACTGGACGTAAATATTCTGTAAAATTGGATCGAATTATAATACTGGGGCAGAACCGGCTAATTAAACGGCCATTTACCAGGTGTGGCTCAGAGTTTATAGTGATAACTGGAACAACAAATCTAATTAAAGCTAGAGCAGTTCTACTAAGCGTAAAAAGTATTCTCTTAGGAATACCTCTATGTTCATGGATACAGCCGTTCCAACTCGCACCTAACACCGTTCTGCTCTTGAGATTTATAGAGTTGGGAACAGACTTGGTAACTAATGTTAGACACTGAGCTGCACAGTGCAGGGTATAATTGTGGGTGTGGATAGAGCTGGACGCTCATTAGAGCTTGCACTTTTCAATAATCAATTACGACTTCCATTCAGCTTAAACTTGAAATACGAATACACCGAATATAAGATTCGATTTTTGTATTATTTTCATCCCCCTTTTTTCAGAAGTAACACTAAACATCATACGCGGTCATCACGTCGTTTTGGACGGGCGTGTGCTCCTTGGACTCCGAGAAACTGGTGGTTATCCACGTTCTTGGACATAATGTGAGGAAAAACCAAACACAAACGTGTTTGTATATAAGGAATGATGGGTAAGAAACGGCGCTCGATACTTGACCACAACAACTGCGACCGCGTGCACGAGCCATCTACGCTGAACAATTAATAACGCCGCCATCTTGACAATAAAGAGGTTTTTCACTAATTTCAAAGAAATGCGAATCACACATCCCGCAGTGCGAGAGCGTAACCTTGGTATTTCTCATATGGATTGCCAAATCATCTGACGGTTGAGAAGTTCGATAAATATAACTACTTGTCGATTTATTCTTGCGCAAGATTATGGATCGTAGAAGGACTTATACTCACATCAGTGTGAAATGATTTCCGGAAGCAACCAATGTGGGTATAAAAATTACATATAACGGATGTAACGGAATTTCTATTACATCCTCTTTGTTCTGTGGGTTCACACAGTCGTTTGAGGCCTATGTGAGATTTAATCGACAGGCAATATCGTAACGATAAACTTTAATAGCGCTGTCAGCATTGCGTCACTACTCACGAACCAAGCCAGACGTTTCGATGTATCTGTGCCCAAAACGAAATCCTGCCAATCTTCTTGATAGACTAACATGACCTGATTTCGAAGGAAGCAATGCTCGCTATTTCCATAACGGAAACGTAAAATGTACAGAAACTTATGCCAACGTCTAGAGCTGGAGTCTCAAATTTCGTGGTAACTACCCAGTTTTCTCATTTAACGATATAATGTTCAATTTTAAGCGGTGGGGTAGACCGATGATCAACTGAACTCTTTTAATTACAGTCAATTTTCATTTAATCGAGGCCAGCAAGATTGATAGCATCACTTTGTAATCGGTACAAATTATAGACGTATCGAATGTAGAGTTGATTGCGTAAAGCTAAGGTATTCCCTGACATTAAGATTCTTAAAAGGGTATTACGAGGTATAAACCAGTAGCGATTCCCAACACGTGTTTAGAACTAGATCACAACGTCCCTCAGCATGTGTATGTCGATTAGATTGACGGAGGTAAAAAAGAAAATCTATTACAATTATCTAACATATAGCACTGCAAACGTTACAAATATGGCTTTAACAGTCCATTACCCTTTATGTACTTACATACTTAGAAAATATAACTTTGAAGCGCCACTCCGCGCCGTCAGGAGAAGTGAGATCTTCATTACCTAGTATACGATCACAGCAAAGTTATGATTTATTAAGTACGATATTCGTAGAACCGAACCAGATACCACTGGGAAATGTATCTTGTACGGGAACTCCAGAACTTCCCTGCTATCTTTAACCACATCTGGTACGAAAACTAGGTTTATCGTACCACTCAAACGGCCAGATTTGCATTTGAGTATCGCCGATGTAATTGATAATCAATTATCGTGCCGACGCGTGGGCTGCAATCTACTAAAGTTACCAATTGAACAGGTAAGTTAACACCTTGCACCTCGGTACTTAAGGGTTGTTTTTTTACAGGAGTATAACCGTCAGTGCCTATAAATGCACAGGTAACCTGATACTCTAGTCGACTAAGATATAAGATATTTTCTCAATATGTGGACTGGTGCTGGAATTATCCAGTTATTGAGTTATATGTATATATATATATTATATACACATATGTGATAGTGAGTTACTTAATCATGTGAAAGAAAAATGATTAGGCTGTCTTTAAAATACAGCGATATATGGAGTTCTCACGATATTGCGATTGCCTTCAGAGTATACCGTTAGAGACGATTTATGTTACGTTATTTTTTCTTTCATTGATCTTCGACTGCAGATAGTTTCGACCAATGCGGGTAATAGACGTGAATAAATTTTCTTCAATGAAAGTTACCGAAAAAGAATGAAAAAAAAAAAAAGAAAAAACAAGGTTCATGACTAAAAGAGACGAGCTAGTTTCGACGAAGTTAGATTAATGCTAGGCTAAGGTCGATTATTTAAACTTTTTTATTCCTGTACTTGTTTGTCTCGTCAGAGAAACCTTATGGGATCAGGAACGTCTATTGGTTACGATGAATCTATGCATTAGATTTTAGATATCGCATCCCGAGGAAACCTCTCGTAAAAGCGGCACTCGCATTTCACCTGAAGCATCTGCCGACAAGTACCACACTTCCTATAAGGTCTATCCTTAACCACGAAGAGATGCTGCAGCGAACTCCTCTGTAACAAATGTATGTCGCGTACCTGAACGACGTCTTCGACGACTCTTTAAATACTAGAATCGTGCCTTACCGCGATGTAACGCAAAGGGGATATTCTCAAGTACGAGTATAAGGTTGTTCAAATACCCGACCGATAGAATCGTGTTACTCTATTTGCAGCTGTCGGGGCGTGAGGAGAAAATATTTACCCCCCGCTCTTTGATACAACCAGGTGAATACATCGAACCAATCGATACAGCCGGTATAGATATATGAATCGAAATTTAAAAAGGAAAATCAATAATTCATGATGAAATTTCTTTAAAATATATAAAAATGTATTCAAGCTCTGCAATCTGTGAGGCAATTTCTTCTTACTGCTATGGGTGTGCGTAATACTGTAATGAATTCACGTACGGGAATAACAGTTCCGATTTATCATCAACGCAGGTTAATCATAATTTCGACGCAGATGTGCAGGACGCAGGTATATTTCTCTGCCCGTCTGCATCAATTAGAGAAATGATCTTTTCTGAACTAATATGGACTTTATTACCATCTGATTGCTCATCATATTACTGTAAAGGTAAGTACTAACGGCGATAATTGCGATGATTATACCGCGAATCAAGTCTGCGTGATCAGGGTTTTATCTCCGATTTATTGGGGCTCAGATATAAGCGTCTTGTTTTATAACGTAATTCATTGATTCACCTATATACATATACGACCAGGTATAGTTATATATAGATAAGGTACACACGGTGCTATTTCACTCACCATGGTGCGCCTTGCCTAGAGGTGCACGTTTATGGTATGATGGAAGCTTGAATCTAAATCTAGTAGATTTTGTTATAAGCCGTGCACTATCATTCGCAAATTATCACCCTATATCCAAAGCTCATGCAATACTCCTGCAATTAAACATTCAGGTTCGAATTTTATATTGCAGTCACTCATCGACCGATTATCCGGACAATATCCTCGCCTCAAAGCCTGCGGCGAAACCATAACCGTTAAAGAGAGTTAATATAGGATAAGAAATAATTAATGTGCATCTTCAGTTTACTGATAAATGAAGAGCAAAACATCACTGTGTGGAAATAGCCGGTAATGAATCCTATCCGGGAATCGTATTATATAGAAACGCTTATATCTACTGTGCCATTGACATTTCGATGCGACGTGACTCTCGGGAGACAAGTCGTAGTTGCAGGTTGTTCTCTGCAGCCTCTTCCGCTCCCCGACACCTCCCATATGAGTACGTAAATTAATTCTCTTTATAAACCTACTGGAAAGAATTTTCTGCTTTACAGAAACACGCATCGCCCGTCAAGTCGTCGCCATCCTCCGAGAATGGAGCCCGAGCCAAGATGAGCGGGAAAACTAAACGAAAGATGGATGATAATAAATCTACCAGAGTTTTCCTCCCGTCTTTCTCTCCGCCTACCGTGACCTCTGTGTCCATTCGCCCTGGGGCTATAGAGAATTTACTCCGGCGTACCATTAGGGGAGAGAAAACCCACATTTTATACTTTACGCTGGTATATTGACCGCCGAGCTCGTTCACCGACAAATTTTACCTTATAGAAATTCGCGTTGACCCAAACTCGAAGTATCGTATTAGCATAATGTTCGCCACCATAAAATCCTTGATGATATTCAGTGGCGATAAGTTGTTCCTTTGAGTATAAGGTACCAGAGCTGTGTGGCTTTGTAAACCGCATATAAAACACCGAGTTTTTTCAGCAAGCTGATTGAAGCCACGCGACGAATACAGATTACAGGAAATAACGCATATCTGGTGCTAATGAAAGTTAAATTGCAATTTCGACACACGTCACGTAGGCGCTGAAATCTTAAAAACCAGCTCTGATCGCCATTACATAAAATCGTAAACTTTCTAAACCGCGCACCCGCGCCAAAGTTCCATATGTATAACATAAACTATTTCATTTATAAGTATAATTATGTTATAAATTTCAATCCGATAATGATAAGTCGAGGATCAAATGCTTCCCCTAGGTTCAATCCACTTCGGCATAAGGAGCACAACGGAAGCGGAATGATCGCTTGACCGAACGCGACCTACAACCTTGCGACAGTCGATATCCTGTTCCCTTCTTTTACAATATTTCCAATTACTTACTGCCGCAAATTCCACGAAAAGATAGTTTCTTATTATTATTTCCGAATGCCTCATGGAAGCTAATACTCATGGCAATGACGTTCATGTTTAGCAGTAATCGAATCATTCTTCCCACGGCACTACAGAGATGCGTAGCTCCCGCGATGTTCTTGCGTGTACGAATGGTTTCCGCACAAAACGACGAAGGAGTTTTTCAAATGACCTATACCGCAGTCGCGATCTATGCGATGGTCAATTTCTCAGATTCTTAATGACGTCATCACCTAATTTTTTGCAAACGATTAAACGCTTGCTTCCATCCGCGTGGGGGGAAACGCAGTAAGATCAAAGGACCTCTGAGATGACTTGTTGTTTGCGACACAAATCGCAATGCCAACGAAGGTGTGTAACATATTTGCGAAAGGATTTAAACAGCAATAGCATTTTGTTGAAACTGGGACGTTCGGCATGACGTATTGTTGCATTGTGAATGTTAGAAGTGGGTGCAAATAGAATACCGTAGGAGATAGAAAGAGTAACGTATCTGAGATATCCGCAGACAATCAGTATAAATCGGTGACCAGCTGATTGAAACTTGCCTTGGAAGTAGATACGATGGAAACGGCAAGACAGTATAATTAACGTGTCGCTTGATCGCTGCCGTGAATTTTATACAGCTATGGCAAGGTTGCACCGCAAACATAATTGCATAATCCTGGAATCAGTTCAGTGGCACGACTCGGGTTAGAAAGGTAGATCGGTGCGCCGACTCCTGCCCGTGTTTACTTTGCCTTTGCGAAGTTAATCAAGGTTAAGCAAATCGCGGCGCCCAATCCGACAAACACTTTTACTCACCGTATTCTATACTTAAATGTGCCTGTGCGTTTCACGTATCCGTTTCGCGCAGATATATGCGTATGTTCCGCGGCACCACTTTCATCAAAAATCTATCTGGTAAATTTCAGCTGACGACGACGACGAGAAGAAGACAGCTCAGCTAGTCTGATTTTTAAACTGATTCAGGAATTTCAAACGACGGAGAAAATAACAGATATATATTACCTGCAGATTATGGTTCCCAGCGAATTACTTGCCCGCAATTTCATACCATTTAAATTAGTCGAATGCTGCTCTACGTGTAGTTACGTGATATCAATTAGTACGCATGGATATTAATGAATTAGAGGCGTTTAACGATGGCTGTCAGCCTATCAGCCGAAGATCTAGAGAATTAACATCAGGAATAGCTGCGCAAGTCGCAATAATATTATCGCGAGTAATTATCGCTCGCTTTCTGAAATCAAGTCTTTAATTAAACATTTGGTTCAATAAAAACACAGCAGGTTACATTGACTCTGAGTCTGGTATCCTTCGACTAGTAGCTGCACCCGAGCATCTACCTATACGAAACACATATCAAATGAACATGGTTTTACGTAATTTTCGTGGGAAGACTGCAGACACTTAGCAAACATTTATTAGCCATGAATTTTCCCGCCTGTTTTTTTTTTTTTTTTATTGATCGTAATACACAAGGGTGGAATTCTCGTTTTATAATTAGTCAATTTGTCATACCCTTCGGCCTTTGCTGATTTACGATATTGATCCCACTCGGAGATCACGTCGTTATACGATTCCCATGCTGAGCATCGAGTGGCTATAAAATCATGTCAGCTGCTAATATAATCTAGAAATCGTTAATACCTCTTATTACTTCAAATAGTCAAGCCACGGGCATTTACAACACGTATTTCAAGTTCTATCGAGTTCTCGGAGTTCCCGAGTTTCATTTTTCCATAAATCCATCGAGAATATCTATCCTGTAATAATATTTCTATATAAAACGCATATACCTCCTAGTTTCCGATTTCTTCTTACTTATCTCACGCTTTTCAAACGTTTTCAATTCATACCTCGTACTCGCTATTAGCGGAATTTTATTATAGCAATAAAAATAATCACAGTGATTATTTACCTATTTGATGATTCCAAGTAGTGAAAGTATATCTGCCCACATTAGTGCGTTATGCGAAATTCCTCCATACCCGCTCAGTAACTTATGCTCACGGGTCTTTCCTGAAGATATCCCCCTGCAAATGGAACAGAAAAAAAATAATTAACCGCGTGCCTGTACGGAGTTTTACAAAATCGACCAACTATGTAAGCGTACGAATTAGTACTTCCTTTGAGAAAATCAAGCAGAAGATACTCGGTCAAGAGGCACTACCGCTAGTTTTCTATAGAACAATATCAACCATTTCAACTAGTAAAATCACTTTTTTTAATCTCTCTACCTCGTCCTTCGCTATGGTCAGTTTCCTCCGTAGCTCAATCTCCTCATATTGCTGAGTTCCGATTCATTTGGCGTACAGCATTTCCATTCAGTGACACTTTCACGTTCACGTTTCCAGTTCAAGCTGAATAAAGGTTTCTTCAGTATGACCTTTTATTTACAACCTGCGGTTGTTTCAATTAAGGAGAAATTTCCTGATGCACTCTTTTATTTATAAGTAATCTATGAAAAATATGAAAAATAACAAAACCCCGTTATCTTCACTGCAATGGATCCCGAATCATGCGTCTGATCGTAAGCCTGGTAACCAGCTCTGGGTTTTTTTTTCTGAATACTTTTAGAAATTCGACCGATACATCTTTCCTCTATAAGCTGCGTGCTTCCAATCTTGCCACCGTCTTCGACTTTTTTTTCTATATCCTGTGAGTATTCAAAGTTGATTGCCTTCTGCTTCCATAAAAATGATATCTATCGATCACTTACTTTTATAGGTCGTATACGTATAGTAAAACTTCCTTCAACTGTAGTTTTCTTTACGCATTTCTCGTTCTAGTTTCTGTTGAATTTCAGATTGTAGATTAATTACTGCTTCTAACTCATTCAGCCGGTTCTGTAAAGCCTTTTCGCTCTGCGTTTTTGCTTGGAGCTGTTGTTCCAGGTCGGTGACAATGTCTTGCAAAGCCTATAATATACTATCAATTACTTCTTCTGATTCACTTCCAGCCTCTAACTTTATAGCTTTAGCCTCCAATATCTTTCAAAAAATCTCCAGTGATTCCTCCTTTACTTATTTCTCATATTCGTTTTATGGTTTTCAAGTCATATTGTGCATGCAATTTTTCTATCTTTACGACGTTGAGCTTCACGCACCAGTTGAACCACAAAAATCTAATTGCCTAACGATAGTCTAATATCCTGGCGAATGAAAGTGCAGAACTCTTGCAATTTTCAATAACTTTTGTTTATTCTGATTTTTTCCAGAGAATGGAATGGTTTCGAGTGATTTTTGAGAAATGTCTGCAAAGTAGAATTAGGCACTGTTGTTCGTCAGCACTGCTACTGTATAATACAATAAAGTCTGGCGACGAGTTATCCTTTAAATTAGTATAGGTTGAGGTAGAATATCATTTGCCAATAATGAATTTGAAATGTTTTTTCAAATTGAGATGAAATATGTTTACCTATATCGATATGAATTGTAGAAGTATGTTGAATTCCGACTAAATATGCACGTGACAATTTTTTCCCTATCATATATTTGGACTGTATTTTTTAAAGAATGCACTTCCCTCTGCACTTACCAATTATTTCAGCATAAAACTGCATTACCATAAAATGCCATTCTATTCCCACAGTGGAATACTATTGCAGTAACATCAATAATGTAACAATTACGGTGAATGGTAACAATTAACAATATTGCTAGATCACTCAGCTTGAATAAACAAACTACAATCACGCAATTTTTTTGCTCTTATTTGTAGATCAATATAAATTCATTCCAACCTCGTGCTGAAAATGGAAAAACAAAGCTGACATTATTGCAATAGATAATTAAAACCGATAACTGCGAGTAGATAAGCATCGACAAATTGTTCATAAGTACCTGCGGGCATTGTGGGATGCTATAAAAGATCAAATGATGATTTACAAATTCGTAATTCATGGTTTTATTTCTCGCCAAACGTATAATTTACTTCGCAAAACCGTGAGCAAAGATATTCTACTAATGGATGTGAAAAAAAAAATTTTATACATACATTACATACCTGCGCTGGCACGTATAGTTGACGAACAAAATCATCACACAAGACTAATTCGTGGGTTATGCAGAGGCATCGTGAATCCCACCTAACAGAAGATATAGGAGGATGAAATGTGTCGGATAATTTGGTCCACGCACAACCTGTTCGTTATACAAATGAGCCAATTAAAGAATTAAGTTTTGGTAACAGGCAGCACTTACCGCATTGACCCTAATGTCTTAATTCACATCGGTCAGTAACTACTATCGGACCCTTCACTTTGTGAACATATATTTCTTCCATTGGCATTATTATCTAACCGTAATGCACCGACAACACCAGTTTGTAATTACCGAAAAATTACACCGACACCTCGGTACAACGTACTACATGCAGTCTCTTAAATTTATTTCCCTGAATAATTAGGCTGTTAAAAATTCTGTAGATTTACTCCAGCGATCTTAATTGAATGATTAAATTTGTTTTTGTCATCATCGACGTATGGACCATATTCAAAGCAATGCCTAATTAGGACTCATGCCAATTCACTTATAAAATAGTATATCGGCTACTACGCGGCGTTGTAGCCTCGTCACTTCGCGTTCAGATTGATTATAAATCGGTACAGGTAAACGAGCATCTTCTACCTACACGCAGACGCATCTCAGACCGCCCCTGTTCTCGTTGTCAGCACTAAATGAACCATCAGGGTCGCCATAAATCGTGTCGCTATCAGATCTGTGGCGTGGACTCGCCTCCTCTACCCTGGATATAATGAGGGACCACCGCCCAGTGTAATGGAAGGACTCTTCGACGGCGTCCCCAGATGTCCAGTAGATTGACCCCGTCCTTCGCCCTCCGTGTCGTGCTGAAGAAAATCGCAGTGCATGCTAACACCGAAGGCTAAGATATACCTATCCAATAAGTGTGCCGAATAGAAACTACTGTTGCATTTCCGATCAATACGTCGCATCTTCATAATTATATACGCGATTCCTGAAATTTACTCGCGTGGGACGAGGCTTTCAATGCATTTATTGGCCCTAAACTTGAACTGTGAAATTTGTGGTACATATGGGATACGTGGAAGAGAACGAAGGCCAACTCTGCGATTCTTAATTATGCGGCGAATCGTCTCGCCATATGGACGATGTACGGGTGCAGAGTGTGCGAGACCCGACAACAAGAAAAGATGACATCGCACAGGTATAAAGTACACTGGCTAAGTAACAAGTATCGCAAGTGTATATAAAGATACTATAAAAGTAGCGTTACGTTTCAGTTAGGTTGTGGCACAGAGCTGAGGACGTGAAATCAGTATGCCACGACGAGGTGCCTATCGCTTCACCTCTCTGGCTAATTAACTCCCAGATTCATTATCGACACCTCCGCACACTTTGGAATTGTCTTAATTTAAGGCTTAACCTTTCGAGTCTCGGCATGCGTCACACCTTGTCCTGCAATTCTTAAGGTGGATTTGTCGGTAATGCAACGAATTCCCACGCGATATAATATGCGGCCCATTCTGCGGTCGCACATATGTGTTCAATGTGTGCAATCATAGACTAGTCTAGCGAGCGGATATTACAAGTTATTCTATACCAGTTAAAAAAAAATTGTCATCCACATAAAAGTAGATAGCACGTAGTTTAGTATTTGCAATTTTATCTGCAGCTATTGACATGCAAATTGAAAATATACTCCGGTGCATCCTGGAATGGGCAAATGAACGCGAGTGAAACGGCACGCCGTTTGTTGGCCGTAGGGAGTCTAGCTTTGCATATGCATCCGCGGTGCCCTGCATTAAATTAGTTACGCTTAAATGCAAATCGATCGGCTAATCGATCCTCGGCCTCGGAAGAGCGTCATAGATTGTACCTTATAGTCATTGCTTTTTCAATTGGGACAATTTTACTCCGTCTATTTCATTTTTTGTCCTACTTCCTTGGTTTTTCTTTTTTTTTTCCCCTTTTTCCTTTTGCCCTTTTTTTTTTTAATACAAAAATCTTCCCGCAGACGCATTGCGACACAATTTGTGCAACAGGGTGCGCCGCGGAGTCAAGAGATCATGCGGATGGCCAACAGGTGGTTGTTTATGGAGATGAATGCTGCACCTGTGCCTTAGGCTCATTGGCAAACCCGTCACACTGAATCTTACTCGATCGTGACTGATACCCAAGCGGTAGTTGCCTTGCTATCTGCCTATAAGCGTGATTACTTGTGCTTGAAAATTGAAATGACCTCTTCGAGTTTCTCGACTCGTGCCGAGCGGGTTGAACTTCATTTATGATGTATACAGCTGCGTGGTATACTTTCGAAAAATAAGGACACCTCGCAGCTCTTCCTTACCAGCAACTTTCATAATCAATTGGTTTACAAAATCTGTAGTCCTTTTCAGTTTTTAGATCGCGGACTATTTCGCGGCCGTAAGAATAAGCGAGATTGAGAAATTAGCAAATTATGTTGAACCGAGAGAGAAGGAAGACGGTGCACGTCAAAGTGGAGTCCAACTCAAGTCGATGGAATCCCTTGGTCGGTCATTGTTCGAATGGTAGACAACCGGGCGAAATACCTCTGCCTTTAGTCCTCCAAAGCCGCCTCTGTAACATTTTATCGCGCGTCCCGTCCCGCCTGATTTGTTTGAAGCCTCGACCATCCGCTGTCCACTGATCGGTCTTCTCTGATCGTCTCTACTTAAAGCCGAGGAGAAAATACTTTCAATCGTACAACAGCTCGACGTTCAATGCAACGTACGAGCTTGGTGCGAGACAAACTCTTGGCAAATAGATATATTGAGGAAAATTAAATGCTTTCCAAAGATATTCTACGAAATAACCCGTTTTTTAGTAAAGGAGAGAACAAGGCGTAGAAGCAGGATTTTCCGCTTTTTTTTTCTTTCATAAAAGAACATACAATTTTGAATTCTGTATGAATAACGTGCAATCCCGACGAGGGAATAAAATTCCTTTGATACGGCATTGGTATTCGTTGTGCCTGGAGTACATAGCGCATTGAAATATAAAATATCGTATTGATTTCTCTGCTTCACTAGATAAAGATGAACAAGGCCTTGAATTTACAGAATAATTCAATTTATTATAAGCGCTCTCTATGGTGTTCCGATATTCACTTGAAGTGCTGATAATCTAGAGGGAGAGAAACGGAGCTGGGGAAAAATCAAGAAGTGTGACAGAGGCACAAGATTACTGACAGCGCTTCATGCTAATATCGGAACGCACCCTATGTGTATACTCCGGGTACCCCGAGTACAGTACCGTATCAATGGATTTTATCCCCTCATCGAGATTGCACGTTTTTCAAACACAATTTGATATTACACATTCTTCCATACTGCCAACGAATTACAGACATACAATGAAGTATGAAGTATGATCAGGTTGCCTGTAAAAAACGAAGAGTCGAATTTTTTTTTTTTTTTTTTTTTTATGTAAAATCTGGTCAATCTCAATTTTTTTTTATCGAGCTATTTCAGAGATTATTCGTCGAGTTTGTTGGGTAGACCGACAGACTTTTGAGTCATAGAAACCTGGAGACGTGATAAAATTCGTCGTAATTATCAAAAATATTAGCAAAGGTCATTTTTTGACCGAAGCCAATTCTTTTCCTTATCACCGTGATGAAAAGTAAAAACGTAAAGACGATTGTGGTGGTGGTAAAAAATGTCTCATTGTAATCATAAAGGAATATCTATTCATAACGATTGCTAGCATATCCTCAGTATATGAAATTCCTATTGAATTTTATGTGTAGACCTGTTCACGAAAACTGAGTCCATAGTTGACTGAGATAATGGTATTTAGCTTTCTATAATGATTCTGCAATGTATTTTGCTCGACATCCATAGCCGAATAATTTTCCATATTGCTCGCAAAATCTACCCCTAGTCATGTACTACAATGATAGAATCTCAAAATAAGCTGTTATGATGTCTGCATTTATGATATTTTTGTTTTGTCTTTCATGGAAGTGAGTGAATAGCTTAGAGGATAAAATTTTGGGAAGCAAAAATCAGAATATAGTATGAAACTATGTACAATTAACTAGAATTCTAGACTGCTAATCCCGCCATGCAAATTTGGTATATAAAGAAGTATAACTTTAATAGCAACTTGTAAGCAACTCTTTATTCATTGAAGATAGGAATACTGGAACAGGCGTATGCATAGCATACAGTAAAAAAATAACTAAGAGTATAAACGACAAGGTTTGTTTGTTACACGAATGATAAGACATAGTATAATGAGTTAGGCAACTTATTTGTCCAGTTCGATGCACAGCACTGCATTACAGATACTTAGTTAGCAAAAATCAGATTTATTCAAAAATAAACTATTGAAATAATCATTTGAATTTTACAAACATTTTAAAGATCAAGTCAGATCTCGTATACGAAAGGTAGAAAACTCCAGTGAAAGTTTCTTCAGGTCTAATAAAACATATGTATGATTGTGTAAGGCACATAGGTAAATAGGTGTTATCGAATTTTCTCCATCCAGCTTCTCATTTCTTTTTCAGCCATCAGATACATCCGGGAGCGTTTGTACTATTACTTTACGTTTCGAATCATAAACAAAGTTGTTTGATTTGAAGATTTGGCTTTCGTAAAACGGGTGGAGATTATGAATATCGATTTGTTTCGCCTGTAATCATAGTGGAAAAAGAAAAAAACAATCAGCATACAAATCGTATCATAAATTAATGAAATATCGATCGTATTTGGTATCTCACCCTGTCCAGTAAATCTTTTTCAGATATTTCAACAGTCATAACTCTTCCACCTTGAAAAGCTCTCTCAAATATCAATGTGTCCAGAGTTAATTGACGGAGAATATAATACAGCAGCTCGCTGTGGTCCTTTTTGTAAGACAGATACTTTTGGAAAGTCTGTAACAAGAGTATATTCAATTTATTCAACGAGTCAAAAATACCCAGGTCTAAATTCTGAATTTTAGCTCGAAAAATATGTGGGATTACTGACTTGTCTCATGGATTTCATAACGGAATATTTCTGAGTCTCAACAAAGCTCTCAAGCATCATTCTGATAGCAAGATTAACATCCTCTTCTCGCACGTGATCTCGTAAGTGCATTTTGGCACTGGCTTCCGACATTCGTATGATACTTTCGATATGTCGTACCGTAATCGGTAGGCTTCCAGTTGCCTATGAAAAAACAATTGGAAAATTAAGTCTCAGCATGTTTCATCTAATCATTATAAGAATACATTGTGTTAAACAAAAAACATTTACCAAACTCTCTTGTCTCAATTGACTGTACATTTTTGCCACTTTATCTTGATCCATATTAGTGAGTTTCGGGTGAACATTCTGTTTCGCATAAACTATATATTTTTTCAAAAGATCTTGAGGAATTGACAAATTTGTTGTTTCCTCTTCAAGACCTTCGGGGACTGTCCTATTCGTGTTAGAGGGATGATGCTTGATGTGAGAGCTGACTACAAACTTAGCCAAATGTCGATCTTGCATACGATCTACTTCGTCTCGAACTACACACAGGATATCAAAACGCGAGAGAATCGGGTCCGATAAGTTCACCTAAAAGAACATAGAAGATACCATATTAGTACTTCGGTGTAAATCTGTAATTTATTCATTCTGCTTAAAAAAAAAAAAAAACCCTTGCAAAGAACCAGATCTTACGTTTTCTGAGAAAGTCATACTAGCATCGTATCTTCCGCCGATTGGATTTGACGCTGATATAACGGAGCACCGGGCCTGTAAAGATGTGACAATACCAGCCTTTGAAATAGAAATACTTTGCTGTTCCATTGCTTCGTGTATAGATGTTCTGTCCTGGTCATTCATCTGTAATAAAGTAATGATTGTTATAAGTTGAGGACTCCTGTGATGAGTCGGGAATATTCGATGGGCATTTTTCTTTACTTTATCGAACTCGTCAATGAGGCAAACCCCCTGATCTGCAAGAACCAAGGCACCTGCTTCTAACGTCCATTCCCGGGTTGTTGGCGAGCGTCTTACATACGCGGTCAAACCAACCGCAGAAGCGCCTTGGCCAGTTGTGAACACTGCTCTGGGTGCGATTTTTTCAATGTATTTCAAGAACTGTGATTTAGCAGTTCCAGGATCCCCGCAGAGCAAGACATTTATGTCACCTCTTACCTTGTGCTTTTGACCTGTTCAAGTACACAGAATTTTTGATAATTCGACTAAGTGTGAAAAACGGTTCGTTAACTAGAAAATAATATGTAATTAGGTATCGAAGATTGTAGATTTAATCATTGGATATACTGTACCAGGATTTTTCGATTCTCCACCAAATAAAGCGAGTGCTAGAGCTTGCTTTATAAAATTGTGACCGTAGATGGACGGTGCAATGCTGGCTACAATGCGCTCAGCCACACGATGGTCTTTGCTTAATGCCAAGATGCTAGAGACATCTTCATCGGTTAATGACTGTACAATTTCTTTGCAATCTTTGACTACAAGATGATTGGCTAATAATACCGTTGAAAAAACTGGGAAGCCCTGAAAGGAAGACCACATTAGTCACTGGGGCAAAACCAATCGAAAAATAAATTAGCAAGAAATTACTTATAACTTATTTCTACAGGCTATTCAGCCAAATTGAAACTTTGAACTTTTGGACTTGTTTGAGGAGTAGAAAGCTAATTTTTTTTTCCGAAGCTTTTCCAATCATTTACCTTCATAGATGAAAAAACAAAATAAGAATGATTATACTATAGCTGAATTAATAATTGAGTAATCTTGGTGTATACGAACACAAAATCAATCGATACACCTACGTGAAGAATGAAATTCGAATCTCTTGACTATTAATTCAGGGAAAAAAGTGAGGAATTTCTTAAACACAATCGAAATTGCAGAATATTTTCTTACTATTACGAGTGGTTATTGATTTCTGGACGTTTCAGTATTGCTGAAAATCTGTTTAGTGCAATATGCATTACCTGTTCAGTATTGAGCGAGCCATCGAAATTATTTGTGTAAACAGCAGTAACATCCACTTCATCACCAGGCTTGCAACGATCACAGAGATCGGCTAGGAGGATGCAGTCCTTACTACGAGGAATTCTCCCAGCCGGAATTCTACCTGGAGACTCTTGTATCGTTACTTTTTGATAATTTCGGTAAACTGTCTGCTCCATGTTAATCTGGAAATTATAAATTTTATAATATTCAGTTCAGGCCTGGGATCAAATGTTGAATACTAATATTACAAAATTTTTTAGAAATTATTACACTAGTTCAAATAATTTCAAATCAATTACTGTAAAAGGTCCGCCACTCTGGCACTCTGGACAAGAACCAGGATCGACTTCTTCACTTTGCATTTGAGTAAATGGACCGAGCACATGGCCACATTTTTTACAATCGTATTGAACAATAGATAGCTGAGGCAAAACTCCTGTAGTTGCCGTTACAACTCCCAATGTTCTCACCAGCTGGTTCAAGTGTAACTTTCTAAAATGGAAATACAAATTGAAACGACAATCCTTTCGATTTGTTAGTTCGCATCAACTCGGAAGTTCATCACTATCATCAATATTGAACGAATTAGTGTAACTCAAACAGGATTTCGTAGTCTTCTCTCAGTTTAGAACTTTGGGTTTTCTCAGTACGATAGTGAACTTCTTTACGGATAGATTACCTGAAGGTTCGCAGCTCCTCAATAAGAGGCAATTCCGATATCCTTACATGGATTTCAGTTGTAACTCGTTCATAGCTTGGAAAAATAGTTAGAACCAGTTCCTTAGCAACTGTATCGAATATTTCGAACATTTGAATTGGAGCTTCAGGTAGGAAGTAAGCCAATACATGTTCCTTGCCAGCAAGAATGGGAAATTCAACAATGAAACTAGACTGTAAAATAAAAATAAAAAGTAAACATAGTATTATTAGAGTCGAGGCTCCTGCCTTTCAATTCTCAACAGCAACTTCTAATAAACCTTGTGCCATCAGCCAAGAAATGACAATATGTACCTGGTTGCTTTCACACATTCGACGTATGCGCTCCTTGTACATGTAATGTCCTTTGGCATTGACGTGCGTTCTCAAGAAGCTCTTGAATCTGTTTGCAATTTCAGTGCGCGGTCCTAGCATCATTACCCATTCTTTAATACTGTAACCCTTTGTGTCTTCCAAATTTTCAATAGACTCAATCATCTGTAATCAATTGGAAGAATTCAGAATCAAAGACAACACACCAACGAAAGTGAGCAAGAACTAGTTACGGCAACAATTATTGTTTTCGTGATAAATTTCGCAAACTGAGTTTTCAGAGACGGTATGTAACCAGGTTGAATTACCTCTGCATCGTCTATTTCACCAGCAGCTGCTTTCTCAGCCATTCGGCGCTTGTGTTTAGGCACTTCATCGTCATCACTCTCATCTAATTAGCAGAAGGTAAATTCCAAATAAGAATCAAATGATCTGTGTTGTATAAAGTCTCTGAGTTTATCAACTGTCTATAATCTTACCATAAAGAAGATCTCTGTCATCCCTGGTGATTCCCGCCTCAAGATCTCGTTTACGCATTTCTCTTTCAGCAGCAACACGATCTCCTTGAGATATCTCAGAGTAATCATCATCGTCCATCATATTTCGATCGTAACGATCTAGTGCTGGCATTGGACGGTAATCTCTATTGCCAAAAAATGAGTAAAAAAATTGAATAAATATTCTGATATTAGGATTAAAAGAGGAACGAATAATTAAGAGCAACAACTTACGCTTCCATGTTATCGCCGAACAATTCTTCTCCATCTTCTTCCTCCTGGATTATTTCGTTATCTGGATCTGCTCCGAGCAAATCGCCCTCATCTTCAAATGGTTCTTCCATTTCGTGAGGGGGCGATGTCAACAGATCAGCTCGCCTCCCAGAAGGAACAGGGGAACTTGCCTGACTCTGTCACGGCAAATTGTCAATATTTATGCAATTAATTTTGCAATAATTCTATATATTTATTCATTTATTTATCGAGCAGAATAGCAGTGTGATAGAATTTCGGTATAGAGTGTAAATCTACTGTAACAGCATAGTAATAGTTAACACTAGTAATTAATGGTTTGGTAATAATTGATAGCAGTGATCGATTCTGCAGTTACGTAGATTGAAAAGTTTAACGTGTTTAATAAGTTCGTATAATACAGTTTGTACTAAACAGAATAATTCGATTTGCGAAGTTGTATTTATTTTGGTTAGGAATTACAGTGTATAAAAATCTAAATAAAAAGGTTTAATGAGATGTTAGAGGACCTACCGACATTGTGTCACTTTTTTAAAACAATATGTTTAATTAGATTTCGGTAAATAATTATAATCCCTTGATAGCGATGAAAATTATGAAGTATATTTACATGAAACATAAAAATAAAATAATCACACAAAGCCGACACAGAATACAGATGTAGGTATGTGGCTATGTGGTATGGTTTGGCGGGAAATGCGATCGTGTTCCTGAACGCTTCCAAAATATTCTACTCATGGTCCTTTAAACGAAAAGAACACCGACTCTAAACAGATTTTGTCCAATAATGCGAGTTTACATGTGTCGCAAGAATTTTTCTAAAGCAATCAACCAAATGTCAAATTTTCATCGTATAAATCAACTCCTCGTTTCGGTAATTCGATTATAATTTAAGTTCCAGCAGCATTGGTGTCAATTACCTATTTGACAGAAACTGTTGTCCAGTTTCAACGTCTATTTTTATACCCATAGATAAAGTCAATAAGTAAATCAAGAACATAACCTCGTTTAAAGTTCTCTCTTGTCTATGTAACAATAGTTCATAATTTAAGTTCAAAGGTTACGGAAAATAATAAAATGAATTGTTTCAAAGAATTATTCGAATCCAGTATTTCTTGCAATATATATTCGAAAAACTAAATAGTTTCAGTGACTATCCGGAAACCAATGGAGCATATTCAAGAATGTGATCATCGTATTATCAGTAATAGATATCGTCACGCGATTGTGCCCGAAAGTGAGGAGATAAGGAGTAGAAAAACAACCGCAATCTATTCTGCAATTATTGAACGTCTACTGAAACAGTAGTAGTAATATAACAATGAGTTTCTTCGGCAAAATGTAAATTATATAAAACAGCGATATGAATAATTTTCGAAATCTTTTACTGTTTATAAAATAGAGATAATATTCATTATTTTTTTGTATACCTCGACACATGATTTTAAGGGGCATGAATGTTTCGTTGAAATACAACAAAACGTAGAATTTGACATTTTTTAGAATTTTTTTCATGATGATTATTTAGTGAATTATCTACAAATTTTACAATGACTATACCGACAAGAATTTCGCCAAAACCGAAACGCATTTTACACCGTTATCGGAATTTTTTTATCACCTTTCTTGTATTTTTATTAATATCCGTAACAGTTATTTTAACATCGTACGTATCGAACATAGGAAAAACATTAGAAAGATCAAAATACACAGCGCTATCATTAGACAATGTTAATTCACTGGCCATAAAGCAAATAGCAATTAACAGTCCGTTAGCAAATCCAACAAACTCATCATGCAACTATTTCAATTGCTTCAACATATACAGATGTGGAAATCAAGGAAACAAATTACTCGTCTACGTCTATCCCCTAAAAAATTATATCGATCCTTCAAACGTACCAGTCACTAGTCAAATAACTAAAGAATTTTATCTAATTCTACAAGCCATTGTGAGCAGTAATTTCTACACATCAGATCCGTTCGAGGCTTGTTTATTCATACCATCTATAGACACTCTGAATCAAAACAGACTTAAAGTAAAAGAAGTATCGCAAGCTTTGAAATCACTTGAGTTTTGGAACGACGGGGAAAACCATTTAATTTTTAACATGGTACCAGGCACTGTCCCGGACTACAACACTCTCATTGATGTGCCAATTAGTAAAGCGATGGTAGCAGGAGCCGGATTTTCATCATTAACATATCGTGCAGGGTTTGACATCAGCTTGCCGGTTTACAGCCCTCATGCAGCAAACTACGATACGGGAATTAGCAGCGTTAGAAAATGGCTGATAATTTCATCCCAGATTAACATCAACTCCGCCTTTGAACAGGATCTGATCGAAGTAAAGACCACATCTCCAAATGAATTGATGGTTCTGGGCCCATGTTTGCATCATAATCCTATGAACAGCTCCATTCGTTGCGTCGGCGAAGATGTTTACAAGTATCCAGATGTTCTGCGGACCGCAACATTTTGCCTTGTTATCAGAGGGGCACGGCTTGGTCAACCATCTTTACTAGAAGCTATGGCAGCGGGCTGCATTCCTGTAATAATTGCAGATTCTTTGATCATGCCATTCCATAGTGTGATAGACTGGATAAGGGCGGCGGTATTTATTCGTGAAGTGGATATTCTCAAGGCACCTGAGATCTTGAGGAATGTATCTCGGAACAGAGTGGTGGAGCTCAGAGAACACGGGACTTGGCTATACGAGCGTTACTTCAAATCTGTACAAGCCATCACTGAAACAACTCTCGAAATAATGAGCGATCGAGTCTATCCACATCTTGCTAGGGATTATAACTATTGGAATGTGCCACAGTATCCGGGAAATGTTCCGTCCCTTTTCCTCCCTGTCACCGCCCCAAAGACTCGGGGTTTTACAGCTGTTATATTGACCTATGATAGACTGGAGAGCTTATTCGTTCTGATTACTAAGCTTGTCAAGGCTCCTAGTCTTTCCAAAGTTTTGGTCATCTGGAATAATCAACTCAAAGATCCACCACACCCTTCGAAGTGGCCGAAGATAAACAGGCCTTTGAAAGTGATTCAAACAAAGGAGAACAAGCTTTCGAATAGATTTTATCCGTACGATGAAATTGAAACTGAAGCTATGCTCTCGATCGACGATGACATAGTTATGCTGACTGCGGATGAACTGGAATTCGGATACGAAGTTTGGAGAGAATTTCCTGACCGTATTGTAGGATTTCCTTCACGCACACATATTTGGGACAATTCTACGATTTGCTGGAAATATGAGAGCGAATGGACCAATCATATATCCATGGTGTTGACCGGAGCTGCTTTTCATCACAAATATTGGAGTTATATGTACACTACTTCAATGCCTGGAGATATTAAAGAATGGGTCGATGACCACATGAACTGCGAAGATATAGCGATGAATTTTCTTGTCGCAAATATGACTGGAAAAGCACCGATTAAGGTGACTTCAAGAAAGAAATTCAAGTGCCCTGAATGTACCAACACAGAAATGTTGTCTGCTGACTTGAATCATATGATGGAAAGGTCGCAGTGCATAAATAGATTTTCTTCAGTTTATGGAACAATGCCATTAAAATCTGTTGAATTTAGAGCCGATCCGGTATTGTATAAAGATGTATTCCCAAAGAAACTTAAACGCTTTAATGATATAGGAAGTTTGTAATATATTTATAGTAGGTATATTTTGATCATTCCGTAATTATTATTATCGGCTATAGACACTAATTCAGAAATTAAGCTAATAATTAGCTGTAATGAAAATTGTACAATCATTGTTATTGAATGTGAATATCGATAGAAATTTCTTGTTTCAAATCTATGTACATATATATTTAATGTTATTTTTTTTTGCTTATATATACTGTTTATATATTGTGTACAAATTAAATAACCATTATAATTAAGTATTGCAATAATTAATAAAAAAATAATAATTTACACAAATGACTCGTAAATCAAATAAATAAAATTAATTGACAGGAACATCCTGAACACAATTATTATATTGTACTTACAATAAACTCTTAAGGTATTTAGAGGAAAATGTTTTGTCACTTACTAACACTCATTTGGTATATAATTTTCTAGTTCAAATAATAAAAAAGAAACTTTATACAGAATATTTTGTGATTATTTATTGCCTGTCCAAAACGGTATTCCTCTTCCCTATTAAATTGTCAAATAAAAGCATGCATTTTTTTTTTTTAATTGAGTACAAATCTGACCATAGAATAACAGCACTGGGATAATTTTGCTCGAATTTTGAATATATTCAAATTCGTTTCTCTGTGTATAAAAGCAGATACTGATAATCGTTTGTGATTTTTTTCATCGTTATCAATGAGATAATATTCTTAAAGTCAATCAATGTATACAGCCATATTTTATACCACGTATTATGACAGAATAATAATACTTAAACCATAAAATAAACCTTTGAAGTCTTGATCATTTCACCAATACCAATACATTTTTAATTCTACTCATGCATATTTCTATTAAACAGTTAGTTGAGTTCCCTGTTTCGGAATCTCTTTGCTATAGATTAATCATAATAATGAGATAGCAAAAAAATAAAAAAATATAATTTTGTGATTATTTTACATCAACTTATTCAATAACTCATGTTAAACAAAGTTTGCCAAGATTATTTTTCAACGATTATTAATAACTTACGTTTTCTTCGGTTTCATAGAAATTTATGATATACGAGATCGCTAAAATATATAAAAAAATTCGCTTTCCGTATACGACTATCTGCTACTACTATAAAATCTACTTCACAGTTTATAATTTCGTTTTCATCCACAGTCACACTCCTTTTCTAATTTAATCAATCAACCAGCCTGATCTACAACTACATGACGTTGACTTGTACCCTAAGAACCGCAGTGAACTACAGAATTGTACTATCTCAGTATGGAATACTGATAAAACACATAAGTGTGTGTAAATCTATGTAATTCAGATGCTGGAACATAGAGTATCTAGGCGAATCATAAGCATCTTTACTAAAAAGCCTTTTTGGTACGTTGCGGAAGTATAGACTCCTTGGCATAGTTGAAAAAGGAAAGTAATCCATACTTCTTTCCTCTTCTAGAAAAGTAATTACTCACAACATCGTTGTCGTCTGTAATGAATAGAATAAATAGAATAAAACAATGCAAACTGAAATTCGGTACAGTAAATTGATTTTCTCATAGTTTAGCCTCTGTCTGTACTTACCTAATAGCGGCCGAGTTTCAGCTACAGTCGGAAGTACATTTTCATTCGCAGCCAGTGAGACGAATAATGTAAATGGCACAAGCCAGAGACACAGAGTAAAATACGCCATCACCTAAATAAACAAGGAAATAACAAAATTAGAAATTTATTAATATGATTGGATTAGGATACACAAATTCTGATTTAGTTTCATGATAAATATCACATTCAGCAAGGCTGTATGGTTTATTTTCAGCTGTTCGTTGAAAGTATGAAATAGAGGGGATGTAAAATTATTGGACGATGTAAAGAGTAGAAATTACGTTAATTTCCAAGAATTCATTTCCTGATTAACATACCTCTGAAAAACTGTAGTAAACCGATGCAAAATATGTAAATGCCAGATAATGGTTAACTACTAGCATGATTATAGAGACGATAAATGATGGAGAAGTGATGTATACGTATGGGAAAGTCTTGAGTATACAGAAGTGTGCTATTTGGGCAACAATTCCACATATTACCATAGTCGTTGGTAAGTTTTCAAATAGTAAAAATCCTACGTGTATTGCCAATGTGATCTGAAAATGAGAAAGTTATACAAATTGTCATTTGAATAAGATGGCAATGAACATCGAAGTCATCCTGCTTTCCACTTTATACAGGGGATTGCTTCTGTTACTAAGAATATCAAATCAAATATTTCCATAAATGCAGTAGAACTTACGAGTATGAAACCTCTTATTATTTTCTTTGATAACACAGTGTACTCCTCAACTAATTCTGCTAGATAGTATAATCCAGCGGCTGAAAGACATCAGAGTTACATTTTTATTGGATAAAATGGAAGAAATGACAAACATCTTGTAAGTATGAAATAGGTATGATGTAATTAAAACGATATTTTATGTATGTACATGATTTATAAATAGATGTAATAGCATGTCTGATTTTAAATTGCGTGTTTGACAAATAAGTGCGAATCATATTTCTCTACACAAGAAATTGATTTGTGTCTCAGAGATTTTGTAATACATTTTTTCTAATATGAGGAATCTGTCCGAGTTAATTTTCATTAATGGGAAACTATGTTTTTAAATAATTTTCTAAACTCAAGCTAACCTCTCTGTTTTAAATTTTTGATGCAAATTTTATAGTTAGGAATATATCGAGTGTACAATACCTATGGAAACCGTGACAAAACATATTTGTACAAATAAGGAAACCCAGCTCAATACATAAAAGAACCACATTTTAAGACTCGGTTAGCTGCACAGATAATAATTGTATATTTTTCTCGCATTGTTACATTTCACCACTGTCTGATGCTGATCATTGCACATAAATCTCCATAATTAAATCCATCGAACAATGAGCGCATCTAGAAAGGAAGCTTTGGATTTCCATCATATCTCTGACAGTATACTATACGTCACGTGAACTATCGATACTTTGCTATGTCCATCGTTGAGAACTACTGTTAAAGTTTGGTAGTTAGTGGCTGTCAAAAATGGTGTCAACAAGGGGTCCTAAATTCAAATTTTCCGATGGTGAAAAGGTGTTGTGCTATGAACCAGACCCAACAAAAGCTAAAGTCTTGTATGACTCGAAGGTATTGGGAAATAACCTTGAAATTCAATCGTTAGATTGAAAAGAAAAGATAACTGTATCTTCGGGTTGACGTTCCGATAGTTTTACAACCTCAATTCATATCATAACAATTACTCTTTTCACACCGATTTATGAGTGAAATAAATATCGAAGACACGTAAATCTATCGTTGGTTTTACCGCATTCAATTTATAGTACTATAACACGTGAATGAACCATTTGTTCATTTATAATAGTATGTTTCAAATTATCTCGAGTTTATGCTAATGCCGAAAATGTATAGAAATGATATAGATACGTAATTTTTCACACTGGTGTTTGATTTGTATAAAAACATTGATGTTCATTATGAAATTTTGTTTCAGGTTTTGGATGTGATTGTCAATAGAGATCAAAGAGGTCGCAAGGCGGTAGAATATCTGATACATTTTCAAGTAAAAAAATATTGAATATTTCTGATTTTTTATCGGCTAAAAATCGTTTTTAGAAAACTAAAAATATCGATACTCTATAACTCTGACGAATTTCATTGTAGAATACAAAAGTCTGTAATCATTACCTAATAGGTTCAGCTCAGTAATAGCATTTTCAATATTGCAACAGCATTCATAAGCAGATTATATTTTGAATTAAATATTTTTTTTATAAAACAAATTAGTCTTTATACAGGGATGGAATTCGTCATGGGATCGTTGTGTCACGGAAGAATACGTTCTCAAAGATACAGAAGAAAATCGCCAGCTACAAAGGGACCTTGCTCAAAAAGCGCAACTCCAATTGTAAGAATGTAGTTTGATAAATTTATTATCGATTGATATCAATTGGTCGGCTCTGTTCTTTCTTGAAAAGAAAATAACAGTATTGCATCTATAATGCCGAAAAGATATATACATGGTCATATGCCTTTTTAGCATACTAAAACTGGGAAGGTATATAGTTCTTTCAAAGTTTGCCTATTACTTTGGAAACATAGAAATGCTCCAAAGCTTTTTTGCATTAGAGATGCGATATCTTGTATATGCTTGCCCTGATCTAACTCCAGCATTGTTTTTTCAAAGAGGTGCATATCTGTACCGGAGAGAAAGAAAAAAACGAAGTCACAAATTGTCAGAGCGTTCGGCGGGATCAGGAACGGAACCTGGACGTAGAGCGCGAAGTGGTGGTAGTCGTGCTACTTCGGCAACTACTGGTTCTTCTGAAGATGGTAGCTCTGGTCAGCAAGACGATTACGACACTGAAGTATAACTTCTATTATATTGTTAATAAACTGTTTTCCACAGTTTTCCTACACTCAGTGATATTTATTTCAGGCTTTGTTAATACTCGAGGAGAAAACTCATTTTTCATATTATGTTGACATCTGAACACCTACATCTTTATACATATTTTATACGTTATAGGAGGCTGGCACAGAGGAAGATTCGGAAAGCAGTTCAGAATTTGGTGATGACAGTAGCGAGGGGGATGAAAGTGGAGGTGGAAGTCATTCTGGTGGAAGTCATCGGCCAGGTGTAGATCTTGACATAGGTGCTACATTGAAACGTTTGTTAGAACAAGATCATGATCTCATAACTCGTAAGAATAAGGTATGCTTTGTGTGCTGCTAGCTATTGGTACCGTCATCTTGGTGTATTCAATTGCTTCTTACAGCTCAATCGTTACTCAGTCCCTCTGAGAGGAGACACGTAATTTCGCTACTTAAAAACAAGAAATTTACATATTTTCAGACAGCCGTATTACCAGCACAGCCAACAGTATTAAACATCTTGGAAACATGGGTGCAGCACTTCACCACTACACAACTAACGAACATTCCTGACAAGCCGCAACGTAATAAGGCAAACAACACCATAGAGAAAACTGTAAACGATGTTAACATTTGTAGAGAAGTTGCTGACGGACTGCGAATTTATTTTGATTTTACACTGGCTGACCTCCTATTATATAGAGAAGAAAAGGAACAATACCAAAGCTTCAGATCATCTTTTCAATACACGGACCTTGAACCTTCTGTTAAAGAAGAGTCATTCGAGTGAGTATTACGGCTTCAAGTTCATTCTACAATATATCATGCGCCTTTATTTCTATCACATCGGTTTATTTGCGTATGATTATGTTAACCAGTGGTACTCTTATCTCTGCAGTAATACAGATAATCAGGTCACGATCAAAGAAGAACTCGAAGATACCGAATTTGCTCATTTACCACCGTTTAGCAGCCGTTTAGAACATGAATCTGAGGTGGAAAATACTTCACCTAAACCTCCGGTGGAAGCTAAGCGTAGATTACGCTCCTGTAGAGTCAGCTCTGTTGATGAAGGAAGACAACTTCGCTCGTACGATGAAGTTAAACAGGAACCAGGCAATCTCTCAAGGTGCTGCAGGAATTTCTTCAGTTTTTTCAAATAGAAAAAGGACTAATACAACAGAATAAACATTGCAGTGAGTAATTCTAGTGAAGAGCAACAAAGATAATGAATTTCTTTTTCTTACAGCATAGCAAGTACAAGCTCACGCTGTTCTAGCCCACGTGGATTACCTCTGAGATTGCCTGTCATTCCGTCAGCTCAAATAGGAGCTTTACTTCAACAGTCAAATGCTTGGCGCTTAGTACCTGAGTCTGAGAAACGTCAGAGTCCTTTGGCTCCATCCATGTGCTATGGTGCAATCCATCTTACAAGACTTTTTGGTATACATAATTACAAACACATCGTTAGGAAATAATGGAATCGAATAATTAAATTGAATAGATTTTCTAACGAGATATTGAGTGATATGAGGAAATTTTGATTCACGTAAAGATACAAGATGTCTTACAGATCAGTGTGAGGTAATATTTCCAATAGATTTTATATTATTGGATCCATTTTGTTTCAGTGAAATTACCTGACCTGCTCCAGGCTGTTGATATATCTGATAAAAAGCTCAAGACGCTTTTGAAACATCTGGATATGTTTTTAAGGCAAGTACCTATATCATGAATTTTATTATATACATTTCTATTTCTCCCAGTCGTTGGTTTGAGTTTCTGAAAATATGGTTCTGCTAATTTGAGAAATTTCGTGAGCCCACATGCACGGATGTTTGATCAATTCCACGAACAAATTAATTTTTCATTACAGTTTTCTGGAAATGCACCGAGAATGGTTTGGGGAACAATTTTACACGCAAGCAGAGAGTTCACCCCTCCGACAGATCGTCACTTTATAAAACAAGAGAAAGACTTAATAATGATATTTACCTATTGTAATTTTGTATCTAAGTTATAGAAAAAAAAAATAAAAAAATATGTCACTCCCCTAATAATTAGTAATACCTGTGGCCGTTATTTCCACGAATACCCATTGTCAAAACTAATGATTTGTAAATGAAAAATATACTAATCAATGAATTTAGTCCAACCAACTTGTTAAAGTTGTTTCATTTATTACGAGTAACGGTAATGTACAACATATCGTATATAACTACACGAAAGGGAGAGGTTTACGGCCCACTATGGGTCAAGGTGTGATTATACTGCAGCCTTGATGATGTCTGAATACTTCTTCACTTTGCTAGCGACACTCATATCGACGTATTTGTCTCCAATCGATACAACCATGCCTCCAATGATAGATGGATCTAGTTTAGTTGTAAGCAGAATGGTCTGCCCTGGTTTGAGGAAAGCCTTAAGAGCAGCTTCCAGTTTACCCTTGGTCTCTGCGTCCAATGGCTTGGCAGTAGTAACTTCACACACTACCTCTCCACGGTTTGCTGCCATGATGACTTTGAAAGCATTTATAACACCGTTGATATTTTTCATACGCCCATTCTCTGCAAGTAAGGATAGCAGATTGGTGGTCGCTGGGTTAAGGCTTGCTTTAGATCCAACAAACTGGAGAGCTTCAACCTTAAGTTTGCGTTTGATTGTTGGGTCCCTCACAAACTCAGCCAGTCTTGGGTCTGTCTTCATTAGACCCTTCAAGTAATCAGAACAATAGATATTTTACAATTATTCTCTGACCATTTTCTACCCTAATAAAATAACAATATCAATTTTATGAGAAGATAAGAATCATTATAGCTATTCTATAAGCTTACCTGGAATTTCAGCAAGTCCTTTTCCACAGCATCCAGAGACTTTTGCTTAGAGGCAGCAGAGAAGAGCGCAGAGGCGTAGCGACCATCTAGTCCAAAGACTTGTATGGGAGGCTATGATTAACGAAGAAAAATGTATACTTAAGAATTTTTCTACCACACAGCGATAAGGGGTCTCAAAAAATGACAGAGGTCAATTAAAACAAGGATTCAAACGAACGCTAGCAGCTGAAATAATGGAATAGCCACAGTGAATGTCAGAAGGTTTATATCAGATTCTAGAGGGCCTAATAAAATGTGAAATATTGACGTGATCGGGTAATTAATTTTCAAATTGAATTTCAAAGATTTTACTGCCGGACAGAGTAGGGTTACATAATAATTTGTGAAACATGTGTGATAATACAACCTACCTTTACCATCTGCTGTTGCACAGCAGTGGAGGAAAACGCCCTCACCTGAAAAATGATTGATTATTGTATATTTAGTTTTCGAATGAAAAAACTCATTATTGATATGTAATATGTGAATTCGAAGCGAGTGCAGACGACATTGAAGGCTGTACCAATGAAGAGAATGAGAATAGTATATTGAAGATGAATGAATTTTGATTTTAGTTTTTATCAACATTTATTGGAACGATATGAATACTTTTTATTCAAAGTCACAAGCGGTATGAGTTTTAATTCCTTAAAGTAACTAATAAATTTAAGCTTACGATGATATTAATCCTGCTGGCCGCCATTTTAAAGATCTGAGACGAGTCTGACGTGAAGTTGGTTACTTCTGTTACGCAATAGATATGAACTTCGATTATACGCGAACTTATTCGTGTTTGTAGACGACTTCACAATTCATGGATCGGTGTTGGTACGACTGGGTACGACCGCGGACCGGGTTTCCGTATAGCGTATATTTCATAGCGCAATGAAGGAAGCGTAATGTCAGATAATTATTTATTATTCTCTTAAATATATTCACCTTAATCGAGCTTTCATGTTTGTACGTATTGATGCTTGTCCCCAATGAAAAAGAAAAAAAAAAATGCATTTAAATTTTCGAGTGTAAAAAAAGTTTCGCCATACATTTCTTTGAACTAAAATTTTTATTCAAGTTTTATAAATCTTGGACCTAACCTCAAACAAAGAATTTATCATTATTTTTCGTATTCGAATAAAATCACAAAGTATCTTATTCATGATTGGTAATTTCAGTGATGGAGGAAGATGGTGGTAAAAGAATGAGAGGTCGAGCTCGCGGAAGAGCCCGTGGACGTCCTCGAGGACGGGCTAGGGGTCGTGGGAAAAAAGTAGTAAAGGTATCCACTTGATACTGTCAATTCTCAATAAATTTTATTTCAACTTTGAAACAACAAATAATAATAATAATAATAACAATAATAACCATGAGAAAATTCTATGATTACCAAAATTTGCATGAATTTCAATGGATTTTGTTACATGAAAAGATATTTGATGCTGAAAACTTCATCAAATGAAACTATACAAAGTTAAACGAATGTGCACTCACATTCGAGATAATATATGTTGTATTGATTATTGTATCAGATCATAGAAAGTGACGAAGATGAAGTTCCGCAACCAGTTGAAGAGACTCCTATGGAAACGAGTGGAGTTGAATCTGAACAACAGGAGCCTCAACAATCGCAGCAACCACCACCAGAGCAACAATTTGATTTGGAAGCGGATATATCACAGCTGGAAGCTCCGACTTTCACAACTATTAATCGCGGACCCCCTGAACCAATGTTACGACTACGATGGGATCACCGAGTAAATCTCATTGGAGAAAAAGTTCTAAATCCCATGATACACTGCTGTGACAAGTGTCTCAAACCAATTCTCATCTACGGTCGTATGGTATGAATATTTGTCGTATTTAAAACCTTTCTAAGACTCTTAGATCAGTTCTAATGGTCGAGTAGTAACATATCGTCAAATTAACATTAACAAGATCTGTCCTCTTCCAGATTCCTTGCAAACATGTTTTTTGCTTGTCTTGCGCAAAGAGAGAAGACAAGGTCTGCCCTCGATGCATGGAAAAGGTTTCAAGAGTGGAACAGACTGGACTTGGTACTGTTTTCATGTGCACTCACGGCGGAACTAGATACGGTAATGCTGGCTGTCGAAGAACTTACCTCAGTCAAAGAGACTTACAGGTTTGTCATTATTAATATGCAGATAATCCTTCTTTGTTTATTTATGATTTGGCTCATCTTTAATTCGCTTTAATGTATCCCTTTGCAATTAGGCTCACATTAATCATCGGCATATATCTGCTCCCCCACCACCAGTTCAAGGTTTGCAAGTCGATCAGCAATATATGCATTCTAAATCTGAAATGGATTCACAAATAACAAAAATGCCACCAGTTTCAATGCAGAGTGGCAGAATGAAGCAGGTTCAGTCCCACATGGTGCAACCGATAATGGGAAATGATCCCAGAGTTAATTCTATGGTGAATCAGCAGCAAGTAGAACATCGACAACAGCACAGACCGCAGCCTATTATTCCTATGCAAAATTATCAACAAAATTCTGCACCCCCTCCTACCAATGCCCCTATGAGGACTAATCTTATAACTGTACCTATCCAAGATACAAGTATGACAACACATGACATGCACAATCAGCAAAATCATCATTATTATCAGCCCCCTCCTCCCCCGCAAGTCAATTATGGAGCATACAACGTACCGCCTCCCGTTTCGCAACCGCAGCAATACTATCCTCAGCCACAACATCCGTCACAAGTTACGTACGCCCCACCACCCTCCCAGCAACAATATGGACCTTCTGGTTCCGCTCCGATTAGACCACCTCAGGCTGGGTATATGCAAGAACAACAATATGGCCCTCCACCTCAGCAGCAGCAGCCACCCCCACCTCAACCTCAATGGACACAGCATCAACAACAATTTTATAGATAGAAAATGATTTTCTTCTTTCTTTCTTTTTTTCTTTAGATTTGTGTGGTCCTATGAGAATCGATCGATACGTTGAGACTTATTTTTTTAGAAACCACGACTGGATTTTGAGAGATTTATCAGCCAATTACCAGTATCTATGACTAAAGTTGAAGCCATTTACTGTTGAGTTGTATCTATCGTTGTGGACGCTGGTTTTTCTTGTTTTTTTTTTTTTTCTTTTTCTATGTTTATATTAGAAATCTATTGAACATTTGGCTTTACTTGTACTTTACAAGTGAATATAGTATAGGAAAACTATATACACCATGAAAAGCACTTTACATTAAGACTTTACAGTTGTATTTTCACATTTTTGTATGTATTCTTGTAGACAGTTTGTAACAAATCGATAAAAGTTTGTTAGACTATATTTTCAAACTCAAGTTTCATTCATCTAACTTTTTCTTTACCATAGTTTTAATTTTTTTTCAGATAATTTTTATTGTCGTTTCAATCTCACTGGGAGCTCAAGAGGTTTTTAATAATATCGAAATACTATCTTCTGCACAATACTACATATTTACTTAATACAGTTCAATTTCACTATCATTATGAACACTTCGGGCTCTGAGATTAATAGTTTGTATTATAAAACAGAAAAATTGTAATCGGAAAGATTTAATATTGTACAGAATGACAGGATGCGGTGTATTTACAAAATCAATTATATTTAACATTTAAATATATTATAATAATATTACTTAAGTTCCTTATCATTTACCTAACGAATGTCCATTTATTCACGCAGCTTATCTTAGCCCTAAACTTTGCAATGTATTGATTCGTACTTACAGACTACATACAAAACATGATAAACTCTACTTATATTTCAAAAAGAAGTAAATACATCTGAAAAAAGTACGATCAAATGCTCTGCGAGAGTAACAGGCCAAGACGCTTCACTTTAAAACTTTAACTATTTGAAGAACTCATTTATACTATACATAAAAATATTTTTTTTTCAATTTTGAATCCATCACACATTGTTACTTAGCATTATATGTAACATGTCCAGTTTTCTTGTACCTTGATCCTGTCGCAATTATTTTCACGCGCTTAATATATTCGTAGCTCATTCTTTTACAAGTTAAGACATATTATGATCGTTTTAGACATGTGAGACTGATGTATAGTAGCGCAAGTCAAAGCCAAACAAACTTGATTATGCCTAGATCAGAGACGCCAAAACCTTTTCAATTGAGAAACTTGCCTTGGTCGAAACTCTAGCATAAACAGATTGTTATATAGTTTCAATTTCAAAGTGTAACATCATCTGTATATCACATAAAATAATAAAGTATTTGGAGGAAGACGGATATATAATTAATATAAAGCAAAGGAAAGATTCTTCTCGTACGAAACACTCTATTTCACAATTCGTAAACTGTGATTGAGACAACAGGATGAGATACGAATAATTATAAATCCCTATATTATAGCCGACGAAGAATTGGCTGATTTCAATATACCTATATTTATCAATCATCATTTATAAGTTATGGTTTTTGGTAATGCATATAATTCAATGTTCTTTTCAATTTATATTATTGTACTGGAAATTTGAGTGTCATATGACTGCAACGCCATTATTTATACTATGAGTTTTACTGATTGTTAAAGAAGTTCAAAGAGTTACAGATTACATAAAAAATAAAGATGAATTAACAACAACCCAGACAAGACGGTTATTATTTCTGTCTAAACTATGTAATCTGTAAGATCTAACTCTATGGGTGCATGAAAATATGACTATCCACTGGTTTCCGGCTTCGTAATCCAAATCCTGTACATCTATGAGATCATTGTGCGGAACCTCGACCAATTTTTTATATAATCTTATTGAAATCAGTCAATTCTAGGTGATCACGTGCTAGTGGACGGATGGTTGTGAATGTTTACATTAGTCTGAGGGATGAGCGGAGATGCTAGAGGTTTGGGTGTCGTAGATTCAGGTATTGGGATGGAAACAGCTGGTGGAACAGGAGAGTGTTTCTTACTTCTATCCGGTTGCCAGGGCTTGGCATGATCCTTACTTAATCTCTCGCTGAGAGCTTTTAGTGCAATTTGTCTGAAAGAAGATGACCAAAGATTATCAGTATAAATTCTCAAAAATAACTTTCAGACCTAAAAATGGTCGACATTTGTTTACCGACTTTGAAAATGTCGTTTTTTACAAACCTGCGCCTTTCGCTATCGTGAGGATCAATTCCTGGCAAGCTTATCACCAGCCCCGGTGTTGCATTGGACATATCAAATCTGCGAACAACTTTTTTACAAACACCAGTTCTGACTAGGAATCCATGAACAGTATTTCCCACTACTGCTATCGGAGGTTGCAGAACGTTTGGAAAAAAACTGAAAGAAAAATGATTTATAAAAAACAATAATTCACATTCTATGACTAAATATGTTCAGAAAATTGATTAATCCAAGTTTTTACTATTCTTGTTTCTCTTTTTACCTCGCAAACGTAAAGTTATCAGCCATATCGCCTCTCGTCCCGTTGTTGTGTCTCTGATAAAACCTTAAATATATCCATGAGATTAGCAAGCCGCTAAGAAACATTGTCGGATGTGTGCCTTCCACTAATCCAAGAAGCCAGAGTAGCAATGCAACGAACCAAACCATCAGTGGAATATTTCTATTCGTTATTTTTCCTAGCGGTGTTTTTATCAGAATGTGATCTGGCATTATCTGTTTCACAGCTACGCTTACGCCTGAAATTTGAATTGTTCAAATTTCGACCGATAAGTATCTTCTGTTATCTAATTCGAGAAAAATAATTGAAATAAATAATTTTAGTCATTAGTTACCTGCGATATAACCAGTCAATCCATGTATGTGTATGTCGAATAACAGGTCAGTATCGTTTGTGCACATGTAGAGGAATAGATAAAACAATGCAGATTGAACAGCGACTCCAAAATTAACTATGGCAAAGAATGTCATCATTTCCATAGCACCCCATAAAGGTTCAATTAACTTTCCACAAAGACCGACGGTGATAATATCGACGCATACTTCCCAGAAATGTATTTCGAGAAAACAGAATGTAAAAGCTGTCCAAATCCAGAATGCAGGTGGTAAAAGATAACCTGGTGTTACACTGAGTATTCTTACCGCCTCGTCGGAATATGATAGACAATAAGAGAATAAAACAACAACGCATATGAATTTAACACTTGCACTTGTGTTCCCTAATAGGGCTGCGAACTGTTGTCTTAGGTAGGGGATGTTTCTGCCTAATCCCTTTATTGTTGCCATTTCGATTTAGTTAAACAAGACTTATTTAACCTCTTTACATCGAGGAGACAACTTTACTTCTAATCTGACGTTTGCGCCAACTACTACATATCATATCATATGGAGTATGGACGTGAAAACTCGAACCCTAACCCAACGGCGATGAAAATCTAGGGTGAAAGTACTCAACGAGTTGGATCCTGATCGGTATGAAGTTGCATACATTATTCTGTCCTCATCTTTTCCAATGGCTTTCACGAAGAGGAAAAGACAGAGAATATATGCGCAACTTCGTACCGGTCGGTATCTATGCTTACGGCAGCTTGCTTACGGCAGAGCTTACCGTACATTTCTGTTTGCATGATCGCCAACCTAAGGTGATAAAAGATGGTAGACTCTAACCTCGAAATTTTGACGTTACGAGAATAAAGAAGGTAGCAATGGCGTTTAGTTCGTGATGAGTGTAGATCAAAATTGTTCACTGATTTTTTTATTTACAGATTATTCGCGTTCATTATTTTTCCTAGTTTCTTAATTTAACGTATCAATCAAATTTCCAAAAGGGTTGTTTAGTTTCAATGAAGATACTGAGTTATAGCGGAAGAAAGAAAATCTTTCAACTGAGGTCCCTGGTTCTACAGTATTTATAAATAACATCATTTTGCAATACACAATTTTTCGAATGATATCACTCAAACGAAAACGCTCATAAAAACATTTCATATTTCAATATTCTCCATTGAATAGGTGAATCTTTTTTCTCCATCACTGTCATTAACTTCATATTTGTATTTTATATCGTTTAAAACTTTGCGTTAATTAAAAAAATATATTTTCTGAAAATAAATAGAAAAAAAAAAAAAAGAAATATATAACTCGCAGTAAAAACTTACCATTCATAAGTTCATTACAGTACCAAATAATCTTTCGATGAGTTATATGTAACAAAAGATACTGTTTCTCTCAAAGCTGTGTAAATCTATAAACAAGCACGCTGATCTAGTAATAATAGTAAAAGTCTGTCCAATTTTCTTTACAACATCATCATGGTTTTATACCTTTTGTTATAATTTTACAGATACAATGCTATTACCCTGACGTTTATCTTTAAATACTGTAATGGCTGCGACGGGATCGGCAGAAGGTTCGCACTCGACGATAAACCTTATGCATGAAAATCTCTTTGAATTACGCTGTCTGCTTAGAGCTGGTGAAATCGGCTACAGCGCACGTTGTGAAATTGGTAAAAAACAGCTTTTGGCATTCACAACGGGAAACACTGATCTTGTACTACATTATCAAAGAGATATTAACTCTCCACCCATCGTCAAAAGGATTCCTTGGTTCCAAGGTTCTCATAAACGAATCTCAGCCCTTTGCTTTGATCCCTCGGGATCTTGGCTACTTACAGCCAGTATCGATGGATCTTTATACATTGTACCTGCGCTAGCATTGGTCGATGAAAATTCAAGCATAGATCACAGATGGGCAACTAACGACATAACATCATTTTCTTTGCTAAATACTCAATCTTCTTACGCTAGGTAATACTTAGAGCTATATTCAACTCAGCTTTAGATCTTTGAGCAGTCTAACGAAACGTTATATGAAACAAAATCGTTGAAATTCTTTCAATTCATTATCTTGATTCACAAAAACTCTTCTGTGTATTTTACTCATAAATGTATTACTATTTTCTAGGCCAAGCGCATTGGTATGGTGGCAAGGAGTGGTGGAATGTGGCCACGTTGGTATCATAGGCACTGAGCACGGGGAGATAGTGCTCGTTAATTTAGAGAGTGGTCGCCAAGTCGGCCTGACAAATGTCAAAGGGAATGTATCAAGTCTTCACATTTGTCAGGACAACAGTCTGGACGTTGTATCACTTCTCATAACGAGTCAAATACGCCAACAATGGAGACTGATCCTGGAACAGCGTACAAACGGCTACGTCTACCCCTTGGACAGCGGGAAATCTTTTCATAGGTCAAATCCTCTCTTGTATTCTACCGGAGGCCTCAATGATGAAGCTAAAAACTTTCCCACAACTAGGTCTCGGCTACAAGGGCTGAAACAACTTTCCGTAGAGAAACTGGCTATACTAAAGCAAAAGCTCGCTGAAACAAGGAGTCGGAGTTTAACCGGACCCTCGGCTAGACGAGGTAGTTACTTCCTCCACAAAAACTCAGGTCTTATTTTTGCGCTGGCCTAGGATCAAAGGGAAAAATTTGAAAGAGATGTTCGGTGTTTTTAATAGATGATTAAAAATTCTATAAAGCATTGAAACGTGTTAAGATGTTCCGTGATTACTTCAAATACAGATAGTTATTGTCCTGAGTGAATAATGTAGCAATTTTTACAATTTTGTTCCAGAATTTCCAAGATTCTAATAAATTTTGTTATCTTTTAGACAGTAGCAGTAGCAGTGGAACCGACGATACAATCACTGTTGGCCTAAGCAGACATTCTTCAGAAAGAAGAGTGGATTCACTCAATCCAGAATTTGTACCCCGAGATATGTTCCTTACGCCTCAATATACTCGTCACGGACAGCATCTGTACACTGGCTATCATCCTCCGACTAATCATCTTACTGTAAGGAGATGTACAATGTGTTGAACTTGAGTCAATATTGAATTTTGAAAATGGAATCAATCATGAATATTTTTATATAGATCCATGAGACCGATGCCTCTGTGGTGCCTCTGTACGTTCACAAGCTGCCGCCGTTTTGTCACGACATTTTACTCACTCAGCGTTTATTTTACGTAACTGATATCCACCAGAAATCTCTGTATATTATATCCTGCCCGTTGTCTGAAACCCGGATTGGTGGGGATAACGAGTTTAATCCTGAGGCAGTGATCGGGAGATTTTCTTTCACCAAAAATAATGAAGTTATAGACAAGGTTTACAGAGTAACAGATTTGAGAGGTACATCAACTAAGGAAGCTGGTGGTAATGTCGAGAGCCAATATGGCCTGCCTAAAAGGGTGGAGGATCTTAAAGTCGATCTTCCCCTCGTTGATACTTGTGTAGTTGTTACCAATCTTGCTGCTTACAAAATCTCGATAAGGTGTGTATTCTTAATGTTATTTTCGTTCCTATTTGGATAAAAAATATGATATAGTTCACTCCTTCTGACTATTTACGCTAACTTATTCAACAGGCGACCATTGCTCTCAGTTTTTATGGATTTAGTTTTGAAATACAAAGAGTTGGAAAGGGCTGAAAGATTGGCATTAGTTTTTGGAATGAATCTGCAAAACCTGTTGGAAAATGCTGGCGACATACTTTTGTCTAATAAAGAATTCCCACAGGCTATTGTTCTTTATAAATTGTCCAGAGTAAGTATATGCTTTTGCTAAGGGATAGTTCATTACAAAAGTTTCTAATTTTATTGATTGTGGTAATCCCCTAATGTTTTTTGATAAAACGGATACACTTATCCCATTTATACCTTTCACAGATTCTATTTTCCTCAAATACAATTCGTTATTATTTATTACAGTGCCGATTGTTAAAAAGTGTATTAAAATTCGCATCAGCTGGACATACGGCAGAATTATTGAGCTACGTTACTGGCTGCTTAGCACCGCCATCCGTTACAGAGTTATCAATTGCGACCAGAATACATTTGTCTAATTTAAGTGTCATGGCATTCACTGAACTAACTCTCCGAGCCTCGAACCAACAATCCAATCAGATTCACAAACAATTCTCGTGTGTATTCATGATTTTATCATCAATTTTCAAATTATTCAGATGAATTAATTTGTACATATATTATTACAGAAATTTCCTTGCTTCGAATACTTTCTATGACGAGGTCCTCGCCGTCAATGTTGCGGGACAAACCGGTCTCTGGGAGGTCTTACAACAGCTAGCTACTCAAAGAGGCCTCTATTCTCAAGTTCTAGATGTTCTTATGAAGGTCGTTAGGTCGCTGAATACAAACAACTCTCAGCTTTCACCTCTCCAACTAGATTGTACGTTGAAAAAATGGAACCTGGAGTATCTTGTGGCTAAGAAACCAGTTTATTTACCGTCTCATTACTTTCAGCTGGTCTACTAATGTGCCTAAGTGAATCAGGCCTGATTCAAGCTATGATAGTATCTCCAAACCTTGCCAAACACCATACAGCTTTTGTTCTTGCCAATCTTGCCACGTTACAATTGTTCGCTCTTCAGGTACGATCCTCGGCATTGAAGTTAATTGAAAAATGTGTTCCCCAATGCATTCAATTATGTTACTTATTTCTCTGCAGAGATTGACGGCATTGTATGATCCCACCAGTCCAGTACTACGGCCTTTACTAGTTCGCTGCCGAGCTCGAAATCGAACTACATCCCACAGTTCTCAATCTAGTCAATTTGATTCTCTAGATTTATCTGAAACTTTGGTAAGTATTATTTACTTACGAATATTTTTGATTCTTTTACAATTTCATCCAGAAAAACAAAAAAAAAAAACATTCTGATTCCAGGATGATGTAGGTGCACCGGTAGAGGAATTAGTAGAAACTTTTCTTCTCATTTTGCTGACTCTTATACGTAAGAGAACACCTAAGTTAAACTATGAACCGAAATTGATGCAACGTGTACAAGTGCCTAACACAGAAAAGGTGAATTATTTACTTTTACATCGAGAAAATTCGCAAAGATTGATTAATGCTACTTGTTTATGTCGCAATACTAATCGTCAACATAATTCCAACAGGATATCGAAGAAATAAACTCTAACGCAGATTTTAAACGGAGAGCCTTGAGTGCCGGATTCTCTCACGTAGCACTGATAAGAAATAACAGTGTCTTCACTTGGGGAAATGCCGCGCAAGGATGCCTAGGTGAGTTAATTGCTCTTTAACGCTTTTTCCACGTCAGAAGATCTCCTCTTACTAAATACTGATTATTTTCCACAGGAACTGGTCCAACGATGTCCAGATACGGATCTCCGCAGGTAGTGCCTACTTTTCAGAATGTCAAGGTAGAAGTACTCAGCGTGTCATGCGGACGTTGTCATTCATTGGCTGTGACTAACAACGGCGTTTATGCTTGGGGTGCTAGTCAGTTCGGTCAACTTGGGCTTGAAAAAAAGTTGCAATGTCCAAATCCGGAATTGATTATATCTCTAGCACAGGAGATCATCGTCGATGCGGTAGCTGGCCAGTATCATTCAGTTGCATTGACCAAGGATGGGAGAGTATTTACATGGGGCTGGGGAGTACACGGTCAATTAGGTCACGGAAATACAAATGAAAAGAATATCCCAACTTTGGTAACTTCGCTGCTTGGCACTATTGTGCGTCAGATAAGTGCGGGCCATGCACACACTTTGGTACTTACTGCCGAGGGTGATGTTTACACGTTTGGGAGTAACGTTTTTGGCCAGCTAGGAAATGGAACTAATATTAAATCTTCGTACCCCGTTAAAGTCGCATTGTTAGCAGAAAAGATCAGCCTAATTACTACTGGATATTTTCACAACGTAAGTTTGGTAACGATTGGAATTTGAATATATTTTATAGAGGATGTTACATCAGAACTGTTTTACAGCTGGCTGTTAGTACCACAAATAAATTATACACATGGGGAGCGAGTCCTCAGGTATTGCGTTTACAGGCGCAAGCACAAAAGAAGGCTAGAATACTTCAGCAACAGATAGCTACAGAAAAACAGAATAAAAATTCTGAAAGTGTAGATAATTATAATGAAAGCACACAAGATAATGACTCAGAAGCAAAATCCGAGCAGCATTACGCACAAAATAATGGCGCACAAGCTACAAATCATCTTTTGAGTAATACTCAACCACAGTCAAAACAGACTAGTAACGTTAAATTGCCAAAGAGCCCAAGTTTTCGAGGCATTAATGTCGGGATGATTGAAGAAGCACAAACTCATCTACAACCTACTTTAGTCGATACTAGTTTAGTTAACGGACAAATAGTACAGGTAAAATTAAGCTATAAAATATCAAAAAGATCGAAGACATAACTGGTTTCTGACTTACAAAATTTTCACCATGATCGCAGATCTCAACGGGATGTCATCACTCCAGTCTTTTGACAAAGGATGGGTCGGTCCATACTTGGGGGCGTAACTTGGATGGTCAAATAGGGAATGGTAGTCGTCGTGAAGTTACAATTCCTACGCCTCTCAGCTACAACCCTGCTTCTTCATTAGCAAAAGTTCCACCTAGAAATAACGGCTACAGAGCAAACGAGAAAAGACATAGTCCAGATACAGACAATGAGAACACCAAGGGCACAGGAAATCATAACGATAGCAAATCCAGCTATTCGTCAACAAATGGAAACGAAGATGCCAGGCGAGATGATTTCAATCGAGCGATCAAAGCTGTTAGCCTTTGCTGCGGTTGCGATTATACAGTCGCCATGCAACCAGGTTGGGCATAATGTTGTTTAGAATTGTTATTTCTTGTAATCCTAACTTTAAACTCTTATCATTTGCTAAGGTCTAATCCCTCAGGCGAGAGATGAGGTCCTTTATCGATATTTTTATTCAAGGAGGAACTGTTCTCGCATGGGGAAGTAATAATACAGCACAATTGGGTCGTCCTCCAGTAGAGGATGCGCGTGGTGTTGAGGGAAAACTGGTTTTGCTCAAATCTTCAAGACGGGTTGTTCGATTGCCACATGCCGCTCATTCAGCGCTTGATACCCCTAGTCAAGTTCCTAATATTCCCACTCCTGTTATTTCTTATAGAAGTTATGACGTCACCCCGTTAGCTGGACTCGTTCAGCCATTGAGTGTTGTAGAAAAGTCTTTGGGAGAAACAACTCTACATTATATACTGGAACGACTTAACGGATTATACGATAGTGCCAAAATAGTGGATAAGGTGAACACCTTCACCTTCTTATACGTTGTTTTTACGCGCAACAAATTTTTCGAGATGATTTATACGTTCTATATATTTACAGTGTATTCAATTGGGCAATTACCAAGCAGCTTCGAAGATTTCTCTCCTTGAACGTAATTTCACAGATGCTCTTTCGTATCAGTTAAAAATGTTGAATACTTCGCATCTTAAATTGCATAAGTATTCATATAAATGCGATGAAAAGCAAGCTGGTAATTTGAACGATATCTCAGAGGCAGTAGAAGATTCGAAAATATCTGTTTCTAAAACTCAACATATTAAAGAAAATACTGAATTGTTTGATAAACACATGGAACAAAATTTAGTCGATACTTTAGAAGAATCTGAGGAAAAAAATAAGATGAAAATGTCAGCTAGCAGATCTTTGGACAGCTTTCAATCTTTGGAACAAGAGTTACACACCTTTGACTGTCAAGGAGGCTCAGAAGAACTGTGCGAGGATTCTAAAAGCGATGATATTTCTTTGGACATTACAGAAGATGCTCTTGACAGTGTCGATGACGAGCAGAGGAAGAATAATCAATCTGAAAGTGTCAGTATACTTATTAAAAATCATGAACACATAGCGGAAAATTCTCTACCAAATTTGGTGAATTTAGCTCGCGCCCCAGTAATTTTAGAAGAATTTAATTATGATGGGAGGAATATCACTCATCAGAAGAATACAGGCTGTATTAATAGATCGGAAGACTTTCAATCACTGGCTCAGAAACAGCTAGATATGGCAAATAGAAATATATTGGGAATTGACGCCAAAGGCAATCAAGAGAATGCTGTAGTATCCGAAGCTACCAGTATTGTAGAATTTTACGTTAGAGAAATCGAAGACGAATCTCATGCTATGATGCGGGAAGTTCTGCAAATAGCTATCGAGTTTTGGATAAAACATAGTCTGCCGATAGAAAACCTGGAAAATGTATTACTGCAGCATATGAGCAAATTCTTTTACCCATTGGGTCTGCTATTGTTTTGGTACGCTGAATTGTTTGTTATTAATATTTCGTTGATGCAATAATAAATTATTCAAGAGATTGAATAGATGTGTGATACATCACTCTCCAGCTTGATAAAGTTTACAATTTTGAACAGTGAAATGATCTCCTGAGTTATTTAGAAACAAGCAGGTAAACGTTCTATCCACTAATATTTACTGTCTTCTATTTTACAGTCAGCACAACATGGATGGGGCAGTTATTGAAGCCCAAGATGATACCGAAGCCAATAGTTTGACTATGATGAATTCTTTGTCGACTAAGTTCTGCCTACAAGTCTGTTCCACTCTTTTGAAACACATAGATCAAGGTAGGTCGGAAATTCTCATTGAGAATTGTATCATTTTGAATATAATAGAAGACAATGCAATGTGTAAATTGATTCTTTATAGGCAGACCAACACCGGAATATATAGAACTACTCTCTCAACTTTCGGCTAAACATTACGGTCCACCCATTACTGGCTATCCAGGTTCAAATGGTAACAAAACTCCAGAACACATGCTCGATGGAGTTATCAGTACAATATCTTCGGACGAATGTGATTCCAGGCCATTTATACACATTAAGGTATCATACTTTAATGCGTAGGTTCTTCGATTCAGATATCTCAGGAATAATCTGCCTCATGTGTCGTCTAATTCCTTGCTTCTAACACTCTTTCGTTTTTGTTATCAGGGTCCGGATGACGTTTCTAAACTCCTTGACACGGATGAAGATATGATGGTATTTACTTGCGGGCATCATTTTTCTTTATCGGCGTACCAGTCAGAGATTCTTCCCAGAATGGAAGCAGAACTTCTGATGACAGGAAGTTCTCCGCTTCCAAATACAGTGCAACTTTTGGGGGATCTACTCCGTCAACCAGGCAAAGTAGAGACTCTGTGTCCAGTATGTATCCCGTCTGCTCTTCAAAATGTGGTAAAAACCACACCGAAAAGCTAAGTAAATTGACTATTCAAATGTCGTCCCTAATGAATGGACAAAAGTTTTTTTAAATTGATATTTCTTGAACCAAATGTCATACGAACAGCCTTGAAAGGTGAGAGAATACAGGTGTTAGGGTGATGAATAGAAAATTGATTTATATTACTGTGTTGGGTACGATTAAGTATAAAAGATTAGATAATTGGGCGCAGAAATTAATTAGAATGGACAAAATGTAGAAATTTTCGATCACGTCCATTGGAACATGCTGATTGCTATAGTAGAATTTATAAGTCAATATAAATATTTTATAATGAAACGGTAAATTTCTGGATATAGAATATATTGTGTCATAGAAATTGACTCTCCTTCTAATAAGGATATGTTAACTTTATAATTTAAATAGATATTTGAAGATCGAATAATACACACTCATATTTTTCGTGGGAGAGATATGGCAATAATATCCATTCTCATTTTTTCTCATTCTCTCAGAATACGAGTGTTTTCTGATTTTCATTATTTTTGATTTTTGAATCGTGTTGATAAGATATTTTCAATTATTAATAGAATTCACAGAATTCTTGTAAATATGCAGAAAAAAGATTGAAACTTGGTCGTATAAAAGACATTGATGGACAGAAACTAAAAGAAATAAATATAATAACTAGATATTGCATGTAAAAGACCAGGTCAAAGTTGTCACATCATGAAAAAAAATATACCTACTTTTCTATTTACTGTTTAATTATTTTCGATTATAGAGTGTTAGATTCCGTTCACAAGACTCATTGTCAGTTTAACGTATATTTGAGCATAATGGTGACATTGTCAGTAGAAAAAAAATGAAATTACAACTAATGACTGTAATTATAGTTAGAAATCGGAATTATTCGATAAGTTGTCAGGTAGTAGGTACTGTAAACACTTAACAATCTTAATATTTAGGTATGAAATAAGTTATTAAACATCATAGCTATTTATTATATAAAACAAAAATATTGTCCTATAAGTATAATTCTATAAAATTTGATTTTCAAGTTGAAATATTTAGTTTTTCAAGTATAAATACTTATTGAAGATTATATTATACGGTAGGATATTTCAGGGTCTGTACTTAGATCTTCCATTATTACGCTGAAAAATTTTGTGCATATATAGTATAGGGGAATAAACATTTATTAATTATTCACACATATGTTAGGACGATAGAAGCAACGGCAAACAAGTACATTCTAGATCTAGTCTAGATTTAGTCTCTGATGAAATATAAATACAAGGATCCAACTCTCTGCTACTGGAAAAACCGAAGAACTACTTTGGCTTTGAAAGTATCGAGTTTTGACGCATAATTTAACATCTGAATTCAGAAATTTCTCCGAAAACAAGTCCTTTCTCTTCTAAACTGCTCAAATACAAAAACTACATAGAGCTAAGACACATAAACTGTCTGTAGCATGTGATTATTGATGTATATACATGTAAGTACTACCGATGCATCAATGCATAATGTATATAAAACGTATTACCCTATGCTACGTATCCAAAAGTGATACCTTTTCAGTTGTTAGAGATGACTTTATAAAGTTATTAAATTTAAATAAGCCTTTATCATCGTATCGTCATACTAGTCATTTGTGTTAATCCACATTTTAGATAGACATTTAAGTCTGATTACCATTAGATCTCGTTATGGGTCAGTAAAGAGTTATGTTGAATCTGTGACTTTGAGTAGCACAAGTAGTGAATAGAATATATGACATAGTATACATCAGTTTATTTTGCTGATCTTCGTTTTCTTCCTTTAATGAGAATAGTTACATGTACCTATATCCAACCTGAATAGAGTCAACAGATATTTCCCCTATTTAAATGAACACTTTTACCTAAAAAATGATTGTCTCTTCTAAAAATGAGAATGTAATTCATGGTACCCATTATGTTTCAAACAGATAGTTTCGTGATGAAACTCTTTATGTTTTAAATGTAGCCGAAAAATGATCGGACACTAACGTTATAAATTTGAAGTGAAAATCTGGAAAATATTCGTTAATCTATTATAACTCAAGGATTGCATAATGGCCGAACTATGTTACAAGACATTAAAATATGAAACAGATAAATGAGCTAGATTTACGAAAACCTAGACTGTCTATGCAGTTTAAATAGCGTATAAAATTCGAATTGGATATTACTATAAAGATGAGTGAATTAAATTTGGAAATTTTTGCTCATATACAAAATTTGTATTCTGCATAAGAAAAACCAAAAAAGAAAAAAATATTTATTTTTGCAAATAATATTATCAAAAGAAAATCAAGTACGAATAATATTTCAGTTGCAATTATTTTCAACATGTTGCTATTTTGCTCCATTTTGCCGAATACACGATAATATGTTTGTAAGCACAATGAATTTTTTCTTTATTTAGTATAGAACGTATTCTGTTCGCATTATGAGATTTACTGATAATTATTGTTATAAAAATTTGTTATAAATCATGTAATCAGAACAGGTTGATCTACTTTGAAAAGACACTGACTGAGGTCTTTGTTGTAACGTTGGTTTGAAAATCTGAAGGATGTATTTTTTTTTTGTAAAAAAAAAAAAAAGAAAAAAAAGGTTTATGCAATACTAATATGATAGAAAATTTGCAAAAAAGGAATGTAAGGCCAATCGTCGAGAAAAATAAGTATTAGAAAAAAGAATATAATATAATTTGACAGGCATTATATGTAGAATGTCGTTAATGATGCGTTATAATCTACCTACAAATTTTTATCCTATATCTATTTTTAATTTATAATTGACAGAATGTTAGTGAATATTTATGAAAAAATAAACAAAAACATGTTATAACGATTGATCGATATGTTGATTTCTTTTTAAGTCCATTAGGAATCTCAAAAGACATTCGGAGTCTGTTTAATTATTTCACGTTCATCTTACGCAAGCATCACATTCAGCATTATATGTAACACAATAGTTCTTTAAAAGTCTTTTTTTTTTCAACCAGCCGAAGCGAACTTGCCTAGAAATATACTAAAAAAAAACCTTGTTTCCGATATTATGTTAGTAGGTGAAAGCCATGATGAGAAAGAAACAATAACGAGGCCAAGTTGTTACAAAATAATAAAACGTTTTACTTCGAATTGCACGTGGGCAGGTAGATCGTTATACGCAATACATATTATACAAACGAGTGATAAATCGATAGTTTTTTTTTTTTTAATCAACTCGGTGGGATTTTTACATTTTCCATCAGAAGCTATTCAGTTTCTCAATTTAATTTTTCATTTTTCAATCTATCATGACTGAATATTTTTAATTTTTTAATAAAAGAGCTAACAATCTTCACTATGGGTATATGCAAAACAGTAAATGATGAGTGATTATTTTTCTATTTAATTTGTTATATACTAAATATTAGCATTTAGCACTGGCTAAAATCTGACGAAGAGGATCGCGTCGATACCCGTTTTACTTCAAAGTATCTAATAAAAAGGAAACATATAATTAATTGAATGCAAGGTAGAAGCTGTTTAAGATTTGATATTTCATTAAAAAATAGCTGTAGATGTTGCGTAATTCAACTTTGATACTTAAGCTATATGATTATCGATTATTCGGGTTGAGAATAATTACTAGATACATCGCCTACAGCTCGTAGAAAAGGTGAAATAAGAAAACACTTATTTTATCTTGTATTTTCAACAGCCTTTAGCTATCTAAATTATTAATAAAATTATATACAAGAGGTTCTTTTTATCAACTAAACTTAAAGCTAAAGTTATTTAATTAATAAATCACTTATTATAGTACCTAGAATTATAAGCACTGTAAAATACAATCTAAATTTCAATCGGAGAAGGTACTTTATAATGGTTAATCAATTTTCTCAAATGGCCACGTATTATATTATCGTCACTACAAGTATTATATACTTTTAGAATAATTTTATGTGTCCCAATTTTCAGTTATATTCTAGCATTTAATTAATTGCACTTTTAAGTCCTGTGATATACTAGTTATACAATTAATGCTCGTGGAATGTAAATTGAGGAAGACCCTTTCGTTAACAAAGGGCAGCGCATTATTTTTCCGGAAACTTTGCAGATAAGGTGTAAATATTGACCTTCCTTCTTTCCTTGGCAGTATTTAGCGTTTCTCATGCAAAGTATATAGAGGCCTACGACGATCGCCTATAAAATTATACCAATTACTGTGTTAACAATAATGAGAAAAATCACGAAAACTTTCATCAATAATTCGTCATCCTAAGAAATATACAACGTAATTACGTCATTTTTATTTTCATTAACATTAACATTAACAAAAGAGTTTACAAAAAAATTTCAACGTACTTTACTTTGCTGAGTAATGAGAGCCGATGTTTGACGGTGGTCCTCGATTATGATGATGGTGTTTATGACCAGGTCCAGAGTACCTGCTTCCCGGACGGGAATGCACGATCGCGTAGTGATCGCTATTCGTAGATATCGATCTCGTCGAATTCATTGTCGAACCACCAGATGTGTAGCCAGGTTTACCGTTCAGAGAATATCTGAAAGAACAAAGGCAAATACGTGACTGAAAAATTTCCACTTCAATTCGACAATAATATCTACAGAAAGAAATCAAGCAAATAATATGGTACCAATGTACTACCATCGGCAATGTCGATCGTCGAATGATGATGAAACTTTTTTTTTTCCAATTTTTCGAACGACGGGATTACTATAGTATAATTATCAATAAGTACATAAAATGCCGATAGCAAAGTCCTGCAGGTTGATAAGAGTAATGTTTATTACAATTATGTGGATATAACATCCTGCCACAGTCGTAAAAATTGATAGATCATTAAATTTTGTCTCGGAACTTGTACTGTTTGATGAACCTGCAGTATAACATATAATATCCACGGGGGTGGGCTCGCCAGTCTACGTAGATGGGTATGTCCTTCGATGTCTCAATGATATAAACAACTTTCTGGAATTACGACCGGAGGGGTTCCCGCAGAGTGAGTAATAATAAAATATTACGACTTTAAAGCCGGTTTTATTGATCAAACGGAAGTTTATTAAGCTTTACAATGTAGAGTTTAAAGTGGAAGCCTGTAGGTGTTCGTTCCACACTTGTTCCGCGTAGCACACGCACCCTCGCTATGTTTTAGTGAGCATTTTTTCGGGCCTCTGTGTGTTAGTTATCAAGCGCGTTATTAACTAATATGGCCGGCTCCACGGATCATAAAAAGCCATTAAATCGGATTAGGAAGAGATAACAGGTTGTGAAATTTCACGAAGGGATTATTCATCGCGAAGATTTAAGGATTGGAGCTGCGTATAAAACAAATGTACAAATATGAACAGACGTCTGGCCTAGCGTTCGAAAGCCCGTCACTCACTACAAACTCAGACCATCGAATTAATAGAACAACCTGTTGAATATCGAATGAAAAAAAAATCACATATATCGGACGTAGTTTATCGCCTTGTAAAATACCAGAATTTTTTTTTTTTTTTTTCGCCCAATAAAACTGAAGTATCTTTCTCTCCTCATTGAATAGCGTTTCGATGTGAAGAGCAGAGCTTTACTTCGGTCTCTGCGGGTGCAGGGTGCTCAAAAATTTGCCAAAAGGATTGCGTTTGAAAAATTCACATGTATTAGCGATTGCAGTGTGTCGTATTGTGTATTTTCGTTTAAAAATTCGTAGCTGCAGTTTCAGCGGGATTTTCTGAAAGCTCGCACTAGTTGCTGACTGCAGTGCAGTTGAATGAGGAAAATAGAGAAGTATTAAAAGTATAGTCGATTAAATCGAGAGGTGGACTGTCGAGTATAGGATATAATTTACGGTACTAGAATGAGACACTAAAGCCAGAGTGGTTCGTTGATCCGTTATGGCCCGTACAAATATGCGAGACTGGTAGAGATAAACCATGGGTTTGCAGCTACAGGCGTCCATGAATTATACATCGACGTACGGCATTGTTACAGAACTCTAAATTGCCATCTTTCTTTTAATTAATGCAATTAAAACAATACACTATACGCTTCCGCGTTGTTAGCATACAAATATGGGTGAATCTATGCCGCGGATATGGAGTTGCGGAAATCAGTTTTGAACAAGTAACGCGAGTACAAATAACGTGAATTCATTCCCTCTGCTACTGCAGCACTGATGCACAAACCACCGAGCAAGTTCATGCGGGTAACTTTTACGATTCATGGAATTTCTCATTATAACTAGTAACTATACCACGGTGAAAAACTACGCGGTATTAATTTCCGGGAGTTTCTTCGCCATAACTATTAACGCAAGTAAACAATAATCTGAGTATTTAGTATCACGCCTACGCCCTTCACTCTCATAAATCTAAAACATCCCTAATCCTCATATTTCACGTTCGTATAAATCTCATCGTTATAATAATTGAATATCTATATAATATACCACATGCAGATTAAGCAATAAAATAATACACACGATACGTCAGAGTCCTAGCTCTCGGACGATGGCTTGACATGGCGACACGACGAGCCTAAGCTATCCCGTTAACGAGATAAGAGGTGTGAGTGAGCCGATTTATTCTTTATATTTAAAGAATAAAAAATAAAAAATAAAAAATAAAAAATAAAAATAAAATAAAATGGTCAATCCCTCGCCATCTCACGTATCTATCAGTAGCATTCGCCGTGACTATTATATGTGATCGAACAATGTAGGCAAACTTTATTATTATCATATATTTGAATGGTTATTGAGTCAGCCGTTCGGAAAGACGTAAACGTTGGGATTCTGGAAGGTATCTCAGACCCCGAGTACCAATAAGTTACATACATTATACTTCTTCCTAGGTGTGCATTTGACGCGTATTAAAATAAGCTTTATACGAACTCGTAGGAATAAATGTATGTAAAGCTCGAAATACGGCCCTATTTCTATCGCTGTACCATATATCTATACCTACCACGTGGTAACTTAGAGTCGGAGGTATAGTGAAGCTGACCTCTTGACCCGACACGTTTGCGTCGTATCAGGTGGAGGTATCGGTTACACCAGCCCCGAAGGTCGGTTCAACGAGTAAAGCAGTTGAGGTAGGTCGGCAATAGCATGCCTGGCCGGATATAAGATATCCTAGCGCACCTACCGTCTTCGAAGAAAGGAATGTTTTCGTATTATATGTAAAAAGATTACTGCAGCGTATTAAAGAAAAAACTAAGTGCCGTATAGGGCTGCAAATCGCGGTATGGAATCTTGGTATGTGACGGTAAGGTCCTTCAGGAATTTTAAAGAAATTTGTAATGTGGATAATCTAGGCGCACCTTGGCTATACCATCGCTAAGGTCTTCGAGCTACATTATGTCTTCTTCAATAAGTTAAAAGATTCATCCCTTTTACTCCGGAAGTATCAGTAATGCGGAATATTACCTTGAGCCGTACTGAGATCCATGCCAGCTTCGGTAAGGGTCGTAATCTTCTATTATCGATGGCTCCTTCTCAATTATCTCGGTGCGAGCGCAACTGCAGGACATCGCAGAGCATAGAAAGATGTTCATGATTAGCATTATCAGAAATAGAACACCCAATGCAACAGCTAGCCACAGTAGCCACGGGGGATGAACAGATCCATCGTCGCAGATCGGTTGGACAACTGAAATAGACAAAGACTCGTATTTTTTTTCGTTTTGTACTCATTTTGAGAATGTTTCAGGATTTCGATACATCTTACGATTACTTCAATCACACGAGTTCTAATTAGAAGTTTTAAATAGAGAAAAAAGGTTCGCTAATTTTCTGCTGCAGTAGAAAGAATTTTTTTTTTATATTGAAGGAAGAGGCCTGCTCATTCAGCGAATTTAGCAAATTAATTTTGCTACACTCGCTGGATTTTCTATACTGCAGAGTAAAAAATTCAGGTTGTTCGTATATATTAGCGATTATTTTTTTGCTAATTTTAATCCCCTGCCATTATGGGGCTGCAATTATAATACGTAGCTACCGCAGGAATTCTCTGGATTTCTGGAAGCAGCGTATCTCGAAAAATTCTTCCAAGCAATACCGGGATGGATTTTGAAATGCAAATTCGGTTTTCGTCGTGTACAGATGGGTAGGGTCGGAGTGGTCATGCGATCAGAGGACAAGGGCGAACGTGGGCGATGGTAACTAACCGTTGGCTCGTCCTCAGCCTTCAGGCACTTTCAAGACCCCTCAGGCCCCGAACCGCGCCCTGGAGACCGGTTCGCGTATACGCAGAAGAGAATTGGCCATAATAAGAGGAGTGTGTACCACCGACACTCGGGTAAGGTGGACTCGCTAAGTTAGGATTATAGAGGGTCCGTTTCATCTCTTCCATTATATCCCCCGACTACTCAATGGTTATTCATATCGCGATTGATTTATCCAATAAAACGTTTATCGCATGCGGTGGATCTAGCCGTATCATACTTGCTAGTTGGGGTTGATAATGCGAGTAAAAAATCCGTATAGGAATCCGAAGAAGAGGCACGAGGCACGAGCCAATTCCGTTTTGTCGAGTCAGACAAAACGCTCGGGGATAATTGAGACTGTTGGTAATTGAATAATTCCCGCTAATCATACTTAATCTTTGGAAACGCTGAACTGGTTTTCTCATCTCCTCGGAGCTAGATATTAATCTTCGCGCGTTTAATAATTCACTAACCGAGATAACCGAGCCAGTAGAATCAACTGGCCGTTTGCGCTTATCCGACGCGGATTATATCTGCGGCCGGTAACAAAATACAAATAATTAATAATCTTACGCACCATTGTTTACAACCCCTTTATAAATTATTTAGCGCGATGTGAAACGTATACGCTACCCTTGGTTACGGGTAAATTGTATAATTCCGAGGAATGGTGTCCGATATTTCACGAATCCAAATCCATTCTTTTACTCACTATCCGTACTTCGGACGTGACGAATTTAACGTAACGTACGTTTCACACTTCATTCAGTTTTTCAGTCCTCAAGCTCGCGCAGAACTTATGTAGAACCAGAAGTGACTAACGGAATAAAGAACTGTTCATAGATTAATATTCATTCCGTAACGAATCGATCACATACCGTTGAGAAACAGTTTTTCGTTCAGTTATTCGTACTCATTGGGTAATTAAAATACATAGATTATTATTTGACGAAGAACCTTATAAAAGAATCATAATATTGCGTGAAAGAAAAAGGAGATACATCTACTCTATACCCTCTGCAGTATCGCGTTCAAGCTGCGGAACGCCCCTACCTGCTAATTAAGCTAGAGTGCTAATGATTATTCTACCCAATTAACTCATACAACCGCTTGCTGCCCTACCCCCGCCTGTTCTATGCTTTTGCCCAATTCTACAACTTCTATATTGTTAACTGTGTTAGTAGCGATTACGGATAGTAATCTGAAAGTTTTGAGAGGTCGCTATGGCTGACGGGGCTGGAACAGTTCTTGGCACCTTGCAAAGCAGTCATAAGTACATACATATACCTACTTACGGTTATCAAACTATGCAGGCACGGGTACTACAAATTGCACATACCCATATACCGAGGAGTCCAGTTCGTATGTCGGAATTAATATTAGGTTCTAATCATAAGATATGACGTTGATGCGAGGAAATAATTAGGACGAAATGCTTGCGAGCTTGGGTTAGCCAGATTTCGATCAATTGGATTCAAAGGCTGAAGTAAAGTCGATTCTTAGATCTCCATTCTGTATTTGAAGTCCCTTGCTGTGATAGATACACAAATTTCAAATTGAAATAGCGGTATTGTCATTATACTTTTTTTCTTTAAATTTTGATCACCTTACCATAGAATTTTTCGAGACACAAATGACTGAATTAAGCTCAGGATTTTATCTGCATAATTCATCTTGAAGTTTTCGAGCGATTTATTAAACAAGCAGCTTTGCGTCAAGTTGAAGAAACAGTGCTTTGAAAAAGACATTTTCGCCCCATCGATGATTCTTTTGATTCGCTCAATAATTTTCATCGCATACTACGAGTCCCGTCATTTCACGTCGTTTTGAAATTCTCGGACGATCGGACAAGTCGATTGACATACCCCTAAAATTATTTTTAACGTTTCTTAGTCTTCAATTCTTCAAATTTTTTACCAGAAACAGCAGAGTCAATAGGTGAGAGGTAGAATAAAATATACTATCGATTATATATATCAACACTCTATATCTTATTGAACAGTATAGGTATATTGATATTACGTATAACGTAGGTATAGCACGCCTTTCGCGTAACGAGCAAAAGCGAAGAAAACCCAAGTTTCGTTGTCTTTCTTAATTGCTCCGAAATCTGGGCAGTCATCTCCCCTGTTTTTTTGTCACGACCAAATTGGTTTTCTGTAATCTTCGCGAGAGAGAGATGTCACTGACGTAGAATTCGATATCATGGTTCGCGGCCGAGCCGCGTGGAAACTTGGGACGTTCAAAGAAAAGAGATTAATAAAAAAGAAAAAAAAAGGAAAAAAGAACCACAAAGAATATTTGTCTTCGATATTTGACGGCAATTCTCCCTTAAGTATTTCTTCTCGACAGAATTATCTGGACGCAAATGCGCATAGCTGCATTCGCTCGCGGCTCCGTACAGCTTGCACTACTATATATTGCACCCTTGCGCAGGTAGATATTTTATGCAGATTCTTAACGCTTGCGCTGTATATTCGACCGTGGTGAAATCGTGGTGAGCTACGCATTGCCAATACGTAGACATATAGGTATATGCTATATGTAGCCAGCAGCTGTAGACGCGACCGGTAGATATTATTTACTGCCTGGTCGAAGTACGATGCTGTTTTTATCTCCATTCGAATAATCGTAAACCGCGCATAAAGAGTCGCGCATAGGGTCGTTGCGGTTTTTTCCTATCCTCGCTTCTTCGCTTCTCCGCCCTATCGTGTTTCTTCCGTGTACCTTATTACTGCCTCGATTTCTTGCTTTCCGACCGTCACGTGTTCCGAATGAAATTTGCATCTGATCGTTATCCCCTGATCCCTTCTTTTCACCCTTATTTTTCGACGCGGAATACAAAATAGGCACTGCAACGATCTGTATTAAAACTCTTTGAGAATTGTATGTGGGTTCATTATGGCCTCGTGATATTATTCCAGGTCACCCAGTACGCGAGTATACCGAACAGATAATCACGGCTACCGCGCTACTCGTCCGCATGATCCATCTCAGAAGTTTTCGAGACGCTATCTGTACGTTATACCTCTGTGAATATCAAAATATCAAAGGAATATCTCCCTGTCACGAATAGGAGAAGGCGGCAGTGATTAAACCCGGCAGCGATGTATATCGGGCGTTGTTATAGGTAGGAATTGCCCGAAGGAACAACAGGAAGAGCTGAGACAGTCCGTTGTCACGCGACAAGTAAACCTGCAACGAGTGGACAAGCGCGAGACACCTTCCAGTAGATAATTAACTTTCACCTTCTTCTTGTCCAGAGCGCAAGGAATGCGGAACACTTTTATTTATTGTCTCAAAATTCATGCTTCATATATCTTTGTTGGTCCCAGCCGCGACCGGTGCGGGATTTCTTAATACATCTCGCTATTAATGATCGTTCTCGGTATATTGTTTCACCATCGGATATTTCAGACCCCCGACAATTATCGAGAAGGTAATTTATAGTTATCGACAAAATCTGATCACGAAAGCGGGGATTTCTAGCCCGCGCACATAATTGTTGCGCTATGAGAACGGCTCGACGATATTTAATCGTTACATTATCCGAATGCTATGGGATATTTACTTTCTATACGATATTTTAGCCGCGGCTTTATAGACTGAAAATCACTTTGCAAGTACTGCGTTCTAACGCTATAGACTTGCGCAAACTTGCGTATAATCGTATGCGACTCGTACGCAGGTATGTGTATAATGTGCGGATGAGCCGCATTACGGAAGTGTGCAAGCTTGGTGAATTACGTTATATCAGTGTATGCACCGTTGTATTAATCTGGTTGTGAATAATTGCACATCGCGCGGTATATGGGTTATCTGAGTTGTTTCAATACCGATAATAATAACCATTATGGTAATATGGTAATGGTATAATAAGGAGTAGCGATAACAGCGCAAGCGTAACCTGCAGCATTACAAATCAAGATTGAAGCACCGGGTTGCTTATTTATACATTAGGTATATATGTCTTTCGGTAAAATGAAAAGCGATGCAGTGGCGACATACACGTTCGCATATTCAACCTTACATACGTATGTATATGTATAAATGAAATATCTAAAGGAACGACACAATTCTTGTAAAGGTATGACGCAAAGGCATTCCTTTTGCACATTCACCTACCTATATGCGTTACCTATACGATGCCTAGTTTTCATGCTCTCACCTAATGATCTGTCAAACGTAAATACAGAAGCAAACTGCAGTGCAGAATTCCAGTAGTAGTTATTGTCTGTACTTGTGTTTGTGTAAACGTGAATTTCAAACCAAGATTATACGCGTGTGTACATGAGAGTGCGAGAGAGTCGCGTACGGTAAGGTGGGTAAATGGTAATTTTATAGTGGACTGGAAAGTGGGAACCGAACCGTTATCTACAAGTCGACAGACAGTTTGTGAAGGCATACGAGATCAAAGAGTCACCAAGAAACAGCCTCGGCTACATTTTAGAGTTTTTTAGAACGCGGAGGAAAATAGCGGCCGAAAATCCACCACTCATTCACATAAGAATCCACTTTCTAGCCCGTAAGTGAGAGATGTGAAAGAAAATAAAAAAATAAATGAGAATAAAGTCGAACTGACCTCACGAAGTTATATTTTACTATAACTATTTGAGTAGGTATTAAAAGATCCGTTGATGAAATACGCAAAGTGATGTCGTACCTACCATCTTATCGGGGGCAAGAAATCAATTTTAGTTTTTAATAAAAGCGGTTGAAACTCACCAGGCGTGTCTCCAGGATCGAGAACAAAGACACTGGTTCCAGCTAGAAGTACACCCTCTTCACCGGCAAGATTTTGTCCACCGAGTTGAAAGCCATCCTTAATACTGTCGGCGGGGTCTCCATCACATATTGGAGTTCCACAGCTACCTGTAAAACGTATATGGATTCTCTAGTATAAAAGTCAGTTCTACTCGCATAGATTCTTTCAAGCATAAACATATATCCGCCTAGGAAAAAAAAACCTGTATAATAAATTCCCATAGTCTAGTTTCACGCGAAAAAGTATCACGTGCGAAAGTGATGCGGTGAAGATCGTCGTTTGTTTTCTGACGTGTTCTTTCGCGTGGAAACTGTATATTATACATAGGTGGGTTTGCAGATTGGTCCCTTGTAAACCTTGGAGAATGGATTTGAAATGGGAATAGCTAACGGCCGAAACTCCCTTGTCTAAATCCTGATAAATAGAAATTAATGTCTATGGATGCCTCACCCTCGGTAGGTAATATCAGCCGGTGTACTAGCCGCCGTAAATACAGGTTTATGGGATAGCGGTGTCAAGCTACGTGCTTTGCTATCTACGGCTATTCTGAATACAATGCTGGCTGTTACACGGGGGAAATAAAAATATTTTACCTTCCTATTCGCCCTAGAACTTATATCCCAAGCTTAGATCATTTACCAAGAATACCATGACTGCCGTGAGTATTCCATATGGCTTGACCAGAGGTCGATATATACCAAACAAGGCTGCATATAGGTGAACTGCCTGATTCTTCTCATCTAGCTGGATACCTGAGAATTTCAAATTATTCATCATTGAAGTCTTACCTTTGCAGACGGCGATACTGCACTGAAAATGAACCTGGGAGCTGTCGACGAAACGGAACATTGAGATGATAGTCGCGTCAGCAAATCCTGTGCTTGGATCGTACGTGAATTTTGTAATTCCTCGACCACCCAATGGACATCTGTAAATAGCAGAACACAAAGGCAACTGTTCGTTAGGGTGGTTGAAGAAGAAAAAAACACAATTCTAAGATTAGTAGTTGATCATCCATAGTCTTGCTCTTTTTTATAAGAAATACCTCATCGATAATGAAATTGACGCTAAACAGCTACTTTTGGCTATTCAAGAATTTGACTGTGAACTGAGATTCTTGTTCCTTTTCCCTTTCCCCAGGAGAATGAGTTTCTCGGAACATCAGTACTGCCTCATCGATGTTGAAATTTTAAAAAATGCGAAAGATGTATCGTTAAAAAATCAGGGATACCGCTGTTCCACCAATAAAAACTGATTTTTTTTTGCAAACGAACAACTAGCTATTTCAAAAATGTTTTTTTTTTGTTCAACTACTCTACGGTTTATTCAATACTTGGAGAAAATTGATTCAAGAATGTGAAGTTATTTGAACACTATTGAAAATTGTATACACATCGCCTAATGCAATAGAATTGCACGAGGCCAAGGGACCCATTAATTAACTTTAGGAAGTTTGAATAGGGTTCAAATTCTAGAAATAATTGCAAGAAAGAAAGTAAGGTTGGAAAAAAGTTTCTGCGTCAGTAAGATTCAAATGATAGTTTATAGTTACAGATATGGAAAGAGAGTGCATCTCTATAAGTTCGAGGGGGTTTCACAGAGGAAATAATTCATTATTCAATGTCTCGTTTTACGATTCGGTGACTCCGTTGCTTTTTCTCTAGGAAAATTTCCGTCGATTTTATTCACCGTTCCGCGTATAGCTACTATATTCCACAAGATGAATAAACGATCAGTTAATTCTTCAAAAAATTCCTTTAACGGTGAACATAATTTCTTTGAACCCGCAACGGAAATAAACAGACTGCAACGCTCGACTACAAACTTATAAAATATCGCACCCATCTGTTTCCAAGATTATGGAAAAAAAAAAAGGTGAATTTACATTCTAACAAATCAAACTCTTCCATTACATTGCTGCTGGACTTTCTACGCCGCCAAGCGTTAAACGATTCCTGGCACGCAGGGGGTAGCCGCCGTAGGAAGCTGCCTTGACACGCATGCATTCAACCGTGTAGGCATACTATTCTATACATCATATTATATTATATTATATACGTCTAATATTAGAGTGTCGGATTATGGTCTATGCAGAGTATTACCATACATACTCATGCATTGGTTTAGGAATTTGTAATTAGCTATATATTCAAACAATAGTCGTGGTGCACGTTCTAAACGATACCGATACAATTGCTCTTTCTGATTTTACCAAGCAACGCGTTTGGCTGGTCCTAATCTCCCACAGTAATTAATGTTTCATAAGCCTTTGTACAATGAATTGCGGCTATGGCTGTAATTAAACTGAAGTAATGATCGTTAAGAGTATTTAAGGTCTGTACTCACCCTTTGTCGTCGATTAGATAGGCGCTGCTGTTCCGTTTGTTGAATGCAAGACACGATTTAACACGGATACCATACATTCCTGGAAGAAAAGACATATACGTTATGGTTGTCGTATACTGGCAATTAGTTAGGTCAATGTGTACATCGGGAATAAAGTTACTCGATATAATACAGGCGTGAGAAAATGTTGAATAAAAATCGTCGTTTAGGGCAGAACATTCTTGGACAATGCTTTATGAATTTAGGCACAGAGTTATATTGATGTGGTTGAAAATTATGCAAAGGTATAATTATACCAATGTAATTAAGGTGCTCGCTGACCAGGCAGTAATTATTTGACAAAAATAAAAATTACATCACAGGATGTACGTTGTTGCAGTCCACGTGCCGTAGGAGAACCTACACATGTTACATCATCTGTCAAATCGTTTTACATGAATTCACAAGGTCACTAAGACCTCTAAATAGACAGATAATATCTATGAAAAGTCATGTCGGTGGTTTCGCGTCTCTGAAAATACGTTCATTCAAGATTGTAATAAAGTTATACAGGCCTACGAACCATCAGGACGAGATATCTCTGCTCTCAGTGTGTAATTGTGGCTGTAGATGGTTTCCTGTACCCGGTGTCCTCGGTCGAGGACTCGTAGGGAAACCAAAGAAGTCTCATTTCTGTAAAAAGAAAAAAGCAAAAAATTTCTTTAAATCAAGTGAAGCCAATGAAAATAAAAGGCGTGGATGACATTTCTGCAATATCCAGTGATTTTACTGTGCTGTTACCATATCACGTAAATTATTTAAGTGACAAAAAACGAAGCTCACTTCCGGTTTTTTGTCTGACCAGTATTCGCGGTGGCAATATATGAGGTCTATCTTGAAAATGGAATGACGAAGAAAAAAGAATCCGGTTTATCCGGTTACTGATCATTTGATAGTTTCGCATCAATATGAAAAAAAAGCTAGGTCATTAAGAAATTGTCAGAAAGTTTAATGAGCCCAGATTGTCCTATTTTAAATTATTTCAGGATTCAGGTCATGGACGAAATAGTGGTATATACATAACGTTCTTCAGATGGGAGTGTTTTACAATGGTTAAAAATAAGTAAGACCAACCGATTTGCTCCATAAGACGGATCCATTAGCGGTGCGAAGGAGAATTCCTAACGAAGCGACTCGCACGCCAGTGATGCAAGCTTGCTTTACGTGAATCAGCAAGAAGTCTTTGAAGGCTGTCATGCATTTTTACTTTTTTCTATTTGCATCGATTCGCGTGTTGTATAATGTAATTTGTAGCAGGACGAAAAAAAGAAGAAAGAAGAAAGAAGTAAAAAAGAAAAGAAAAAAAATGATTATAAATCCGTTCGCTACAGTTGGCGAGACACTGGATGCACTTAACGAGTTGAAAAATGTCAGAACCAATTAACAACAGGTGGTAAAAATGGAAGATCTGAAATTCAATTTAAAGGACGATCGACTCACTTGGCATTTTTAAAGCCTGCTTTGCCACAGGTAATTACGTAGAACTTGTCATCCGCCAGCTCTAGCGTCTTATGGATTCGGACAGCGATTGGTACAGATCTTTCCTCTTCCGTCTTCTGCAATGAAAAATTTAATCGCTACATTTAGCAATTCCTTTCCTTCACGTCTCTTTCACTTTTATCGTCAGACCAATGAAGAAGAACTTTTGAGTTCTCTATTCTAAACTTATATAACGTAGTCTAACGTAGTTTTCGATCTAAATGCAACTCACGTTGTTGACTAGGACCCCACAGTAGTCTGGGGCACCTGGAACGGCATGAAGATTAATTCCAAGGGTCACATGCGTGGTTCCATTGCCGAGAACCATGCACTGGGGTGTCCGATAATCCCGGGCGTGAACAGCCCCGAGAAAACTCTGGTTCAAGTTAGTTCGTATGGTCATATATCCGTCCTTGCATGTCGCCGTCACCGTTGGCTGAAACTCAGTATCCAACAGCTGGCCACTGACCTGTAACGAAGTAAACAAAGCCATCACAGTATGTAATTAAATCTATAATAAATTAGGTCCCGCTTATCCGCTGCGTAAAAAGTGCCTTTGTCATGGATAACAGTAACAGTATGTTATTTGCGTTGAATTGTTTCCGAAATTTCAGATTTTTTTGAAGTGGCGAATTAATTGTGCCACTGGACGCGTCGCGTGGGTCGATTCAGAGCTATTTCCACCTGGCTGAAGCGAACACTCTCGATTTATGAGCGCTACGCTTTGAGAACTAGTTCGGAGTATAATGAATTAATTTAGTAGAATTAATACCGATTTTTGCCTGTCGCGGGCATAAAACGATCCGAGAATTTTTTTGAATGAATTAATGCCTTTGACAAGACTGTTATTAAACGACAATCACATTTTCGTCCCATCCGACCGCAGCATGCCATATTGCTATCTATTACTTGTCTGTCTCGATCCTATTTGCATCACAAATGGCTATTATACGACCGTTATGCATGAAAGATTGGCTACAAAACAACCTAAGAAAACCTACTTGTGTCCTACAGACTCTTCACCGTCGCTACAGGCGGAAAGCCTCCATTTGAATGCAGATCAGCTGCGATCCATGCATATTATGTGCCTTTCCAAGGGCTTCCATAAGTATAGGTTCCTACCCCTCACAGACTGCATACTATTTAATACTTCGACCATCCTATTCCCATCTCCATTCTCATTCCCATTCAAAGAGCAGACGTAGCGTGGAAAGAAATTCTGGTCAAAATGATGAGCCGTCTTTAAACGGTGCGATAAAGAACCTACGAGTCTTTGATCTATACACCCGGCGCAGCATCTGATTTGGTCCATATTCTCGCGGCATGAAAACGGCACGGTATCTCCCTGATGATTTACGTCGAACTGTACGTATGTATGGGTATGAACTACGTGCGGTTGCGTGCAACGTCAAATAACCTCACGAGCTGCGGCAGCTGAGGATGTTATCGGCACGGATCTTCGCACATCTTGGCGAACACGAACCGGTTTTTACCCCATAGCATTGCTGATTTTGATTCCTTAACCGATAGTGTCATCTCCATCGACTTTGGCACATCTCGATAATTAATTAACCAACTTTTTATTATTATCAAACGGGACTGATGCATACGTTAAGTTGCCATATCTTTCTCGCCCTGCAGTATCCTCTCATCCATTAACAATGATGTTCAGTTTAACTCAGCGTCTTCTGCGAAGGGACATCAGACACGTGCAGCAAGGCCATGTCTGGCAATGGTAAGAGTACGGTTAAATTAAGCCGTTAAGGTGTGTCAAATTGGTTTAGGTTGGATGAGGATGAATTAGAATGAGTTAGGTGAGGTTCGGTGTATGGTTGAGATTTTCATGGTTGTTTAGCCGAACAAGTTTCTCAACGGCTAAATAAAACGGAGATTCCGCATATTCATTTAGAAAGATAATTCTCGGTTCTCGGTGACATATCCGGTGATTCGTGGAACTGTACTGATGATATATGGGGACATTTTTGAGAGGAACATCCGGTACCTACCACTACATGATCATTGTCTATATATTGAACAGAATGGACGACTCGCGGGTGAGTGGTTCTAATTTGTCCTCGTGGTGACGTTGTATGTCTGCGCCCACAATGCGCCACATCCAAGTCGCAAATACGTGGGCAGAGAGTAGAGACAGTTAAAGCGAATTGCACATAGTCAGTATACCTACACATGTATAGAATAAAGGGCGATTATGGTAAACGTGGGTTGGCTGCGGGAATAATCAGAGGATCAGGACTACGACCATTTTCCACGGCTCGGAAGCCTCGTTTTTGCTTAAATCGGTGTCAAAACCGACGCGTTAATCGAGTCTTGACCGCACGCACAATTATCACGGCTGGCGGGTAGGTTTTTTATGCGAGGCTGACAATGAAAGAAAATTATCTTGCCCACATACAAGGTGTTCCGCAACCGACGAACTCGATTGTATTTTCGAACCTGTAAGAAAAATGAGAGAAAAAAAAAAAAAGTCTAATGCGAAATTGTTGGACTGAAATATGGCGACAAGGTTATATGTGCAAATAAAAGTGATCCATGCACCGAACTTTCATGTAGTTCGACTGCTACCAATCGTCTTTTCGATGCTTTCATTCGATGTGCTACCGTGTTTTATGGGTCTCCAAAAATTAGGGTATCAATGATAGACGTCGAGGTTTTTGATATAAAAAAAAAAAAAAAAAAAACACCCTGTATATTATTTAAGCCATTCACTAGGGCCTGAGTATCCGTCTCAAGCCTGGCTTTACTTGGCTCGATTCTTGGGCAGACCGGTCCGAGCGGCAGCTGTCAACCCACGCAAACTTTCAGTTTCAGGCGTTCGAGGCCCACTCTTTCTCCTTGGCAATTTATCAGGAATGTTTTCTGTCCCAAAGGAACACCGAGCCTTCCTGCTGCAGCAACGTGCAAAACTTAAGCTCGGGTTTTGCCGAGTGTCTGAGAGCGCAGACTCCCCTAACCGTTTCCTTCGAAATGAAGAAAAAAGAAAAAAAAAAAAAAAATAACGAAAAAAGAAGATCAAGCTGATCGGCGTTCGAAGAACGAGCCGCTGTGTTTCGTGGATTGCAAAAATTCCGAGATTTTTCGATCTTATATACTGCAGCAGGTATCGCTTGCAGCTCTTCTCGGCGCGGTTCTCGCGTGCGGGTATTCGCTGCATGGCCGCTTTTCTCAAGCTTATCTTCTTTAATGTTCGAAAGATTTACGCATTCTCGCCATCTTCTCGCCTTATTAATAGAAAACGAGTCTCACAGGGCGATATTATAAAAATTCAGCAAATCTTCAAGTAAAATTTTCTTCTGAGATAAAGTAAATCGTTAATTTCACCTCGATTCTTGAATATTTTACTGATAAGTAGTACTGCCACTTTGCCATCCCGAATTCTGGAAACTTTCATGTCACAGATTTCTAAAAAAAAATTAAAGATCAATGTCCACGTGGAATATTGCGGAACTCTGCTTTAGCGCAGCGTATAAAAGCCCACAATACTCATCGGTTCAGGTCTTTGTATGACGGGACAAAAGTTTCACGGTGAAATTAATGGCATACATGTATCGTACATACGAGTATCACGTGCGCCCACGTACGTTGAGGTATTTTCTTGAAAATGTATTTAATGAATTTGTTCGAGTACCAGCGAGCTCGGTGAATTCGATTGACGCAAGATTATGTACCTTCAGGCTTTCGATTCCTCGTCGTATGATGATCAGATCAAGTATGAAGACGTCGATATTTCCTTTTCGGTAAATTCTCCAATAACTGCTGATCGCGTAGGCCGTAGGCCGCCCGCAGCATGCACGTATAGCCGTATATATTTCAAGAATGCGTACCAGCAACGATCTGATCTCCAAGCAAGACCCGCGGACATATACTATCGACATAAGCCATGACACGTTCGAGAATTGACTATGGAAGCTGGCTGAATTCCAAGTGGAAGAGAGACAGCTCATATCCCAGGACCTAGTTCCGGTTTCTTATACCTTTTGTAACTCATTGTACATGACACGTCTACCTACTTTGTGCAACAAAGCCACAACCAGTAATGCACGCCTAAACCTCGTATGGAAAAATAAAACACCGGAGATGGGTCTCCTGAAAAAGGCCATTCTTCGTACTTTGAAGCTTTCAATGGCTTACAAAAGAACTTACGCCGTCCATTCATACATATTAGAGTGTTTGAAATAAAATCGATATTATATTTTACCACTTTCCATCTTCAATCCCTCAAATCTCTTGTATCTAGTCTGCGATTAAACATCCCAAAATCTGGGGGCCGGAATATAATTTCCAACCGGATCGACTTATTGTTTTATGTCTTTTTATTTTAATACCACATCCACATCCACCTCCCAAGTTCCTCTTTAACCAGAAACAACAGGTTCGAGTTGTAGAAGTTAAAAAAAGAAACCTACTGATCTCTTTTGAAGCAATTCACATATCTGGAACGAATAGCACCTGGAATAGCACCTCGGTGATACCTTAACCGCAAGGAGTGCCAAAATTATTCCAATTAAATCGGTCTTACCTAATGACAAACGTCGATTAGTCCTACTAGATGCTAATGTCATTTTTCTTTTATTTCTCCCGGATTAAAGTCCTGTAGCGTTGGGGGTGCAGTGTAATGCAGTGCAGTCGACCACGTACACCTTCTTCAAGGCATAATACGTCCAGCTCGACCGGTTGCTTTCATCCGACATAGCGGCTCGCGCATTTGTCACGGTGCAGGGATCATAACTCGCCAAGGATGGTTCTGATTGGGCCAGTCCAGGAAGAGTAATGTTCGAAGGATAAAGTCTAGGTCTATCCCATTCCATCGGCTGGTTAACTGTATCTCGGGCATACCTGTTCGCCTTCAATCTTTTACCTCTTTGCTTTTGCATACTTATTTGATCGTATCAAATAATATATACGAGTACAAAACGTTACGAAGTATAAATAACCTCCGTATATACCTACTTCTCGATAAAGACATTTTTCCCCACTTATACTGTACTCTCTCTGTACCAAACTAATATCACATCATTTAATTTTACAAACCTGTATTACTGTTCATATGATTTCATTCCAAATACCTGCAGACTCGAGAGTGTACAGCTGCAAGTATTGAAACATCACTTGGAATCGGTTATTATAAAATCGAGTATTTCGGCGGCTATATAAAGTACCGTGTGAATAAAATACGGTAGCTGGTACAGTGTTAAACTCGATTGTTAACTTCCATTCTATGAGGAAAGACGAGGTATCGTTTCGTTTGAATCTTTCAAGTAAACGACTGTTAACCGCCTAAGGTAAAAAGGAGTTTCGAGTTGAGTGCCGACGTTTCTGAAGCCAAAATGCAGAGGCTGCACGTAACATATGGGTACATGTATACATACGTATATTTGAGGGCGCTATTAAAGTCTTCTTCGTGGGTAAGAAGACGCGGGCGAACGTGGCTCGAACGATCGTACGATCGTAAAAGAAAAAGGAGAAAAAACCGAAAGACAAAAAAGATAAAAAATATACGAGTGAACAAAAATGGTGGCCGGGGGCAGCCAAAGTCCTCGGACAGGAAAGGGTCAACAACACGGTGGTCGGTGATTCGGGGCTCCTGCCCTGGGGCCTTGGATCCTTTCTCGGAGAAGGTTGGTACCCGATCAAGTACGCGCCTGTTGCAATGCCGGCGAGATAACTTGCTGTAGTATAACGAGATAAGCTTGCTGCATCTCCGCCGAACCAATAACCAACGAACTAAGATTAAGTTTGAGTCAATTTTAGGGGCGGATCACCGGAGGCATTTCGGTCTTGATTGTTTCATCGTTTATATTAAGTATCAACTATGCCATGCCCGCTGGACCGAGAGGTCGGGAGTCTGCCGTGTAATTTTTCACTTTGTAATACATAAATTTATCCTTAAAGATTCGATAAGTATTGCATCACGGCGATTTTGGTGATTACGTCCTCTTTGAACCCCTGAAGATATTTTTTCCGCATCATTTATCGCGACGATATGACGCAAGAGTAGACGTACTTTGGATCGTTGAAAATTTACCATTCTATACTTATGTTTCGAAGATTATTCGAAACTTTCGACTGGTTTTCCCGGAAAGGGCATGCATCGCGAGGTGAGACGAGGGACCGAAAAATTCACTACCCGTAGCTAAAAGTCGTGTACTTTAAACAACTCTCTCGCATAAGATATGAGCGTAAGATAACCGAACCCATACGTATTACGTAAATGTATTTATAAGATAGCTTTATACCGGGTGTTACATTCATGTATTTCTTAGCACTTTCATTACTGCTGAGCAGAATCCACGAGCACGAAAAGTGCATCAGGCTTGAATTTTACGGAATGATGCAAAAGTTTTCTCCAGTGTTTAGTCATCTCCAGACTTTCTTCATTCAAACGATATTCAAAAAACTATCCTGTTATTGTATCACCAGTGAAAAAAAGTTATATGCAGAGGCTCATCCGATCATAGCCCTTTCATTTTAATGACTCAATTATATGAGTTAGGGATTCAATTTCGAACTGCAATCATTGAACATCGGGCAAGTCGTTAGACCGGATGCCGCGGTCTCGTTCATCAAGAGGTAATAACTGATAAGTCGTAACTCAGGTAATGGATTGATGCATTTGTTAGGACTGTTGATAAAGTATACCCTCAATCGTCTCCACAATCCATAAAGAATCAAGTTAATTGCATTAAAAATAAAAACCGTGTGTAATACCTAAATCCTTTTCCGAATTGCATGAGCCTCGTATTTTCATATCAAAAGGAATCTGAATTTACAGAAACACGTTGTACAATGCGTGTTTGTAGACTCTAGAAATTAGGGGTGGTTTAGGTAAGACTAGAAGCCTGTCTCGTTGCAGGATCAGCTTTAAAGCCAACGGTGTAACCGGTAGGGCGTCTTGCTACTTCTCTCGCGTAACTCTTGGATTCACGGAGGTGACAGCAGCGCATTGTTTCAACGTTCCTGTAGCCAGACATAGCTTCCTCGTATACAGGATGATTCAAAATCACCGTATCACATGTCACGAGTGGATTTCCTATGGAAATTTAAGATTAATGTCCTTCGCTGAGAGTTCGAAAAACCGATACCTCTCGAGTTACGGAAAGTCTTAGTTGACTAAGTGCAGAGATTTTACGCGATCACGATATGGCTGACTCAAAAGTGTAAATTGGTCAGTGCTCGTAACAAATCGAGTGTTTGGGTTCTAATTGTATTGCCAGCTACTAGCCACCAGGCACAAGCACCACGCATTAGACATCGATAGAATTTAACGCCGAACACTCAATTTGCCAGGAGTAGTGATCATCAAATTATATCTGTGAGTCAACCCTATGCTGATCGCGTAAAAGCTCTGTGGCTGGTCAACTCCACGTTCCATTTCGTAACTCGGAAAGTATCGATCCCTTGAATTTTCGGTCCATTTTCATAAGGAATGCATCTGTAGTGCTGTGATTCTGAATCACTCTGTATAATGGTATGCGTATATATGTATATACTTCCGGAACCTATTCTCGTGTATATATGAGTTTGTCACACAGCGTGCTGATTTGTTCGCCACCAACGTAGACGCGACGGCGACGCGACGCTGTTCCATGAACCGTGAATAACGCATGCTTCTGAAAATTAGTATGCCTCAAAGAGCGAAGTGACGGTATGGGATCTCTATGGTACATCATACTTGTTAGCTGTTGGCGTGCGTGTCTCTACTATGTGTTTGAATAATGTCCTTGTCGGGTGAGCCGTATAACTCTCACCTACTATAAGGTATGTGGCTGCAACCATTGGACACATAGGTACATTCAATTTGCTAAGATTAAAGCTCGGTTGGATTCTAAGTTATACGAGTAGCGAGTAAGATGGTGGCTCGTAAATTCTAAACGAGGATATTAATTTTTATGAATAATTATAGTAGCATCGCGTACTGTAATTGATTACAAGAGTCGAAGGTCGATCGTTCCAGGTAGGTAATATAGAATATCGTACGAGAAGAGGAGAAGATCCTTTGAAAAAACGAAAGAAACTGTACGTATGATCGAAAGGGTCTACTGCAACGCGGAGGATATACTCTTTATATGGTTTACGCAGGAGGATGATGCGTGAGGAGTAGAAGCCTTTGCGTGGGGGTGTCAAAGCTTTTGTCTTTTATAACAAAACCTTTCGGGATTACGTTGAACGGTACGTTTGTAACAATGGTTATCCCTTACAGCTGATCCCTTTGAACAATAAGGACAACTTCTACCCTCTTCGAATTAGAGGAAGGTATCACATTGAGATTTAGTCCTGGGAGTATAGAACTGGCGTCTAAATTCTGAAGGTGTTAAATTTCTCTCCCTGTTTAATCCGTTAACTAAGCTATTAAGTAATTAAACGGTAATACGCGTAGTACCCGTTTATATTGGCTCCTCGAGTACGTCTTGCCTCTTAATTTATCGCTTTCTGAGTAGTTCTTGAAAATTATTAGGCTCCATAATACGGCGTATAGCTAGTAACAGTGACCTCCCAAGCGAAATGACAATGGCCTAGTTTACACTCGTAAAATCTTATGTACCAAGAATAGTAATAGGATATGTCTGAGTGAAGTGAGTGTACGTACGCGAGTAGTTATAGTTCGCGAAGCCATTGTTTGAGCTAAAGTATTTCATGTATACAGAGGAGATGCAGACATGTGAAATCGGTGCAAGAGGTAAATTCAACCGTTTTGTTCAACCAGACGTTGTTCGATTCTACCTCGAGACCAACGACCTCTCTCTGTCTCGAAAGTTGCACCTACTGGCGCGAGGAAAATGAACAAGCCCGTAATTACCGTGACGTCACCTTTAATTTTTTTTTATTTTCATTTTTTATCCAGGTGCGTACACGTAACGATGATTTCACGAGAGGAAAGTTCAAAAAATATATTCACAGCGTGACTATTTAGCCTCGCGGCGATGCACTGGTACATTCGTAGGGATTTATCATGCCCGTAGCGATCTATGAATCTTCGATTTATAGATCTAGACTTGTGCTGGTCTCATAGGGTTTATCGTTACGCATCGGCCGGTGTGACTGGTTGAAAATAACACATGAAAGAAAAAATAGAATAAATAAATCAAGAAAAATGACAAAAAATAGAAACAGAGTCTGCATAGTCCCTATAGTTTATCTCCGGAAGGAGGAAAAGCACTAAGAGTGCGGATCACGTATTTTCGTTGGAAGGTTCATCGGGTGGAATCTTTGTAACTGTGGCTAGATTATCAGCTTCAAAATCTTTGAGACGTGGTAAAACTCGAATCAGTTGAAGAAAAAAAAAAAAAATTCCTTCACATGCTCACTGGGTTATGAATTTTACGTGACGTCCTCTGCGTGATCGGAATTGATGGAATTACACTATCGGCGAGATGCACTGCCGTACGTTTCACCTATTAAATTTTAAGTTTCATATATACTTAACTTTTGCGAAACGACTCCTTTTCACTTCATTCAAAAACCCAACATCAATTCAATATGTCAATTTACTAAAATTATATTATCGGTAAGGAAAGTAAAAATATTCGCGTATAGGTAACGAGATTCGTTTAAACCATCAGACTTTCTTTCAAGAATAAATCTGCATCCTTGATAATTCGCTCTCGACATTCACCTTCGACCCAGAAAAATATTGTAGCTAAAGTAATTTTGATGTATTCCAATTCATGGATCAGATTTTAAACAATCAAATATTATGCGATGAAAATTGTAGACCGTACGCGTCTTGAGGATATTTATCGATATCAGCATTGTATACGTTATAGCCGCGTGCACGGTGCACCAGCATATTTATTATTCCGAAAAACGTGCGGCTAAACACTTGGCGAGTAGAGAATTCAGTGCTTTGTTCTGTGTTGAACAGGTTTGAATAATAAAATAAAATCAATAACATTGAAAACTGTTCAATAGTCATTATTCAAGTTCACACAGGGAACAGTCTATAAGTATATAGATACGACTTTCTGTTAAATCAGCGTCTAACAAAATCTGTATGCATTTGTTCTCACGATCGTTCAAACAAAACGTTAGTCGCTAGCGTATACTATTACTACGTTATACAGGAAGTTCTCGACACTTTGAATACAAAACACGTGGACACGTGGTATAAGCCGTAAGGTAAAAGATTCAAACGTATTGTGACATGATAACCCATATAGTTACTAGCAGATCCCACGTATTCACATATACTATAACATAGTTTTTATTTTGTTAATAATATGATCCGATTTTTCGATTCGATTGCAGAAATTATATCGCGCTTGAAATTCTCACGAACTTACACTCCCTGCTGCAGAATTTCTATACATATTATATACGTTATATGTATCGGTCAGTGTCAACTGGACTGTTAACTTTCTCTCGATGACGTAACAACATGTATATTACATATATGTATATACCTCCATTGATTTTTTCCATATAGGTATGCATTGTGCACGTAATATACACGAGGCTACACTCACGCAATGACGTGCTCAAGGGTCAACAGAATCTACGGTCATCGGCTCAACTGGCTTTCTCCTCGAGGATGACGCTCTCAAAGTATACTTCGTTTCATTTCACTTTTCATTCAAACACTCGTGTCAAGACTTCGTTTATTTCTCTCTTGGGGAAAGAAAGTGTCAATCATATGTTCAACAATCGATATATTGATCGATGAAAATTAATCAAGGCACTAATGAACTGATATCCTCCACAGTTGGCCATGCACACCTTCTAATACCATTATAATTCCTAAAAATCGTGTCACGATTTTTTTCGGCCGCAATGCGTGGCAGCGACTTTGTGCTGGAGGCAAGTGTCGATTAAGATTTTGGCTGCACTGTTGTATAAAGTGGTAATCACGAATTAGAGAAATACGCTATGTGTATATGGTCTGAATTACAATAAAATATGTGTAATGATACGAAAGTGTTATTAACACTATATAGTACCTAGCGTAAAGGTGCATGAACTCGCGTTATGCACGGAGAGAGGAAGCGAAAAGTGGAGCGGAATCATTCGGAGCGGTTCGCGTTTCTAAACAAAGTCTCTTCTTCTGTCGTTCCGTCATTCACTCGTACCTACAGCCCGAGGGGTAATCGTAACGAGGTAAGCATGCGTAACGTTCATATAGATGAAAGTGAATTCCATTAAGTTAATACGTAGGTAAATTTATTGAAAACGCACTAATAAATCTCGCTTTTATTTTTTATTACACTTTCACTCAGCTTCCATCTGATAGTTAGCCTCATTCTTAATATTATTTATTGGCAAATCGTGTGAGCCAGGCAAGAGACTAATTAAAATATGAATATATTATGATCGAGTAAGTAAAATTAAATGAGAGGCGCGTGGAAATAATAGAAACAAAATTGTGTGCCCTATAGTTTTCCTATTTCATGTTTTTGTTTTATTTATTTATTTATTTATTTTTTCAGCCTACTATTGCATGCTGTTACACGTAATAATTAAGGAGTAACGAGGTAATTAAAAGCAGCGTTATAGTAATCGAGAAACTTTAACGGCCCTAATTTAACCACTCTTTCAATACCTAGGAGCTGAAGTAGCGATGCATATACTGTTCTAACTTCTAAATAAGGAAAACGGAAAATAACATGTGCAGCTGTGCTCCGGAAGTGAGGTTTTATCGTCTGGTTTCCCCTTCGGTAAAATGCGATCTAGCAATCGCAGGGTAGATTCACTTTGTTGTCGTTTCGGGTCAATTAAACCGTACGATACACGGCACACAACAGGGACCGTTATTTATTTATGACTTGGCTCCGTGTTCGACGGGGAAGTATGTTAAAGAGGGAACCAATTTGCCAACTGTAATTATCACCGGGTTTGGTATTCATTGCCAATTTATGTAACTACAGCTACGCCAGAGTTACTATCAAACTGTTCAGAACGCGTATTGCTACTATTTTACTACAACCTACAGTCATACTATATTTAACGAGCTTTTAAATGTTGATTAAGATTGATCAATTTGAATTGACAAAAAAAATAAAAATAAATAGTTATCGCCTAGACGGAACTATTTCTGGGACAGATTTACCTAATTAGAAAACGTCTAGAATCCCTAATTGTTGTTACTTGCTATGAAAAGATCGATAGAATCGTCGAGTATTTCTCAAGAGATTTTAGAGTTGGAAAACAATTAACAGTGGGACTTTAATATTTAATTAGAAATCAAATCCGACATTGAGTAAACTGGAATTTCTTGATTAACTGTCTGTTAGGTGCGGCATGTGCGATCATTCATGTTTATTCATGAAATCTTACCTAATTCAGTAGATCAACGAGAAAGTGGATTTTCAATGTAATAATGACGTGTCTGCAACCGGCTGCAAATTTTCAATTTTATTGTGTATAACCATTATTGGTTTCTTACGAAAATTTATGAGTAAATTTCTCACCACTATCTGCATTCACGGAAAATTATATCTTATACGTATCATAATGGCGTCATTAAAAAACTCATACTCAAAATTATTTGTTTCTCTAAGTGAATTGAGATTAAACCTATTGTATCTCCGTAATTGAATAATAGTCATTAAACTTTCACACAATTGTGTTACTTCTTATACGCGATATAATCTCACTTCTTGCAGAAGATTTAACAAGGTGCTATTAGCCGAGTATAAGAAGTTCAAATTGGTTGGAATCTTGTAAACGCTGTAGTGGATATACTGAACATCATATCATCTACACTAACCTAATGATTAGTTGAACAGAAGTACATTTACGACACATTTTTTTTTTTGAGGAAATCGATTTATGAGTTAAGCGTTGTAATTACTAAGCTTTTCGACTTGTTTTACTCGAAGCTAAGATATGAACTCCGTAAGCAGTATGAAAATAAGTATTTAGGTATAATCCGAAAAATTAAAAACATAGAACCTCATTATTTGGGGCATTTATCTTGAGCATCTAGCTATAGCCAACGAACTGACAAAATTTGAAACTAGAAAAGGATGACAAATCAAGACCCATGTTCCCCTGTTAGCGATTATATTTTGTTTCCATTTGAAAAGAGCTTTGATATATCCAAATGGATTCGACTTCGACTCCGCTGTTCACGATCTCAGCAGCACGAGGAACGTTGCGTTAAGAGAAGAGAAGAGAAGAGAAGCGAAGAGAAGAGAGGAGAAGAGAAGAGGAAAGTAAAGAAGCTATTCGAGACTCGCGCGTTCAAGATGCACTTAAATCATCTTCACTGACGCATTTCTATCTCGAGTCGTCTGCACCGCAATAAGCGGTGTGCATCACGCGACTGGGTATAACGCTCGGTACCGACATAGGTGCCTATGGTTCCTTGCCTGTCACGTTTCTCTAAGAGCATTAATGAGGCGTTATTAACAGACGTTGTTCTCAGGTTTATTATTGAAGTAATATCTCATAGCGATTGTCTTAAGAAACTTGGAGAACGAATTAATGTTTATAAGTTTAAAACCGCTTGGTTTAGAGAAGAGTTTATTCCCAAAAACTTAAGACAAACGCGACATTGCATACATATTACTTGGTTAAAAATATGGTTAAAAATTAGAGTTTAAGATCGAGAGACGCGAGTCGCCAAGCCTGTGCTAATATTTATTCAAATGTTACTCGTTGCTTTAACCTCGCAGTTTGGTAGGAATCATTTTTTTACCTGTCGAGTTTATGGGTTACTGCAAGTATTGCGCAGGCTGTTACAAATTTATAAACATATATTATACCAGCCAACAGTTGGTGAACAACAACGTTATATAGTTAATGGGTTTCCGTTTCTGTGGATGTTTTTACGTTTCGCTAAAAGAGAGGAAAAAGAAAAAGGACACAGTGATGCGTGATTCCCAGTATAGAATCGTCACGCGTAGGAATTTCCTGCTTTTATAAACACAGCTGAATGCATATTAATGGTATATGAAAATTTGAAAATATGTGCGTCAAATGCGAACGCATACGTTATACCGACATACATCACCGAATAAATTATCCTTCGGGATTTGGATCGTAAATGCGATTCTAATCAAATTACTGGCTTAGGAATCACCGACGACAACTTCACTGATTAATCCGTCGTTCGCTATACTTGGGTATAGGAGAAGAATATAGTCCGTGGGATAAAATATCCTCATATTTTTTTACTCGCCTTTTGACTGGGCCTAAAATATTACACTCACGATATTTCATGACTCGATTATGGGCATATACGCAGAGTGGTCCAGAAAGAAACGATCTCATTTCTCTGGGTAATAATTCTTGATTATTACGTCATCAAACACAATATTACACTTCGTATAATACCCGTTCGACAAAGAGCGCAGTCAAACTTATTAATGATTTATACTACGAATCTCCGCGCCTACTTATGCAATAACCAGTAAAACCGTACCAGCTGAACAAATTGATCCAAAAATGGGCATGAGGCATATTACATAACTGTAGTATATATTTTTCGATCTTTCCTGGATTCTTTCGGAAATTTTATTCTTTCTCTACCTAAACATCTAACACTCCGTTTGATTCACTTGAATTTGAAGATATTTTTTTTAAACGCTGTCTTAGACATCAAATGACTTGGCTGTTGGCCTAAAACGTGGTAAAATTCCTAACGGAATATTTGAAGCGCGATTGTTCAGCTTCTGTCGAAGGCTTTATCGAATGGTATATGACATTGTGATAATAGAAAGTTATGAACTTTGAAAGAGACAGAAAGAAATAAGGAACAACTAGATTCACTCCGTTCGCTCTATGCGCTATTCATCACGGATCTTAAATACTGGCTTAGCGAGCTTAGCATGGTGAGTTGTTCGGAGATAACCGGATCGAGATTTCGTAAGAAAACAAGGCGATGCAGCGTGTCGGGGGCTTAAAAATCATTCTTTTTTATTCTCGCATTAGCATTTAAAGTATCTATACACTGTAGACCCAATACCCATACGACCTCACTCTTCGAGGCCAGTTGCGCGGGAGACAACTGGTGGGCCCAGTACTAATCAGGCCCAACTCAGCCCACCTATAGTATACGTAAAATATTCATGCATAAACCCAGTCCAACCAGTAAGTATCTTTACGAATAGTTTCAGACTCCAGTCACACTTCTGCAACGTCATACAACCGTCTTATTGCGTAGGCAGAGCTACTGGATTCTCGTAGGTTGGGTCTTATCTAATAAGAGTGTCTCACTGCTAGAAATGGGCATGACACGATCCATTACCCATATGGTTTTTTTTTTTTTTTTCTTTCTTCAGCCTTCGGGTCTGTCGCGAAGGAGAGATTCTACTAATCGAGATACACATTGAACTCAATTTTTCAAATTTGGACAATTATTAGAAAAGAGCTAGTCAATGACTTCGTTTTTTATACCTAAAATTGGAGTTTTATTATTGCGGATAAATGACTGATTGTGTAATCACTGATTACCTCACTTCAAGCAGTAAATATGAATAGCTTGATTAAAATACCGTAGATTTCTGATACGCAGCTGACTGTAGGCATGTGCTAGGTTCTCTAGGTTGCGCACGTGGTTTCGAGTTGCTTCAAAGTCACGAGGAGTTGGATCATCGACGAAGATTAACCCGTGTAAAAACTTGGACTGTGATGTTATAATGTGTTTCCTTATTCGTTGTTTTTATTTTTCTGAGTTTGTCATCGTGTTATCTTTGTCATTTTACTACGATCTTAAACATGCAACGGGTAAGGAGATACGTTAGAGAATGCAGCTAGAAGAACAAGTTCTATAATTATCGTATAATTTTATACCAAGGCATCGCGAGGCTTCGACTTTAAATAAAACATGTAGTACCTCATTCGCCAGCATGATCAACGCCTGTATTCCATATACCCACACTTATATTTCGTCGGTATGTAAGGTTGAACATCAAGTGAATGTTAATTGCTAATGGTAAGACTGTCGCCAATGGCGATCGTTCGTAAAAGAAACAACGATGATCGAGTTATTCATGGAGTGCATCTCTATATTCGCAGCATTATCAAATGACGTGTAATACGACTTTGCAAATATTGAGTCACGGCGAGTCCTTCATGAAATTTCAATGACGTAGAATAAAGTACCCGAAGGTGACGCACAATTTTCATCCTAATTAACATTCACTAGATTCTGGGTAATCGGAACATGTTTAAACTAGGAATGTCTAATTATGTTAGTATGTAGACTCTTACCTCACTGACAGCCAGTATCGCCAGTAGCCACCACATTGTTGTCATTCTGTTGTCACAAAACTCTGTCCTTTTCACTGACATTTTGGATAACGCCTTGAAACTCTTCGGTTATAAGTATTGTAATAAGATTGTCCCGTTTGTCACACTGAGCACTGTGGGTTTACCTTATTAGGAGAAAAAATAAATCTGACAGATGAACGCAGATCACATCTTCTCCGGAGTTATTGACTGGTTTCTCCTCATTTTAGAAGCAGACGATAGAATTTAGCGGGACTTGATTCCAGTGAAGTATTGAACTTATGCTTTGACAGGTGTGCAGCTTAGGCGTTGTTTACCTTCAGAAATTGACAGAGTTTTAACACAGGCTTATTCGGAGATGGTGATAAGCTCGCTAGCACGAAGATGACTGTTCCTTCGCCACCTTCGGTGACGGTATGGTACGTTCAGGTTTTTGGTGGGGAATATAGCCGCCATTTCTTTTTCATCCATGCTCTGTGTAATACCACGCGTTAAAATCTCCAGGCATCAAGACTCCGGAGGAATATATTGTTCTTAGTATTTCTCGCTAGATGGTAGCAGCGCGCGATACTCCGATGCCGGTACGGTCGGGCTCGTTTCTTGATAAAAAACTAGAATTTTTAGAATTTTCAAAAGTTCAGGAATTTTTCTCAGTAAACATTGCGTTTTCGCTCAATAAAATTTACCTACCTAGCATTTGGAGACAAATCGATTAGCATAAAGATATTATCGCTTTGATATTGGATCCGTACCTTAAGATATTAAAAAGAATATAAGATAGTTATGCTGAATATTTTCAATTTTTTTTCTCAAGGTTTAGCAATCTACTGCGTGGGTCGGGACAAGTAGTTCAGGAATTTCCGCAAATACGCGATATAACTGTGAGCATACATATTTCGGGTGTCGTGATCGGAAGAAGTATGGTCGCCGGATATGATATGGCATCAATTTAATGAAATATTTTGAATTTCATATACGCATATTGGTTGCATTCGTTGGCAAGGGATTTAATTAAAACATTTTCAGTATCGTCGACTGGGTTCGGGCTTTGCTCTAGCTTTACAAGTGAATATTAATATACAAGGTATTAAAACACCATTTATTTTCAGTTGAATGTATTGAACGTTTCAATAACCAATCCGTTATACTCTCGAACATTCTACGATCATTTCTTTATAAAATTGCAGTTATGATTTGTTACTATAAACTCTGGAGCGTAGATTATATTTGAAATAAAAATTCAGCTTGTTTTCGCCAGGATCGTGAAAGGCTCAGTCTGCTACTTGATGATTAATGAATTCACTTACCTGTTTGACACAGGCCCCTTATTCATTTGAATTATCTTGAGCATGAATCGGCTTTCGTACAAACAAATAATTAATTTTCATCTTTGAGTCTAACGGTTAACGTTGCGGAGACTGTCGAATCTTAATTAAATCTTTTATGCATATGATTTCCACATTACTCCGACAATTCGGAGTATTAGAAATATATAGTCACCCGTTTTTAACGTATGATTCAACATTTTCGGACAGGCAGAAATATCTTCACCTTTCCAAAAATGGACTCTCTCCGGAGCGGAAACAGGCGAGTGCAAAATTGTGTAAAAATTCGAGTGCAGCAAGTGCAGTATTGAATAATTCGGGTACATCTCTGCGGAGGGAATGATGCCCAAGGGAATGAGATGCTAGATAACACTGCCATTTATATTGAACCAGAAATTCACGGTGCATCTATACATGTGTGACGTCGACGACTGTATCTGCGATGAAGTAGAGAGGAACTATGCGTCTGCAGTAATTTGAAGCTTCTATTTCTCGATCGTGGTTTCCTCGACGTACCACAAAAGCGTGGTAGCTTGCAGGGATGAGTAATAATCCATGAAACTATCGCTTGAGAAATCCTTTTCGTGAAAGAAGTAAGGATACTAAACAAGGCAAGCGGGAAAAGTCTTCGTCCGTATATGACTCGACAAAGTAATATGAGTTTCCGCGTTCGGTATGCGGAGCGGGACGCACAAATAGAAGGGTAGCATCCCCGTTGGGTGCGATGGAGAACGAAGCGGGGAAAAGGAGAGAGAAAGATAAAGGGAGAGTGGTATCAAGAGGAGATATTTTGGTGTCAACATCCGTGTCAGTGTCCAAGCTTTTATTTATGAATGGTGTGCGCAGGTTCCCCTCATACAAAATATCATCATTCAATATCCTTGAATAAATTTGTCACTCCAGCGTTTTTGAACCTCAGTCGAATAAGCCTCGTACTGTTGTTGAAGTTTAGCTGAGTGAAAAGGCTGGAAAGGGAACGTAAATAAAAAATGAAAATAAAAAATCTGTGTAGATTCCATACTTATTGTCTTTTCTTTCATAACTCTTCCTTCCTTATATTTTTTCTTTTTATTTTTTATCTTTATCTCTTCACCCGGCTTATTTTCAGAGAAATTGAGACACACGGGAGATGACGTGCGCTGTTCCGAAACGTTGTCATGACAACGAAACACTGCGTCATATCCGTCACACATTTAACATCCCTCCTACATTCCTCGTATTAATACATACGACATCAACATTCGTGCGATACCCGAACAAGACGAGGTGTTTTCCAATTGGTTTTATCAGCTGTATAGTGTGTCGGAGGTAATCTTATAGATTAGGTAGGTAGGTACACGACACTGTTATACACGAAACATTATTTTTTATTACCTGCTCCCTGTTTATGTGTAACTGCAGCATGCGTTCTTCTCTCGTGTTCAATTTCCATTCCCTTTTATTACAAATGTTTGCATCTCGTGCCTGGCACTGAATTGCCTCGAACTTTTGGCTATGGGAAAATTTTGCTATTAACAAGACCCGCAATTCTCTCTGTATAAAAAAGAAAAATGTAAAATAAAAAAGAAAAATTTAATCAGAATCTATTGACCCACAAAAGATGAAGATATTTCCATTTGTTATAATGCTGTACTACTATGATGAATGGTTCATTTTCTAATTCTGACAGCATATGCTATATGCTGCTTGGGGGTGCCGTATTAACCGTCGCGGCTCATATTAGCTTGTGTACCGAATTTGATGAAATTTAATTACCTCTAAATTATTCTGAGTCCAAGACTAGCTGGTTGAAAAAAGATAGTGTTATTTGTGGTAAAAGTTAAATACGTACATGATCATAAGATTGAAATTCCAATTTGGAATGAACTGAGGCTTTAATACTTTACGTCCGCCGAAAGCTTGTTAGGGGATGAGAGATGGGTATACGAATAAGTGCAGGGGTCATTATGCCAGCGTGCAAAGGTGCATTTACTAATTCACAGGTATAATAATTAGCGATTTCTCCTGTGGGTATTATTTTTGCAAAACAACAAATTTATTCATTCGGGTTGTTGCCGTGAATTAAAAAATTCATGAATTTATAGGTGTTCGCAAAAATGTCGTGAGGAATAACTGTGGGCTACAGGCTACAGGTATATGGACGTCTGAATCGCGAGGGACCTCGAGTCTGTCATTCGATCAATGTGCAATATTTGTGCAATGCAATACCGAGGATTACCGAAACAAATCATTGCATATTTTTTCATCTAAAAACAATCAAAGCCTGAACTGCGAACACTGTAATTAAATTAATTAATGATTTGACGAAAATAGTCAAATACCAACTCGCAGTAACGTACGGTGTTACAAAAACGGGGGCACGAGTTCAAGCACATACCGTTCTGTTATTAAATCTGTTCTATTTAACGTCATATATTTGCAATAGGTACATTTTATTTCGCATATGTTCCTGCTTTTTTCACAAATATTTCTGTATTTACCCGGCAGATATTGCCATCGCCATTTTCTGGATACGTGATGTCATATTTCTAAATCTCTATTATGTGTTAGATAACGCTAGCCCAGTATTTTGCCCGTCCCCATGGATGAACTTTTTCGTTCGGTCGTTCCGTGTGTTTTGGGTGTGTCTGTGTCAAGTTCTAGGTTCGACGTTATATCATAGGGGTAAAAGCCGAGGATGGGGTTAGAGATGGAGATGGGATTTGTCCAAAGAGAAACATACGTGAAAAGAAGTTACGTGCGACAATATGCTCGAAATTGATTCCCACCCTTATTCCGGTACAAAAAGCGTTATTTCTAAATCTCAGGATCTCGCTTATGGCTCTATTTTTACTCTATTTTATTTCGCGTCCGACTCCCCCGCATAACAATTTTTGAATCGCCGTTACAGAAATGTCTTATTTCCTTAATTTCGATAAGAAAGACGAATTTGTATCTCCAGAATCATCACACTTTGCAATTTGATGATTCATTGGCGGCCAATATCTGACCTCGGAAATCGTTCACAGATTTTTATTAGACAGACGTGAGAATTCAGAGCGAAATAACTTCTATTTCGGTCTCCTTACCCGGACAAGTTTGTCTGCGGAAAGAGGAAATAGGAAATTTCTCGTCTTCTTCTTCGTTGAGGCACGGAAACGCCTGAACGCGATCCTGGCGATTGAAAGTACATTTTCAGCGTAACCACTCAACGACAGAGCCCCGGGTTCGAAGATACAGAGAGCTTTGCCAAGCTTGTAAAATACAAAGTTGCGGAAACTGGTAAATCCTTCGCGTGGAGCGTCTGCCGCTTAGAATCCAATTAGGATGAGCTAAGATTGATCGGATTATGGAAAAAAGATAAAAGATAAAAGATAAATAAATAAAAATATAAACAAGTTTCTCAGTCTTCCTCTATGCAGAACGCAAGATCTTAATGGATATCTCAACAACGGCTAGAGTATTCCCTTGCGACATGTACATACCTCTTGCATACGTTACATACGTAGCGCACGTATATTGCATATTAATTATTGAATCTCGTTAAACCTCGCGAGCGAATCTTATTAACTATCCACGGAGTTATTCGGTGTCGTTTCAGGTATTCCTTTGAGCCTATAATATAATTGAAAAAACTCATCGAAGAAAATGGGAATTTGAAATTTCAAACTTTAACTTGCGTCCGCAGTTATTTGAAAATTCCTTTGATATTTGTTCGACATGCTGCGTATCATTATTTCAATGAAATATGGAGGAGTACATGCATATGTGGGTGGAAAAAGTTCGCATGGGTAAAAATGCAGTCTTTTAAAGCAGAGATTTCTGCGCAATTTGTTTCGTCGATGTTTTAGGTTGAAGTAGAAAATTTCAATTTCTGTTCTGTCGGGTTTAATACGGAAAAAGATCGCCTCAGATTCATCATGTGCAGTCGAAAAGGTTTTTAATTAGTATTTCTGTTTGCTAGAGAGCTAACTATTGATTTCCGAGATTGTATTACAAACTCGACTAAGCGCTGGGACGTGTCATAATAATTCATAGGTAAACAATGAATATGCAAAATCCGCCGGGGGCTTCTGTAATAATGCAGAGTTCGCAAAATTATGTAACTACTTGAAATTCGATGGACCACGCCCGGTTTAGCGTTGTAGAGTCTCTGCGACGCTTAAAGGTAAAAACTTTTTAATAACATTTTCGAAACTTGCTGTTGCACCAATTTTTTCATTATGTGATAAGAAAAAAAAAAAATTAATTAATTATTCTTAACTCATTTCGAGTTTAATTTAAACGGAAGTGTCAGACTGAAAGCCCCAATCGTAACTTCAGGTAGGTACTGCTAAAATCACGTATATTAACGACGTCAGAGAATAAATGCAACCGTTTTGATTTTCTGTTTGAAAAACGTTGAAAAAATTTTTTTTTTCTCTTTTACATAATTTTAGAAGCTGAATCCTAAATTTTTCACTATTCACCGCGTACAGTGATAAATTAGGAAAAAATAAAAGGAATGTGTTTAACAAGTACACGTTGATATGTAGTTGAAGTTGGTGAAATCAATATTGAAATTAAGCTTGGTACACACGGTGGCTACAGCGATGAAGGACGTCGTATGAATAATGGAAAGATATTCATACAACGAGCATTTCTTTTGAGAAGCTCTCGTAGGGCAGATTATCGCGTCATCCGTCACGAAGGTGAAAAACACGAAGAGAATTCGAAAAGAATCTTTTGTGCCTGAAAAGGATTGATTAAAGCGTATACCGCATAATAGGAACCACTTAAAACCGTGTCCTGTCACTTTTTCACTAACTGAATGAAACCTTCCTCGTTTTGAATGACGGTCTTCTATTTGCATGACAACTTGTTTATCAGTAACATGGAAGCTGTCCCATCGTCAGACCTAAATTGAGGAGCTTACAAGGCTAATATTTCATCGATATGCAAAGCGGAGAATCCTTCCCGACGAGGGAGAGGAAAAAAGAGAATCACAATAGATTCAGTGAATTAAGATGAGAATTGTAAATGTGAGGCGAAGGAACGGATTACGGATATGTCAGGCAAGTCTTGTACCTTATTTTTGACTTTTGATACTAAATATTGATTACAGCGTGTTACAGACGCCCGTAAAATGGCTGTCTGGTTCGCAGCTCTACCTCATGACGAAATAAAATATTCATACACTCACCCGCATATACGTTGATTGATTGATTACCTTCTCACCAAACTAAAGAGCCTTTTGACCTTTTCTCTTCAGGAAATATGGAGCACGTCATCCAGGAGCCAGAGTCCACGTCGTTCACGATCATTGGCAGAGGAAATTTTCGAACCCCTATTATATAATCGCTTAATTTCCTGTCGATATGTAGGTATAGAGTTTTCAAAGCTTTGGAATATTTCTATAAATAAACAGACTTTGGGTTAAGCTAGGAATTATAATACCTGTTGATCTCTGCCCCTTTGACTATAATATAAGGGAGAAATTGGGTTTACTGAAAGCGTGAATAACCAGCAGAAAAAAAAGTTCAAGCATCGGTGTATAAGCTTATTGGATGCCATCGCCATCGTCTGGGCCGGATTTTTAGATTCGTGATCTTGCGGTCGACGTTCGAATTCGGAACTTACTGATCGATCACTTTCGCCAATCACACTTCCGTCGTCTTTCGTCCTGGAGTTATCCGGCGGTAAACATTATTCACCATTTTTATATTCTGTGTGTCACACCTCAAGCTTTTCTCGCTGGGGGATCCTTGCGTGCATCGTTGGCGCGATTTGACATACTATGAGAAAAAAAAAAATTCTTTTGCTAAGGAATCGCACGTACCTATAAGACGGGTTCTATTTGAATCGATTCACAGACTTAGACCTATATTTACAACATGCATCGTCCCGTGCCTAAAATTAATATCTCTGTTTCCGTAAAAGATTTGAATCATAATTTTATTGAAATAATTTTATTAATTAAAAATTCGCGTGTTAGATTAGATGAATTTTGAAGGAAAAATAAATAGCCGGAATTCAACCCCACAAGATTAATTAGATTTAAACCACCATTCGCAGTTCCGTAGGGCGTCGCGTCGTTAAGTCACCCAAGTTTTCACCGAGCCAAATGCCCGCGCCCTCGAGGTGTCTGAGCGAGTGTTATTGATTACTTTGTTCGATCGCCCATCTATACTGACTTAACAGATAATAAATCAAAAATTTTCAACCCGCTAAGTTAAACGCTGTGCTTATAGCCCTCATACCTATATATTCGCACACTCGTAAGACTCCCGATACTTTAAACTCGTTGAACAAATGCAGCTATTCTGCTGTTACTTCATCATTCCCACACCCCAGCTTCATACTCACATTTGGTAGAATTATCCGGGCGTGTCGGTCACCGAAAGTTTACACATCTCATAAAGCATAAAGCCTAGACATACATTTTCACGGATGAAATGTTACTCTTCATGTTTCACATTACGGGTCAAATTATTCGCTCTGATGTGGGCAGACAGAAATTGTTGCACCATGTGGAACAGTTGAAAAATTACACGTGAAATAACTCTTTAAATTTTTCGCTCAAACTTGGATGAAATATTACACGGTTTGAGGTGTCAACAGGAAAATTGGCTAGAATTATAATGACATTATAATTATTTTATTGATAATATTGAACAGCTTGTCTTCTTTGTTACTGAGATCATAACTATCTTCGAAGCTGAGTCCCGGAAAGGGCGAAGAAACCGGAAGGTGCATTATAATTTTTTTTTGTTTCTTCTTCTATATTTATTGTCTTGCATTCGTGTCTCTCCTATCGTCTGAGATAAAAACGATCTCAAGACTTTTGTCATAAAATACTAATAAGATTTCAGGCTGGGTCTGCAAGAACTGTCGTCTTGCAAGCGTACATCGAAATAACTGGCTACGCTGGTTTGTAAATATTTCAGTCTTTCAAGAGAGTAGGACGATCCCAAGTTCTCCACGTTGTCGACAAATTTTTAATAACATTCGGCACAGAAACATGTTGAATAATTTTTATATCCGTTTTGAAATTCAGACAAAAATTTGTCAAGCGATTTGGGAAGGGGAGAATTTATTTCGACTCTGAAAATTGCTTGAAACTCTGATCTGCACTATACCAGGAACCGTCTTCTGGATGTTTTTGATATTATTTATAAAATCTTTGGCGTCAGACTGTCGAGATGAAAGTTTATCCGGAAGTTTATTCGGCTAAAATGGTGGCTAAGGTCAGAACATCGCGCTCGAACGGCAGAGACCTTCTGTCCATAATTCGTGATCATTCTTACGGACCAGAGAATATTTGTTGGAGCGAAGCAGAAAATGGAAATTTCATGATAAAGTGGGAAGAGTCAGTGGAGGACTCTTGTTTATTCACTTACTTCAAGCATTTGCATTTCGGTTCTGTTTTACGATTTAATTTCCAACAATTCGTAAGCTTTCGTCGGTAACAACCTGCGCCTTTGTCGTATACCCAGTTTATTTGATACTCCTCGAGTACAAGGAGTCTCTGTTTGCCGTCTCAGCTCTGAAACCCAAGCAAGAAATTGTCTCCTTGTTACCCTCCGGAGTATTCATGTATACTGTACGAATTAGCCAAAACGTACCGCAGTAGAACAAGTCATCGGACGCTCCCGGAGTTATTCCACTTTCAGAGTTTAGACTGCAGACGTCGAATCGTCTCGCGTTCATTGGTGTCTGACTAAGCGCGAAATTACTCCTGCAGACGGCTAGCTCGCCCGTTGACTTGTACTACTTGCGCCGCGTTCGAAATGATTCCATTAATTCCTAGCCCCGTATACGATCGTCCATAAACGCAACTAGATAACTCCAAGAACAATTTGGTAATAAATTTTCAAACCAGATACTGAAGATCCCGGGGTACTTTGTAGTCCCAGAGAAATGGTCCCTTGGACAATGGATCCGCGCATGAAAGGCTGAAAGTGCCAGAATTCTCTCGTATCTACGTACGAGACATGTACGTACGTTTCTGCCATGTATCACCGTGCCTGCGCAGAGAAAGCTTGCGTTAGACAGCTAACAGGACACAGGTCGCTGTCGCTTGTTCCTTAGCAAATGGTTGGATGGATACCCGGATGGATGGTCGAAGGACGAGTGAGTGAGTCCTAAGGGTTGGATATGGACGAGGAGAAACGTCGTGTTTCTCTGACCCATCTGTAACGACGGACTGAACTTTGAAGCACATATACTTGAACTTCGTATACGAAGACGATACAAATAAACTGCATACTTTTTCACCCAAGGAGTCCGTTTTTTATTTTTATTAGAAATAACTCCGACAAAACGTCCGATCCCTTTAGTTTCTCGAAATAAACTACTTCTACGGGGTGTCGTTTAGGGTTATTTCTACCCTACCCAATGCTTTAGGACTATTGTTTTCTCGGATGCCTGCATCGAATGCTCTTTTAAGTTCACGTATTTTAGGTACAGATGTTATAGGGAGAACTGTGTTCCAGTTTTCTTTACTTCGCCGATCTTATTGCTTTCGTTTTGTCCATTATTCTTCTCTTAAAGATAGGAAACGGGGGTGGAGTAGGCTTTATTGAACAGCTGCCTATCGTCAATAGATACGATTCGCTGAATGGTAAAATTTCTACACTTATCTATGCCTACCACATACTGCATGACCATTCATGGGAGCGAAATTGAGGCGGAAAGATTCTGCCCCGTTTTATGCTCACGTTGCTAATGCAAATTTATTCAAATTGCATTGCTCACACACACGCCTGGGGTGTGCGGAGTTCGGTGTTTGTACACTTCTGGGAATTTGAAGGAATACTTTCCGCTAACTTTCGGGCTAACCGTTCATCGCGAACCTGTTACGCACTGAAGGGTTTTGATATACTGACCAAAATACCTTAGGAATGTTGCGGGAAAACCCAAAAATCCAACACTCGGTTATGTACCTCGGCTGACTGACGATCAAAAGTTTCACGGGAAAAGGTACCAGCTGCTGGTTAAAGATGAAAGAGAGCAAGAAAACTTCACGAAACCTGTCCTCACCCTCGACTCCCGACCACCACGAAACTATAACTTTTACGATGAAAAATCTTGATTAAGGAACGGTATTTTTCTAGCTCAGTGATTTATCCGGCACCTTTCAGTTCCTCTTACCACGCCGAATTACCGAACACCGATCACCCCATTTTCGGTTATGCACATAGCAGTTGAAAATTGTTACAAGTAAAATATCTATCTACGGAACTACGGAATTGCCCTCTGAATTACTTTATCACGAGTTGCTGCAGCGTTCATGCGCACATTTCCTTTGTGTTAACCTCGCATAAAGTGGGAAACTGTGAAACCCAGAAACTATATACGAATAGGTCGGACCCTAATACCAGATTCCTGAGAGTTGCCTGACACGCATTTCGGCTCCGCGGAGACCCTCGGTGGTTCTCTTCGCGGTTACCTCTTCCTTCGACCTCCTAATTTCGTCAGGGTCCTTGTACTATTTATTTCCCTCCTCTTTTTTTAGGGAGCTAATTTATAGCCGACATCTCACGTGCCTTGACAGGATGGCAGACAACTGTTTGGATACAGGGTGATTCAGAATAACCGCACCACAGGTCACATGTCAGGGGTAGATTCCCTGTGGAAATCTAAGACTGAATTCTACTTCGCTAATTGCAGAGCTTACACGTCATTGTGATAGGACCGGCTCAAGAGTGAAAGGTGATCGGTTCCCGTAACAAATCCAGTCTTTGGCTTTAAATTGTATCCCTAACGAATCCCTAACTAAGTGCATCTGACTCGAATGTAGCTTCCACAGTCATCCGCGGTGTTTATGATGGCTGTCGTTCATGATTCCCTGATCGATGCCTGACTGACTTTTATCAAGCTTTGGGCATCGTGCCTGAAAACTGGTGATGATCAATTCACGCGTGTGATCCCATCTTGATTGCGCATAAGCTCTTTGGTTAGTAAACTTAAGATGTTCCGTAACTCGGAAAATATCGGTCTCTCCGATTTTTGGTGGATTAATTTCAGTCTTAGATTTTTATAAAGAATGTACCCATGGCTTGTGGTGCTGTGATTCTGAATCACCCTGTATACAGCGTATTTGTAAAAAAAGTTCGTTTTATTTTAACTTTTTCTTAGAAAATATCTTCATAGTCAATCTGAGTTCTCCGTTTTCATACTGAGATTTTACTTCATAAGCTACGGAGTTTCTGGCGAATAAAGTGATTGATCGGACTTTCGATGTACGAATATGAATCACCACCTACGATGAGCAAAAGCTAGTAAAATTTTGATATTATCTTTTATAGTTCTTCTCGCTATGTTCCATCTGTTTGTCTTAGTTTTGAACGAGTTTTTTCTTCCCCACAAATAGTAACACGGGGTTAGTTATTTACAAAAAACTTTTGAATATAGCGAGATTCGAGTCATCCCCATTCAGGAGCCAAGATGCTCAATCAACCCTGGGGCTTTCCATCATACAACTGTAACCAACCCCTTCTGTTATTTTCGTATTATTTTTCCACGAGTAGTGATTCATAAATTAAGGTAACACGTGACTGATGTGTTTGTAGGAAAATTAACTGACTACTGTATCGCATATATAAAGTTGTATTTAATTTCAATGAAAATATAACGGACTATACCTACCTATAGAGTTTTGTAATCTGGCGAGCGAAAGTTTATGCAAATGAAAATGATACTTTTTATTCAACATTTATTTTCAGTAGAGAGAAAAATTTTTTAGCACTCGTTTGATAAAACCTGAGATTTTTATTCTTTTTTCATTTCTGTCATTTCCAAGGAACTAAATATTCCCCGTGAATACACAGGTATTAAAGCAGTGACGTTATCTTGTATCCTTGCAGAAGGAGACTCTTACATCTCAACTTGTATAAAAATGTAAATTTATTATATGTATATTTTCGTGGGGATATCATTCCTCGCCGGACTCTTATATATCATCAGTGATATAGTAGATGAATGAAATTCCAAAGAGGCTGAGGACAACATCTCGTTATTTGACGAAGACAATTATTATACTCGACGAGTTAATAGTCTTCAAACTGATGCCTTTGTTACTGCAATTCTGAATGAATCTTTTCCCGAAGCTCTTTACAGCAGTCAAGTATCACTGAAGGTTTCAAACGAGTCCTAAATTACCGCGAACAAAAGGGAATAGAAAAGGAGAGGAGAGGAGAGAAGAGAAGAGAAGAGAAGGGAAGGGGCGAGGGAAGGAGAAGTGCGGAGAGGAGAGAGAAAATATTCGGTAGAAAAATGCAATTTTATTTTGGCGAGAATATCTCGTGGAATGGAAGTGAAAAAAACCAAACCAACAAGTGAACGAAATGAGTGAAAAGAGGAATTCAGGAAAGTCGATCGCAGGAACTGAGATACTTCTCTATATATCCCTTTAGGTATTTCGTAGGCATCTGAAAAATTGTGTATATGGGGTATGTTTTCATTTTTTTTTCACAATATTTTTTTTTTTTTCTGTTTGTCAATAAATTGCTAAATTCTTCGGTACACCCCGTATAACAGCTCCTCTACATCTATCTCCACCTCCACCTCCACCTCCTGGTTCGGCTCACACAGCGACGGGGGACGGCCGACGGGGATGTTCCGGGGGGGCGCAGGCGCGGGGGTATCGACCTGGGGCCCGGGGCGACTCCCTCGCGGTTCTTGGCCGTAGCTCACTGCTTCACCGTGCGACTAGTGGGTAGTACACACACACGACATAGGTAAGTCGAACCGAAAGCATCTCTCCACTGTCCAGGAGTCTCTGGTTTAACCTGAGCGCTATTTACCATACGGAAAACTTGAACGGAAGCTGAAATTACATTAAAAAAAAATTTTTTCACCTTCATCGGTCCCGCCGTCTCTTCGGCCTTCTTCACGGTGGCGGTGGCGGCCGCAAAACGGTATCGAGTGCGCAGGCGACCGCCGCCGTAACTACGCAGCCGTAGCATGCTGGCCGCACGAATTCACGTGATCTTACCCCTTGGGCAACGCCGTCTTTTCTTCGATCTATCCTCGAGAAAATTATAAAAAATATATCCTGACCGTAATTGTTAGTTGAGATTTACCAATGTGCATCATCCGATACGTAAGTAAACCGTGTTACAGTGAGTCTGTTTTCAAAATTACGTGAACCCTAGAACGAGTGAAAAGTGACCAAATAATACGACGCTCAAATTTCGCTTGGCCTACCTCCCTAAGAAATGGCCGATCCTGGCATCGGATCAGCAAAAAGATCGAGTCAAAAATTGGTGAACAGAGTTTATATCACATCGGATATAAACATTATCAAATTCTTGTGTCCGTAATGAGATTGTTCTTTATCGAGTGAAATTTTGAATATCTAACTAAAAAAGTACCCTTGTATGTGTCCCTGGTTCCAATTCGTTGTACTTAATACCAAAAAGCCGGCTCAGCGTTTATTTCACCGCGAGGTGTACGGTTCAAAATTCGTTGTAGAATTTACTGAATAATTGTTGTCAGCAAGCTGCGAATCGTTGTTAACTTCATCAAGTGACATAACGAGGTTCTCACCGTAGTGATATTACATCGTAACTGGTTCAGCTGACTAGGTGTGATAATTTTGCCGCATAACGTATTCTCATTTTCCATTAATTCTCACCATTCAGGCAAAAAGCTTGTATATTTACACAAGGTGCAATTATAGTGAGTACCTAGATACGATATGGCTTATCTATTATGTCGAAAATATCTTCTCTCTCGATCGTACATATCACGTGTAGAAAAATGAGGCTCTTTTATTCGTTGCCACAAGGCTATGGCGATCGTATATTTGGTCACTTATTAATTCACTCTTCGACCATGGTGAAAAAATGGTAAATAGCCCTCAAGGGTTAACGTTAGACTTAATATTCAGAAACGCGTGAGACCATTAACACTTTCCCGTTTATTTTCGGGAAGCAAGTGAGTTTTGAACAAAGTTGAGCTGACGTTATGTCTACGAATGAAGTTTTATGCAATAACTTTTCATTTTATATTCCTCGTTCGGTCTCACGGTGTTTCGAAACAAATTTTTCTAACTTTTCTAACTCATAAACTAGGTTAAAAATAGTATAAGCGGTTTAGAGTGTAAGGTTCATATGGTATAATTTTAACCGTGGAAATTTATTGAAATTTTACAGGAATCAGTTTTATACGCTTGTCAAAATTAGTCAAAAATATAATTTTGTTCACTAGGTTGCAGTAGGTGGAAAAAATGGTATTGGAGATAGAAACGTGGGGAAAGTAATTTCTCGCTCCTTTTTATATTCCTACCGTATTTAATAATCCACCGCAAATGCGTCGAGGAAATATAATAAATCCGAGTCGACGAATTAAGCTCGCTTTTATTATTAATAACTCGTGCAAAGTTCTTGCTAAGACGACGTGGCTAATGAGATCCTGTGACCGCACGAGGCGTGAGTATTACGCGCGATTTTATCGTGTATAAAGTTTGCGGGACCATCATAATATGAAAAGTTTCGCAAACTAGATTATCTGGGGTTTATCAGCCTCTCGGTGTGTTGTCACTGATTGAGAACTTTGAACGAATTATTTTGCGCTTATTTTCCGCGAATTGCTCAAAGCCAAAATTAGGGTGGAACAAAGATTGCCATTACAGTAATTTTTTCCCAAAGATTGTAAATTGATAAATTTCATAAGTACGTAATTATACAATACAGGCTTTAATCAAAACGCTAAATTTTCTCAAAACTCTGCAGGGTTGTTAATGCTTGAGAAAAATTTCATCGACGACGAATAAATTCTACCCTTAAAAAGAGGAGCTCTTTGCACTAGCTTCGGATAATTTGATGGATAAAATTTCTCGGCTTATTTCAACCAGAAAAAAAAAACGTAGGTTGATCAGTAAGCGAAGTAAAGGAAAAGCAATTTGCTTCTCGCTTCAATTATTTGAGAATAAAAATTCAAGTAAGCATGATGGTACTTCCGTTTTGTAGCTAAATGACGAGCCTGAAGTCGTTAGACGTGGAAATACTAGTCGAAGAAGTACCCGGTGCACTTGGTAGAAATTTTTAATCTCTTCGTAACCACGTATCGCGTGTACCACGTAGCTATAAAGGCCATGAAGAGATGTTTCCTTCGTTAAGCACCTGAACACATATCATATACCGCAATAGTTGTAGTACCCAGAGGCCAGAGCGTGGTGTTGCTGCGGAACATTCAAAATGGAAAACGAAAGAGAATGCTTCCACCCTTTATTCAACAACCTAGATGGGATGGAAACATACTCCATTTTATTATTCGGTGATAAACGTAGAAAATTTAACGTCCTTTGTCAGGGAATAAAGCATCCTCGCCTTCATCTTACTTAGCTAGTCTTGAAGTTTCGCTGTGAGAGATGCTCAGGCAATCCTTAACAATTTATTTGTCACATTGCGAACGTTACGTCAACATTATCGTTCCTCTTCATACGTCGAGCGAAATCAAGCAGCTTTATATCAACTCATATGTAGTAGATGAATATAGAATAGAAGTCAGTAGATGTAATAACTATTAGAATTCGGGTGACATTTAAGTTGTACTAAATTGCGACATGTATACTAGCAACTCGTCAAATTACTCCGTAATTAAGATGCTCGAAATTCATTTCACGTACCTAATATGGAACGTAATAGCAATAATTAAACGTTATTTATTTGACTTTATATATACTAGAATTGCAAATGACTTTGAACCTCTGTCGTTCGTTTGAGTTCTAGCTTAAAGGCAAACGGAAATTACTTTTCCGATAAATATACTATATCCAATCGTCCCGTACGTAGCGTGGAGAAATTAATTACCACCCTCAGTATCTTGCCGAAGTTTGACTATTGTCACTTACATCTTGAGCTAATACGTCATCTTGACGCCCTTTCCTGTACATGTTTCATCTGGAAACTCGTTAGCAAATAACTGGGGCGAAATGTAGTATCGTTGCTAATATATTCGGGATTCGTATAACGATTGAAAAATCACGTTTGGGGAGGTTTAGGAATATAATGTAGGTATGAAATGACCCTCTGTACCTTCAGACTCGTTATTCCCCGGAACAAATAATTCCAATAGCTTCCGTCGATTGGATGATCATATCGTAGCTAGAATAATATCAGCAGATAAACTTCTCGCTAATCGATTATGTAATTATGAAATAAAATTTCATATTCTTGCTGGAGAAAATAGAGGTTCAAAATTATCACCGCGACGTGCACCGCTGTTTGAATCTCAGAACGTGAACTTTGGTCATAGTAGCGATGAATCATAAGTCCCTTCATCCAATTTCTAACACCGGTTGTCTTCGTGTTCTATAACTTAACCCTTCACCGCCCTCCTTTTTCCTCGATCTGTGGACGCTGAACCGTTGAACTTTCTGTCGGCACACGGTGACACGAACAGACATACGAACTGACGCTCAAATCATTTTAACGAGTTTTAGATTAACGCCGTTAACGATTCCCCGTCTGACCTTATCCGAAAAGTTTATACCCCCTTCAGAAAATCTAGATTCAAGATATCGAAATGTGCTGATGCGGTGGTGATTTTGGCAAACCAAGAGTGTTAATTTTAGCTTCAATATCCGCGAACAGTAATGCAGAGGAGCCGGGGGTGAAATACCTTGATTAGTCTAGCCCTCAAATCACCGAATTCTGCTTATCTCAATGTTCACAGAACTTGTCTTTGATCAATTGCCTTGTCAAAAAGGAACTGCTTTTGCTATAACGACGTCCTTTTACTTTTTGATGTAAGAGCGCTCATTGTATAAGACGTATAAATTATGTGATTTGTCAGTGTGAGAATCCGCGATCGTCTATTCGTCAAGAAATAGTTTTTTTTTCATTTTTTTCTACTGTACAGGTATGAATATTTATTGTCATCAGATTCTGGATACGCTGCGCGTAGCAGAGTGAAGCTCATCTAAGTAGATGATCCCAATCGTTTCCCAATCGATCCCAGTCGTTTTCCTCTGATAGAGTCAACCCCACTGATCGGATTCTATATTCGCAAATCCTCCTTATCTCGTTAAAATTTGCATAGGATCTGCCGCAAATAACTCCTTGTTGTTATCAGGAATTCAATTTTTTGATCGCGGCTGTCGCACACCTCCACACCATACCCTAGCATACATCCCCGCATCCTTTCCGTCATCGCCTTAATTTTTTTCCACCCTTCTCATTTACTTCCTACAATAATTCCCGCGTTTTCTTTTACGGGTATACGTGACCCGACCCAGGTGATGGAATTTGAAATTACGCGTATTAGGTCTCTCCATTTGCATAGGTAATCCACGTCCAATGGCTAGCGGTTTGTTCGATAACACTTTCGGCGGCGGTGGTAGCTCTCAACTTTACCTCTTTCACACACTCGCCACCCCCACGTTTCATCTGTCGGTTCCTATATTGACTTTTCCGCATAATCAACTGCTGTTGGGCTACGCGTGAACGCCGGTAGTTCCCCGTGGCTGTGCGGGGCGCATAACAAATAGGTCTAGACTCATGCAAAGTCTAGAATCTAGATTCTAACAGTAGGTAATTCTCCCGTCTTTGAGGGTGTGAAGTGTAAATTGTGCAAGTGTCCTCTGTTCCGGTGTTGAATATATTCAAAAAATATTTCAAGGGATGAACCAATGTTTCGGAATGTCCATTGTCAATTGGTAATAATTCGGTTACGTCGTGCAATTAATACTTTTGAATACTAGAACCGTGACGATTTAAAGCGACCATGGGAGGGTGGCGTTGTGTAATACGGTATATAGTATTACAGAAGAATTTGTCGACGATTTATCCAATTAAAAGCGATTTACTAACGGTGTATAGGATTTTGTGGGACTTTGATGTCCGGTAGCTATTCGTTACTGTGAATTCTCAACTCCAGTTATTGTTCGTTTCAAATTCTCGATTGAAAATCATTATGTCATACGAGGATATGGAGAACCACCACAGGCTCACTAATCTCTAGATATGTTTCACGTTGAAGCTTACTTTCGAAAATTCAGTTCGCTGGTTACTTCGAACTGTATCATATCTCAGCCAAACGTCTCTAACGTAACGATCCTTTTTCTACGAAAATGACTATCCCAACGTTTCTATATATGTGCCAGCGAAAATACACAAGCATACTGAAAAGGGGGGGCGAAGTATAGCCGTCGTAAAATCGCAAAGGTTATAAGGTAAAGCCAGCGTTGTCAGGTCGCCGATAACTAGCTTCTCGTTTTGCTTGCGTCATGTTTATCCAATAGCGTATTTATCGACATATCGACAAAGTGCATATCTGAATATATTGTGTCTGACAGAACATGCGAGAGGAAGAACATGGAATCTACTTGCTGGTACGGTACTATTATCTCGCCTCTTTATCTGGCAGTTTGTTTCGTATCGAACTTGTATTACCTATCGTTTGAAATATTCCTGTTCGTACAGCTCGCGCTTTGATTTGAGGATTTGTATTATAAATGAGGAGTGTTCATCAATTATACCTATGCCAGAATCGGTCTGCATTAGAGGTAGAAGACCACACAGATATGTCTCGTTGAAAAATAAAAAAACTTTAAGAAATACGAGAAAAATAATAAAATCAAGGAAAAGGGTGGGCCAGAAGCGCAGTGGTTTCTTAGTGTGACTCCTAAATTCGTGGTAATGGGATTACTTGCCTCTTGGAATACCTTAGTAGCGTCGACGAACGGATAATATAAGAAACCAACTGGAAAATCCTATTACCAGTTAACGAGAAAAGTGGCACAACTTTGGCAGAATTCAATTCTCGGAATTGTTTGTTTAAATCGAATCCTGGCAATTCCCTCTCACAGTTCTGCTTCGGTCTGACTTACCTGCCAAACATCGTAACTAGAAGAGCTTAAAATTCGTCTCAAGGGGCCGGTTGGTGGCCATAGAGTCTTGAACGGAAGCCAAAATCGGAGCCAACCACTGCGGGACATTTTTAAGAATTGCATCGTAAGCAGTATAGCATTCTAAATTGCGTTTGTTTTTAAAACTTTGCGGTGTCGTTTGTAGGGATCAAATTACTTACCTACTACAACGGCAGAACAAACCAGGAAATTTAACTAACGCTATTTACATCTTGTTTAGTTAGTGTGAGTGACTGAATGGCACGTCGAAGGTTTCAAACGAATCGAATATCCTATTATAGGCTTTCTACCTTCCGTTAGCCTTCGTTCTCAAAGGTAAAGCTTGTTGCACAGGATCTAATTTCTGCCGTCTCTTGATTCCTGCATTATCCTGCCGCCGCTATGAAAGAATTGCGATCAATATTTCACGCTAACCCTTTCGCATCCGAACACATTTATCTATCCGAGTTCTTTTCCGAGATTGAATTTCTTCCACAGTTTCGTATCCACCATCTAACGGAACTAAATCTCACCGGTAGGTAGTTCAAGTATCACCCTATCACCTCTTGACGAACGATCCGATTTCGTATCACCAGGAAATCCTGATTCTTACACCTCGATCCAATTTTATTGGAATTTGTTCATCAGATGAGAACTCAATTCACGTATATTATGCGTGGAACCACCGCAACATTACCTCAACGCTTGTGAACAACGAAATTGTTTCATTGTGTAGCTGCATACATCACCTTGTTGCGTTTCGGGTAAAGCAGTACATACCTGGAGGATTTACTGTCGGCCCATAATCGTCCAGTTCGTGGTTATAGCCATTCGTGTTATATTGAGTCAATTTGTGCTGCCTTTCACATACAAAGCTACGGTTAAAAATTTCAGTGTGAAATTTAGTTTGCGTTTTCAATCCACCAGCGCGAGTTGAATTTCCGCACTGTGCATTCCTTTGTAAATGCACTGGTCTATCTCATTCTTTCTAGCCCCCGAGCGTGCTTTCGGAACTAAACTGGAAAGAAATAATTCGACGAAGTGATTGCAATCAGCTAGTGGTCTGGCCAATCAGCCCGGAATCAAGAGCAAAGAGCCTTTTGCAGTAAATAAAACAAAAGACTCAAGTTAACAGCCGATCTAGAATCTAGTTAGCTGACTCAACCCACTAAAGCTCACTGGACCACAAGCGTACCGTTTAACCGTTTGACGTCTCCTTTAATCCATTTCGGATCCTGCCACCTTTACACGACATTTTCATACCTCTATCTACAATTCTCGTTCACTTATAAATCCAGATATATACTTGAAACTGGAGGTGAGAAATTGTACGTGGAACATGCTGTCTCCGATCGACCGGGTAACAGAATTATGATAGGCCAGTTACCTATATTCTGATACCTCGCTGTGCCGTCGCGTCGGCGGCAGATCTGCACGCTATCGGTTCCACCCACGGGGTTTTTCTCGATTCTTTATCGCCCCTTTCGACGCTATATGCCCAGACTCTAATTACCACTAATAGGTTGAACGGTTCGTAATTGGTTTGTATTTTTCTGGGTTTCATTTATTCCATAAAGTCGAAGCAGGCCAAGCCGTCGGGGAAATATCGTCTGGGTCTGATACAAACTCAAGCGAATTGATTCAAACTAATTATCGCTAAATTTCTCGGCGAACTTTGGCCATTCGATTGTGTATAACTAGTTGCTTATACATATCGTATCGCGATATTTTGTGAGACCCTTGGCTCACCGCACTTTATATCAAAGTCGTGCTTGCAGCTTTCTAACTCAATTTAACGGCGATAGTTTATATGGAAATATTCTCGAAACGTGATAAATTGGTAGGGTACGAATATGCGTGCGGTGTTCAATTTCATAACAGAATTTGTCCACTGCTTGGTTCTCTTAATGGTATTTCCAGTTTGACGTAGCAGCCAACCCTAATAGAATCGCTTAATGGAATCCGGCATGTTCCATCATTTTCGACTACCCTCAGGTATAAGGGTTAAAGTTTAACTCACGCATACCTTACGGGGGACCCGTGGGAATTTTTTTCCAGGTTTATCCTCGTCCTGGAAACTTTGAGAAACTTATACATTCGGGAAACTCGAAGTATGTATTTACCCGGTATACCTATATGGACCTACGTACGTTTCTACCAGCTTCTAACACCATTCCTGACGACCTGGCCAAGGACAGCTTAGCATAGCATACGTATGTTGATACCAACTATAACAGCAATGTCTTTATTGGGATTCGATAGGAATTTAGGTCGGTCGTGACTATATTAGCAATTCCAAGTTTATTCCTATGTTGTTTTATCCATATACGTATGTACGTACGTATATAACATAAAGTTTTCGAACTAGGTTTACACCGTTATATGATTCGGCCGATGAGTGTCGCCAATGAAAGTTCTACGATTCTGAACTTTATCGTTTGTCTGTCAGTGCGAAGAATCCTTTCAAATATCATTGAGAATGATCACAGGACGAAAATAACCGATCGGATTATCTCTAGAATTTTATTACAGCCAAACAAAGCCGATTATGAAATTCCGAATTATCGGAGTTAGCGATCAAGTATATATCGTGTAATTTTCATAATCTCGAAGACTTTTATTACGATACCTTCTGCGTATTACTTTTGTGAGATAAATTTCAGATCTAAACAATAAATCTCAAAGCCACTTCAAAGTTCCTGGTGGGTAGCGCCGTTTAACGTCGTAATAAAGTTATACATACCCTGCGTGAACTAAGTTACATAAGTAAAAATACGAGGTAATTCAATTCATGGTGACCCGCGCATAGCCTTGCTATGACGTAGTTGAGGAAGTGGTGGTATACTTAGCACTTAATGGTTTACGTATAGAGGAACCTACCGATATTCACGTTGATAAATAACCCAGATCGTAAATAGTAAATATTTGAAACTACGAGCGAAGTAGCCTAGCCACACCACGCTGGTCGTGCTAAAAAGCTTTTATTTTATCACGTTATTCCCGATGGAAAACGGAGTTTGGTGTGTCGAGCACGTAATACGACACTAAATGGTAACACATACACCATCCTCTACCCGTTTCATCGTCTCTATACATAGGTATAGCTGACACGTGACACGATATAAAAGTTTTGGATATTCCATCTGTACCGTGAACTATCATCTGTCCAACTCTGTTACATTAGTCCACATACCAGATACGGCCTGGCAACGAATACTATACACGCATGGATAGGCTCAAGAGAGGAGTGCATGTGCTATTGGCTTGTTCGGATTTTACGTCATTATATCCTATCGCCAGGCGAGACTGTAGCGATCGATGTATTGTCCGGTGGAACAGATGATACCTGCTCGTGTTCAGCTGCAGCCGTTACCATCGTTGACCAACAGGCTGACGTTGCGATAGCACTGGCCAGTGGGAAAAATCGTTTAATAATACGTCCCGAGCGAGAGATGGATGAAAAGTAGAAAATTGAAAGATCGAAGGTGGCAGCGGAGAGGAAAAGTATATTTTTTGTTACGCTACAACCTTTCAGGGTGAAAGCTATTTGATAAGACATTCCGTGCTAAAAGTTGTGGGAAGTTTTCAAAAGTTTCAGTTAAATTTTTTATCGATCTAGAAGTCTCGGCTCCGAGTTGAAGAGGGCTAGCAAGGAAAAGCCTTTTTAACTTAGTAGTAGTCGTGTGTATGCATAGGAGTCTTATAGGTTTGACCAGCAGGCAAGAATAGCAACAGTAGGTACTTGTATTTGCAAAAATTCATTCATCACAACAAGGGGAGCGAAGAAAGGAACGCCCAACGCTCAGCACGTGATCTTGACGGGTGAATCGTTTTTATTATTATTATTATTATTTTTTTTCCCCTCAGTTCGCGGAAAGTCTGGCTAGGAAGGTTTTAAAATTAATAATTTGAAGCCTGAATTAAGAAAGCACCGGGTCACCGAGGTAAATTCTTTATCGAAAAAGGTTGTAGAGGCCTGGAGCTGGATAAGATTGGTTATGAAATCAAAGGAACCAATAATATAGAAGAGGAGGTATTCTCGCGAGCCGGAGGCAACGGCGAGAAGTTTTACTGATAAAAGCGACTTTTGAATATCGAAAATGGAAATGGTCCAAAATGCATTGTTTCTTGGGGTACTAAATTAAGCCGTCCTAGAAGTCGTGCAAATAAAGAGGGAGGGCAGAGGGACCCGTCGAGGCCCAACAATGGCTCGGCGACGGCGTGGTAGTTGTCGTTACCCCGGCGCCATTGTTACCCGGAAGCTTGCGCTTGACGTAACATTCTAATGACAAAACTAACCTAACGTAACGTAACTCAGTCTGTCCTCATGCACCCTTATACAGGTATTCCCTCCCTTTACTCTTATCGTTCGTTCATCGTGAATTAAAATGTTTCACCGTTAGCCAGACCCAGACTCCCTGTTAGCTCGCTACTTTACACCGTTCTGCAATACTATAATACGTCATAATGAACATAGCCATATACCCATATCTGCTGCATGTACAAAAAAAAAACAAAAAAAAAAAAGAACAGAAAAAGCGTCGTTTTTACCCTCAGGGTACGTAGAACCCGCGTGACTAAAGCTCAAAATTTTACACTCGAAGCGCAACGGAATGTTGCGTAGTTCGTTGTCGTTTTTATTATTTTTTTCCTAGTTTTTTGTTTTTGCCTCTCTTCATCCCCGTTTTCATTCTCTACATATACCTACGTCAGTTTCTCGTTGTCTTCTATGCTGTTTCAAATTCACTGGTGGCGGCGGTTTCAACTAGTGCCAATCCATCCCGTTACTATACGCGCGATATTTTTCACGCGAATTAAACATCATACGAATGTCGAGTCGCGGGGGCTAATTAACGATCGTATAGCTTTGAGTAAAAATTTCAATTCGTGGCGTGCAGTTGACGAGGCGCATGGGAGCTTTGCGGTCGTTACGACGTTATTGCAGTACGAATGGTGACATTTACCCTTCTCAATTCAGAACGGCAAGAGAGGTCTTTCCAGAATAAACAATTTCCCTAATGGCGGAAGGGATGACGCGAAAGCAAACCCTCATCCGGTAAATTAACATAATTTCAGTGAGAAACCCGAAAATTTCATGAAGGTTCCGGACCCACTGCCACCGAAAATAATAAAACCACTGGATCAACCGGAGGAAAATGCCATTCTCGTTTCCGAATCTGTTTAGAGTTAGACGCTTCATCCAGCTCGAACCCCCCTAACATTATACCCTTCAGCCAAGCTTTAGTCCTTAGTCCAAGACGCCCTTAGAATGAAAATGACAACAGGGTATGACCAGGTTATCATTCCAAATCAGTCTGTCGTTAAACGAAATTACGCTAACTATTAACATTTAAGACTCTCATTTTTACACTTATTGAACAAAAAAAGCTGTATGAACCCACGAGAACATGCGAATATTATCACAAACTTCCGCTGCAAGATCATTTATGAATTTACATTTTCTTGAAAAGTCTACCTATATGTACTGCAGAAACGTGTCCTACGTAGGTATGTAGCATCTGCCTTGTGTTTTAAGATCAACCCGATGAAGTTGTACCGCGATATTAGAAACCAGGTCGTGGATTTTAAGAGCTAAGAAGTATTTGCATTATTAACGTGTTCTTCGAGGGCGAACATGAACGCGAGCGTCAAGCTATATGAGTGGAAAATGTAAATAATTTCTTATTTTTTTTATATTTTTATCACTGAATACTTGCTTCGAGTTGTATTGTGCTCTAAGGCTCGTTCTCGAGCGTAAAGAAAATCGGGGTATTGTTCCTTCGGCAATTGTCCTACCCCTACCTTACCCTATCGCTTCGCTTAATTAAAAAAAGTAATTAACCACACCTCGGTTTTGGTATACCATGGTTTCTTCGCGTCAACCCCCATATTTCAATTTACCGAGCTTTGAGTACTTTTTGTCTTCAAGTTTACGAAAACTCAATTTCCATGAGGTTTCCAATTTAGTTTTACTGATCGGTCTTGACTTTACGTCGCCCCTAATTTCTCCTTACTTTTCTCAAAAAACGTGAAATTCAATTCAATTGAATCGAATGAAATGAAATCAACGAAAACGCGTGCGCTTTATTTAGAGAATTTTCAACCCCTACCTTCCCCAAGGAATTCCTACCTTGAATAATTACCAATAAAATTCAAAAACTTATTATTCTCTATATTTCTCTGAAGGCTGGAAGATCCGAACTTTACGTTTCCCAAGATTATATAGTTTCTTGAGGGAGTAGCTCCGGCTCTCCCCGATGTCTGGACGGCGCAACGTTTTATACCTATATATCCATAGTCGATACCATACTCTGGGATAAACTCATGGACCAGCGCCCGTTTCTCGTCGTCTTCTATTTTCGCACCGTTCGTCTCTGTCAACTCCAGTCCTGGTTATTTACTACTCGTCCTCGTAAACGATTGCTATAGGTGACCTGGGGTATTACCGGTCACACGACGCCGGCGAACTGTCTAAACTTTTATATTTTTCATTTTCAGTGACGTTAAGTGTCTGGATTCTAAGTACCCGCGTATTTTTATCCTCCTCGGTTTCGTTCCATCAAAATTAACTATATCTCGCGGTTACTTTCACGCTAGAATTTCTATGCGTTGGACAAAAGCAAATTACAACTAGTCTCCACGTTTAACAACGGGTCGAAGGGCTCTCGGGACATGGTATGGGGCATAAAATAGGACGCTACCCTTTCGGACGGGAAATATTTCGTGTCAAACCGTATAAACACCCTCGAAACTTATCTCCCCTCACTGTTTTCCGTTTGGTAACGCGACGTGCTCTTCCTGCACCAGGTCTTCAAATATATTCCAGTGAAGTCAAAATCTGCTGGCACTATTCACCCGCAAACACATTCCAGAGTTCGCTGAGGGGGATCCTTATACGCTGTATACTAAGCTGATATTTATCCCAAAGGCTCTGCCTAATGTGTCCCGAGGGTGCGTAGACCATGACTTTTATGGTTGGATTGATAACGCTGAAATAGTGCCTTATAGTATACCTACTCCAAATCTGAAATTGTCGCGGTTTAAAACTGAGCAAAAACCGAGACCACGGAGCAGATGCCGGCCGCGGAATTTTGCTGAGACCGCAAAGGCGCCCCTACGAGTTCTGCTAATTATTCAAAAGTGATAGTCACATGGAGCTACCGTTACGGTTCTCCGTTTCGTGAGATTCGTGAGACAACGCCAACCGACGGTACGGGTCGTGAGGGTGATTTGTCATGACGTACCTGCTGCTTGGCAGTCCACGGTTCCTAACGATAAGAGCTTCGTGAACCACCCTTAACCGTTTGCAACCACGAATAGTTGCCGTTGCCACTGCCGTCGACGTTGGAAATGGGTCGATATGCTCGTGCCCTTTATCCCAGACCAAGGCACGGGCGTTGCCATTATTCGCAGGTTCTTGTCCGAGCGTTTTGCGTGGGTACAGTTCCGTGTCCGTATCTTTAAAAATAGTTAACATACAGACCTGCAGCGTAGGAGTGTGCAGAGCGCGAAAATTGGCTCGAATGAGGGAGCGAAAGGTCGAATACGATTCGTCAGTCTCTAAAACCGAGTTACCCTTACCAATTGACTTTGTTAAACAGATTAAGCGAAGGGTTCGCGTATCTTGAATTGGACTTGAGATTTATTGATCAGCACAACGATCGTCCAATTTGGAATAAATGTGGTCACTGATGATCTCGATTTTTTTTTAGTCAAAATTTGCTTCTCCTTTCACTTTTGTAAAGAGTGGTATGATTTTTACTCCACGGAACTTAGCGAGCTGATAATTCAGAGATTCTGAAGCAGTAGTCTGTGCCGATATTTTTCTGACGTCATTATTCCGCTGATAGACAAAATAGACGAATGGAGATGGTGATTTTCTATTTGGTATACAAGAACCTCGTAGATCTTCACTGGAATAGTTACTTTCGGAGTATATGATCAGCCGATGTTTTATATCGAATGCATGTAGGTAGATATAAAACATATACTGACACGTCTTTTCGGAATCTTCACGGGTTGACGTGGAATATTGAAGAATTTTTTGTGCGTATGTGTGCTTAGATAATATATAATCATGTTTTTAAATAGGTTAAAAATCGGAATGAGGAAAAGTTCACCGAGGATAGTGGCCAGGGTAAAATGTTGGGTGGTTGCACTCGAGCATCTCTCGACTATAAAAAGTGGAGGAGAATGTCGAGGGGAAGGACAGGGGCCAGAATTTTCACTTGAAAAATATTGCGAAGCGCGGTTCTTGGCAGCAGTCGTTGTCTCTGTCGATTTTTCTTCCCGTATCCCGTCTCGCCGTTTCTAACTTGGAGGTAAAATTCTCTCGTGGAAATACACTCCTCGAAAAGGAGTTCAACCTCTGTCTTCACTTCCTGGCCGTCTAGTCGTTCTTAGAATTTATCCACCCAGCGTTTTATACCCTTTTCGTAGACATAAGAGGCAAAGATAGATAAAGGGAAAGAGAGAGAGAGAGAGAGAGAATTGCAAAGCTGGGCGGTGATACGAAAAATAAATCGAAGGGGCTGACCATTTTTCAGTTCTTCAGGTCCCGCGAAATGATCAGCTATCTTCCAATTTTCTCGTCCCGTTTTTCGCTTCTGGCGTGGTGGCGAATTTTTTTTTTTCTTTCAATTTCCTAGGCATCGTTTTACCTCTCACCGGCCTTTTCGAGTTTATTTAATTTTGTACGCAGCCGACGTGACTGGCGATATTAAAAACTGCAGGCGCGGTTGAAATCAGTTTTTTAGCTCGTTACCTTGTTTTTATATTTTATTTTTATTTTTTGACAAGTAGAGTTAATGGCGAAGTTTTAAGCACCAAGGATCTGTGCTTCTATTTATATACTCTTCAAGCATTGATCGCGGTACTTAGGTACCTCCTAACTTTTCCTTCAAACTCGCGTTTCTAATGTCAAACTTTACTCGGCCTTCAAGTCTGGGCATAGTCCTGATTTTCTCAATCGTTTCGGGACCATTCAACCTCGATTCGTCGAAGAGTTAGCTCCGGTACAATGGGAACTCTAAGTCCTCCAATAACATTCGAAATAATCCTGAGGAATAGCACGAAGAAACTTTTCGTGAAATTTATTGGGCCAGTGAATCAGAGAATTTATCCTAACTAGCAATGGAAATCCGACTCTCACAGCTGCAGTTTATAATATTCTAGGATTTCATTGAAAGCGAACTTTTATCACAATCCAATATCTGCGTTCCAGAAAATAATATACTCGCTTCGTTGATTCCAGCCTTCAGGGCGCTAGCAGATAGTTGGTCAAAGTTCGCCATATAATCGTTGTTTCACCGTTTAAGAATTATATACTGTTTTAGTTATAATAACCGCTGGAGTGTAATGTATAAGGAAACTATCGGCCAAGTAACGATCCAACAAACTTGTTTCTGGAGGAGTTATAAATCTACGCACAGGTGAATATCTGTGAGCAAAAGCCTTCGTCCTGGATGGCAAAGTTTCCTTTCATCGTAGAATTCTGAGTATGAGTTAAGTTCGGAAGATTTCACACGCGCTGCGATTTCATATCAAGATTTCAGCACCGGCCTCTGAATGGTCGGCAAGAATATGCGTAATACCAAACGCGGAACAAATTTATCCTGCCGCAGTAGCTAATCCTAAAGAAATCTCAACCGAATCTCGACACGCTAGTTTACCGAGATTTATCTTGTGTCTAGCGAGTTTTAAGTTACCGTCACGTTCTTCATTCTGTCACATGATATCCCTTCTTAGTTTTGGTGTGAGGGAAATAGTTTTAAAAGTATAATCAGAATTAGCACGAAAATATCACGTAGCTTTCTACACGCTACGGGTTTTTACACATCGTGTTGCAGAAACGAGACTCTTACTTCCGGTATAAAGAGGGTGAGTTAGCGCCACATTTCGTATACAATGATTTCATTCAACGCACGTTTTTTCGGTCGTTATTACCAGCTTTTAGTTCCACCATTTGAAACGTCATAAAATGCTGTCATATATTTCCTTACAGGATCTAGGAATGACCGAAAAATTTCAATTTCATATGTCTCAGGGTCCTCCGGGTCAAAGAGCTCAACAATTAACCAATTAATTGCTATATGAAATAACAGCCATTACACGTTGAATTAATTCATTCGCGATACAGGCGTATGTACGTTGACGAGAATTTTGCGTGCAGTACGGAACTCGGTATACATGACGAGTCCTTAAACCTTAGTATAACTGGGCAACGAAACTGGGAAGCAGACCGCGTTCCGATGAAGCCTCCCTTTCTTCGACCATTTCATGGCGTGTCAGTAGCCAATAATCTCTCGATATTGAATTTAAAATAATGACCACCTTCTTGTAAGACGTAACGTGCAAAGCTCCACAGTAGATGCAGCGGTTTTACTACCCCAGTTTTATTTGCGGCCGTCATTGCAGCATTGGAAAAAGCTGGAGGTTTTGTTTCCAGAATATTGACTACTGTTCAGGTTCTATAATGCCTGCTAGATAACTTATTCCTCCAAGGTTCGGAATTTACATGAATATCGTCAGACAAAATCGATCTCACAACTGGTGCATCTGCTTTACATGTTCCTCACAACCTACATCGTATCCAGAACTGCGGAGCATATTGCGATGTAAGATAGTGTACAAAGAATTGCCTGCGAGGTTTTTTCCATCAAATTTTACCATTCCTACCCAATTCGCACCACATTCCAACCCTCCCCCTTTGCACAATTTTTTTTATTAATCACATACTGAACGAGGTACTACGTTTGAAAGGTCATTGAAGTCGGTATAATCAGATTAAAGCTTTCATCCGTCTATAGATCTATTAGTATCATGAATGTTTTGGATCTCTGACGACGAGTGTGGAGTGCAGCAACGGGTTCTGCCGTTTACAATTAGTCTAGACTTGACTCTAGACTGTAGATTGTAGATTGCAGACTTCAGCAGATTCTACCTAATGGATTACAAGTCACGCTTTCTAGCGGCAGCTGGAGCTTTGGATGCGTCACACCTCCGAGATCCTACTTATTGATATTATAGGGCCTTGCAGTGTCCCGATTTGCGTACAGCCTGCAATCAATGCAACTACACATACGTGGCTTCGTTGTGGGACACCCCCGAGCGAAATTCTCTGTTCTGCGCGAAATCCCATACGCTTTGGTAGCCGGGATGAACGGGTTAATTGGTTCACATAGAGTGGCCGGAATTCGAGTCGAACTTTGCCGTTTCGAAAACGAATTACTCACTTCACGAGATCCCCTTTTGGAAGTAGGTATATAGGTATGTATATGGACACTTACTAGAAGCTCGAGGCTATGGACTCGGATCTTTTACACGCGCCGCGATCTTATCTGCTTCGAGACCCCGTGGGACAGCCTCGTGGGAGTGACAGATAAGAAAGCAGCGCGGAATTTAAGAGGGGAAATTACTATCGTGGCTCTTTCAGACGTTCCTTGAGTTATCGTTTCTTTAGTCCACTGAACACGCGCCACCCTTTCCCCCAGCCTGTCCAAGTGTCGAGTTTTCGTCAGTTCGAGCACATATAGGTATACCTAAATACATATATCATCACTGGTAAAATCCATCTCCAATTTTTGGCCAAATTAAGACAAGAGGCTTTAGCGAAAGAAGATATCGACTGCCACCGTTCTCAGCCTCAACAAGTCTCAGATTTTTGGCTTTCAACCCGATCTGTTAATTGTTATCGATTGCCTATAGGATCGATCCAATTCATCTTTATTATATAAAATATATCCACCTTTATCCCACGACTCGCATGAGATGTATATATAGAAGTCATTGGCGCCCAAGCGAGACACTTGTTATCGTCTGCGAAGATAACCACGAGTTCCAGTTCCTTGTTTGTTGAATAAAGAAAGGGAAAAGTGACAGACGATGTCGAGTGACGCTTGGATAAACGCGGGTCCCCTTTATACATATTGGTAAATCGAACGGATAGTATGCGATAACGATATCGTTTGATTCATGCAACGTTTTGGCGTTAAATCAACCCACAATCGTCCCTCTGGCTGGTTTCGTGATTTCCGACATTTCGTAGAACCGCAACGCACGACTGGACGTCAAACATCTCACGGTCTCACGAAATGATTTAGTACCTCTGCAGATTATACTCGTATCCATAATACGCAGCGAGACTAGATGGTGGATTGTTTTTTTTTTTGGAAACACGGAATTCACTAATATTTACTGCACGGTCTGGATTTCATTATCTTTATCATTATTTTGGGCTTTGTCTCGTGCCATTTTCACATTAAAGATATGACTAAGGTATTTGATCGAATAATGGTATCCTTCGACTTCAGACGATCAGATCTTGGTCCTTTCTGTTTGAACCTATGTATAAAACCAGCGTAAGGGTTACGGATGCCTGAAGCAACTAGGGTGAAAGAATTTCTGATTGGGCTAAGATGGGCTAAATCAAAGTATCAGCTACTTGTATTCGTGGAATTTCAATATCAGCGTCTTGAGTAGAAAAATAAAGATTGGTAGGTATTAGATGGGTTTGGGATCGCCTTGTAGGAAATTCATCTCCGCGTAGTGGGCGGCCGCAGTGCTGCAAGCGGCAATATCCCACTCTAATGAAAAACTCTGGCGTAAAAGCCGGAAAAGTTATTGCAACTTTGAAGAAGTAGAGGAAATATCTCGATCGCTAACCGATACCAAAAGTTTATCACATGCAACGTCGATGAGATATGTACCTACAAGAGCGTCGACACAAACTTCTTATATACGCGGCATTCTCGTACTTTTGGATCCTTCTATTTCATTTTGATACCTCAGAGCGCAAATATATTACCGGCGTTCATCTTCTGCGTTCGAAAGCGCCGGAGTTTACTGCGGGAAACCCAGTTGATAACTTTTCGAGGTCTTTCCCTAACCTGCTTTTAAAGGCGACGTGATTTCGGCAAGCACCGTAGCGCCGGGTGTTTCGCATTACATTCAGTTCCCCGTGAATTTCGCCTGACCTCGTGTCAAAGCCTCCCGTCTCTGCGGTTTGGCGGTTTATCACGATTACGTTTTACTTGTTGACTTGGAAAAGGGGGACCTACGGAGCCCAAGAATTTGTTAGGCTCCCTGAGCAGAGGACCGAACCTTTGCGAAATTGAGGTTGGATTGAGTGCCCCTACGCTCTCAAAGCGAAGGATATGTGGGGATACAGAAATACACTGCGGGAGAAAAAGAAATACGAACTAGCAAATACAAACGGATCTAGGCATCAGGCTGGTTAAAAAACATTTCGCTTTCATTCTTCGTATCACTGGAGACTAGAGAGTGCAACTTGTAGCAGATCATGTAGAGTGTTTCGAACTCGTTTATCCTCACTCAAATCTGAATGTATGTAACTACCTTTCTTCGGAAGTTTCGGTGTCGTGAAAACATAAGGAAATGATTGAACGAGGTGTTACGACCTACGGTAGAAGTCTTCCGTAGATAGAAAGGGAATCTTAGGTTGGATTGAATAAGGTAAAGCTGCAGCGACTTCTTTATATAAAAGAAAATCGGCTGGTTTACGATGCGTTCGAAACTGGCATGGGTTCCCAGTTCCCACCCTGACGTACTAGCCCGTAGCCGTCTTCTCAGCTTCTAATTTATATTCTTTGGGTGGCGCCAACGCGGGAGCCTTAACTTACGCTACATAATTTCTTTTACGACGTCATTCTTTCTTAACTCGATAAGAACGAAGCTAATCTGCTTATAGTAAATTGGATTTGCCAAGGGTGAAAAAATAAAAATTACACTTCCTCATCGTGACTCTGATCCCCGGCGTATTTCCTTTGACGAATTTTTCAAAAACTTGCAGTCACGGATCAGCTTGGTTACAACCAGCGACGTGGTCTGTAGAGATTCAATTCCAAGTTCAAATTCCCAGAGAATGAAAGAATTCAAAAAATGGATCTACGTAGGTGCCTCATTCCGAAAAGAAATCAGAGCTAGGATTTCGACTGGTCCACTCGGGGTTCATCCAATTTAAATTTAAATTCATGTCATTGCCTTTTCAACGTCTGCAAATTTTCCACTGGAATAAAGTTTCTGATTTAAGCGCTCTACCCGTTGGAATATTACGGTATGTAATTCATGTGGCTTCCAGCGCTGGTGTAGTAGGTAGGTAGGAGGTACGTAGGTATACGTACGTACGTCAGGTTTTCCTGAAGTGGAAGTTTTTAAATAAATTTCACAATTCTAGGAACGAATCGGTAGGTTACTTTTTATTTCACGGGTCTCGTAACCAGTTTCCTGCTTAGTTTCAGGATTTTACATGTACGCGTGAAATACTCGGCTAAATCAAACAGAAAAATTCTCTAGGAATACGTAGCTGACACGGTGCTAAAGTGATCGCAGATATCCTCGTGGCAGTTGAAAGTGAAAAATAAAACCGACCATTTTATTTCTCACGTTTTATACCACTGTAGCTTTTACTAACCATACTGTCTTTCAAGAGTCATTCACCCACGCTGAAGGGGAATTACGAAATTACTATGACGAACCTGTTTCAATCTGGCTACATCGATGATTATCCGCTCGATGAATTGGAAAAAAATTCAACCCAAGGCATTCAGGCTGTCAGTAGTATGTAGTCTGAAGACTGAATTAACTTTGTGATAACCACTGTAGGATGTAAAAATTAATATGACTTGGCCAAACTATTTTCACAGGAGTAAAGTAATCTTGTAAATTAATCATAGCTAAAAGATATAACTACGTATAGCTGTATATCGTGAGGAGGATAAGATTCTGCAACATCTTTTGAAATTATGAAAGTTTTTTTCGTTTTTTTTATTTTCTATATATATATAAATGTCAGTAGGTATAGTGAGAGAGTTTGCGGTAGTTTTTAATTCAAATGGGGATGAAGAATCTTTCATGATACTTTTTATGACAGGGCGTGAAATGAGAATATATGCAACTTTTCTAACGATCTTTTTCTTCTTCTCTGTTCCAGATTTAAAATTGGATTGTTTATTTTCTCCTTCCTCACCTCTCTTAGTTCACCCTTTCATTTTCAATTACTTTACTTTCAAGCTTATTCCTTGACGAAGTTACTGACGACGACACTAACGACGACGACGACGACGACGACAAGACGTAAGACGATCTAACCAACGACCAGACGACCTCGAAGACATCGAAGCAACCCGAATCAGTCTAAAGTATCGCAAGGACGACTCCGAACCGGAAGTTGTCCGAAAATATCTTTGAACACAAAAAAGTACTAAGTGAAAAACGCGCGGGTAGAAGTTAACTTGAAAAATCAACGCAACATAAGATCTTATCAATTTTCCTAAGTCATCGAAGAAAGAAGAACCGGCAAAATTACCGGTCGCGGCGGGTGTGCCAAATATTGCGGCAACGCTGCACCTACACCCGGCAACATTTCGTTCTCCAGCTTCCGCCAATCTTTTACCTCAAATGTCAATTACCTGAAACGGAGGTGAGTTTCTCTTCATCTTTCTATCTGTAGACATTTTTATCATTATATTATAAATAGAGATGAAAGGCTGATTTCAATTTGTTTTCTGATGCGCAACATTAGCGTTTTCCCTTACTTTTTTAACGATGTTAATCTCCGCTTTTCTTCATTATTTCTACATAGTCTATTGAAATTAAGTGACAAGGTTACCCAACCAGTATGTCAATTTCTTGCGTTCTGACTATCATCGCTGCTATTGGTCTTCTCATTTTTTTATTCTTCTTTCATTTTCATCAATTCTATACTATAAAGGAAATCAATCTATCGCACCATAACACATTTTTCCATTGATTCACCCATCATTTTATCTATATCTACCCTCTTGCACACGATTTCATCTGAACCCTCAGACTTCATAGTTCGTCAATCGTGATCAGAGTATAACTCGGTTTCTACTGTGCCAATGATAGATGTTTAGTGATTAGATGTGTAGCTGACCAGGAAGACTAATTATCGATTCATTTCGATCCTTAGAATGCAGATTTCCAATAAAATATGGATACATCGTGAATGTCGAATTAAACTTCACCGGGAGTTTACTCCATAGAAGAGTTGTAGGTGATAATCATTATCTCGGGATAGGTATGCGTCGGGAATCTTCTTTCGGATAGCGTCCGTAGCATGGTATCACGTCATTAATCAAGATAGACAATCTTGATTATTCTGACGAAACCGAGATACCAAATGCGGTCATGCGTGTTCAATGGGAGTCTATTCACGAGTACAAATACACGCACTACGCTAGTCCTATGCGTTCGATTGCGACATGAAGGATACTGGATGTTGCGTCTATAAATTGAACGCAATTTATTTTATTTAATTAATCAATTACGCTTTCGAGTTGTGTTCGACGTTGCGTCTCTGGTTGAAATTACAGTACCTGGTAGACATGTGGTAGACATTCGGATAGGCACTCTGCCAAATTCTTCTTTGAGATTTAAAAAGTCGGGGAAAAAGCCGGTAACTTGCATCCTAGGTAAAACTCATTTCATACAAGTTGGCACACACACGTACGTGTACACATTATATGTACGACTTCTGCTGATATGTACCTCTCTGCAGGAATACGTAATACGTCTTTTTCTCACTCTCGAGTTCTCCCCTTTCCCGTTCTTCTTCCCAGTCTGTATCTCATTCTCTTCGTCTTTCCCGTGGGCGCTATTAAAAATGGTATAATCTTGTTTATTCTACGAAGTTAACCACTCCGACTTCTACAACGCGCCCCTTTTCTTTAACAGATTGAAATTCAAAACGTCAAAACTTTCGTATTTTTCGTAAAGTATAACTTTTTTCTTCACCCGTTTTTTCTCTCTTTATTCCGCTTTTTTTTTTTTTTTTGCCTTTCCATTTTTTTTCTTCATCGTATAGTATGAAACTTCGCTAAGACCTCGCACAGCCTTATTAAAACGAAACAATAGAAGATTAATTTTCTTCGCAATTATAACTTCCAGGCTGATGCGCCTCTCACCCTCGTTCTTCAGATCAATCAGAATTTCTCGGGTTATTCCTAAGACCTCTGGACCTACTTCTCCATCACATAGGGTAGGTATGGCCTATTTGGAAGGGTGTGCGGTTCGGATCGCTCTCTTTTTTCTTTCGGTTTCACATCTGAAATTAAGCCTTACGTATCAGACACATCGGATGTCAAACTGAAGACAGGTGTCGGTTCACATTCGAAGACGTGTTAGCCTTGATCTTTACAAAGCTAAAATTTGACAAAGTTTTGAAATTCGACGAATCGGTCATTTTATTTTCGAACTAGGAAGAATATCGTTAATTGCGTAAAGAAGATGACAAAAATAGGTTCTCATACCTAATGATGTTGATGTTCACGTTGTTTTAATTCAAGACGTGTCATTGCTCTAGTTTGGTGAATCTCTAGTGCCTAATTTGTTTTCTGAGCGTATCATAGGAACTCAAAGAGAATTTCTAATGTCGGACCAGTTACATATCTCTGCATTGTAACAGGGCGAGCGTGTCAGACTTACGTAGGTATGATATGGTGCCACGACGTGATGTAACTCGGAGGATCACTCGACGCGATAAAATATGACCATGAGTTTTCTCGTAGCCGTAGCTCGTTTCGTTGACACTTGTAAATCCTGAAGTAATCGAGTGTCTCGCTTCGTGGTGAATGCGTAAGTTGGAAAACATATCTTGTTTTTGAAAAAAGTGGAAGATAAAATTGAAATAACAAACGGTAACGTTATTCGTCAACTGGGTAAAAAATAAATGAATATAAATCCACGAAAAGAGGAGAGAAATATAATGAATTGTGATTCGACATAGTTAACGAATTCTGACTTCACCGTAGTCGAGCAGTACTCGAGGATTTCACGATTTTCACAAATATCGTCGCCACGTTTCGTGCAAAAATCTTCTGTATAGAGCCAATTAAACGCATTCAGAATCCATTATTTTCGTCGCGCTATCGAGGGTGAAATAATTTCATTGAAACAGACAGAGCTAGAGATCGTATTGCAAATTAATTCCAATGAAAGGCATCGCCTCTTTGCCGATATTGAAATTCATTTATATTTCATGAGCCCAACGCGCGCGGGATTCAAGCGCTCGCGTTTCCGCCTTCGTTGTTATATGATGGAAATTTTTCGTCATTATTATCAATTATATTAATATTATTATCATCCTTGTTTTCAAACTATATAATCTGTACCCTGAGGCGCATTCATCATTATTGTGTATTTTTTCCTCTTTCCCCTCATTATTCCGCCACCATACTAATTATTTTCACCAAGCTATGCCATCAAGAATTTATTATTCTTGCACGATATTTTTTGCCTTGCAATTAGCCTTTCATCGCAGGCTTCTAGCCTTTTTCCTACCGCCTTCCCTGTGTAATATAATAACAAGTAGAACAGGAAAAATCAATTTTCTCGCAGGTTCTCATCAGGAGACCTCAGCTCGGAGCTAGATGACGACGATGCGAGCTCCGGGCTGACCTCCGTCAGCCAACAGGACTCTTCGCAATCTTATCAAGGAACTCTGTCGTCTGAACGTCCACTGCAGTCTCAACCAACGCCGGCGCCGCCGCCTAACCAACCGCCGATCCCTGGGGCACCACCCTCCGGGAGTCAGCAGGCGGTCGGTGGCGACCTGAGTCTCAATCTGCGACCTAGCTCTAGGACAACGAGTGCTCCATCATCGCCGGCTAAGACAAGAGAAAGCCTTTTGCAGAGGGTGCAGAGTCTTACTGGAGCTGCTCGTGATCAGGTGAGAAAATACAACCTCCTATTCATACGCCGTTTTCTTCATACAATTTTCATTAAAAAAAAAGTGCAGGTAGATTTGTAGCATGAAGAATTATATTTTTTGAAAACCATCGTAATTGCTGGTATCTTGGGGTATCTCTCGACGATGTAGTGATTACGAGGAGACGAGATCTGAAGTATCTCCGTAACCATTGATTGTGTATGTCTATATATGTAGGTATAAAGTGATCCGCGATAATGGTTATGTATACCTACATATAGATTTCCCCTTTTTTCCGAAGACCTTATTTATCGCGATCAGCGGTTTATCGGAGTCTGGGTTGACCTCGTTAGATCAGTAACTTCACGATCTTTCTTGTCGCAGACGATGTCGAAGGGTCGTTAATAATAAAGTATACGCGAGTCAATGTTTTGTCTCGTTATATTTAATGGGCTACGTAAAATTTGACGACCAAGAGACAATAGGCGCAAGTGTAACCCTGATAATCTCGATTATACGCTAAAACAGCAAGACGCAGGAAGACACCTCGCGATCAATTGAACATGGAGTACCTACGCTGCGGGCGATGAGCTTTCATTAAGACATAGGTACCTATAATAAAGACGAAAACATTCGAAGGACCGTGTAACTTCTTAGGAACGTATTTCTAATTTCTACGGACTGGTGCTGTTCACCAGTGAACATCATAGGAATTGTGGTAGCACGCGGACGTTCAACATTTAGATTGCAGACTAAGACGGAAAAATGAATGAAAGGTGAAAAAAAATCATGTCTTTTTCCTTTAAAATTTATTTTCGCATCAGTCATTCTGAAACAATAATTTTAATCGGCTGTTTCACAAAGAGCTGACTGTCTGTTTCATCCAGAGACTTGAGGTGCGAATTTCCTTTACCGCGTTAAAGGTTCTTTTTCTTTTGTCTTATCATATACTTTTGCAATCGGAATTTCCGAGCAATCAATCGTGGAATTAAGGAGATTAAATCGATCGAAAACTTTGCATCTTTCAAAGCATTAGTTCGCACGAATTAAGCTCGTAAGCTTTTTACTTTCATCGGGTGATACTTTGCTTTTAACGCTCAATCGCAAAGCTGAATGAATAAATTCAACGCAACGAGACGCGTTTCTTTACGTTCTTTTGGTCTTCTCAAATTAAACGACACCTTTCAAACGCTCAATGACAATCTCAATTGATAATTACCTCGTCAAAGGTAGCGTTTTCCGTTTTATCTTTCATTACCAGACTTTGACTCAAAGAAACCCGAAGATTCGATTCTTTTTTTTCTTCACTTCAGTAACATAGTACAGTCTAGTCGTTCCTAGACCTTTAGCCACTATCCTATTCTATAGAGCTCGCTGAGAACCAGAGCATAGCATAATTAGTCACACATTATCACTCGCCATGATCAAGTGCAGAGTGTTTAAAAACTTGAACGAACTTAATACTCTGCTCAAATTTATTGCCTACAACGCCGCGAACCATGCTACTAGCGCGGTGCTTTCACTTCATCTAAGCTACCTTATATCTCGTTCTAAGTGACTTGTCAGTGAGTTCATAATTCTGAAGCTCCTGCTAATATTACAGTATTACAGGTTGGATATCGGTGTTTTAAGTGAAGTACATGATCCATACAAAAAATTTTCCATCAATTCGCTGCCAGCAACCATACGAGCATCATTATTTCTCCACTATAAGCTCATAAGAGTAACGTCCCATCTCTTTCTGTACTTGAACATTGATTTTCTCGCCACATATGTTCATTTGCTGGATCTCATATTTGGTATTGCATCCACTCGCTAGCTCTCTAGGTAAATTCAAAAGCTGTTTGAAGTACTGATCTCCATATCCAGTAGTCATCGTCGTTAGGATCATCCAGGCTTATGTTCAGTGATCAATAATCCGAAATTAACGTTTTGTTACAAGTTCTGACTGAATACTCGAGAGTGCAAACTATAATTTGAGGGTAGACAGAATAGTGCGTGGGATGAAATTCTGATTTACCTCTGAAAGTGAGAGTTATGTCCATTTAGGTGCAGACTAGGGTTTTGAAATTTTGGTTTGGACTCTCGGTTTATAGAATGAAGAAAGTCTTCGTGATTTTGGCTTGGGTATAGAGCACCTCGATCTTTAATGAAACGTTTTGCGAACCAATCGACGAGCAAATTCTGAGTCAAAAATAAAATTGAACATCGAGTTGATTTTTCGCCGACTTTTGAAGTCGAATGTAGGATGCGGAGGGGTTATTCAGAATCCACGCACACGAACTCATTATAATTCACGCCTGTGAATTATCGCGTAGGACGTAATTCTACTAAAACAGAATTATCTTTGTTGTCGGCAAAACGAGAGAGCGAAGAAATTGAGGTTTTGCGGTATCCAACTAGAATTTGTATTCCAACTCGGGTTGGCTTCGTTCACTGTGGGATTATCACTTATCTCCCAGTTCTGTAGAACATGTAATGAATTCCGTGTTTCATTATATCATATTATAATATATTCTGGCTTTTCTGCTTACCAGAATGAAAAGGCGACTTCGTTTTCTAATTTTTCTGAAAAATTTTCATTTGTATACGACGGTCCGACCGACCGCCTGGATTCTCCATCGTCTTGCGGAAGACGCCGCGGGCTGTCGAGAGTACTTTTTCAACGACAGCCAGCCTCTTCCTATTCTCTTTCTTCTCGTTTATCGGAAATTTAAATATAACCCTTGAAGAGCGCGTACGTTGTCGTTCGCTCGGTGGGACGTGGCGAGTGATGAAATCAATTGCATATCGAGAGGGGCATCCGTGGGTGGTGGTTGTCTTCAACGATGAGGATCGATACCGAAGCCTCCTTCAAATCGAGCTATGCCTTCGTTTAAATACACGCCCCGTATATTCACCTCCTTTCAAACTCAGAATGAAAAGAAAAAAAGACAAATATTAAGTTGTATATACCGCGATTTGACGTCGAACATTTTTCTCAAAAGATTTTTCTAAATATTAAATAATAGCGAAAGGTCGCTCAATTCATTAGGCCTTCAGATAAAAAAAAAACAAAAAATTGTTAACTATCCAAGAAATGATCAATCCTGAGCCCCACGATGAGATATGGCTCGTCGAAAAAATCTGGAATTCACAAGATTTTACATTGAAATGATTTGAGCATGAAAGATTGCCATACATCTCGTTCAATTCGAGGGCTGCTTCTCCGTGAAAAGAACGAGCCTTTCAATTTTTGAATGTCAACCTATATTCTTTACATACTTGATGGTAATTCCGGTAACTACACATGGGTTTGCAAGGCGATAAGAAGTGCTTTGATAAACGATATATTTTCTGCTCTTTTTTTTCCAGTTTTAGTGACAAAGAAAAAGCTATGTACCTTTATAAGTAAATTGAGGATAAATTTTCCGGTGGGAGTGTGCAGAGTCCTGGGTGTAAGTCCTATAAAGGTATCTTGACGTCTATATGTATGTTTTATTTACGCGGCTTGTTGCATACTTCATTTCAAGGCTACTGAGGCTAGCATGACTAAATTACATAACATCTTGAATCACCAGTTTCGTTCCGTCCCGGATAACATTCTACATGGTCAGCCCATATGCCATGTTGATGCCACATGGCATTAGATGGTATTAGTATCGGAAAACCGTATTACAGGTCTACGTTTTGGCAATAAATAGGCTAACCGACAAAGTTTGTCGATGTTCAATCAAGGTGGCAATTGTGTGGATAGCGATGTAGTTTCCGAATGTATGTATCCCATGTCGAGTCTCTATCTGGCATCAAACGTTGTTTTTTTTTTACCTTCCGAGAGTTTCGGCGAAGTTGGGAATTTCTTCAATACAGTTTAAATACATGCAGGGTGGTTGAAACGATTTGGTTCAGAAAAGAAATTACCGAATTCCCAAAACAGTAGGGCTGCACAACATTGGTTTCATGAACTCTTGCTACCTTCAACGAATCTACGTTAGTGGGCCTTCATCATTCAAGGAATAGGTTTTCCGACAGATGTCAGTCTATCCGTTATTCTGTCCGACAAATTCGCCGAATGATTCCAAAAACGGCCCGATGAAAGAATTTGAAATCCACAGGACTTTATATTGGGCCAAAGCACAGCTGCCATGGCTTGACGATAACTGGCGTCTACCTGGCCGACACCTTGCGATGTCATAAAGCTTTTATGTGAGCCAAGCTGGCTTGCTTACGTTCTCTGAATGTTATTAAATTACGTATGATACGGATTTGGAAGAATTCACTACCGCATTCCATTCGAAATATATGTTTTTCGAAGATATCATCCCGCGTCGAAAACGCAAGACTCCAAATAATCTACCGAGGGAACAAAAGGCTATTGTTTCTTCGGATGAAATGACCACAATGCACGTTTGCGTAATCTAGGGTATAATATACCTGCAGTATATATACATGTACACCAGCGGACACTAGCCATTAGGAATTTCACGTATCTACATTTCTGCATGAACGTTAACCCGTATACACCCACACCTAATGCCTTATTGTATGAATCCCCATATTCAGCACTGTATGCATTCGACTGGCCATAAACTCTGGGAAAATGCAGTCAAAGGGTTTAGGTTGCATTTGAACACCGTATAAACGAGATATACGTATATTTTCCGCCCTATCTTTCGACGCAGCTTCCACGTTATTCGCTTCTGCATTTTATCGACACTGAATTCCTACTATTACTGAGTTAAGGTACAGGTACCAAGGTTACCGGGGTAGTATTTTAGATACGTCACATGTCCAGTAGAGATAAGGAAACACGCTCGTAAATGCTGTACGAGTGCTTTAAAAATTGTACCAATACCTGAAAGGTAACAGGAACAAGTTTAACCCAGCTTCTGTAAGGGCGGAAAGGGCTCTTCCTCTTCTTCTTCTTTCCAGATAAATCGGTAGGTGGAAATCTGTGAAAGTGGATTGCGGTTTACTGCCCTTATTTATTGCAGCGGAGTTAAGGCATAGGCTACTGCATTTCGAGGTGAGAAAGAAAACGCGAGGGACGAAAACCGCATTAACTAATTGGAGTTTCATGCAAATAAGCGTGCAGGCATGCTGCAGGGACGGGAAAGATGGTGGAGGCAGCTTGCCAATTTGCATGTGTCCGTTACCGGCAGCAACGAGTCATTTTTTTGTTGGTACCTAACCGCAAACGTTTCAATTTGTTAGCGAAATTCCAGGCGCTAAACTTCCAGGCAAAAACTATTTAGGTCTTCCGGTAATAACGGCACCAGTTGTAAGCATGCGAATGTTTCTCTCGGCGGCAATTTCGCTCGACAAAAAACTCGCGGATTATTATTTATGGGATGCGAATGGCAAACTGTTCAATACACTAATACGTAGAGGTAAAAGACCTATCATAGTCTCTGCGAGGCAACTAAAGCCAATTTTTCAATTCGAAGAAAAGTCCAGGTCGGTATAAGGGAGTTTTTAAACAGTCACTGGTCACTGGGACTATTTTTGAACAGTCTTAGCAGAGTTTTACCTACCGTTTTATATCTTTTAATTGCCCTTGCGGAATACATGCAATGCATACGTATATAGTATATATATATATATATATTAAGAAACTTTATTTTATTGTCCGTGAGATATAAATATTTAGATCTAAAAAGTTCTAAAGTGTGCTTACGGCTCGCTTAACCTTCGGTATGAGAAAGGAAACGAAAAGAAAAGAAAGGAAAGAACGAAAACGAAACGAAACGAAACGAAACGAAACGAAACGAAAGAGAAGGAAAAAAGGAAAAAATTAAAAAGAAGAAAATGGGATGGAAGAATTCAGCGGGACTCGAGCTTTCAATTGTACTCCTGCAACTTTTCCCTGGTACTTTGGTTCCTTTTGTAGGTTTATAGGTATACATCTACGCTAGTGAGAATACAGCTCTTTCCGCGGTTGTACAGTGCTAGGGAAAAACCCCTAAAAAGAAAACTCTCGACAATAATTGTTGGGGGATTGCAAAGCATCGCGTGAGCCGCGTGCAGGCCTATCTTCTCGTTTTCTATTCCTGTTCCTTGGCTCGAGGTTCACCCTCGCCATAATCACTGACCTATATCACGCCTACGTTAGCCATGCGACTGTTAATGCTTCGAACAGTGTGTTAGAATATGCAAAACATGCATAGCACCGGGGTAGCTGCTGGTAGGTATGCCAAGGGAATTAGTTTCATCAAATCCGGTTTAATTGGTTGGAAAATTGCGTCACATACTTGGTTTCCTGTACAAAATTTCGTTAAAATAATTTCATGTACATGCCGTGAAAATCATTCGTCGCAGAATAATGTCAAAGGCAAATAGTTGACGTTGATTACTTGAGGGTTACTCAAATTTCAAAGGGGTTTACATTATTTAACTTTCCAACGAACCAATTCAGACTCTACTTTGCTCCGTTATATGATATACTGACTTCGTGAATCGGTTTTCTCAGCCCTAAACATTCTTCGAATTTCTATACCACCCTGCTTCTAATCGAAAACAATTTACGTTCAATTTTTTTGTCTGACTTGTCAAGAAAAATACAAACAAATAAAAATTACTCATCTCTTACTAATCGCGAAAGTCTAACTTCAATTCATTCACGATATTAACAACTTGAGTATATAATTCTATACAGTTTGAATTATTGAATTGATATTAAAATTCGTGGTGGTTTGACATCGAAAAAGATTAGAGCGAAAGGTGAGCTCAGAATTACACTTTCCTTTCCTGCATTCGGGCCACACGCAGGCGTTGACATATGTCAAAGATTTAACTGTAGAATAAACGAAAGAAAAAAGAGAAAATAAATAATTGAAATTTAAAAAAAAATATAAGAATACAAAAATTCTACCGGAAAAAAAGGTATGAAAGTGTCAAACCCCTTGCATTAAAGCACCGCGAGGCAAAGTAGCGTTGTCATGGCAACAGCTTTACTCGAGCAGTTCCCCGGGCGCGTTTTATGTTAGTGAGGCTATTCTGTAATACAGGTTTAGGTATATAGGTATAGACGTATGGTAGTACCTATACACAGCATCCATGGAAACTTTGGGCACTCTTCTTGGTAAAAGTGTCCTTGTTATCGTCACTTCATTCGGAGGTATAGATCGTACCTACTATGCGTGCAGGCAAAAGAAAAAAAGAAAAAAAGTAGAAGGAAAAAAGAAGAAAAAAAAAAAAAAAAAGAAAACCACTTATACGAAAATGGTCCCGACATCCAAGTCTGCCAATTGGGAAAGGCTTGTAGTAGAAACAGTATGGCCAGCGCGAGATTTTCGTGGGTCTTAAAATCCTTGACGCGAAACAACGCCAGGACCCTCGTCATCCCTTTCCTTCGTATATCGGTCTCACTTTTACGTCCTACACACAAACACATAAATATTGTATTATTTATGATATAGATATACCCATAGAATCCCAGGTTCTACAATGTCTATATATGTATCTACTCCGTGGTGGACGTAGACCCTAGCACTATCGGCACCTTTCATCCACGCACCGAGTGAAATTTGAACAACTTTGAAAGGGTTTTCAAACTCCACTTCAACTATCGCTCGCCCTTAGCTTGGAATTAGATGGCTTAGCCAAGTCTGAAGGCCTTTCGTTCCTCAAATCAATATAACTCTATCTCTCTCTCTCTGTTTCTACTCGCGTACGATATTGTTTGCCTCGGGATAAACGTCAGGATTAAATTGTTCGTGTTTATTTAACCGTTGGTTATATGTATATACCCACCCATACCTTAGGACAGTAAGGGTGGAATTTTTATGACAAAATACACCTGCCTCGAGTGGATGTATGGTTACAATATAAGGCCCATACGTTTTGATGTGTAGGTTACCTCGATAAACCGCCTATTTATTTTCCGAAACCTTTCGCTCGGCCTAAAACAACACGTCGATTCTCGCAATACCCACTTCTATACTCAATTAAGAAGGCTATTTTCTTTACTTATAAATTATAGCCCGGCTATATTCGAGGGATGAATTTCTTATTTTTCGTGTTATACCTCGCTACGTTCATCACGTGGCAAAATAGAGTCCAATAAAAAGCAACTATACTGAATATAATTGGCCTGTCATCAACAAATTCGAAATTTCCGACAATAATTTTTGCGTTATACTCGTGGGCATTGTTACATTGAAAATCACTAACAGGTAGACGTGCAGTTGGCTATGCGGTTGATGAAATTTGTCGGACGCGTGAAAAGCCAACGAATCAATTTGGGAAGTAATTACTTTCCAAACTGCCAGAAGCGTTTATATAATATGAAGGATTTGGCACTTTTCTTTTCACGGGACTTCTGAGCTTGTTGATTTCGAATTTGATTGAAAAATCTAAAAATTTAGCATCGAGGCATAAAACATTTGTGAAATATTGATATAATCAAAAAAATTTTATTTACGTGCCCGGAAATTTACGCTACGTTATATAATATAGTCCGGGATGTGCTCGCCGTTATCCTTTCTAACAGAAGATACCAGAATTGACTTTTAGCCCCGAAGCATTTGGGCGACAAAAAACCTCGCAAAAAAAAAAAAAAATGTCTTACAGAAGAAGCTCTAAACGGTAATTGGAAAACAGTGTAATCTCTGGTAGAAAATAAAACACGGTTTTGTCTTACATCGCGATGAGGGGGATATATCTGGACCTCTACCTATATACTTCACCGCGAAGATACGAAGTAGAGCCGTGAGGCAAAAGGCGGAAGAGTAAAGGAAGAAGAAGCTATCCCAGGTAGCCAGTCACCCTATACGAGCGACAAGCCTCATAAAAAATTTAGGCACGCCCGCGGTGGTGGAGGTATGTTGCCTCAGCCTTACGAAAGACGAAGTTTTATCATTATTTTATGAGAGGCGTGTTCCGAGTCGGTTCTCGCGGAGGTCATGTCGGGGCAAAGAAGGGAAAAGGGGATTGAAAGGGTCTGGTTCGCTGGCTTGGCGTTATATTATTTGGGTCAGTGCGAGGCGACGCGGAATTTAAGTTAAACCGTACCCCTATAGTGTGCACAGGGTAGGGGGTTGCGAACGTTACCCGCCAGTTGAGTGGTTTGTTGGCGGACTTGAGTTTGGTACAGAGGTGTTCGGCGGGGGAGTTATTATCGTTGTGGCTGACGAAGGGTGGGTGGTTTCATTTTTATTTATTTATTTATTTTATTTTTTTGCCACGAATTAATTAATCGCACAAATAAAATAACACCGAAGCTTATTTAAATGTCGGAAACGCAGGAAGCGTTAATCTTCATGCCTAATTAAATTCGACTCTCCCTATTGCTAATTGCCATTTCAGCGCCCAGATTTTATAATTTTGTTGAATCAATTCGACCGTAAACCTAGTTTGTTTGAAAAATAAAATAAAATAAAATAAACCCGCGTCAGTATCCCACGTTCGCTCCGTGGCATTATCAACTTTAATTAGATTCCCTTCGCAAAGTTGCTAATTGAGTGCGTTGAACGAAAACTGTGCTGTACACTAGGGTGACAGCGAAATTGGCTTCTTGTTTTAACTCGGTGATGCGCACGTCTACATTTTTTCCTTTATTTTTTATCCCTGACGAAGCTCTTTCAAATTTTAATCCGGTATTTAAATATTTACTGACAGCCATTAAAACGTTGGAATTTTAGCTACTCCAATTAAACGGTGATCCTTTGTATTGAAAATGAATTTTTCGTAAAAGGGGAAATTTTGGTCCGCGTTAACCGATCGGTAAATATTCAAATACGCGATCGTAATTCAAAGGGTTTCGTTTGAGCTAAAAATGAAGAAAAATCGGGGGTGTATCGAGTGCAATTCGACAAAAAAAAAAGCCGTTTCAAAATTCGAAAATTTTGATACACGCAGTTTGTGTTCTCTCAATCCCTTCATCAGTCCCTGAAACTAAAAACCGACCTAAAAATCATAATCTTTCTTTTCTCAGGGTGCTTCTATCTTGGGAGCAGCAGTTTCCGGAGCTACTCGCGGTCCCTCTTACAACAAGGATCGTTGCTTCACTCTGCTGGTAGTTGACGACCAAAACACCGATTGGAGTAAATATTTCCGTGGACGTCGTCTCCATGGCGATTATGAGATCCGCGTCGAACAGGCTGAGTTCAGGGAGCTATCCCTCACGGCAAGTGAAGCTGGGACGATCGTCTCTATGGCAGTTTTTCGCAACGGGACGAAAGTTATTCGGTAAGTGCAGAAGGGTACATTACATATTTACTTATAACGTTAAATGCGTCCGTTAAATCGGTGGGTATGGGAACTAGAAGCCTTTTTTTTTTTTTTTTTTCACGTCACTGAGGGTAATTCCTATATACCACCGAGAGTCTTATAACTTCGACCGCGAAATACCCGCGCTTCAGATGGGCTAATGAATGTGTACACAGCAGACACTTGGCGGTAAATTGCAGGTCAAACAGTTGAAATTGAATCTCCACCTTAAGAGCCCGGCGCAATTTGAGGTTTCAGAAAACCTCGGTGGCACAGCTGCCACTACACCCCCATCCTTAGCGTCTTTTACCTAACGAACTTGAGCCCGATTTACGACGCGTAGTTTTATCATAATTTTATTTATTCTACATCCCTAATGAACGGGAAGCTAAATTCACGGCTTCTTCTATACGAAATACAAGTTCGTGTAACTGCGCCGAGAATGTTTGTAAGTTCCGCTGAAATCCGTTCATTGGCTATCACTAAACTACCCCCAAACACAGTTTCTGTGAAACTATAAGTTAGCTGACGGACTTTTAGTGGATAAAGTGGACTCCGATGTCTTCCGATAGAATCCTAAGGATCTGTTTTATTTCAAATATAAATTTGTATGGGGGTGGTTTTGGAAACTGTTTTATTTATTTGTCGAAAAATGGAGGTAGGCGCCTATTCAAATGATTATTCCGCTGCGAAAACTTGAGTCTTTGATTCGTTGACAACAATGGCTGGCGGAAGTTGTTTGGCGAATTGAAACCACGAGGTCATGACGTGCCCCAGAACCGTGACAAAACGAGGGCATAAATAATTCAGAGTTCATAAAGCTGCAGGAGGAGGAAGTCCTTAATGCATGTAGTGCCACCCACGCGCGGTAATTAAGTCTCACGTTCTATAAAAGGCGTCAAGGTTTACAGCCTTTATATTACATACCCAGCCATCAGAGTCCACGCGAAGGTGATGATAGCCCGAAGTGCTCAGTGCTTAAATCTTCGCCTCTAAAAGCTACGGTAATAAACAAATAAAATAATTCTTCATTGTCTCGTACCGTGTTTTTTTTTTTTTTTTTTTTCACCCCATCGCGCGAAAATCGGTCGAGGTGAAGAACTCGCAAGATCCTTCCTCGTTGCTCACCTCAATTTCCGTTGCTTCAGATCCTTCAAACCCGACTTCGTCCTGGTCCGTCAAAATCTACGCGACGCTGGCGAAGACTACAAGAACTTACTGCTCGGTTTGATGTACGGCGGTGTACCAAGTGTCAATAATTTGACAGCCATCTACAATTTTCAAGTAAGAGAAAAATTGATGGTGAAGAATTATTGTATACCCACGATAAATTGAATTCTATTCGTTTCTATCGCAGCTGGTATACATGTTTGCGGGTATATGACGAATGCTGTTTCTGAAATGGAAATCAATTTCGTTTTAGGACAAACCGTGGGTCTTCGCGCACCTGCTGGGGCTGCAGCGCCATTTGGGAAGAGACAACTTCCCACTTATCGAGCAAACCTATTATCCCAACCACCGTGAAATGGTGAGTGTCCGTTTCAATTTTCTCTACTAAACCGAACTTCTCGCTTGGGTCTAACCGGACTCAGTCAAACCCACAAGACTCTACTCCATGGGCAAACTTTTGGTTAAGCTCAGAGGAGTTGACGTAACCTGTGGTGGCTCGAGAAACCGAAGGGTAAGGTAAACACTTCGGTTCCAAACTCGATTCGCTTGGTTTTACACCCTTTTTAACAAGCAAACCTGCAACTAAGTCTACTTTCACAATAAACGACGGAGGATTATGTTGTTATGAGAGCATCTTTGAGAGCTCTGCTTCTCTCTGTTTTCCGAAGATCAAATTTTGCATCAGCGTTGCTGTATAGCCTTTCGTAATCAGTGGATATTAATCCAGAGCTGGTTGAAGGTAATATAAGAGTTTTTTTAATCAATTGAATTTAATTAAGTTCGAACTGAAGCACATGAACCGGGTTTTTCTCAACTATTATACACGTGGGTATACGGCTGATTTTCCAGCTGCACTTGAAACTACGAAATTTGTTAAGCAATTTCGGCCGGGAATGAGTATAGTAATTATAAAGTTTCAGTTTTATAAGTCAATTCATAGTGATGGTTATTACCTGATGTTATTTATAAATTCTTGACTCTAAGGCACGCGATATTATTCCGTATTCCCTACCTCACCTCGTACAGGTACCTATACCTATATGACAACGGCTGTACTTACCTACCTAAGACATAGTGGCAGCTATATCTACTATGAACTTGCAAGACGCGGGCTGCATTTTTATCGAACGTTATTTGTCGGGATAAAAAAAATTTCCAATGTAAATTATGTGTCAGTTATATCTATACTATAGGTACCTGCCCGTATATTTTCTCGCATTTTATTGATCCTGAAATTAATACATCGATATGAAAAGCCATTTGAGAAAGTAATTTTCTAAAGTGGGGATAAATCAAAAGCAAGTAAAACTTTCGATGAAAATTTGACGTAACTATTTATTACATTTTTTGTTAAATCATCATATATCAGTACAGAGCATACACATACCTATATGCACTAACGTAAACTTCACTGAGATTCTCAATGATTAAGGTAAAATTCAAAAGATTCTTTTTTTCGCAGAGTTGCGTATTAAAAATATTTCATGTTTTATAAAAGGTTGCGAATATCGCCAGACAATTTTGATTTCAAGCGTGAGTAAAATCATTTTTTAATTTATGCCTGTGCAATGGTTACAGAGATACATATATATATTTTTTTTTTCATTTTTCGCATTCAATTATCGACATTTCTGCAAATATCAATTATACGTTTCATGGGTTTAACTAAATCTATGCATTCATAAATATGTAATAGCTTGACCCACTGTTTCGGCGACTATTTCGGTTTTCATTGATCACCGTATAATATCAAAGTTTTTTTTATTCTTTTCACGTGTCGATTGCATATGAAAATTTGATTTATTGAAACGACACAATTTTTTTTTTTTTTTCTTCTACCCATTTAGACAAATTTATTACAGAAAATTCATCGATATAAATATAATGCGTAACAACTAATTTATAGCTGCGAATAATTTTAAACTATTTTAGGTAATAATTTTATTCAGTGTGTAAATGAAAACTGAAATCCACCAAATCTACGTAACGAAAATTCAAAGTTTTCCCAATAAATCAATAAAAGTAACTCATACGCAGAGATAAACAGATAAAAATTGTAATTTTAACAGAGAAATAAGCGAATATTTTTATTTCCCTGAAAATAATATCATCCCGTTTTGTCTCGTGACGATCGTGATTAATTTTCAATCGCTCAACTTTGTCCGAGTTATTGCAATAAGGTGAAACAATAAATTCCGTAATTGTGAAGCCAACCGTTAGCCACATACACGTATATTCACATGCACACACACACATACACACACGCATACACACGTATATATTAAAGCTAAATTTAATTCTATCAGAATAAGTGTTTGAAAAATTATTTTTCAATCAATTAAATACTAACTATTGGTATTAGTATTTTGTACTAAATTTCGTCCTACGCATCGGTCACGTTCTACGCGTCCAACGGTGGGATACTACAGTCCCGATTGTGGTAAAATGAAGAATTGAAAAATTGAAAGAAAAAAAAGAAAAGAAAAAAAAAAAAAAGAAACAAATGTAGAATAAAATGTGTTATGTGGATATTCAAAGACATTAATACTACTATTTTGTATATTCAACGAATGCTAAGTTAGGTGTAGGCATATTCATAGTCACACAAAATATATGATATGGTTATATCATTCCTAAATTCTACGTAATTATATGAGATTATAAGTAGAGACAATAATTTAACGTTACACAATATACAATAAGCTTATGCAATATTTACAACACATAGCAGATACGGTGGTCAAACGTTTACACCTAAACCACGAAACTGCTTGACCACCGTTCGTCCTCTTTTTCATATTCAAATACACCGCTTGGTCGTTTGATTATAATGACCGTCCTCACCCATCGCTATCTACGGCCATCGTCCATCGTCCATTCCGAATTCTACTTCGATTTGAATGAGGCAGTGTCCAATCAGCTCAATTCAAACCATAAACGACTCTGTCATTGAATGTTACGTCAATTACCTACCAGCCGTCAGAACTTACAACTAGTCTATTTCGTTCTATGATATCGCATGGGTTTGTAACATCTTATTCAATTTTTCGTCTACATTAATAATGAAGAAATGAATAACAGATGAACTTATCGGGATTTGTAACGTTTTTCTTCTTTACTGGTTGACGTAGTTTTAGAAATTTTCTCGGTATAGAAGTGTCGTATGAAATATGGCCGTGGGAAAAACGATGGAAGAGTATAAGTTATTAAAAACTAAGTAAAAGTATAAAAACTGCATAATAATCGTTGGTCGTTTCGTAATACGTTGTTAATTAGCGATCAAGGTTCTCGTGCTCGTTGTTGTTCACGTTTACGTTGGAATTCCTTGATACAATTTTTGTAGGCAACTGATGGGAACCAAGAACAACCGACTGGTCCTTTCATGCATAGACCATGCTGTTCTTGGCAATCTTGAGGCCCGGGAGAGCTTTCCCACAGGCATCGTTTTCCCGCCAAGGCATCCAGAGCGATACCCTTGTGATACCAGGGCGTGTATTGAATCTGAAATATTCAGAACTCGGTTACGTTAGAAATTCGATTTTCAAGCGAGTTTCATTGATCGCGTTCGCAGATATTGTTAGGGTGCAGGGTAGTAGATGTATAAATGGACTCCAGAGCTTTCCAGTTCCGAGGAAGAATATGTTATGTTAGCTCGATCGGAGGATGCAACAGTTCCGGGTATGGAGACGTGTGTAGGTACATATATGGTGTTTTTATATTCTAATGAATTTCAACGGAACTGCGTTTGACATCATTTAAATAGTTGACGGAATATTATCGCTCTCGATATTGAGATGTGTAGAATTTGATCAACCGAGAACTTTGGGTTGTTGAAATTGGAAACTAGCAGGCTTCTGGTAAACAGGAAATTGGAGAACTGAACGTGTACCTAAGTTGGCGATATATACGGAGCGGGTTTGTCAAATGTGATTAAAATTGTAATTTCATTTCCGCGAAATCGATTAAGCACCGGTGCCGGTCTATAGTCGAGGTGAAATTGGACGGGAATCACGAAAAATCCCACCCTCGCACGGATTCCTGGGTTTCTTGAATCCTGAACTTCCGGAGATTCGAAATAACGAGGAAAACGACTAAAGCCTGAAGTCTGCAGGCTAGAGACTCGCGGCTATATGGCTAAAGAAATAACTGACATCTAAGATCCACCGGAATGGGGATCAGCAAGGACCGTTCCGTTCAGTTAGACCGATGTGGTACCTTCGCTCGCACAGCAACAAAACTTTTCTATTTTTCCTGTCCCTCATTCAGGGCAAATTGGATTCTGTAATTTGGGTTTTAGCAACGGTAGTTGAATTTACATTCTCATTTTCCAAATCGCATCCATAGTACCGATCCAGTATCACCTAACACTAGCGATGAAAAAAAGAATTGGTGGAACTAGCACGTAGAGAAATCAATTATGGAAATTAATTAAAGATGGGGGAAATCTATTCTATATGCGCATAGAATACGGTGAAGCCTATAATTTTGAGGCACTACTCGATTCGGTCAAAGGTCGGTGCTTTCGAATGCGGTGGAGCATATTTCGATCATCTAGGTACTGTTTGGTGAGGATAGCGGAGGCTAAGGTGAGTCTAGAACACAGAAGGTTAGGGGAAGGCTAATCGGAGACTCGGGCAAGGCTTCACTCCAGTTTAGACGGTACAGCAAAACGAGAAGGAGGCCAAAGGAGGAGTTTGAATGGAGACTAGGGCGAGGCTAGACTTCACTTTCGTCATTAAAGCGGAGCTTGAGGAAGGCTAGAATAGGGGCCACAAAGGGAGGTCAAAGAAACTCACGTTGCAAACGCAATTGTGGTGGTAGAGCATTCTAAATCCTTTTCGTTGCCGCGGTGTAACTTCAGGCCATGGCATAGCCAGTCCGCACAAGCCGATTTTCGGTTTTCCATCACTCACTTGACCGCTGAGAACATACGTTACTCCACGCTGTAGACGCACCCCACACATACCGTCGCTGGACGCGGTGTACAAAAGTCCATCCTTCAATGCCAGTTCGGCGGCATGACTCATCTGTGAAGAAAAATCAATGAAATTATGAGCATCGAAGAAGCTATAATCGTTTCATATCAACTTCGTATGCATCATCGACTCTACTTTATATCCACGAAATAAATCTCGCCTTTTGGCTTTTGCTACAGTCATCTTGGTGAAAGTTTTTACTGTCGCAATACCCGGGGGCGAAGTATAATTTAAAACTGCATCCAGTCGTGAGGTCGGTGTGCAGATGATATTTTATACGTTTACCGATCAGAGGAATATTTTCTGAAAGGCACAATGGGGCACAATAAACTACACTCAGAATAGTATGACGTGGGAGTAATGGGACAGAGTTCTTATATTTTATCTCGGTTTATCGATTGGTCTTCAGTTTTTATTTGCTAAATTTCAGTAAATTTCCGTTCCGAATTCGATGTAGAATGAAGAGAGCGAGGATCAGACAGGCATTTCGCGCACAGACGCTTGATACGTGTTATTGATTATGTCCGGTACAGAAGGGAACGAAGTCGCCGGGACTGAGCTCACTAATTGTTCGCTCGGTGTGAAACCTCAAACATCCGTCTATCCGTCGGACTGTCAGTTCGACGGATCGACCGTAACGATCGCCCCGAATTCCTAGTCCCAAACTTCCAAGCTCTTATGTCTCAATTCGGTATGAGTAGGTACCCACATACTACGATCCATTGTGGTGCCTGAAATCAGACTCCGCCATCTGCCAAGGATCCTTCGTTACCGAAGCTTAATTACAACGTAACTATGACGACGATCAAGTTTTCGCTATTTAATGATGTAACTTGGATGTTCAGCGACGTGAGTGTATAGTTATGTATAGTATACGTGGGAAAGCTTGATTTCAGGAAAAACAAAAAACAAAAAACGAAAAAAAAAAAATATCACTAAACAAGTATAAGTACCAATTTCGTTAAAGATATCACAGGAATTGTCCACGGTGTGATACTTCAGACACGGACAATGAATGTGTGGATATAGGTATTTTACACAAGGAATAAACCAATATGTATGGAGGAATATGAGCGATGCAGCGTTAGTGCAGATATGTGTGTCTATATACACGTGGAAACGGGGAGGATGATGAAGATAGACATTCTGAAGATAGACCCTCGTATACTGTTAGCGGAATTGTGATGAGGCGACCATGATACTGACAATCATCGCCGAATGAAGGGATGGATATATGAATGAGTAATGTCAATTAGGCGACAGGTCGATTTCGACAGTATAAACCGAGTGAATTTACTAATTCGGAGTATAGTCGAACGTTACCGATGTGGTAATCCATAGTAGACGTGGTTGTATAGTGATAGTTTAATCACGTTGATAATGATATTGAGAAAGAGCGAGAATGAGAAAGAGGGAGAGAGAGAGAGACTCTAGTGTCGCCACTCGAAAATCTTGTTTAAGAACGGGTCAGATGTCTACGGAATTTAAGGGGCCAAGATAAGCTCGAAACAGAATCACCGGAGGCCCGTTATTTACCATAAGATGTTCGCGCCTTGAGCTGGGGCGGAACGTGGCATTCTTGATCTTCCACCTATACGAGCGGCGCCAAGTCTGGATAATTTTTCTACGTCGAGACGGTCTTTTAACAAAGAATAAAAATCGGCCTCGTAAGGAGACGATTAGCGGACCACACGTGGGTGAAATCAAGACATAAAACTAGAGTATCCTGGAGGTGAAGCACGCGACGTAGTGGGTCCCTGGTAACCGCAGTCGTAACCGTAAACGGCGAGCGGAAGATTGCTCCTTTTGCGGTTAGCGCGAGCGTCGAACGAGCTGAACCTTTATATCTAATGAATTTTCCACATTTCGAGTTATGCAATCACTGCACATCGTCATATCGCAGTATCAACTTTATCTGGTATTCTCCCACGAGTTCAACGCCCGAAAGATACATCGAAATAGAATTAGACTGGATATCTAGCGAATTGAAACACGAGATTTAACTCACTTTGAACTTTTTGTGAATCTTCACTCTGTAGGCGCTCTCGTAGCTGTCGCCTGGGATGTACTTCATTACTCGCGCGAGGACAACTGGAAAACAAACATTAAATCAGTAAAAATAATAAGAATCCAAAATCTAAAATCAAGAAACAGTATTATTTATACCAAGATTATTATTAGAATTTTATATTAAATCTCAAGGTGTATCAGCGACCATTTCGTAACGCCACGATCGTTCAGAAGTATATTTAGAGGTCAGTATTTAGCGCAGTTCTTACGAGTAACGGGGTCATCGTCAGCAAAGTAATAATACAACGTAACGAGGCGAGGTAGTTGTGTACTTGTATGACACAAACATATTTTGGTGCCTCTCCCAAGAGAGAAGTAGAAGTATCAAACACAGGCGTACCTTTTGGCGTGAATGTAAGTATACTTTGGTAGGCTAGAACTTCAAGTCCCGTAAGCACCAGTCTGGTGCATTAATATGTGATTTGGTGGTCACCGCAGAGTCTAACGAGAATACTAACGACAATAACTTATGCTAATAGTCAAAGTAGACGAGAAACATGAGCACTTGAGTTAATAAAAGCATCGTTTACTTAGGTTTGGTATAAATATTATCGTTTCATGTTTTGATAACATGAGGCTAAACTGGTTCAAGTTATACTATATTCAGAACCGTGTCGCTTGCTCCATTTACAGATTGTTAAATCATATCATGCTAATTCCAAGCGATATGTGAACCTAAGCTAATCCACAGGACATGAGCTTTCATTTTCTTGATAAACTCTGCGAGCCAATATCTGTCTGTTGCATAAAACTTTTTTTGCCACATACGAAATCGAAAGGCAAGACTATTTCGCGGATTGACGATGTCTCTCGGAATATCAGCACAGCTCGCGTCTTTCTTATTCCTTTAGATGCAATCTTTATTTTCCCAGACCTACCCACAATCCTCCCAAGACCCTCGCAGAGGAACTCCTCTCAATCTTCGACCCTCTCTTCTCGCGGAAGGAAGCAATATTTGATGAAGTTCAAGGCGTCGTAGTAACAAACCCTTCCGCTCTGAAATCGAAGCTCAACCTGAGGGTGGCTTAGCGAAACTCCGAAGTTTGATTGACTTCAGAAAATATACTAGAAATTTCTTACTCCCCGAATAGAGCTACATCAGCGTTGCCTCCGGAAATAGCATCCTTCGTCTAGAAATAAGATCACTGACGACCAAAACTTTGACAAACTGATAGAGTCATGTCGATTTTTCCTCATTCCGACTGACACGAGTTTCAGAAGTTACAGATACATATTCTTCAACTATCAAACTATTTTCATTCCTACCGTGGGTCGTTTCATTTTCATATCTTACGATTTATTCGTCGACTTTTATCACGACAACTATCAACCTTTGTCCGATTTAGTTTCCCACGATAGTCTTACAATCTAATTGGCAAACAGACCTTCCACTGTCCCTCAATGTGGAATGAAATTTTTTCGGTGTTTCTAGGATACAAAAGTATTCTCAGTCTCGTGTACGCGACATTCAACAAGGATTGATCCTATCAGAGAGAGTGCTCGACTGCATTCATTGCCATATTGTGGCACGGACTTTAGATAAATCGGACCGGGTCAAGGATCTTTAGAAACTTTGGTATCGTGCCATTCTCGGACTTGTTACCTAAGTGTTACTGTATTATAGCTCTCTCAAATAATTTATTGTGGATAATGTATTGAAATATTTATACCACATGCCGTGTATGTGATCAAAGAACCCGCTGCGACTTTCGATAATGGTTTTCGTTTAAACTCAGAGAAAATAAATGAAATAGAAAACCAAGACTTGCAGGCCTGACGTATTACAACGTCATCGTAAATTTCAGAGCTGTATTAAAAGTGTGTAATTATCTACAACAGACCATGAAAATGAGAAAAATAAACGAGCAGTTGCAGTTGGGACTGGTGAAATATTTGCAATTGTAATTCGCCAATAAATTAGAGCAAAGTTCTTCTTCCAGATATTTGCTAAAGTAAAAAACAGGAGACGCGATTTTCTCATTGAATTCTTAGTCTACGTTGTTCTGGCGTAGCTCGCTGATAGCTATAGCCTTTATCAAATATTGTTCTTCTCAAGAGAGCTGCCGAGATTGCAAACTCCCGTAATGAACGAGGCGAATTCCCGAATACATTTTCGACGTTTAGATCGTACCTTGAGTTTAACGGCTGTTTATTCCGCGTATATAGCAATTAATTTTTAATATAAATTATTATTTTCTACTATACCGAACGTAATTTACAGATTGACGTAGCACACCGACGCGTCTGCAGACCTGAAAGTAGTCAATTATAAGAAAATCCAATTTTTAAAATAAACATACCGCTAGCACATGATTTAATCTCCTGATAAATTCTGATCTCTCTGGTGTTTGGATAGGATGGTGAGACATAGACGAGATTAAACGTCGGTCAGGGATCAAGTGCAATATATATGGGATGATGGAAGGCGAATGTAGAAAGAGAAACACTGTAAGGACAAACAGTTAGATGGGATCGTGAAACTTTCGAAGAGGTTGAGGAAGATGAATAAGGTCCGTTTGTCGGCGGACCAAGACGGCGGCGTGGTCACGTTTGAATTATACCAGAGTGACTTCGAAATCGACCAAAATATATTCTGCTATAATAATTGTCCGGCACGTGACGTCCTCCATAATCAAATTTATACATCAGGTTCACGTTTTTGTAGCGATATTTAGAGATTAAAGTTTCATTGATCGATAAGCGAATCGTTCGGTTCCCGCATTGCTTTTACCAGACCGTGTTTTCGAACGGCGAAACGAAATGGGCCATAACTGTAGTAACGGCGTCAGCCTGGTACTAACATTTCGGGGTCCGCCGACGCATTTTATTCTGCAATACCGTATAGGGAAACTAGTCTTTCATTGCGTTCCATTGTGAATATTAAATTGAAATATGCAATAATTATTTTCGCGGCATGCATGAGCAACGGCTAAATGAAAAAGGCGAGAGAAATTAAATGACGAAATAATTACGACTCCCTGGAACGTTCGGTTAATTAGATATATGAATGCTGCTGCGCGCGTGTCTCGAATAACGAAGTGCAAATATCAAAGACCCTTCTCAAGCGAGAAAAAAGGTCCACTTAGTCTACATCGATAAACGCTTCATTCGTCCTTGATTTTGTACACGAAAGGCCATTCGTTATGATTGGGAGCTACACTGTGACTTTTTCGAACCCTCCTTTTAATTCTTGACCTAACTTGACCTAACTGCCTCTCTATACCAATCCTCTGCTTGGATGTCGCATAATTCACACTCGGTGCAGCCAGTTGCCGACTACACGCGCTTTCAAGGACCAAAGTCCTTGTTTCTCGCTTAGGCTTTTACCACTCTTCGAGGACCCTCTGTGCAAACGGTGAATATATATCTCAAGTTGTGGAGCTGAACGCAAATGTACGGTAGAAGGTAGAAGAGACGATAAATCCTATCGAATCGGAATGAAAAGGGCGGAAAAGACTTCCGCCGTCTATTTCTGAAACCTGAATCCTTTATTCTCTGAGAAGCAATGGTTTCATTACTGAGATCAATTAGCTCAGCTTCGCTTTACTGTATAGACTGGAGTTTGAACTTTAGACGATATAAACACAGAGGGGTTACTCTTCACGGTTACTTTATCACAAGTGCCAATTAACTTCATTGAATGACAATTCCAAAAAGACTCGACTCGGAGCAACAAAGCTATTTCATCCTCTTTCTCCCCTCGCTATTATTCTGCTAATTAATGTAAATCGGGTTTATAACAACCATAATCATTCGCAGGATCAACGATAAGCCGACAGCACACTTCATACAAGTAAGATAAATGAATTCGACTTAATAATTCATCATCCATATCCGCGAAATATCAGAGCCATGGTTTATCTCATATTTACTCAGGTAGATTCAGGTCAGTGGTCACTCGAAGCGTTCGAACATCATTCAACGAGAGAGACCATACAGGTATATATATCCTAGGCCAATAAACCGGCCCATCCGATAGTAGATTCGTCTGGCTTTAGCTTTACTTTGCGAGGTGCACGTACATCCTCTATATTTTCATGATATCGTTTTAAAAAAGGTCGCCCCGCCTGGTCAACTCGTGCTTGACGAAGTTTTGATGTGCAAATATCACACCTATTGTTATATTCAGGTACTCGCCCATTTTTATATTCCCTAACATGTGTTGAATAAATAATGCATCAAACTCATCACAAAATATATTCCGATTCCCAGAAAGTCGCAATTCACCTCAAATTTTCGCAACTTTTTTTCATCCCGCTCGTTGAACCAGCAGGATTATTCGAATTGAAGCCCGATTAAAACCTTGTTACCGTGAATTATTACGGTTTTATTCGGACCCTGGATCAGCTTAAAATCCCCATATATTTTTGTCCGTTATTTTAGAAGCTATGAAAAAAAGATTTCCCATCTTTTCACAGCTGTATATGCGGTTAAAAATCGACTCGTCGGTTACCGACTATATCACGTCGATTACGTACCGAATTCAGCATGACAAAACTGCGTTTGTGGATGAGCATATTGGCAGCTGCAGGCTTCCACTCTTTGCGAAGGCCACAGAACTACCGCCAGTAGTGCAAAGAGACCCCAACTGATTGGCCACCGCATCTGGAATTAACAAAAAACGAAACTATTAGTCGATGTCAGCCGAGGGTGGCTTGAGAGCAAAGAAATGAGCCGGTAATTTCGCTATTCACCAAAGCTGCACGTGCTACCGGATAATTTGCAAGGATACAAAGAATGGATGAAAAAATGAAGGTTTCCTCTGCACCCCCGCCATGTACCGGGATATAAAAATCGCACTTTATTTTCATGTGGTTCGTAAATTATCGTCTCTTCGAACGAGTCTGGCCGATATGCCTCATCAGGGTTCTTTCCGTCTTACCTTGGGCTTATTTTGCGAAAAGGGGTCAAAGTTCAGTCGAGGTTTGACGCGGAGAGTTTTCGAATTTTACACGTCTGGTTATCGACCTCGTTTAAACGGCTCGTGAACCCTGTCTGCAACCTGAATATTTAAAAGGTGCATTTACATTTTAGCGCGCCTCCGTCGTCTCCGAGAAGTTCGGTTAGCGAATCGACAACGACTATAAGTGCATATCGTCTCTGTGGACTCGACTCAAACCCACTTTTATTCACGTATACGAAAATTGTTTTTAATTACGATCCGTCTTAATGCCGTTTAGCTAAGCGCCGGCCACTGTCTTGACTAATTTTTAATTACCTAGCGGGAAAGTCAGCCTAATCGTAAGTTTGAGCCAAGCCCGAGATGCGGATAACACGAATATTATTAATGTCTTAAATACCGCCTAATAAACCGAGCTTAATTAACCATGATTTCTTACATTGGTCAAAGACGTACCCGCCTAGTCACGCGATAATTCTGTCACTAAATATCAGAAGTACACGGTATCATAAAAACATGCGCACTTTGTACAGAAATGTTGAAATAAACGCATGGAGCTATTCTCCTGGGATAACGACTATTACTTTTTTTTTTCAACTTTCATCACGATAGACATTCGATGTTTATAATTATTTCAACAAAATATGTTCACCCCGATGTTGAAATCGATGTGTTGTAGATTTAGAATGTAAAATTTCTTGATCACTGACGTTTGTAACAGGTCCATATATCTCGCATTTGCATTTCTACAAAGCTGCAATCTTTTACATATCAATAATCCTAATCCATTAAACCAGCTCTACACGGTACAAATAGGTTAATCCCTTCGTTCGGATAATCGATATGCTGAGGGAATAATATGGTACGTGGCGCCTGATCGTCATGGGTATCGTAGTAATTATTACCCGCTTGACTGCACTTTGTTGATTACGTTAATTTGCTATCTGATCATTATCTGCACTTGGGTGCAGCTCACCGCACGGAAATCTCAACTTAATCGCTCGTCTATCTTTTCTCAGTCGATTAGCCATCCTACATCAGGCGTTCGCTCATGAGTCTCGTGTATTCCTACAAGTAAACTTTACCTCGACTTCGACTCCGCTGGTATAGGTATCGGTCATAATCGGATCTTGAGAAACACTTGTCGAAAGCCTTGAAGAGGTCAAGTTGGCTGAGATCAAGTTACAGAAAACATTATATCGGCGTAATTCAATTGCTTGGGGTTGGGTCTGTGATCGAAGATTATAGTTTCAGTATTCAACGACCAAACCGCGCCCATACGCAAGGTAAATCATATTATTTATCAGTAAATTATCGCTGTAATCACTAACGGTTCAATTAGCGGAATAAATTCATGTAAGTCCTTGGTCTCACGCTGTCTAATGACGTTCTCTGTACCACGTGAATTACGGCTCTTGGTTTTAGTCATTCATTTTATTTAATTGAGTGGTTCGACCCTCCGAACCGCGCCTCTTACTCCGGGACCCACTTATTGTATATATACGCGAGGAAAAACGCCACAGAAATTCATCAGAAAAATCAGAAAATATTAAACTTAAGTAGATGTAAGCCCAGATAATGACCTGCAGTTGAATCGAGGAGCTTCTCGGTTCTTCGCGAGGACATGGCTGAGCCGTTCAGCTCAATACTCTAATACTGTGATCGTAATTAGAGACCGATACATGCACGCGAACATATTCACAATCGATCGAAGCCTTGACAAGGTGCATTATCCGCGTCCCGACGCCTGCGCTGGCGACGCCCGGTGCCGCGGTGCATTTCGGTTCTTAGTTAACGAGATGTGTGTACTTAAGTGGTTCTCATAAATCTGGGTGGATTTTTGAGCTTAGTCAAATTCAAGGGAGGATTAAATACTTTGGCGAGAGAAGCTGCTTCAAAGTTGACGAGACGATGTATAATAGACGTTAACGATGGGTGAAGGTCTGAAAAGAAATGCGTGTCATTTCCGTTAGATCGTCTCCAATGTAATAGAGGTAAATTTCCGCCCGTTTCAACGTCAGAAATCGATTGAAAGAAAACCTATAAATGTTTATGACTGCTTTCCCTGAAAAACCATGAATTCTATTCATCCTTCGGCAGGTTATTTTATCTGGTTTCTCTCGACCTTTCCGCCGCCCATCTTTCACTGGATTCTTCACCGTCTACCTTGAACCACCTACTCCTTTATAACGGACGGGGAACACTTGCCTTTGGCACTTTGATAAGCTGCCGGCGAAAATTCGAGAATCAAAGTGATAGACGCACGTAAGAGGGAACAGATTGTTGATTGGAATTACTTCAAGGGAAGTGAGCTTCGGGTAGTGAACTTAGACGATCGTCAAGGTTTTTCGTCTTTGATCCAAATTTGACTAACCCTCGCTAATCCTGTACCAGGTGCATTGATTCATCTACACTTTGCGTCATTTTATCGCCGGCTTATTAAACGCATAGTAGATTGTTTCGTGAAACTTTGAATTCGGCAAATTTAAGCCACCCGGCTAAATCAATTTCTATTCGAAATCCGCGAGGTGGAAGTAAATCTGTAAATAGAATTACCTAAAGAGAATATTCTGTTAAACCCTTTGAGCTTTCATCTCACGTTTGAGTCTATACATATAGTATGTATGGAAGTTCGTCGATGACGTCCGTTCGTTAGCATCGGTATATATCCAGCAGCTATTGCCTCCGCACAGACCTTTAAATCTCGTCGTTTACGTGTCAACAAGATCCAGTTTCCCAACTCTTCATTTTTAACATCTCTTGAAAACGATTAATGGAATTAAAATCCGCATACGTATGGTAGTCACAGCAATTAGCGCAATAACGTGTCACCATATCTCCTACGGACGAACAGACGCGTCGTGGTTAAACGGTCGGATAATTCTCGACGTGTCTTTAAGCCAAGAAGTCTTAGGACTTTCTTAATTACCGTCATGCTTGACAATCCGACGACGAAGAGGAGTGTACCTGACCTATCGTTGCGAGGTTTAAAAATAATTGGAAAAACGAAAAAAAAAAAAAAAAAAAAAAAAACGAAAAAGAATAAATATATATATATATATATACACATGCGGGTGTATATTTGTGTAAGTAGCTGGATATTTAGCGTTGCTCTATGCGATGAATGCGGCGAGTCGATAATCTCACGGAAGCTACAAATCCAGTCTAGTTTATTGGCGTCAGCTGGTACTACGATTCTAAAGATAGTCAAACACGGTTCTGTTTGCTACTGAATGCGTTTACTACGTTTTCGGATAAAACCAAGTAAACGTCGTATTCGTGCGTTTAACCACCGGCGTGGCTAGTCGTGGCATTGGGTATACGTCGACGTCGAATACGGTGTATAGGATTGCTGCAGGGAGCGTAGCTCATTGATGTCGCGCGTTTATTGCACCGGGTAATAAAATAAAAAAGGAAAGAATGGTGAATAGGCGATGAGGTTTGGAGGTAATAGGCATGACTTTACTAATGGCCTTGTCTTCTCGTTAGAAAAACATATCGCGGTAAAATATTAGTTCCTAATAGACTGTCCGTTTCTTTTTCGTTATAGTTAATGGAATTATGTATACATACTGCAGCAAAGAGATGAGAGAAAATATCACCACGTGCGTCGGTCTACACTCGTGTTCTAATTCAAGAACTGCTACAGTCGAAACCGCTTGTGGTCGTAAAAAAACTAGAGGGCAGTCGGATAGGGAAGTTAAAAATAGGAAAATGTTTATCACATTTTTTTTATACAGTTTTGGAAATGACGTTTCTGTCCTCAAGGTTTCGTTCAAGATTTTCTTTTTTTTTCCACCTCAAAATTTTCCGTAACCATATTAATTTCTGACGAAATAGCGATCCTTTTCAAAGTAGCCTAGCCAAACACAGATTGCTTGTAATTCAAATGATGATTATTTGTATTTGTGAATACATTAACGCTGTTTATTTGACTCTATAAACTTCTTCCAGGATCCATAAATAGGGTGGATGATATTAAATTTTTTATAAAATGTTTCTAAAAAACTACACCGTCCCGTTTAGTATCAAGTCTGAGAAATGGTAGCAATAAAATTTTAACTGCCAATGCGGCAGTGCTCTAAATTGAGCTGTTTATCTGCATACACATACGGCCACGATGATAATTCAGATCAACTTTGCTTTCACTGTGCCTTAAGCTGTTTTTCATAAAGCGTCATTCGAGCGTTCGTTCGATATGTTCTTTCCACACAAGTGTATGAGAGTTATTGCTGGTTTACATCGAGATCAAATCCTTTGGATCTCACGAAGTCAAGTAGCATGATGCGGTATGGCAAGGCATCAATCATTTCGGTGTACAAAAACAGGTGCCTGTATAGCATTTCGTTTTGTTTTTAAAAGTGGATTACATGCTTTGGAAAAGTATGAATAGACGGGAAAAGCCTCGCGGTTCCAAGCCCGTTTTTAATCGCGTTGTGGTAAGTAGGTATAGAATTGTTCAACGCGTTTCATCACAATTAAATTAATACCTACTCAAGTTATACAGGTAGTACCACACTTGCGCGGATTCCTGTGAGTTAATTTCATCACCAATGAACTGCAAAGACCTTTGAGCTTATTTTGATTTCACGATACGATATGGACAGCCGGAATTAGACCCAGTTGTAAACTTGGCTCCTCTTTGGCACCAGCATCTCATTAGCAGAGGCCGAAACTCACCGGCCTGCAAGAACCTATGCGACGTCTTACGTATTATAATACGAACTTTGTCCGGCTTCACAGAAATTAATCAGGGTTCAATCAATTTCCTCTGTGTCTCCATAATTGCCAAAAGACCAAAGACCCTGTTCTCCCTCTCTCCCTCGCCTCGGCCCAAGTCCGTGAAGTTAAAATCGACAAATTTCCTTCAAACCCAATTCTATTCTCTGGGGATCAGAGGTAGAATCAAAGCGCGCTGTTTATTCCTCCTTCTTGAAAAGTTTAAAGCGAGTAGGGCTCCTTCTTTTTGCAAAAAATAAAAAAGAACAGAAAAAAACGAGAAAACAAATAAGAAAAAAAAAAAAAAAAAAAGAAAACCAGAAAAAACAGGGTTACTGCGGAAAACATCAAACGATTTTCCTCCAACGCAACCTGCCTGCAGACGTCTCTTGCTTTTTCTAGAACGCCACAAGCAGCATCGGAAGTACTCCGGCAATGCCTTATTCACTTCCAGTCACATCCACAAGTAGCATCAATGTAAGGAAGTTTGCTGGAGGTTCGTGGGAATATATTTCAACTAGTGCAGCAGTTGAAAGGGCGGTGGCTGTGGCTAACGTTAGCTAAAGCTTTTTCCGGAGTCCTTAGTCCTTTAGTGTTTCTTGAAACGACTTTACATTTCTTAAAAAAAATTTATCCAGTCTCTCTCTATACCCCTACATATATCTCTGATATTGTTCGATCCAACAAGGCGAGTAAATTTTCTTTTTTTGCTTCTTTTAATCAACGAAAAACCGCAAGGTAATAAATTGAACGCGTATTGACGTTTATGGTAAAAACTTGGAAATCATTATGCCGAAATGTCTCGCTGATATTTCTTAGCTCTGTAATTTTCTGCAAGAGGTCCTTAGTCACGTATTGTTATAAGAGCAAAGGACGAACACATTTTGACAAAAGTCGACAAATCGAACGTGGGTAAATATGAATCGGTGCAGGTTGGCAATGAGTGGAGAAATTTGCGACCCTTTGCAAAACTGAATATGAGGTAATTCTTCGATAAGTTAAACATAAATCGCGAATCAGTTGTGATATACAAGGCGCCAGTCAGGAGTTACCTTACCTTTAGGTATTATTATAGGGATCGCGACTGAGTCGTATCTATCACTTTCAATAAATCTCTTGTCTGTTCGTAACTTCGTTACTTCGCCAGAGTACCTCTATACCTGAGCGGCACACGCGCAAGACCTTGTAATCATCATTTATTATACATTTATGTTGCATTTATCCCGAGCTCAGCAGCCACGAATTATTGGCGATAAAGCTTTGTAATTTTGTTTACCGTTAGAAATGCCTACCTTTATATAATAAACTATGAAATATCATGTATATTTATATACACCTTGGTTATGAGGTATTGTATTAACGCACGTATGTACATGCAGCACACCGTTAGTTATTTTCAGTTGACGTAGAATAAGGCGAGATTCAGAACGCTCTGGGTTCACAAGCGTAAATCAACTGTCCCTAGCAGAAAAAACAAGAGATATATTCTTAGACTAGAAATAAGAAAAAATAAGGAAATTACGCTCCTTCTATAGGACAACTTATCTCCTGTAGAGTAAATAACAGGCCAAGTTCAGGACGTACGGCTTATCGTTGAAACTAAAGTAAGTAAACGAAGGAACCAACTAAAGGATTGAAATGGGTACTATAGCCAGCTCCCTTACAAGACATTGAAGACTTTGAATTGATATGTAAAGTTTGAAGGTGTTTAAGAGTTAGAGAAACGGTTGGAACGAAAATAAGCTACATTGAAACAGCAGATTCTTAACATACACCTATTTACGCAAAGATTTATACAAAAATATGCAAAATACAAGGATTAACTACGTTCAGGTTTAGTTCATGGAAAGTCTAAAATCTAGAGAAGCCCAGCCTCGTAGTTTCCGAAGAATATGAATGAACTCGTTACACTTTCAAAATCCCTGCAACAGTTTATTAACGTGTCGAATATTTTCCACCCAATTACCTAGTCTCTTGTTTCAAGGTGTAAACTGTGGTATTAAAATCGTGCCTTGCCATGCTGCGTACCTAGTTACCTAGTGTAATAAATATCAATTTTAAAACACCTCGCAAGACGAATTTCGTTTTTATTATTATTAAAATGCCGCGTTTGTAAACGGATCCGTATTCCATGACTCCGCTGCTGGTCGCTGGACAGCGTCCGAGCGACGTGACGGTACAGGTAACAAGGCATGTAATCAATGGGACACCAGTAATGTATCACTGCCACGGTGTCTTCTTGTCTCGGCGATGTCAAAGTGGCCCAACGCGGGCAGAGTTACCATCGCGTTGTCATTCATTGGGAATTCAGTATTTTGGCTCTCCGGAATTATTAATTAAGATGGAATTTTCGATAATCAGTGGAATAACGGTTCGCGAATTTGTTTCAAACCGTAATTATTTAAAACCCTCGTTGAAATTGTTCGGTAAGCTCAAACGCCAGTTTTAATCCATGCTTAATCAACGAATACATATGCCTTGGATATAGCGTAGAACATTTTTGAACGACATTAATCCTTATGATCCTGATTGATTTGAAATAGCCCTAGGTCGACCCTCGCTTAATCCTCAATTTATTTTTCCCATTTAACACGGGTGAAACAATTTCGGTAAAATTTTGTAATCTAATTCTTCTTTCTTTGTTTTTCACTAATTAATTCCTCCGAATACCTTACTAGTAATAAATTCACCGTTTGATCTATGCGGCAGTGCTTTTAAATCTAAAAACGCTCTCTGACTTTCATCTGCTGCTATATGGTCCTGTATAGTGTTCTCGGGCTTTTAGCTACTCTCGTGTTACTTCCAAAGCGATCCGTTCAAAGCTTTAGCGAATTGAATGTGTATGTACTTCCGTGACAAAACTCTGCACGTAGTCGTTGTCGGAGAAACTTTTATAACAAACGCCTGTACTCAGATTTTGTTATTTTCTTCAGGGCTCGAGTGGAGTCCATGTGGTTGAATCGCCATGGTTATTTATCGTCCGCGGAGGTCGTGTAACCGATTTTTATCGCTAGTCCCCTTTAATCGTAACTAAGATACGTTGGCAGACTTTAGGCGTCCTTTAGTCTCCTCGATGATGCCCTAAGACTCGGTGATATTATAACCCGATAACGACGAAGGACCACTGGCCTCGTGACACAGCTGTGGGGTGGATTCTAAGCCCATTTCGATATCTAAAGCTATGACTTTGGAACTCGAACACTTTAAAGGGAAGCAATCCTTGAGTGGTGAAGCAGAAGACATAAAGAAAGGAAGAAAGGAGGAAAGGAAGAAAGGAAGAAAGGATAATAATGAGAGAGTACCTTATAGAAGGTCAATCATATTTCTGATTTCGAGTAGAAGAGGAGAAACCGATGGCGAATGTTACTTTGATGTCGATAAATTTTGGAAGATCTTTTATTAGAGGTTTCCGCATATGCCATGAATGAAAGAGGTTTCCGTAAAAATGTATACCTTCGAAATCGAGAGAGTAGAAAAGCTTTGATCTCTAGCTGATTAGAATAATTAAATCTTCTCTAGGCACCAAAAAAACACGCACGTCAGTGGCGTACTAAAATATTGATTTTAGCAACGGCACGAATTCTACACCGAGGTCAATCAATGGCAAGCTGACCCGAGGTGTCTGCCTGAAATTGTCAGCTTCTCATGAATTACCTCACATCCGGTCATCTGATAGTTTCGCCGAGCTTGCGTTCCCACCTACACTACCGACTTGGCCTGGAACCTATTGCTGATTTGGTAAACCTAAGGCAATTGCGAACGAATTTGATGATTGTCATTCCCGCAGGCTATCGGCTCTTGACATCGACAATGGACAATTTGCCGCGTAGGCGTCCTTCGCAATAACCAATAATTTGCTGACTATTCATATTATCATCATTTTTCCACAATATGGTCTGTTATTCCGGGATCAGGTAACACGTATTAAAATTGACGTATCTACATCCGTGGTATATTTGCACCTGCTTTAATCAGCATTCCAATTTGGAATAAAGTTCACCTGTCCATAGTCAAAGCAAAATTTCAAATGAAATCGGCATACCGTACGTTGAGTTGATCGGTTGATTCGCCACGGGTCAAACGTTCGATAAAACAGTCTATTTCGTGGCTCGGAATAGTAGTACTGATTCGTGGTTTGGCTGCTATTTGGTATACGATGTAGTAGTACGAAGGTATATTGAACCGATTGCAGGGTACAGAGTTTCTCGTTTGTTACTCAGTCTGCTTTTACTACTACGGTTGTAAACAGACAACTGACGAGTTAGGTATACCGTGAAATTGAACGAAAATACTCGTAAAGTTAAGTTTCCGATAAATTTGCAAGTGTATTAGTGTAGGCGCGGTGTACTAAATTCCGAATAAATAAACTTATTCGCGTTATTCAACCCGCGAGTTTATTCAGTAAATGAAGGTGTCCGAAGTTACTCGTAAACCGTTACTTCCTAGTATTCTTTCGTCGGTACATTGCGGAGGTGCACTTAATCAGGAGTCCGTTTGACATTAGGCGTTGACCGAATGGCTCGCGGAGAAACCGCAGAAGCTTCTTTATTATTACACGAAGTATTAACCCGGAGGCAGTGCCCAACTGTACATACACGGTACAGGTTACAGGGAACGAGGGTTCACCGTAAAACTGAATTATTGCCGTATTGTTTCCGCTTTGTAATTTTTATTGCCTTCCCGTGTACCAAACTACTATGAAAACAGCGGGTTAGACCCACCAGGAATTGGTCAGGGGTTCAGGGGTTCAGGGAAAAGGGACAAGGGAAGAGGAAAGAGGGATGAGGGAAGAGGGGAAACCGGCTTTGACGGTATAGCCCAGCAAGCTTTTGTGCAGCGGGAACAGAATTACGCACGCTTTACTCGTGAACGACAAAGCTACCGGTGTGAGCTTGCAATATTTTACTACGTGTAGTAAAACAGGCAACAGTTATCAAAGAGAACGTTTTCTATGGGTTTAAAAATTGGCATAAATTATTGAACATTATTTCGCAGAGCCAATTTAAGTTAAATTTTGTTGCAGGTACCTACACATTATAACCTTTTGATATACAGAGTTAGGCGAAGCTCTCCAGCTCAAGGTTTTCACATTTTCTCGTGGTTCTAAAGGGACCAACTACACGGTAGGTATTTATATGAAACTTTGCCAAGCTCTTCTTTGAAGCTCACAGACGGCAAAGTTGTTAAAATTGCTGGTACGTGCCTCCGCATTCAACTGTAGCAAATCGGTTGACAAGTTTACAACTTAGTAGGTACTACTGCACGGAAATGTATAGCATAAATTGAAGGAGTGAATTTTGGCACCAGTCGATACTCGACTCAGTAAGTCTCGAGACTTCGCTATTCGAATTCAAAGTACTGAAAAATTTCATCCGTTCGAGTATGCGATTGCAGTAGGTACTTGAATCAATACAGATATATTTGTAGATCATGATATATATGGATCAGAACCGGAAAGATAGAATCAATTTTGAAGCACCTTGGCTCATGGTTAACCTCATCCTCCACACCCTGGTGAGTCGGCATTGAGAATCGAGATTTGCTCATCCGATGCACTTCATGCATCATCATGCAAAACGAATTGATTGAGGCTGATGTCATTGAAAGGGTCGCCCGATCGTCTTATCATTGTCGGTTGACAATGGTGATTCGTTCAATGACAACGCGGTAATAAGGATGATCCTATGAATAACAAACTGGCGTTGATTTCCTCGCCAGCAGTCCCCATGCATTGCTCGATGACGCGTTTTCTTACGGGGAAATTGAATCATGGTGATCCGTATCGCCTACTCGGAGATGATCTCATCTGAATCATACGGTTTTCTTGCCACGAGGACCCACCAAGTTTACGTGACCGAAATGACAACGAACCACCATCACCGCGAACTACAATGAATATTTATTCTCAAGAAGTTTCATCGTTGAAAGGTAAAGCGACGGAGTTGAATAAAAGAAATATATATAATATATATATATATATAAATTTAAAGACTCAAGTTTTGACCTTTTGCAAAATGTACATCTCCGCTGTACCTACCTATACAGGTCTCGAAAGATTTATTTCTTTTGTTTTCTCCTTCTTTATTCAACTGTTGCAAAGCATACTTTATACCTAGACTTCAGAGAGTTGCAGCAGAATATTTACTAACCGGCGGAAGTAATTTAACGAGATTTTAACCTGGTAGACTTTACCTTAGGTCTTTAGATAAGTAATCTAGTAGGCGGATACTTTATTATGCTTGATTATACAATCATTGCAGACTTCACCCGTCTGATTGATCGATGTAGGTATCTACTTACTCTAAAGTCCGTGATTCTTCAATCGAAATTCAGAAATTTGTGTATATACTTTCTTGAAATAAAAAATGTGCACCTAGCAGAGGTAAAGAGGCCACGTAAGTGAGATAACGCCCGAAGGTACGAACAAGATGAAGGGTTTGCGTTCGCCTTGTAATATAAACATTAATGCGCGTGATGAACACATCAAGTCTACCTACGCGTTTGCCGAATTAGCTACGCGTTGTGCAAGGTGTGTCCGCGGTCACGCCCTACAATTTATTCCATACTTATGGGGTAAAATATATTTTCGAAGAGAGTTGTAAGATCGACGGCTATTACCGCGTGTATACGGGTATACAGAATATTGGCAGCGAGTCTCGAAGGGCGTAAACTTGAGGAGTTATTAGAATTCGGGAACGGCGGTAGAACTGCTTCGCGAAATGATTTCGAAATGGGCGCGAAATGCTCGTCGAATGGCCACTTTCGAAGGAAAAAAAAAAGGACAAAGAAAAAACTACCGCCGAGTCAGTCTCTTCCGAGGTTAAAATATGGAGGACACTTCGAATGGGCCTATTTCCATACAAATCGAAAATCCCCAAACGTCAGAGTAAGTTTCCTCTTACGTCGGTCAGCGTTTTCGACAGACCAAAGAAGGAGAACTGTTTGTATCGATGCGCAAGTGAACGTAACATTTCAGAATTTCGGAATTTGCAAATAACCGTTACTCTCAAGGCAGTGAAATCCTGCAGGGGCTAAAAGTATCTCCAAATGTTGAACCGATGATAAGGCTTGTTCCATTTATAGTTGTGCTAGTATTCAAAATACTAGCTATAGCCACTACGTTGAAACAACGCTTCATTAAGGGCTGAAGTTTGCCGAAATTGTTTAACAATTATTAATTTGGATCTAATTTCACTTCCAAATATCGGTAAAGGATAAGGGCCAGAGTTGAGCGCGTAATTCTGGACTAACAATCTTGAGACGTATTTCTGACCCACCCTGACCCTCAATCTCTGAAATATGCTGCGGTAACCCTGAGGTCACGAATTATGCGTGTCTGCAACATCCCGCGCTTATGCAATTTTGAAATTCGCATGCGTAATTCACCGCCAAACTCTCGTGCCATTTATGTTTTTCATTTTTTTTGTTAGTGACTCGTTGACTGCGGTATTGTTTACGGCGATGAATCACCCCCATTATGCTTTTCAAATGGTAATATTTCGCCTGCCATTACACCCAGGGTTTATTTATTCGCTTCAGATTACCAGCCTACCCCGCAACCTTTGGATATCAAAATCACGTCGATATCAGAATCTGAACCTGACTTGATCGTCAATTCGTCAACTCACTTGACGTTATTTTATCTCATCTGTCCGCCCCCGGCTCAATCGGCATATTTCCTCGCCGCCCACTGCATATACAATTCTGAAATATTTATATCTTTCCTCGCGGCACTACCTACCTATCTGTCTCGAGAAAATAAAACTTTTATTTTATATAATGTATAAAAGTATATGGGTAAAAGATTGCACTTGAGACTGTCACGTTTACCGCTAAATCCAACCAACTGAGAAAGGAATCTTGGAAGCTGGGTTACGCGGTGCGCCAGGGCAAAATCGAATCGGATTATGTACACGGGGTTGAGATTTATGGGCGGGTATATCCTGGGCACTGAATCCTCGCCGATCGCATAGCCAGGATAGAGCTGTGAAACCGATGATCTAGTGCCTCGAAAAAGTCTATGCTGTTTATCGCCAAGTTTATATCACGGTTGACCCCCAGCGTAGTCATTTATTTATTTATTTATTTTTTATTCGGGTCCGATTTCCGCGGGTTGACACGTTTTAAAACGAATTTTCGTCTCAGGTCTCGCGGTGTGTATGTACTTTAGAAATCAATTTATATACACCCAGTCGTGAATTCAGAGAATAGAAATAGAGGTACAGTTTTCTAGTTTTACTTATAGAATTTTCACGATTCTTTTTTTTTTTTTCGGAAGATACTTTTGGTTTCTAAATTTCTTCTTATTTTAGAAAAGATTACTCCACAACTCATCTTCATGCTAAATTAACCATGCTCCAGGATGGTATCAGCAGAACGTAACCTCGCCCTGGTTCCCATCCATTTACAGTGCAGCATTGCGACTCGACACATTGATTCGACCTCTTACTATATTGCGCTAGACCGAGACCTATGCGGTTGAAATGTTTTAGCCCGAACGAATTTTCTGTGTAAAAATAAAATAGAGGAAAACGTTTGTCATTGTATAAACCGGGATTTTTAACCCGTAGAACTTTACTCCCGATGGAAAATTTGACGTTAAATGAATACGATATCACGGGGAACAAAAATAAAATATCAAATGAAAATTTGAATTTTATTGTGGAAAAATAAAGCAGATAGAATGGTGCTTCTCGTATAGCCTGTGGGAATATTTATCGCTTTTTAATTTTTTTTTGTTTTTCAATTTTTTGTTATTCCGAATTAGTATAAAATATTAACAGCTGTTTGTTTTTGGATTTCGGGTTGGTTGGTACGTACCGACCAGCCGACCGTTGCCTCAAATGCGAATCAACATATGTAATTATCTTTGGTTAATTAATGCAACATGGTGTCTTTAATGAGGGTGGATATCCAGGGATAGTAAAACGTACAAACAGCGAATTTGTACATTGCGTGCTGTATACCTTCCTGATAAACATTCTCGCTGGTAGAAATGTTCAATTAACGCGATAAGCATTTGGATATAATTGTCTGTTTGCATAGTAAATTGCACGCAGAGTCTCGGCTCCAGTTCGTGTTTGATTTATGCTTCACATCTGCAGGCTCTCTCGGCCGCAAGTGGAGAGTCCTAGACCTAGGCTAGACCGAGGTCATCGGGTTAATGAAATCTTTTTATTCGTCGTGTCTGACGTCCGTCCGCGAGATACGACGTCTAGAAGGAAGCCGACTGGATACACATATATAATATAATAAGCCAGTATATAGTTTTAAGAGAAACTCGACCCGGCGTTAGCTTTATATCAAACTTTAGTGACGCTCCAAACTGAATTACAGAGCACGAAGGTAGGGGTCCACTATGCAGCTTACGAAATTTAATTAATTAATTTCTCGGCAACGGGGATTCTGCTTTCTCTGTCCGGGTTTAGATCTACTCGGCACCGGGCTGACTGCTCATGGCCAAAATGCCATCGTCGAAGTTTACCCTATATATAGGTATGTAGACGGTATAGGTATAAGGTGGCTATACATAATACAGTGTATAATTAATTCGTCTGACGACATATAGGCCTGAGAATAACGCCACTTGACTCATCCGTCTTATGTTCAAGTTTTCTATACAAGCTGTAAACCTGTAGTGATCTAACCGCCGTTTAAAGAATTCTTCTACGTGATCTTTGGGCGTCAAAAGAAGTTCGTTAATCGTGCCAAGTCAGCAATATTCAATGAGAATATCATCGCTGAGGTGGCTCTTTAGTCTTTAGTCAGCATTAACCGTAATCCAATAGATCAGAGTGTGTTATTCGAGGCAGATATCGTTGGGATAGCTGAAACCGTTGAGACGTTAGAAACGCAGTGCTGACGTTGAAATGTGGAGGTAAACTTACATCCAGGTGCAACTGCAGCATTTGATGAAATTCAACGTATTAGCATTTCGAAAAGTTATTATTGTTTGTTTTTTTTTTGCAGTAACAGCAGCAGTAGCAGCATTGTTTACCGTGTCTAAGAAAATATAGATGTGAATATTCGCAACGTTACAATTGTAATTACTATCATATGATCAAAGTTGATACAGTCTGCAGCAGGTGCGCGGTACGTCGTGAAATTATATCATGACACAATTGACAAACTCGACTGTTTGATGAAAATAACTCAGACTAGTTGATTGGCTAAGACAGCGCGTATTTTTGCGATTTTCTTGTTTTCCTGATCCTTGAACGTGACTTAATTATCCCGTTGGGTTTAAATTAATATAAGATAAGTTTCTCTCATGTACCAAGCCTGGGGCAGAAGAAAAGCCTGTTACGAATCCCTCTTTCTCTCTCTGTGAGGTTCTGCGCACACTTCCACAAAAGTAAAGTAATAAAAAGAGGAATATTGAAATCGTGTGGAATAAACGGATAAACAACTTCATATTTTACGACTTGGTATTAAAATATCATCCTTCATTCAGCCAACAGGAAGTCACGATGTAAATTTACACGTATATTCATTCTCACGTTTTATACACGCTGATTCTGAGCGTGATCACCCTGCGTGGTTGTTTCTTATGTGAATTAGCGTATGATACCTATACCTTCCTACAACGGTGAGATAGTTTTGATTACGTAAGATATTCGCGCACCGCACCCTCGACCGTATCAAGTTTCGTCAAGCTATCGATACTCCGACAATTCGATACTCGTTACAAAGCAAGCCTCTTGTCTTACGGCTGCGAGAGTAGATATAGCATAAACCGCGTAAAACCGAACAAGTTGGGTTCATTCTCAAGAGGAAAAAAAAAAAAACGGGAAAATATCGCAGAGTTGAAAATTTTCGTTGAAATTAATCGATTTTATATTTTATTTTATTCTTCGAATTAATTCAAACTTATGTCATATCATATCGTCGACGAATTTCATCACATATATTAAGTATATGTTAAAATCTTGTGAGATGCGTGCGCTAGCCCAAATAATTCAATCTTGTCTCGTCAAATCGATAATATATTTACGGTAGCCATATAGAGTAACGGTAAATTCTACTTGATCAGACCGTGACTTTCACGTCGCGATGAAAAGTCGATTAAAAAGACGGAAAGGTAATATTTCTTAGGGATTTTTAGCTCGAATAAAAGTCACGTTGTTGAATATGTGTACATGCGCTCACTAATTGATATTTCTTAAAATGCAATCAGAGACGCATTAAAGTTTAATTCAGTTTTACACTATACCTAGTGTATGCATATATGGTTATTAAATCCGGTCTGGTCTTATGTTATCATGCATTTATGTATGGTATCAACACGTGGCAAGCTGGCAATTTTTATTCTCAAATTAACGACTTCGCACCTAGCTCAGTGCGGAGGATCAATTACCGTTGATTGGCTATTGGACGTCGTCGCGTCGCATCGGCGTCAGTTTGATTATTATAAGCTGAGAGATTGAAGGTACTTGCATACATGCATGAATTAAATCGAGCTTAGAACAGCAAAGTGAAATGAATATCCTAATTCTCTTCAGCTAGGTGTCATTTCCAAAATTAGAGCTTTGTGCTGTAGCCAGTCGATAATTGCCACTTATTGCTAATTGTAAATAAATGAAATCGAAACCACCGACCCATGTTAATTATGAATATTTGATTGCCTCAGGTTAATGAGGTTTCGTTGTATCGGTAATACGTTGTAAATTAATTTGCTGCGGCTAATTAACAAAACTATGTAATCATACGCCGGTGAAATTACGATTAAATTTCGTCGTGAGACCCTACAGCTTGTTTGATTCTGTATGTGAAAACTTTTCACCGATGTGAAATTTTCGCTAAAATTTCATCGTCGAACAGATATATCTACATGTATACCTATATATGTATATATAATTCATAAACGCGTGCTTGGCTCTACAGAAAGTTTGAATGAACGTCAGAGAGCAAAAGTCCCACGACTCGGTAGGTTGGTCGCCAGAAACAATCTGGCGTTTTGACACGGCTCGAAATTACGTGAAACAATGGTTCGTCGCGTATTGAAATCCTCACCCTAGAAAAGTTATTAATTATTCTACCCAGCGGTCGCTGAAGCTCGTTTCGTGGCCAGATTTAAACCCCAACGTTAAGCATGGTATCAACCTCGGCCTGGGGAAATCCGTGTATGATAATAGCTAGGGTAGTGAAAACAAAAAGCACACGAACAACAAGAGCAAGAATTATGGTCGTTTTATACACCAAGAACTGGGAAAAGAAAGCCTCTAATTTATAGGCGCAATCCATAATCCGTAGGTAAGAAAAAATTGGAAATCTCGAATGTCTGAAAAGTTTCTTGGTACAGAATGAACAATAGCAATCATAAAGAAATTCCCTGAATGCCAATGAACTTTGCGATAATCTACCTACCCCGCTATTTCTGTTGATATTTACAGAACTTAACCGTGTCAGCTCGTAATGTTGGTTTCGTGTTACAATAAAGGCGACTGCTGTGCCCGTAGATAGATATACGAGTTCTACAGGCTCATATTTGTCGGTTGAACCTGCAGTGCCGATCAACCTAATTGTAATTCATTGATATCCGTCAGAGGGTTCGTGATTCACCCTAAGTTCAAACATACAATCGTCAATCCAGCCGCCGGTCATAGATCCCAAATATCTAAAATTATACCAATTTCAATTTCACGATGTGCACATTCGTGATCATCCTACAGATTTTGAAGATTGGGCGTGTCCGATGTTCTATAAAGCATATCTACATGATTATCACGTATAGGAAAGAGAGGTGAATCGTGGTCAATTCTCGGTCTAGTAAGCACAGTTCTCATGGAGATACTCAGATTTATCAGAAGGGTGAATTAGCTTCTTTTATCATCATTATACCCGCGATGAGTTTCGAAAGAGGAAAAGGAGCCAAGAAATATCAGCTTCTTTTTGTGTAATGTCTAAATTATGCGGAGCATTGTGCCTAAAATTTTCTATACCTATGTAGGTATATATTTCTATCTTGAATTGAGAAATTTTTATGAATTATGCATCGGTTTGCTGTCATCCAGTGATGATATACTCTCATGAAGGGCCATTCGATGACAAATATTTTTCCAAACTTTCATCGATTTATACTCATAGACGGTATACAGCTCTCCTGTCACTCGTAACGTATACAATTTACATATTGCATATTGGATATGTACAGATATGTGCCGTAATAATTCACCCTTGCATTGTGCGTAGTTTTTTTTTTTTTCGATTTCGATGTACCCTTTTCATCGAATGAAACGAGGAAAGCATCACGGTATGAAAAATAAAAAATAAAAAATAAAACAAAAAATCTCACACAAAAATAGAAGGGGCGAGCTTTGTTGGTACAGAAATTGATTAATTAGTAGGCTAGTGAAGACTACTTCGATTTCAAACGCTGGACGGATCGTACTTTTTGGTATCGGACATTTTTTTTGTCGCGTCCGACATTCTGTGATATTTTATTAAAATAATCAATGCCCATTCTGCGGGTGTCTGACCTGCACCGAGTTCGTTTCAGCTATTTAAAAATCATCACGTTGAAAATCGTGAACTATAATATATTTCAAGAAATTTAGCTGCAATTAACTGACGAATATAATATGACATCGTCAATTAATCAAGCGAGTCGTAGACGCTGATGCCGTACAACAATTAGCAAGAGAAACCTAGTATTCTCCTAGTATATGATCACCGGGAATTGTACTAGACTGGAGTTATCTGTACTTCAGATCCGGGCAGCCTTATCCTGTTCGAAACAGACAATCAAACTGGCCGGACACGTCTGGACGATTCTGTACACCTACTTGCCTAGGATCATCAGAGTAGCTTAGGCCCTCGTAGTTCCGGTTGCCTGTGGTATTATACCATGATTATGCATTAATTACAACAACCCTCGTCAAGGAGGGATTGCTCAAAGATGGCAGCTAGATAATATGGTTACATAGGTATACTCTCTATTCCTGACACAATTCCGTGCAGCATGCTTCTGCATTAGAGAGAACTGCGGGACAGAAGGAGGACTGGTAATGTTCAGAAGTGGGTACGGGTTGCTAGGTTATTAATTAACACCCTCTAGACTAAATAACATCCAGTGGATCTCAATCTTTGCGATAAGAGGTGGAGAATTCAAGTTCACTGACCTCTGATTCAACCGCATTTTTATTTTTCACTATTTTTCGTATAGTGTTTCAAAATTATCGCGATGTCCGACTAAGAGCGTGCCCTAATCATTTTTTTTACACATCTCCGAATACAAGCGGTAGAAAAATTATAGACCAATTCATTGAAACAACCTTCGACATAAATCCTCTCACATTGGTCAAACGTGATGAATTCCTACAACTAAATACCACCAAGTAAATACCATTGCGGTCATTTCTCGTTCGAGTTTACTGTAGAAAACTATAACTATTATTTATGCTGTCACCGTTTTACTCCTATGACAAATTTCTATTTTTACCGAGATCCTATGAACTTAATTATGCAATAAAAATAAATACTCACGATTTCGTACAACTCTTCAGATTCTATTCGCTGCAACCCCTACGCCTTTAGGGTAGGGTAAAAATATGCGATAGTGTTAACTTCGGAGTGTCACAGCTATGCGAAGTATCACTGTATGAACTTTATTAACTACGAGCCGGACCGTGGTCACTTCGATACTGAGACCGTGATGAAGATTCGCTATTTTTATATCAAAGCTAAGCCCCCCATTTAGAATACGAACTTGATGAATGTTTGTGCGCATGGACAGCATGGTTTCATAGTATTTCGAGCAATACCTTGAAACTGATCAAAGCTTCCTCATTGTGACGAGTGTGAAGAGAGATAAGACTGCTGAACCTTAGTTATGCTCGTATGGTAGTATGTGATAACAGTTGTAATAATGTTAATAGTAATGAAATACTCGACGATATAAAAGCTTGCGTGTTTTTACGCGCAACGCGTCATTCGTAGTGGCGTATATTTCGTTGCGTGATTAAAATTACGTCACTATTTCAACCGTAACTACAGTGATTACCAAATTTGGAGAGCCAGACGTGGTCATACTGGTTAATTGCTGTAAAATTACTGCCGAAAATCGTCCCGCAGTTAATTATCGCTCTTCTCAGCGAGTTGATCGCGGTTGATTTGAGATAAAAAAAAAAAAAAAACCGATAATGAATCTCGACGGAACTTCTGACTTCTGCCAATCCTCTTCTAAAGGGTATATAGCGATAAATGGAAACGAGATAATAGGTATCGGTTCTGGCCATCGCAGCATCTATCAACATTTTATAAAATCGGGATACAGCTGCAATTGCGTGTATATAATTCCGAGTACTTGGCAAGTAATAAGCAGTTTTAGAATCAAGCATATACATGACCTAGTGTACCTAGACCGACGCAACGAGTCAGGGGCAATAAAAGTTGTAAATAAAAAATAAAAAATAAAGAAAAAAGAAGAGTCTTGCTCGCACGCCAATTAACAAAGTCGACAATATAATTAGCACCAGCCACAAACTGGGAAACCCCCAGGTTTCTTATCGCTGCAGTAGCTTTGCCCGCGAGTAAAACTAAGCTTATAAATTGAATTTATCGTGAAAGTTATTTCTGGCCGAAATGTATCACCCAATTGTTCAATCTTCGAATATTTTATGGTTTTATACCATAGTCGCTTGCGGAGAAAGAGAGAGGAGAAAACGGGAAAGCTTACGGGGAAGTAATTAACGAAGTTAATGAAGTTAATTACGACTACGTAAACAGACGCCATTCTACATGCACTGCAAAGTGATCATTTAATTGAATAGCCATATATACCTAATGGGTTGAAGCTGCATAAAGCAGCATCCTGATAAGCATTATATTAGGAGCCTGAATCTGAACCCAAGCCTAAACTGCGCTACCAGGAATTATCACAAGCTGGATTTACGTGGGACACTGTGGGCTACTATTCGTTGTTGAAGTCACGTTTGGGGGAAAAATATTTCCCAGGTGATTCACGCGTGTGTTTCTACAGAGGGATTTACACACGTCCCGGATGAAAAATCGGGAATCTGATCGCTGCCCTGGGCATACAGCGCAGTGAATGTAACATAGGAAGTTGGTAGTTTGGTTTGGTTCAGTTCTAGATTCTCGATTCTAGTTTCCAGTTTGGTACGACGGCGCGGGCGGGGAGTCCCGATTCTACGCTGTGTTTGATCGTAAATCAAACGACATTGCCTAACCTCAGCCAAGTTTGGTCTTCACTATACGGTCTCGAAAGAGTTAACAGAGATTTCCGACGGTGGAATAATAAGGGAGTTTTACCGCAGGCTCCTGGACCCCAAGAGAATTATAAAATTCTGAACGCATGCTCCGCTGTATCTCCGACGTATGAGATTGATAAAAAGAACTTATTCCGGTTATAATAGCTTTCTCAGCTATTTCTGAATTCCGAAAGCATTTTCGCGGACTTGGAACTGATATTGATAGAGATATCACGGGTTGGAAGGCTACACTCGTGCCTTGAATTCCGTTTGTGTTTGACCAAACGGCGTTACACGCGGTCCCCGCTTGATACGATAAGAATAAATGGCAGCATTGATTGCTTGGCAAATAAGCCTCGGTCTTTATTTGGCGGTGATAAAATTTAAAAGTTACTAGAATTTTGACAAATTTCTGTCCGTAATAAATATCGAAACATTTCTCGATATCTAATTCTTGTTGAATCTTCGTCGACGATGGAGCTATATGATTCGTGATAAAACACTATCCATCGTACTACCGTATGCTTTCATAGTCTTTAACGATGGCTATCGGATATGGAAATGCCACATTTCGTATGGCAATAGTAAATCATATATAAAGTAATTTTTAGTTCCAAATTTCTGGCTGACTGTAATAAAAGAATGACGGTAAAGATTTAAAGCTCTATTGCGCGGTGCTCCAAGTCCACCGACGAACGCAACTCAAGAAGTAAAGGCGAGGCTTTTGAAGAAGAGGTTTTAACCGGAGGTAACTTTTACTTATGGAACTCGGGGGAGTTGTGAAATGGCCCGCGTTGTGGTTTTGACGGTTTGATAAAACAGATGCGGTTAACTTATTTCTGAATATCATTTGGTTTTCGGGGATGAGGTGGATCGACAGGTACGCGAAATTCATTATTTCAAACTCGGTTTTGAGTATCAAGTTTTAATGAGGTAATCGGCGATTCAGGCTCGCAGATTTTTTGTTGTATAATAATTCAAAAAATTGATATCCATGTCGGGTAATTAGTTTAGTTTATCTTACGTCGTTAAATTGAATAATTAAAATTACTGATTACATCAAACGAACGGGAATGATATGAACTGTTAGCATATAACACCGTCAGTTATCATATGCACGTAATTTAAATCGCAGAATTGCAATCAAGAATTATCAAACCAAACAACACTTTATCAAATTCATATAATTATTCCGTAATATCTGAACGGCTTATCGCAGAAAGAGAGTGTCAAGTAACTTTCGCGGAAAATCCAGAAAAAATATGACCGTTTTCTTATCTGGTGATGATATTTTTTCCGGAAAACGATGAAGTTGGTTGATTTACTCAAAAACCGTCTTCGATTTGACAGAAGAAAAACAGAGAGGAAAAAAAAATCAGACAATTGGTTGACCTGGGTTACTTTATGAGATAAGCCGTTAATTTGTATAAAATTAAATGACAATTAAAATTACCAACCTCTATGAGTATTTTGACTCAGACGATGTAAAAAAACTTTTTAAGGGAAGAAATTTGTAAGGGAAGAAATTTTTTTCAAAGAAAATATCTGATAATGATTGAAGTTCGATCAGACAACTTCACTGCGCACTTTCCTGATCTAGGAATATTTTCCGTATAAGACAGGTGTATACCCTCCGGAGTCCAGACACTTCAGAGACGCGTGGTAAAGCAAGACTGCTCCACTTCCATCGCATATCCTCTATTATACGCGCCGCGGCGCACGGCAGACCGCCGTATGGTAGTGTGGCTTGTGAGCTCACTCTCCATTCGCGTCTTTGTGTATGCAAATATACATAAACACATACGCGTCGCGTCTTTGACGCGTCGATGCTGCAGTAGAGCTCGCGCGGGTAGATTCGTGATAAAAGCATCTACTCCTATAGTTCCCTTTCCCTTCGCCCCATTGCATTAAAGCTCGCGCTGCAGTGACTCACTCAAACCAAGAATTGTATTTTTATTAGTTCCGAAGGAACGGAAATTTATAACCCCTCACGCAATACCGTAATGCGTTTCGAATAAGCCCTAAATCTCTATATAAAGAATATTTTATGTTTAATCGTGAGTGCATGTATGATACAGAATTCATCTAACAGTCGAGTATCGCTTGTACTTAGAAGGGGTTGTGGGCGTCTAATCAAAACTTAGTTAAACCAAGTCTTACCTTGGGAACAGGTTTATCAGAGATAACATTTTTCAAGTAAAATTAATTCCACGATAATTATTCGAGACAAAAAAATGCCATACCAATAGACACGTACGTCTGTGTTGTATATATATAATATATTTTGTACCTTCCAGCTCTTAGAATGATCCTTTCGAACTTTCAATGTCTAGAGTTTAAAAGTTTCGAGTTTACAGTTTAAACTAATCTTTAGTACCTACCGCCTGGGTCTACAGCACTGCAACTAAATTCCTACGAGGTGATTTTCTGATAAACTCTTACTACGTACGCTACTAATTAAAACTACATACCACCGTTTAGTGCAGGTTAAATATACCCACGCGTTCATCTTACTTATATTATTACGATCGTTGCTGGCTGGTACAGCTTCTTTCCACTCTGGCAAACCGTAGTTCCGCTCTACTCACGACCAATCAATCAATCAATCTGCGGCAATATTGAGCGACAAATGTTTGTCATTTCACGGATGAAGTGCCGATTAAATTGTCACTATTATGCGTATGTATACATACATATAACATATGCATGCGTATTAATACGTGTATAAAGTTTATTCAACCGACTTTGTTGACTCTGCGTAACCGATCTATGATTCTAATGAAATACCTAAGGAGCGAGGACAAACGTTGGTTTTTATTCATAATTGAATTTATATGAAGAAACGTTGTGGCTTTATCGCTGATTGCTGCAGTTACGTTGAATATCGAATCAGTCGTACCGCAATTAGTAATGTCAATCGATCGGGATAGCTAAAATGGGATGCGGACCACCCACGTTGTTTTAAGGATATAAGGCTACACCATCCCCGCAACTCCTGGTATGTGAAATGAAATCATTTCTCATTTTCGTGTATGTATTAACGCGTCGGTACTCATTACTATAATTAGCCACATCGTGGAGGGCGTTTCTTGAAATCGATCGAGAGATACTGACGCATGTGGCTAAATCTGTTCATCGGTCTTCACATGTATCTAAGCGATTGATTGTTTATTCGAAAAACAATTATGTACTTTATTAGGATTTCGCATGAAAAAAAATATACCGAACCTCCGACCAAGTAGGGGAAACGAGACTTGTGTGTTGAATTTTGTACGAGTCCTTCGAATCCCACGTAAGGCCCTGCGGTATTTATACATGTATAGGTATTTGTTGTTTTTTTTATCTCTTACGCGTCAGCTGACGAGCCTTAACTACGGTATGAAGCGCGCGGACAGAAATAAAGATTAGCCAAGCAAGATCTCGCGAATCTCTCTTTGCGGTGAATGAGATTGTTGGCCGCTGAGTCAGCGACGAGGCGTACCGCCTAAAGGCACTTGATAAATTCTGATCTTACGCTACCGACACGCATGCGGTTATAATGGTTATATACTAGTCATGAAGCCTACAGCTACTTACAAAGATCGTACGCGTTGCGTAACTATCATCTTCAAACGCCCGCTAAATTCACAATATCATCTATACCTATAATCATTTTGTACTTCTTGGGTGGCTTAATTTTATCACATTTCAATATTAACGGACAGAAGACGCAGGAATTAACTTTCATATTTAAAATATAATCAAAATGCTTCTTGCGTCACAGACATGAAGTTTTCACATTCAAACTCTTCTGGATCATTTGTAGATGCAAATTGAAAGGCTTTGCTTCCGTGGTACAAATTTTTTCACGATTTCGATCAAACCGTTTGTATTTTTCGATCCATATCAATATTGTTTAAAACACGATTTTTCTATTTCGACACTGATACGACTTTTTTTCGAAAAAAGAACTGTGAACGCTGACCACGGGTCAGCCTCGGGTCTTTAATCTTTCAAGAAAACGAATGAATTTCTTTCCGAATAAAAAATGTGTCTATCTCCTTGGGAGAGTGACATAACGACTGACTGCGTAGGGTCGAAGGCCTGTAATCGGTTACCACGCCCAAACGCGCAGGTATGTATAGAATGGATCAGTTTTAGGACTGGTGAAAAATGAGATCCGTATTTCTTGATGGGTGATGTATCGCGTCGATAAAGGGCTCGTTTGTAGCTAATTAATAAGACTTTTTTTTAGGGTATAAATCTTTGCCGGGTATAATTGAGGAGGAAGAGTATAGGCATTTATAAATGGGATTTGTTTAAGGCGTGTAACACGGCGTGTTTACACATCGTTTAGATTTTATATAAGTTGTGATTTATTCTAGAGCCAGGGTCATGAGTTATACCCAAATGAAGAAAACGGCGAAAGTTTGACGAAGAGGAAACGCGAAGTTCCGCAAAGCAGCGCAAACGACCGTGACGCCAAAGTCTAATTGCATATTTAGGGATAATAGAAAACAGACTTTTGTCTACCCTCCGTGGCGAACCTCCAGCCTTCTTCGTCCGAGAAGTTCAAGTCAATGCAATTAAATTAGGCTTATTAACTTGGCGGAACTGGGCTCGAACTTTTTTTAGATCGTTAGCATATTGCTCAGGGACTTTTCGCGTACCACAGAATTTAAAAAACTTTTCAAACTTTCCTTAATTTCTGTCGTTTAACCCCAGCGTTAAGAATTCGATGAGATTTAAAATCTAGATTTTGGACCAGTTTAATTCACCCGAGAATATTATCTCCTCTCGTTAATTCTTATAAGTAGATAACGGTATATAGGTACCTACAGACGATTTCTCGTTTCATATTTTTGGTATTTTTTTTTTTCTTCGAGGACCTGGTAGAGCATTATAACAGCTGTGATATAATTTTTCACACGGATACCATATCGCAAAAAATGTTTTCGTTCCGAGACCCGAAATGCTGAAGGGATGACGCGCGTCTATATCGAGTATGAGATGCAGACGGTTAGGCAGACGAACAGACGCGATTAAAAGAGATAGAGATGACGCAAGCTGCGTGAACTTCAGGAAAACAACTCATAATCCCCCTCCTGAGATATTTCACAAATAGCAAATTCCTTATCAAATGCGGTCCCGCTGCTGTCACGTAAGACGATAACGTGCGGGAGAGCTATATCACGCTATTTTAACCGCCGAGATTTATCATATAAAGAAAATGTACCATTTCGATGAAAGAAGATACCGAGAAATAAAAACTAATCAACTTTTCAATCCATCTACATGATTATAAATAAATTGCTATCCGAGTATATTTATGATCGAACGACGACGAAAAAAAATCGTTTTCAAACACTGCTGCTGTTGTTGCTAGTCCAGGGTATATGACGCGTCTAAGTCTGCTGTAAAATTGACCACACAGATGTAACTGCAAGTTGAATATCATACTGACAATCAGTGTTGTGGGTCAAGCACACAATAAGAGTTATCAGAAAATCTAGGTGGGCGTTTACCCGAAGGCAAAAAAAATATTTTTTCTGTCGGGCTGATTGGTTTTGCGGAAGTAATAAATGCCAACTTATTTATATCCATATATGGATTTGTGAAAGCCGAAGAGAACCTGCCCACATATTTTTATGGATTTATTTTTTTCATCCCCTGGAACGTTGCGCTGCAGCAGGTAGAACTAGGTATTCTTGGAAAAGGACGTGTGATCATTAATTTTTATTAAATATTAACCAGTCTGGGTTACGCTGTAATCCAACAAATCTCCGGATACCACATGATTATTTAATATCAAACCTAATGTATAAATCTTGAAGCATTTGTAGCTGACCGCATTGCCGCCCGCAAATGAAATATTCATCGGAAAACTTTCGAAGAATTATTGCTTATTATTTATTTAATCAGTATTTAACTTCGCAGTATAATAAGCCCAGAAATTATGTTGGTATAAAAATTTCCCGCATCGTGGCTTGAGATAAACCGAATCAGCAGTTTTAGCGATACCACGGAATCGGGGACTTTCATGGTTGCTCGAGTATAACGCAATTGAAAAACCTATAAATGAAGAAATAAAGAGAGAAAAGATTCGGAGAACTCCCGTCTGCTAAATAAGGTTTTAATTACGTTTAATCAAGTGAAAATTTGAAACAACGCGGAAATAATAAAATGCTTAATTACATCCGGAAACATATCTTCGAGCCTTTTAGAATATTTCTTACTATACATACAGTCACCGCAGGTATAGGTACGAGAAATTTTAATCAACTAATGGCTTTCAGGATAATTACTTTGGGAACAACTTTTTGATAAATGTGCTCCTTCACTCGAGGAAGAAACTTTCGCGTATTCAGCCATAGTCTTGGTATTTTATTCAAAAATTCTGACCTTCGCTTTGCATTCATTCAAATTTTAGGATTCAAATTATATGAGGTCTCCGCAAAGATGTCAGCTTTGGACAAACGTATCAAAATGTCGCGTCTAATGAACGCTTGACAAACAACAAAGACAAAAAATTTTGTTTCGAAAGAAAAAAAAAAAAAAAAATACACTTCTTTCGAACAAGCCAATCGCTTCAGCAGCTGGCCATGACGCGACAGCATCATGTCACGTCAGTCAGTGCATTGATATCTACAACGATGCACCAAATCAGAAAAGATAGTGATCGATCGGCTCCTGTGGCGTGGGTGGAAGCAAACGCATTGAAAATCGTAAAAAGTAATAAACGAGAAGATCGATATCTGCAGATCGCACAGACGTAGCCTCTGGGCATATATCGCTTCGCTGATTGTAAGACGACCTTCGAGAGCGTATCCTTACGTACGAGAGGCCCTGTACCAAGAACGAGATTAACACGAAGTCAGTATACCGAGTGTAATTTACAGCACTGGTCACATAAGTAGCGTGAATTCCATACTGGAAGCAATTCTTCAGTAGGATTCATATTTCGTAGAATAGGTATATCTTCGATAGGTGTAACTAGAAAAATAATTTCAATCTGTCATCCGTCTGTTGTTTCAATTTTCTTTCTTCATTTCTTCAGTATTATTTGCGGGAAAATCAGTTCTGCAGATAGATTACACCTAGTGAAAAGGCATTCTGTACCACAATGACCTAACTTTGACGGCGTAGAACCTGAACGGGACTGGGATCTCGCGTACTTCTTGTAAGAACGACACCTACGTGAAAAGATCTAGATTATAGAACTTTCTAGATCTTTAATATACATGCGGCCAGTGAGCTGGCTGGATTCTGTCTATATTCATACGTCCATTGTGAATGTATTGAAATTCATAACCCAATACCTCGGATCGGCGAATGCTTCAGCGGTGAAGAAGCGAAATAGAATTGCACCAACTATCCGTGCGTGCAAAAGTCTGCGGTTTATCTATCCACTTACTTTCACCATCATTTCACGATAAAGTCTATTAGCCTCAATCTATAACTCATTCAATTATGGTCATCAATTTTTAGAATGATTATTGTCTCGGACTTAGCTGCTGCATCTATAACTGCATAATACTATTACTACGTCCGTATATAGTAAATCCAACTCGTAATCTAGATTCCGATTTAATATTAAGCGATTTTGCCTTTTATCGTTCGGAAAAACGCAGTTGACACGGGTCGTAAACCTTGCTATATACGGTAACAATCATTATTAACTGGCAATATCCGATAAAAGTGGGGATACATTCGTTCTTACGCATATCGCCGTGTGACGTAATTGCGAATTACTTTAACACTCGAAGGTCTGAAATCGCTATGTGTGAGACTATGTGCTTGTGTGATATAGCCGATAACCGCGAGATGATCGTATAGAATCTATCTCTAAACTGGAGATAACGATGTAGAGTCAGTTTGCACCTCTAAACGCGTTTGTTCTTAATTGCGTAATTAACTCAACGCTCTTTTCATCGGACGACTTCGTACTATCCTGCGGCTTGATCTTTACTGCAATTATGCTCAAGATGCATCTCGGAGCATTTTCCAATCGTAGATATAATTAATTCTTCCCCCTTTTTCACTTCGATCAGGAAAACCCGCCTAACTCAACCCGCGGACTAATAAATTCAGTTCCAATTAGCGCGGGGCATAAATCTACGCAGCTATCTTCAATCGGTGTGACACGCGTGCGTGATACTAAATCGCATATACCTACCTACCATCCAAACGTTTCCATTCCCTAACCGGGATGAGACTCCGAGTGGTTAATTGGATTGCTTCCGGTTCAGGCCAACAATAAACAAACGACCACCACTGGGGACCCAGTTTTGAACCACTTGTGCTTCGGCATCGCGGATACGCTCCGATTAATATATCTATCGGGTGATTGAGAGATATATGTATTTCGTACGTGTATACAGACGTCGTGAACTGAATATTTTTTTTTTTTTGGGTCAAATCACACCGAAGTTTATTCACACTTTCGGATTTCAATTCGGTTTGAGATCTTCACAAAAAATATTTACGCGTATTGCATGACGGTGTGTTATCGCTGTCTTACAAGTTGGATAAATAAACTATCCCAGACTAATTGGTGGGAAAATATCAAAGAATATCGGTTTGCTTATGGGGCTTTGTACCTATACTGCAGAATGCACTTAATGGAATTAAATAAGCTTTCTTAATTTTAACTCGAGAAAGAGGAGCGTCGAGTCGAGTCGCTGCAAGCCCGTTTGCCAATCGACGTCAATCGATTGCCATTTAATTTGCCAGACTAACTGCGCCGATGATTTTATCCTTTTGGCAAACGCGACCTCTAAGGCAGTCGAGTGCATTTACAGTGATGCAGTTTTGGCCGATTCTTCCACGTCTTTAAAAAAACAAACGGCATTAATTCAAGGAAAAAATTCAGCAAACGACTTCAGATGTTGATAACCGCGGTTCGGAGAATTATGCGACAAACCTTATGCAGCAGAAATTTTATCTCCTATTAGAAAAATGAATGAACTGCGATAAGTCGAAGTTATTTAATCATTGCAGGAAAGTTTTTGACGCAACGGAAATTAACCAGTGATAATAAATTCAGTTCAAGGTTACTCATGATCAGAGATCCACAGATCTCGTGCACAGCTGACGCTTGTTTTTTACATTAAAATTAATGACTTGTGAATGTCTGACGCGTATCGTCAAATTAGCGATTCAATTAACGTACTATATGCGCATCGCTGCACTGTTATATCTATAACCTGCACGATACATAAACTTTGGCGCCATTAGGATGATTATTGTAACTGTAAACGCGTGACGGCGGAGAGTTTTTAGTCGTTCGTAGGAAAAAGTAGAAAAATGAAGAAAAATCCAATTAGTGAGATTCCATTCATAAAAATGTTACCACCGGCTATGGAAGCTGAAATCCCGGTCAATCATGGGCGTAATCAAAAACTGACGGGTCTGGAGTGACGGGGCTGACTGATGAACGGACAGACGTATCAATTGCTCTGGCCAAATCATTACAGAGATGCGGAGCTAGATATAGATGCGATTTTTTACGGACAGTCTGCCTATGCAGCACGAATCGCAAAAGCTTTGAATAATTACATTTCAGTATTACGTAAAGATGGATATTATTCGATCAGCGATAGCATAATTCGTATTCTTGGACTCGTGTTATAAACATTACGATCCAGTAATTTACGAGGAAATCATTGAATCTAGATATGATCTCGTTTCTAAACCGATCATCAAAACTATCGTAAATTATTGTTATGAATTCACGACGCTGTCCAGATTTTGTTCCTGCCTGTCCTCATTGGAAGTCGCGTAGTTCGTAGAACGATATTAAGGCTAAGTTATTGTCAAATTGAACCTTAATCGTTTCAGTTAAATTCATCAACCTACTTATTATATTTTAGCAATTTTTTTTCCCGCTACAACCCAAGTTCCGTTCATTTGGTGAATATGAAATTAGTTCGATTCCCCGTAATCGCACCTAATAGATGTGCGTATACCTATACCTATATATAAGAACGAAATTAATCGCCCGATGACGACGCTTGTTTACGCTCTTCAACACGCGTGTGTAAACCTTTTCGTATAGTGCAACGCAGTTGGCGAGATGACCGAAGGAATGAGGTCACATGTAGTACATGGTATATAGTCGAAAGAGATCGCGAGAGAGAGAGAGAGAGAGAGAGATAAAATGCCATTACTCAACGTTACAGCTTTTTTTTTTGTCTTCTCAGATTTTTTAGTTTTACTGTGAGAAAAAAAAATAAGAATCATGGAAATTGCCTAAATAACCCCGCTGTCAAATATAGAGTGTAGTAAAGTCAGCAGAGCACGAATTTCGATACCTTTCTACGGCGTATCTGCACCTACTATATCGCTCTCGCACGCATATCTTGTAAGAGAGAAAAAGAGAGAGTTAATTTATCGATGTAAATAGATTAGTTGTTCGTCGCCGCAGGTTGGTTGTTAATTGAAAAAGAAAAAAAAAGAAATAAATAAATAAAATAAAAATTTTCATCGTCCGCTGAAAGGTGGGCGGATACGACCAGGTCGTTGAGTATCTATAACCGATAGCATCACTGACCTATAGAATATACATGCTACCGGTCGTTGGTGAGCAATTGGTCACGAGTGTTACGAGTATTCCGGTTTTATCAACGCTTGAAAAATGTGAAATATTATTAAATTTGACTTATTATTGATAGAATTCGTGTACGAATTCGCATAACTTGCCAATATTTTTCTGAAGATTTTTTTCATACGATATATCGATCGGAATTCTCGTTTCACGCACGATCAACTGGCGCAAGTATAAACCGAGTCTATATTTACAGCAACTAGACGTATAGGTGAAAAATTTCATCAGCGGAAATCTACTTCGGAATTGAAATAGTTTTCCGTCTTGATATCAGGGATTAATATCTTCATCGGATCAATATTTAGAAAAAAATTTCTTGAAACAATATGCGCTGAGATGATGTGAAATGAAAAAGACGCAGAGTTTAATTCTAAACGAAACGCAAGTGGATCGTAAGCGTTTTTAAAAAGCGATCGCATCACAGATTATTTTAACGTTTATGCGTTATCGTTTGTGAAACGGTGGCTGGCCAGGGTCACGCCAGAGACGTGTGAGCACATCGTGACTCCGGGAAATTAGTAACGCCTTTCGATGAAGCGAAAGAGATGGGGGTTGTACTCGTAAGCTTTTAATACTCTTGCTTTTATTTTCTTTCTCTCTTTTTGTTCCTTTTCATTTACATTGCAGATTAACGTTTCGTTGCGGGAGCCAGCCAGCCAGTGAGCGAGCAAAACTACCGGAACCCTATGATGCAGGCGCGCGCGCGACCGCTTAAGATTACGAAGATGAAAGAACCTGCAATGCCGTTACGCGAAACACTTACCACGAGCTTGAGCGTTTTATAGTATTGAAAAATATTCGCATCCATATAATCAGTGCAAAAAAATAATCGAAATTCGCAAACTTTCGGAACAAATTTCGGAATATTTTATCCCGACAGTTATTACCTGATACGACTCGTAACCTGCAAGGCGTAATTTATTAACAGTTCGACACCTGAATAAGGAGTATGAAAAAGTAATGCGATAACAACCTTATGAAATAATTATTCGGGATATGAGTGTAATGTTTCACAATAAAACCTCCCAGCTCACCTCTTCATTTTAAACAATGAAATCGACCCACAAAAAGCTATAGTATTACAGCTGCTCGGTCTCAAGACGAATGTTGACCGGTATGGAGAAAGTATCGCGTGTGCATTCATTAACGTCGTATAATAAACAGTTAAAGAGAGGTACGTGTACCTAAGTTAAATCGGTAGATACTTATCGCTGGGAAAAACTATCGCGTATAGTCAGGTTGAGAATGTAATTTTGTGAATTCGTTCATGCGATGATAATTGCATTAAATTGATAGTTTTTTGCTTGCTGTAGCGGAGTTTTGAACAGTTTTCTCTCGAAAGTGGAATACGTGTTCGATATGAGTTCAAGTATCTTTCCGTAACGCTAACCTTGCCTATCCCAGAGGAATCTCGTTAGGGACGTATTTGATATTCACACGAAATGAAACTCAAGAATTCGAAGCATACGTGCGCAAGCTTGGCTTCAATGATATCAACATCACCTACCTACGTAGATATACATAGACATTTTTATTTTATTTTTATTTTTTACTCGCAAGCCGCTTCTTACGCATATAACTACCGCTGCAGGTTAACAAAATTAACGAGGAGTCAGGAGGAGCTACGAGTATAATATACGCTAGGATTCACTGACTTGGCATCGCAGAAGTTTCATACTCTGTGCAGTGTGCTACTGATGATTATACGCTGGCGCGTAACTACGCCATTAGCCTGAAAATTACTGCGACGCCTTAACACACGATCAAACATGATCTCGCATTTTATACACCAAAATAATTAACCTATTTTTACGCCTCGAGGATGGTAACAAATGCGATGTGGGTATTTCGTAATATTCATATCATTGAAAGAACATTTTTAATTGTTTAATCAAGCTTTATTTTCTCTCGATTTCCACACTGCAGATACTTGTGTACGTTTTATTCGAGCCTCGGGTGTTGATAACCTTTTTTCTTCTTTCTTTTCATCTTATTTTCATCGTTGAAGCTTATGAACCCGGAAGAAGTAACGCTTCTTTAAATCGCATTTACTCAACTCTCTCCCGTCTGCAGTTGTTCGGTCTCATGGGTTGGGAAGGCGCCACCGTTGGAAGAAATTATGCGATGAAAAGTCAGCGAAAGAACCAGTCGTTCATTTGGACGTTTACGAATACGTTAATAAATTCGGAACCCTACATGAAAACGACACGATATATGCGCGATGCCGAGTTTACTTTGGCATTTGTATGAATAGCCCTGCACTCGGGGTATATAGATGGGTATATCCACCGATGTTATATTTGTATTTGACAAACGCGAACGGTTTATTGTTTTGCGAGCAAATTTCACTCCGCGTGTACCCATCCGTTCGCTCCTCCAGGAGAGAGCCTGGAGCAATGGAAGCCGATCGAGTTCACGGTATTGTTTTACCGTTAAATATGATCACGACGGCAATAGCGTATAGTATACTAAATAATTCTTTTCTGAGATGACAGCCAATTATCGATACGCGATGACGAAAATTTAGTACCGAGTGAGAAAATGATAAGATTTATGAGCGCCGTAGATATATTGCAGGAGACGGGACTCGCCGTACTTTTATCCCGACTATACAGCATATAGTTAAGATCGTAGATTTAATTTAATTATTAAAGCCCTTACGATGGTCGGTGTAGTGATTAAATTCATCGAATTAATTCCTGCTCCAAAACGACGAATGATCGAATTCCAATAATATCGATAATGTAGAAAGGCGCTATCTGTATTTACATATTGTTCAATGTTTTGCCTACCTTTTCCGTGAATTGTCTGATTCTGAAAACTCAGTTTTTCTCGTCGTTGCTGACCTCAGATGTGTTACACGGTCAACTTACTCATCGCCCACAAAATATATGAACACAAACCGCGATTCAAAGTCTGTAGGCTCGGAAACCTTGAGGCAGACTCTAGGGGCGGGAAAAATTCTTGATTGGAAAAAAAATTAGATACAAAAAAAAAAAAACAAAGAACAAGAAACTATCAAGAGTTACAAATGGAATGAAGGGACGTTGTAAAATGTCAGGAGATTTGTCGAGCGTTTCCTGTCTCACGGTGTGTGTCAACGCCTCTTGTTTCTTGCGCTCATAATATAAACGCGTGCCTGAGTATTGAAAACACGGGGCTCTTCCTCCTCTCCCTACTTCAGTATGGTATAAGTAAAAACAGATCCGCTCTCTAACCGAGGTTTAAAACGTACTGATCGCGCGCGCGCTCCGTACAGAAATGCTAGCGCGAGCTGCAGAGGCTGCAACTCGCTCCTTCGTCTCTTCTCTTCGTTAGTTGGTGCGCCAACGCGGCGCGGACGGGACTCGAACAGGCCCCAAGCAAACGTCCGGCTGCAGGCATGGCATGGCATGGCATGGCACGGCATGGCATGGCATTGGGTCCCCGTCGTTCTCAGCGGTGCTCAGAACGATCGTCAGGGCAGAATCACACACTTCGTGCATACGTACATACCTACGTACGTATAGTACATCTATACGTACCTTTCATAGTACATACGAAGAAACTCTACCGACACCCACGTGCTCCCGGTATATTCTTTTCTCAAAAAGTTATTGTCAGTATCGTAAAATAGCATTTCATTTTCATTTTCTCACACGATTTGATCATTCATTTGTCGTGGTTCATTGTCACTGTCAGAGAAAGATATAGATGCCTTTACTTGATCATGTCGATCACACTATCGAGGTGAGACAACGAAAGATCAAAATTGTCATTATGGCTATAGTGGAACAAAAACGGAGCTAGAATTATTGCAAATAGTGCAGAATAGAATTGAACCTCATGTTGGAAGAAAGATCGTGAACGATGGATGAAGGATCAATTGTTGGAACGGGTAATCCTGGTTTATGGAACGGAGGAAAATCGCTAATCAAAGTATTAAGATAATACGTATCTCGTGGTTACCGCAGCAGTGGTATTATACACGAGAGAGAAATGTAAAAGGGAAAAGTAATTCGATAATGAGCTGAAAGCTGTAAGTGATTTCGAGAAAAACCGTGACTTTGTGCTTCATTAGCTGTGCAATAACTTTACATACTGTAAATGGGTTTGATTACAATCGATGCCGAAGGTTTCTAGAGAAATGTTAATTCTTATATTAAATCAACGATGTAAGACTTTAGTCAGTGGTTGTGTTCGTGGAACTAGGAAATCAAGTTTATTTGATAAACCACGTACAGCTTGGTTTCTCTCGCGTGTTTTTATGGATTCTGAAAGAGCTAAGCGGTTAATTTCGGATAGCGGGTTGGACAAACAGAAATCCTGTGTCGAAATAAACATCAAGTATGTAATTTGAAAGTATGTTAACACTTGAGCGGCAGTTTACCTTCACGTTTGAACGCCCCGAGAGTTACAAACGACTCGTAAGAGATTTCCAGCTTTAAAAGTAGGAATTTAAAGCGCGAAAATCGAAGCGAAGCGCTGAGAAAATAAATTGGCGGAAGTCTTTTCTTATTTTTTTTATTTGTCGTCGCGGAAGAATGGGTCCGGCCGGCGCCGGTCGCCTTGCCCATGGTCAGGGCTGGGGACACGAACGACTAACATTCTTTGCCCGAATAAGGAAAACTCATTCAACCGTCTGCGTAAGCTATCGAGGCTCTTCGTCTTAAGAATCCTTTTTCCAATCCACTTTTAGAAATTCCAATATCTAACGGTTAAAGAAATCGGTTCTTCTCCAAAGCACACATACCTGGGTATCAAAATTCCATTATACACTATCAATCGCATAATGCAATGAGTCCTGTGCCCTGATTCCCACCCTCGTCTACGCGGAGCATTCACATTCGTTACTCGATCAAATATTTGCAGCAATACGCGTATCTAGTTGTTTGCTGAACTTCAATTATATCGAGTGAAGAGAGCGAGACAGTGATAGAGAAAAGGGAGAGATGAAGAGTATATATCCCTGCACCATTGGATCATTGGTAATTTTGTTAAAATCACGATACATGATGTTCAGAGGTTCGTGGTATGAGCAATACATAGGGGTGAACGAAAGTTCAAAGGTCAGTAATTCCCCAGCAAATCCCCCGATTCGATCGTTCCGAATAGTCGCGTTTGCGAATAAACTGCCGGGATTGAATCGTCGGTATGTTTACTTTTTCGTACTACATGGGGGAGAATGCGACAACATTTCATATTGTTGTACTGATTGCTTGCTCAAATAGACTCTTAAACAGTAAAACACACGTGAAAGCCGTAAACGCCTGACGATGCTCGAAGAAGAAGACGAAGAACAAGTACACGGAGATCGAACACTCAACGACGAAGTGACTGCGCTAAGAACTCTCAAGCCAGATATATGCGACTTTGCACTTCACTCCGTGCCCGGAATTTTCACCCAGCTGGTTCCACATGCGGTTATATCACTGCCATCAGCTTTATATCTTCCAGGAATTCTAGTTGGTTAACGATGCGTTTCTGCATAGAATTTGCATTCGATTTACCATTTCGATTGTTAAATACGAAGTAGGGCAGTCTACAGTGAACCGGAAATGTTGTTACCTGAAAATATTATGTATAATTAGTAGTCTAACAACCATAAGGTAGTCTCTTTTTTTTTTGTGAAATTTTCAAAGAATACAAGCCCTCAGTTACACGATCCCATTTTTCTTTCAGACGTCGCTGATAATTTATAAGAAAGTCTTACAACATCCACCTCTGGTACAATAGAAGTAGGAAGCATCGTAATCCAACGCAACGTTCCCACATGACCACTCGAAAACCATCCAAGTCATGAAGCAAGGAGAGAGCATAATATTAGACTATCTTTGACGCACCCACTGAAGTACGCCTTCGTAGTTTGATCGGTTGGTCGAGCTGCGAGATCCGTCGTTTAGCAGCCCCGTTGAAATTGGTGCAATTAAAAATTGTGTGGATAGATGGGTGGTCGGTAGAATACCACCGGGTTATTCCTCTGGTTAAACGGTGATGATAAAAGGAGCACTTGGGAGGATTTTATTAAATGAAATTTATATAATAAAGGAGAGAGAAATTTCTGTGACAACAATTTATTTGGTGGGAATAAGTGGGCTAGAATTACAATTTCGAAGCTGTCACTCCTAATGAATACAGTTTGACACAGTGAGTCATTTAAAGCTGCGGCGTATGTGGTTTGCCCTTTATTTTTATTTTTTTAACCAAGTGTGAAATTGTCCTGAACATATACCTATATAAGCTATATGCCTTTCGCGAGGATAATATCTCACGAATATATACGGAATAAGAATTCCAAAAGACTACGAAATAGAGGCATAAAGAGAACCCGCTTGTGCATGAAACAATAATGCATTCAATTAGGACTTAGTTGCCTGGGGAGCTCCCACTGTGAAAGAAAGCGCGTTGCATAGATTAGGCATACCGTTGTAACTGGCTCCACACAGTAACACACGTTTGCATCTCTTACTACCCGACTAGTGCGGTTGGAAAGATGTCTATAACCCCAACTGTACTAACTAGACCGTCAGTCAATGACCGGAGTCCGTAAACTCTGCAGAGGGGCATCTGCAGACAAGATTTCTGATTACGAAACCTAGTCGATGAATGATACAATGATACAATGATCATACAACCGCCGATCAAATTCGAAGAGATGACTTAATCTATTCCTGATTGGGATCCCTTTCTTTGACTCTTGGTGAGAGGTAGATGAGAATTACACCGAGAACAATGGGTATATGAGACGAAACCGTGAGGTGGAGAACGAACGACTGATGGATGGAAGTTCAATCGGGTATATGTACGTTCTTAACGGTGAAAGTCTTGCTCAACACGTTTAATTCAAGTTCTCGGTTTGTGGATTGGTTGTTTACATCGGTAGACACTCGCGATTCTGAAATGGCTATTCGAAAAGTTTTATTTAATGGGAATTTGGTTAGCGCATCCTTCACACAAGGCGAGATGGGTGTCATACTTGTAACGCGTAAGGTGTGGCTTATGGGATGAGGACTTTGGGCAGGTTTTTATTCTCTCCGTCAAACCGAGGACAAGAGCTGCCTTGGACCAGCCTCGAAATACTCGTTCGAGAAGCCCCAGGGTGCATATACCGCGAACAAGTCAATAAAAATAATAAGTCTTGAACGAAACGGAGCCCAGCTTGATTTCACGTGGTGAATTTGCTCGTGGTATAATCTGACTCGACTGATACTGAGTTGTGACTTCAGCCCAAAGAATTTTGTGGCAAGGTCAGATGGGCCATGGGAATCGCGCCAACTAGGATGAAGTACACTTAAAATACTTACTCACGATTGCGAGTGATTATCTGGCTATAAAAGAAAAAGGAAAAAGTATAGCACAAGGTTCTTGTGAGGTAGAACCTTAACAATATAAACCTCGGTGAAAATCCGCTTGGTAAAATTACACTCGCGGTGAATTATGACAGCTGGAGTTATGAGGATGCTAGCCAACTAACAGCCGGCCGAGATCAAGTGGGTACTTTAGTTGAGGGACTGCTTCCACGTGTATGTAACGATTGATTATCCACCAACAAGTTGGATCTACGACTTAAGCTGGCAAAGTTTTGCACGTATATAAACCTCAGGCATGAACCATACCCATGGCTCGAACTGGGGTCGACCTAGATTCGTTCCAGTACCGAGATAACGTCTCCCTCGGTGCGCAACTCGCTCGTGCCATTAGTGCTCAGAAGAGAACGCGTCACTTAAAAGCCGCAAACTACGCTATGATATTTCCTAACCTTCGTATCACTCGATTTAATTACGTCTAAGATTAATTCTCGTTTGAAGTTACCGACTCCACATGGTAGTTAAGTACGTATCTTTTCTAGGCTGAAAAACGTTTCGTTCGGCCTTCACGCTACTGGCGCCGAAATTTTTGTCAACAGCTGATGATACACTGACATTTTTTCTTGACCAATCTCAATATGGGTGCAGAGGATATGCTCGAAGAAAACCGTCAGCTCTTGTTTGGTAACAATTGTAAATCCCTTATGTGAGTGGCCCTAAAGGGTGTAACTGCGAAAGGAAGACGAAAGGCGCCCAAAGGAGAACGAAGAGGAGAGAAGAGTTTCCCTACGGTTCACAACTTTCACACTATATTAATTACACGCTTTTCTCATTAACGCCATGCCGGAGAACACAGTACGCCTTTCAACAGTCTCGAGCCGAGTTCGTAGGTCTTTGCGTTCAGCTCTGCTAAGCAAACTGCAGAAGTTCCTATGTACGCGTCACGTATGTGCATACCATTCCGTTGTGGGATCGGTTATGAAACTATTGGTACGCGAAAAGATTTAGCGCCTCGAACGGGTCACGAGTACGTCTTAAACAGATTGACAGCTTTGGTGTCTCTGTGCAAATATCAATACCTCGCAGCCTAAGTTCCTTGAACGCATCGAAGCGAAGGCAAGGTGCAGGTGGAATGGCGAACACGACATATTCCTGGTTTGCTAATACACCAAGCATTTCTCATTGACCATATATTAACACGTTTTTTTCTTGCCAGTTCAACAGATCATTTATTTTTATGCTACGTTTTGTGTGGGAAGTGGAAGGGAAATTTTTGTGAAAAGGATATTCGCCTCTTGCGCGACTCGACTCGAGAAAACGACGTCTCTTTTACGTTGGTAAATCGTTCCTTTTCTTTTTTTGTCGTATTTCTCGTCGACGGTACCTGACCCTCGCTATCTTTCTCCAAGCTCCACCCACGCTTGGTGCGATGTCGAAATTACCTGCGCTTTGCATCCTGCAATTCACCGCTCGGTCGTGTGCACTTTCGAGGATGCGATGATAAAAATCTTCCGTCGTATTATGGAGAAGGAAAATGGGCAATAAAATTCAGTCGAGCATCGGTGCCCGGCTTTCATCTTTCGCCCCATATAAGAAACGCGAATCTGCCATACGTCACTTCCGGTAACTGCAGCCAATTGCAGTCTGAATGCGATGAGAAAAACGCCGTATTTTTGGCGAGCTATTCATTTGTTCGCTGCATGCTTGGCTATGGTATTTCGGTATGGGCTAGTTACTTACCAAAAATAGATGGCCATTATGTCATCGCAGAGTATAGAAATAGCCCAACCTTGCCTGGAGCCACGGATCGTGCAGTTCCATAAATAAACGTTACTCCGCACTGTGCAATAGACACATTCGCGCGAGTTTACGTCACGCTGGTGTACAGACTGTGTCCGACAAGACGTCTTGAATGATTATCGCGTTATGGTTAAACGTAACTCTTATCTCGACACGACGTCGCGTCGGTTGAAAGTGTACGAATTGACGTACAAGAAGAATCGTAGTTTTGCGATAGGGCGATAAAAGGGGAACGTACGGCCATTTGTTTCTTGAGGAAATAAGACGTAAAGCGTATACTGCATTGGATTGAGAAGACTATAAGATTGCCATTGTCAGATCTACAATGAACGTTACATGTACAAAAGATATCGGTCACTTTATACATCGTGGAAATATCTGCATGCCAAATTCTTCATTGTCGTGATGAAACGGTTTATTCTATACGAAGGGATTGTCGACTAGGGACTTGGCTATTTACTCGGTAAAATCAACTGCACACAATGCGATATTTATTCACAGCGTGATATTATGAGACCTGGACATGCATCTGCGACCATACATGGAGCGATGTAAGCTTCTTATCCTGGCTCTAACGGGGTACCCGAGAGTTCTAGATCTGTCCAATTAAACTTGCATCTCATTAAAATCAATAATAATCCTGGTGTTTCAACAACTCGAAAGTGCATTGTACATAAATCATGAGCCAGACAAGAGAGTTGCGTTGTGAGTGTATATGAAAAGTCGAACTTCTTAATACTTACGGAAGCTGATTATGTTCTGAATATTAAACTCGGACCCACCTCAGATCGCAGAACTTTTTGACAACTTCCATCAGCCGTCCACTCACGACATTTACTCGATTCCGTAAATTTAAATATTCCTCCAAATCGGAAATACGTCTGTACGTACGGACCTAGTCATAAATTCTCTCGGGTCGAACTAAATTTACGGGAACGATTTGTTTTCGTGATACAGACCATCCGATTAAGGGTACATAAATATTCGAGGACCCAGATGAAGGCGCGGATAACGTCCATCAGGAATCGCCGGAAGAGATCCGAATTCTATGGGGGTTACCTTGTGAGGTCTGGCGTACATTGTTGTGGTATACTCAGAAACTGGCTGTACTAATTAACACGTTTAGAATAAGCAATAGCTCCACCTATTTCTTATACCCATGTAACCCAGACACGCGGCTTATCTCGTAGGAATCTAACCGGGTGGAGGGATGACCAGGGTGACAAGATTGTTAGAGATGAATCTCTAACCGTTTTTCCTTTTGGAATAATTGTTTGTTATGGCGACTAGAATTTTGGGTGTCTGGTGTCGTTGTAGTCGTAATTTATTCCTGACTTTAAAACATCGAAAGTGGAACTGCGATCACAAATCAGTCGAAAACAGATTTGTCAAGTTGAAATGATAATGGGAAATCCAGTGCTGGAACGATACGAAAGAATTTGGTCATGATATAGTGTAGGTAATCATAATGCCTTTCGAACACAGAGTGAACGCGTATATCTATATCAATGTCACGGATAGCTAAGCCAGGGCAGGAAGGTCACGTTTTATTGCCGATACTATATACCAATCTATAACCATATCCGGTGTCGGCTCAGCAAATAATGTGCATTGCGCGCTAATATTTACGATGCCCACTATCCCGTAAAAAAATACCATATCCCTATAAAAGGCACTCGGTTAGATTACTACTTCGTTGCTTATGGAATATCGAACGCCTTGCAGGCATAACGATTTTTGTAACATAACTCTTACGGGGCTAGATGAAATTCGTCTTTCGAGCCATAGCCAAGCAAATGGAGTTCACTGAAAGATGGTCAAATTTTATAACTTTGGAGAAAATTTGACCCCCCGGTTTGTATAGATATAAAATTTCTACTGCTTCTAGCTGGTAATCGGCGATCCCGGAACAGTGAGCATACATTCGAAAGCCAATAACTCGCTCAACCATGATAACAACGATTGTTACAGTTTCACAACGTCATTGTCCTGCCCCATGCCGGGCGTTGAATTTCTATTATAATGCCCTGCGTTCCCATAATTTTCCAAAGTTGAGTTATCGCATTATTCAAAGATATACCGCGCTGACCGATGACCTATATGTGTTGTCTCTGGCTAGTGTAGGTTAATTAACGCTCGAATACGTAGTTTAGACTCCTATAACGGTCGGGATCACGTAAGGCGTGATTTCGTTAAAACAGCTCATTTTCCTGATCAGTGGATCGCGTGTGATTACGGATAGACGGGCCTGAGGTGTAGCGCATTCGCGTGACCCCTGCATGGTAGGTAGCTCAAAACCTCTTCTCTCTACACTGTTAATCATTGCCCCAGGATTAAAAAGGTCAGAGATGAATTCCGCAGCCGTAATTTTACCCCGTGAAATTTTCAACTACGTGAAGTATGTAGGTATATGTAACGGGGCGTTGTCAGCAACTATTCAAAGTGACTTCTGGTGTCCGACAGATAGAGGGGGATGGCGCGGTGGCGCGGCGCCTCGACGCCAGCGTCGCTGGACAAGCGTAGCGGAATCGTCGGCGGTTCTCTTGGCTTTCTTGTCCAGCCGAAGGACCTGCCGACGATTTCACCAGCTACTGCGGGCACGATGCTAATAAACAACATCGAGTGAGACAGGGTGAAACAAACGTTGTAGTTTTACTGGCTACGTTCTGCGCTACGATGAAATGGACGCTTCCGTTCACGTCTTCTATCGTAAACTTTAAACTTATTCTATAAAATCGAGGAAATAAACTTTCAGAATTGAACTTGCGGGTTCGATATGAATCAATCCTTCGACTTGTACGAATCACGTATCTATAAGGTATTATAAAAAGGAATACTCAGTTCTCACCTGGCACTGGTCTTTGACTACAAGTCCGATCGATTATAACAAGTTGCTACCGGAAGCGCGTCTCGCAACGTTGAACACGCCACTAACCGTACGTCATGCAGAAGGCTTTAATGTTGCCGACTGTAACGATCAATTTTTACGTCAAAGAGAAATTCAATCGGTGCTACTTCCTACTGCTTTAGAAATTGACTATATCGAGGCCGCCATCATCTCATCTGGGTATGAGACGCTTGCCCACGGAGAAGATCTCCGAGACAGTCGCGACTTGACGGGTCCGGGTAGGTTTATTTCCGCCTCCATCTTCCTGACGTACAGTCTCCTTATATCTATCTCGATCAACCCACGTGTCAAGTCTGTTGTCTCCCATTAAACTTCCGGACGTATAACAAAAAATAAAAATCTGAATTATCGATTTGGCAATGGAGAATCGATTCGATAATCGAGAAAAGACAATGTTCTTACTTTCAAGTATTCACCATGGATTATCGCACCTCTTTATGTTCAGAACATATCCGAATGACCCTTGATCTTTTCAAATTGATTCTGGTGCAAGACGTCAGAAAATTTTCTATAGTATATCGCACAGGCCTCAGATCTTGTGTGAGCTATTTGTTATTGAAAAGGTGGGATTAAATCCATGAGGTGTGAACTAGCCGAATATCGTCCGTTTTTTGGAGCACCCTAAGATACATTGATCTTCGAAATGCTGAATGATACGCCTCCAGACACTCTGGCGATACGTATATACCCATGCCGGTCACTCTGGTTCACAGAAAGATGTTGGCTTCTAGATCTAGGTAGTGGGTAGTCAATATAGGTTTTTCAAGTCTCCTGCAGTTGTGCCCACAGTGTGTAGGCGCTGTCTAGCAACGTTTGACTATAATTCTCAGGCCGATAGATGGAAGGATAACGCAAGGTATCTACGTACAATTACATGGATACGTACGTGTCGATATACCGTGTAACGACTACTAAGATCACGGTAACTTAGGGTTACGATGGGAGGCATCTAGCGATACCAATGGGTATAGAGAAGTGGCAAAGGATACCGAGAGAGAAGTTTTTCCAATAATACTAGTGACAATTTTATAGGGTATGTACACATCTACGCGTTAACGGTTCAAATCACTTTTTGAGTATGGATAAAATCCGGATCGTAAACTTTACTGCAGAATCTTTCATCGAAGAATTTGGTTTCTCTTTTTTCCTTTATTGCGCAGCCGTCTTCGCTAGTCGTTCGCATCGGTTGAGAATTAGTCGGTCTTCCGCACCAATTCTTTCAGTGCCATGCCAATGCGACCTGGTATTCTAAAAACGATATTTTCCCCTCTTCCCTGAGGACCTTGCCTTCCCTTTGCTTAGAATTTCTTTTACCCGTGATCAGAGGCGTAACATATTCTCCATCTCTTTCACAGTTTTCTCATTCTGCTACCTCTTGCAAGTAATATAGCTTCACTCTTGGGCACCCTATTTCTGGTAATACTAGTCCATCAGCTCCCACGGGTCATCGCGACGCTATCCGGCTCACAGAGTTTCGTCAGAATATAACAGAGCCCAGCATCCTTTTGTAGCCCGAAAAGGCCGCAGATAGAGGCGGTGAGAAACTACTTTTGTACCGGGCGGAGCTAGTGGTTCAACGGAGAACTCTCTTCTCTGTCATATAGACCCTGTGTCATGCATGGTCACCAAAGCGACGCGGTGTTAATTCCGAGCTTACCTTAGTTACGTACAAATTGACCAAAGTCAAACTCACCAAAATCCTCACCTAGCTTGAATAAGCCCAGCTTAACCTGCTGTCAGCATGTACAAAACTACCGTAGAAGCCATTCTCTACTATACTACACAATTTACTTCATAGAGAACCCTTTCAAGAGCCTATTTTATCGACATGATAACGAGGAGAAGATTTCTCTTTTTGGCTAAAGCACACATGTGGGAAAATGGAAACTAGAAACTTCTCGACTAAATCAATGACCACCTCGCTCGGTTGTAAATAGCTGAATAATTCCCTTGGATGTACGGTGTTCATATTATTGGTTCAGAGCTTTCATTTTTATCATCGCTCTCGTAACTTCAATGGAGAGGGCGTATTTCTTGTTCGATTATCTTCTGTAGGAGGAAAATGGGATATCAGAGGGAAATATACGTAGCTTAGCTATAAGCTAAGTGTAAACGCGTGTAGATGTTACCTACATGGGTCCTTGGTAAATTTTTGGAAACTATTAGCCCGATATGACGCGAAGTTTCAAGATCCCCTTGTGCTTTTCTCTACCCTAACTAATTATTCACAAGCATCAAGAGGATGTTCGTTGGGGTGCGTCAGCAAAGAGCTTGACGAACGCTTCGTCCTGAGTTATCTCTCGCTCGAAGCGTAACAGAGCGGGAATCCTGCGGAGGCAAATAAGCCGTGATTGAAAGCCGGTAAGGATAAGACATCAACCGTGACTATGTAATCTTGATTGCAAATTAGCAGACAGAAAAATACCTCGACCTGAATATACGCGACCGTATACGGGGCCTTGTCATTCCGTTTATTTACGATATTCCTTGCGGATTAATTAATCCCTCTCATCCACGACGACCAGATAATACTGTCTGAACCGACGATGACCAGTTTATTACACTCAAGTAATCAACTGATCGATTACAGACACAAACAAGCAGAACAGAATATGCGATTGGCTATAATCACATTCATTTTTGTAAGAACCATTTCGAGCATTAAATGAAAAACGTAGTTTGAAAATGCTTCACGTATAAGGACATTCATCACGTTCTCAAAAAATTTTTAATCTAATTTTTGGGGTTGTGTAAAATTTGGTGAAACCATTACAACATGTGAGGGTATCCGTTTCAAACAGAGGTTGTTGAAATCTCATATCAGACTCGTGGAGGTAGAGAAACTGAGAAGCTCTTCGTGGGAGTCGGGTATTACCTTTCGCTTACGACTGTTTCGTCGTGAGTCTTGTCTTTGAGGGTCGTTAGTTTAACGAGCAAACAAACAGCCTTGCGGAAGTCGTTGCTACTAATACACATATAAACTCCAATCGGACGCAGGGGTCTTCATCACCGTGAAATATTGCAGATTTCTCTACCTGCACGGTGTCAAGATTTATTTTAATATTACTTCGTGTTTCTATCCAGATTTCCGCCAGATGGCGATAAGACGAATTCAAAGCCAATAATTCATTCACTTTTTTATTTTGAGGAAAAATTTCATGACGAGGTATTACGCTTGTCACCGGTGATATAAATGAATCGCGAAGTGGATGGCATCAGCTAATTGTTAGGGAATAATTATACAGATAGCTATAGTCGTGATATAAATACTTTACCAACGTGTTGATACGTTGCGTCTGCTGATGACAGCTCGGAGAGTAATTAGGATAATGATTAGTCACACCATGATTAGCAGCATTTATCACCGACACATCGACATTAATTTACCGTATAACGTAGATCTGTAGATTGTCATCATTCATCAAACGTTTGAAAGTGAATATCTCGATCTCCTGCAATCACATTTTAAACTAAATAACTGAGAATGAAAATGATTTTCTTGATTATTATATATTAACTTGAGTATGCTTCCTTGGGTTTGCTTGCAGGTGACTGCTGCCAAATACCCGGTCGTTGTTAAGCTCGGACATGCACATGGCGGAGTTGGAAAAGCTCGTGCTGAAACAAGTCAGGAATTTTCAGATCTCGCATCTCTTGCAGCTTTATCAAGTGCCTATGCAACGGCCGAGCCCTACATCGATACGAAGTACGATGTCCACCTTCAGAAAATTGGAAACAACTACAAAGCCTTCATGTGAGTATTTAGTCCGCAAAAATCCGCGAGACACTCGGTTCCGCGGTACTGCAGACATTAGCGGATGTGATAAATGAGTGCTTCAAAAAGTACGAAGAGGTATGTGTTACATGTAGAGGTATAGGAACACGAAGGGAGCCCATTCAGCGTTCGATCAGCTTGACAAATTCTCTCGCATTCAATAAGTGTATGTGTCAAGGGGTTTTTGCCACGTCATTTCTTATACCTATATTTACGCCTTTAACAGCCCTTTCCATTTTCCTCTTAGCCTTTTTTCCCTGTCACCCTAACTCTGCAAGAGACATGGGTCAATCAATCATGGCCAAAAATGTACCGACTTAAATGTGTTCTGTCACAGAATAAAGACTCGAAAATATTTCGGTACCGTTTTATTACTACATATATTACATTGTATAGAAGGTTCGAAGCCAGTAAGACGTCGATAAACACCCACAGTCGCCTCCTAGAGCTTCGAAAAAAGGTTGGAACACAATTTGATCAGGGTGGTAAATCGGCAGCGCGTTAGACCAGGTGTTTATGCAAGTACACGTAGGCGAGAGTAAATCAAGCGGTTTAAATTCTAATCTAGTTAAGAGTTGAATAGCATGGTGCAACAGGAAACCACCTAGCTCAATGGTCCCTTTTACGTAGTGAGGGTAGCGTTGAATCGAATAATACCGACTAACCAGTGTGGCAAAGAGTTCGGGACATTCTGAATGGGCCAAATCCTCTTGGGTTTCCGATGCACCCTTCATCTTCTTCTCAGAAGCTCACCATGTACTGCAGGTTCATTGTCATTCGTTGTAACAATGCGTGGACCCCGAAGAAGCTATCAGGTACCTCAGTATTGAACCAGACATTAGTTTCCGGTTTCTCGGCCGCAATGGAAGCCATATCGCGCAAATAACCTGGTAAAAATTAAGAGAGAGGGTCCCTCCTGCAAGAGTCTAAAAAAAGTCTAGAAAATTATGAATCGTAAGTCAAATAATAATGATAATTAAATCAGAAAAGTTTCACCGCATGAAAATAGTCTCAAGGAACCAAGCTGGATGACAGGGCGTTATTAGTCTTACGAAATACGCCAGAGAAACCGTGATGATTATACCTACAAGCTAATAAGCATATGCACTGATGCACATCTGACTTTTTTAGACAGATCTCGTGATTGGGAACTGTAATTAACACGAGAAAGTTTTAGCTTTTGTTTATACTGATGGAGAATGGAGAACCTCTGACACGAAAAGTGGCCGGTATATGCAATCGGGAAATGAGAGAGATGGGGAGAGAATTCGAAAATCGTTATATCTGCCGGCGTGGTTGGGTGGTTATTATGATTATTATTTTTCAAATATCTAATGAGACATTTTTGCAGGCGCAAAAGTATCAGTGGGAATTGGAAATCTAATACGGGATCAGCGATGCTGGAACAGCTCGCTGTAATTGATCGATATCGGGCCTGGGTGGATCAAGTTTCTCAGCTCTTTGGAGGGCTGGATATTTGCGCGATCGAACTGGTCGTCGGGAAGGACGGTCGTGAGTATATCATCGAGGTGAATGATAGCGCATTGTCGTTGATGGGAGACTCTCAGGAAGAGGACCGACGCCATATCGCCGATCTGGTCACTTCGAAGATGCAGGTACGTGTGTACCCAAAACCACATGAAAATTTTAACCGGACTAAAAATAAGAACGAACAGAAATTTGCCATAACGTTAAGGAAAAACGACTTCATATTCAAGTGAAAATGACTAAAAATCAACACACCGATAATCCCAACAAGCCACATTATTACTCTCATAAAACAGACCCGGTGTACATCTATTTGGCCAAACTATACAAACCTGTCTCTTTGCATAGGCCTGCTGTCGATTGCCGAGTGCACTTACAAAGACAACCTCTAGAGGCTCAGTGTCTAGTTCTAGTCAGGCAACAAGTCCCGTTGACGAACGTCCGCCTCCAATTCCTCCAACTATGGGGTCGCATGGGAGTATGAGCTCCATGACAAGTATGGGCAGCATGGGTTCCATGGGTTCCACAACAGCCCTTGCCGGTGACGTGACGGCCTCGGATAGTCACCATCAACTTCAGCGTCGCGATTCTCAAGGTAGGTTTAATTCATGAATCTAGGTCGTGCAGGGAAATATATTTCACACTTGGTGAGAGATTCTCATAGTCTGCAATTATGCGGCCTCTGTCACATGGCGAAGGATCTTCATCTTTTAGTACCTACGCGCATTCATCGAGATAATATGATTTAGATTATTTATTACGAAGATGAGACGACTGATATACCTGGAGGTTAATTGGGTTTGTAGTTTACGGCGATCATATAAACCGACGCAAATCCCCACCCCCACGCATGGGTATCTAGCTACGTTAATTCCACCTGCCATGTTATTATTCATGCGTGGCTAGGCTGCGGGACTTTATCGCGGGGACGTGGTACAATTAGTTGGCTAGGTATTTCTGCAGTCGGCAATGTTTAATCATTAGTAATTTGTATTTTAGGAATTCATTTTCGCTTCACTTTTGCGAGTTTGAAATTCTCCGTTTTGTAAATCGCAGTGGAGAATCTTGTCTCTATTTTACCTCCACGTTGAAAGGAAAAATCATTCGCTGAAGCGGTCGGATAAAGTGATCGTTCGCCGCGGATATCTGAAGTAGAAAATTGCATTTTAATTAATCGCGTATGGTTAACCGCTATTTACGATGAAACGTAATTACCTAGGTATCGTATCGGGTGCTCATCGGTTTTATATAAACGTTAAATCGCTGTACACCGAGACGACGAAGCGCCAAGCTACTTCGGAACTATAAATTTTCTGATATATATCAGACTTATTAAATTATACCGATGCGGTGATCCGTAAACTGCAGGAGAACCTTATATTTATATTATATATAGGTATCAAGCAAACATTAAACCAGTTGCACTGCATTATATCTGTGTACACTTATTATCCCATGTCTACCGCCAAACTCTAACGAGACAACCTATGCAATCATGATATCTACACACAAACAGAAGTTAGAACTTCATCTAACATGCCTTTACCGAGTTATTATAAATGAGGTTCTTCAGGGACTTTATTTAAAAGTACAAACCGCGAAAATTATTCCTACCACAATAATACACAAGTGCAAAAACTGTTCCGCAAAGCTAATATTCGTGGTTGTAATATCAATTATAATTTACAGCGAGTTGTTCAACTAATATAAACGTGTGTGATATATGTATAGGAGAATTTATTTACTTATTTGATCCTTTTCGGTTTCCATCGACAGTACCAATCTCTTCGGACATAGCGTATAGGCATGATAGGTGTTATTCAACGAGGGTTTATAATGGCTATGGCAATTAGCAGTGCTTGCAGTTGATAATAAATATGTGGTAATTGCTAATTGCTAATTTTTATTACGCAGCTTCACAGTCCAGCACCGTAAGCAGCGCTCCATCAGTAGGTCGACGTCCGGAGGATCCTCCTTTATCTCGAGTACCGTTTCATAGGCAGGGTAGTCAGACCCAGGTACCAGGTGAGGATACCGAAGACACGATGAAAAATTTACGTAAAACGTTTGCCGGAATTTTCGGTGACATGTAAGACGACGCTATTCGAGTATACATATAATATACGTGAAGGAAAATGAATTCAAAGAATGCATAAACGAACATCTTGTGTATTTAAATCACCATAAGAGAGCGAGAAGTTGAAATATAACGATCGATTTTTTTTTTTCATATTTCCTTTAATATTACCGGTATGTAACTTCTTATGCAGCGAAATTATAGAGAGAGAAAAAAAAAACAAATAATTCGTCGATGCTTGAAAAAAAAAAAAATGATAACGAAAATGAAAAAAAAAAAAATCAACAATAATAATAATGATATTATAATAATAATGATAATATAAATAAAATAAAATAATTAACGTTGATCGGGATAATAAAGAAAATGTTTGAGTAACGCTTTGGAAAGCTGATGGAATTTTCGTGTAATTTTTTTTTTGTCCACTGAAAATAACAAAAAGAAAAGAAAAGAAAAAAAGAAAACGTACGAGGAAAAATTACGAAAATTTCTTGCAAATTGCTAAATTATTTATTCGTTGCTAGTGCGAGCTTATAAGTAATCGTCTGGTGGCTCTACAGAAAATTATGGCCTCTATAGTTGCTGGAAATTGTAAATTTGCAGACCCATCATAAGAAATAGATCAATATAGAAATAATTGGACGAATTTTATCGACGCCCTGTACCTACTCACAATCAGTGAAGGTATTACAAGCGAATCCGCAGGAATCAATTAGCGACAAGTCGAAAGAAGTGTCGGCATTTTTTAACCCCATCCCCCATTTCTCCCGCCCCACATTACTCCAGTGAAAAGTAAAATTTTTCGAAAAAACTAGGGAGAAGATATCCCATTTTGTTGTATAAAAAAATTGACAAAAATTGTTGCGTCAGTTTTGTATAGGAATTATATTGTGCAATCTGCAGTGAACGTCTCATGTAAGTATAACTGCTTACTAGGAATTCCCGATAAACTTTATTTACGTATGCCTTGGGATTATCAGTTAATTATATTTAATGGTATAGATGAATTAATTATTACCCAACGTCATGACTTTGCTCGAAAAAAAAGAGAGAAAGAAAAAAGAAAAAGTAAGAATAACTGTAGTTCGTGTAAACATGTTATTGAGCATCGAAAGCTGATGCATTTTTGCCGACATTAATGTCAACTCTGCTTCTGGCTCGTCGCTTGAAGATGTTTCAATCGAGAGTATAGCGAATAAAAATCTCTATACGGTAGGTAATATTGTGGGATGACGAATTCGTTGGTATATTCAAAGCAGTGGACGAAATGAGGAAACCAAGATGTAATATTGTAAATAGAAAGGGAAATTGAATGAGGTTTAAATTGATCGAAGTATTTGAATTGAGCAATGTAAATTGCGGTAATTTTGTGATCGGTAATTATTTTGAAGACGGTAATACGAATTATTGATATTATTGATGAAAATAATATCCTTTAGCTGCTCTACCAGATGGGAGCCCGTACTTTAAACGCACAAATAGTTTTTAAGAATTTATGGAGTGAAGGTAAAAAGAGTTTAACATCACGATGGAAAAGAATACCCAACGAAAGAGTAAAAAGAAAAAAGGAAAAAACGAAAAAAAAAAAAAAAATAATAAATTACTAATTAAGGTCTGTTAATAATTACTTAGGCTATGATAATTTAGGTATGAATATACGCATCGGGCTATCAAGCCTCGATTACGGCGGCATTAACATCGATGAATTTTAACGAATTTGAAAAAAAAAAAGATAAAAAAAGGAATAAATAAAAATCTCAACGCTAGGTTTTATGGCATGAAAGGGTTTTCATTAGTACCAAAGCCACTAATATTTCTTCGATCTTGCTGACGGGTCGTCATAAATGCTGCACAAGACGACTCAATCGACTTTGGTACTCACAAAAACATTCATGCCAAAAAGCTCTGCAGCTAAATTAAGAAAATTTATAATTACGGTAACGGTATGTCGACATAAAGAGTTGAGCTGGTTTGCAAAAATGAGGAGAAATCGAGAAATCGAATATTACTCCCGCCGTAGAATATCGACTCCGTTCTTCTTCCTACGTATAGATATACTCTAGGGCGTCGAATTATTCGGTTCATTAAAATCCAGGTAGGATTAAAACGCGAGAGCTATTAACTATTAACGCAGGTACATTCAGAAGTGTGATCTGGTAATGAAAATATCAATGAAACGTTTTCCCGAATGATATGTATTCACATAAATAATAAAATAGCTAAACTTAAGTGGTCTGCAAATTTACGAAATTCATTGCGCTATATCGTCAAAATTTCCATTTGGAGATACTTAGCTAGTGTAAGGGTTTGAAAATTGGAAGTTGAAGGACTCGGTTGTATTATGTATCGAAATATCAAATGTGTCTAATCTTGGCTCAGAGAAATCGCGTCACGTTTTACCTGTATCACGGTAAAATATGAAGAAAAAAAAAAAGAAACCACGAAGCTTGTCAAATGACGCAACTAGAAAATCTTTTCATAATATAGAATTGAAAAAATGTAAAAAAAAAAATTAAAATTAAATAGATACACCTAAACCCCGGAAGCGACATTAAAGTTGTACGAATAATTCTTCCGCAATAAATTCTGCCACAGAAAAATAAGGAAAAAAGAAGAAAACGAAAAAGAAAAGTAAAAAATAGAAAAAAGCTCGTATCGGTTGCCTAGGTGTGTGAAATACTTATTTACGATTTCGCAAAGAGGTAAACGCTGCGAGTGTCACTTAGTTAGTTATAATTAATCGGTAATCGATTTGAAATCGTATTACTGCAGGCATCGATTCGTGCCTCAATCTGCACGATGATAATACTAACTAATCGCGTATAACGAAGCTAGTTATCGTAGTTGAAAATAGCAAGTCGTGGCTTTTACGATTAATATATAGTCGAAAAAAGATAAATACATACATACCCACCCCGAAAGATGTGAGAATAAAGAATCAAATATCATGGAATTATTTACCACTCGTCCCCTCAGCCCCAAACCCCTTGACCGTGGTCGTTGACACGACTTAGAATTCAACCCAGCAAGCAATCCGTTGATTCAAAGAAGTACAAAGTTCACGAGGTGCCTTCAGAGAGCAGTTGTTAGTCGCTCCGGGTAATTCGCGCTTTAACAAAATTTCACCTTATAGTAAATAGGGGATCTTCATACGTATAATCACACTTCAATCAAGAGACGTATTATACCAAACGGTGGAAACCGGTAAGATATCAATTAATGAAGAATAATTAATGAATGACTTAAATCTAATTGCGTATTTGCACACACCGCGAGTTATCGTTTGAAAATATGTACATCACTACCGCTGACGCGATAACAAAAAATTCTTTGAACCAAGACAAAGGCACAAAATTCAACTGTTATCTAGGATTGAACTTTAGATCGATGATCGTAAGGGTGAGAATAATATTGAATAGAGATAACGAACGGTCAAGTAAGTACGGTTAATTGTTAAGGAAAATCTCAGGGGTGCCTTCGGGCACTAGGTAAGATAGGAAATAGAACAGACGGTTTGTGGAAGTAATAGATGGTTCCATGGGCCAAATTGATAAAACTAAAATATTGATACACAAGATTATGTACTTGACTGAAGAACTTTAGGAACTTGGACCTCGACGACTTCGATACTGACGAGACGGAAATGTCGTCAAAGTATGACAAAACAGAAGAAGAAAAAACTCACGGAATCGTGGAATCTTGTCATGCGAGTTGACCACAGACCAACGGATACGAGGCACCCTGATCCGATGATCAGAGGCGATTTCAGGCGCGAAATCTTTTCGAGAGTAATCGATTCGAATTTGGTTTGACCCATTGGAAAAAAAAAATAACTTAGGGAAATAAAAGCCCGAATGAAAGGGTGGCAGTATACGATCGTTATTAAAGTTCTTCAATAATTCTGACAATTACATCCTGCTACCTCTTCGTTCGGTCATATAATATGCGAATAACAAAGAATCTTACTTGACGAAGAAAAGCGGTTGACGTCGAGCCGGCCGTTTGCCTTAGGTTGTCATAAGCTTAGCACAAGACCCATGAATACGCCACGAATGACAGTAACGATAATAATGACGAAAACGAAATTATAACACAGCTGGTAGACCGTAGGAACAAATAAAAATTTGTTGTTATTACTTCTTTGATCCCAAAGCTGTTTTAAATCCCCCTATTTGAAAACTCTTTCTTTTTCCGTGTCCGTGTGTTGTTGTAAACCACAATTGTTGTTTAGGTTTTTTTTTCATGATAGTATATAATATTTATCTCCAACTATTAATATAATATCTAATTAGCAGTATCCATAGGTTTATTTTAATACGTGAAATACTCAGAATTATCACGTAAAATTTTTACCTCTTTGTTGCGGGCGTTGTTAATGCCATTGTTTTAATTAATTGCAGCAATTTTCATCGAGGCGATGGTTTATCCCTTCTTGAATTGCATGTATTGAATAATAAAATCGTCAAAAATTTAGGCCGCATATTCAAAGTTCAGAAAAAAAAAAAAAAAAAATAACAACAGCAAAAAGACGTCAAGATTTTCGAATAAATTTGTAGGCATGCTCCGTAACTTTACTTATAGCGTTGTGGACCGTTGTTGTGGACTGTTGCAACGTTCTGATCTTTTCTCGTATTCATTGGCCTGCAGGTGAGTCGCGTGATTCGCGTTTATCTCTTTTTCGTTGGTAACCGTCCTTCTTTTTTCGCGAAAATCAATGACCCAAGAACTGGAAATCACTTTCCGACGACGAGGTAAGAATTGGTTTGCACAAATTTATCGACGTGTGAATTTATGTCGAGATCGAAGCGGTCGGAAAAGTAATATAAAAAAAGATGGATGGTACAGCGAGAAGCAGGGCGATGCGATCCGCGACAATCTGGTCGGGCATTCCCGTATAATACTCTGTATGTGTCTCTTGTCTAATAACTAAATATTCTAATTAAATAAATGATAATTAACGAAGAAGAAGAAAAAAAAAAGGAAAAATATAAAGAAAAGAAAAGAAACGAAAAAAAGAAAAGAAAAGAAAAGAAAAAGAAAAATAGTAATCGTAGGCGCTTAGGCGCGGATCGTGCAGAATACCGTACGTTCCCTTCTTGATTTCAATGCGTGCTAGCCACATATAATATCCACATACCTATATAATTCATAAAACTAAAACAGTATACTATATGCGATAATATGCTACGTAATATTATCACGATATGTGTCAATGTTATTATCTATTATTATACCTACATCTAGTCAGAGTATCGCGTCGATGAGAAAATAAAAAAATATAAAAAAAAAATAAAATAAAAAAAAAAAAACGTAAAAAAAAGTTAATGAAACCTAAATAAGACAGATGTTTAAGCATGCGTATAACTTATCCGTTATATTACATATAGAATTTAGATGCAATGCAAAATAGCTGATCGTACATTTTGCCGAGATGAAAAAAAAAGTAAGTTAAAAGCCGGTTCCGCAAATGGCTAATTATGAGGGCGGAACAGGCAGGAAGAAAATGCGAAGGTTTTATTAATAAGTTAATTAATTAATTAATTAATATTAAATTTTAAGCTAAATTCCATAGTCCTAATAATATAATACAGACTCCTCTGTTCTTTTCGGGCGAATGTTGTAGTTAGTAAGTGTGATTAATACTATAAGTCTTATATAAGGTATAAGCTATAAGTGTAACGCGTTAATTTTAACCCTTTAACTATAGAAAATTGAATGAGAAAGAAAGGATAAACACCTAAGAAAAAAAAAAAAAAAAACAGAATTTCGGATTTTTCGGCCATTATTACCAGATCAAAGTCGGCCGACGTAAGGCGTCGCGGGGCGTCCAGTTTCGACTTGTCCTAATGGACGTACCCCGCGACGTTTGACGGGGCGAGTAGCGCATAAAAGTCGTCGTAATTTAGGTTTATGACAATATAGCGTGTTTATTAATGATCGAGTTAAGTCAGACAGTGTAACGCTCTTCGGCGGAATAACGCAGTTGGGGACAAACGAGAATATGATAAAGTAAACCAGCAACTAACATAAGAAGAATCTCTGATCGAACCGACCGCGGATCTATCTTGATGCGTAAACATCTAAACATCGTGCGTAACTCCAGCGTATCAAGGTCCGTCCGACGATCGGTAAGACGGCGTTTACTTGAGGTGAAAAAAATTTGACTGATTCATTAATTAGTTGATATTCTCGTTTGTTAACTATTCGTATTCGCCGACATGCCTATAGTTACCATTATAGTAAATAAAATTAAAAATTAAAAAAAAAATATCTAAGCGTTAAGCCAACTATTCGGTAAGTGTCAGATTATTGTAAACTAGATGTTTTAAGAACTACTTGAAACTAATTCATATATAAGAAGCGTAGGTATAAACATATAATTATTTAAGGGATAGGGGAGACTAGGCGTATTATATAGGGGTTTAAGGAGGTGAGGAGAATTAACGACTAGAAAATAATTAGTTCATATATAATAATAATAATAATAATAATAATGTAATAATAATTAACGAATAGTAGCGCAATTGAGGTGACAACGAACCCACGACGCGGGTTCGAGATGTAACCTGGAGCCCGGGTCGCGGTCGTGCGTAGGTTAGTCTGCACAAACAATGCGATTGTTTATCTCATATACTATATATAATAAAACTATATGTAAGTATATCCACACCAATAAAACAACAAAGAAAGATTAAATCATACATAAAATGCGAGTTCTATCTGTCATCGTTATTATTAAGGATTATCGGAGTTTGGAAAGACTCTAAAATTAGAATTAAGATAATAGTCCTAAGTTATATATAAATATATAAATATATATACATATACATAGTAGGTATAATACCGACCGAGGGCGATTTACATAGAGAACTTAAAAACTACTACCTTCCTTACACACGTTGCCCAAATATCAATATGAGTATATCCCTCCAAGGCGTCAAACCCGAGGCGTGCCACGTTTGCCAAAGATTTGCAAATTGTCCGTTCGATCAGATTTCCCGAACGGCGATCTCAAAACGATGTTTACACGGGCCCGTGGACTGGGGAACTTCTTCCCCGTCCCATAAACGTTCCATAACGGTTTTATCCGTCCGGTTGTCTTTTCTTGTATTTACAAAGAATGGTCATTTCGCCGGATGAACGTTTGGCCAAACTAGAGCGCTCCAAACTTTATAGTGAGATTGCCCTGATCGAAAGACGCGAATTTAATGGCGAGTCGAAGATCCCCAGAAGACAGTACCGTTGATTTTGGTTCTGGGAAAGCATAAGGGCGCGAGTCGTTGCTAATAATCTTTAGAGCCAGCGTTCATTGCCGCCCTTTCCGCAGTCAGAAACGCGCCCGAGTCCGAGGCGGTCCGTGGCGATGGCGGGACGACGTAGGCTCGAAGGATCGCGATGTTGAAACACCAGTATTGGTGTGCTCCGGCCCGTTTGAACGGACAAAAATCTCGGTGTAATTTTCTGGGGGGTCGATCCAACCTTTGGCAAATTTAAACAATAACCGTTTTGTTCCCTTGGAGGAGCTAATAAGCGATTTACACCTAGATAATATGACGATAAGCTATCATAATCTCTAGAGCAACGGGAAGTGGTTTTGGTAATCGGTTGTTAATAAAATTATTACGATCGCCATAATTGATTACAAAACATTTCAAATGTTTCCTAGTCATTGTGGTAGTTATAAGGCTCTGTATACCCGTAGGTGTTTTAACGATAAGTTAATCACGAGTTATTACCTTAATGATTAATGATTATTATTAGTGTGCTGTAAGTCGTAACCGTAACCGCAAGGTTTTACAATATTTAATGATAAATATAATAATATTATGATAATAACGTTACGATATAATAATAATTAATAATAATAATATTAATAATAATAATAATAATAATAACATAGTAATCTCTGTACGCATGTTTTCTGATCTATCCGTAGGCAAGAGGACACAAGTGCAACTGTGTCGTGTGAAATATTTAAAAGAAAAAGAAAAAAGAAAAAAAAAATTATATATATATATATATATATATACATAAATATATATGGAAAATAAAATAAAAATAAAAATAATAAACAAATAAATAAAAGAACTTAAGCAACGTAAAGACGTTACCTGGGATTACCTGTCAGAAACTACTGTAACAATGATGAAAAAAACCCTTGAACCCTCGTTAGAGATAGGGCACGGTGTACTCAGAGTGCCCCCTAGAGAATCTGTTAAATTATGGTTAACTTATTATATTGCATTAAACTAATCTGTAATAATAAATATTCGAGTAAGTCTAACTGAGTCTTTATTCACTTGACAATTGTTCCGCACATACCTGTATCCATGTTACTTGTTCCAAAATTCTATTCAACATAGCTTTCGGAGAGTGCCTTCGCAAGCTACACTATGTGGAAACTTGATATTTACTCATATTTTTTTCAATTCTTTTATTTATGCAATTTTTGTAACCCAGAATACAATGCTAATTGAAAAGAATAATCTTCAGTTGTAGAATATCAAAATAAACTGACCTTCGGAATTAGATGTTCGAGAAGTCTCACGTGTGTAGCGAAAATTAAATACTGATAGATGCATACACAATAATTGAAGACATAGATAATTGGGTTTTAGTAAATTTATTCATTCTGCGTCTCGTTTTAATAAATTTTTGTTCTTCATGCAGCGAAAAACCACCCTTAAATTTAACGTACAAGTTCTGCAACACAGGACTAGAAGATTTCGTTTCAGAAAAAGGACTTGTCCATCTCAGTATTGAGAGAACAATTACGATACATCCCTGCTCTACCAAGCTGTGTACTGAATCCATTATTCCTGGGGAAAAAGGACGTCGGTACGCTGTGTATCGTTGGAGAATACCACCCATAGTCCATCGACGTGCTCCGATAGCAAGGATGAGGGAGCGTACAATCGTCCTGGCGATAGCCCTGGAATACCCCTGCAATTATACGAAAGTCTCTGTATTTTATTGAAACAGGAAATATATTACTTAATTTGATTTTTTTTTTTTTTTTTAGAAAGATCGTGATTGAATTACCACTTAGTCATTATTTTATGAAAGATTCTCACTCCTCGAGGGCCTAGAAGAGCTCAAAAGTGAATATATCATCCAATAAAAAGGAGATAATCGTCGGGTGACTCCCTATGCAAGCTAGAGACGTCGTTGCACCGTTTTGAACATGCAGCACGCGTGCCTAGTGCAAGATTCTGGCTTTTCGGTTTAGGAATGCTGTTACGGCAACTGATAGTAAATACGACCTATTAATATCCTGTTGATTCTCCGACTATCGAGATGGGCGACTCTCAGTTTGTAGTTCGTACGCTGTACGGCGTATAGTATGTATAGCGGGCGAGCACATTTACATTTAAGAGTGATCGTTAAGTCGTAACATAATGTCGATAAAAAGAAGACTTGAAAGTATGGGAAAGAATTTATTCAACGAAAAATACGCGTTGAACCGTTAGAATAGATATCACCAAAAGTGATAACCTATTTACCTTGCTATTCAAGGAAATTTATTTATCAATTCTTTCGGCGTACAGTAGCTCACCAGACGTAAATACATGACGTCACGTTGCTAAAACTGATAACAAAATTAATATATAGAATCGGAATGAGAAGAAGCAAGCCAGAGTTGTATATTGTCCATCGCTGGTAACGGACCACACGATAATTTGTGATATTTAGTCAAATATAATAATCGTTCAAATATGACATGCAGGGCGTTATTTTTATTGTGCTTTATGCTTCTGGCTCTGATAATTGCAGCCGGAAGAAGCCCACAAGCCGATGATGAAGATTTTACGTTGGTATTCTTCTGTGGAGTTGTGGATCGTTATAACGTGTACAGATCAAGGCTCGTGAGAGTAAGACCGGAACCGAATATTGTGATGAATGATGCAGGCATTGTGAACATTCGAAATTCCGTCTTCAAAGACTGTGGAGGAACTCTGACGCTATCAATGGCTGATAACAAGCTGGCTAACCTGACTGGGAAAAGGCTCGAAGGTCTGCGGAACTTGACGGTGCTGAACTTCTTCAATAATGTTATTGACCACGTTGCGGACGGAACCTTCGACGGGTTACCATATTTACGAGAGTTGGAATTGAGCTACAATCGCTTGAACGGACTCGACGCTGGCGTTCGAAATGGGCTAAGAGAGCTACGGAAATTACATCTCAGCCAGAATCCGATTCATCTTGGAGAGAATGGATTCTCAGGACTGGCGAGACTCGAGCTTTTGGAACTAACTGGGGCAAATATTTCGACCATACCTTACGGCAGCTTCAACGGACTGGGTAATCTCCGACGGTTGGACCTCTCGAGCAATAAATTGACCAGTGTTTCGGAACCCAGTTTTGAAGTATTGGCACAATTGGAAGAGCTCGATCTTTCGATGAATAGGATTTCAATTATTTCAAGAGACACGTTCAAAGGACTTGTAAATTTGAAAAGTTTGTGGTTAAATGAGAACCGGATCGAGTCCCTGCCACCCTTAGATATTTTCGAGTGGATTTCAAACTTAAATAATTTTTACTTCCATAAAAATCCACTCCACTTTTTAGATGTAATCGTTTTTAAGAATATGCAAAGTGTCGTCATAGAGCCCGGATTCATTGTCGACTTTTCGCAAACGGTTAGAAAAAACTTTGCAAATGCCACATCTACCTCGTATCAGTGCAGTCGACTATACAGTCTGGATAACTCGAGAAATTTCGATGCAGAAACGGTTCGCTCAAACTCTGAGAACGCAACATACTTATATACGGAGAGTGAGGCCAGCAACTATTTCGCACCTTACTACTGCGTGGTATTATCTTTCTAGAGACATAAGTATAGTCTCGATTATTCGAATTTTGTACTTAATCAAAAACTGTATAAAAAAAAAAACGCTGATTAAATTGTTTAATGAAAAAATAGATCACGTCATAGCTCTGATTTAAGGGTATGGCAGACAGTGACTGGAGTAAAATATTCAGAGATTACGTATTTTAAAAATTCACACTTTGAATTTCACCGGGAACTATCTAACTCTTGAAATTGGAATTGCTTCAACATTCACTTTTTCGAAGTTTCAAATTTGTGACAACGAAATTTCAAAAGATAGCGGATTTAAAATTTTCAAATTTTGATCAGACGTGAGATTCGAAGTTCAATTTGATACCTCAATATTCTCTAGAAGCACTAGGTCTAGAGTTATATACTCAATCCTAGTTCTAGGTTACTATTACAATACTCATATATGTTGATTAAATGTGTAAATTTCTGTAACTATTATTATACTGCTCTTAAGTAAGTCTAGTCTATGCCAGAATTCTATAACTCTAAATTAAGCTCGAAACCAAGTCCATCTTGGTAAGTGCGCAGAGCCACCTCCCTAGCGATTGTTACAGTACACAACAGATTGCACTTCCGTTAGCTATAGTTACATGGTTTACAATAAACGTCCAAAAAAGGTATTTAAATTTCTGTTTACTTTATTCACCACATTTCTTAAAATTTCGTCTGAATTCCACGCCTTCAATATGTATGTAATGTATACATCTGTTATCTTGAGAATACTGCAAGCAGAGTGTAAGCTTAATTCGAAACGGTTTGATTAACTAAGAATAATTTTCTGACGTTGAATAATTCGTGAATAAATTATTAACAAGGAAAACCATGTCATGGTATAACAAAAATTTTGGTGATCACTGATCGCGATAGTTGATAGTGAAGTGTATAACGATTAATATGAAATTTCTGGGTTCTATAATCATCGATAATTTTTTTTATTTATGTACTTATTCCATCGTAGTTAATATGGAGTGAAATATAATAATACCTACGTAGCTCGCTGTGTAAAATTGGTACGTGTATGTCTGTACAGTAACCTGTTGAATGTGAGATAAAAAGCCAATCTGTGGAAAATGTGTAACGAAATGAAAAAGAAAAAAACAGAGATCGAGAAATGTGAAAAACGTGCATACTTAATACATTACTTTGCTAATATTGTTTTATAAATGATACATAATATGATTCGTGAATGCTACGATCCCGTTATCTGTATTCATGATATTCATTACTTACTTTCATACATAACGTGTAATGTGTAGTATAAAGGGATGCTGATTAAAAAAAAAAAAACAAACTATAAGCTAATTAAAATTGAATTACAATGATCCTATGATCTGATCCGAAAAACACTCACCCTTAATCAATGATAACACTTGTGACACTAATATAAGTCAATTATATCATAACATACAATTAAAAAGTATTTCAAATCTACAGAAAGGTAAAAAAAATTCTACATCAATTTCCTGAATTTCAGTCTAAAAACGTAACAACATATTCAATCCACTCTATAAACGCATTATGCAGGGGGAAGGGGAAATTATCGTTCAATAGAATACATTACAATGCATTGGTTTTTCCGTAAAGAATGAATAATGCATAGAGGAAGACGCCTTGGTCAATCAAACTCGAGGGCTAATTGAATTCAACTCTTTTGCAATCAAACGGCTCTTGATAGTCACTACTGATACATCTGAATTGGCCTTCAAGGGAGTCAAATTTCGTCACAAGGGAATTCCCGACTCTAAATCCTGGTTCAATGGTGACATTTTTCATACGGGCGAACATGGAGAGTTCTACACTGGAGAAATTGTTGCTGTTTAGAAATAAGGACGAAAGATTTTCCAAGCCTTCAAATGCGCCAGTATGTAGTCGTGTCAGTTGATTCCCATTAAGCCATAGCGAATCGAGGTTCTTTAGATGCTTGAAGACACCGAATGGGATTGCAGAGATATAATTTCTGCCAAGATCCAATTCGTTCACTTCACCAAGGTTACGGAATACATCGACATTCAAAGTGGACAGCATATTTCTCGATAAATAGAGAAGATCCAGGTGTGGTATGCCATTGAAAGTTCCAACGGGAATCCTGGTGATTCCGTTCGCATCGAGAGCTAAGGTTTCCAGGTGCTTCAGTCCCTTGAACATGTGTCTTTTGAGGGAAATGCTGTTGTTCGTCAGATACAGCTCGTGTAAGTTCAACAGTCCTTTCCAGGTACCAGGATGAAAGTTTGTAAGGCGGTTATAGTCCAGCAGCAACGTCTCCAAATTATTCAACCTGGACAGACCACCGTCTTCTATGTCAGTGATAGAGTTATTGCACAGATCCAAGTAAGTCAGTTGATCCATCACTTGGCAAAAGTTTCTTGTTATTTTCGCCAGCTTATTGTCTCTTAGGTAAAGCGACGAGGCATTTTTTACTTCCGTAAAAGCATTATCCGATATATCAGTGATACCAAGATTCTCCAAGTGCAACTCTATGTCGTCTATTGTCTGGACAGCGTTCACATCTACGAAAGCAACGCTAAGGAGTCTGCTACCGTCCATACAGACGTACAGGTTGTTATAAACCTGGCATTCGGTACTCTCTGTAAAACTACCGGCGATTAAATTAAACGACAAAAGACAGAGTATCACGAGAGAAGACATGGCGCCACAAACGCTCAGGATGCACTGAACTCACATGGTTCTTCTGTTTCCACATATAGATACACGGAGACAACAGACATCTCTGACACATGGGTTGCTCAAGAGATACGCCAGAAGACTTCACATAAATATAATGGCTATAGCGTGTGTGTTATAACTCGAAACATTAGTTGCACGCTGTTCCATGGGAGAAAATCAGTTATTTCAAGTCCTGCACATTAAAAGTTGTAGAGAGTATATTGCACCTTCTATCGGCTAGCTGCTAAGAAGATAACAACTTTTAAGATAAAGTGTCACTAGCCTACTTCAGATTTATCGTGTACTTCAAATTTCGAAGTATGGCTTATCACACAACGTTTTCTCTCGTCATGGGATTTGTTAAAAAAATCCACTGGATATTGTGGCCCACTTTTAGTATCATTTCAATTGTTTACTAATGCCAACGTTATATTCTTCGTCTCAGTTGTCAACTATCTTCATCATTTATATAAAGTTATTTCATCTCCGCGAGATGGTATCGAATTATAGCAATGAGAAGGGACTATAGACGTATATCGGTATACATGCAGCTCTAAAAATAAGTTATTTATTGAGAGTCTTGTAGCAATTATATTTATAGATACAAAAATGTGAACGCAAGATAGAAGCCGTCTGAGGGCATTGATCGTCACGGTTTCTCGCTAGCGAAACACTTCCATTGTCTCACCACATCCACCCGAGCAAACATCTAAATAATAGCCAAATCTACCTAATATAAAATCAATAGGCAGACTACTCATAGTGAAAAGATATTTTTTGCATCAAATGAATTTCATTTCGTTGCATGTCAAAAAACGCCGCCGAAATCAAGTGTGTCTTGACTCTTGATTCAATAAATAAAAAAATGTTCATATGAAGAAATAAGAACCTATTCTACAATTGGGGCCTTTGAGGTATAAATACATTCTGCAGTATTCGCCCTGACGTCTAAGTATCTAAGTGACGAAAAGTCGGGGATGACGAAGAAAATTGTTGACTTACTCGGGTACATAAAGCGCATCGGCAAATTACAGGTGCGATAAACTTCACCGGTACTAGGTCCTGGTGGTTTGGAAGATTCTTCTGTAGGGATCTGCGCCCGGTCTTCGTTGCAAGAATACGGAAGTTCGGGCATTTCTCAATTAGCGTAAAATTAAGATAGAGATAGAGGCACTGCGAAGACGACGTTGACCTGTGGAGTCCACCAGATTAAATGTACAATTTTCTCAAAATTATTACGAAGAATTCACGTTGCGTCGCGGAAACTATAACCGACCGACACGTGAGCGTTGTCTTGTCGCCGTGGAAACTAAGTTGTTGTTATTATCGACCATCCCCTTCTGAAGATATTTTTGTTATTTTCTTCCAGATCATTCGCAAATCGCAACTGGTACGATTAGTTTTCAAGATAGAGACAATGGGATTTTTATAACAAGTTAAAATTCATAAAATTATTGGAATTCTATGGGAAAGATTTTCGTTGGGGGGTTAAAACCTTTTCATTTATACATAATTCAATACGGATATTAGGAGTGAACGCTGAGGTCGCAAATTAATTATTTAAACAACTTGGTCTAATGTCCAAGAAATTGGATAGCATACTAGTATGCGCAAGAAGTTGCATATATTAAGGCGTAAAAACTGCATTGGTTATCATTTCCCTTGCTTACTCATTATACATAGAGACACGTCTTATTTGAAGCAGTATTAAGCTTCATTCCGAATATATTTCATCAAAAATAGAGACGAAATAGATAATATTTTATTGCTACTACGAAAACATTTCTGCTGATTTCTGCGTTCAGCTTTTAGTCGGAAAATAGGTGAAATATTCTTTTAATAAGATCGGCAGATGCCGATTTTACGCTATCAGCTATTTTTATCAACAAGTTCGAAATACGTAGCGATCTATTGAATTTGTAAGACAAATTTAAATCTACCCCTCGTGTACTGCAACTTATAGTACGCGTGATTCGCGATTGCGCAGAAGATCGTTGCACATGGCGACGATGATGTACCGTGTGCCTGTTCGCGCTTAGAATAAGCATTAAGCAGCAGCAGCAGGAGCCTCATCAAATCTCCGATGGACGTGTATTACATATTCATCGAAAAAAGGAACAATAATCACATACGCGTTAAGTTTTAAACGCGTTGCAGTGAATAATTCCGAGTTCAAATACCGGATAGAAATAATGACTTTTAACCTGCGGATTTTGCGGGGTTATATTATGATACCGTCTACAAAAAATACACGAGATACGTGATGTGGGAGTGATAACAGTATTCCGAGAAGAGTTCATGTAGTTAAAAAAAAAATAAATAAAAAGTATTTATTTCTCGTTATATTTGCTGCGCAAAATGCAGCAACAAGGAACTCCAAAGTTCCTAAAATTCCATCAAAGCAGTGTCAGAAGCGTTGCATTTAGTCCACGGGTATGTTTTAATATTATGTCACAACATTGCACACTATAATTATTATACTTTTCCAAACTTCACATAGCCGATGAATTATTACCAGTATTAATCAAATATTTATTCAACCACCTATATTCATTAAAAAAAACGTTATACTTTCGTCAATATTTTTCAATTTTTATTTTTATAACCGATAATAATATAATAACAAATAACATCACTGTTTGCGAATGTGTGTGTGTGTGTGTGTTCCCAAATCGTAAAACATACCTGTACGTATTATATCAATTTCGTCACCTATTCTCATGCATTATGTGGTTCTTTTCTCTATTCAATAAATTCCTATTACCAAAATTATTGTCAAAAGTATAACTATAACGCATCATTATTTACAGGACAGATATTTATTCTGCTCCGGCGGATACGATGGTAAAGTCAATCTATATTCTGCCTTACGCATGGAGTTGCTCATGTGTTATCAAATCACAAGAATGACTCTTGCTAAAAACATCAACGCCGTCAGGTTTACTTCGGATGGTTCGAGGGTAATATGATCAAAGATTGAAAATTTCTATTACCAAACTCAACAGTATTAGTCAAATTTGTATTATTATTATTATTATTATTTTTATTTTTCTTCATTTTCATTTTCATTTTTTAATAACGCTGATTTTATCTTTCAGATATTGGCTGCAACAACTGCAAGAAAACTTGTGGTAGTCGATGTTGAGAGAGGTGAACAACTTCTGGCATATGACAACTGCGCCTTTAGCGGTAGAGACAGAACTGGGTTAGCCACTGACCCGTCCAGTCCAAACATGGCTGTTGCAGTTTCTGTTAACGGCAAGGGACTCACTTTGTTGGACTTGAGGATGCCTTTACCTCTAGATTACGTTTATGATGTATATTACTATTTTTCTATGTCATTTATGATGTGTCGCCCTATTTTTTTGGTGAAAAGTTGATATAATTTCATTCTCATAGTTAAGATGGTTATTGAAAGCCTAAAAGATTGGAAAAGTAATAGAAAAGTAACGAAATTTGACGAGAAAACTAGAATTTCAACCAATGTGATAACATATTTTGAAATGATTCTAGAAATCATCAGTAGCTTTTATTTGGGACCTAATTTTTTGTCTCATAATCAGGATAAACGTTAGAAATCTTTGGTTTGTAAAAATTTCGAAAGATTAGAGAATTTTGAACGTGAAATCTTGTAATGAGTCCATATCAATAACTCAGTTTTGTCACAGTTCTCTAGTTCTCTAGTCAAAACTCAATCCATCTTTACATTAACAAATTTAATTCAACTTCACTTGAATTTGTGCTGTTTATTTCGCAGTTGCACGGCTCAGTGATCAGGGATGTTTGTTTTTTGCACTCATCGTGGCCATGGCAAAGTTCCATTTTAACCGGAGGTACGGATGGAACGTGCAAAGTATCTTCGTTGGATGGTCGAGTATTACACGCTTTTCAAACTGGCCATACTGTTAATTCAGTTTGTGTTACTCCTGAGCGATTTAGTCGGGGTTCTGAAGACGGATTTTACAGTGAGTATGATATACAAGAAGATTTAAGTCATCCTTCATTCATTTTTTACTTGAATCGATATTTTAATCAAATATTATAATTCCTTCAATTTGAATCCCTTCTTTAGCAATAAATCGACAAAGCTGAAGATATCTGCTGCTGTAAGCCAAAATGCATTCTATTTTGTTCATACTTGGGTTTAAGATTATCATTCAAAGTATAAAATTCGATTTGGCTTTGATGACGACCCTTAAATCCTTCACAACATCAATAAATTTAAACATTCATTTTTCTTCTCTCACCTGAAGAGGAATAAGGAAAATATTTGATTGAAAGGCTTGATCATGAGCGGAGGAGATCTGATTTCTGCATACGTACCGGACACCGGTATCCAGGAACACCTTAAGGAACATAAGGATTGTCCTGTATGGAAACTGAGATATACATCAAACGGAAGTACTTTGTATTCCGTCTGCGATGGGGGGATCTTAAGACGGTACAGACGATATCCTGACCATCATGAGTTCCTCGGTGAAGTCTATCGACATAAGGGTGACATCCAGGACTTTGATTTGTCTCCCTATGACGAATGTATCCTTGTCAAATACCATAATCGTATTATGTTTTCTATTCAATGATTCAATCATAAGAAGTTTTCATTCAATTATTAGCTTTTTTTTCATCCCCAAGGTCTCCAATATGTTCATATCGTTATTGTTTCATTTTATGTATTCACTGAATTGACCTTGCACCCTAATCAAAATTGTATACGATATTTCTTGTTTTAGATTTATGACTTTGAAAATCTAATATTCAGAATCTCAGAATGGCCATAAAAGTTGGAATTCCTGAAGCCTGGTAATGTCAGGGAGTTTTTTATAGACTAGAAAAATCAGGGAAATGTCAAGGAATGTTGCCTTGAATTATGTTTTCTCGTTTGTTAAGTTCCTGTTTATAAAGGCGTATAACTAAATCTCAAATTCAATGCCTTCAAGAGGTTTAGACGTACAATACATATAGGTATTAGATAATGGTCAAGGAATGAGTCTAATTCCGGATCATTAAGGCTGCGAAAGCCATGGAATTTGGAATCTCATTTTTTATGGCTAACTTAGAATCTCTATTTTATTGTATATGATCCTTAATATGATGTGCAGACATAGTAACAGCCTCGAAAGACCGGAGTGTTGGTGTTCTTTTGTTGGGTCCACCGAACCACGGTTTCACTGAATACATGGAGCTAACATGATGATATAAAGTATTTGAATCCGTCCTAAATTTATCTGATTAGCGCCTTAAATCTGGGTAATTATTGTGTAGTAAGAAAATTAAATATACATAACATGAATTTTCAAGCAAGTCCATAAAAACTGACAACTATCCCGAAGGCCTATCTATCATGCAGAGAAAATTATCACTTGTGATACATTTTTCATTTTGTAAAATTTGATTATTTTAAAGTGATTATCAAGAGCCTGAATAAGTTCTGTTCTAATACAGTGACAAATGCAAATATTAAATGACAGTCTTCAATCCCGAAATCGAAATCGAAATAATTACATTTTGGGATGATTCAAGGAAGTGATTTATTTTTAAATTTTTACTCGCAAGACAAAATACGAACAATTCATTCATACATTTTAATCATTTTAAAATAAGATACGAATAATGACATCTCGTTGATGTATCATCAGAACATGTTGTTATTAAATTTCGATAGAATTCATGTCTCACATTCATTAAAACCAGGAATAATCTCTCAGCGCTGCAGGAAGTCGGATCTGATTATTCAATGAGAGTAATTTTCAGATTGGGAACTTTTGCATTCTAGTTCTCAAAATTCTTTACCCACATCTAAATTGAGTCGTTTCACATTTGTATAATGTATATATTTTGAATTATCATAATCCACCCTCTGTAACATCGCTGCCAGTGGCGGACACGATAAAGAATCCAATAGTTAGTTAAAATAATAAAACTCCGAAAACGGCATATACCTACGATCCATGATGATAATAATGCCTGTGTGTATGTGCGCGTATGTGTAATGGAACAGGTGCAGATGATATAGACCGATGAATTTCGGCCGAAATCGTAAAATAAAACTAAAAATAAATGAATAAATGAATAAATAAACAGATGTACTTTATTTTATTAACAATACTGTTATCACAGACAAATTTTATACAACGCTTTAATCTCTGTTCATGAAAAATGTAAATTGTTAATCGTTCGCAATAAAATGATACGTGATACGAATCTCGATTTCCTTCTAATTCTCCTTATCGAAAAAAAATGTCAAACATTCGATTCCATAATTAAAATATTTTCCTTCTCAGTCTTATCCATGAATGATTGAAATTTGGCATTAATCGTCCCACATTGGTATCCGAGCCCATTGCCCATACAAAAAAAAAAAAAACTCGCTATTATCACCGCGACGTTCCCGTCGTGAGAGCCGGAAATTAAAATGAAACTGACAATATTCTCTGCTAGACAAAGCCTGAAGCAGGATTGAGTTGACGTCGAATACACGTCAAAGTTAACAAGGCTTGTGTTTGCTCTGCGTTTTCCGTTGCCGAAGAACTCTTTAATTAATTCCACAGAATTACAGACTGCAAGAATTTCGAACTTTTCAAGTAATTTGAGAACAGGCAAAAATAGTTAGTCATAGCTGGACGAAATGAACGAATTTTATTTTTTCTATAGAGAGACTGGCACAGGTATTTTTATCTCGATAAACTTAGTAATACGCGTTACAGGTCTCTTCGTAACGTAATGACTAATGACTGCGATTGCGTTATAAATTCTCTTTGAAAAAAATTCACAATAAGAATAGATGATATGCTCTGGACTATTAACATATCTTTCATTTATAAGCGGATTATTCTACACGGTAGCTAACTGTAAAAAATGATTGTGAATTTACAATACACTTACTACACCAAAGTTTTGCAAAATTAAAAATGTGGCGTAGTAGAGTAAATTGCCGAGCTTGTTCTATAAATTTGCAAATAGATTCTTGATTTTACTGAACTTTATATATATGTAAATTAATTTTACAGGAAATGTCTTGTAAATTCACCACTTATGTGAATAAAACTTCCAATACAATTCAGGAAGTTCACAAAGAAATTTTTTACAGTCTATTATAGTTGAATGAAAATGTCATCGCTCAGAAAAGAGAATAGATTTTGTAAGTTTACGCGTCAACACGCTCGTGTAAAGCATGATTAAGAAAGCTGCGATTAATTTACCTACTACAATTTAAGTTCCACGATGTATGTAGACAAAAGGTTGCTTGAAAGCCATCGGGTACTGTACATTTGTGTACAGTAAAATCACACAGAAGTATGAGCATGAGCATATACACCGTTTTATTCATATTACCCATCAAGTAATTTGAAAGCAGTTCAGCAAGCTTCGCGATCTGCTACACTAGCACTGCCCCTTTCTTGATAACTTCAGCCGGTCTTTCGAGGCTGTTCACCACGAATACTGAACTTATCATTTTATCCCCACTAATTAGTACGTGCTAATCGCCCCGAGGAAGTGAAGTAACCGTCGTTTGTAATGATATGCGTAGTATACATTGATAGTCATACGGGCCTCAGCCTAGTCTCTTGAGTTCGCCAGCTGCTGCCCGCCTATCCACATTCGCAGTATGTATATTTGTTGTACATGCGGTATTCTTGCGGTCAATGATCGCGAAATATTTGCTAGTTTGACACTTTCGCGTAAACTTTATTCCTTCGTTGAATAAACCGCGGCTATTGCTGTTTCATACGTATTCTATAAGTTTTTTTCCACCGCAAGTTACTGTCGCCATTTCAATTTTCGCATATTTGCCTGCAGGTGCAGGAGTAGATATAATAAATTGGTTCGAGGCTGATATCAAAGAGTATAAAGCGGGTGGAAACATATGTTTTATAATTGATAGTTAATAGTTATTCTTCGTCCCCATTGACGCATGTCTTATGCGGCGGGGCCTGCGGGCTTCGTAAAACTCGAGTGCGAAGTATAATAAAAATATACTGCCGCCACAGTAGCTTCCAGCTGTGGTCTGGGAACCGGCAACAAACTGCCGCTGGTTACTTATACTGATAGGATAAGCTGGTTGACTGCAATTGATAAGCTCGTACTAAGGCAGGATACGTAAGTGAACATTATTATAATATAATACAGAAAATGAAAATATTTATACATTTCAAGTGAAAATAGTGGCTCTAAAAACGCCAGGATATCATTTATAGTATATTTAGCGTTGATGGGGTTGATCAACGAAGCTCGTACTACCCCGTCAACGTATCCTCCGAGCTAAAATTTTGTGGAAATATGGAGCAAATTTCACCTGTGGGAACTCGAAACTTTCTGTAAAAGCTTCATTCTGGGCTTTCAATATGAAAGAGGTACCTATATGAGGCCTTTGCGCGCTATAATCCGGGTGAAGAGAAGGTACTTGTTGGGGAGGTGTACGTTATGGTTATAACATACGTGGTGATGATATGACGCCCGACGTAATTGCCGGTTATTAAATATTTATTTTAAATCGTGATCGTAGCCGCGGTAGTTGTGGGCGTAAACTACCCCGGGGTAATGAGAGAGTAATGAATCAGGCTGATTAATGCCTAGAGACAAGTTGAGGCTATGAGATGACTTGGATACAAAGAATTATAAGGGTTGAAAAATAGAGAAGAAAATTAGGTCGGACTACGAGGCTTAGAAACCCTATCATCTTCGTGTTAGATGATTGTAATTTTTATTTTTCAAATAACTATAAATCGGTTTGTGAACCGATATATCTTTATAACAATGAGATTCTCACCTTTGAAGACTCATTCAGTATTCATTTGACTCTAGTCTCCTGTAAGTTTTCAATGAAATTTTCTTTTATCGTCGTTAATTGGAATACTCCAATTATTTTTTGAGAAGACCTCACGTTTATACAATCGAGTTGATCAAAGTATGGACATATATTTTTTGAATACCCGATAGACATCGCTACAGAATTATTTTCTAGCGAAACGAATGCTGTTACGAATAATAATTAGCCTCGATAATTCGATTCGAATTTATACTCGTTTCTCACTTATCGAATGAACAAAAGTTTTTCACTATACGAAAGCCGTTTTCGGTTAGTTACATCTTTTCATTAAAATACGAACTGAATAGTTATCAAGTGGAGCTCGACGGTTGACTTCATGTCGAGTAATAAAATCACATCGATCTAATTACACCCTTTCATCGACCGAGCTATTTTCAATCTCTCAAGGTAAACCTGAAAACCAGGTCAAGATTTTGATAACCAAATGAATTTATCACACATTTTTTCATCGCAAAATGCCTTTCACAGAGCAGTCAATTTTTCTACCAAATTGAAAACACAATTTTTTATGATTTGATTATTACAGGGGAAAGTAACTCGTGATTTGAATGACATAACGCGAGTTTCGCATTAGGACAAGGGTTTGTTGCGTACTTAACCGTGATTATACGATTTTACGCCGATATGAACTGCATCGTGCGTCACAAGGACGCTGACATGAGCTTTCCGTTGAGATGCGTTGCAGTGGAAAGCGAAAGGGTCTTTGGGGACATAGTCGTCACCCAGCAAAGTGCGAGATTCATCCCCCAAGCTGTAACCTACCCTGAAGATGTTCTTCCGGTCTTCAGACACAAGGCTCGCAATCAAGCTCACGAAATACTCGAGGCACCGGACTTCATGGCCATGAATAGAAGACGTTTGCTCCGTCACCGAAGAAGCGCACCAGCACTATCTGAAAGTAACAAAAATCGCCCAGTGCTCAGGAGATTCAAATCTGAAGAAGATAGTTCAAACAGAAATGTCCCACTTGACGACAACGAAGTTCTGCGGACCGCAAGACAGACGAAGCAGCATAAGGTTCGTAATCATTATCTTGTATTTCCTACTGTGTATGGATATAATAAGTACGATAATTTGATATCGCGTTTTCTTCTTGGTTCTTTCCTGGGACTTGAAACTGGTATCAATTTTACATTTGTTTCGTTATCATTCGATATGATGAAATGCTTTGTATTGAAGTGCAATTCAAAGTCGACATAGAATAAAGCTTCTTTATGAAACGGTATTATTTTGAACATTCTTTAGGTACCTATATCCTACTTTGCCCGGGTCTTTCCGTACTTTAATAATAACAGATGAAATCTCTGGTGTAATATTTTCATCAAATTTGAGCCAAAGGTATTATGACTATACCGAACAAAGTTTCACGCCGAAGGAACATACACCCAAACAAGAAAAGTTTGTTTGGATTACACCAAATTTGATCAGTTGGCCGTTTACAATATGATAAAGCTGTGGAACTTCCATTTAGTATAACATCAGGCTAGGGAACTTAGTAATTCGAACTTTCGAATTAATTATCCTTCTTTGTCAGGTTAAATTATTTCGAATGAATCAACACCAGCACATAATTATCTAAGATTATTTTCTCTACTTCAGGCATATCCGGCACCATTGCTGCATGGCCTCGAAGATCGGGAGGTAGTAGTATCTTCTTTGGTGGATCAGCTTCTTTTGGACATCTACGGCTTACCTGGTGGAGAAAGAGGCCGTTCTGAGAGCGAGTCAACGGCTTCTTCGCCCAGGCTCCCACCTCAACATCACCACCTCCAGCGAAGACGTCTTTTGTCAAAAAGTAAGACATTTCATATCGTTGTCGCTATAGTTTTATAATTTCGGTGAAAATTGAATAATTAGTGGCTATTTCACTTATCTTGTCGGAGGGCTCATGGAATTACGAAATATTTTCGAGAGAATAGCCTCCGGCTACAGTGACCTCGTTGACTTCGAGAGGACTTCTACATGGTATCAAGTGGCGGCCCTTTTCTCCTGTTAAATAGCTCTTGTTCTACCCACACAGCTTTAGCAACGTTGAATAGTTACTAGGGATACTTCAGACGCGAGGATGTCTAGCTTTAAAGTTGAATGCCTCGTCGATGATCACTAATCGAAGATAGAAAATACTTCACAAGATTTAGGTGCAGTGTACTGTCTAGGAGGTCAAAGTTTTTGCGCCTGTGATAAATTCGGTTAGTTGAAGAAACAACTCGGAGAAAAAGCACAACAGCGTTTAGACAGAAGGAGATTGTTTGTCGTGGAAAAGATCACGTTATTGTGAACGAGGATGAATTTCGATGGAAAATAATGTAGTAGCCTCTGCCCTTTGCTCATTATTTATGGCCTAATCGCGAATTCTTCCTCATCTTGTAAATAGCTAACTGATTTCGTACGTAAATATCATCTGAAGGCTGGAGAGCAGATGTATTGTTTTACTGAAAAATAAGAGCTTTCCGAGTGATCCTCAGTTGTTTTATTCTCAAGTTTTTCATTATTTCTACTCATTTATTCCAGCTTTATAACAGAGGTTCCCTGTATATGAATAAATATTACCCAACTGAATTATTTTCCTTTTCTTAGGTTCACAGAAAATTTATAACTTTCAACGAATATGGTAAATGGGATTGTGCTTCCTAGTATCAATTTCCAAAAATAACTGTTACTTCGTCGCATCGAAGATGAAAACAAACGAAACCCATTTACTTTTTGACGCTTTCTCAGATTTCTGTGCATTTCATATCAGAACAAGGAGACGATAAATTTTACTCAATTTTACTGAAGGCAGAATAAAAATTCGCGCTATTCTTCGGATTCTGTGAACGGCTGGAGAAAAAGGGTCTTCTTGTTTTTCCAGACAAATTCTCATTCGTTCTTCTTTCTCCGAAATGTATCCCGTATAAAAATAAAATAAACACAATTACCTAAATTATAATAAAAGTACTCCGAGTAATCTCTTCGACGCCTTCATATTTTCTGTGGTACTATGCTAATTGAAAATTTTCCAGATGTGTCCGAACTTGAAATTCTTGTCGAAACACTGAGCGAACACGTCAATCATGCCGGGGGACTGCTTATCCGTCAACTTCGTCGACGGGATCATCAAGTTGCCAGACGTGACAAACAATATGATGTAATTACCGCGCATCTCCAAGCTCGTAGTGAAAAACGAAGTAAGTTTTATCATTAAAACTAGGTAAACTCCAAAAGTTTAATCTAAGGAATTATGATGATGCTTATTTTTTACGTAATCTATCAAATTCGATACTAATTTCAAAGCCGTGTACGAAAGTACTAGATAGTTGGGGTAGAAACGCGCATCAAGATGAAGGGAGTGGATAACGGAATTACTAATTCAGTCTCAAATTAACGGTTGTTCAAAAATTATTTTCCTAATTGTAAGTAAATAGTTTTACAAAACAAGCTTGGAAATCTACCACCCTTGTAAATCTCGTGGTCAACACGACCTTTTGCGTGCCTGGCGGCTACTTGTTCACAAGGGTGGCTCACGTGCACGCGGAGTGTCTTGAATTAAACGAGCAGGGGATAAGCCTACTTAAGGCTTAGGACGTCGGATGATCTCGCAGATTTCATTTCGGCAAAAATGGAATATTCCATCCCCATATATATACTTCATACTTCAATATCTTCGCATGTATGCATAAGCCCATATCATACATTCTTCTTTTCGTTTATATAATATTATACAGTCAACGACGTAATCGGTATTATTCAAATCTTGAAGAATTCGAATTTTGCATATTTCTTATTCAAAGAAACCTTACCTTATTTTGGCAAATATATTGGTAAAGATGTTCACTCTCTCTATAAGGCATATCTATACGTCAGAGCTTCAACGCGGTCTCGTTACACAACCATAAGATCAGAGGGGGTTGTAATAATTAATAACCCTGTGTCTTCGCGTTAGACGCGTGTTCTAAACTATATGAAGCGTACGTATTATAATGTTTATACAGTGGGGTCATATCCAAGCCTTTCTGCATGCCAATGAAGGCTGTTGAATTTTTCGGATTTTTTTCGTCACGTATTTTGCGTTACTTTTTAAGGCTTGATTAGTGGGTTTGAGTAATCAATTCACTAATTACTTACTTGGACCACGTATTTTATGAATGTTAAATAGTAATCTGACAAAAGATGTAAATCTTGCACGGTAGAAAGAATTCCTTACTTTTACTTTTACATATGGGGCATCCCAGCTCAACTCGGCCAACCATCGACACTCATGTCCCCGTTTTCTTGTTTTTTCGAACACACATTTCGGAAACGAAAAAGACAATGTTTCTCTGAGTTAAAGGTCCTGCATTGAATTTTTGACAGTCACACATTTTTTAATAAATGTAGGCGGCGGATAGTTCAATTTTTTATCGAATATAAGTACGGAATCCGGCTATCCTACCAATTTCAACTGGGATTAATCGCAGAATGTTCGAATCATTCTTCGTTCTAATTTTGGTCGATAAAAGTCGAAAATCTCGACTTTCTCAAATGCCGCCGTGACCGATTTGTATGAATTTTTTACACAAAATATTGCATCAAAAAACAAAATTTTGAAGACCTTAACCGAGATGCCTGGACCTCTGGTTTCAAAGATATGAATTTTACAAAAACCAATATTGATTGAATCAATTGAAAACGCGTAAGGGGTGGATTGAAAAAATATTTTAACTACTGTATGGGGCTTTCCATGTCAAGTGAGCCACTTTTTCAGTTGGGTTTTTCAAATTTCATGAAAACTTTACGGTATCCTCCGAAGAGCTAAGAAACACGTTTGAAACACTTGTCAATGTCCAAAGTCAAATTTTGCAGAGCTACGCTTTATTTCCGAAATTGATAAATTTCCACAATTTTTTTTTTCGGGCAATGATGTCGTGGTGGGATGGCAGAGAACAAATTGGTGGATACATATATTCTGAAGGATTTTTTCCGTACTTTTACGTAAAAACATCTGTTCCATTTCAAACGGAGCGCGAAATCGTGAAAAAGCGGTTTTAAATTTCAATCACACTTTTTTACAATTTGGGCCCGATTTACGTCGTAAAAAGTCCTGGACCCTTGTTTGATTATCTGGAGATCAGAGGACAAATATTTCGCGAGATCCCAGTCTCCTTTTTATTCTTGGATATTCTCCGGAAGAAGATTTTCCGAAGTATCCAAAAACCAAAATCCAGTGTTTGGCTTTAAATCGGTTCCTATTCTGCGAGTTAAACTCACAGGAACATTGTCTTTTTGCTCGAACCTTAACACATGTTATTTCGAAAAAAAAAAAAAACGAAGACATGAGTGTCGATGATTGGTTGATTTGAGCTGGAATACCTCATATATACTATATGGAGTGCTGTGGCTATTGAGCCCCTATTAAATCCTTACACAACGTTGAGCGGAAGTTTATTACACACGATGTCGTTGTTATATTTCGTGAAAATTGTCATGCTCACGCCCGCTACATAAACTTTAAGTATATTATGTAGGGTCATATGACGTCATGATACAGCTGTTGTTAACATGGCAGTATTCAAGAACGACCACCTATTATGCTACTGGCATGTGGTGATAAGCATTTTACTTCCCACCCCTACCCCTAGCCTCATGTCTGTCTCAGTACGTATTCACACCTTTCTTCCATTTATAGTTACTCCTTCATCCGTACAGCTAAGCCAATGATCTTTTCATCATTTTCTGGCTCCTCGGATGAGCTGATCATTAAAATAAGATACTTCGTCAAATTTTTATGATTCCTGCTGATCTACATACAATCAGCTGTTCCAGGTAAAATTATACACCTTGTTAATCATATGCAATCGCCATCCTGCAGAGTTTGAGGATTCCTCTAGCACCTGACTGTAATACATAGTGCTGCAGTGAGTAACAATTTAACACTTAATGGGGGGGGGGGGGGGGGGGGGGGGGTTATACTCGATTTGTTACCGGCCTGTCCGAATCGAGTATCGAGACCCTCCCCTTAATGTCGAGCAGTGTTCGAAGTATCCGGTATTCCACGCGAAACTTAAAAGCGAAATAATTTTCTACGTTATATCTTTGATGCTTGATCGTGAGTCCGCGTCCGCGAAAGTAATGACGTATTCTGTTACTACTTGTAGACTCAGCCGCATTAATTTCAGCCTAAAGACATTACCTCGCGTCTATACACTAGGTAATGATATTCATCATTTACATACTGGGTGTCTCGTTTAGGGGTATCATATCACGCAACAATCGAATAGCAAAAAACGGACTAAGTCTCGTCCTTATCGCATTGTCTGAATTCTAGGATGAAGTTAATCGAATTCTGTTAACACATAGACCGTAAGTTAATCTTTGTTCAAAATTTTGTACCTGAACTCAGTCTTGACCATATCAATCATATAGCCTTAATTATTTATTATGGAACAAGCATCTGGAGGAAGTCGATTGTAGGAAATATAATTGGTGGGAGGTTTCTGCCCATCGAATAATTGGTGTATTTCGATAATCGTGTAATTAATGAACTCTGCGATCCCGCCAAATTATACGTCGGGGATGTTTCCCTCGGAGAGAATGAACGCAGACATTCATTGTATCGAATATCCGAGCTTTGTAGATTCTCCTATATCCGCCGAGCGAACATTTCATGTAATTATTTAACATTTGAAGTTGTATTCCTGTCGTGTGGTATAAAGCTTCAATTATTCACCAGGGTTGACGTGGGATATTTATTGGATAATATTCATCTGACTGGCAAATAATTATTAACGCAACCACGAATGGGGGTGAATTTTCTCCGGAGGGTTAGCTATATATGCTAGTCTGGAAATATCAGATACCAACTCACTACGAAGGTAATTTAAACGTTAAAAGTTTCTCTCCTGTGACACTTGGGTGACGAAAATCATTTAATTTCATTAAACCATTTCCCCACGGATTAAGTAAGAAGAATGTTTTTTGAACGAAATTTTCTGACGTGTATGAATTATTAGAAATTAATTGCTACATACTGCAGCTTCGATCTTTCAAGGGAAGAATAAAAACGAGAGCCTGTAAAATAGGGTGAGCACAATGCGAGAACGGGATCTGTACAGATGTAATCAATATCTCTTGTCCGAGAGCCATGAGCCATGAAGCATTTGCCTGCTTCGTCCTTGACACAAAATCCTGATCACCTTTGCCTGTATATCCTACAACCAATGGTTACGTCGCTCTTGATAAGATTCTACTCCAATCTCGTTACCCTTTACAGACAAGATCTCGTCTCTCGAGCGACGCAGTAAGTCCCACATGCCCTTTACATCTCCCCAAGTAGTTTACTGGATTGTCAGATAATTTCTCGGAACTCTAGGAATAAGAGTGCTCAGCTCGGCCTCTCCTTATCTACAGAAATCGATATTTGTACGAAAATAATCTTACGGCTGAAACACAGCTAAACTCCTAAAAGCCTAAATTATATCTATATGCGAATTATTTCGAAGGATACCCGCCTATTTTCTCTCGGAAGTTATCATATAGCTATTTCGTATTCAGTTTCATTTTTACCCCAACGAAAAACGAAGAAGTATTAAATATTAATATCGTCAACTAGGTTTAGCTGTACGATAGCTAGTAGGATATACGAAGCTCGAATTCTTCGTAGCTACTTTTTCTACTCAAGTCCAGCACGTGCCGCAAGTTTATCATCCGAGAGTCTGCAGGCTTCCATAAAATTGAAAATGAAATTTTTTTTCAGAAGGGTTCGTGAAAATTGGTACATTTTAGTTTTTCCCCAGCTGCTTTCGCGAAGAAAGCTTCCTTTCAACCTGTGAGACTTTTACTGTCTTATTCAGCCCTCGGGCCTGTTGATCAATCGATTTTCATCCATGATTCTACATCAACGTTCTATATACTCAATTACGCAAAGATTGGAGCATCTTTTTCTACCACCCTTGATACGAGCTCCAGAAAACGGTGTCCGAATTCCCTCGGTACTCTCGAGATGTCCTGGACGTCAACGGGCACCCGAGCTTTCGTCGTAGATACTAGTCAGTCGCAGTCGTAGTCGCACGCGGCAGTGCAGTGATCAATAATTATGGTTCACCGCTTCCACGACGCCCCGCGACGCCCTGCGACGTGTCTCTCGAAAGCGCTTGCGCATATATAGTAGGTTTGACCAGATTTCCACCCAACATCCGCCTGGCCCTTCTGGCCGGAACTTATTATAAAACTCTTTACTTTACCGCACACTGATGTAGAAAAATCGAACCGGTCCTTTTCGAAGATAGAGAAACATGAGGATCGTCGAAAAAGTTGATGAACTTTCGAGTAAATTTTTGACGCAGAACTTTGGCGCGGTCGAGCTTTTCGCGATCATAGCTATACCTATACAGTTTTACAACTCTAAGGAATTTGCGCACATTCTCAATAAGACAGACACTGCTGATTGGTGACTGCAGCAGCAGCAGCAGCAGCAGCAGCAGCAGCAGCAGCAGCTCATCTTTGCCAAACCACGTACCAGAATTGATTGTTTCTTTTCTTTGTCTAATAAAGTTAATTGTATTAGAAAAGAAATTGCCTTGCAAATACTGGGAGTCATCAAATGTTCATCGATCATTGAAAATTTCATTCACTTTTACCCTAAGCCAAAGGTACACGCGCGTCTTATATCTAGTTTCGGTAAAAAGTTTTCTGCATTTTTGAAACTCCCCGTACAAAGGCGAGCTTAGGCGCAGACGCCAGACGTGGGGGTGCGGGTTCAGAAGAGAAACGCCACCAGGGTATCCTCAGTGTCTGTCACTAACGGGGCAAGCAAACAAGGGGTACCCCTGCCCTTAAAACCGCGCGCGCATCCCTCCGAGGCACGTTGCCAGGGTCAGCTGATTCAATGAACTTGCCAGGTTCGGCCAGGAATCGTTGAGTTCGTTGTAGTCCGCCGATACGACAGGGCCGAGCCTTTGTTATAGGGCAGAAAAATTTCAAGTGTTATTCAAGGAGTTATTCAAAATCGCTAAACGCACCATTAAATTTTTACCGAGTTTTTGAGATGGTGTTGTCCGGCTGTGTTAGTTCAGTGCGATAACAGGGGTAAAAATATACTTTCAGAATCCAGTGAAAACATATTCTCATAATGATCATACGTATGCATGTATCTCTGTATGTTTCATTGATTTGATTCTATACAATCGTAAAAGCCTGCTGATTCGATTAACCGTTTTATGATAAATGCGATTTACGTCCTGCCATACCATAATTTAGAACTATCCTTTCATGGTATAATTACCATGGTGGTGAGGTGCTCTTCTCGGCCATGAAACGCGACTCTATGGCCTTGAAAAAGGAGCACCTATCCTGTGGAGAATCTCATAGCTCTCGTCACTTTGAATTATTTAATTAGTAATGAGAAATTCCTAGTGTGGGTTTAGAATTCACCAAAATTTTGGGCGTGCTCAACGAGCCTACACGTAGATACTGCATAATAACCAAGGGTTAACACGTGACCCCTCCTAATAGCCAACCCTTGACTTCCTTTGCATTAACAAAACGAGAATTTAATCGATGAAATTCTATGCGGATGGGGTATACTCTCGCAAGATATATAGCATATAGTAAATATGCAGATAAATCCGGTGCGAAATTATACCTACATCAAACGAAACCTTGCGATTCATTAACACGCACGGTTTGTAAATTAATCGGGAACAACTGCAGCCGAGTGTTAAGCGCTCGCCTTCTTGGCTTAATTGAAACTAATAGCCTCTTTAGTCCTTTCCGTCTCTGAGTACCAATATGCTGTAGTATAAGTAATTCGCATGTTCTAGAACGTGTAGTTTGGAGTATAGATGTAAGGCAGCATTCTGTAACTACAGTTTAATTTTTAATTTTTAAGCCACTTTATCAGCCGTTGAGTATCAAGTTTATCGTTACTCACCTCCTATCTATATGCAAGTAGGGAGAAGCTATCCAGTTTACGTCTGCTTAAGGATTACCCGGATCTTGGTATATAGACGCTGCGAGCACCCCGACGATGACATAATACTCAGCCTTCTGATTTGCGTGTTATCATCAATTTCCGCTGTATTTACCGCATGCCCGATAAAATGGGTGATAAAGTTTTTCGGAGAAAAATTACATACAAAATTACCCCAGATGTCGGGCGGATGTTATCAAAAATGAAAAAAAAGTATCGGATTAGAGGAGAATTTTTTTGAAATATATCCCAGAACTTTGAGTATGTTGGGACCATCTGATTACACGATATTCTCGATTTGGTGGTCTTCGTTATTTCAGTTTTTTATGAAATTTGGTTCGCTGTAGAATCTGGCTAGTATGATTTGTGCGGAAAATTGATGAAATGAGAATAAAAAGAATGATAAACGTCGCGTAACCTCAGCACGAAGCCAAGAAAGATAGTGATCTGAAATCTAAGTAGATGGCTTCGAAATTCGACCCAATATTTAAACACAATTACACAGGTTAGTGCGCGTGAGTAGGTATTGTACGTAGGAGATATGTAAAGACTTGAAATCTCAATTTTTGAACTAGTATACCGTGTGAAGAAACCTCAACTGCAACGCAGTTTATCGGAAATCCATATCACAAAGTTAAATATGCAATATATACCAGCTCTCCTCGTTCTATACATCTCGCCCACGCCATTAAAATGCTCGAACAACTTATCGTATATGAAAAAACGGCTCGGGGCACGGTGTTATTTGAAAATCTTGTTCTATTCAGTATTATTTACCCTGTGAATCTCAACAGATTTACGTATAACGGTTAAGCATTACACGGACAATTATAAAATACGTAACAAAAACGTAAAAAATTCAGGTAGATGATGAAGCGTTTGCAAATTTATAACCACAAGTTTTAACGATGGGAATAAAATAGGTAAAAAAAAAAATCAGATTCTGAAGCCTTGTATTGTACACAAAGCCCTGTAGCCTCTGTCATTCTCTTGTCACGAGAAACGAGCACAAGCCCAAACAAGAACAAGTGGGAATTTTTTCTGATGTATAGATTTTTTTCCGTGACAATTTTCGGGGTTTTATCGATATGAACTTATATCATTCCCAATATTTTACTAGATTGAGGGGTTAAGGTAACATAAATCAATGCTATCGGCGTTCGTTTCCTGTCTCCTTATTTTTCCCCTCAAAGCTATACAGTGCGTATTTCGAGGTATTTTATATATTTTTACTGTATATACTTTTTCAATACGATACATCCAGACCCTTGGACTCAATTTCATCAATATCATAAGAAGAGGGGACTGCCTTTGATCCTGTGTTGTCGATCGTGAGACAAAAGGCCTATTAACTGATCTTTGACCCATAGAAATTATCGGAATAAATCGCGATTGATCCTGAAAAAATTAAACAATGATTTATTTTAAACGTGTTGGATCGGTTGATTTAGAGATGGTTGAAAAAGAAATTGACTCACGATGCGTGTAATCGAAAAAATCTTGAAAACAAAATTCACTAAGGCCTCGATTTTCTGCGAGTGAGTGCAACGAACCGTGTCCAACCATGAGACACGAGAACGGTTGAAGTGGAGGTACACAAATTGTAACCGCATGATGAAGACGAGAAAGATGAAGATGAAGATGAAGATGAAGATGAAGGACCGAAGAAGATAAGGGGAGGATGAGTGGATTCTTCAACTCCCTGAAAAGCCTCGCGTCAGGAGCTGCGAATGCCGCTAGTGCTGCGACCAAAGGTAGGAATCAAAAAGGTTTATCAATAATTTTACATACCCACATCAAGAAACTACGGTATCTAACACAGGTCACAGACAGCAAGACAATCAAGGCAGGATACATCTGTTGGCTGCACATCGGTCTATACAATAGTCTGGCTTGATCAGCTATTGGCAAAGTTATCTCTCTTCTTCCGTTGCAACATGTATGGAATTAAAAACAAATTGCGGGATAAAATATGCAGCAAATGATATGTACTACATCTGTATTTTGCATAAGATGTATAAGACATACCTATATCCATCTATTTGTGTATGTATCCGGTAAGCCTCTAATTAAATCGTTCGAGGCCAGCACGTAGAATCATGGGTTTAGGAATTTATTAAGACCGCAGAAGGCACGAGGTAAGGTATGAATTTTAAGGTAAGGTAGGTATATATACCTATATGTATATACGTTAACTAGATATCTTGAGACACGTCTTCCAACGTCAAGGAGTCTCACGCTGAGACGCGTGAGGAGTTTCGCGAGAATAATTATATTTTTACTTTACACCCTGAAGAAAGAATCGATACTACCTTAACCTGGATTAAATTCTTTACCTTAGTATCTACCATGTCATCTCGGTAACACGTATATCGTTCGTATCTATCAGACACGTGGCTAATTCAAACAACTTTTTACTTCTGATAGTAAATTATGAATTTTCATTAGGGTGATTCCCTACCCAATTCCACCTGACCTAAAAACATTGGGCTGAACGCTTGCAAGAAATGCTATTAAACGGAATATCTCTGCTTGGGCACCGGAATGAAAGAAACAAAATTCGTCGCGCAATTTTACGTGCGATTTCGAACACGTACGGCCCAAAACATGTTCGATTTACGCTAAAATAGAAAAGAAATCTATGTGAAACGTTTTTAAAACCGTTTTATGTGGATTTCTTCTCTATTTTAGCGTGAAACCAACATGTTTCGGGTCGTACGTGTTCGGAATCGCACATAGAATTGCGCCACGAATTTTTTTTTATTATTTCGGTGCCCAGGCAGAGATATTCCGTTTAATAGCACCTTCTGCACGCGTTCAGCCCAATGTTTTCAGGTCAGGTGGAATTGGGTAGGGAATCACCTTAACCACAGAGGCGTAACGTGCTCTAATAATCGTAAGAGATATTTTGATGAGTTGTAAATAAACTTGGTGAAAACTGACTTACCATCACACAATTCGAGAACAACTTTAATACATTATATAATCGTCAAAGTGGATTGTGAGCCAAGAATTGATGCCATTGAAAGAGAAAGGCCGGAATATGTTTGAACTTATGAACGAATGATCGGAAAAGTGAAAAAATTCCACTTAGGCTTTGTTATATGCTGGCTATAGCCTCATGGGAATAAACAAAAGTGAATAATATTACATACTAGAACATGAATAATCGTACCAAAAATTGGCAAGCGAGGTGATACACCGTGATGTTGAGAAGCAAGAAAATAGATAGTATATATTTGTGACCAGTAAATGAAGGTGATTGACCTGATCGCGCAAAAACAGGGAATAGGAATTATAAATCGTTGATATACTGCGTGTAATAGATTCTCACGAATGAGTAATTCTCGATTAAAATTCAGTTGTCGGCATACCACAGAATGTAATTGGGTCAGTTTTAAAATATTACAATTTATTTCAGTTACCTAACCCAGACATTTGACGTGTACGTGACTGATCGTAAATAATAAACGTTATAGTTTTCTCAAGGTTGTAAATGGCATTTGTTTGTTCACCATTTTGAAGGTTTTTTCATTGCGTGGGTAGTCGCCTACTTTTTAATCATTTTTTTAAGGTGATTACCTACCCTATTCCACCTGACCTGAAAACATTGAGCTGAACGCGTGAAGGAGGTGCTATTAAACGGAATATCTCTGCCTAGTTTTAAAAACGTTTCACATGGATTTTTTCTCTATTTTGGCGTAAATCGAACATGTTTTGGGCCGTACGTGTTCGGAATCGCACATAGAATTGCGCGACAAATTTTTTTTTTTTTATTTCGGTACCCAAGCAGAGATATTACGTTTAATAGCACCTTCTGCACGCGTTCAGCCCAATGTTTTCAGGTCAGGTGGAATTGGGTAGGGAATCACCTTAACTTACACCACATGCACATTCGCTTTCTGGCGATTCCCAACTAAATCAAGCAATTCAGAATGACTATGCTGTTCAAAATATTTCGTAATAAATGTCCGTTATCCTAGTATAATGCGTGGCAGCAGAAGTAATTGTTGTTATGCTCTCCTGACACCGCGTATACCTAAGAAATTTTCAGTAAATAACCACTTGATGGATCAATCAATTTATAATTTCCCATTGATTATAATATAATGCATAATTTGATACAGGGTACATTCATCCAGTTAATCCTTCCCTCTTCTATACCCTCATACATGTATTTTATATCAATGCGTAATGTGTACGTGGTATAATAATATGTTAATAGAATATCACACTGGTATTTGATCATATCCTTGATCAGTTATCGCACAGGATATGCTGACGTTTGACATTCGTTTGATCATAGCTCAACCCCCCGGATTTCACTCTGAATTTAATTATGGTGTGTTTTAGAGCTTTAGTTGAAAATGCAAGTTCAAAGTTTCGCATTTTTTTATGTTAAATTCAAGTTTTGGAAAATCGTATCATGGCTACATTTGGAAGTTACGTGAAATACTTTTGATTTTTCATACCATAATCTCGGAACTCAATTCGAAAAGATGCTGAAAGTTCTGAGTCAGCATGTCATGTATGATGATCGACGACTGACCAGGCCACAATATAATTACATACAATGACACTCAATATCGTTATATTAATTTGTATAATATTCTTAAACTGAAAGTAAGCTTGTTGAATATAAAAAATGAAATAAAATTTAAAAAAAAAACAATTCATCTTTGATCTTATAAAGGTAAAAAATAAAACAAGTAGTATCAAAATTGGAAACGCATAAGTTACTGGTATTCACTAGGTGTGGAGTTGTCAGGTAATATGTTGCACACAGTTAGAATCCAGACGATAAATGCTCGTCCATAGTACACTAATCCTGTTTCGGCAGTTTCTCCCTCATCCCTTTGGTTGGATTTTTTCGTTTCTTCAGTGGCCATGGCTAGATCCTCGAGCCTCTGCTGTTCGTCAGCGATTTCTTGCACAATCGTTTCATAGAATTTCTTCCAACCCTCAGCTTCCCTGAGTATATTTGCTTGCTCTTCGGCTTCCTCTTCGGACAACAGTTCGTGACCTCCTTGATAGAATGCGTTCCAAATCTGCCTGTCTTCCATGAGTGAATCAAACGCTTCATTCTTTCCATAGTAAATTCCAACGTTGTAAAGACACTGTGTCAAATTAGCCCAGCATATTTCATTCCAGGGGTTATTTCCGATGTAGAACCACTTCAATCTGGTGTCATTGAAAACTTCCGAAGAAACGCATCGTAGTTTATTGAATCGTAAATCGAGTGTCGACGCTCTTGAAAGTGGGCGAAGTACTGCAATGTCTATATACGTTAGATTATTATATCGCAGATCCAACAGTCCGATATTTGATACATTGACAAAGCTTCCGTCTTCGATAATCTCTATGACATTAATGGTCAGGTCGAGTTTTTCCAAACTTTTTAATCCGGAGAAGACGTTTTCTCTGATCCTCGATATACCATTTCTTGATAAATTCAAACTTTTCAGTTGCGAGAGGCCTTTGAAGGCGAAACTTTCGACGGTATCGATGGAGCAATTAACAAGGCTCAATGATTTTAGCTGGTTAAACTTTGCGAACGAATTTGCGGGCAGATTTGTTATATTTGAATTCACGAACTTTATCCCACGCGTGTACCTTGGTATGTATTTGAGATTGTCCAGACTCGCGTTACGGCAAACGAAGATCGATCCTCCGGCACCATTGTTACTGCAAACATTGGCTAAGACACACGTCAGAAGAGTCACAAAGAGAAGAAGTAAGTTTCGCATCCCGTCGCGATTAAGCGGACTAATACGGCGAACTAATTTAGAACGTGACGCTGGAAGTTAGTTAAACTGCTCGACGCTGATAAATAATTCTTCGCGATTGCCGCGTCATTTCCGTTGCTGGATAAGAGAGAACTGGCTCAAGTCACCTCGGAACAGAATGGTGCGACACACGCATTATATTACCATCTGTAATTACTCAGAATCGGTTCTGGTAAATCAAAATGGAGATTCATTAAATTTACGAAGTACTTTATCTATTGTTCAAACTGACCTCGAAGGCGACTACACGCAAATATAGCGGAGCGTTTCAATTACAGTCACCCGGCACTTGGTAATTCATAGAATTATCGCCCCAAAAAAGTACTGATTGAATAATTTCAGCCAGTAGGTAAACGACCTCAATTCAATTTCAATTATCGCGTAAGAAAAGCGTACCTTCATACATGCTACAATAACTTGGGCAATATATGTGTGCAAAAAAAAACTCATCTCATAAAAAAGAATGTCTCGATCTTCAGTCCAGCATGAAAGAGTCAGTGCAGACAAATCGACTGAATAATGCCACTCCGTTTCCGTATGCTTTATCTATTTTATTCTGCGGTTGATTGATTTTTCTTTGGATGTAATTACGTGAACAGAGAGAAGCTCTTGCGTTATTTTATGCATTGAAATATGATCGAATATGATTCGCATTCGCCTGGTCATATTTATTTTAAATTACTGCATCAGGTATCATCGGCTGGGAAGTAATGCGGCTTGAATTAAGGCTCGAAGCTCATTCGTTTATCTCGCCTCCAATTTAATCGTTGATAAACGACCTGTCGGAGGAACTTCGGCCGTGACGTGACGTCACATGCCAGAGTATTTTCGATGAAAATCAGTCACTAAAAGAGTAGAAAGGAAATTGGAGATAAGGCTGGTAACAGATATTAATCTGCTGATTCTCAGGCGCGAACACTTTTACCCGGTGAGAATTCTAATGAACAAAATTAGGGGAAAAATGAGGGTAGCGAAGGTACCTAACTAAGGAAATCAGTCTCAGCTGTCAACTTGATAAACAAGAAGCAGTTATACAACTCGCGATCTGTTCAATTGTAGAAGAGACCAAAACTTCACGTTCTAACGATGAATTGGAAATCAAATGAGCTGATCATTCATCGGTGGAATGATATGTATGTCGGTCACAAGATTGAAGAAAAAGTACGTGAAATTTTGCCCGTACTCCCAGTGTATTTGAGAGTTGAATTTTTTAGTGCCACAGAGTTTCAGTTTCGCGTGGGGGAAATATGTTGTCATAGCGTTGGCGTGCGTCTAAACGAAATAATTGATTGCGGTCAAGTAAATCTCTAATTCATCCCATTCCCCTTTCCTTTGACCTCCCGAGGTTTGAATCCGTTCCGTATTAGACCAATACCGCTTTGCGTGGGTATAAGATTGTCTGTGCAAACCATTTGCATTCCCTCAGGATTTTCATCCGCTATACGAATCAGCTACTATAAAATTACAAGAAATATTGATAGCCGGACTTGGCGCACCTGCGGATAGTTTATCCATCCAGAATTCCGTTCACTCGGGGAGATGGCCAAAATGTCTAAATAATTGATACAGTCTCGGAAGCGTGGGCTTCTATGCGCACGTAGCATATAGATTGATGCAGCTCTTGCGAAGAGGTGGATGTCTCACATTAGGTAATATAGACGCTTCACTGAGGCCACTGTACGTTATGATTAGTACGTGGGTTACATTCTTATTTTTCTTTTATTCCTTACTCGAAATTGTCTTTCAATTTGACATACTGCCAGTCTGCAGTGGTGGTAGAAAAGCTCTGCCAAATCGACCTATAGTCAAGTCACGTGTCTTGAAGTTACGTTAAGCTGTGCTGCAGGTACCACTGCGACTATATAAGTGCAATTTTTCTATGTAGCATTTAAACGATGGTACGTTATTGCAGCTTTGGGGGTGGCTAGGTATATGTGTTTAGAAGCAGTTGAGGTACTTGCAGAGCTGCATTAAGAAACTGAAAGACATGCGACGACCTCGAAACACCCAGGTTTATCGACCAGAGGAACCGAATATCCCAAACTAGTGAGAGGGATGTATGTGTATGGGGTATACGTATAGTTACATAATGATACTTTTTCTCGTCACGATACCATCGCCGAGCGCCTATCCGCTATATCGTTTATAGCTTCATTTCTCCTGCTATCGCGTACGAGGACGCGTAGTTTTTTTTAACCAATTCGCGTAATAAGAATGAGCAAATAGTATATGGATGTATATGGGGATGGATAAAATATCGTAACGATACGAAATTGCGATAGAAAATTAATTTCGATCGCAGTAAAGAATTTATGACACATTTCATCTTACCGAGTCAATGGTTAATCCCTCAGGTGAAGATACGAAGATGAGATTCAGCGTCACACCGCAACCAGGAGAAAGCGGGTTCACGCAATGGCTAGATGCGATGAAGATGGTCGCCCGACTCCCAGGCGGCATTCCGCCAGAATTCCGAAAGAGAGTGAGTATCCTACTACCCCAAAAACACCCTCATACTTTATTATATCTATTCGGATGCCTGCGTATCATTCGACTTGCTCGAAAAAACGGGAACAAGATGGAAGCAAAAAAGCTCCTCACTACTGTAATTCATGGATACTCTTCAGCTACTGACTTGTTGAAGACCACCTTTTCACTCAACCAGTTGTTTCATCCGAAGAACCAGTCCGAGAACCCTTCGTATTCAGAACTTTCGATTCCAGATCATTCCGACGAAGTATGACTTGTTTTATGTGCCAAAAAGCTAAAAAGAAAAAACACCTAGATCTTTTCTCCATGAAGATCAGCGGTTTAATTTCAGAAAGCACGTTCCTGCGCCAATATATTATTTTAAACTGTGATTCTGCTAATTTATTCTGGGATTATAGGTGCCCATTAAATTCAGAGTATATCGGCATCGGGAAGTCTAATTATCGATCGTAACTGTGGCGGTCGGTTCACGAGCCACGCTTTATGTCGTCGTTATTTTCGAACGATCTTTTTGCAGCTTATTCCCCCATAAAGGGTCTTCCTAAGAGCGTATACTCAGAGTTGATCCCCGACGCCTGTCTCATCTGTCTTTACCTTGATGAACTAGTGAACTAGTGAACGAGTGGTTTTCAAGGCGAACAGGCATCTTTGACTAAGATTTGCGACCATCTTTGCGACCAACTTGGCAAACATCCAGCGTTTATTGACTCCTCTGATTCAACCCTCCTACTTTCTCACTCTCGCGACAGCATAAAGTGAGATTTCACCAAAGTCAATAACAACCCGCGATTTATGCGATGGTTGAACTGTAAATGTGAGACCATCTAAATCACAACCTGACTTTCTATGCAAGTTCAAATACCTTGGATTCTATTGGTACTGAGAATTCTTGAGTATAGAATAATTGTATCTTTCTACCCATGGGAAATTGCTACCATTTCATGTCCGTGGGGCCAGGTTTCGTTGTTTAAAATTATATCGGGTTTCATTAGAGAATCTCTACTTATACGAGCTTCCCGTGTTCGCAGTTGTGGCTGACGCTTTCGGAACGACATCTTCAACAGCGTGGTGTTGATTGGCGCCAGGCAGAAAAGCTCTGTTTCAACGAGTGGAGCAATCCAGACGACGAGGAACTCGGCATACAGATCGTTAAGGTGAGCAAACACTGACCAGTTATTCTCTCGCCTCATCATATTTTCAAGTTTTTCACTTTTACTGCACACTTATCAACTCGAGTGACGCCTGACTTCCAGATCTCATCGACTATATAATTCTCGCTTTATTCAACTCCCTGCTGATTCTCATCACAGATTATTTGTCCACACAGAAAATCCAGATCTCACTAGTCCGACAACGTTTACTTTTGATAATTAAAAACGGATCCTTATCGTTTGATTTCGATTCAGACTGGACGTGTAGAGAATTCTATGGAATATGAAACATGATAACTCTTGGGTCTAACAAGCTGAATAGTAAATGTTTCCGGGTCAAAATATTTTACAGAAGTTCACGGACTGAGAACTTATATAGGTATATATAGGCCAGATTTATGTAAATGGTCGCTGACTGAGCAGATACAATTTAATTGCGGAGATTTTTGGACTCGCCATAGCGCATGTCGATTATTTCGATTTGCACGCGATTGTAGAATTTTTCAAATCGAGAACTAACACTTGCACCCCCAAGTATTTGTACGCATCCGGTGAATGGCTCTCAATATAGTATCGATTGTAGTCTCTGCCAGCTGGCGAACTGCCTGGAAGGCTTCCAATAATCCCATTACCTTCCTGCACGTTGGCCTATCTATCCGTTGGCACTCACTCCCAGCCAGCTACCTGAGGGTATCTTCTTAGTTCTTGGGTTGTTCGACCCCTGCAGGCTCCGCGTTATACGATTCACTGTACCAATAATTCCTCCAATTTCTGTATAACTGCCAATTTGGTTTATACGATGTGTCAAATTTTCCTCGATAATATAGACATACGTTATTCGATTATAACAGGATTAAATAGTGGACGAGAACGCTGCATACTGCAACGTTGCGAATAATCCATCCGATGCCAATATTATCTCTGATAACAAAAGCTCTGGCATGCTTCCACGAGTGTCATTTATCGGGCACGGAGCGATACCCAGTGTTACTAATTGGATATTTATGTTTTTCATTTTTGTGATAAGCTTCCTTCGAGCCTCGTTTCGTATATACCTATACGGAAGTCGTGATGGAACGATGAATACGTGATATGGATTTATTCCAGTGAGTTTGAGCCGGTATGCTAAATTTAACGTGGCACAAAATTAGGAAAGAGCGCGGTAGGCTTTGCTCAAAAATTATTCCAATTGGACTCAGACAGTTCCACATGAAAAACATTTCAAGCGAGATTCTGGGAGATAAATTAAGCCCAGGAAAATGTGAAAGGCTTGAAATGTTACAGCCGGGTATTTCAGTGTTCGAAGTCCCCTCCAATTAGAGGCTAATATGAAATTGACGTTCACATGAAATGGGAATATGTATGAAATTGGGGTGAATCATCCCACGTCTTGTCCATTAAAGGACTCTCGTTCGAGTCACGTGCCATATCGCTTTTGTCTCTCTTAGTCATCTTGCTTCGATGAACTCACTACATAGGTTAATTGCAAAATCAAAGTATCAGAATCGCTGTCTAAGCGAACCACGTTTTTCTTTGCGTTAAGGATCACTGGCAGTCTCTTTATCTCATGATCAAGCAAAATTTTCACCCGATAAGTAAAAATCACTCGAGTTCTCTTCACTACAGGACCTTCACAGGACTGGCTGTAGTCTTTTCTGTGGAGCAGCCGGGCGCGACAATCAGGCAGTTCTTCGTCGAGTTCTTCTTGGATTTGCTCGATGGAACAAGTCAGTTGGATATTGCCAGGGATTGAACGTATTGGCGGCCTTGATACTCCAGGTCATGGATAGGGCTGAAGCAGCTGCTGTCAAGGTCATGATTTATCTGATCGAAGGTGTTCTACCGGAGGGTTACTTCGCCGATAACCTTCGGGGGCTTTCCGTGGACATGGCCGTCTTCCGGGACCTCCTTCGCATGAGATTGCCAAAGCTTTCGCGTCATCTTGAGGCATTGCAGACCGACGCAAAGGATAAAGCAACCGGTAAATGTCCAGATCAAGATAACGTTCATCTTGTAATGATATAATATCTGATTCTTTCTCTCCAGAGTTTTTAAAGTAAAATGATGAAAGAACATGCAATATCAAGTTAGCAGCAATTTGCTCACGCAAAGGAATCGACTTCGTGACTTAAAGCAGAGAACATTATTCCAGGAAGCAGTTACGAGCCACCCTTGACGAACGTCTTCACTATGCAGTGGTTCCTCACTCTCTTCTGTCATTGTTTACCCCAGGAGGCCGTGCTCAGAGTATGGGATCTCATCTTCCTCGAAGGAGATGAAGTCTTGCTGAGAACCGCGTTGGCAATTTGGGAAGGGCTTGCAGAGTAGGTGTAAAATAATTGGATACTGATTGATAAAATATTCATACCAATACACATTTGTCTTTATTATTAAATAATAAACCGATATTTCCAGTCGCATAATGACGGTAACTTCGGCTGATGAATTCTACAGCATAATGGGAGTACTTACGAGAGAGATGTTGGAATTCACCGATACAAACAGTCTTATAAAGGTTCGTCAAACAAAAAGCCTTTTCTTATTCAACTTAGTGGCTCTATTGCACGTAATTTCTTTTCATCCTTCCAATTAAATTGCATAATTTAAATAGAAGTCCGGGTATTTCTATACGGATAGCATGTACCTATATCTATGTATCCATGATCCTACAAACCTATCGAGGTATCTGTACACGGGCTGTACTTTATGTACAGGTATATTCGCATTGATTTTTCACGGCAAGCGCGTGTATATAATTTAGTATGCGTAAACAGAAGAATAATTGAAAAAAAGTAAGAAAAATAAAATAAAATATAACAAAGAATAATAAAAATAATCTGAAGCCCCAGAGCGAAATATTCTCGTTACGTTATTTCTGCCAGTAAAGCTACATCTCTGTCCGCTTCATATATCAAAATTTCTTCTTCACTGTTATATCGCTGCTAAATTTCAAAGGTACGATATGCATTATGGCAGTTGTGTTACTGCGTTGAAACGCTCTCTTGAGTGTGGATAAAATTATGGTTGGCGTACCGAGGACTTGAGTAATATGTTATAAACGGCGGTACTGCAGCATCCAGACAACTTGGGAGAGCACTATGTTCGGCATTAGCATTTATATATCCGTGGCGAGGCTTATCCGAGTCAATGTGGAGCCAAAAAATGATCTTGCCATTTTTTTCAGAGAAATTACCGCACGAACGAGCATCGTGCTGGTATCTCTGATCCTCTCCCAGCTCGTTCTTTGTCTCGTTGTTCTACATTGTCCCATAAGCTGGTTCGACTGCGAGTTTACCCCTCCATCTCGTTTATTTTTTTCATTTTTTTTTTCTTCACCGAAATGAGGTGGGTTTCGCAGGCAGTATTGTAGACAGAATTGCGTGACTCTAGGACACATATATCCCGAAAAGTTTTCCTTTAAACGCGAAATTACTTTAGCAAGGATCTACGATCTCGTAATTCAACTTGCGGCGCGGGGTTTAAAGTTTTATACTTACTGATTATAGTTTCTGCTCGTTTCAGGCGATCGTGAGTACGGGACCACTGATTGGAGTAACAGCTCTTCGGGAGAAACATCGTTACAACATTACACCATGGGCACGGAGACTTAGTGACGACGATGAAACCGAAACCGAGGAAGACGAACGACTAGCTGTCGCCGCTGCTATGTTCGGCTTGTCGCAAAGAGGGAAGAAAGGTCGGATTTTTTGAACTACTCATTTTCTTATCGAGAAAGAACATCACTCTAACTTCTAAAGCCTTTCCTTTAATCGGATATAAAAAAAGTGAAACGTATTTCCATAAAGTGTATTTTATTAGTCGTAATTTGGCTATCCACACTTATTGGAATTTGAGATACTAAAATCCTGACAACCTTAACGTACATGAAAATCTCGTAAACTGGGTGAAATTATTTGCTACACGTCATGAGACTCAGTTTAACGACCAAGGAAACGATAGGAAATTAGCTACCATATTATACCGTAAAATACTTCAACTATTATACCAAAATTCTTGAGCTGATTCATCTGGTTAAATAATGTGATCATTTTCAGAGAGAGAAACGTCCTCTTCAACTTCATTACAGACCGTGGCGACCAGTAACGATCGCGAAAGACTAGCCCTGGACATAAGCACGTTAAAGCAGCAGTACGCAAAGCTAAGAGAACGGCAACGCCAGGCTCACATAATACTTTCCGGTAACGTTAACACCGATCCGATAAACGTTAGCCATAATCGTAAACGTTATATTTCTTCTATGAATGGAAAAGCTCTGTATCCTTATAGCATACTCAGGTTGTATACGAGCCAGGCATCTGTAGGTGAAATTACGTAATAAATTTAAGCCACGTACAGTGGCTATGCGTATACACAGCTATAGCCCGCCCCCGGAGCTCTTGGCTAAAGTTCGAAGATCAAAGGTTCAAAACAATTAGCTTTGCGTATGAATCTGTGAGAGACTTTTCCAACGGTATAAAATTTAACGCCAGTCTCATAAGCCTCGGAGCGAAGTTCTCTCGTCTCTTCAATCTCGCAGATTCCGGGTAAAGGATACGTATATATATGGCTTTGCGTGGGTTGAGATAAGAGATTGGCTAACGGATGACTCGAACCTAATGAGATCGAGGATTTGCGGCACAATGAAATTCCCTCTTTAAAATTGCTTCCCAAACCATCAATCGTATTATTTTCATAGCTGCCTGCGCGAGACAGTCCCTCGTTCCTTCGGCGACTTCACAAGCCATGAACCACTTGCTGGTTGGAAAAAGTGCCTTGGTCAGTGGCAAGGCTCGATTACTAGGACCTCCCCCTGGAGCAATACCCCCCAGGGCAAGACTTTGCCCTCCGCATAGCCCCAGGAATCCTAATCGAAAGGACAAGCAAGGGGTGACTTTGCATTGGAAGGATACTAAAAGGCGAAAGGATAGCAAGGACGAAACTCCAGGTATGAATAGTGCAGCTATATCAAAACATATACCGGAATTCTAGACTCGAGGATGTTTGCCTTTCGTCTAATCAACGGCAAAAAACTACCGTATATTATACACGACATAAATTACGCCGCAAACTTTGGTTGCCAGCGGGCTGTTGTGGGTTAATTAACTTTTCAACATGTCAAGATCAAAGGTTCTCCGAAGTTGCGTTGCAGGATTGCAGGAAGAACTTTCCGTGAGTTGAAAGCGAATTTTTTTCCGTTTTTTCACTCATTACCAACGCAGAGCTCGTGGCTTTGTGATAAAAAGCTCGTTCCCGTTGTCGGTAACAAAGCTCACCGAAGTATTCCGCGCTACCATCTTTTGGTAGAGCTTTATTTTCCGAGTATTCCTGCTATTGATCGTATCGAAGTCGGGTCTGTCTCTCGTGATAACTTTTACCGTTACTCAGCATCCGACCACCTGTTCGGTACCAACAGATATAAGTATTGACGCAGGCGTGGCAAACGGGAGAGTCAACATTCGTTCGCAAGCTCGAAAGTAACGCGCGCGTGTTTACTGACGCTTTGTTGTTTATCCCTTCGAAAGTAGTAGGAAAATTGAATGTATCGTTGAAAAGTGTACCTGATTTCAACCACCTAACCGTCAGGGAAATTTAATTGTGAGATTATTTTTTTTTCTCCCCTGTGTGAAGTCGAATTCATCCCTCAAGCCGCGAATAGGGTATAACTCGTTGGTGTTTATTGATCTGTTTTCACTCTACAGGTGAAGGGACATCTTGCAGTCTTGCCACAACCGCTGTGGTCGAGGGGATGTCTGTCGCTAAGCCAACATCTCCGAGACCTAGTATCAGTGGTAACGTTGACAGCGACAGTGACAGCACATCTACTGAACTATGCGACGAACCTGATCGTCTTAGTGATGTGGACAGCGAGGAGCCCACTTCAACATCAGATTGTTACGTGATGGCAACCGACGACGAGAAAAGCCCTCGAAAGGAAACTCCTCGTAGATCTGATAATGACAAAAACCCAACTTGCTACGATTCTAAAGAATCCACGCGAGAGCCAAGCCACCCGGACGCTATCTCTGGTCAAGAAACAACTTTTCTTACCACCAAACTTATTTCCTCCAACTTCGAGGAAACTTCCATATCTGAGATAACTGATCAAATTCGGAGATTATCCGCTGATAATGAAGGATCAGCTGGCTATAATCTGGCTGATAAGGTATCCGATGGATCTAAATTCGAATCGTTAAACTTGGCGGAGACCGACACAGTCTTTTCCACGGCGGTAGAGTCGGGTATAAATAAGCGGACGATTGGTGTGGCGGAAAAGACTTCCCAACTTTTAGATAGTTATGATTTTTCAAGCACTGCGGATAGCCTAGAAGAAGAAAACAGCGTCTCGATTAAAAATGAAACTAAAGTTACGATACATGGTAAATATCCGCTGTCCGAAGATAGCCTGACTCTGGATGTGTATAAAGGTGATTCTAGGATACGTTTGGAGCCAGGAGATAGTCCTGGGGAGTTTGATACTGACAACCAGTTAGCTGCTTCAAGTTTTAGTTCGCGAATAGATAGGATAGATTCTGAAAAACCTTTCGAGTTCACTCCTGACCTCAAAACTTCAGATTTTGATAAGCAACTAGTCGCTGTAGATTCAAAGTTTCAAAATTTTGGAACTGAGCTAGATTTTGGTAGCAAACCTTCGACGCTTGGACAAATGTCCGGAGTAGATATGGCTAGTGAGAACGTAAAGAAAGTAGTTGCCGACCTGAAGCCTTACCCGAGATCTTACGTGATAGGTCATCTTCCAATATCTCCAATAAATTTAGAACAAAAACTGAATTATTCGACCGAATATCCATCCTCGACTATCGCCATAAAAATAGCAGAGAAAGAAAGTCAAGAATTTACGACGAGGAAACACGAATTGCAAACCAAAGCAAACGGAGTGATTGTAAATATTAGTAATGTAGATTATGACCAAGCTGTCGACCTGAGTAGAAGCCAGACAGTCAAACGTCAAGTTTCAGTAGTCAGACCTTACTTGGAGGCGACTCAAAGTCCTAAAACACCGAGCAGTGACAAATCATTCAGCTCTGGAGAAACCATGGGTCCTGATTCAAAAACTTCAAGTTTAACGGTCAGCCCTCGGACTCCTGTAAGTTTTGAATTGCGTGATTTTCACGCTGAGAAATCTGCCGCGTCTTCGGTGAGCTCCGAATCGAAGACACTGACTCTGCACTCGATTGGTTCTGATGATCAGGACGTTCAATCAAAAACAGAGACTAGAATAGCGCCCCTCGTAAAATCTAGCCCATCATCTCTGATCAGCCTTGATTCGTTCAAAAGTAAATCGAACCTTAGTCCAAAGTTGGAAGCGAGCAGTTCAAGCGACTCGTGTAGCCCGGATAGAAAAAAGTCTTCCGAAAGATCGTTTAGTTCGGATCTTCAATCACCGATAAGTGCCAATTCCATAAAGTTCACGTCAAATTGCAAAGGGGGTCGTGGAACTTTCTCGGATTCACCAGTCAATCTTTGCTCTGCTACATCTCCGTTTTACCCGATTGCACGGCCGAATGAAAAGACACCGTCACCTTACAACAACGTAAAGCAAAAGAACAGTACTACAGATAGCGAGGAAACTTCGCCGGAACAAAGATCAACCAGCTCGAAGGGGTCCACAAAATTGACGATTTTCGAATCCAGAGAAGATTCACTCGATACGACTAACGACGGAGCTGAACGTACTAAGGATCCAAAGGACGATTTTTCTTACGGTTTGGGAGCGGAAAAATTGCAGAAAAGCGATCTTGATTCTCCGTTGACGAGTCACAGACGTAAAACAGAAGAAGGGGACACTGCAGTAGGGTTTTATGGAATAGACTATTCCCAGAGATACCGGATAGACTCGCAGTTGGAAGAAAGAGAGTTCAGTGATCAATACGTGGACAAGGATACTGTGTCACCATTGCCGCGCGAGAAATTGGATAAGCGTCTAATTTTCTCTGATAAAAGTCGAAGTTTACTGGATAGAAATAAAGAGAGGCCGAAGGAACGGGACATTAGTAAAGATTACTCAAAGCCCTTTGAAAGGAGCTCAAGCAGCTTAGACAAAAGATTTACGGATTCGAAACTTTCATCTTCCGCTGATGAGTTTGGAACAAATAGTCTAAAGAAACGGTCAAGTGATATTTTAGAGGACTTGAGACACCTTGAAGTTAAAACCTCCAGTGACGGAAGATCGGAGAATGGTACGCTCACTAAAAAGACAAGCGATATTTTGGAGGATTTGAAAAGTTTAGAAGCCAGGAGATTGGACACTTTCAGCGACTCAGCGAGTAGATTTTCAAAGGGTCGTCTCACCGATTTGGACACGACTGTTTCCGCTATTGCCAGAAAACAATATGTCATTGAGCCAAAGATTCAGATCCAAGAAGACAGCGACAGTTTTTTAAATACTTTATCAAGGGTTTCAGATAGTAGCGAGACAGGCGATGACAAGGAGCCGAAATTGGGCGTATGGACGAAAGTAAAGCCGCGTAAAAAAAGTGACAATGGGCGAAGGAACAGCGACAGAGCGTTGAAAATCATTCAAGAGAACTCTGCGATTCTGCACAGGATCCTTACCTGCCAGGCAAAGAAGCGACTGCCAGATTTAGAGGAGATATCAAAAGAGATCACCATCAGTCCGATCAACGAAGAGATTTCGAAAATATTCAGTCCTATTTTGGAAAAAATTGGCCTCAATGAACACGAAATTAATGAGGAATTGGCTAGAATTAATTTCAAAGACTTTGATCAACTTTCGGTAACCAGCGGATCTGAATTCGACGCAAAGATCAACGACGAGTTGTCGAAACTCTCACTTATCGATGATTCAGAAGAGATTGATCATTTGGATCTCGACGAAGCTTTATCTAGAGACTACCTCGACACCAGAGAGGCTTTGATAGACAGACAGATCAACGAAGAGCTTTCGAAGCTGCTAGCAAACTACGAGGAGCGTCCTTCGTCCTCGGTGGGTCTACCTCGACAGGAAATGGGCTCTTCTAGTCACAATATCAGCGAATTAGAAGGTCTAGATCTGTCTAGCATATCAACGAACGTATTTTCTCACAAGTCATCGAATGACTCGATCGAAACGAAGAGTGAGCTTGGGTCCATACAGGAAGCTGTGATCAAGCCAGATAAATCTTACGATTACAACGATAAACTAGTTCCATATCCTCCACAGAAGTACAACCTTCAAGACATATCGCCTAAAAGTGACATCGATATTTATAGGGAGTTGGAAAAATTGGACAAAATATCAGCTGGTCAGATTTATCCGAATGTTCAACCGGCTATACTGCCGGAAGTGATATCCATCAACCCCTACACTTCCGACTCGCTTCCATATACGGAGAAAATGTCTCCGATCCTCTGCTACACTTCTAAGCCAGAGAAACCCTTCGACTCATCACCACTGAGAAGTCCATACGACACGTACAAACCGTATGACTTTAAGTCGCGGATTTCACCGAGAAAAACCCCTAGCAATCCTTATTCGGTTCGATCTTATGAAAAGCCCTCGATCGATTCGAGCTTCGAATTCAATGAGCACAAATCTGTACCCTCTTCGCATATTTACGATATTTCACCGAAGAGGCCAGTTCTTTCGAAAGAAACATTAGAATTTCGTGTCAGATACGACGACGAACCGTCGCAACAAATTCGTGGGGAAGATTTCACCCTGAGACCTTTCAAAACGGACATTCCTGACCTGAACAAGGGGGCAGCGTACTATAACACAAATATGGTTGAACCCACAAAGTATCTTCCCAAAGACGAGAGGGGTTTTGCAGAAGAAGAGCTCGGCGACCCAACGATGGACTACAAATACAATAAGTCAGACCTTTATCACCGGAAGTATCAAGACGTTTCCCCTCAGGAATACTCATACCATCAGACCCCGGATTATAACAGATCAAGTTCCTACACTATGGCATCACCGGTCCGCGAGGATGACCTTGGCACTCATTTATCCGTTCGTCGACGCGAGTCACACTCTTTGTCCCCAAGCCACCAGTTTACGAACCGGAAACTTCCTGTTCCGGTTAACGCTTACCTCGCGAAGCTTTCTCCCAGTTTAGAGGATGTCAATAAGCGGCCAGTTTCCCACCCCGAATTTCTCGACAAAATGAATGTCGCGAAGTACGCGGATCACTCTAGTCAGGGATCAAATAATTACAGAAAGTCCTCCTTGAGTTTGGGGAACATCGGACATGCGGGAAGAGTGGCTAGTGGTATCCTGGAAAAAACGCCAAGCCCAAAAAGTCAATTCAGTCCTTTTCCAGTTAGAAATACAGCTAGAAAACCGAAAGAGTTAGGGCTTAAGCTCGGCTTGTATTCGCCAACAAGTCCTGGGCATGGTCAGATCAAACGAACGCATTAACGTCAAGTTTTTAGTGTGATGCTAAACGCTTTTGGAACTCCTCACTACGATCTGGCACTTGTAACATTGGTTTTTTATTGATTTTCATAATTATATTTGAAAGACCTACCGTTTTGATATGAAAAAAAAAAAAAGAAAGAAACGTGTCCTTCCATTTGCGCTACATAGATTGATACCTACGCACTAATGCATACTAGTATAGTCAAAAAATTCATACATACATACATACATATATTTTAGTCAGCTATTTTAAATAGACATCGTATATATGAAGTGTCCAAATCTTGTTATCGTTAACAAAGTGAGCCTAAATTTTTATCAACCCATAGATCTTCGTGATTATAGTTGATTCCGCTCAAACGGAGATTACTTTTTTATTTTTTATTTTGTTTTTTTGTTTTTGCGCCCGCATTTTTTAGGTAAGATTAGAGGATATATATACATACATATGTGGACGTGTAAATTATAAGGTACATTAAGAATCGGCGGGAGTTTTTCTGCGAATCCCGATTGACGGTTCGACGACTTGAAAGTGATTAGGAAATAATGAAACGTATAAAAATGTAACTTGTAAAAAGGAGAATGAAAGTATGTATTTTATTTTTCTCATGCAAAAGGCCGAGCTTACTATAACGATTTATTATAAAATGCATACATATATACATATATATTCATAATATTTTAGAATGCACATGAATAAAAGTAGGCTATATTGTTTTACTGTATAAGTCACCATCGATTCGATTCAATATTCAGTGTCGATCTGTTTTATTTGATCACATAATAAATCAGAGAATAATTTCTGTTATTTTTTTTTATGTTAACGTGAAATTGTGAATAGATTTGTAAGCTTTAGGTTCACTTTGTTAAATTCGGTTATGAAAATATTATCGACAATATATATTTAGTATACTTACTAATGAATTTTATTATTGACACTGCAATGTTCATAATTATTGCGGTTAAACTTGATGGTGGCAGGTTCGATAAAATAAAATGTTATGGAAGTAATAAGCTGAAAATGAGTGTTTCTAGTCCTAAAAAATAAACAATACAATAGTATATATATATATATATATATATATAACAAAATGAATAAATCCTATAACGATAAAATTAATAAAAATAATAATACATTTTTAAGTGAATACGTGAAATTGTTGTATGATGCTCTAGCTTCGTGAGGTTTACTGTAAATAGAAAAGCACTACTGGTCTCGGCTGATAAAAGACTGTACATTAGAAAAGCATAATATTATAAGAAATCGTAAGAAAAATTATACTGAATAAAAATATTGAAAGAAATTTATATCAACTCTCGTCTATTTGATCCCCATCGTCGGAATTAATTAATCGTATCAGTCAGATATGGAAAAATAGAATAATCTCTTTATTACCCGATTACAGTAATGAAATTTCGCGATTTTATAGGAAATATAAATTTTATCGTGACCTTCAAGAAAATATGTTTTCATCATTCCTTTTTCATTAAAACATTCATGGCTTCGCCATAGAAGGAACGTGCATGTGTAGGTATTGTGTTAAAGCAGACAAGAGATCCAAATCAATTTTATGACAATGACGAAGTAGACATCTACGGGTTCTGTGATTAATCAATTCGGCAAGGAACGAATCAAACCCATCGTTTTATTGATAATATTGAAATGATTGACTCGGCAAGAAAACCGTATTGAAAATACAGCGCGTGATCGTTACTCGTCGCAACGAATCATACCCTGTCCCATATAAGCTAGTAAGTAGACCAACATTTCCGAAGCTAGCAGAATTACACTTAGGTATCAAATTAGCGATTCGGCAATTCCGGGTTCTCGTGTGCAGCTCAGTTTATGTGTGCCTATCGGGTATCCTCCGGGTTCATAGAATAGAAGGAAAAGTTTTAATGCTCCTCAAATATCAGCCTGGTAGATTTTGCTTGAATTATACGACTCGACTTGGAAGTTTATACCAACCGCTTCGTACCTTCGGCACACATTAATTATGATAATCTGACGTTGCAAGTAGTCCTGGGTATGATACATGTCTGTCGTGGTGATTTTCTTCCTCTAATGCTCATCGATTTTCTCTGAATATTCCTACTCGATATCGAGGAGTGCAATACAGCTGAACAAGATTGCTGAGGATATTGCATACTTTTATGACCAATTCGTTGCATTCAAAAACTATGCGTGTGTGTATCTTTAGAATTTCTAGTAGGTAGTATACGTAACGCGTTTGTACACGAATTTACGATACACTTTCCCAGGATATAGGTAAGGTGTACAACTGTACATACACTTACTATGCTTACACGTGTACTGACGTGTGTATACCTTTGCTTTAAAACAAACGCCAGTCCATTTTCTTGTCTGATATTTACTACCCCACTAGCTGTCGTTAAGGGTGAAACACGAAGATGTAGGTATTAGTGGATACTTCATTTTTTTTTTCGCTCTCTCTTTTCTCAGAGAAGATTATGGTTTACCGGTAGTCAATTTTCAAAATCAATATAGTTATAACGTGCAATCGCAAAAACGATCTCTCGAATAATGGATGGCGTGTTTTTCACACTCTATTCCGCGAAAAGCATTTGCTGTCGTATGGATTACAAATTCTGCGAAATATATTCAAGCCTGTAGAGTAGAGTATGCAAAGAAATTTTGTGTTACTAACAAAAAATCGAAGCATTGAAAGATTTTTTAAATAAATTTATCGTTTTTTTCAATTATCGCACAGTTGGCCTCATTTAGCGAATTGCTCTTCTCATTTTTTCATACCGTGAATTGAATTATGCATGAAGAATACGAACCTTTTCGTTGAAATGAAATACCTACTCCTCTTCGTTTGACCAGTATGGGCACCAAGTTCAGCTTACCCCGTGAAAAAAAAATCCGTTATCTGTTCAGGGTTAAGATCCGCGGGTTAGAACTCGAGCTCGTCCATAAATTTCCCTCAATTCAAACAAGGGTAGCCACTTTGCATGTTCTCCGCGACTTAAAAGCGCAGGATTGAGTTTCAATGCTAACTCGAAGAAATTCAATCAGCCGAGTCATTTCTATCCCAGCGTGTCACAGTCTTACTTTCTTCCCAAGTCTCCTTTTCAGTTGTTCGAGAGCCAGTGAGGTGAAGAATTTGACGAAAAATAAACTGGTGCACGGGTCAAGGTTTCTCAGATAATTTATCACCGAAGAATCCAATACGCTATAAAATTTAATCAAATTTTACAACACGCGGATCTGAATGTTGAAAATCATTAATTTGATAGAATAAGTTACAGATGCGTTAATGAGGTCTGTAAAGATGAATAAAAAAATGGAAACGCTGAAGAACAGCCTCGCTTTTTCCTCGAATCGATTCTCTGACGAGGTGGGACTATGACTCCTTTTACCAGCGAGAGGGTCGTTCTCGCGCAAGATGTTTGACCCCGTGCTAGCGGTATAGTTATAAAGTTATCTCAAACAATCAAGTAAGAACCGTCTCCGCGCCCGAGAGAAAATTTAATCAAAGTTTCGTACTTAAACGATATATATCCGTTACTGCTACCCCCTGTACCTACACCACTGAGCAAGTGCCATTTATATATACTTAGAATATATATACATGGCATATACATGAGAATATAGCTGTATATTGAGTCTGAAGTGAACGGGTCAGGCTAGTTCAAGGTATAAGATAGGTACCTTATTCCTCTTCGATCGAGTTCGCGTTTGGCGTTCAAACTCTGTGAACGGGAACCTGAATGGGTTTGATTGCCTTGCATTAGGATTACGACCTTGCCGAATCGCGAGCTCTGCATCTCCCACCTTCAGCCACGAGATTTTTTCATACCCTTCGCAGGAATCAGGAGTTATTTTTTTCTTGCCTACCTTTGGACGTATAGAAAGTTTAGCGACAAGAAAAAGGTTTTAAATGCTTTTTCAGGGTTCAAGCGCTGTGAAGCGGTCTCTTTCGAATTTCTCTATATTTTCTTCCTTTCCTTTCAAATCTTGTCTTTTGTCGATTTTAGAAGAGGAATTGACATTTTTCAACAAAGTTTGAAATTGTAGCAGACGAGGTAGTATGGTGAATGGGGTACATTTGTTTTAATGTGACAATATACCCATTGTACAGAGGGAAGAAGCTAAAGTGCTCGCGGGGCAAACTTCTCGCCCGTTTCTAATCCTGGCCTTCGTTTACTTTATTTAATTACCCTCATCTCAGCGGCGATGCTAGCGTACTGCAACACTCGCCGTCCAAAGACGGAGAATACGAATCAAGTCACGCTAATGGATTGGATTAAGAGCTGGAGACAGGTAATGCTACAATTACGTTAGAGGCAAGAAGTCAAGATGAGGCGAAACGCTCAAGGGACCTAATCGACGGTTGAATGGTTGGCCGACGAACTTCGTCACAAATATCCAATTGAATCAAATCAAGATTCGAAATAATAAATTCAAAAATATATTTCATGGAAAAATACTTCAGTTAGTTTAATTCTACACGTCCTATCCGCAGTGGCTAAGTTTACAGTCTTCAAACTCGGACTTGATAAAGTAAAATGTCAAATTATTTAATGAATGACGATAATTATTGAACTAATTCCACGTAATTGTAAATTGGCGTAACTCGGGCGTAGCTGCTGATTGTGAGCCAAGATTATCAAGACAAGGTCCGGTGAAGTACAGGGTGTAACGAGTCTTGAGCCTCTAATCTTCGCAGATACTCGAGTTAAACGAATTCCGTTTAGTTAGCGATGGGGCAGCTCCTTGTATGCAAACGATGGCACCGTTTCATTGAAATTCCATTCCCGTGGGAGTACCCTTATAAACCTCTTACATTTTACCTTTTATCTTTAAGCTTCTTTCTTTACCCTTTACTTGGCAACTACGGACTGCCTTACAGTACCAAGAAGCGGCGGAGAGTCTTGTGAGTTCACAAAGCTAAGAACGGAAGACGATGGATGTTGGATGGAAAGAAGTTTGCCCGAGGCGAGGCCGAGGTCGTGGTGACTTAGAACGTCGCGACGCCTACCACCGACTATAAGTTATGCAGATCGAGTGACGTTTTCTGCATTTCTAATCAGAGGCTGATGCACTTTTATCATATTTTCCACGTTATACTTACCAACATACACAAGACTGCGATGAGCTGTAAGCTCAAACTATCAAGTTCTTCCAAAAGATATTGAGTCAAGAAAAAAAAAAAAGAAACAATCTACCCCGTATCTGATCTCGGTATACCATAGAAATAGCGCAGAGTCTTTACGAAGAGTGACCGTTACTTTTCGAGGTCTGGACGCTTGACTAGTTCAAAAAAAGCTGAGCTTTACGTCAACGAAACAATGGAGAACACACCTTTTAGTCGCATGTTAGAATCAGCTCTTTCTCCAACGCTAAAAGCGGCCGAATTTTAGAGTGACAGTCGCAATGACAGTCAATGTAACCGGTAAAATAAAGAAAGAGCGAGAAGGAGAGAAATTTAGGCTCTCTGTCCTTTTCATCTAATAGCTATAACGCATTCTAATCACGGATAGGAGTAAATTGGAGGGTACTATAGCGAGAGAGATTCATTCCCGACCGTGTGACGGCGGCTTGGTCCTAACCCTTCACATCCCCAACCCATCCGGACCTGCGAAGAACTCCTTCGACTCAATCTCCATCCATTTCCATTTACAGAGGTACATTGAAAGGAACGCCCTGCGACTTGAATGCGTGGGCTTTCCAAGACGTACTGTACTACATACATATCTACCTACCACCTTATACCTACGTGAGTCAGGACAGGGACGCTGCTTGAGTCTGGGTCTGCAGCCTGGAGCTTGGAGCTAGGAGGTTGGAGCTTGGCAAAGCGTACAGAAGTGTGAAACTGTAATCCGCCCCAATCCGTACCAATCTATAGGCAAGACGCGAATGAATGAAAGCCGAAAGAGATTTCCCAGATTTCTCGTGGGTAGAAGACTTCGACACGTCTGTTCCCTGCTATTGGTCAAACGGCTTTACACGTTCTGGTCCCGAGCTACACGAATCAAGTAAACTGAAAGGTAATTTATAGACGTGCGTACATACGAGGCAAGGTACCAGGATCGATTTTGCAGAATCGATACCTATGATCCTGATGTGCTATTTTTATTTTCAGCTCCGAATATGTAAACTGAGAAAAGTCCTGTCATCTCAAACGTAGAATATAAGGCAATGCAAATTTATATGCATAATCAATTAGGAAGCTAACGAAATGATTGACAGGAACATCTAAGCTCACTTCGTCTTTGGTGCTTATTTTAAACCTGAGCGTAAAGTCTAAAAGCAGTGGAAGCAAGGGAATATTTGCAATTGCAAAGGGAATTGAGTGCCTGGTACGACTCCGCGCCATGGTGTGATAGATATAAATTTTGCGAAACTGTTTGCGTATACACTTATTCGATCCTTTGAGGGATTACTTTTTGATTCAATCACGTCACGTTATCGTCTGCGGTCTAGTTTGCACAACCTTCGCGACGGAGAGGGATACTACTATGCCGCAAGCTCGAAAAACTGATAAGGTACATAATACCAGAGAGCAAACCCCATAGCAACCGGTGCCTCCACGGACAATGAGTTACTAAAAATAAAATTTATGGTCGATATTATAGCTATATAGCTTCCAGATCTGAAGACGTACTACGCCCCCGCTCCTTCTGTTATAATTCTCAAATTCGATGATATTTCAGGTCAGACTCAGCATGGGAACAATAATGTATTATGAAAAGCTTATCGTGTGATTTCTTGGCGCGCAGGCGGTGTATGGAACCCCATTCCACTCGTTGCATAAAACCTTGATTGAATTAGTTACTCTATAGTAACATGAGCTGAACAAGTAAAGAAGGTAAAATAGGCGACGATCGAGGAGGGTAAAAACACGCTGTCACAAATATATGACGTGGGTAGCTCCAGCCACAAGCTTGTATGCATTTCGTACCTGACTTCGGTACACAACTGGACACAACGACATCAGTTCATGTGGTTATTTTAGATCTAGATGGCATAAATACGCGATATCTTACCCGCTCATCAGCCAACATAGTGTTCACGTATATGGGGTCTGCGGTGTAACGTCTATATTACGTAGAGTGCATGTTGAAGGGTGTGAAGCTCGCAGAAGTGTTGTCCACCGGAATAAAGTGATCAGAGATTGACGTCCCCTACATAGATTTCTGAAGTGAGGTGAAATGTCTTTTGAGAATTCGGAAGGCCTGGTAGCTGGTGATATTATGAGTTTGATCTAAATTCTACGTGTATGCATTATACTCGAAGATCCCTATGCAATGTGTGTTCTTCTCTTTTTGCCCAATCCATTTTCGTAGATAGTACAGAAGTCATTGCAAGATAAAATGGGAAGCTCGCACCATATAGCACAGACCCTCAACCATTAATTATTTTCCCTCCTCGTGGAGAGTGTGCTTTGCGCCATATATCTGTGGCAATAAGATAAAGCTGCAGCCATATATGCCGTATAATTCCGGAGCTGGGGTATAGTAAATATATCTCACAACGATCTATACCTATTAATACACGTTCTCGCTCTCGCGCACGAATAATGTCCCTACGTACCCATACAGATATTTTCAACTCGCTTATTTTCCCATGTGCGTGTATGTGTGTGTACCACACGCGTTATGTATTATAAGTATTGCGCGTTACAGAAACAGGACATAGAAATAAAAAATCGTAGCTGCACAGGCACACTACATGTGTGTAGATAAAGATAGGCGGCCGAATGATTTAGTACTGTGCAGACCCGATCTGATCGTATGTCGCTTGGCCGCAAAGTTGTGGCTGGTTCATTTGTAGCCAGCTAACGTTGTCCTGCACCCCCACTTACAGGACGAGAAAAATAAGTACGGTATAGAGCTTATTGTTAGTGGTTTATTTTTACGACTCAAGGTTTACGAGCTACGACCCCCATCCGCTGCAGTTCGCTCGTGTACCCGAACGTTTTAGCCGCAATAGAGGAGTTTCGGAATAATTTCACGTATGAAAGTTCGTCGTCGATCAGGAAATCCGAGAAACACAGAGATAATTCCGACTAGCAGGATCGAAATCTCAAATCTGACGCAATGAGACGAAACCCCCGGAAGATTTATTCAAGCATAAAATCGCATTTAAATGCGTACGCCGTAACATAAACAGCTTCCTCAGGCAGGCTGCACTTCCCTGTACTTCCCGGGAGGGTCGCAGCTCTTCGTTGCACGAGCATTAGCATAACTTGTTCTCATAACCATATATGTGATTACCAGTTCCATGCGGTGGGAGTATATTCATGAATGCTACTTTATGCTTCATCGGTATTTGGAGTACACCGCTGCATTTTTACAGTTAAACCGTGATTTGTCCATTCGAGGTACGGCCACACGCCCATAAGCTCGATTATATGCGTATTTCATATGAGCTTGCAGTTACTCCCATACACATTAAATGCATCGCGGTTGCCCGTGGCAGAACCCTGTCAGCCCTAGCTGGACGATTGCCTCCGGCGAAGTTACAGTATGCGTCAGAGATCTAATATATTCTGCATAATTCGAACCGTAAATTCATGCAGGTATAAGGTACGAGGTACAAGGTACAAGGTACAAGATACACGTACAAGGTAGATATGGGTAGGGCTCCTTCAGACTCGACGTTGCACTCTCTTGGTAGTTGGTGTAGTTATCTATTGCGTGGGAGGCCTTGTTACGATAGTCTGCATAATTCTGGAGCAAACAGAAGGCCGAAGCTCCGGTATCTGATGGGATTAGACGAGGAATTGAAATACGAAATTAAACGAAGATGGAAGAGATTTAATGAGTTTTATTATTTGGCTAGTGCCAAGACGCGCTAACTCATTTTCGCAGTAAGATTTTCCACAATTTTGAGGTATTCAACCAGCAATTAAAACAAATGGTTCATTCAACTTGGGCCAAGACGAAAAGCTCATTTTCCGCTAAGCAAATTGGCCCCTCGCGCGCCAAGATGGAAAGAGTTTATTTTGTTAATTAGCTCGAAGTGCTAACAGGCGCTGTATATAAGTTCGGTTACAATTACTTGGGCCGATTGAAGTCTTGTGAATATCTTCACAACGGATCGATTGAAAATTACTCACCTTAAAGTTTCGAGTTTTCCATTTTCGCGAAGTAACCACCAAATTTTACACGGAAGTTCAAAGTTTCTGTAATTATTATAAATGAAAAGTCATTGTGGGAACAAATATCATGAATTATGTACGAAGTATCTTCTTCTCTGTCAATGAAGCATGGGTAATCTTATTTACTTGACTATAAATCTCTTTCACGCCAAGTGGGGTGTCAGTCATACTTACGAGTAACTTTTCACTTGACAGCTTTTATTTTGGCGCTCTGCAACGTCGCTTATCTGAACCTCTCTAACAATCAGTTCCTCCATCACCGTCAAGTCGCAGAACACAAGAGGACATTAAAGTTCAACAAAGGGAGTGTAACAATCGCTTGAATCGCAGACCAATGAAAATAAATTTGCTCAGACTTATTCGGTGCGAATGCTACTACTTATAAGAGTTATTTCGTGTTATACTCAGCCGTAGTAGCGGCTATAATTTTATGCACATGCACCTATACGTTATAGCTCGTGCTATTGGTTTGTTTATTTTATTATCGATAAAATCAAAACGATATCAGAAAAGCGACGAATTCATTTTCATACATTGGCCCCGGCGTCAGTCTCAGTAAAAATTTCGGCCATGCGGTGCCACCCAATTGTCATCGGCCTTCTGTGCGCGGGTGAGTTCATTCGCGTGTGTCTATCTTCTTTTTCGTTACCTTTTTTATTTTATTTTTCTTCTTTCTTCAGTTATATTGTTTGGGTATCTCTATATTCCAATTCTCCGGCTTGTTCCTCCACCAGTAACTCGATCGCATCTGGTATTGATTTATTCTAATGCCAATATGATTTATGTGTTTATCTTTTATCATAACTTTTTTCCCATTAAGATTATCATTTCCATTTCATTATAGTTGTCATGCTTGAACGTTATTCTATAGCAACGTCAGCAAACTAGCTAAGTTTCAGAATAAGTACCTAATTACTAATCATATTAAGTACCTAAGTACCTAATTACTAATCATATTTTCTGTACTTGATCGTAACAGCTATGGTGGCGAAAGCATTCACCTTAGAAAACTAAAAGAAGAAAGATGTCTTTGGCTATTTGCCTGCAGCTGTCGAATCCTCAGGATGAGCCATGCGATCGAATAAGGCCCTCGTGGACATGTGCATCGTCCGCCACGACGGGTTTTCTTGTATTGGTCAACAGTAGTTGTTTCTTGACTTCTTATCGGTGCGAACACTTGGAGCTTGGTAAGTCTAGCTCCTTGACCGTAGATTTATCTTGTCACCGTCTGCCAGGTCATACCAGGTCACGAAAGGTCGCGCTCCTAAAAGTGTCCTGGGGCGTTGCGAAAAGTTCTTCCAGGGAGACTTTTGTCATTCTAGCTTCACCAAAGGTAGTATACATATTGTTAGAAACTTGAATAATTACAACTAGCTGGCTGCAATGACGTAGTGTAATATTCATTGAAACGAGAGAAACAAAAGTTCTCCTCCGGCAAAGTATATTTTGCAATTGTTAGGTATACACGGATATCCTGTGCAGATTGAGAGCTAGATTTCTGTTGTCTACCGGGAGCTGTAAGCCGGACAACTTATTAGCAAGAATAATTATTCAAACGTGAAATTCTGTTGAGATATCTCATGAAACTCGAGATAGAGTTGAATTACAATATTTCTGAATACGCTATTGTCATTTCGTTAGGTTGGCGAGCTTTGCTGGCGACAAAAGTCACCGATATGGATGAATGCCGTGACACTGGATTATACGAGGACCACCACATCTGTGCGAATCTCAAAAGTTCCCGTTGAATATTATACGAATATTAAATGGAAGAGAAAATCTGATTTACTTTCAACTCTGAAAGAAGTGAAAATCGCAATACCTGAAATGAAAAAGACAGTGAAAATTCTTCAATATTTTCGACTCACCCGATTTCAATCAACAAGTTTGACTTCGGTCGCTTGATTGATATGAGCAAGTGGCTCGGTATCGGCAAAAATAAAGAAAAGGAAAAAAAAAAAAAATATTGTTGGATGGTATCACTTGCGTTATGAAAGACTAATCTATTGATGAATAATCAACAAATTGATAAATCACGCATCACTAACGGCGAAATCGTTTATCAAGATGAATAGGCAATCTTAAATCGCGTAAAGGCAGAGTCCATCCTTATACGCTTTTCTTCTCACTCGCCGGATACGAGCAATCGATTACGTTGGAACGGAAATTTTGAATGAAAAATATTGAAGAGACGACAGCCTGCCGGTAGAAACACATGTACACAATACACAATTTATGCCAGAATAGAATACAACCCGCGGCATCCCGTCCCCTTACGCACACCCTGCTTGTGATGGATTGAATTGTCGTGGGCAGAGTTTCTAATCAATTCTTATCGAATATGCGACAGTCGGTTCGGCACATTGGCAGGACCGACACAGAGTCGGAACAGGAGCTGAGAAAGAGTATAAATAAGTGGCAGTTGAGCAAGCATTCTATCGATTGGACATCGTGGCATAGGGTACAGATCGTATTCCAACTATGTATGAAACTATAAATTTGGGCTTATTATCGGGCGAAATTAAATCGCTGAAGATCCTATAGGCGTGAAAGCAGGAAGCAACTACAAAACGAAGATAATTTAGAACAATTATCTAAAGAGCTATAGAGTTTGACAATTTACACCTGAGAATCCCTACGGACATTTGTTTTGCCAAAAAGATTCCTAATTACCAATACGCGTGGTTGGAGCGGCTGTAATGAATCCAATTAAGGCTCGGTTTAATTTGTTATAATCCGATTAAGCACGAAAGGATGTTTGAGAAGCTCTCAAAGGCGGCCATGTTCAAAAATTTAAGTAAAACAAACGAGCTCTGGAATCCAAGGAAGCGGACATTGAAGAAATTAGGAAATTAGCTAATACAGTTCAGTAGGCGGGTGAAACGGCTAAGCCTGAAGAAGATAAAAGAAGAGTACGTGGACTCCTCGCGCCCCTACCCTCTTTGGAATTCTTAGTAGCCGTCCGTTTAACGTCCTAGTGTACAGTGAGTAATTGGCAAGGGTAGAGACGACGTTGGAGTCATGAAAGACGTATTCTTGGCTAACGAACGCCCCCAGGAGGTTCTCCGGAAACTCCTGAACATTGGAGCAGTCGAGTCTTTCCTCAATATAAACGAAAGCTTCACGAGTGATTCGAGAGTCGAACATTATGGGGTCTGATAAATACGATTTTTAGACAACCGCAATTAGCCACGAATTCTGAAAGATGTGCGAAGAGAAGAGGGTATTAAAAGTGTAAATACGGGTCTGAATCTCTTCAAGAGTATAGGGACGAAGAATCTTTTGTTTAATCGTGAGCAATTACTGTTACCGATAACAGAATCGGCATAATCCGCAATCTGTTGGCAAACGAGATTCTAAAAAAATCAACGCCATAAGCGTTACGGTATATGTAAACCTGCAGAAGGTGCATTTCTCACATTGCTCTTCATATTCAAGATATCAGTCGAATCGGTACTCCGGTGGCTAAAAACTTGAATGTATAAAATCAGGCGAGACGCGATTTGGGATGATCTGTAAATTTTTGCAATCGCTTTGGTAAGTTTCATCGATGAAGCGAAGTGTATGAATTTTTGACTACGGGATATGGGCTCGACTTATGGGTACGAGAGAAAAATTCGTATTTTACTAACGTCGATAAATTTTAGTACGAATCTAAGATGATTTTTCAAATTTCATACGAGCCGAGTAGTCGATAGCCCTGCAGAGGTTCAAGTGCTGTCGTTACGGAGGTGACGAGCTTCGTAGAACACTGGATCGTTGTTATCTAAATGAAACATCTATTTCCAATCAAACTTTCTCGACGCGTTTCTCGGTGCCAAACTAAGCTTCTACCTATACAACTCGTTACCCACTCGGGTTCAAACTTTCATTCAACGAATGAGCGCTATGACTCGGTTAGGAGAGTGCCTCTATATGTATCAGGTGAGAACGATTCTAACGAAAGAAAAATGGTAAAAGTTTACAACTCAGTACAGTCGTTCTGCCCAAAGTATCGAGCTTTCTCTCTCAGACTTGGATCCTTCTGTAGACCCAGTGTTAAAAATCAAGGTATTCGACTATTTACTAAAACGGATTAAACGTCACACATGGAAACAACGAGGGGCTTTATTCGTTAGCCTGTTTACCTGTCGCGCATGGATATGAAGATTACGTTAAGAACTTTATGCAATAGAACGCGTTAATAAGATATGATTTACGATTGGCGTATATCACCAGCCTGTGCCCATACGCAATATCTATACATTGTGTCTTTGTTAATCTCAGCGGACGTGAAATGCGCCTCTGATTTTCGGGATTTCATCGAGTTTCGTGACGTGAGTGATAGAATACCTATTCGAGGGGATGAGTGTCGCAAAGAAATTATTTATAGCCTTCGGGAGGTAAAACCTTCCCAGAAGTGTGACAATTGAATTTTCGGAGTACGGAATTGAAATCAACCATCCCCCATTTGAAATCGGGGAAGAAAGCTCTCCCGGAAGTTTACAGGTCCTTAAACAAATACTCGGCGTTGACTTGCGTTAGAATGCGCTAAGAACATTATGACATTAGTCACAAAGAAGCTCAGGGAAAAGCTAGAAGCGCGTGGTTCGTCAGAAAACTCATTAAAGACTTTATTATATTAGAGACAGTGTGGAGCTAGATTCCAACCGAGAGGATCGCAAGCAGATTCAAGCTGCAAAGAGGGTGACGCCGTTTCCGTAGATATACTGCACTATTCCCCTGCAGTGTTGTTTTCTGTACATTATACACACTAATCCTAAGATTCTGACCGTCACGGTTGTTTAGGAATGAGAAGTATATGAAGTATGGAACTATGGATTTATTCAATAACATAAAGTTGGGTTCGAATGCTTTCGCAGTGTTGTGTGGTCTGGAATAGGCCATCCTGTGTGTATCGTAATTCGCGAGAAGTCTACGTTGCTCTTTTTTGGTCACCGAAGAGTTTCAATTTCAGAGCAAAATAGGTTTTCTACTTTTCCGGAAAGTCAGACAAACCCATTTACGAGGACGAAATGGTCTGTTTTAAACGCAGCAGAGAACGAAGTAGAAACAGGGGCGCGCTGGGTCACGATTCGCGAGTTTATAACGGAATTTATAAAACTTGAACTAGTCGCCGTACGCGTACACGCGAGTATCTCGTTGTTCTTAATTATTCGCGTCAAGCGGATGGTTTGACGACCTGGTGGTTGTTGCCAGGATCACGCGACTCGACCCGCCCTTCGTGAATCATTTTTTCATTTTTTTTTTTATTCATTTTTCTCATATTTCTAATATTATTCATCCCCTTTCCACTCTTTTACGTAGGTGTAGCTCAACAAAGCTGCACTCTGGTTGGAACAAGAAGCTCATTCCGCTTTGTGTTACGGTTAAAGTTTTTATTTGATAATATTATTATTCTTCTTTTTTTTTTACGCACGAGTTAGTTTTGAAACACCGTTTAACATCGAGATGTAATGATTTATTTTTCTAAATGACTCGGTAGCAGTTTGAGAGCGTTTTGAGTTGAGAAGTTCAGGGTGCGAGCAGTAAATCTTGAGAGAGTAGGCGGCCTTTTACGAGCGAGCTTTATTATGTTATATAAAACCTAAACGCGGCTAAATTGTTTCACCAATCCGGATTTGGATTTATTTAAAGTTTGCTTTACTGCTTTAGACGCGTGTCTTTCGTATCACGAACAAAATTAGGGTGGAATATATCCCAGGGTTAAGGGCTATGAGTCAGGTGGCAAGAGGTAAGATAGAAGGGTCGTACTTGCAGGCGCGAGCAAGCAGAAAAGACAATTTGTAATTAACTAAATCTCGTCGATTTACCCGCAAGAAATATTCCATTAATTAGGCGAACAACTTGAGTTTGCACATCCTAATTGATTAATTATCTTATTAATTAATAAATTAATTAATTTAGGTGCCTCGATAAAGTTTCAAACAATATTACTACTTCCCGCGATACGTTTCGCTCATGCAAAAACATCTCTCCCTATTATTATTTCACACCGCATTTTTCATTTCCACTGATTGTTAATGCGGTCTAAAGGCGTTATCATTTCTCACAGAAGCTTAAACTTTCATCAAAGTTGAATGTAATATACACCTTATGTACAGTCTAAAATTCTTAGCACGATGTTCACGCAGCTATAGCAGCAAATGAAGGTAATACCATCGGCAAAGAGTGGCTATAAAAATGTTCGCCTTCTCGGTTCATTTACAAACCCCTTTGCTTACGTTTACGACGATGAAATTCACAGTTGAAGACGTGACGCGTTCATAAAGTGGGATTTTTTTATTTTATTTTTATTTCTTTTTCTACAACTGGATCGAATATCCATACTTCACAGCGAATTTCCTTTTTTTTTCGCATCTATACAGTTTTAGGTTGAAGTTACGTCTGGCGTAAAGTAGAAACTACCCCTATACGTATGGAATCGATACGAAATAAAGTTGAATTCACTATGAGAGTAGATATATATATATATATATCTACAGCCGCAATATTAATTCATTATATCGTACCGTCTTGTTCTGACCCCACTTTTCCCCTCGCATACTGTGGGGTGACTTCAGCTCCGCGAATCCATTTCACGATTCTATATATTTCTATTTCTGTCTTTCACTCCACGAGCAAGAGCTCACTGCCTTCCTCACCCTTTCGCCATTCGTTCCACCCTCCCATCGCGGTTCTTATTATACCACACAATTCCCGGGGGTTCGGATTATAGAATTGTAGATAAAATGGTTTTCTCCTCATTACCGGAGCTGGAATCAGGTAGGTTCGTGGCTCTCTTATACATATATATCTCATACCTCATTCAAGCTATGGAAATCGTTTAAACGAGATATACTGGAGATTTTTCAAGCCCTTTGAAAGTCACGGCGATTCGATTAGGTGCATATTAGTTCAAACGACAGAACTTCCATATAAATTGTCAACTCTTTCGTTTCTTAATAATTGATATTGGTATCTATGAATATGCATAATATGTACACATACGCGCATAAAATACTAAGTAAGATAAATTCACGGGGTTCAAGAATATTCTGAAAGGATTGATCGATCTTTAGTTGAAACAACGTTAAATTCATCCCCTAACGTAGTAAGTAAGGGAGGAGTGACTGAGTTTTGCTGGTATGCCAGAATGGATGAGAGGAACATGAAGCAGAGGTGGAAAGTTGCGACGCCGTACCTTCATGAGAGCGAAGAGAATAATTCTCTGAGCTAAGGTAGGAGACGTGCGCTCCCTTCTAGCCACCCTCCAGTTAGCTATCCCTCCGCAGCTCAGGAAGCGGATGTGTGCTCGCGTAACACATCTACCTGGCACAAGTATGGAAGGTACATAGCTCAGAGTCCTTAGAGTCGTCGGGTCTAGGCGAAGGAGCACATAATCCCAGAGCAAACTTCTCAAAGAGAATGTGCTCCATGTACCTTGGTGGTTCCCGAAGGTTTGAGAAGAGGGATAAACTTTCCACCTTTAGCTTCTCTGTACTTTTACCTTCCACTTCTTACCGCACGGCGGACATTCTTGCAGCATCCGCCTACCTCACCTGATACGTGAGATTAATATTTTACGAGTTTACCAACTCTACCTCTCCGCCCCAATGAACGAGGCACGATGCTCAAAATGAGCAATTATTATCGCCTATACGAGGTGCAGTACGAGGGATAGTTTTGTGAATTTTTAAAAAATCCCTAAGGTTTCCATTTCCTGAGTACAAAAGGACGTATTAAGTGAGCTAATTACAGGATGTGGAACTTCCGAAAGACGGCATCGCATCATTATCAAACCAAGAGTTAAGGGAGCCGATAACCTCAACGGCCAGAGACTCCAGGGAGGTCATAGCTCTCTGCTCCACAGACGTGGAGAAGGGGTGGCTGCCACCTCCTGGAGATATCGCTCCACGGGGACCCCCTTTCACCCCTTTTGCGATACCCTACTCGTCCCCACTGCATTTCCTTTCACGGTTGAGACATGCAATCCTTATTTAAATACTTCTGAGTATAGTAGGTTTGGGTAGGTATACCCTATTGCAGTGACACAAGTAGGTCAGTCTGGACTTCTGCAATGGCACGCGGCAGGCAACTCAGCTGTTAACTACGTCATAAAGCCATCAAGGTTTCCTATTAGACAGAGGCTCGGTAAAGCTACGACTAGTCATTATAGAAATACTCGGTTACCCTTCACGAAAGTCTGCGCAGTACCTTAAGGGGATTCGTTTCAGAAGTAGAACCGTATCGAATTAGAAGACGGACAGGAAATTGGGGCATTACACGCTTCCTAAATTTATGCTGTATCGTTATCGCATGTACGCAGTTACAGTTATGCTCAAACGTCGATAGCATGATGATGTTAGGATATACATGTATCTACACGTATCTAAAATCTTTACGGGTTTCTCCGGAGAAAAGAGCCTCCTAAAACAACGTAGTGCCTATAAAAGTCTTTTAACGCTATCGTTTGAACAACCTAGAAACAGAGAACAGCTCCCAGAGGGCACTACGCTAATTTAGGTAGAAACCTCTTCCACTCTGAACAATCCAGGAGCTCGGTCACACACGCAGTTGAATGCTGAGACATGTAGTATGTAGGGTAAGTATATGCCGTAACCTCTGAATGGAAGTTCGCGTGGATCAACGTGAATATTATTACTGTATCCGAAAACTATACGGAACGAAAATTAATAATTAATATTTGAAATCAATCAATCGTCGTTTATCTCGCCGTGGTAGAAGTCAGCTTATATATACGTCCAATTTATTCAGTTCACGATCCTACTGCTCTTGAGCTGGGATTCGGAATGAATCGTTATCTCAATCCATGTTCAGGTAAATTAATTACACTGGCGTATCAAAATATCTAAAGGATGGGGTGCATGTATAGATATGAATGCACTCACGGTAAGGCTTGCTGCAAGTCACGTGAACATAATGCTCCTTCAGAGGTCCGGGAGAGCTAGTTACAGTTATCTTCCTCCGAATAGTTGCAAAGTCTCGAGGAACTCTGAAGGAGGATCCTCAACTAGCGAAAACTTGAGATGCGAGTAGCAGGACGAGCGTGCTCGTCTTTGGTTTAAACTTTCCACCGCGCGATACCGAAAACTATAAAGTAGTTTAATTGGGATCACATGAGTTTCCTTGCGATATACCTTTTTTCCGCTACCTTGAGCGCAAACCTAGTTTTATTGTTTTTGCGCGGGCAGCCACGACTCAGAGTTTAATAAGAAAGTTAGGAAGATTGTTTGCAGAGTTTTGAACGCGAGCAGGAAGTCCATATACGATTACAAGCGCATAATATATATACCCATATATCTACCTGTACGTACGTACATCATAAATGTGACTAAGAATTATTCAGATCCCTTCGAAAATATACTTGAGAATATACTATTGATTTTAGTTTAAATAAATTAGAATACCGCGCGCATGTTACATACGTGAAATAGGACTGCCATTTCCAGTGACATGCAACTATATGTGTAGATATACGAGCTGCCCTACAGGGAACTGAAACGTCAAACATTATCTGCTCAACGTTAGTGGCATTCGCTGCAGGGTTGTGAATCGCTGTATAATAATCCAGACTTGCGAGGGTGGGGACGAGGAGGGTTCTCAGAGAGACGCGTTCGATAAAATAACCCACCCTTAACGGTTGGCTCCTCGTCGGCGCCGGCGACAGCGATAAGCGCGTGTCACAATAAACTCGCGTGTCGGAAAAGTCAGATTTGAATAAAGGAACGTTGCGAAATTCTAGGTTTAATTAGCAGTAATTCATCCTTTTAAAATGTTGACAATAGTTATTCGTCGCGAATGAAAGAAGCGGGCGATAGCACGTATGCGGAGGTAATGCATGTATACAGCTAGTTGCGCAATTTGTTGAACGCGACTTTCAGATTTGGTAGCAACGCATTAACAACCCGCGTAAATTTCGTTGCGTGCAAAGTATATACATTTGATGATTGTTACGCACGAATAACGCCCCGCTCTTCCGGGCTGGTGGACTCGCGTCCCGCTCCTCTTCTCGTTTCCCAGTTCGCGACGTTCTTCATTAATTTTAGCTTTATACGCGTGGAAAAGTACTATCAAATTAAGATAATCTTAATCTTTTCGATTAAAGCTGAGACTTTCGAGGGTCCGGGTGCTTTAGACCCGCATGTTATTTCGCAGCTACTTTAGGCACAAAATAAGCACGAAATCGCGACTCGTTATTATCCACTTATTCTCTTCAGTTTTTTTCATGAATATCGCGTTAACGTAGGAAAATCGGAACTCGACGGTTATAATAATACCGGAAATTGTAGTACCCACGTGGTTATAAGGTATAATCGTACGAAATAATTCAGCTATTTTGAAAACCGAATTATGTTACACGATATGGAATTACCTCAATCATAACTTTTGCGATTTCGCGTATGTGAGGAACGTTTTGTGATTCATCTATCAAAACTTGTTTCTTAATCAGCAAATAGAAATAATTTGCACGCGCAGAAGTTTGGCGGGAAAAAAAACAAGAGTCTGTGATCATGCACGGAGAGATCTATTCGGCGAAGAGGCTCGACCAAACTCGACCCGCGTCTCAACAAATCATAGCTTCTGGAAGCTGAGCGGCCCTTAGGCGATAAGGAAGAACTTCCGACAATTTATGGATAAGAAAGTTTTCGTCAGTGACGTTTATTACTTTCGCCCATATTCATTCGCGTCGTCTGAATGGCTCCACTGGCGAAAGCCTAAATCTCAGTTAAATCTGAGATACTGCAAAGAGAGTTGGCGCGCGCGATTCGCGTCAAATAAAACTGGGTTGCTGCAGGGTTGCCTCACGTGAATATTGCAAAAGGCTTCTTCGTTTCCGTCATCCTTGTCCTCCTCATTCTTTCCTATCCCGTCTTCGTCGCCCTACCTAAGGGTCCTAGCCCAAGGGGATTTATTGTTATAAGCTTCAAATCGTGTATCTTTTATCCTCTTCAGCGGATCCTTCAATTTCTCCTACTTGAAGTTCGAGATAAGAAGTATTCAAAAACAAGTAAAAGAAGCGAATCCTGTCAATTGATCGCGTCTGGAATTTACGAATATCAAACGCCACTCAGAATTTCGTAAAGCTATGGTTATTGGCAATATTAAACGAAAGTTAACGTCCATTGGGAAAATGAATCCTTCCATTAAAACAAGAAACCCAGAACATTTTTCCTTGGAGAAGAAAATCGATGAATACGCTCACTTTATACTGTGTATGTACATATCGCATCGTCATAGCTACACAAACATCCATACATATGTGTGAGTATGGATATGACGTGAGATCTAATCTGATTGTCAGAACGAGAATGGATACCTATCTACACCACTTGGTTAAATTTTTCCTTTATCATATTATTTTGTGGCAGAATGACGGTGGGTAGTTTGTACAGAAATGTAATTGCAGCTCTGCTGTAGTATGAGATAGAGCTCGATTCGTGGGGCGGTGCACGGAGAGCGGGTCTTTACAGTGATCCCTAGGGCTCGAGGGACAACAGGATGGGCGAAGCAGTGGCCAATTAAATAGCTGGACGCAATTTATTGTCCAATAAATAAGCTCGTATCTTGTCACTACGATAACACAACTCGACGCAACCTCGTAGAGAGTCTCGTAGATGGTGCCAAGTAAGTCGTGTCGGCAAACACACTTGCGCATTAGCCAAAATTTCGATTCTCTCTATCGCTGCAAAGAAGATAAGGGAACTAGTGAGATATTTTTTGCGAAAAATATTCGCTTTTTGCGGTAAGAAAGAACGAAAAAAGAAAAAAATCGTAGGGGAAGCAGGAGAGTATTTTTCTTCAATTTTACACTCAGTCATAGCTTTGGACAACACGCTATAGCTCAGTATGTTGATGTTCCAAGCCAAGCTAAGATCGTCACAGTGAGCTATGAGTGATGAAGGTGACGGGTAAATGGAACTTTTTACCAGAGAGTCTGTCGACGGAGTCGTTCGTCTTAGGAAGAAGAACGTTGCACCGGAGACAGTTATATGAAAGAGGAAGCCACGGCGTAGTCACAGTTCCGCCCTACGATCCATGCTGCATAACTCATTTGTCAACCTTCAATGGTGGAAAAATATGATGCACGCTTCGAAGGGGTTGGATCTCCTCCATACCCCATCACTAGGGTGCTATACTTGTCCTGGCATCCCAAGTGCCATTAGACTTATGTTTAGATATATATCTTTGCGGGCATGTAACATAATACATGCAGAAATACATACCAATGCCTAAGTACTACTTGGAAATATAAACGCACTCTATATGTCTCTAATATTGCGGCAGATGGAGAAAACCATCGGACCAGAAATAAATTCCGTATCTATATGATGTTGAGAAACTGATATGCATTTGCCTTTTCAATGTATACCTCTGATGGCTATGACGCGGTCTAGATTTCACACCTGCTACTTATTCAGTTCGGTATGTTTATTTCTTCTTCTCGTGCGAAAGTGGAATAGACGTGCTGTGAGGTCACATTTCTGGCGATATACGGTTTGAAATCAATATTTGCATTGGCAGTTGAGTCATTTCCGTTAGGTGGAAAGTATCGCCTGAACGAGATCTCGGCAATGTGCCGCGAAACCCATATATAGAAATCGGACTTCGAGCGGGAAGTATAATGTACGATCTCTGAGGAGCTCGGGTGACATGCTCCAGGCGTCAATCCTGAAGGATTCCACAACTTTTCGCAGGTTAAAATTTCAGTAGAACGAATCGTGGTTTGCTCTATTTAAAGCTACCGAATTATTGACCTACTAGTGCACGTTGAACCATCTCCGTTAGGAAGTTTACTGCTCGTAAATAAATAAAACCAAGTTGGTAAGAGAGCGAAAATAGTATATAATATCTATATACTCGCTCGGAGGAGAACTGCTGCGAAGTAACCGTTAAAAGACTGCACTGCAAGAAATGCGAAACTCTCTTTGCTTGGTCGTATAACTCGTAACTAAGACAACGGAAGGTAGCTAGTCAAGGCGTCATAAAGCTGAAGCAAAGGACGAGAGCAATATTAAAAAATGGGAAAGAAAGCCAATGATCATCATCATCTTAGGCTGCGCTTGGTTGTCTGATATGGATCCGTTTCTCACTATGCAGACGGTCAAAATATGATATTTTATATACGTTGTTGCATAGTGTGCGCGAAGAAAATCGGAAGAGTCGAGAGAGGGCATTAATTTACATTAAAGTAGGGCAGAGATGAGTGTAATCCGCTTTACAGATTCTAATTAACAGAGGTGAAATACAGTGGTTGGTAAGCTGCCTGATACTGAAGTACGCCAGCGTAAGCTGCCTATCTGTATCGCCTTATTCTATTTCCGCTTCCATGGCAAAATTTACATTAATGATTATGCGGTGTCAAGAGCAGGTGAGTGACGGCTCATCTAAGAAGCGCCAACTCGGCCAAGAACTGATTCAGATTTTGAAGCAGACCGAAAAATAACTTGTATAAACTCACTCGTTATTAGGTTCGTCTTCTTCATATAACCGAACTTCTAAATCATTATGTGCAGATTCGAGCATGGAAATTTGCGTAGGAAGCTTTCAGCTAGGCCTGGACCCCGAGATTTGGGTGGAATATGTTTCTCTGTATGAGACACCGAGCGTTGTCTTGCACTATAATGGAACCCAAGTCTAGCCCTTTGAAATTCTTCATTAAGACACACGTGTTGCCCATCAGGTCTGAGTGGTGTTCACGGTGGCTGTGCAAAAGTGCGTCACGATTTAATTCATAATTAAGTGATAATGGCGTTGGCGACATCTGCGCCTCGTCCTGCGCTGACAGAGAGCGTCGACGTAGCCGTCAGGCAGAAACACCCGTGCAAGAAGGAGAGATGCTGTTTATTTATGCAATCCTCTGTTTGCTTCATTAAGACCACGACCGTGGTGCCGGTGGACTGCCAGCCACTAGGTTAAAAATGTACGGACTTTATTCTTCGGAATGAAATTGTCTCGCTTTGTTAGCAAGCACGGGGGAAAAATACGTGGTGCCGTGTAGCTGACGACGAAGGTCGCTCTGGTTCAGTTATTAATTAATTAACGTAACGAGCACTTTCGAGGAGACCTAGGAAGGCGCTAATACGTGGGTCCTGGTCGTGGACCCTGTAAGAACAGTTTTATAAAAATATAAGAGACCAATTTTCACGTAGAAGGTAAGAAAGTAGAAAGCCATCTCACGGCTTAGAGCTAGAGTATTATAACGAAGGTAATTCTCAACCAGCCATGGTACACCCTGTCACATGAAATTTCAAGTGATAAAGAGCAAGGGAGATATACATAGGGAACCTTCTTCGCCAGCTCTTGGCCACACGAGACAATGAATAAGACAAGGCTTAGGGGTTCGAAATACGTCATGGAGGACGCGTGAATAATCTATGTATACATTGCGCCACGTGGTTATGATGAAGGGTTATCGCAAGCTCCTCAATTAAATCATACGCGAAGAGAGACTCTCTATTAATTAAATAACCAGTCCCATACAAATTGCATGCTAATGTTTTCCGGCCCTACATGACAAAGCTAGTTTTATTCTTATCCAACCAGGTATACGAGGTACCTAAAGATAGATTAGCCGGCGTAGAAAGTTGGCCGCTTAGTATAGTATGGCAATAGAGAATCAATATAATACAGTGCAAAAGTTTTGCGAAACTTTTATTATATTTAATGGATTTTCCGAGCATGGCACTCTATCTGTTCTTCGTGAAATCACTCTCGATACTTTACGCTTTCGTACGAACGAACTTTTGGGGTAAAGTATGAAAGTGTTGCTTGGAATGGTTGTGCTCGATTAGGGGAGGCAACCGTGACAAAGAGAAGGAAGTGATCGTTACGTTACCAACACAACGAAGACCTGAAGGTATTCTTCGACTTTGAACGCGACGGCTTCGCCTGAGATCTCACGAGCTGAAAACTTAGAAGAGCTTAATCAAAGGGATTTTCTGAGGGATGAAAATAAATGGAAAATTTGAAAACTTTCTCGCTTGTTTATCGGTTAAGAATTTACGGTGATAAAATCGTTTGATGTGCCGCAAAGACATTTTCACGCTTTTCGTTCACGAAAATTTTCCATTTCTATGTTCTTTATTGTTTCATTAATTTTTCGTGCTTTAAAGCGATAAAATTTTTCTCTACTAGTCTATCGTGGTTGTTTTTCTTTCACACGTGCCGAGCGGTTTACGCTCCGGTGGTTCTCTGTAAATTACCTCGAAATTGAGGCAGCAGTTGGTTAAGTCGTTTATTTTCTAAACGTCTGAAATCAAAATTCCATCGTGTTATTTTCAAATTCTTCTTTTACTGCACGTACCGGCTTCTCAGACCAAGCATACTATCCCCCCAGAGCAGAGAAATGCACTTGTGAAAAGTAATTTAAAGATATCGAAATGAGCAATCGCTCTATGTTCAGGGCTTTCTTAGAACCTCTAGTCTCTTCGTTAAAGTGACTTTCATTGCTCATCAACCTCTCCGTGAACTCAATTCGTTGGAAGGATCTAAAAGTAAACTCAGTGACGTTGAAGAATCGCTGCACAGACCGAAAGGACTTGATACCTCCTTCGGTACGAAATCGTTATACCACGTAGTACTACTCATTGTTAATATCACGACTTACTGTCAGTACCTCCAATCGGTGATGTCGTTCACAATTACTTATACGTTGAAGCCGAAGTTGAAAAGATGAATAATGTCATATGGAAAGAAATCTTTCAGAATTCCTTCGACTCGTCGTAGAGAGAAAGCTATTTCTTTCCGAGTCCCAAAGGGGTGAGCTCACTTCCGGGCAACTTTTATTTCAAGATCTCGTCTTACGCCGCGACTCAATCCAAAAAATTACCCCAGAGACATTGATGAAAGAAGATCTCGACCTGAGGCGAGTACCATGGACCATCATCCACTGCGAGGATCAGTAAATGTAACATGTAGGTATATACATGTATGTATGGACGAATGATGTAGCCATGGTTCTGTACCATTTCGTTGACAGACGGGACTACATTTCCTGTATACTGGATGTGGTTGATCTCACGTATTTGACATACATATGTAAAAGAGTTTCTTGGTACGAGTTACCTCAAACGTGGTAGGCACGGAACCTATAAATATATAAATATACGTATAGCAAGCTGCCTGGAAAGTCACGCTCCTAGTATGCAGCCCGACTATCTCTGGAGTATCGCGAGGGACATGCATCGTTTCATAACTTTGCTACTGGCTGCAGCGTCCGCCGGAACTCGTACCGAAGCGTATGTAGTTACAACTGCGATATCGAATCTTGTACAAGAAATGAGCATATTTCCGCGCTGCCTTCGGCAAAAATGCGATCCTTACTATAAACTCGTGCCTTACGTTCATGCGATTGGCAACTATAGAACTTTTCCGCGTTAAAATCGAACAGCTGAGTTTTATCCACCTTTTTCTACCCATATAGAAAGAGGAAAAGTGGCTTTTTGATAAACACTTTGGCTCGTGTTCAAATCTCGTTTCTATTACCGAAAACCGTACGTGCGTCAATTTCTTTATACAAAAACGCTTCTGATGACCGTTCAACGTATTTGAAAACTATTCATTCGCGGATATATCCAATCCCGTATACCTATTAAAATTTTTAACAATTTTCATCGCGACTCTGTGAAAATCGTTGCATCAATTTACAATCGTCGAATGGCAGCTGACGGATGAAGTTACGCTGATTTCATCGCCTATTCTACCCTTTGGGTGTTTCTGGTAACCGTTCGATGTGGCCTGAAGGGTCGCTGTCGAGCACATAGCCACGCCAGAATTTTTCGGCTTGATTGCTGAAGGCAGTATAAATTGGCATTGATTTTTTCAGTTTGATGATTTTTTAATCGCTGCAAGAAATTTCCAATGAAATTTATTTACCTCTGGGCTCCGGCTCCGCGTGTTTGCCCAAATATAAAATATGAGTACTTACGCAGACACACCCCGACTGTTGATTGTCAAATCGCGGGAAAAGCTCTTTCATCCTGGGAGTATCGCGTGGGTGGATGTGTACATGGTAAATATAATCTCGCAGATAATTATTATTTGTAATCCATATGTTTAGGCGTCCTTGCCAAAGTCGGCGAACGTAGTATATACGCTCAACGGTGTGGTGGGCGTACTTTGGTGGGTTTTTACACCCTCTAGAGACGTCAGAATGTTTCAATACTTGGGGTGTTATTTGAGTGCAGATTATCACGTCTCGAATGGTTTATTGTTATTGACGTTAATGCAGTATATTTAAATCCATTAAGTTACTAAGGGTAGGGTCTGAAAAAATAGGAAATGTCTTACCGCGAGAAAATGAAAAAAAAAAACCGCACGAAAAGAAAAATCAATCCAAACATCTCTAAGGATTTAGTACAACTTTTCTGTAACCTGCGTAAATAAGTAATGGGTCTTTTTTTCACATAAACACATCGCGAGTTGACAAGTCGTGAGATTATCGATGTCACGCATTTATTCCATTCGTGTTTTTTTTTTTTTTATTTATTTCCCCCCCTCTCCTCATTTTTTGTAGGAAACCGTTGTGTGAAAATAACGTGCACGATTGGTATATCATCAGGACGTACACGTGATGAGCTAGCATTAGCACGTTATACATCTGAATCATGGGAATACACGCGAAAAAGTAGTTGGAAATACTACAATTAGGGTAATTACTAATTGCAATGAAAAGCGCTGGCAAATATATGGACGACCATTCTCCGTAGTTAGAGTTACTTTACGATTGAAGTATATTATGCATTATCGTAAAATTAAGTTCACATGTTACGTGGAATATGCTCCACGCCGATGGTTACACTATTTCACCTTCAAATATGATAAACGTTACAAATGGAGTGGTAGAATTTTGAAATTAATATACCCGTACAGCGTACTGTTGTGATGAAGTTTCGTCATTTAGTGAATAATTAATATTGGCAGCTACTGCATGCATGAGTTAATATTAACGTTATTTTCGAAAGAACATTAATTCCCTGAATATTCACTGATAAGCGAAAAGTTAGCCGAAATTACGTTTCGTAATTGTACTATGCCATCGCTTCATTCCTCCGTCGAAAATATCTTCCAATTATACTGCCAATTATTATTGAATAAACTAATTGGCGCAATTTTGATATTCAATCGCTGAACTTTGAAAAATCATATTTCAGCCGGGGATATCGACGATTGGACCGTTTCGAAATATAATCTTTTCTGTAAATAAATAGGTGACATTCACGGAAATAATAACTTTTCGTCGCGTATGCGAAAGAATCTTTTTACAAAATATATTCAACCCTCAGATATACACTCGCATTGCTGTTCGTGCAGCTATCCGTCCTAAATCGTTAGATGCAATTGTATAGAAATGCATGCAAGGGGTGCCACTTTTTGTGTTCATTAGAAGGTGCGCGCGTTGTATACAGAGCTATGTTAATCGTGATTTACTGACTTTGCACAGGGAATTAAAAGCGCGGAAATTAAGCTCATGAATCTTCTGAGCTACATGACAATACAGATAGTTTTGATTTTCTTCGATCTTATTCTCGTGAATAAAGAATGTTCTTTATGAGCGCAGGTGAAAGAGAAAAATAAATGAAAAAAAAGCATTAATAAAATTCTACAACGTGTGCGCTGTTGAATAAGAATATATAGCAGAACATTCTTTTTAAATAAAATACAGTTGCATCTCGCCAAGGTATTCCTTCACTTCGTATTCCGACCTTTATGGCGAGAGATAAACGGATAAATCGAATTGCATTTCCAACGGAAAGAAAAAAGCTGCAATACGACTGGCAAGAAATTGCGAAAATTTTCGCAGCGAAATATCGGCATTTCAATACAAAAAAATTGCCATTATGTTTGATACAATATTCCGTAATGAAAATTTGTGGTAAATCACTTTTATTTCATCTCGAAATATCTTCGACGGAGCAGCGAAGTGAAGAGATGAAACAACATTGGCATAAAGAGAAGGAGAAAATTGTTGAGCTCGCATCTGCACGAATTTCTATTTTTTGCAACTCCCACAATAAGCGGATAACAGACTAGAAGGTTAAATTCGCAATGTTTTAATTTCAACAAAAATATGAGGCGCGCCATACCCGCAACGAGTTTCTCTTGCAAATTTTGTTGCATTTCAGAAACACTAGGCGTCTACTTAGGAAAGATGCCTCAACTCTCGCATGGTGCAATTGCACAGTTGAAGCTAATATTCGACCTTGTTGAAAGTAAAACAAAATTCATCGTACAATCAGCTCAGTACATTTTCGTTCAATTTTTATTTTTTGATCGATACATCAATTTATTTTCTATAATATCTTCAAAAATTAATATAATAGTATACTTCGAAATGAGGAATCGATTATTTGACCCCAAATCCTTTATCCCTTCCACGACCCTTTTTATTAAAATTCATTATTCACTAGCACGAGCTTTGGACTCTTTCTAAACGCGCTCAGAATTCCCAGTCTAGGTATCTGAAAGTTAATTTTGTGAAATCCCATCGATTTTCAGTATCGAGGAACAAGAATCGACCATATGTGCGATTGTTAGATTTGTTCTCAACGCGCTCGGGAACCTCATTAGTCTACGTACTATTCGAAAGTTGACTTCCTGATAACCCATAAATATTGGTTTTGGGACGAATAACACAATTCGACAAAATGAAAAATTTTCTTTGTTTTTGGGTTCATTTCATGATTTTCTTATTCATCATGCACCAAAATAAAGGAAACATTTCCACATCCCCTTTAAAGTTTGCTTTTGTTTTTTATTCATGAACATAAAAGAAAAACTAACAGGGTTCACTACCAAACTTTTTTCCATTTTTTTGTAAGTCAATATATAGTTGAAGTTAATAGAAATAATAGACAAATATATTTCTTTTGGTTTTTCAACAGATAAAAATTGAAATCATAGATTTTTTTAAATATTGTACACACGTTCTACTGGCTACAAAGGCAAACTTTTTGATGGAATATACATTTTTTTCGGATGACTGTCGACGAACCTATCGTAATTGCATACCCTGATTCCAAACCCAAAATTCATGTTGACTTGTGTAATCGATCGTTTGGCCCCAGATTGACCCTATATTTCATCTATGTTTGTTCTGCATGAGTGAGGTAGTCCATTTCATCATGTTTAATAAGCTGAAACTACCGAAAATTATTTTCTTTTCACATACCATCAGTTCGTCAGACTCAAGTTCGTGAAATATGTATCACTTTGAATTTATAACTAAACACGGATAAGATATAAGCTCGCCATCTATAAGATCAACTGTGAGTAGTGACTGTCTGGAGCCTGCAGACACGGGAAAAAATGTCGATACAGATGACCTCCGACAGGCATTGAGAAGTTTCTCAATTCACCTGTTCGCTGAACAAACGTAAAGTCGCGATTCTAGTTCATTTCGTATGATGTTATTTCACGTATCTTGCTTTTACAAATACGTGAATCGATACGCGCTCCACTATCAAACAAACTCATACTAATCAGAAGACAAATGAAGATCTCCGAGATATCGAGATATTGTGTATCCGATTACCTTTTCATCATTATTGGATATTTTGCATACTTCAGTGAAATATTGAAAATATAAAACGCAAAATGAGAAGCAGGATTGTGAAAATGCACCCTGTGCTTCCGACTGCATTCACTTTCGCAAAGTTACGTCTACTTATAATTCCAGCGTATTATACCTGCAGTATAGACATTTGTATACCGTGAGGTTACGGGGAAAAAGCTGGTTCCAAGCGCGGAGGCTCTAATTTGTTCGAATATTGTGAGGGCCGCCAATTCCAGATTTGCCATGAATATCCCTAGAGTCCGTCTGCTATTTGTTTCCGATTGTTGTCAAATACAAATGGCAGCAGACCGTAGCAGGAATAGATTATGTGTGTTGTGAATCTAGCAGATGACAGAACTAGGGATATTACTGAAAAGTTGGTGGAGTTGCTAGTGCGATTCTGCCGGCCAACGATATTCGAATAAATCAGCGCCTGCGCGCTTGGAACCAGCTCTGTCCACTAAACCTCACGGTAGATATCTAAAGTGGGTTGCACCCTGTAGATTCGATATTTTTGTACTCTGTAGAATTTTTAAGTCAATGCAGCGTCGTGAAAAAAAAAAAAAATTCCGGAAACCAGGAAGTGACTGTTTTTCTTTTCTTTTTTTTTTTTTTTGGAGCACAAGAAAAGTTTGAAGTACCTTATGCTTGCGAGGTGGCTTGTGAAAATATAAGGTCTGCGATGAATTATTACGTAGGCAGAAGAAAAGTAGCCTTTTTCCAGATTTCTGGCGTCTAAGATAGAACGAAATTCATGAAAGTATAAAGTAATTGGGTCTTAGAAACCAGGTATGGTCCTGGCCAATTCGGTTCTTCAGAAATACCATTTCTTCACCGTCAAATTCAATGAGTTTTCGATTTTGGTATCATATTATTTATATCTTAGAGAAATGTTGAAATATTTCCGCAAACTAAAGAACTCAATTATTGATATGTCGGAAAGAGTTTTTCGCGTCTGCAGAGTTTGCCACGTCTCTATTCACTCCCGCATCTTTTCCAAAGAAAGTTACTCGTTCGCTGACATATCTATATTGAAAGTAACAAAAATTCTGAGGAAATCAAACTCCCGCCTGACTACTCCTAATCCTCCATACATGCGCGCAGGTTTGAAAAACTTTTGCCACCTTGGCGAGCAGAGGCCTGCCAGGCGTTTTCCTATCTTCAGAAAACAAATGGCGAAGGTTGTCGGGAAGTGAGTGAGTGAGTCGCGGAATAAAATTCGAATAAAATGTAATGGGCTAGGGACTGATTCTTCCGGGTGGAGATGACACCGCTCTCCACGTTGAATAATGGACAAGGAGACGGTCCCATATTCCGATTTAAACATTCATCGATTAAACCGACGAACATTGGCTCTCGACTAACGATAAAAGTGATAAGAGTTTCAAGAAATTTACTCGAATAAAAAATCAGTTGAAACTTTATTTTAAGCTTTCCGCCGTCTTGTATAAAGATGAAGAAAAAGGACGCGAATATTTTATGGAGTCGCTTATAAAAAACGTCCGCTATCACGTTGGAGCTATTTTTTGCTACGATACGTTAAGGGAAATCTAAGGGCATAAGGAGTTCGGTTCCAGGAGTTCATCACTAGACGACCCTTTGGGTTCTAGAACGTTGGACTTTCCAGGCAGTTGCCGGAAACGGAGCAAGAAAGTGCGTGGGCGCGTAGGGTGCGTTTGACGTTTTGATTTGGGTCCGGACCATGCGGACGCGACGTTCGATTGGGGGTTCCCTATATCTGAACGCTTAGCCGATTGCGCACTATCGGCATTGATGACACAATAGAAAAAAATTTCTCTTCCTTCCTCGTCTTTTCCCCTCTGCGTGTTGGTTGGAGTCTCCCAGTTCGTCATCTCGTGGATTTCCGCCCGTGAGAGAGGCTATAAAGTCTCTGCCTACAGGGTGATCTACTCCCGACAGCAACGTCTCAGGTTTACTCCCCCCGGCACGGCGTGATACTCTGAGGGGTGCGAGTCGAAAAAATACGGACCTTTTCGACAAATCCACGTGCTTCCGCACCAATAAAATCCTTTCTCTTGGGGAAAGGAGAAGAAAAATGAGAAGAACAAAAAGAAGAAGAAGAACAATATTGCCGATGAAGAATACGTCGAGCGAACAATTTCTTTTTTCTTTTCTTTTTTACTCCTCCGCATTATTTATTTTTTTCATTTCTTACTAGCGAAAAAAAAATCTTCAAAGCCCCTAACGTGGTTTTTAAGCGACAAATGCTGAATTTAACATTCTCCGCGTTTATACTTGGAAAAATCTTCTACGAAGGCCTCTTCAAAATATCGTGAATTTGATCGAAGGTTTGACTCAGCCGAGAAAGATTTGCGGAGAGGATACGATTTTCTTTTACTTTTTTTCTTTCTTTTTTTTTCCCTCCTTTTTCTCTTCTCTTCTTTTCTTCCCATACCTTTTCTTCCAATCTTCTCACTTTTAAATTGTACACGCCTGAGCGGATTTTCTGACGGCTTGGGATTTCTGCCTTTATTTTTCTTCCCTGGAGTATTTCCTTCCCCACTAATCGCTACGGAGTAAAAAAGTGTGGAATTTCGGCTTCAAGTGTACAAATCCTGATCTCTCCGGTTTTCTCGAGTTCATATACCCGTTACCCTGCAGGATAAGGAGTGATCAATAACCAATCTAAAACTTATCAACGAGCTTGATTCCGCATTGCCATTTGAAAATCTTTGTGCGATGGGGCGCGCGCTAACCACACAAAGCATTTTAATTAAAAGGGCACATTTCCTTTTCCACCACCGGGGCAATGGTGTGATGAGAGCGTATTCGAATCGTATGGTCGTGCAAGGAAGGATGAAGATGGTGGTGAACGAGAGGAAAGGGGGACATTTTCAATAAGCATTGATCTCAATAAAGTGGATAGACGCCAACGCGGCTGGCCGAGCCACGAAGATCCATCTTAGAAGGGTGATCCCCACAAAGCTCGGTGGATCGGGCCGGGGAACCCCCTTGAGCCCGACACGCCAGCGCCCTCTTCGTTGCGTATTTTACTTTCGAATGCCTCTTTCCTATCCGTTTTCTCCTTCGCCCTCTTCTTTCTTTGTTCACCCTCCTGCCTCTTTCCCTTTTCCTCTTTCCTCTCTCTTCCAGGCTCTCCCTTCTCACCCAACTGAAAATTCGCGAGGAAATGCTGATAACGCTAATGGTGTGTCTACTACAACCGCTTCTCGAGTTCCTCCCGTATATTTATTCACCGTTATAGTATGTATGTGAGTATACGGCTACATATGCTTATATATGCGCACATAAGTGCACCATGTGTATACACAACAATGTGTTTAAATTTCGTGTAATGGGTCATCAAAACGAAGTGACGATGAAAACAAATGTCCGTTATATTATGAGTGTTGAGTTATCTTATACACGTGTGGGTATGAATATCTACACTCATGTCCAATCTAATGGACGAATTGGTGCATTTCCCGTACCTCTGGGAACGTACACGTGTTGCATCAGTGCTGCACTTTGTGCGCCACTTGATGTTGCAGGGAATCGAGAGGACGAATGTCTTCGTAGGATAGTACTTCCCAGGTTAAGAAACTCTCACACTAGGTAATAGCGAATTTTTCCAGGGCTTGAAAGTTCGCGGGAAATCGGATTGCAGCCAGAGTCAATATTTCCTCGGTAAGCTGGATACTTACTGTAATTCATGGACGATAAAGGTGCCCGATAGCACTATAGCACTAAGATTTTGGATCGTGAAAGAAAGTATGAAGATTTCGCTATCAGGATCGTAAATTTTACTGTTCGCTGCAACGAAGCTGGCAATCATCGACAGTAGCTGATAAAAAAGGATCAGCCGGTTACGACGTGGTATTAAGATCGAGGGAGTACAGTACAATGCGTCATGCAATAGCTTCATATTTTTCGTATAAATTCAAAGATAAAATTTTCAAGATAATTCTTCCTACATTTCAATTTCCATATTCTCTTCCGTGATTGTAAATCGCTGAAGTTTTCACTGTCCGCAGCAATGTATAAAGCAGCTAGAAGGAAACAGGTCGTTCGTGGTATGATGGTAATGTCGTACAAATTAGTGCTTCGGTTTACAAGCCATTCTTACAAAGTTGGAGGTGGTATTAGACGGTTGTAGGCTGCACAGTGGATGCTATAAACCATAATTGGATTTTTTACTGCCCTTTTTTTTACGGCTTTTGTAAATTCCTACGGCACAGCTCACTCTGTCAAGGTTCTCTTCAAGGTTCGTCACCGCTATTTGTAACCAAAACTATTTCGGCATACATATAAGATATGAAAATTTGTATTACTTCAAGACGAGTCACGAGGAAAATTTAGCTCATATAGTTGTCGCGGTAATATACGTATACCAAACAGTTATATCCTCGACTGCAACCGTTCCCTGTCCCTTGCACTTGCTTCTCAGCTGTACTGTGCAAGCTCGATGGTGGTAAAACGGAACGTCCTGGGATTAAGTCTGTCCGCCGTGGGTAGCGTAGATTTAAGCGTTTGTAATCTCATCCAACGTAATCTGGTTTCGTGTTGAGCGGACTTCTGTCTCACGTTCACGGTTAACCGTGGGTCACAGTGTGCAGCCCGTTCCTTCGCGATGCAGAGGATGTAGGTGGACGTAGGTAGGTACGGTGTCGCGACTCTCGGTTCTAGATTGTCACGCGCAGATTGTATCAGGCTACCGTTATAACGCAAACTGTATACGTAGGTGCATGTTTATATATGCAGATGGGGGTGTGTTTGTTAGGAGAGTTTCGCGTATAAGATCGTTACCATATATGAGATTGATTTGCGAAATGAATTTTTGCTCTTTTTTTTTTTTTATGTGTAAATTTATAGAGACGAAAATAACTGGTGGACGTAGACGTGAGTAATGTCGACTCGCCCGTAAAGAAGTCGTAATGTGTAAGAAATAAAGAGTGGAATTTTCACCACAAACCGAGTCATAAGATTTCGTTCATCTCACGGTAATATGATTCAACGAAAATGAATTCCAAATATTGCCAGGACAGCAATACGGGGGTCTGCATTTCGTGTAAAAATGATAGCTGTTCGTATAAGCTATAACGCCCTGGTGAGTCGTAACTGGAATTACGATTCGAAACTGAGAAATAAAACTTGATTGATGCGAGAATTGCGAGCCAGAGGGAGATTCGAATGGCAGAAAGTCGGAAGAGCAAGAGGGCGGAAAAGGCGGTAGGTCGAAAGGGTCGTTGCTTGAAAGATTCAACGAATGGAAGGTACTCGCCTCCCTTGTCGTAAGTGAAAGTGCACAATAATTCAGCGTGATATGTGTGCATTATTGATCATCTTTCCATCGCATATCACGTACGCTAAAATTCCGTAGTTTTACGAGAATACGGTTATAGGATTTGGTTTACAATCCATGGCCGCATGGTTCCAGGGTAATATTAATATCAGCACCGACATAAACAACACAACGAGAATTCCAATAACAAATGGAAAGCCCACGCGCATGTCCTCTTTATACGATGACATTAAAATGAAATTCTTCCAAAACTGATAAAACATTCATTTTCATTTATACAGTTATGACAAATTACGGATGACAATTATTTTCAGACCCTTACAGATCGCGGAAGCATATCACTTCATTCACCTGATAATTTTTTTCTCGACGTTGATTTTCTCAGCAATAATAATCCCCGTATGAAACATACCTAATTGTAAACTTTGGCTTAGGTAGGCTGCACCGTGTAGGAACACCGAGTATTTTGTCTAATGAGTCTAGAGATAGGTATATATTTATAAAGCGATCTGAGACCTGTTCTCATACTCGACTGACGTGTCCCGTTTTTGTTCAAGTATAAAAAAGTGCTAAGTAGCCTGCAGTAATAAGACGTGCTGTAAATTTGTAAACTGATAATAGATACCTGGCGGAAAAGAATCCTATGTGGGTGTTTAAATATGTAAAAGTGGCATTGCGTCAGCGGGTAATCACCGTCTAATAACATCTAATCTCTAACTTATGCCTGACGTGGCGAACGTGGGCTGATAAATTACCAGGTATTATAACGCAATTTACTCTGATACATAACGTGAATGTGACCCTAAACCATGCTGTGATAATGGAAGAAGTGTCCCACTTCGGTCAAATAATTTCGAAGCAATTTAAACGAAAATTGCAAATTATAGTTTTATAAGAAAAATTCTAGTGCCATATTTTACGATTATCTCTATATCCATTTACTGCGATGATCTCACCAAATAGCTATAACAAGGAAAATGAACTAAAGTCGCGAAAACAACGTTCAAGAAATTTCGACTGGAAAAATCACCCGGGACGAAAGTCCAACGGTGAAATATTGAGCTAGTTTTATAAACTGGAATTTATATTCACTGTATAACCATTATAGAGGTATATTGTATATTTTATCCATTTGAATAGGTAGATATATACGTTTTACTTCGACGATAGTAGGTATGGATAAAGTGGAGAGGAAATATTGATTTCTCATTCGCGTGTATACTGTCAACGACATGGGCGTTACTTTACTTTGTTATGATAAGGTAAATCAGTCCAATCGAGCGATCAGAAATACGGGTCGTTAGCTCACTTTCACGGTGCCAATTTCCCTACTTTTACTCTCGTTAATCCTTCGATAAAAATGGTCGCCAATTTGGTTGTATAGGGTTGGAATCAGTGTTGTGGAAATAAAACTTACTTCGTTCCGTTAAGATTCGAGAAAATTTATTGTTAAACGAACCCCACGCAGTTATAATAGACGATAAACAAAATTCAGCCGATAATGGTTCTGTTTACACGAAATATTCGTATAACTGGGTAAAGTTGGCGGTGACGAAGTTCATGAACGCTTACGAATGCTTACTACACCCGTTCGAAGTTTCGAGCAATTTACTTGCAATAAAGTTCTATTTCAGTTGAGCACGGAGCCATCTGTAGCAATCAGCAAGTTTCTCATGCACCGCGACAGAAAATAGCCCAGCGTTGGGCCAGGTTACGTTTGCTCAGCGTTTTAACGGTCGGCTTGCTCTCTAATTTCCTTCGATCTTTACTGTTAGCGAAAACTGTATACCTATACAAACCAGGCTGCTTGTCTTTTGTTTAGTTCGTTTCTCTTCCATCAAAGAATTAATTACAAACTATACGAAGAGTGCAGATGCAGCGATCGCTGATATTCCAATCGAGCTAAGTTCGCTCGCAATCTCCTCGGATCATTTACACTTCTGAATCGATTGGCAGTTGGCAATATTCTACCAACATTAAACTTGAGAAAACGGTTAGCTTTGGGTTTCTTGAAATTGAAAAAAATACGTCGAACTTATACATTACCGCGGTAGTTACTTTAAACGAATTTTATCGTGTCTGGTTCTGAGCACCAGGTAGGTATGGCTAGCTAATTGACTACTTATAGTGCGCGTGTAACGCTGGAAGAAATTTCGGGCGTACCTGTGGCAGGAGATACGGGCGAAAGAATTCTTCGAACGACGACGCTACGAGACAACCTGGGGGCGAATGGCGTTGAATATTGTTTTGAAAGCCGAATTTATGAGCGAACTTTCAAAACGGCAAACGACTGACGCCCGCACACCGGCCATGTAAGACTTGAGGAGACCTCGCGTTTCTCGTTCGTTTCGTGCACAAGCGAGTAGTTCCCACGGAGCCGCGTGTCCCTAGGCACCACTGGCTTCGCCAGTTATTACCGATAATGACAGACTGCCTGTACTACCAGCACCGTTCACTACAGCAGTGTATGGACCACTCCGGTCAATGCGATTGACACAGGGCGATATATCCGGCCTTTACGCAGAATGCCGCAGGGATATTGTCCTTCTTTGCAAAACCGTGGTTCGAATTTTCAGAGGCAAAGGTCAGCGACCTTGAATTTCGTATATGAAAACTATAACGAAAATTGAATTTAAATACTTGTTTGGAATATTTATTATGTTCAGCTTCGGCCGGCTGATTTCCGCACGTTCACTCTGCAGGAGGGAAATGAATTTTCAAGATTTTCCTCAAACTTTCTAATCTATCTAATCGATGAGAGGGGAATTCCTAAAAGCAAGCTTATCTTGGTTTTTCAGCTACCCCTCGCCATTCAAAGCCGTCGATTCAGCAAGAAGGGATACGACTAGTGAATTTCCGTTTCAAACTAATCTTCAGGAATGTAACGAAACGTATACAACTTCGGTGATTCAGAGCCCACATTTTTGATCCCGTATACTTTTACTTTTCACTTCGGTACGTGCATTGAGGCTGCAGCGTCCGCGGATTGCCAATTAATTATTACTCTCCACTATGCGGTAGCGGAATATCGATACACTTTTCATGGTTATTGTCTTTGTCCGCATATATTGAATCGAAAAAGAATAAAACCGGTAATTTCTATCCGCAGTTTGAATAACAGCGAATCGCAATTATCTAGAATTCGAAACTGACGGTAATTGCTTTCATATGGAAGTGCGTAAAAATATTTTCACTCGGGCGTAAACTTCAACCGTATAAAATATTTAGCTGGCGTTGAAAAATTGCTAGTGAAAAAAAAATTTCGGCCAGTCATTTCGTCATTATATGCGGTTTATATGAGAATTTTTTACTCGCGGCTTGATCGATAAATCAGCTACCTATCTCAACGATTATGTCTGCCACTATACTTACCCGATGTCTTCCTCGCTATCTGGTCTCCCAATCTTCGAATCTTTTGCCCGAAAGGTACCTTCACGCGTACCGTTTCCCGAGGGAACAATATTATCCCGAACAACGCGTCACCCATAGCTAGGTGGCCGCGGCACAGCGTCCAGCATATGCCGCCAATTACTCGCACCAGGAACTCGACGTAAGCTGCATGCAGATCCATCTCAACATGGGCGTGGTATGATCATAACGTATAACGTACTGTTGCAAGCGAGCTTTTACGAAGCTCTCGCAGTAGCTAGGGACGTGAGTGACCTCCAGCTGAATCTCCTGCAGCACCCGAATGGACGTAGTGGTCGCGTGCATACGTACGTTAAGTTTGTGAAATCTGATCGGATCGTCGTAACAAATTTAATAAGCACTCGTAAGATATTTGTTGGTCCTCGGGCGGGTGGAGCAGCTGGTTGTTCGTACATGATACTGCCCAGCGAAGTATTATCGAGGACGAATATGCCCAGCGGAGGCAGGTGCGACCACCACCTTATCTACATGCAACTTGAGATACCGATTTCAAACGCCTCCGGTAAACCGAGGGTTCCAATCACCAAATAGCAGCTCTGACCACCGAATTATTTCAAATACATACCGCATACGTCATATTACTGGTGCTTGTCGGTAAGTGCGCGTGATTTTCAGGATCGAATTCGCATTTCAAGGAGATTGCTTGCACATGTTGAAAGGATAATGTTGTACAGAGATGAATATTCGTGCCCCGTGTCCGTCAAACCATGATAAAAATTTGGTTCCTCGTGAATTGAATGAACGAAGCTTATTGTTCGGGGCAACAATGCCGGGTAAAAATTTCTGTAGAATGTTAAACTTGTTAGATATACTTGGTTTAGGGTGTATTGACCGTTGCGGTTGAAATGAAGGAAATTTCTATTAAAACTTGATATTCTTGTTTATCATTTGTTTTTATTTGTCAAAACGTATACGGGACGGGGCGCAGAAAACTGCCAAGCTTGTAACTCAGCTCTGAATTGAGATTAATGAATGACGTCCAGAGAAGGAAGCAGGACAGATATCTATTATTCATATAAAAAAATACAACGAGTATGAAATATATTGCTTTAACTCTAGACAGTTTTTTACTATCTTCTTTAAAACGAGCCTCCTAGCCTCGAGCCTAGCGTATCTGCGGATAAACTATTCGTTCGAATTAATACTGAGGTCAGTTTGGCGAATAGCTATACTAGTATGTTGCTCTAGTACACGTATCCTAACGATCATACGGACGGCTGAAAATGATCGGAATACACTTTCTTTGAGCGGCTATATAGCTGGTGCTGCAGGATCGTAACCGACTCACGTAAACTGCAATATCAATAAAACATATCGCGACCCGTTTCTACGCGACCAAGTCCATCGTCGCGGGCATATTTCCAGTAAATGTATCTCAATACGATAATGTCGCCTCGTGGCGTAGTGCCCGCGGCATGCCCCGACGAGAACCACCACCGTGGAATAAAGTGAAAACGTGAAAAATGGGCGAACCGGGCAAGCGAGCGAAGGGACCCTACCCCAAGAGATATAAGGGCTGAAGTGGAGCTCGGGGTGGGGGAGGCTTTGTGCGGACAGCCGGCAACTCGAACTACGGGCAAGGGTGAGACAGAATGGGTAGGTGGAGGTAGTTGATACAAATATGTATCAAGGGAGTTTGGTTGGACAAAATGGAACGGCCTGGCGATGCGCCAGGTTCAATACGCCCAGAGGGTATCGAGTATTTCTGAAACATCCACGAGGACCAAGCCGTATTACGCCCTGAACCAGGTTTCTGAATTGCAACAGCTAACCCCCTGGTGGTGTAGCCAAGGTATAAGCAGAAAACTGGGCGTGCAGAAATGCCCGGAAGGCAACTCGGCCAACGTTATTGGTTATTTATTGAAAACGCCGCTTGCAGAGCGATATATTTGCAATAAACATCAATATCTAAGCCGTGGTTATCGTCGAAAAATGTATTCGAGTCAATTCTGTCCAGGGGCAATTTCAGACCTTGCATCAGGTTATTCTCACCACCGCGGCACCGTGCTGTTATATCAGGTGGAATTCCAGTACGAAATCCATTTGATTGAGGATGAAAAGTTCTCGTGTGAAGAATAGGAAATCGTAGATCGAAACAGTTATACTCACGGCTGGTTCTATGCGAAACACATTTTCGCGTGTGATACATACCACGTAATATATATTATTCTCTGGAATGTGACCACATACGTATGATGGCAGAACACCAATAAACTTGGAGGTTAAAACTTTTCAACGTCACAGTGAAAAGCTCATGGGTCAACGTGCTACGAGCATATATGCCTGGAGGGGGGTTCTTTTGTCCAGTGACCTGGTTAGACCCCTTCCACCAAACACCCTTTTCTCAACCCCAAGTCGGAGAGAATGTTCTCTGCCATAGGCACGTCCGGAGGCTAGAGCATCAACAATATTGCAAAACTTGAGCACGCGAAAATGATGAACGGAGAGACATGCAGAGGATCTGAATTTTCTTTGATCCCTATGTATGTACTACCCACGTACATAGGTATACCTGGAAATCTTCGCCGGTGTAGAGTACCTACCCTCGGGATCAGAGAAGAAATTTTGGAAATTGGAAATACTCTGGAAGGTACGGAACATTCTCGGAGTGCAATAACGATCGGAAATTTTAACGTCGTCGACATCGACGTGGTATCGCGAGAGGATGAGAAGGCTCCGGGCGAAGACAGGTGCGAGGAAGCAAGTTAACGAGGCGTAATGGTTGGTCACGAATTCCTTCGCAGCGATCGACCCGGAGGCAAGTGCTTCGCTGGACTTTGATCCAGGAGAACCGAGCGTCATGGAATTCTTACGGAAGCTACGACAGAGAAACCTGAAAGTTCTTAGAAGTTCCGATTAGTAAAAGGTAGGTATATGATTTATAGCCGAGTCCCGAGAGCCAGAGTTACAGCAAGTAAAACGTAGGGCAAAGTTTGTGCGACGAGTAGACGTGATGAAGCTACCCAGAAACAGAAGGAGATAGAGATTAAGCGTAAGGTAGATAGAAAATGTGTCTAGGGAGCAATTCATTACTCCGAAACATCCGTATACCTGTCTCCACCGAACTCAGGTCCTACCCCATACCAACTTTCTGAGTTCTTCTCTTTTGCCGGATCAATGATCAACTACTCACCAAGTGCCAAAGACCATCTAGACAGTCTGGACACGTTGAATACACTAAACTAAACGCCAGGATTTTGTCTCGCTTCGAATCATCTCTTCAGATTATTTCTCGCAGTAAGATCCGTTAAATTTTCACGCGATTTAATTAATCGATTCACGATCCGTCTCATTCCACCTATTACATATATACATCGGTACAGTATACACCTATCTTCAATAATCAAAACGCCAAGCACTTCAGCTTGCGGCGTTTATGCATTAACCTGTGTCGAGCTTGAGAACCGTGACGTTGAGCAACTATAGGGATCGATGTCCGAGCGTGGCAGACTCTCATTGATTACAACACGTGCCTTTGCTACGACGCCCTCTCTGCGATATATACAACCTTAGCCGAGCTCGCCGTGGAGGAACCTGAACCGCTATAGCATGTGGAGAAGAGTAGTGCGAATGAGAAGGACAGAGTTGAACCGACGTCGAGGCGAGCAGGAGTAGACATTCGCAGAGGTAATTGCATGTAAGCACACGGCTGGTGAAGGCTTCCGATGCCAATGTCAGTGTGGCGCTTGGAAATACGCCAATGATGTCTTGATTCTCGGTGTTCGGGTAGATTGATCAGAATTGGTTCCAAAATTGCGAGACTTTTGACTGTCATACTTTCTGCAAATGAAAATATTACTTTAGTAATATAATTACAACTTCGCTTGATGAGTATTATATCGTTGGAGCTTTGAAGAAAATATTGTTCTCTGATTAACCTTCGTGGATAATGGCACATAACGACTGTTTCAGATGCCCTGTGAGAGTGGAAAACAAATTCCGAGGCAAATGGGAAAACACAAAAGTTCTAATCTCTGAACCCGGGAAACTGCGATGCGTTTCTCTCGCGAAGCACTCGGCAGCTCTGCGAGGCGAGAGAAGTTGATTGCTGAGATTGGAGGTAGCCCATTACCTTGCCTCCGCGATACGTGACGCTGAAGTGATTTTATACACCGGCCTGCATTAGCACCGCGTCATTTACGCTAATTTCAAGCAGTTTATCTTTTATATCCGATTCCATATCTCGCCATATCGTTCCTACCACAATCCATTTTATACGGTCATGTTCGTCTATCCAAGCTCCCAGATCAAGTATTCATCCATCCAGCCATAATAATACACGAACACGATCGGATGAGAACGAGATGAGTTCAACTAGAGATTGCAAGATCAAAGAGCAAGAATACTTGAAGCATTCGCGGCGGAGGATCGTTAGCTGCAAAATTTCTGACATTGCGCTAATTGAGCGATCGGCGAAACGCTGATGAAAAAGAATCAATGAACGTGGTGGTTCATCGAACACGGAAGGAGCCATGATGGTAGGAAGAAAGGATGGTAGGACGTAGAGAAAGAGAGAGAGAGAGAGAGAGAGAGAATTCGAGAACAGGAGAGGCAGAGGCGAAAGGAGGAGTTAAACCCGGGGTCAGCTGATAGAAGGTGACCTTGGATCGATGAAGCTGCCCTTCGGCGATGCGTCCGTCTGACGGTCCGGTCCCGCTTGGTACTCAAGCGGGTCAACCACCAGCCAGCTTCATGTAATATCGAAGATAAGCGATTAATTTCTGCGCTGTCTGGGCGTGCTGGACTCTTCTAGTCTCTGGTAAAGGTCGGGGGACGTTCGCCAAGGTTCGATGACTTCCGATGTCAACGACTTTCACCTCAATCTCTTCGCGGAACTTTATCGGGATTGAATTTCAGCCACTTTCCGAATACGGGTGAACGAGGAAACAATCTTGGAGCACAACGAGTTGCGTTAATTATTACAACAATGGCTTATGAACACGCTGGTTACTCGTTGTGGCTTTGATTACTCTACAATTATATTAGTAGGTAGGCATTGCTGGTTAGCAGAACTACGCACTTTTGTAGAACTTACGTCATATGGTTATAAAACATTCTCACTATCTAACAACACTCTTAAATCAGCTTTACCCTTTACGTTCAATTCATTTTCTTATTTCACGTTTTATCTGAAGTCGTTTCACAAAATCCCCTGTATTGGATATTTGAAGGAGAATAATGGAGTTTTTAACTTCTTTCGAGTTCTACTGAACCCGTAGAGTATTGTGAACTGAAATATAGGAGTCTCACCGTAGCGTCCAAGATTACCCGTCAGCAGGTACTGAGGTAGTTTGTGGTATTGTTATTTGTACTCTAGTTGTAATTCCTGTACTGACTTGTTGACATAAATGAAGTATTCTATTCCATTCTATTCTATGCAGTTAGAACAACTCTGTAAGAAATCTATCGAAGCTATGGCACGAAAGTTGTCGCCGATGTCTCATCGACCCGTCGACCACTCAACGGCACACTGGCCAGGTGAGCAGAGCTAAAGGCAGGCAATTTTCTAGGTAAGTGAAATCGCTAGATTGAATTTGATAAGTTTGAAACAAAAAGTAATATCGTGATCTAAACCATAACGATTCTTGACAAGAAGGTGATAAAAATTATTCAGATATTGTGAAGTCTAGCGTTGTCGTGCAATTACCATCCCTACCGAATTAACAAGGCTTCTTTGAAAACTGGAAGCACGCGTCGAAGGTAGCACTCCATCCAATTTTTACCTGGGGATCAACGGCAACCGAACGAGTATAATTTATTCTGAGAAAAGTTGGTCGCTGCCGTTGCAATTACCCGACATCGCCTGCAGCCGACTACCTACATGGCGCGAGTAGCAGGCGACGGGCAATATCAATGTAGCGGATATATGCACGTATCATTATCCCCGGGAAGTCTGTGGTTCGTTTTTGAGAGAGGAGCCAAACTGTAGGCACTGCATATAGCCAGCATCCGATACCCTTCAATCTTCTTTTATGTGCCAACATTCTTATATACGCATGAAATGATACCAGAAGTTTGTTAAATCTGACGTTGCGTGCGAAACGAAATGGCAACTCTGCGAAAATAGATCGGTTCAATGACATTGCGGGACACTGATGCACTCGACGAGTCTCTCGCGATTCAATCGGCAGTCGCTTTCTTTGAATTGTCAAAGTAAGACGAAAGTAGATCGGTAAGCCAATAGGGTCTGAAAAGATGCAAGGAAACAGATAAACTGAAAGAGAGAAAAGGGAGAGAGCAAGGAATGATAAGCAGACGCAATCGCTCTTCAGTAAATCCGGCTCTATAGTTCACTGATCGTGAGTATCGGGCAACTGGTACAGGGACGAATTTACGAAGAGGACCACCGCGGAAGATTGCCAAAGCGATTTGAGAGGAGTTAAACTTTTTCTACTGCTGTTAAAAGGATCCTGAGCACTCGCGAAGGTCTGCGTGATGGTCCGGACTGTGGGGTGCATAAAATATCAAAGATATGTACTTATGGACTCGCTTCGGCACGGAACCAAGTTCGATTGAAACGTGCTACTCCTCCTTTTTCTTGATTTTCCACCTACTCATGTATTTGATGCCCTCGAAGGCTTTCGGTGTATCTCGAGTATATTTGGGAATGTATTTTCTTCTTCCAATCTACATAATCAACCTGAGGGCAAACGGGCAGATTTGAACTATTGGCTGCAATCTATACATTATTTTATCAATCTACGGATACTTGCGTGGTGTGGCGCTTTATGCATTTCTTCCATTACTTGATTTGATTCCAGCCCAGCTCGGATGATAGTGCAACATCGTTTTCATGCCGAGTACCCTTGAGAGCTGCCAACCCTATTTGCATCGGGGGCTGAACTCATCTGGCGTGAAAGCGAGTCTGTAATAACGTCAACTTCTGAAATGCAATCAAATCTATAGTATTTCAAGTATATATATACATCATTATCCCGAGTGCATAAGTTGCACGTCACAAATCATTAGACTCACATCTAGCGATATGGCAATTTACCATTTCTAACATTGAGCTGGTGACTCTCGTCATCCTATTCATATGCTGAATTGTTGAAAAAAGAATTCTTCTGGGATAAGGATGAGAGTACCATTCTCAAATAATCTCAATGTCTCTTGATCGAAGGTATATAGCAGACCGCGGAACAATCGATCACAGTGTAACGATTATTTCACTAGATTCTATAGCAACTTGACGTTTCTCTCTAGACAAAGTAGATTCAAGCTGTTCTATATGCAGATTCCTAAGTTATACCCAGGTAGGCGGAGCTCACCGTATCCACTGACGTATGTATACATATATGTGCCCACGAACAGTTGGAGTGATCGAAATGAGAGAGACGCCAATGGCAGTACCGGCACCTAACTGCTATAAATCTTCCTCCCAATTTGGGCGGTCGTGACGTATCTGCCAATACGGTCGTGTTCCGTAAACGTTATGCAAATTCGCGGATTTGTGTGATCACGTGTGGACCACGTGTGTTGCGCTAGCAGTATGACCCGGGTTTGTGAAAATATCAACATACCTGGTATACGTATTGGAGGACATTTTTCATGAGCATAGCTCGACGTTGACATTGATCCCAATGACGGGAGATATAGCCTTTTTTCAATCAATCCCCGCCGAGAATTTCTCCTGTATTCGCGCACATACAAAATTACAACTTCGACCTATGTTTCTTGAGGCTGCAAAGCACAGAGATTTAGACCCTTCATTATTTCAGCCTTTAGCTAATCGAAAGCAATTATCGAAATTTAAAATAAAGTCTCCGCTTATAACACTGCACATGACTGAAAGAGAGCAGGGGTTAATGTCTTATGAAAGTATATACGCTATATATTCTTCAGGAACAAAGTAATAAATGTTATGTACCCGCTTGTGAACATCCACATCGGTACATGACGCAATTTCACGTCCATAGTTAGTTACGTAGAATGACTCTTTGAGTTATTATCTTACTTCCAGTTTATCGCAAAGGAGAAAATTCCATTGCATGAATTTCACAAAACTAACTGTCAGAACGCGCATCGTTGGATTACCGTTGAAAAAATTAACGATATTAAAAACATTATTTTACTTTCCTAACGGTAAAATGTTTGCGTTTTAGCCTTGCACGTAATTGCCAACGGTTAGTGAAAAGCATTCAGGAACAGTTTAATACAGCAAACCTGACAGTATGACGGTTTCTGCTCGAAATAGCACGAGAGCGCACAATCGTAATGCTCGGAAATCAGAATGGAGGTTGAAAGGCTACGGGTCCACGTCTTCCTCCATTTCCTGGCGAAGACCTCATCGGTATGCTCTTGAAATAATTATCAAGAGTAAGGAGGGTCAGAGTTCACTGGCCTCTTTACAACTGCACTATACCTGCTTCGTTTAATCAAAATAAAACAAACGGCCTTTACTCCTCGAATCACTTGGTTCCTAATTCAATCAATTGGAGTGCTATTTGAAATGAAAAAATTCCGTACCATCCACAAACTTCGAACTGGCAGCTGTGTCCCCTCTGCAAAACCTTGCATAAGTACCGTGGAGCACTTCGACCAACAACAAACTCACGTGAAAAATAGCTCGAATACATGACGATAAAGAAGTTTTTCATTTTGCAAAAATAATTAACGTTACATTCGAGTGCACGGAATACATATATATGCACTTTTCTTTTAACTTTGCCTCTTCGTTTCACTAACTTCAGCGATCTCGTCAATTACGTAATGACTGAGGGCTGCTTTGGAGCCTTGAAGTTTCTCCAAGTTTCTCTGGTTCGTAGTTCGGCTTCAGAAACTGCACATCGGTCGGGTTGACTATATTTGACCGCCGGAGTGTGGGGGATCCTTCATTCCGGTGACGCAAGGAAAATAATAAAATAAATACCGAAACTTAATTAGCTGAAAATTTACTAGATCAGTAGTTTTATTATGTTTCTATACAACACGAATTCTATGACCATAGTGAACGTGGAAGTATGCTTTGCCAAGGAGTTGCGGCACGTGTCCAAAATATATTTCTGGTCGATTGATTCTCCCTTTCTCAAAGGGAAGAAAGTCGAGAAGATTAAAGAAACATTTTCGTTCTTTCAAAACGTTCGAGAGACTCTTAAAAGGGGTAGCCAAAAAACGGCGGAGTTCTTTGCGTACGAAAAATTTAAAGTTCAAACGTGGAAACTCCCGGCAGTAACGTAGCGTGGTTTTCCCTGATCTCGATTCACTCTTTCCAGAGAAACGATTTCTTCTTCTTTTTTCTCTTCTTCTTCTTCTTCTCTCAATCTTTGCATCGGAACGGCAAGGGTGGGTTCCCTCAGCCTATCCATATTTCGAGCTTCTACACGCGGTGAGACTCGCATGGGACCACTTGACTTTAGAGGCACGTAACGCCTGCCCGAAAGACCGTGGGCCTGGCCTCACTACGTACGCTCGTCACGCCTTCAGTCCAGTTTCCCTCATCCTACTTCTCTGCGTTCTCCTCGTTCTCAGCTCCTTTTTTTCATCCCATCGCAAAATAATCCTTCGCGAGTTTACAACGCTATCACATACCTGGCTGACTGGCTCTTCCAACTTACGAGGTTGTCGCGCGCCCCTTTGTTACCCTCTTCAAACTCGCACCGCAGGTTAGCTTCGGTCACTATATGTGTCCATTCCTCTGGATTTACACCGCACACTGAATTATCCTCATTAACGGCTGGTTGAAGAGTTTTCTGATGACCATAGAAATCTTATCTCAGAATTTCACCCATGAATGTTGACCAGGGCCAAACCAAAAGGTCAATTTATTGGAAGGATGATCAAGCAAAGACTAAGAACGAATTACTTCCGTGGAAATTTGTTATACCAAAGGGAGATCAAAGTCGTGAATGAAAGTTTGAGGCGAAAGAACTAGGTAAAACCTGGCCTGCTATTATATTCGACAGTGGTCACTTGTTCGTTTTTTTTTTTTTCATTTTGTCGTTTTTTTTTTTTGCTGGCCTCGAGTTACCGCCTCTTAATTTCGAAAACAGAGCTTTCAAGACTTAATGCTGGCCTCGAGTAGAGAAACTACAGTGTAATTCACGATGTAAAGGAGGGAGGCTTCGGAAGCAAAGAAAGGAGGAAAGAACCGAGGGATCAGGAAATAAAGAAAGGTTGAAGTTTCGGTAGGGAGAAACTCAAAAAAAAAAAAGGAGCAAAAGTACGACGTTCCTTGGCCAAACGCTACTCCACGTTAAGGCTGAAGGATCACCGCGAAGTCGGCTCGCACCTTTCGTAAAAAAGGTATAGAATATAAGCAGGAGGAAAACAGAGGGTTCAAATAAAAGCGTTTTAGGGAAAACCTGGTATTATTCATTCCGTTCCTTTATATCCTGACATGACGTGATATTATGCTGGCCGGCTTATCAACTTCAGGATTCTATCAAATTTCCTAATCAAACAATCAACCGGCTCCAATACGCACCTGCGTAATTATTAAATTCCTATTTCCACTCAGTGAAGAAAGTTGGAGCGGAAAAAGGCGATAGCGAGAAAATGAGGAATCGATTCCTTTCCCCCTATCGCAGACTGACGCGTTCCCAGCTCCCGGGAAATAACTGGTTTTGACCCAAACTCATTAAACGGATCGTTCCCTCCGTAGCTGGATTTTGCACCCACCCAAGCGAGTGACAAATCCGTCGGAAAGAAACATCATCTCCGAAAATAGAATCGACACGGTCAACAGGATTTATTACCGGGCTTCATATTATTCGACCGATCGTTTCACTGCTCGTGGTAGTTTCCCACTGGGCTGGACCAGAATTAATAATTAGATAGCTACCCGTTACCTGTTACCCGTTATCCGTTACCCGTTACCCATCAACCGACAGAGGAAAAGCTAGCAGAAGTTTCCCACAATCGACTCGACGAATTATCGCTAAGCAAATTGATTGTAGGCCGCAGTACATTGGCTAATCGTAAATCATGTTTATCTCGGGCATTCACTGGGTACTGATGTTTCCATTAGTAATAGGAAATTAGATTACCGCTACTGTAATGAATCCTCCATTGACACGAAGAAGACACTTCCGTATCGCTTCGTGATGCATCCATACCGATGCATCTGTCACTCCTCTTATGAATGTTGATTGTGTGCAAATACCCGTGCTATATGTCATAGGAACTAATCCAACTATGATAAGGTTTAGCGAGGTACTTTTCTATACTTTACATAAAATCGCTCTCATTTTTCTCTTCCCGTTCTAGTTTGCGAGCCCTAACCGCTTCGCTTCTTCATAATGGGATAAACATTTCTTGTACAATTCTTTCCATCAAACTATTCATCTTCCATACACCAATGGCTGGTTCTAGTCGCTAGAAATTGTTCGTCTGAATTTAATGCCTCAATATTTATACATACATTTGTACCTTTCAGGAGTATTATAAACAGCAGCCTTATGCAGCGTATAATACAGATCCTAGACAATAGAGTTGCCGGTAGTCTGTAGAAGGGCCAGAGAGAAATCATCTCTGCAAACATCAGGGTTCGATCCAGACTTGTTTGCACCACTGCATTTGGTGCAGACACTCGCGAGTGTAATCCAACTGGGATATATACACGCGGTGCAGATGTTTGCTCCTTATTTCAATGCTTTTCGTTGATTACGACAATCTTCTTGGAGCATTGTCATCTAAATTTGTTTTTCGGGTTTATCGTGAAATTTCGCTTGGTAAATATTTGAGATTAGAAAAGGTCTTCTTTTTGTAAGCGAGAGGAAAATAAATAAAAAGCAGACACTCTCCATCTGACCTCGTTGGCCTATTGACCTTCTTTTTTGTCTTCTCTCAAAAGTAATTTCGGAAGCCACCGCGCAGCTAGGGGTTCGTAACAAAACGATGGCAAATTACGGACAGACACGCGGCGCTGACGGGAACACAAACTACATATACCCGTCCAACCAACTAAGGGTGAAGTGGACAAGACTTGGAGTGACGCGACGGAGTACCCTCAACAAAGTCCTCCTCGGTCTCCTCGAAGAGCTCCTCGTGGGCGCGTCCACCTCGTGAAGAGAAACCGGGGCTTTTCGCAATGTGAGAAGAGACAAAAACGTTTCTCCCCGCTTAGTTAATTCCCTTGTGTTCTTGTCCTCGCTAATAACGGCATCATTTATCGCACACCCCTTTTTTCTGACCGGCCTGTTTGCCTTGCTTTCGACAAACTTCACCCCGCATGTATACCTACATACAGCCACGGACATTTCTCTCCGAGTAATCGTTTCCTTGACTTGCTCGACGTAATACGATACGGTTCTTATGCTATGACCTTGCGAAATATGGCTTGGTCTGTAAGAAATGAAACATTTTACCGTATTTGCCCGCGGGACCCTAAAGCCAGGTACAATTCTGGTATAAAATTAAATACGTCCGGAAACCGCTCATTTGCACGATTATACGTGTGCTGATATATGTATATAGCTACCGTGGAAAACCTTGGATTGAAACGATTTAATTACCGTTCAACAATTTCTCACCACTTAATATCTTGCTATAGAGGAACCCGCCGACAGCCGTTCACCTACGAATGGCAATAAATATAGTCTTGTTTCAGTCACATTACAAGAGACCCTTACAACCTCGCCATTTGTCTTCCGTATAAATTAAGATGGGATACAGCAAAGCTACATGTAGGAATGCCGGGTAGTCGAGGCTGTTTTGTTATAACAGATGACGATCGCGGAACACGGAAGACCCAACAGGTTGTCGACTCGGATGAGGGGAGACAAAGACAGCTAAGGGTCATCAGCATCAACTGCATACCGCGCTGACCTGCAAGACGATCTTGCACGTTCCTCGAACCGAACCTGAGGCGTTCGATTATGCTCGAAAATTGCTTTGGTTTCATTGTACTTTTCATCCTATTCTTCCTTTCTAATTAAGTACCATACGTATAACGATCAGAATAGCAACAAAAGGATAAATCTCTCGTTTAATTCAATCACATATGAAAAAATAAGATGGCCTTCGAAGCGATCAAAAAATGAAAAACAATTCTGAATATAGTTGTACTGGCCTAAGCTCAGCCGTCCAATTCTTTGTGGTAGATCTGAAGGATTTTCAGTTCAGTGATTCATTTTAACACCCAGCTACGCTTTTATGGTCTACCAGCTATGTCTCCGTAAGGTTTTGGCTGATGCAACAAAAGGCACGATGATTGCCTCCACGGAAAGTGGATTTACCAAATTTCTTCTTTGAACTATAACTTCAGGACATTGTGTCGTTAAGGAAATAAGGGTGCCATTGAAAATCCGGTTGTTCGCTCGAAAGAAGTTCGAATCTACTGAAGACAAAGTAGTTTGTTCTCGAAGCGAAGTCGAGGCTACATATTTGGTAAGCAAATAGACAGAAGCTGTGTTCAAGTATCGAGAGAGAAAGAGGAGTACGGAGCAGACGAACGAGAAAGAGAAAAATGAGAATAAAAAGGAGAAGAGAAAAGGCACAACGGACGCACGGCCCAACGGCGAAGGTCGCTAAGTAGAATTCTGGTTCGCGAACTGTTTATGTAAACGACAGTTCCCAAGAGTCTTGCACGCGCGCTTTTGCTTATATTTCCGACATTTTGTGTATATTACCATGGTATTCAGGTGACATATTTCCGCGCCTACGCTGCCCCCAACCAACTTAACTTAACTTCAGTCTAGGTGCTTTGCTTCGCATTTTTTACCCCCTTTTCAGTATTGAGATGTCCATTTTTTATTTCACCGCAAGAGATATGAGTTTGAATATTTTATGCTTACGACCAACCTGCAAGCAACCCAAAATGACAATTCGATTTTTATTCCCTAAACCCATAACGATTTCCATGGATATGTTTGCGTATATGACAAGAGCGGTTAGCTCCGCATACATGCATCACTAAACGACTTTACCGGTTACTTCACTTACCACTAACGTAAGGTGCCATTTCTTAACTCACGATACTACCACGCCATTTAACTACTGGCAGCATAAAGCTTATTCTCTTTACTAGTGTACAGGTAAAAGTCACGCGAATCCGCGTAGAAAAAACACATCCGGTCTACAGAGGCTAAAACATGCAATCATGCGGGTATACTTCAAGCCTCGTTTAATAACGTCTTATGCTTCGTTATTTTCTCGCTCTAATGAGTGGCGGTATTTCAGCATTGAAATACTCAAGATTAAAGCGGTCAGTCGACACAGCAATCCATAGCCTGCCAATTGACAATCGAGAAACCCGTTTAATCGTTCGCGTATTCTTGCTATCACGTATATCACTCACATCTGCGCTTGAACATTATTGCGCTAATAACACAGCCGTATAGGTAATTTCAGGAGATCACCATTCCTCTTGAGCTTAGTCCCGGTATAAATATTGCGATAACTTGTTAACAACTTGTAAATTTGTCTCATAATTTACGAAGTCATATTGTTGTTCATAACTCATGTCGCACGATTACGATCAATAATTAATTGCACACTAGTAGATATTTATACTCTGAACCATTACCCGCTCTGTCGAGATAACAAATATGCATCTTATTACATGATATCAATACTAATATCGTTTTTATTGTTACAATTGGGTCTGGACTTTATTAGTACACCAAAAATGGCCTACATATCAAGCTTGATTTAATTACAATCCTTAAAACATTCATGTGATTGGATAAGCGCAGACGTACATATAACTTCCGAGGTGCATGTAGTCGTAGAGGGAGGTTGAGGGAAATTCTGACGAGCGCACGCATGTATATTGCTTCATGAATGCTCTGGCAAAGAGGCATGGGGATGGAGAGTGAGGCTTGGTGGTATAGTAGCTGCTCTGTGATTACGTTAACGCGGAAGGTACTCTGCGTATATAACCACAGTATCACGGGGATGGCATGCCAGGAACGCTAGACACATACCTATCCAATCTAAATATATATGTATGTATATATATATATATATACATATAGATGTATATTTCACTCGGTTAAATTCATGACCCATGTCCACGAAAGATGGAGGATTGTGGTTAACCGTGCAGGTTGATTACGTTCAAGTCGATAGCAGATCGTGTGATATATATATGAAGCATATGATGCAAGTATATAATACATTGGTCCATGTATAATACATGACGTACCACATAGGTGTACCCTGTGAAAAATAGCGCGCTTCGATTCCCGTCACGATTTAGTTCGCTACAATTGGATGGAAGCGGTGCCCGGCGTAAACGCGGAACGACAGCGCACGGATGAGAAGGGCCTCGGGGAGATTTTAGCCTGGAACCAGGTTTTACGCGCTAGTATGACGCAAACCGCGGCAAATAGTGGGGAATAAGGTGAAAGCTAAAGGGAATGAAAAAGGAGAGAAGGTCACGTGAAGAGGGCCGAGTTTTTCCAGTTAGGGGTGAAATATTACCTACCGTTACCTACGTCATTGCCAGCCAACACCCGAAAGAGAGCTTTCTTTCGGGCCTTCTCCCTCAATCTCCTGATGGCACAATTTCCTTCGCCTTCGTGAACGACCGGCCAATATTTATTTCTGTATCTTTTCGAGGCTTTCTCCATTATGTCCTATTTCTATTAGTCGTTTCTTATGGCCGATACGCTATTTTATCCCAATCCAACGCCTATATACCTGCCTGCTTCGACCAAAACCGTATTGTCCCAGATCCGCGAAGAGAAGCCGACCCTTAGCTTCCGAATATTTTATTATTTCATCGACCGCGATTTACTCCAATGTATTTTATACCCCGCTAAATTAATTTACGAAAAATCTATAATTTGGTGGGGATTGGTACCTATTTGAGAATTAATTCTGAAGCCAGTCGTAGCTATATAAGTATCATAATTATACGGTATAATCATGTTGAAACAATTGGTCTCGCGGTTAGACGCGTGGTCGGATTCAACTCAGAGCGTCGCGACGGTATTCATCCGTGGCAAGGGGTGATTCCCACCTTAGGACGTTGTGCGATGGCGCGGAAAATTAATTAAGCACTTGGGTAATTATGAAACCGCGAAATAGTGAGTGGCAGCGGGACGTCCGTATACGAGGCGCAAGGTACGGTCATGGTACATGCATCTAATTACGTGAAATTGCGATGTAATTTAATAACGTTTCACTTCACGCAGATCCGGGGCTATATGCGGACTGCAGATTGAAACGTGCAAATCTGTATGAATAATAGCGAGACTGCTGTAGCAACTCAATTTACCTACGAAAAGAACTAATCTCATTATATTCTAATTTCGATTGATATGACGAATGCATATTGAATTTGAGAGGAACTATCTGCCAGTACAGCTATGCCACAATTTTGTGAGATTCATTTCACGTTAGCGTCCTGTGAGCAAATTTTCAAAATGAAATTTACACCATATTCGCTATGTGCGTCAAGACATATGCAGCGCCACGAGTGACGAAAAATCGCACAAGCGATAGGAACAGGATTTGGTTTGATTGGGTAGAATTTCTAGGCGCGTATATACGATTCGAAACTGGCCTATACAAGTGCTGGATTTTTCCGACCAAAAATGTTATTTACCGTCACTGCGAGCGCTGGCGTCGAAACCCGAAGCCTCTCGATGTCATGCACACAGCGAATAAAGGCGAGAGCGCGTAGAACTGTAGGACGACGGCCTTCAAGATTCCCATTTCATGAGAAAACTGTTCCACTTTTTGTCAGTATAAGATGTGAAATCTAAACCAAGCAAAGACACGGGCCTCGCAGGTGGCTGGATGACGGACGTATATTGCTTTGCGTTATGGGAACTCCTGCCAACGGATACGTCATTTTACATCACATCCTGTTTCAAGTTTCCTGATATAACCGCGTGCTGCACGAAACTGCACGCGTATCCTGCGCAATCTTGAGCTATTTTAAAATCGTGATGTCGCCATTGCTTATACCCGCGACCACTTTTATTCAAGATTTCAAGATCGATATGCCTAGTAATTATGAAAATCGCTTCTCATTTGTTTGGATATTTCAAAAATCTGCCTAATTCCGTTTAACCGTAGTGGGAAATCCGTGTTTAAAATTTGTGTGCTCATTTCGGTTAATACTTTTTGATGAATTAAAAGTTTACCGAAAGGTCGTTGGTTGAACCATTCGTATTACCAATTCGCGGAGGGGTCATTATACTAATTTGACGAAGGGCTGCCTAATTAATGAGCACATTCCAAAACCCATACCTACGTTAAATAATTTGCTTCGAATTTCTCTCAGCTCGCAATGCTAATTGGCTCGAACTAAACAGGAAAACTAGTGCAAATGGTTACATGCTCCGGGCGAACACACCTAGCTGCATGCATCTTCGTCTCGCAAATGTTATTAGCAAAACATGATTGGAGTTTAGCTGGTTACTATAGCTGGTACCTCGTGATATTATCTCCAGGGATTATGCCATTAGGGGAAGTTCATCGATCGATATGGATATTCAATATTAAAGGCATATAGGATGCATGGCGAGGTGTGAGCTTCTGGAGTATGTATACAAGAGTTGTGGCTCTGGCTAGTACTCTCTATGAAGCATATACATATTAAATATCTGAATATATGAGTACCTTCATGGCTATCACCGGCGAGGTAAGAGTATAAGACTGCGCTTACGACTTTGTGGAAGCCCTTTCAATCTTTCGCGAAACACGAACCGTTACTTTAACTTTTTTAGAAACATGCCCTTCGGCTTGGCTTTCAATCATCGTCACTTCACGTCTTTACGACATGCGACTGACCGGTTGTAGTGAGCAAACGCGAGAAATGAGCGAGCAGCGTTGTGCTCGAGTACTACAGGGGAGAAATTTTTCCTTTCCTTTTTGTTTTTTCACATTTTCATCGACATTTTCCTGTCGGTGCGACACGGCGGGTTGTCAGCTTTGTTAAAACGACTATTAGCAATTGAGTGCGATGATGGTTTCAGGCGATACTTGAGCCAAATTATGTTTGTCTGGGTTAAGTTCTGCGGTAATAATGCCTAATTAGCGAGCGACTCTTTCACGAGCCTCCCTGCACGTACGTAAGGTACTTACCTACGTACGTTAGTCGAGCCTTAATTAAGCTTTGTTGGAACGATAAAATTTCTAGCCTTACGGCGGTAAGATGGTACGAGGAAACCAGTCCGCAAACTTTCGAAAGCCTTAACAGCTCCCTAATTCATAGCCTCAGGGTTGAGATGTTGCAAGTGCATTAGCGAATCGCGGATGGATGTCAGAAAATCGTACCTTGTCTAATGGTTACCGGCTACTAGTTACCGGCTACAGGAAGTCGGATGTAAATGGGGTTCAGAAATTAATTTATGCAAATACCGCGTAATCGAACTTGTGATTAAATTGTTCGTCTTGTTAAAAACGAATATTTTTCTTAATGCGAAAGATATATTATCAAAATGTACGATTATGAAAATAATCAAGGCTAAGTAGAAAAAGAAAAAAAAACGAAAGAAGATGAAAAGATTGGAATGCTTTTTGCAAAGTAACGTTCCTCGCATAACTTCATTTAAAAATACCTTCTCGCACCAGATTTGGTTGTTTTATACGATATCTGCCTGTCCCGGGCAATGAAAGCCTAAAAATTCCTTGCCCCGAGGGTAAATTAATTCGATAAATATTTGACGCTTCAGATTAATCGGAAATTTAAACCTCGATGCCGTGAAATAGCGAGCGTCGCTCGGGTGACAGTGGAGGTTGGAGAAGCTCGCGCTGGGATGCGAGTTGGTAGGGACAAATCTAATTTGTCACCCTAAACGTTTTCGCGAAATAATACTTTATGCGAGAAACATTAAAAGCGGCCACCGACGCGCTCTAAAATAAATTGCAAACATTAGAATAATTCGATCAAGCATCCCTGTCGCGTGCTTTACCTAACAGTTTTGGCCCTCGACCTTCTATATTTCCTTTACCATGCACACCCTCGAACTCCTCGTACCCTTTTTCAACGAAGTTACCCGGTCATATTTGAAATGGAAATTCTATCTCGCTTCATTTTGAATCTGGAAAATTCTCCCTTTGAAGTCCTCATTAGTCACAAATATATAGTAGATTTTCAATAGAGCGAAATTATGAAATACCCCGATACATAAAATACATATTACCTGTACATGAGAATTAAAAAAATAGCTCGTACATTATTTATAGTTATTCTGCAAATTGAGAAATGCTTGTTGTAAAACGGTGCAGAAACATTTCCGAATGATTTAGTTGAAATAATTGAAGAAAATTCTTGCTAATTACTGTCGTACTTCGTCTGCCCAAGCTCTTGAATGAAATGGTTAGAGTTTCCATCATACAAGAGCTTGCATCCACTCCGGTACCGGGTTTTTCTTGTATTTTTTGCTGCTTGTTTTTTACTTATTTTTTTCTTTTTTTATATATAATTTGAAAGGATTCATATGGCTGCCTGACAACGCCCTATTGAGATTCCACATGAGTTACTAGCCACAAACTAACCAGACGTTCCAGCATCCACCATCATCTCTTCGTGCGTATTCATTCCGCACTTCAGTTTCTGTGCAATGTGTTGTTGGGCTCAGACTTCAGTGATGCTCATTTTATTGCCAAGTTAAAGTGGATGCGTGAAACTTATGCATTTTTGCATGTATACGGATTTCCATATGCGTACGTAGTACATACATAGGTATAGTACCTACGTCTATAGCCATTCAATAAACAGACTTGAATGCCATCCACTCGAGAACGAATTAAATGCTGCATAATTCTATCCATAATTTCATGCAAGCCAAAGCCTCATGGAGTTCTAAAGGGTGCTTAGACTCCGACAGAAAGACCATTCTCATAGGAAAATAATTGTACCTAGAACTCTAAGGTAATTGTGATAATTCATCCAGCAATCAGCCGCCACTTGCTATTCCGATATGCTGAGCGATTCACAACCATCCACTTCCGTACCAAGCGTGTCCATAATAACGTCACTAAGTTTTCTGTAACGGTTCAAAGAAGATAACATAAGGACGATAATGGGTATATACTTCAACCCAGAATTAAATACCGAAATAATACAATAGAAGTAAATCCAGAATTCGTGAATAACGGGTCCGAAATTAATGGACAACTCTCGACTTTGGAGGGTAGGGTATACGCGCATTATACCTTTGACGTATATGAAGGTCCCGCATATTTGAGGTCTCTAACACCCTAAACCCAATTGGACAGAGGAACACCAACATCACTATAGTATTGTGTGCCCAGTGTAGCGGCGTATAACCGGAGTTGTGAAACTGTTATTGATCTCCAGTTAATCCCAGTAGTGTATCGTAGATACCTGGTACAATAACTATTATTAGAGATAACACTGATCAAGCTATTGGTAACAAGGATGCAGGGCAGACAATACCGGATTGTGTCGTATAGAATGGGGAAGCAGATATCACTGCCGAGAGGGAGTGGCATATAGTTGGGCATTTTAGCTAACTAACAATTGCAAAATCGTACGACATAACCGTGGGTGGCAATAAAATACACACACATATACACATGCGTATATGCATGCACGCGTATTTAGACAGACATATTGTCTGCTCGTGCTGCACTGTGTATTATCTTTGTCGGCACTCTGCGAGGCTATACCAAACCATCCCTTTGTCCTGCCGGTGGTCGAGGTTTCACACGGTAATTGAATAAATATTCATTAGTATAATTAGCACGCATACGAGCCACTTCATAAATGATAATAAGCCCGTAATTGTTCTTGGACTTGCGTATTTGCGCCGTTCCGACGAAAACGACTGCCCACGAGGAAAGAAGCTTATCGGAAAACAATTGGCAGAGAAACTGAAGTTGGCAGGAAACTGTCGCGTTAGTTCTAAAAGGAAGCATTTCTAACCCTTGAAAACAATCCCTCTCGCAGGCACTTTGTTTCCATGTGCCTGTTTTCTTTAGTCTTTGTTTTCATCCTTTCAGTGTTCATTTTCTTTTTCTTATTCTTCTTCGTTTTATTTCCGCTATATTTTTTCACGCTTTTACTTCACTCTCTCGGTTTTCGGATTTCACGAGAAAGCCAAAATATCAACGAGACGTTCCTACGCTCTCTTGGGATTTAGCAAAAGGATTTGTGACGTTCGAAGGTTCGCCCACTTGGCCTCGATGTCAGCAACAGTTTGCCGCCGACATCGCGACGTCGGTTGGTGTCGATGAAAGGAAAAGAAAATGAAAAGGTCAGGCATCAGGGATTTCATTTGACACCCAGGCTCAGAAGGCGCCTTGACACGAGTTCATTTTATCTTCGAACCTCAACCCTGCTACTAAAATAAAGAATAGATAAAAAGAAAATCAATAACGATATTCACGGTGCGATCCTTGCAGCGATTATATCGGCTTTTTTCCGAGGATATTGGCAAGCAGCTACCTTACCGTCTTCAATTAATTGCACCCTGTTACAATAATTTTGTTTGAAACAATCGAGTGTCGTTGATATCGTGGCACAGCCCGAAGGGTCGATACGGTGAGCATAACTCAATCCCAAGAAGAAGCTTTCCTTGTCCTGTTCAATGTATTTCAGGCTTTTCCATGCCGTCACCCAAAGGGAAGCATCAGTACTCTGGAAGTGTAGTTAATTTTTTTGAAAACCAATGGAAGATGGACGTAATTAGGTGATATCTTTCCAAGTTTGCCTGCCGAATGAACGTATACATGAGAAGTAGCTGTATTCGAATGCTTATAAATGAATAAAATTTTCATGCACCAAAAAAGTAGAAACCATTTTCCACTGGTATAGCCAGATATCTGATGAATAAATCACATGTCCAGAAGCTTATCATATGGAGGGCTGATGAATTAATTTACCAACTACGCTGTTTAATTGTATACGTGTAACGAATTTCTACCCGACTAACACATCCTTGGGGTTCTGGCAAAGAGTTGGATCGACGCAAATATACGCCGTGGAATGCTTATGAAGCTAGCACCGTGTCCTTATTAAACAGAATTCCAATTACCAGGCTTTTCATGGAACTAGCGCGGAGTTTATCCCACGGAATCGTGTATACATTTAATCGCAGTATGCGGAAAATCACTGCCTGCTGCATATGCAGACGGAACATTTATCGCGTTTTGTCCTATGCAATTAGGATTCAATATCGTTGTATATAAAATTATGGATTTGCTTCACGATTTCAAACTAATACGATATGCAATTCATGCAAATTTCATCCTAAGAATTTCAGGTATAATCGAATAGATTTGTTGAATTTTTTCACCTCATGTGTGAACTCCATAATTATTGAAGCTCTGGGAATAGCGAAAGACATATTTCAACGTCCACATCCCATTTGAAATCTGGCTTCAATTAAAAATTGAATCTAAATGTTAAGGATCGATATCTAGGATGGAATTAACTGTGTCAAATCCACTTATTCCACACGAGCCAATAGCAGGCTTCATGATATCACGAGATGTATAAATGAACTAGCACAATTCATCGGTGATAGTCTGACAATAGCTCTCAATCGGTCATAATTAAGCTAATTAAGCCCGTCGAATCAGACCTAGTTATTCAAACATCAGTATGACTTAATCCGGCTAACTATTATACTTGCTACGGAATTTCAAGTGAAAATTTCTCAAGTATTACGCGTACTTGTAAAATCAGCATCAGACTGGTTCCCTACTTTCGTTGACAAAAGTGAAGAAGCTCGATCTGCCGGCCGAACAATTTTTATATATTTTCGTGTGATTCCCGGCTGCTTGAAGTCCTTCATCTTAACAAGTTTGAGATGATGAGGTGCGTTAAGTTTGCACTAATTAGAAATACGACAGAATGACTTTCATACATGTACTCGGCGAATAATCGACTGCCTCGACGCGGACACTGTATATTTTCGGAATTTTATTTCTTTGTGTATTTTCGTATTCCGAAAACTAATAGTGAAAGCTTTGAAACTATAGAAAAATGAAGACCTCCGGGAATCGAAAAATATACGGAGCTTACGTCTCAGTTTGATTTTAAACCGACATTGGAACAAATTCCATATACCAACCCGTCGACAACCACCGTGAAGGTGAAGGCGCTTGGTACCACGAAGGGCTGCAGTAACTCTTTTCTAATTAAAAATAACTGCAATGTTAGGTGCATACTCTTGTATTTCCAACACGTATCTCCAAAAGTATCTCACTTTTGGCAGTTTTGCCGAAGAGTAAGAGAGGCTCGCGTGTTATAGAGGAAATGATGCGAACGTAACGAAAGTATCGATCAGTTTCATTCAATTAACGCGATCAGTTTGTTAGCGTGCTACAGATCAGATCACGAGGAGTGGAAAACGCTGGAGAAGAAAAAGTGTTTGTTTACCCACTTTGAGCTAACCTCGTGCTTTCCACGTGGGGCGTTAAACCGTGATTTATTTCTAACAAGGCAACAATTTGTAAACTCTTCTCGCGAACCGGTGTCCGTATATAGCTAGTTACCCATAGGAAGCAATTTGTTGCGATCAAGGCGAACTCCGCGAATACATATATTCCAGTTTAAGAGCAAAGAATGCCGCCTGTAGATAAAGTAGAAAAAGTGAACGTACCCCGTACGCTAGTAGATACTTTGAGAACATATTACGCCAGCTTATGAATTTATAAGAGACGATATTCGCCCCGTGCCCACCCACCTTCCTACACTCTTCCCAGATTCTACCCTGCCCGAGCCTCGCAGGTCCTCTTACATTATTTAGTGTCACTTCCATCGCGCTATGCTGCTCGAGAGTAACCCTATCACACGCCCTTCCGTCTACCATTAATCACCAACCGGAATACCTTTCTTTGCCAGGGACGAAGGAAAGATGTTCCGGCATGGAAGAATTTCATAACTTCTTAATTGCACATACCACGAAAGCGGTTCTCATTTACATTTATATATCGCATTCCAATAGCATAGCTTCCGTCTAGCATAGCTCCTTTGCCGTTTTTGTTTTTCCCCTATCATCTACTTTTTTCCCCTCTCTATCGGTTTCATCAGGCATGACTTTTCCGCGGCTTTTCTCTCAGCGCGTCTAATCGTCATGAAGAAGAGTCATCCGCCTCTCGCCTCACGCCGCGACGAGCTTAACAACATCTTCAATACTCTGACATGAGTAAAGCCGACGCGCGTGACTTCCGATAGTCTAATTATATCATAAAATTTCTAATCCTAACCTGAGGCTATAAATTATTAAGTGTTTATTCATTTAGAGATCTGGGCACAGCTGAACCAACTGAACCCAACCGTTCGAACTTCAGAGGTACAGAAGCAATATCAACGGTGCGGTACTGCATTATAGATCGATAAGAGAAATATAACTGTGGTGGAGTAGTCCCGCACTGTACAACTCAATCAAGTTCTGGTTTCATTGTGCACAAGCGCAGCTCTTCACGTACTACTTACTGCAGCGGCAATCCTTGGTAAGTATTCCACGAGTTGCCTGCACAATATTATTGTGACATATTACTTTTATCCTACCTTGAAGGATTGGCAGAGAGAAAATTGGAGGAAAAGAGGAAAGGGAGAATTTAATTTTTCAACATTCCTTCCGCACAGGTTGACAGTGTCGTTATCAGAGAACAAAGACAAAAGAACCTGCGGGAAAAAGTAGAACCAGCAGAGACGTCCTCGAGTTAACCGCAATATCGTGCTGAGCGTTCTTAAGAAGAATTGCGAGATCTGAGGGCATCCGTTCTTGACCTTCTCGCTCTCAGGATGTCGGCCGAGCAGAACGAGGACGAAATGAAAACAGAGTGGCTTACTCGATAAAGCCAGAATTCATTCTTTTGGCACAAGAATCGTTGCGAGTTGGTTACTGGACCACAGACCCAAACCAGAGTTTTCTCGATGCGGTATCACCGTAGTCCTTGACGTCAGTTACCAGGTACAGAAGCCAGGACCTCGTCAGTAGGCAGGAGAGCCAGCAGCACTCCTAACCAAGGGGCGTCGGCAATCAAGGACCACTGCACGTCTCACAGGGTGGTGTGTTCTCGTACTTTCTATGTGTGCGTGTTTCAGGGGTGCAGGGTGAGCGTAAGGGAGAAAGGGATGGATTTTAGTCTGCGGGTGTATTTGTGCATGGGTTTTGTACACCTATATATATCTACGCTCTCTGATCCGGTGAGAGCTGGCGGTTAGGGTGGTTAAAGTGGGAGAAGGGTGGCGGGATGGGGACTTGGAACTTCAGGAGGGTGGCTGATGGAGAAACCTCGAGCACACTTTAGCTTCGAGGCATATAACACCCCAGACAATAACATTCCGATTATTAAGACGAGCTTGGCGCAGTTTGCTCGGCTGGACCTTGTCCGAGTGTATAAGTACACGTAGTAGGTATATCTCACAAAACGCTCCCTGCATACGCGTGTCCCAAATGCATTTTCGCAGATATAATCGGATCCTTCGCTAATATATTTTCAGGCATTTTGAAATTGGACACTTCTTTTCGGTCTAAATTTCAAAGTATTCTTGTTTATTTTGTACCGTATATGATGTATAAATTACATGCTGGAGAGAAATGATCAATTGAATAATGTTCACCAGTATGCACACACCCGTTTAATATTTGTTTGATATTTCTGCTATCTAAACATTTCATTTTGTTCGGATTTGAACGAACAGTCAATCATCCAGTACCTGGAAATTTCGGTGCTCGAATGAAAAGCCGTCGAGAGAAAACATCTGATCAGTTAATAATCAAAATTCGTCGATATTATCATGATAGGCGTGATTACTTGTAAGCAAAGTAAAGTTTGCTAAAAATTTTCCTCTGAACAATACATTTTATAGATAATGATTATCAATCGAATCGACCTTCAACTTTCATCCCATATCTTGATGAAATCTGAAAATGAAACCAAACGATCAAGTATTCATTTCTAATTTGAATTTTTTTTTCATTTTTAGCAGCCCTCGTGTATACGCATAGTATTTGAGTTACGTTCTCAGTAGTATGGCGAAGTAAAAGCTATTAAATATTTCTTCCAAGCTTTTCCGCATTAGCAGCGGTTTGCTCCCACATTATTTACGAGTAAGCACACGGTGGAGTTTATACAGGAACTATAAGTTCGGAGGAAAGAAAAAATAACAAATGTTTTTCATAATAAACCACGAGCCATTACACAGACGCGGTAGCATCTACGCAATGACTGCACCTATCCATGACTAGTGCAAATTATGAAACGGTGAAACAGACCGCAGAGTGTCTTTTTACATTGAATAACTGCACCCTGTTCGCTTTTTATATAAACTGTATTCTAAATGGTCGAGTACTGCGAAGTGATGCCTAGTCGTTGAACACCTTCCAACTATTTTTCCGCTCGAAGAAAAAGTGCATTATGTGCTCTCTGCAGTATTGCAGAATTCCCAATCCCACCTACATTAAATTACATATTTTTATTGCGGTCAGAAAATTTAACGACATATTGTATCCTGCCATTGAGTTTAATACTCCGAGTTTAACAGAACAATGATTCAAACTACTAGTGTTGCAGCGAGTAATAAATTTCAAAAAATTTCACTTCGAAGACGTCGAAATAAAAAAATGAAAAATGTGGAAGCGCATAATGCAGACATATAGATACGAAGTAATGGGTAATGAAAAAAGTGAGAGACTATGGAATAGAATAGAAAATTGTGAAAATTTCGAAATTGAAGATGAACTGAATTTGTTCGACATCGATGTGATAGCAGCATCGACTATGTACTGTACAGCCTTGGGGATCAATTAAGTGAATTGTGTCGAAGAAGTTGCGCTCTCCTATCGAAGCCTTTCTGCTTCTACCTCCTGAATAACTCAGAGTCACCGTCAATTATGGCATGCTGTACTTTCTCGTAAATTAAATAGCGTGCGGTTCATTAAATAATAAATGTAGTGTACAGGTTTTGCTTGATTTCTGTTGCTAGTGCAACGAACTACAATAGACTAAGTAGGTTCGTACATCGTGATACTTGCAATGCAGTTATACGTCACGGCAAGTACGTTGCCAATAATCTTCTGTACAATGTTAAAATTAATTAATTTATATGCGATGTCAATTTGATTCAAAGCCTGTTGTCTACCCTGCGAATAGGTGCTGTAACTCAAATGTTTAATCACATCCATAAAGGCGCTGCTTGACTTCAATGGTAAATTTCGTTTCAACGTGCTCCGGGGGATTTCAGACAAAACACGCGACACGCCATAGCTAACTCGTGTCTCGCATTTAGGATTACATTAAAACGTGTGGTAGGAAGAGTCCTGGGTTGTAATTGTCCAAGTACTTTACGACGAGTTGAATGCTAACGAATTCACGTTGTAGAACTCTCTGTAACGGCGTATCGTTTAAAATATCTCATGGCTAGAGACGCTTATTGAATTTCTTGCGCGGTATCTTTGTACAATTACGAGGTAATTAGCTCTTCCTTAACGACGATGTAACTGGATAGTTACCCCGCTTAGAAGAATCTTTATTGGCATAAACTAAGATTTCCATAAACGTATATTATATATGATATGAATATAGGTGTAAAAAATTTCTGATCCATGGCTAAGTTATCGTTTAAACCAAATATAGGACTAATTATTAATTGAATTTATTTCCATCAACTTCCAGTTTTTATCTAACAAATATTTAATGGATTTACCTTTGGCGCCATTTCTCTCAGGCAAATGCCACCCCGCATCAAACGAAGCAGTGGCCATGTTATTAAATCATTTAGGAACACTAATTGATACTGGTAAGAGAACTGAAAGTAAAAATTCTATTTGTTGTATTTTCAGACAAGTTACTATACCTTCGCAGGATTCAGCGACAGTAATTTTCGTGTCACGAACATCAAACAAGAAAATTAATGAACGCAATCTCACTTTTTTGACGTAGGCTTTTTCGGTGTCCAACCTTTTGAATATAGTCTCTCCAAATTATCTGTTTGCCAGTTGGCAAATTTTTCAATTTTATATAATTACGTTAAATAATTTGAAGGACAAATATTTTACTAGCTTGATTGATGTACAAAAACTCACCACGTTCTGAAACTTAAGAAAACTAACGAATGCTAACGAGGGAGTTTAGTTTTCTGCAAAAAGATAGAATAGCACCCCCAGCTCCCATACTTTTATCAAATCCATTATTTTTACACATGAAATGTATTCTAATATGTATAATTTGCTTTGGCAACGAGAGATTCGTGATCCAGTGCATTGTATTTGTTGAAACGGAATCAAGGTAAAAGGTTTTGTACGATTTAATCACACGTAGCTACCCTTACAGAGTATTTTCTGATCAAAGATTTACATGCCTTTTTAAAACACTCGTACTTATCAACGAACTTAATTTAAGCAAGGAAACTAAGTTTGCGTGTTATGTACTGATGAAAGCGACAAATCATGCGAAGGGCGTACTCAAGAGTTTAAGTGTGTTCCACAAGATTTAAGAGGTAATTTTCGAAAATTTGATCATTAAATTATGTGATGAAATCTGATGGCCTCTGACGGATCTCATGGAATCTCTAAACATGCTCTTCCTGCTTGAAAAATCACGTTTGATGCTGAAATGAAGTTGTAGAATGTGAAGAGAGAATAGTCGATCGTGCGAGGATGATCCTGAAAGATGACTTGTTTCAATGATGAATGTGTCATTTTATTGGAAACGGATCCTTGAGGTTTGATCGAAATTTACCCCCTTCAATAGAGAGTTTGTGAATTTGTGATGAAACTCAAGGGACGACTATCAGATTGATGGTAAATTGGTATAATCATTATTGCATTGTTTTAAGAAGTTTGGAATATGAAAAAAGCAGATGAGCGTCGTAGCTAGATAAAATATGAAGGGGTCTTGTTTTGCAAAAGCAATCTTTTTGTTTAATATGTTTTTACGAGTCGCGTACGAAAGCAACGTAATATTGCTTCCGCTGCAGTAGCTGTGCTGAAAATTCTCCGAGAAAAAAGAAACAAAGATATTAATAAAGCCGGTTCACTTCATCAGAATTTGCATTTTGTCGCAATCTCTGTTCCATCTCATGCAAAGTAAAAAGTTAACATTTTCCGGCGAGTAAAATTGCGAAATAATAGGTCAAATATATACGTTAAAATATGAAGTCGGGTCCGGTCGTTAAAATCTTTCACCATAAAGAAGCCTTCTTTATAATTCATAGTGATTTACATGGAAGCACAAAACTGCCACATTACAAAATAAAAACCCATGCTATTTATACATCCTGGATATTTTACAACAAACACGTTAAAATAACGCTTGCCTTTCCATAACATTGTCAACATATCCACTCAGATATATATATATATATATATGCAGAGCAGATGGAAGGCGAGTTGAAACACTACCTAAGTATATAAAATAAATTGAGTTTGGTTTGGTTAGCCTGCAGATCCTCGAATACCTCTTACCAGTCAGTTCGTAATTACTTATATGCGATTATATCGTTCCGGTTTTTGGAACTAATTATTATAATCAACAAAGTTTAACCGTTGATTTCGAGCTACAGGATCAAGTGGCGCGGAATAATTCGAACCCTTCAGACTTCGGACGTATCACATTTTTCCAACCTCATATAAAAGCTCCCCCATACCAGCTCTTTCGCTATTGCAATCATTCAGGCTTCCGTGCTTTCATTACGGACAGCTAACCCATAGACTTGATACCTGGCGCATTCAGTACGAATGATTTCACGCAATGACTGATACAGTTCATCTGTGTCTATAAGTATTTCTATATTCCAGAAACCACGCAAAGCGAATGTGCTACCCCATTGACCCATATACCCTCTGCTCGCTCAATAACGTCCATTTCGCTTTCACCTATACTCTCTGCCAATGATGCAGTGGCTTCTAATGATATTCGTCAATCACCATATGCATTAACTAAATCCCAGTTCGGGATCTGTATTATTAATCTATCCACCGAAAATTTACACGTTCACATAATATGTGAATGCTGTTCAGCGAGCAGCGCTGATTATATCGTTAGACGTTGATTGACGGTTCGAGCCAGCGGGGTTCAGCAATAATTTATTCTCAGCCGAAGATCAGGTCACTTGAGTGAACCAAGATTTTGGTTTTGATCGAGTTTATGTAGAGAGTAGGTAACCCAGGTGGGAATTGCCCCTGCATAACGTAGAGCGAGTCATTTGACTTCGTTGGGGTAGAAAAAGAAGTGAAAGATTCAGGCTGGCTTTGGAGACGTCACACAACGACCTAATATATTCGGTCTATAGCCTAGCGCGTAAAGGCTGTATATTTAGAAGCTCTTCATGCTTATACATAATTTATTTCGTCTTTCAGTTTGTCAGCCGAAATAAGAGCTGGATAAATTTAGAAGCGCTTAACGTCGTTGACCCAGATGCAGACATCCAAGCTGAATTTATATCCGGTCATATTTAACAATCTTTTTTTTTTTAACTTCCACGTTACGAAACATCCGAGGAGACGTACGTCAGTCTTCGTGTCTGATCGTTGTCAAACCTGAACCTGTTATAGGGGAAATGTAAAAGTTCGTATTTAAATTGGTAAACGAATAGAACGTACATTCATCTTGTTTGAAATTAAATGAACACACAAATTATTAGAACGATTGTTTGAACTTAAAACAACTTCAATGCCCGAGGGAATTACGTTTTGGTAGTCACATACACCCCCGTTACTCGGAACAGTTTCTATTCGAATAAAGACAGACTCGAGACGGATCCGTGAGACAAAAGTGACGACAGAAATACATTATTCCCGTCAAGGCTTTAAGGAGGCTTCAATCTCCGTGACATTCGTCCTGCGTTGTCGCAGCGAGTCATTAACGCTCGGGTAAATTTAACACGATGCAGGGTAAACACACAAAGTTCGGCTCTAAAGTCCTCTACGTAGCTCTAGTTCCGAACTCTTACTCGCGTGCGTGCTGCATGCGTGAGTGAGCAGGTACGCGGTTTCCCAAGCTTTATTACAAAGGCAGCCTCAGGATCTCGAGATTGTGAAACGGTGGAATTTATTGTTGGCCAAACAAGAACAATCCATTATTTGATAATTCAATGAAAAATTCAATCTAAACATTTCATAATTTTTTATCGTCCGTTCAAATAAAGCACGAAATCATATTGAAACTGTATTTTTAGTATACCGCAATCTTATAGAATCAAATAACTTATAAAATAACTATTATTGAGGCGAAAAGTCCTGCACGAAGTCAGAGAAAAAAGAAATGTCACCAAACTTTGGGGAATTCACATTTCTCAGAAAAAAAAAGTCTTCCATATGGCCACTTTCGTATTATTGCCAAAAAATTGCACTTACATTAGGTATACGTACGTCGTAATACAAGTATGAAAACAAAAGATCTTGCTTTAAAGGCTTTTATCGCACGAACCTACCCCACATCTTTTGTCATGCTAAAAGCAGAACCACGGAACATATTATTCTTGTTCATCCTGTGTAGGTATGCCGTCGGTCATAGCATCGAATGACTGTGGTCACAGAACTCGCGGGTCATACCTCAGCAAACTGCTACATACTTCTATCTACGGACTTCGAGGTGTGAAATGGTCTAAGTATGCACTCTGAGATATTGACCGCGAGCAAAATAACGGTGCACCGGATAGATGAATCAACCGCAATCACACTTAGTGGAATATACCGTAATTGCATTGAGCATTGTTCGACCTGTATGTCTCTAGGGTTACAAACAGTTGATTAAACATACCTTAGAAATGACATTTTCTTGTCGAACTTTGGTAGATCATCACGACAAAGAACAAGCCAGGAGTAAGATAATTGTTATTTTATTTACACGACTCGAGACATCTTGAGCGTACTAACAAACAACAATATGTTTCCTTGTGATCATCTCGTTGACGGAGCCGCTCCACGATCTAGTAATGTTTAATGATGACGTTTGGCGAAGAGTCAACTTTGCCCAAAAGAAGCTCACTTTTTGACCTACAGATGTTCCGAAATGTCAAGTAGGTCGGAGATTGGGACCCGTTGGAGTGCCCTCGTTGAATAAAAACTACAAATTTTTTACCGATTGTTATATTGCTTTGTTGCCTTCAAAAGTAGATACCTATACATAATTCGCCGGAATTCATTCGCCAATTTGAAACTCGAGGAATAAATCAAAAGGACCTGACATACCCACCGACTTAGAAGTTCTGCGGCATTTTGATTACTCTTTGAGGTTTCAACCGAAAATATATTGTCGATCAAAAGGGCCTTGATATTGATACGGAAAAGAATAAAAAACTTGTGTGGTTCGACTGAAAAGTAGAACGAATTTTCGAGCAGAGTAAACTGGTTTGAAAAGAGTAGCATGCATACAGATTCCAATTATCGAGTTACAGAAATCACCTGTATAGCCATTATATTCATCCTCGTTATAATGCCCAAGTAAACAGGGAAGTGAACCGTTGGAAATAGCCGGCATTACCTCAATTTTAGCAAATTGCAGAGCTGAAGATCACTCGGGCACCAATAAAGTCTTCCAAGAACTGGCGAGGCACGAAGCTGATTAAGATGAGCATGCACTGCGGTGCACAAGGTAAGCTCTGTCTGCTTGGGTGGCAATCCAGCTAGCTGACCGATTGAATGACTGACCTTGCTCTGTGGTCGGACTAAGACTGGGCCCTGGGCCCCGTCAACTCTGACCGTAATAAAAGTTAAGACAATAAATGAAACCGAGATTCCTTGAGGAACTTTAAATGGTAACAGTTAGTTTAAATCGTGGTGACTGCCGCCACCCGTGCAAAATGGATGTAAGAAGTTATCCAAGAGGAGGGAAGGAGGTGGCACGGCTGTTGGCCACACATATGCTACCACCTCCCGCGAAATGATATACCATGTATATACAAGCACGGTATATTCAAAGTTACAAAGATGTGCCAAAGCTCCTGCGATTCCCCGCTTCTATACTATACCTCCTGCTTTCTGAGCACCTATAATATCAGTTACAGGCTGTAAGCCGGCGGAATGGGCTGAATATTTGTTTCCACGTTTTCGTATCATTGCGGGGATTGAGCAGACCATACATATGTGAACATATCAGTACCGCTGGATATAGATATAGATTTCACGTATCTGCATCCTACTAGCCAGCGAGACCAATGTATGAATCCCTTTTGCGCTTTACCTATCAATTTGAATCAGACTTTGCTACGTTTCGAATGTTTTTTGGACGTTGCAGGGGATTCCTTCGATACGTTTAGAGCTTTTCTGATATGCCATACAGCTACATTTTTCCTTTCAGATTCTACTCACAATCATCAGAAAAGTGTAAGAATAGCAATATGCAATGGACTTTTGATTCTCCCAGGTGTGTGATTATTTACACACTTTTTTATCAATGCTGATCTTAAAACGGTGCACGTCCTGGGCGTACACGTTGACGGTAATTTCGATTTAAACGTATCCTAATATGTTCTAATCACGGTCAAAACATTCCATAGAACATCATCTTCTTCGTCAGACAATCGCGAAGAGATTGATGTCTATTTTATTCGAATTGAATGCAGTCGAGCTAGCGAAAAATGCATTTCAAGCCATCCGTGTTAGGGGTTCAATATTGTAAAAACAGAGAAATGTGAGTATACAATGAAAAATCTTCTTCCAAAGCTTCGTGAAGATTATTATGAAGCACGAACATCTGCCGTATGACGAAGCACGATTGAAATACGGATGCAGCTTCTTAGGATAGGTCGATGGGTATAGGTATAAGAAGATATACATTATACATCGATTGGCGCCACAGGGGCAACTTTGTTCATAGACCGAGAAATCGGTTTTGAAACTACAGCTTTCCGATCGATGTGATAGATGCACTATTCGCTCGTAGTCAGAGGTCGTTAAAGTTTAACGCGAATCTGTCAAGGTCACGTGCGGACCCGCCCAGTTCGTAGAGATTTCTCGCTTTATACGAGTACAATACCACTAAGAGCTCATATTCAGAGAGAATGAGTCCGCCATAAAGGCATTACGTTACTGCTCGAACAACCACCGCAGCTGGGTGTAGACCGCGTTGTAAATTGCACCGTAGAACTTCTCGCGAACGTGTTTGATATGCAGAACGGCGTAGCCGGTTCTCGCCCACGACGAGCAAATCGGTAATGTTATAGCTAGTTTATTGCCGTGTGGCTCGTTTAAAAACTTGAAACTCGACTGGTAGCAAACAATACATCTCGAAATACGGGATGCAGCGGAAGCGGAAGAACCTAAAGAATAATGAAAAAGCTAGGCGCATTCTTCCCGTTCTTCCAAACACCATCTTTTGTAATAATAATAAGTCAATCGGTGGAACAATGAGTGAAAAACACTGATTTTCATTATCCACTTCGTTTTATTAATCATCCGATAATATCGGGTACAAAATGTATGGCATTTTCATGAGTCAAAGCGAGTTGGTGCCCCCAATTAAACCGTGTAACGAGTTTTGAATGTATCTCAAAAAGTTGTGATAGTATCAGATAAGCTGAGTGTATAGGTACGATGCGATTAGCGAACTGATCGTGTAACGAGTGGTCGGGGTGATAATTATTTTGCCGTTGTAGGTAGCGTAATTCAATCTCATTCAGTCAATACCAACTCCAGGATCATTTCGTCCCGTGCATAGAATAGACCACCGCGCAGGTATTGGGTAATTCAATCGCCTCCCGCAGTAGCTCAATCGGATCGCCCCGGTTCCCTCTGTGTATTCACTAGGTACCTACCACGTAGGTTATCTATCTAATCGTGAATACCTTCTATTGGATTCATTTATCGTCAACCATTTACGGCTTGGGTGTATAAATTCTGTTATTTCGATCGTGATTTAGATTTGACGACATTTCGAACTGGACTCTGAGATCCGAACGATTTGTAAGTAATTAACGAAGCTTCAGACGCGAGTAGCTAACTTGAAAAGATTATCCAACAGACACCTGTGGATTTCGCCCTGACACTATCTCGCGGAAGAGATAGGCGAACGAACAATGATTATTTACAGCTGTTGTCCCACCCTCGCGAATAGAAAACGCTGCGACAGCTGCATAACATCTCTGATCGGTAATTCATCAATTTATACGTGACGGCATAGGCGCTAATATCAACCACCCAGCAATTATACCTGAAATATTACTGCCCTGCCCTATGTGCCCCAATGTGATAACAATAGACAACAGTTGGAGTGCGTTTCGATTATTCCATTCGGTTTTACGACTTCCATTATATGCCTACGGATACCTAGATTATTTGATGGGAAGTAGTGGGGCGACCGCCTTCTACAGCATAAGTCTATGAAACTGGTGAGCGTGTTTCATTATCTTGTTAATATTGCGTTCTCGAGCCTAACGATGGGTTTGCGTTGAATCGTGGGAAGGCGTTTGAACGATGAGAGAAAACAATTGTTGGCCCTCCAGCGCGTTGCGTGAAACGAGATTAATCGGGTTCTGAAATTGAAGGATGGAGAGGAAAAGAATCTAACTAATCAAGTCTTGTAGCGGTAAAATGCAAAGCTGAACACCCCGAGCTTTGGTGTGTTTATTAATCGGTTTATCGGGGAGTAAATCACGCAAATGAAAGCCGTTTCCCAGCTTCCGTTTTATTATTAAAAATTATAAAGTCTCGTGATCAGTTCCGCAGTTTTTACTCTTCCTAGCTATGATTTATTGAGAACTGAATGCATAATGGAGCAGTTTGGATACGTACACTCTTTAATATTAAATATTGGGTTAATGGACGCGAATGATAGGCGCAGCAATGAATAATTTAGGTAAACTTTATGCTACGATGACGCGAGCCAAGACGCTTTTTTTCCATTCCTTTATTTTTTTTTACTACAAGGGGGTAAAACGCCGAAAAGACCCTCGGCTCTGCTCCTCATTTTACATTCGTTCAGATTTTATATGTTATATGCGGAAAAGCTTTGCGTGACAGCCTTAGCGGCAAACGACGAGAACAAATATAGACTTGTGAATGAAATTCCACAGATTTGAGAGCTTCCCTCGTGCGAGGGCGACTTGCTCGCTTTCGAAATAACTAGGGGAGTCGACCCTAGAAGAGTTTTCACATTTCTCCACATTTTATATTCTACTTTCCAGCCAAGTCGCCACCGACTGTATAGTAAGGTGCGCTCACTGTGGGGCGGGTTTATTTGTTTGCACAAGTTTTCTTGTAATAATTTATAATCTCAAGGGGAAAGCGCTGTAGTCACTAGGTACCAAGTCTCACCTCACCTCACCTCACCTACCGAACAAACTTTTGAGTCAAGCAGAAGAGGTAGGTATGCGCGGTGTAAGTACGTACGTTGTTTAAACGCTTTTAAGCGACAGGCTAATTGCAGGGTACCTATACTACACGCCCTGACGTTTGCGCGGCGTTTAAGAGTGCGTAAAAACTGGTGTGGCTTGAGATATTATCGTGTATACGATCATAGGCAGAAACAGGAACTAAAAATCGTGTCAAAAAAGGCCTGGCTACATCCGGGAAAAGGTCTGGCGTATAGAGCAACGCGTTTTCTATGCTCTGTGCCGGAGACATTTGGCATGGGCCCAACGGGGTATAGGTAGATGGTATATGCTCGCCTGTTCACAGGAAATGCCACAAAATTGTAAATACACAAATTACACTGACGCATTACGACTTGTAGACTTTTTTTTTCTTCCCTTATCTTTTCTCTTCCTTGTTTTTTTTTTTTTTTTTCCTCTACCTCTTCGCTTGGCAACGATAAATAATTGTGGACGGATGTAAATGGCGATTTTTAGACCGGGACCAGTTCTTTAAATACGTCCAAATGGATGAAATGTTGCTCCAGGCAGGTCCACACAGCGGCTGACAGGATACTAAAAAAGTGACACTAACGTAAGAAAAAAGGTCTGTCTTATTTCGATAAAACCCGTTAACATAAAGAAAATAAACTCTCCTCTGATAGGATGCAGATGGATAATAATTGATCACATATTATAAAGTCAGTGATGAATTATATTGTATACGATAAATAACTTGCTTTTAGTCTAACCATTTTTCACGTCAAACTTTTCATTCGTTAGCTAAATTTCATACGGAGTCTGATAAATTAAACAAAAGCTCAGGCAGCGCGGAAAAGCATCGGTGGAAATCAGGGAGAACAAAAGACTCGTAAAATTGGTAACTATGAAAAATGTTCAACGATTTGGAATATCTATTTTTTATAAAATATAATGCTACTCATTCTTTAATCAGGTGAATTTTCTTTTAATCATATCGCATCCAATATATTGGAATATAATTCCTGCTTTCGTATGACGCTTTCTCTATTTGATGAAAAATTTTGTTACTCGCGAAGAAATGTGCGTGAGAAAATATTTACTCCCGCGAGTATATATCGACTCAGAAGTGTAAAAAAAATATCAGGTCATAGTATCTTGTTTAGATATATGAGGTGGACGCAATATTGTGTTTAAATTCTAACACTTTGCTATACAACTGCCAGTCTACTGTGAATCGACGCAGAACGAAGACTAGAACTCCCAGGCTCGTTCGGGCTCACGCCTGTTAAATGACGTGTTCTAATCTTTAATATTCGTCCGCAATCGGTGTCGAGCCATTTACCGCATTTACCAAGCGAAATAAATCACCGGCATAACGCCCGGTTTTCACTCCCCAAAAATCACCCCTGCCGCAGCACTACACACCCTTGATCTGCCGGTCTTCTTTCACGATCCACGTTTTCACGTTTTCACATTTTCAGGTTTTCACGTTTTCACTACCAAACATCACCAAGAACGCTTATAAAAAGTCCCCTTGCACAGCGGCTGGGTTAGCTTAATGCGATAAGATATACGCGCGAGGCGCAAAGAAGTCACATGTTCACACCATCACCGTTTCTCTGCCATGACTGCCATTGTGGTTTTTCTATATACTATAATTTTTTACCTGTTTATTTATACGTGCACGTTTTCTTTTACGATCCGAAGCTATTACATCCACGTTTAAATTTGCTGATGAAATTTATACTTGGCAGAATCTTGAATGCACTAATTTATCGCGTCCTTCCAGCTGCGCGACAAATTCTCTTCTATACCAACCATATGAGTTAATATAGATAATTAGTGCAGCGGAAGAGATCCGTTCACTTTAGTGAGCAATTTAGAAAATGAATCAGGCGCCAGAAATAGCTCATCGCGTGTACCTAATATAATATCTTTCGAGCTCGAATATACATATCGAGAGTTAAGAACTAGAAGATCGTCGGCTCTTCGTTTAGACTGGATTTTCGAACTTCTGACTCTTAGCCCTTGATACATGACATGGTGGGAAAAAGATTTCGAACGTCTTCCACGTCTATAACGACGGCCCCTTTGCATCCGATTACTTTTTTTTTTTACACCCCAATTCTTTGGTGATCATATTATTTTTCGGAGATTTGTTACAGTCTGATCTGTAGAACTCTTCTCCATAAAATACGGTACGTAATGGTAGGTGAAGTTTGGAAATGCCGATCTTTATGCAAGCCACAGACTACCCAGACGAGTGAACGAGTGAGGGAGAATCCAACAACGCTCAACGCTCGATAATACATTTTCCTTAAACGGAACGTGGATATATAGATCGGTTTTGGCACGAAGGTAGAGGGTTTTAGAGGGCTTATGTGGGCGAGGAGAGACTAGGAGAGAAGCAGGGAGAGAGACTTTGATTTGAGAGAGGGTCGTATAGATTTATAGCTTGAGCGTAAAGCCCAAGGAAAATTGGGTAAGTAGCTAACCTCTTCGAGGTCTGTTATAGGCGCTTTTTTAAGGCACAGCCCCTTGACTGGATGGTGAAAATTAAAAAGCGTAAAACTTGATTATCAAGCCGTCGAAAAATGGCGCATCTCGAAGACGAAGAACACCGTGTTTCAAGGGGGTCCAGCTTGACGCGGTTTGTTAATTGGAGTTATTATATTCCAGTTAAATTAGGGAGTCTAAATTCGCGGCAACGAATCGCCATGAACCACCCATAGCCGGCGAGTGCGTAAACATTAAGTCATATCTCATGAACTACTAGATATTTTTCAATCAAATCCATACGACTATAAGTCCCAGTCCACATAACATAGCGCATAAAATTTGGACCGAAATGGCAGAATGGTTCTTGAGATATTGACCGTTCAAAATAATCGACAGAACACAATTTCCTACTATTTTTGTTTTTTTTATCTCCAACAAACACGCTCCGGAGACTATGATATCTGTTGAATCGTTGCGCGTATCAATTTGAAATTTGTATTGTGTGTAATGGTTATGAAAACCGAATCTTTTTCATTTTTAGGTGATATTTTTTGCACTAAAAATGTTTTTGCCACGTTTACAGTTAATCTAGACACTTTTGTTTCCGATTCTGTAATCGTGGTATCAGGATATGATGATTTTGTTGAAAGGACATCAGCTTGGTAGAAAATGTCGAAGATTTAACGGAGCGAATCGTAGTTACGGGGTCATTCCTGGCCAGTCTACAACTATGCTGACTCGGGCTTCGATAAATTGAATCGATAACATATTATTTTCCTACGTCAAACACGGTTGCAAAGTCCGGAGAGAATACTCTGTAGTCGCAAATCCCAACATATAATGGTGACCGCATTTCAAAAGAACCATATAGCGCTTACGACAATACCGTCATCAGCACTTCACATCCCCCGTTTCGGCGGACTGGTCGTTTGCGATTTCTCTTCCGACTTCTCTTGGTCGTCGACAAATATACGCCAAGCTAGCACTAGGTCACAATGCCGTTGAAAAATGATCGTGGCTCCACGGGCCACTGGTCGGCTTTGTGTGTGTATGGTATACCTACGTGATTGTTTGAACAGATGAGGTTTAAAACTTTAATCCAGTTGTAACGAATCGATTACCGATTCTGTATGTCGCAACCCCGAAAATCCGTCCTTTCAAAATAGAACTCGCCAAGATTATCCTCTTGGCCCTTTGCACCAGCGACCAGATTCTGCGTGGGGAATTGGATTTTTCAGAATGTTTACAAGGAGTGAAATTGAGACGTGGTGACGACTTTCGGAACTCGAGAGTTTGGAATTAAATTTATGGCGAGATAACGAAATCTCTGCGCAAGTAACCAACTCGATTTAGATAGATTGCGTGAGGAGATCTCATCGTTTAAATTCGGCATAAATCATACGGTTTTGCGAATTCTCTCCTTGGAATAAAGCTTCGTCGAAATTTATGCGTCGAGGAGAAATTTTGGCGAGAAAATGTCGGGGACAATGGCAGAAAGAAAATTAATACTAGCAACAATACGAGACAAAGTTGATTGCGGAGGTTCATCCATCTCTTAAAAATTCAAACACGAATAGGTTTTTTATCTTACTATACCAATTACGCTGAACTGAAATACCTGCCCTGCGGTCTTGTTCCCAAGGGAAAATACTTTTCACTGGTTTTAGGCTAACAGGATGTCGGCATTCCCTTCCACGTCCGTTGATCCGCGTTACGGTCCCTGGAAATTCTCTCAGAGAAGCGAAAATCTGGCAAAAAGTTTCTTTCCACAACCGACCATTTGCCCTCCCCCTCATCCCTCGTTCTAATGCCATTTCGAGTTTTACGTGTGACAGAATTATATGCGGCTTCCGGTGAAGATTAAAAATCTGATTCACCGACGAGTAAATCCTGCGAAACTAATTTGAGGCGAGGACGCCGCGGCTATACTCCGTGCTAGTCTCATGGCTTAACTCTGCCCCCTATCCAGTTCCTCTTTCTTCCATCCCCCACTTTTATTCCTGGGTCTTTTGCTTCGCTTTATCCTTATTTATCGCGGATTTTTATACTTCTTCTGGATGCCTCTGGTAGCGTTAGTTCTAAATTAATTGTTGTTTTCATTCTCTCGCGCATTCCGTTCTTTATTCTCACTGCTTTTTTCCCTGTTTTATCACGCACGTGCGGTAAAGCCCCTTTATCCGTCGGTCTATTCTTTTACCGCTGAGATGAGGCAGGGTAGGTATACATAATTGCGTAATCGCGAAATAAGACAAACCAGTAACTCGGACGTTTAAATTTTCGCGATTTATAAAAACGGTGAGTCGGATAATCGATTTTGTTCATATCAATTAATTGCTAGCTAAATTTTCATTCTTGAGGAATGAATTTTCTCGCATAATCCTAAAATTGAAATACGCAATAACTTAAAAACTTTCGGCAGTGAGTGAAAATTAAAGTACCATATAATAATTGACTAACAATACATAAACTCACTTCTAAGGATCGTTCTGTGTCTAGAGTCTGTTCACATGCCTGATATGCAGTTTTTGCATAAATTTCTTAATAAACTAAAGTGACTAGGGTCCGCATACCGAACGCGATGTCACACAGCGTTTTAACGGTATAATTATCAAGGTGTACGAGAAATTCCGAGCCGTTACCCTTGGCTCGAAATTTTCATCTGAATAACATGAAATTGAAATTTGTGAACCATAGACTCTGGCAAAAAATGGTCTACCGCATAGATTGTATTTTTTTCCTATTTCATTGCTGAAATATAACTGAAAAGAACCATTTCGATGATTTGATTGAAAAAACGCGAAAACTCCCACCTCAAAAAGTGGCTTTCGTGCCCCGATCGGTAGGTTAAGACCGGAAGCACTGATTGAAACGTGACCATCGGCCCATCGCCTATAATACGTTCGTTCGCCTTCGTAAAATGCTTTCCCGACTTTGATGTAATAACGGGCACTGGCATCATGGTCCATTTCACGGGAAATATAATACGCCCCGGTCAGTGGATTCGAAGTAACGCTTCAACCCCAACGAATCAAAAAGGGGAGGTGTAAAGGGAGATCCGAGACGTGAAGCAGGACGGATAAAAAGGTGAGGGAAAGGAGAGCGATGCTGAATTTTAGGCCGAATTCGAACCTAAGCAAGTCACGCGCGCGTAATCTCCATGCATCACCGACCGACCATGTAAACTTTTCGACTCTCGCATACACCAACCGTTCGAATCCGTTTCTCCGATCCCTCCTTGGGTCTCGATCTTCCTGCTTCCCTCTTCCCTCCTTCATCCCTCTTTTCATCCTTCATCCCTGCTGCGGGAAGCCCTTGCTGAGGCTGGCTCCGGGCCACAAATTATTGAACCTCGATTGGAACGGCGCACCAGGCGACGTTCAACCGACTAAAATCATCTCCGTGAGAATTCTGGATTATTTTTACCCGCCAAATAGAAAATTACTGACGTAGGTGGGTAGGTGCCAACCTCCCGCGGGAGTCTCCCGCTTCACCTCAAATTTTATTGCCTCTGGGAATGGGTGCCACGAGCTTCGGGCAGGAAGGGACCACCCTTCGTTTTACCCGATTATTTGGAATTTCCGTTTGACGTCCTCTGATATAAAATGGAAATTCAATTTGCAAACGATTTATTTTCTTCGTGCAAACAGAGCGAATTATTCTCGGGATTATTCGTCGCAAACTAACTCAACAGCATCGAAGAAAAGAATCAGAATAATACCTATTTCATTGATCGCTGCAAACACTCTCAAGAATTTTCCCTAATTTAAGGCCGAAGAAGAAACATATATAACGTGATGATGTTCAATTTAGTATACAACCAGCTCTCTAAGCTCTCATTCACTAGTCTCTATGGGGGCCAAGATAAGACCACTTGTTTCAGGAAAAATCCGAAGTGTGCAATACCTTCGTAATTAATCTTGTAAAATAAGCAGGTAAATTATGATGAATTATTACACCGTTGAATCGTTTCTACGTGAGGTGAGCCTGAAATGAATAAATGTGTATCTTGGCAAGTAACAGGGTTCGAGTTGCAGAAGGGTGGGTCACCCCGGTGCCCAGGAGGCCAGCTGTCGGAAGTTCAGGGGTTGGAACTCTTGCCCGAAGTATAACCACAGGGCAAGCCGGGATTCTGGCTACCCGGGTGGTTGATGCATTGTACTTGGATTATGGTGTAACGTGCGAACCAACACCTTGTCTCAAATATCCAATTGCGACCATAATTCCTTCGCTTGCAGTTTAGATCCTCGCCGAGGAGGATTTCTCTCCGCGATATCAACGGGCGCGCGGCGTGAGGAAAATTCATCGCAGTTTAATATAATAGTAGAGATTAAAAAATCTTTTATCGAAAATCCCTACAATATACACTATACTACCGAACTGAACATGGAAACGCGGCAGCGGATATACCATGGAAAATAGATATCCACTGTAGAAATGGAGCACGGAAGACATTTGTCAAAATATTACCTAAACCCTTCTCATGGATCAAATTTCTGGTACTTTGTGTTACAACGCGCTCAATCTTCTTCCACCGGATTCTCGAGGAGAGAGGACAAGTACCCGCCACAACACCACTCACTCGCACCATGTATAACGTGGATATACCATCCCGCTGAGCCTAACCATGCAAGTCTCATCTTACAACGGCTTTCCACACGTTCCCTATACCCACTGGAAGCGGAATAGCTCTGTATTTCTGCTTGCTTTTATTCCATCTTTGAAATCATATACCCACCACGTATTGTGCGGTCTGATGCTCCTCGTCCCATTCAGCCTTGGTTATACGGTACAGTTCATGGCAAAACTTTCCCCTCTCGAGGTAGGTTATAGATCTATATTTGTGACAATCAAAGTGTCCACAACAGTATTCTGTATGACCACTTTGCCGTGAGAATTTTCACCGTCGCATTTAACGGGGCAGTTGGTAGACTAACGAGAACTGCAACGATCAAGGAAGTGTTCTGGTTTTATACCATCGTCGTATAAGTATACCTCGAGCTCCATACAGTTTGTGTTTGCATGCTATCATGTGGGCTGCTAGTGTTATGCCTCAGTGACGTAAACGAAGCAAAGTAACCAGTTTACGTTCATTTTATTTTCCTACTGAACTCCTGGCTCTACCTATGCGGCAATGAAAGAGATCGTAAAGATCAACCAATAAACGCGTTGCTCCGTTTCCAGAATCCGTCGTCAGCTGTTAAGACTGCATGGGTGTAAAAGGTTCATTCGATTTCACCAATCTAGCCCCAGTTATCTCACAGCTATCGCAGGCAACGATCCATTCACATGCAAAAAAGAGACAATCATATGTGTACTACGTATACATACACATCTAAAGTAACGTCACCTCCTCTTTCAGGGACATCGACTCACCGAATGACGTGAAATATTCAGCGTTTCGAAAAGCGAAAGAAACCCGCAAACGTGAATGGAGTACATTTTTACCGAGAGTATACTGCACCGTGCCTATATATTTCCTTAGTATGAATTCAATGGTTTCTTTGTCAAAGTTGTCCTAATATTTTGGTTTCGTTTATCTTCTAGTCTCACATATGGGTTTCCCAAAGGTGAAGGGGAAAGCTTCCGGTTCCTTTATAAAACCACCGTGCAATTCGAGATGCGATTCATTCGGTAATTTGGGTTCTCTCCCATATTTACTCTTCGTATCGCGGCTTCCCGCAGCATTGAAAGTTAAAGCCTCATACAGGGAGGCTGGAGCGCGAGGTTCTTACTCGACTGCTACAGTTTAGAAGCTCATTCCGACAGTTTATTTCAATATTTTATCGCCCTATGATAATATTTTCGTTTATTGATGCTTCTGGGAGATAGTATGTCGCTTTATGCCTGTTATAACGAAAAACGAACTCTTTATACGCGGCTATACCAAAGAGCACAGGGATAATGTCCCGTTTATACCACGAGTCTTTTCTTCATACCATTACTCAGCCTTAGCGCGATTGATATTCAAAATCTTAAAGAAAAATAGATCAGGTCGGAATATCTTCAAGAGCGACCACAGCCGTACCTCGAAGTTAGTTTGTTGCATAGCCAGGTGAGAGCAAAATTGTTCAACAAGCGATTAATTACACAAAGTACGTGACACGGTGCGGCCGTTGTCATTCTCACGCCGTCCATCGCTGACCATCATCATCTCCTGGTTAAATCTCTTGCGCCAAGGTGTGGCCAAGGTCTAAGGACAGGACAGGGTCTCACACTTTGCGAGATCAGTCGAACGAACGGAGGGAAAAAGAGGCGGACAGACGAGGCGTAAGTAAATGAAACTGGACACCACGGTCGAGCGCCAGCGCCCGGCACCTTCTCTTCTCTTTTCACCGTGGCCTTTACCGTCACCACGACCACGCCATGCTAAGGATTCCCTTCAGGTATACGGGTATCGCTTTCCAACTCGTTCTCTTTGCCAGGACCGACCAAGCCGAATAGATTTTGACTTAGAATCGTACCTCGGGCACGCGTTGGTACCTTAGGGCTTCGGTCACGTGCCGCTAGATATTACAAAGGAAGAATTTTGGGATTGAAGTAATACGATGACCAACGTCGAGCGGTGGGTACCATTTTGGCCACGGAAGACAAGCTGTAGAACGAGAATCAAGATATAATGTATCATTACGTACTGCGTGCAGAGCATATATCCATAAAGAGAATGAGTTTTCGTCGGGGTGAAATACGCAAAATAGGGTAGACTCGGGTGTGTCCATAGTAAGAATTCTATGGGCCTGTGGCTGATTCAGAACATTATACTCTTCTGGTGCCACATGAATGCGTATACATATTCCAGTATGGGCATTGGGCGGGTTTCAAAACATGTAATGAATACCGTAGCCCTGATGAAAGGTAACGTACGTTGCAGTTCACCGACATAAAAGAGTGGGAGAGAAAAAAGAAACGGAAATAAAAATGAAAAAAATATGGAAAAAAAAAAGAAAAAAAAAATTTAACAGCTTGCGCTGGTGCAGGAGAGTGCCCACAGGTACGACACGGAGAATTTTAATTGAGTGTGCCGTGGAAAAGAGAAAAAGAAATCTGATAATTAATATCCATCGGGTAACTGGTTCGCGGTGTGATCCTTTTACCGAATTATTCTCGCTTTCTATATCTACTCGACGACTATTATCGCTGCCGGCATATTATATATATATATATATATACATCGATCGATAACGCAATTTCATCACGGTTCTGCCGTAGGCGCAGCAAACGGTAGCGAAGTGATAATATAGAATTTTATCCCACGCAAAGGACTGCCTTCTCTGTTTTCTCAGTCGAGAACAGAGAATCAACTATCGATTCACGCCTCCGCAGTTATTAATAGTTTGATCCATGAGGGGACTATATCGAGGTTAATCTTAATTCTATTACGCTGCTGTTGCCTTGTGTTATCTATGAAATATTTGTCAACAGTAAGGCGTCAAAAACACAAAAGAGAAAAACAAAAACCAGAGATCCCCGATCATCCATCCGATAAAAACGGCGATGGAAGAACAAAAATATTTGAAAAATAGAAGGAAAAAGAACAAGAGCCCACTTCCATTTTACAACAGAGATATTAAGGCATAATGGTACTGGAGTTCACCCCAGCCCTAAATCTAACGATTCAACCCGTAGGGAATGCTGAGACGACCGTTTTTCGTCAGTGGTGGGAAAATACCCACTTTATACGAAGCAATCTTGCGATAAAGTATTCCAAAGACTTCGTCGGAAGTTTTTCTCGCTTTGTGACACGCGAGTTTAAGAACAAGAAAGGATGTTTTGGTACAGGGTGCCAGATTAAAGCCAACGGCATCGACGCTGGGTATGATGAAACGAAACGCAGCTGAACCTAGTGACTCTTTCATTAATGCGAGAGATCGCGACAGTAATTAGCAACCCTTAGTGGAAGCCATTAGCTAATTAATTCTCACAGAATAGCCACGCTATCCTTAATCACACGTAATAGGTCGAGAATCGTACCACGCCTATCCATGGACCCACATACATACGTACGTACGCCTGTATAACCTCCTGCAAACATGACCACTATCCAGCCGTGACCAAGACGTTGACAAATCACCTCCATTGATACGTACCCAGCGTCTCGTAACTCCTTCGAATGTTGTTAAATCAATATTGAATATTATTTCTAGGCTGTATACATATACGCGAGTATGGAGCGTCATGTGCTGTGTACGTATGCATACATATACGTATATGTACGTAAATGTGTATACATATCTATGTCGAGCGATGTTTTAAAGTAAACACGAGCTAGCTATGAGTTATTACTCGCAGTTTGGTAGGGTTGTACGACTTGGGTCAACGAAGAGACTGTGTAGAGTAGAAATGAGAGGAAGATAGCTGGTACATCGGTCCTCTTAGGTTCTCCGTTTCTTCTCTGTGAGAGGAGAAGTTTCGATGTTTCTTCAAGCTGTCACCCGCGTCGAAAACCAACTTTTCCTTGCTTGAAATTACCCCGAACCGCAACTCTCGGAGATCTCCTTGATTGCCAGAGCCCTGAGCACGTTTACCCGGGCGTACGGTAGGTAGGTACCTACTCCGTGAAGAGGAATTTTCAAACGACACTTTGCCTAAATTATTAACAAAGAAAATCAAATATTTCACTTAGCAAACCAACAAAGTCGCTATTACTCGACTACACATAACATGTACATAAATTTTAGTTAATTAAATATATTCGGAATCTCATACAGTATACCGTCGTTAGACCATATCCGTAGTTGGGTTCAACTAATCTTTGAGTAATAAACAACCCAACATAAGATAGATTACACCTTAACACATATCGAACCAGATCTGAGATCACTATCTCGCAGGTGAAAATTCATTAAATACGACAGCTCACATGATACGCTGTCCTTTACGGTTAATATAGTCGCTATGATGTTACAAAGAGTGGGATTCGGCGCGAATAAAACCTTCCGGTCTCGCTGCCTCGATGGCTTGAAAGGGTACAAATATATACGTATATAAACTCAGTCGTGTTGGGTCCATGGAACTGGTCCGACCACTTTGGCAGAGGGACCAAGCTTTTGGAAATTATAACGCAGGCACCTATGGAGCCTTCTTATTCAAATAATCCGAATATATTACCAAGTCAGCTCATGAATATGCGCGGAACATTTCACGCAGTATTTTTGCGAGAGACCGGCCTCTGGTAATAGCTTTATAATGACTGCCCTACGCATCCAACAACCCCGTGGGGATCTTGGCATCTCGGGACAGTCGGGACAAGCTTGTTTTTTTTTTCCTTCTTCCCTTCATTTTTCTTTCTCTCTTTACCACGTTTTGCATTTTTTTAACGTTAATTGAGAGCCTCTCCTGAAATACGATGTACAAGGGAATCTTAGCATCTGGAGGTCTGACCGGACGGATAAACTCTTTGTAACGCTTGCCTTGGAGGGGTTCTGTGACCACGGGACGCGCGGACGTGGAAATATACAATTCTCTTTACGGTGAGCTGTCCAAAAGCGACAACGAACACGCGAGCCTATCGTATATGCAGTCGGTGGTAAGCTACGCTAAAGATCATCCCCGGATAAGATGTAGATAGGGGAATGAATTTGGGTATCGTATATAATCGGGGTGGATCTCGAGGGTGAGTCTTAGGGCGCGTCAAACGAAGGGAAGAACTGGAGGGGAAATTGGGAAGGGGGTTCGTATCGCATGGTATGCATGTAAACAAGTTAGGCAAGCATCTGATTATAGGATATCGAATATTCCAACGGGGTACGCGGCCACACCACTCTCCTCTTCATATTCCTGTTAAGAAGGTAGGCACGATGGATACCCTCCACCCTGCCAGCTCATCCAACTATAACACGTGAACCACAACGTTCGACTGGATCACATATTTATGAAGGAGGCAGACCGATAAGATGGCTGATGGAAAAGTAACAAGATCCTTAATCCAATGTCTTATTTTTAAACTTCGATCAAACCACGGATATCTGACGGATAGCTCTTACCCAGCTATCATGCTTTTTCCACGATAGAGTAACCATTACTTTTTTTCCTTCTTTACTTTTCCTCCTGATTACTCGGTTAAGTCTATTGATTCTGATTCAAACATCACTTTGCGAAGAACTTCTTGCTCGGTCCCTTCGCACTGATTCGTTCACTGAAAGTGCAGGTTAAATACTTTTTATTCCCTTGACGATCTTCCGTGGAATGAGTATTGGTACTTTACCTGTTGTCTGCTCAGTTCTCTTCGAGAACGGATATACGTTTTGAATATTGAAAGGTTGTATATACCCTTCCGTTGTGATTCGTCAAGGGACCAGAACTTCCTCTTAGGGGTAAAAATCTATGGGTTTATTATTACTTCTAATTTTAAAGTGACAGCCTTTCCATATACGAAGTAGTCAATGAACATAATTCAAAAGGGAAGGAACGGTGTCTGAACCACGTTAGCCTTTTTCTTCTTAGACCCTTTTCCTTACCCCCGGGAAAACCTCTCTCAACAAATGCCAATCACGAATTATAAGGTGCACGTCCTGGGGCCTCTTAAAAAAAAGGAGAGGAACTAAGGGTCCTCAAATCCTGGGTCGCAGAAACAGATCAAACAGAGGATATGAGGAGGTAAGTAGAAATCGATGCATGCGCTATCGCATTACCGAATGTTTTTGCCTCCAAAAATAGCGCTACTCCTGTGGTCCTTGCGTGATCTTCTGGCTAGAGTGACGTCGTCGTCGAAAAATGATCGAGGTTGGGTTACTCTCGGAATCTGTGGCTAAGATCGAAGTATAAGTGTAGACCATATCACCGCAACATGTTGAGGTGAAAAATCATAGTGTACCTTGGGTTCGTGCGACGATTCTTTGTAGCGATTAAAAAATTTTATAGGGCTATTTTATTCGCGATTTGAGCACGTGGTTCTCCGCGGTGACCATCAAATTTTATTCGAAATCGCGTCAAGGCACTCTCAGGAGTCTTTGCCCAGGCGTTATTAACGACGGACTCAATTGCGCGCAGATGACGCTAAAGAAAACATTATTCTTAACGAGTCCTCGTTTACTTAGCTACACTCAAAGAAGCCACTAAGTCCACGGTAAAGCAGAGGGTGAACTAAATTTAGGACAAAATTAAGATCGCTTTCGCAGTCAGAGGATGACGGGAATAAGACTACACCCACCTACTCTGGGTAATTGACGTTCTTGAAACTACTTCGAAATGTCGTATTTTATTCTTGGGCAAGCATATGAGTATATTTATGCCACATCCTCAGAGTCACGCATCTCCCTAAGTCACGGGATTGTTAAACATTTATTCGATCTGAATATAACCATGTCCACGACTGGCTCGACGAATTGCCAATCAATCCTGCAGGCAACGGATGCGGGAACAGATAAGAATCACTTTGTGGTTATTTACTTATTTGTTTCGTGGTGGCTTGGCGTCACGGACATATAGACTCGGGAAGTCGGAAGGGAGGGTTTGCTCTGCGACGCTTTTTTTCCAATTGCGAAATTAGATATAATCAGAAACCTTTTTACGTATTTATGTCTCGATTGCGCCTGGCAGCTCGCTCCAGTGGCCAGATTTAATATTTTATATAAGTGTATCGCCGCCCGGTAATAGAATACGTGATTTCATTTGATATGAGAGGTAGGAATTATTCCCTGAGCCGATCTCATCGACCTTACCGATTCTATTTTCTCATTTCGCTTTCTCTGCAGCCCCTAACTCCCGGCTCTCTCTTCTACTCTCTCTTCAATTTGTCGCTCGGGACAATTCGTACGGGGGACCAGATCTTATAACAGTAGAAAGAAGCCCTCAAAGGATGGCGATCAGTATTCGCGAGGAAGCGAACCTGGCGATATTACAGAGGAGAGTTAGGCTCAGGCTTATCGATTTGGGACTCCGAAAAGAGTCTTTTCGTAATTTCCTTAAGCACAAAGCAAACCCCATTAATTCCCGTGACGCGTCGATGTTGAGCCACCGTCTCAAAGCTTACGGAGATGGAGGAGAGGGCGACGCCGCCTTCACTTCCTGAGCACGTGCGGTAAATATCACTCTAACCCCAGGCATCCGTCAAATAAGCTCTTCCAAACAAGCCGCCTTGTTTTAAGTAAACTTGGTCGCTAAAGTCGGTGTCTCGCCCGTGAGATGTGTTCAACCCTATGACAACCGCCTTGCTATAGGTACCTACGGGGTAACAAACCCCCGCCACTAATTCTTCGGAGTAACAACGTTAGTCCTACACCCCGCAAACCTAGTTCCCGAAGAGTTTTAGCATTTATAAACCCATTGTCCCCAAGTATCATTTAAAATTAATATCATACTGCCGTAGAAAGTTTGGGCTTTCGGAAGTCTGTAAAAAAAAAAGTATTCGCATTATGTATATCCTACATAAAACATCACCGAGGGTAGGATAGGTAGGTACTTTAGGGCGACCATAATCTAAAAGTAGTTATAAAATACCGAGCCAGTTTTAGGAGCCACGGATATCAGTCAAGAATAGAAAGATGGATTACTGACTGCGAGTGATTTGTTAGCCAAAACGTAGACCAATTTACCATGGTAATCCCCCTTATTCTGGCTCAAGATTATGTATTACTTAATTCGCAAGGATACAGGTACTCGAGTTTTACCTCATTCTATGCCAGGAATTATAGGTATATCCCTGGCTCGATCGATCAACCCTAAATATTACAAATCACAGTTTTGATCGACCCCTTATCTGTCACCTGTAGCTGCCACCTGATGCGAGATGATCTTCATCAGTGGCAGAATTTTCGCTGCTACGTTCTCATTTCGCAATCACACCGAACCATATATCCTTCCAATTTGAAAATTTTCATTCCTATTCATGAGATTCCTTAGTTACAGGAACCCAGTGGTGATTGACAAAATAATGATTTATCGATTAGAAAATCGAAAATCTTACAGTTACAGTTGAATTCTTTAAGGCCAAAGTGTCGAATCACTGCATCATATAGAAAAAAAAAGAAAACGGGGTTTTGCTCTTTCTTATTTTTCTTTGCTCATTCCTCCCACGCAATATTATATCTCTATCGCGGATACTAGAAACTTGTAACTCGTTGCCGAACTATTGTAAATCGAGTTATCGTCGGCATACGTCGTTCCAATATAAAGCGAAGTGGATTTCAAGTATGCGAACCGCTGAGAGCTTTCAAAATGTGCAGTTCCGTAGTGGCAGGTATGGGAGCTACTGTGGGATGTAAATTTTGTTTATTTAGCGATCTAAATTCTAAATTGAAAAAAAATATGGGCTTTTGTCGTATTTTGATTCATTCTCTATAATTGGCTGCTATATTCATATAATTCCGCAATATTAAAGCGAATAGATATAACTGTAGCTGCTGTTTCGTGACAACAGCTATCTGCAATTAACCCCTGCGAATAATTAATTCCGGGACATCTGCAGTGCACCTTGACGTGCCGAATTGATATAGAAATCCTATATTATGCAATGCAACTCTGTACAACACAGACTCTGATGACGTAGCTGGTACCCCGTCATATACCGATCTCCCTTGCTGATCGGATTGGGTCAAAAGGTCACTAACCAGCCTTGGAGTTTAACAAGCGTTTCGCTCAGCTCGTTGAGCTTTATGGGTGATGAATATCTGTGTGCATTGCTGAATATACTATGTGCGCATTTTCTCGCTTTCTACTTTTCATTCCTACTGTGTTAATCATTTCATTCGTTTTCTTTTCCTCCGATTTCGACCGAATCTGCCTGGGAGTGAGTGAGTCGATTTCAACTTGATATCGTAATACAATCTTACACTTACGTTCGGCTTGCTTCCGGCAGGGTGAAATGCGATTTGTCGCCTTTGAAGTCGATATTGTGTTTCGGCGAGTCCATCGAGCCCTGCTGTGATCAGTGACTACCTGTACTACAGTAGTACGCGAAATCGTATCAGGAAATGAGAGTCATAACTTGACACAGTTTCTCACACGTCAACCTCCTTGTCAGCATCCGGTTCGCCCCAGCGCCCAACCACTAATCCACTGTTCACCCTCGATATCCCTCGGCATGGTTGACGGGCCGGGGTGCCACCTCGTTACCGTTTATTCGTCGGCAAATGGATATATAAGGTAATGCGTCGTTACTGGCCTCACGTTGACAGTGCTAGTAGACGGTATTGTGCTCCGTCACGGGTAAATGAAGGGTAAAGAGGGGCTGGATACGATTGGCGTCGAGTCTAAATTGGATCCGTTGATTTGGGATCAGACCAAGGTACGCGTACAATTTAGATCCCAGTGTGTATAGGTTTGATCGTTTCACCGAGCGCCGTATATGCCTTGGTGTATGTGTACCCAACGTATACAACTTCATACATACCTGCCCATGTGTGTGTATGTGTACGTAACCAGAGATATAGATTTTAAGTCATATTGAAATCACCGGGCTGCATACTTCAGTACCAAAGATTTCGGTCTACGTGGTGGGCTAGCTGACGATGACTGTTTTATCGAGTGTAAAGTAAAGAAATCAAGCCATCAATTTTCAGATCATCACCTCTGCACTATGAAACTATACAAAGCATAACCCGTTCGGGTTTTCAACAGCTACACACATATGATTCGTAACACGTTATTTACATAAGGCTGAAAGCAGATATGGTGAGAGGGAGATATTTAGTTTGGAAGCGTTATGCAAGACATGAGATAATATTGCAGCCCGGTATTCACTCGCCAATTAGATATTGCTTGATCCTTACCCATTCGCGGACTATTCGCAACGACTCGCGCTCGTATATACCATATCTAACAGTAGTAATAATCATGATAATAATAATGATACTTTCGCTAATGAAGAAGGGAAGATGTGCAGACTGCATTGCAGGGCGGGTTACTTGACTACCCCGTAGCCCGGGGGAGTCGTACGTTACCCCCACAACCCGGTGACGGCACCAGGGGTGAAAACTATGGGTACTATACCTCTAGCCTTCTTCGTCGTCGCAGTTGCGGTACCTCTGGTGCAGGCAAACCTGCACCAGTGTAGCGAATTTAATTCGCGGACACGATTTCCGGGAGCCAGCAAGTTCGTTTGCGAAACGGTAATAATTATTGCACACGAACCAGTGTGTGGACTTTCAAGTGTAGTGTTTTATTATCTTTGCAGCTAGACTGCATACAGAAAGGGGAATTAAACGTAGCGGGATGTTTAACCCGTGTCTGGTGTCTGACTCGAAAATTTCCAGCGTGTCAATTTTCAGCAATTATAATTACGATTACTGCATATTCGAATCGCAGCCCTGGTGGGAATGTAATTACTAACGTAGCAACAACCCTGCGGCCTACTAGGCCACCTGTACCCCATTATACGTGTAGAGTCTGTAGGTCGAACCTGCTTCGATCCAACAGGATCAAACCTAGGCTAGCAATCATAATCCCGGATTTGGTGTATTGGAACCACGATAATGATAATAATAATAATCTTCCTTCACCCATTATGCAGATTCTCGTATTACGAACGCCATAGCTCAGCTTCTATGGTTGAATGCCTGAACTTCCACATCGACTAACGTTGTATGGACACTACGATGCTTAGGCGATAACTCGGAATACACGTAACATTACTGTCTTGTATTCTAAATTGAATTTCAATACATCATTTGCTAAGCCTGAATGTTCAATATTTCCAGCAATTCTTATGCCTGTTGTCTCTAAAGTTCTAGTCATGAATGGTTACCTGTCTTGGTTTTGGATCTGCGAATGTTCATTCTGTTGGCAGGTGGGTATTCGACGATGGAACATACCCAAGTGACTGTCTTTGGTCTGTCATTTTCTACGAGGGTTTCCTTCGCGAAAGTGTCTCGTAAACTTCGTATCTAAAGCTTCGGTAGATGGGGAGCTTGCGGGCCTGGTGGTTCCACAAAATCTGAAAAATGTCTGTACGGTTATACCTACCCCCCATTTCTTACGCCACCTATGAGTCATATTAAATCCAGCAAAAGACGTTCTGCATGCTAAGATACTCGACCCTTCAGGTCTGCTTGTCGTAGATTAGAAGGGTCCACGAGGCGGCCGCGGCGGCCGGGTTGGGGATGCAGGATAAACGACATTGTCAATAAAATATAAGAAATCCCTGTGTAAAAAATATATTCGGATCGTCTAGTTCTCTGAATGACGTATCCGATAACGCCTGAAATAAACATTTATTCTACGGATCTGACTCGAGCTGATTCCCAATAACAGAAAGCCACGATGACTAATGGCCGACCATTCAAATACCATGTCACCAGTATCTGTGGGTAAATCCCAATATATTATGGATAAACAAGCTGCAGAGGTGGATAAAAGACCCGCTTGGAATTACCTTAGAGGAGCTCTCTCTTTCGTATCTTACGTTAGAGTTTCCGGCAACCGGCTTCCGCCCCGCGATCGTAAGTTCCAGGTTGAAAAAGCGGCTCGTAAAAAGGCATCTCCAGGGTACCAGGCGGGCAGGTGGACAGGGTGCAGGGAAGGCTGAAAGGACGGAAGAAGGTAGCGTGGAAGGGGGAGGTTATCCTGCAAGCAAGATACAGTCGGTACTAACCTTTAAATTCTGCGAGTATGAATTTTTAATTCCGCGTATTTTACGGGCAACCATTAAAATATAGGAAGCCGGGTTGCTGGAGAGCAGCTAGGGTGGTTAGTGGGTGGTACTGGCTCCGGGCGGAGATATTGCCTGAGCTCGAAGAGGTAAGAGAGATCGCGGGACTCCGGGAGCAGTCTGGAGGTGTGGGTAGAGATGTCCCGAAGGAACCATATTTCCGGGAAGACCGCTGCGCTCTCGACTCCACATAGTCTGATTGCGTTAAAATACGCGATTACATGAATTTATCGGTGTGCAAGAGACAGCTGCTTGCGTATATGCACACACATTATGTCCCAGTGGCTGCAGTTCTCGTTTAACTAAGATGAAGGCAAGGTTTGACTTGTATAATATATGGGAATAAAACAGATGATTTCGTCACTCAAGAGACCCCGAGTAAATAAATACTCGACGCCGTGTTTGCTGCAATCATTTATTTCATATTGAAACGTGATTTTCATTTTCATACGTGAAACTTCATTTTTTTGTGTTCAGGTATTTTTTGAAATATTCCTAGTCTCACGAAATGATCATTAAAATTTGTCAATATAATTGAACCTCTTGAAAATATAACCAAAATATCACAGATCGTTTGTACATTTTTTTTTACAATGTAACCATTCCAAGTGTTGACGAAGTATTCCTGAAGTGTTCATTTGCATTGAAATTGAAAGAAAATCGTTCAAATTCAATTAGAATATTTTCTAAAGTTAGCACAATAAGTTGATTGACAATCGAATTAGGTGCGACGCGGACGTTCCCACTCAGTTTTTGTGTTTAGATTCTTTGTTGGTCTTGAAAGAAAATTATTGCCCTGATATGCCGATTCATTTCCAACACGATCCGGCTGTTGGATCGATCGTTCCGTACTCTTTGCTTGTTCGTCTTTTATTCAGTAGAATACATTTTCCTTGACTCCGCGACTAAATGAATAAAAAAGCAAAAAAAAAAAAGAGAAGAACAACGCCAGAAGATTTGTTACCTAAATAAAATACTGCATGGCTCCGCGACACCGGCTAACCGTCCAAGTAAACGGACGACCGTTGGTATTAGGTGCAGAAGCCAACCGATTTACGAGGAGTTATAAATCCCAAATATTGGGAGTGCTTTTTCTTTTTCTATACCTTCTATTCCACGAAGTTTAAACTCTTCGATGAATAAATCTCATCGTATATAGGTATATACGTTTCATATATTTTTATTATCTCGCTACTTCGATCGAATTGACCTGCAGCGATACATATGCAACAATGCAGCTACTTCGCGGTCGCCCAAATGCACAATAAACGTCTATCTACCTACATTAGATATATATACATATATATATATATACTCTCATCGAAATAGCTGCACCTTGAATTGGATCGTTCGATGATTTATATTCATCTGGATGTTATTCAAATGCAATGAAGTCGTGAATCCGGTTAGTATCCGCCATGATAGAAGACTGAAAATTATAGAGTCTGAAGAGAGTAAGCAAAACGTTAAGAAAAACCATATCTAGAGGCATGACTCCGCTCTTGGGTAAAATTATAAAAGAAAAGTGTAACGTATACCACGCTAGACCCAGGAGGCCAAGAAGCAATTTCATGTAATATTACGAAGCTCGGTAAGGATTATGAACCTCGCAGTAACGGTGGCGTGGACAGGATAGCGGGGCTGCAAGTTCACCAGGAGTCGTGCGCCGCGTCTTATTTTCACTAGGATGTTATCCCGCACCCGGTTACCTCGCCTTGCCTTGCCTCGCTGTTCCTTGTCTTGTCCTACCATACCTTGCCTTGCATAGCTTACGCCGTGTCGTATATCTTGAAGCACCAGCAACTCGGTCGATCGTAAAACTTAGCTGCCTCATGTAATCCATGCTAATATGCGTTATTTTATATTTCCTCCATGGCTCCATAGTGTAACGCCTGCTCCTTTGGCTAGGTATAAGAAAGCCAGTAAACCAAGAGAAGATAGAGAGAGCCAGCGTTCTTCTTCACTGTGGATGAAGATAGGCGTGTTAGTTTACACCGCAGGAGGATACAGCGACATGATCTGGTGGCTCGTAAACTGCGTAACGAATTTGTAATACGTGGCCTCTGCGTTCTTTTAAAGAAAAATTAATGGTCCCTTGCCGTCTTGGTCGCGTCCCGTCAGGTCATGTTGAACTTCTCACCCTGCGCTGACTTTCAAGACGAGAATCGTCAGCCTTCCGGAATACCCGGGTACATACATCTTCAAACGAGCCATAGCAATGCGCACGTTCCGTGCAAAGTGCACTCCCGACGTTACGTCATAGGGACGACGACATCGTGCAAAGCGGTGCTATTAGGCGAAAGGAAAGATTAGACGCCGCACGTTCCAGGAAAATTTTAGTGCTTCAAATTAGCCCGTGTAGTTAGTATTCAATTATAACCACGCAACGTTGTAAATCAGACATCTACGTGTCATGTACCTGTGTACACGCTACGATACCAAATTATGGGGTTTATTTTTAAATCAACTCTGTCTTCATTACCTGATACTCGGATTTACACAGTTTTATCGAACAAACAGCCTAGGGCTGAAGTTCTGCTAGCCGATTGTGGGTATTGATGGCTGACGGGTGAAGCATTCTGCACAGTGGTTGGTGTACGATACCGTATGGTATTCTTTTGAAATTAATTGTTATAGAATTTTATTTCTGCAGTTTGACTGAAGGATTTCAACAGCTATATACCTATACCTTCATAGAAATATCTACCGTGGGTGAATATAGCAAAGCAGCGTTCACGACCGTAATAGTAGTTGGTACAGACACAATGAGCACCAGAATTTTCCACCCGTTATGCGCATGGAGAATAAAAAGCGAATTTTCATTAAAACAGACAACGGAAATGAATTCTCTGACGCTCATAACAGACGAACACCTTCGCGCAAACTCCGTCGGGGGTATTCAGGTGCATATATACACCCCCAGGCTGGCTTTTACACGAGCTTCACCTCTCTTCGTACACATCGCCGAGGGGGACGTAAATATAAACAATCCTCGTCTACGGGCAAGTGCCCTTGTAGGCAAGGAAAGAGAAAAATGTCATGGTAAGGGAGTAATCATATTTACAAGTTTGTTTTAAGGCTCAGAAAATGGCTTGAGGCAGTGAAGCTCGAGAAGTATACTCATCGACGATGGAAAAATATATAACTTCCTGTTAGTTCAAGATTTATTTTATTCAAGAACGCCTCTTAATTAACTCGCGTAGTCCGCAGTAGTTCTTGATATTCCTTAACTACCCGTTTCTTGATGAAAATAGTCGACGAGATCATCAGCCCTTTCTTTCTCGAGTTGTGCGGATGAGGGAGATCGAGAATCTTGGATGGCTAATAAAATAACCTGAATTCTAGAAAAACTTTTATCAGCTTAATTTCGTTAACCTTGGTTGGTTTTTAGCGAATTAAGGGTATGAGAAAAAAAAGAAAGAAAAAACGGACGGAATAACCGTTGATAAATGTACCCGTGCAGAGATGATCACTGCAGCGTTAGGGGGATGAAAAATATGCCACCAGGACCGGGGTTCCGTGGATTTGCGTACGTGAAAGGACTTTGAATTACAGTACCGGAAGTTGGCCTTCCAAGTGAGTAAAAGTTAGCCGATTTATCGTCGCGAATCATAAATTATCCTACTGGTGGAAAGTTGTTAAAGCAAAAGTGATAAATTCCTCGTAGAAATGCATGCATTCGTTGAAAGTAGGTGTCCGAAACTCTTGCACTACTTCATCAAACATATTCGCAAACAATTACCTGCACAATTCACTCTCCACACTAAATACCGTGGAATTGATGCCCTCTTTCATCCTCCACCAATAAACCATTTCGTTAAATGAAAACTCGTTGATTTCTACATATCAAAGACTATAAAGGTGCACTCTATCATCGACTATCTGGATATAAGTATATTATTACAGTTATATAGCTGGAAGATGCCCAAGGAAATGGCACACCATCCTTTAACTTTATCAACGAACCACGATGCAGCTTATTTATAGACGAGAAAAAGGGATGACATTTTCGCCAAGTTCTATATTTATTTCTCCGCACAATTCCAACATCGAACGTTCCGAACGTGGCACAGCATAATATTTCTTCAAATAACAATTAGATGTGGCATTGAGTTATGTTTATGGCGCAGCGCCACCGTGTTGTTCCAGACGAATTTTTAATGAGTTGATTAGAATTCAGCTCCGCACATTGCTGCCTCGTTTCAGATCTGTTGAAAATTTGTATGTGTACAATACCGAGCTAATTAGATTTTACAAGTGTTACTATAGCTTCGAGACCTCGTTTTTTATTCCGTACCTCTACCCTGATGAAAATCTTGACAATTCAAGTGCGCCCGATTGATTTCTGGTTCTGAGAGTTCAGTTTCGGAATCTGGGATACTTTTTTATTTTTATTTTTTTCTTCTCCTCGAAGAATAATTCACGGTAAAAAGCTTCGCAGTACAAGAACAGCCAAGGCTACACGACGCCTCGTTTATTTAGGACTGAAGCTTATTGTTTTTTATTTACGGTAAGCCAGCTGGAAGCTTTCTGAAATATGATGTGGTTCCAACAGTTGATAATCAACACTTTTCATTTAGGTTAAAAAAAAAAAATAAAAATCCACAGCTCTGCGTTCGCAAGTTGGATGTTGTTTGTGCGATAATACTTTCGGTCTCCCAAGCGCTATAATTATTTTCAGAAATTAATCGATCGGCATTATTTTCCAACGTCAAGTATTTTCGACTATTAAAGCTCTAAAGCAGGATTTGACTTTCCCTTGATTGCGATGAACTATTAGAAATATGAGTAGACGTTGAATAAGAGCAGAACATACCCCCTATAACCTACTTCGCTCGATACTAATATTATTTCAAAAAGTTTAGCAATTATTCACAAAAGCAAATTATTCTCTGCTGAGTACACCTCGTACGCGAAGTTAATAAGAGATACGTCATACATGGGTGCGACAGCCAGCTGACGGATGGGACCCAGTTGTACCAATACAGGCGCTGCTGTCAATAGACGTGATGGATCGATACGTGGCGCTATCAATGTTACGTTGCGGCCTCGTAGATTAATTATAAAGTATGTATTATACCGATAGTAGCAAGCAAATATTTATGATGAAGTACAACCGCGTATGGGTATATCTGTACCTACCTACAAAATAACGTCGAGTTTCAACTAAAGCTAATAGGTACACTACATTTTCCTATAGATATATACATGTAAGTCCAGTTATAACACAACTACCCTTTCGATAGTAGCTACTTGTGACAGACTGTCAATCAATTAATAATTGCGTTTCATGTTTTAATCGATGGAACCGAACGGGTTATTGGTTTCTAGGTAAACATCAAGCCTTCATTTAATTTCCCATGAAATTTCTGGGCTTATGTAACGTCGATATGACACTGTGCAGTAGAGTGAAACGCGAGATGATTTATCATAATTTATTCGATGGGTATATCGGGTCGTATATTGCAGTCACGAGCATAAACGCTAAATCTACGATCGAAAACGCTGAAATGTTTTATCCCATATGACTAGATTATTTCATTATGAAATATTGCATGCCGGAATGGTAGGTACTGTAGATTTCAAGTTTATATTAAACAATTAATTGTTCGATTTACACATAAATTTGTAACTTCCAGTTCCCAATTCCCTTCATTTCGGTACTTACACGTAGCTGGTTTATACACGTGACTATATACGGTGTACACAGTTCCGCAAATTTTACATCAAAGTTCTTTGCAATAATATGAAAATGGTGATTCAATCTGTCGCTGAACCCACGAAGGTTATCAGTTTTCAAATAAGCTAACGAGGATCGTTACTTTCAGGTAGTATTACAAAAAAAAAAATGTCAGTATCATTATCAAAGAAAAGCAGAAAAGTAAAAGTTACGTCAAGATAATGGCACAAAGATTCACGCATGTTTGCCATGTTGATCATGGCCGTGGAACATTTTTCATGTAGGTACGCATACACGCATGTGTAGATGTGTGGACATTTCTGTGGTACCGAAATGATGTCTCTAGATTCAAATTACGTGGTCCTGGTAACAAAGGACGGGGAAGGCGAAGGGAAACCACAAAGAGGGTGAAAATGAGTAGATGCAGTTATTACGGGCAAAGAGATGAAACAGAGAAAAGCAGGGTGGTACCGAGTGTGCCGGAAACGTAACGGATATTGCAATATGACGACTTCGTGTATCTTTGTAGGTAGTCCTGATTGCAGTGTTTGAATTCTCGCTTAATTATGCCTCGCGCATACAGCCACCAGTCGCCCCTGCTGCCTGCAGCAGCCAGTACCAGCTTTGTTGGTTTGGGTTTATCGCGGGGTAACGAGGCTCCCGTTATTGACACGCCCCGTCATTCCACCCTATTTTCATCCCCTTCCTCCAAGCCTCGCAGACTTGGGACTCCAATTTCATATTTCATTGTTCTGCTCATTACTCCACATTCTGATCCTGTTCATCCTATGGGATTTCCGTAGGTTAAATTACCTGCGATTTGTGGTTATTCTGAAGAATACTCACGTCTCCTAACTGGCGAAATGAATTCTGATAGAGAATTAAGATAGAGACACACGGGGCTCAGAATTTTGCTAATCCTCGTTGGCCGGGTTCCTCGGGCTGCCCTAGTACATCGACATACGTGACGCGAGTGTTGTATGAGCAAATGTATTTCCCCGTGTGCTTTCTGTCCACCGAAACACGCCTTAGAACCATCCAGGTTGGTAAATTATGGATTTGGATGGTCCGATCTGCCACCGGCTAACTCGCATAAGGTATACAGTTGTCCCCTGCACGCGACATCGGACTGCACGAAGCTGCCGTTGAATCATTATCATTACCATCGACTCGAAACTACACGAGGCCACGTCCTGCTGAGCGATCGCATCAATCTTCCCCGGGAATCTGGGCTGGACCTGTTGGCCGAAAGGGGAGAAACGCGATCCCACTTTTATTGTGTCTTGATCCCGATCGAACGTCGCGTGTGGATGCAAATTCGCTTCATTAGAGTGCCGAACGGACATCGTGCTACGAATGTGTTGTATACTGACGGCCTGAAAGACAGCGGGGAACCCAAAGAACGTATTCCAATTAAGACGAAGTTTGTTCGCGTTTTACGGAAATGAAAAGAAGAAGGAGAGAGACAAAAAAAAAGAAGTGTAGACCTCGGCGTATCTTTCGTTGAACTCTATCCCCGTAGAGTTATCAAATATTACGTCAAATTTCCGCCGTATACCGATCTTGAAAAGCGAGTAGCGAGCTTGCAGCGAACTTTATAGCTTATGCACTTGAATAAATTTTTTATCACCTTCTGCAATATTCAGCTAATGAAATTGGAAATTAACAGCGATGACTGTAAAGTCGAGAAGAAGAGGAAGAGGGGGATATTTAATAGTTAAGGCTTTAATAACGGGGCTCTCTTCTCGAATCCGAAGTCTCAAGGATCGGAAAGCGAATACGGAGACTAAGATGAAGAAGAAAATGATAGTACGCGGGTGCACGGATAGAGAAGTTAAGGTAAAGCTTTAGAATTCAATTAGGCTTAGCCGTAAGTTGATTACCTACCTATTCTCTTGGTGACTGCCTATTTCGAGAGCGACATCTATAGGATATACTCGAAGCTTTGTTATTTAGTCTATATAAAGCTATTTTAATTTAAATGCACCTTATTGTCTGTCGCGGGTGTATTGTCCGGAGGTTGTTTCAAACAGATAGAGCAACAATGATAACAAAGAGGTATTCAAGAACGTAATGGGACCACTCTTCTTTTCTAACTCACCGTCCTTTTCTTGCCGTACGTCTTTCCCGCGTCCACCTTTATGTATTGTATATGTATTATATACTTTATTACCTACTGCTCACTTATTCTTTTTCTAACGATGGTATCCTCGACACTCTCGCTCGTCGTTCAGTAAAGACAACCCGCAGACGTGGTAGGTAAGTGTAGGTATATCTATCGTTCTCAGTTGACCTTAACTTTTCCTATCCAGTTCTACACTCCAATCATATAACGATTTCATCAGAAATTTTTCGGTAAAACCGCGCCATCTAACTCTATATATGTATATTTGATTAAGGAAATTTTCTTCGTACAAGAAAAAAAAAAGCCTTTCAAATATCTGAAAACAACCCTTATTCTTGGGGAGATTCATCCAATAAACGGGCTGGGATGCGGGATATGAAATAAAAAGTTAAGACTTCATGCACGCAAAGTTTGATGGTGTTTACGAATGATGAGGAATAAATATGGAAATTGAGGACATCCGATGAAGGAACACGAATTTGACATTGTAAAATTCTTCAAGCCTTGATAATCGCAGGTAAATCTGTTCATATGATAGATAAAGTCACGACGTTTGCTTCCCCGCTATATACAAAGGACTATTATAGATTAGTTTGCGTTGACTCGTGAACGTGGAGACAACGTAGAGACAACGTCGCGGAAACCTCTAATTAATTGAATTCGCAGAGAGAACCGAACGCACCCCCGTGCCAGTTGTTTCCGGCTTAACAAAATTACGTCTAGTCTTGGAATCAAGCGACGACGAAGATTTCATTTATCGCCGCAAAGCTAGATGATAAGATTTCGCTTGGCTTGGGTCTGGTATCAAATGCGTACCTAGTTCGCGATCACCATATCCAACGCGTTGGAACTGCAGGGTGGTCTATAAAGGATACAACGACTCTATTGGCAACTAGCTCAATGCTCCAGCCAGCATACAACCGAACTAACCATAGCCTACGAACCCAACGCTTTGCGACGAATTCCTTCAACAGACAACGATATTCTGGGTAATCGCGCATAATTCAGCTACTCCCTACCCCGATCCGGAAATAGTAATTACGGAATCTCCATCAAACTTGCTAGCTAACAACGGACTATATAAACACACGACCGTGGCACCACATTTATGTAAACCTAAAACAACCGTATATAAACCAGTAATTGGAATACTAAAGTAATAGACTCTGGCCCATTGCCATCTCGACTCGTCTCCTATATAGCGAATTGTTCTATCGCTTATAGTACTTTTTTTGTTGCTATTTTTTTTTTTTTTTTCTGTTTGATCTGACTTCGTCTCAAAGATATGATCGTGTGGGTAAAAATGAGAGACTTCGTAGCCCTTCAGTAGGTACTTTCTCGCGTTCGGCTTGCGCTTCACCAAGTAGGATCCAATTTCGTCGACGATCCTTAATCCTAATTGCGATGCTTGTGACGCGTTCAAGATCGCAGCCGAGTTCGACGAGAGGGAACGATTGTTCCGGGACTTGGGTAGACCTTGCTTCATCACCTCGTCGGCTATCTATTCCCCTCGACGAGGGACAAGGCAATCGTGTGATCGTGAGAACCTATCGAGAACTTCATCTCTTCACCAAGTCCTTCGCAACGTCGAGCTGCTCTCGAACTTGATCTCAAACGTCCATTAGCACCAACACAGGACTGTGTTAAGTCTGTGGTATCGACTTGCACCAGCTAACATCTAACAGGTTAGATTTTATAACAAGATTAAACGGAACGCGTCCGCAATAAGGTGAACTTACCTTTTCCTTAATTGTTTTCATTCCACTTAAAGAATGCTTTCGCAGGGTAATTGATTCGCTAATTTTTAGATCACACCAATTTAGCTGACGCTCATGGCTGATTTGAGTTTTATGCGTTTCACTGTAAACGGGCATTTTCTAGGTAATTAATCAGAAAATTTTATCATATTAAATGACATGGATGGAGACATCCCAACTTCAAACGTTCGAGCAAGATGTCACGAATTCACGTTGGTCAGATTTCAGCTTTAAGTTCGAGCCGCTATATCGAATAACTGCCACGATATGTTATCTTAATACTACACACGTTGAACCTGTGATATGTGACCGGTCAAGATGAAGCCAAAGCAAGGCAGTTTGAGGCTGGAGCAATTTGGTCGACACCCCATGACTCCTCTCCTGTCACTTCCCACCACTTTTCCCAGAAACCTAAGAAAGTATTCGCAAGAAGGACTGAAACAAATTCTAAAACGATCCTTTGGGACGAAAATAAAAGATTATGGGTTCAATGTAGCCGACTACTGAAAAGGTTTCCTACTTCCGCAGCTTTGTGCTAACGCAGGGAACAAACAGACAACTACCGCAATTAACTTTCTAATTAGTACTGTAAATATCTATAGCAATTGAATCCAGTTCCAGTCGACCGTAGAAGAGTCAAGTTGCCTTGACCCATTTTGATACTGCAGTATACGACAGAGGGAAAATTCATTTAATGACAATTAAACCTAGGATAGAACTTTGTTTTTTGAGAGAAAATGTCTGAAACTTAAAGCGAGTGAATGGTGCTCATGCGAGATTGTTGCAGTAGCTTTTTTCAGACGTGATTTGAAATGCTATTTTGATCTGGAGAACTCGAAAAACTCTGCCAAAAATGATATGCAAACTGAGAAGAGTCAGTAAATGTTATCACAAAAACTTCCTAGCGACGATTCACTCTAATAGAAAAGTTGAAAGGCTTCCGCAGACGTACTACGTAAAAGTTCATACACGCGTACGATTTAAGGGGATGTCCCATACCTGATCTTAATCGATCAAAGTCGTCGTTTATATCGTACGTGCACGTTGAGACGACTCACGTAGGAGCGTAATATTGATTCTCAGGTTACAAGGCTCAATTTCTGTACGTCGGAGCGGACGCTAAAAGGGTACTCGCAAAATTATGAGAGTGATATACAATTCCTCGGAGCATCAGGATATGAAATTTCTATGAACCTATAATATCTCTCATCGCAAGTACCGGCTGATTATCAAAAGCGAACAGCTTGGATCTTCCAACTTCGAAAATACAATGTAAAAATTATGGCCACCGATCAAGCGTATTGAGACTGGATAAAATATTGTTGGATCGAAGAAGGTACGCTTGATGAACCAGCCAACGTCTCCGTATATATTTGCCCGGCATTCGGTGTGGAAAATTGCGATACCCATTTAAGCGAAAACTTTGAATGGCCGTTAACTAAGTAAGGAAAGAAAGTGGCGAGCACGACATTCTCTTTACCAATCTACCAATCAGCGAGGTCGATTCAGCGCCACTTGTCCGTGATATCCGGCCGATCTGGAAGTCATTAAAAGTATTAGCGAAGGGATGTCAATAAAGATCGGCCAGGAGGTCCCGGGAGAGGCGTAGCGGCAGTAAAGTCCGTAATTACCCACGATTCATGGCCGGCCGGGGATCTCAGCTATCCCAGCAGAAGCTGCTCGTCGAATTCACCCATCCAACGCATCCCTCAAGTTGTTCTGACCCATCTCTCTCCCTCTGTATTTTCCTAGAAAATTAATAACTAGATAACTGCTTCCGTTGACTTTGTTATACATTTTTCTACCGTTTATTATTAGCAATCTTTCTCGATTTATTCATCAACTGTAGCCAACATTAAGTTAACTGAATACAAAGTAGCAATTATACTTGCGACATCTGTTTGCCCGTTGGCAATCTCGCTGTAAATATTGTTCTGGTTATACGCAAAGAAAATAAGAACAATTTTCCCATCAGCGAGTTGAGTTTTCTTCGTTGAAACAGTTCTATATTGGACCCTTGCAAAACGCACATTATAAACGGAATTTTCAACATGCCGGTATCTTCTTACCAGTCAAAGAAAATACTAAACTGTAATCTGGTCCCTTGAAGCTGTGACGAAGAATCTTCATGGACAAGACAATGCGACACCGTGAAGTGGTGCAGCGTTACTAGGCCGTCCTAGATATCTCCTGTGCCATGTAATTACAATGCTTTGGTAAGACAACACTGAGCTAATTAAAATAAGAGCTCCCCAGTTTGCACTCGGTGTGCTATCTCGGTGGAACAACGGTTAACCCCCTAGAGGGTCGAAGACATTGCGGCTTACCCACTTGTGTCAACTCACTTACGGTTGACAGAAGTCCCGTCTTCTTGTCTTCGCGTCTTCGCGTCTTCTCGTCTTCCAAGCTTGACTGGATACTGGGTACCAAGTACCAAGTACCAGCCAGCCAGCCAACCAGCCAAGTCAGAAATCTTTCGCCCCAACCCCTATATCTAGCTTGACTAAGTTGGAGAAAAGGCTGAAGGACTTGGGATTTCAGTTAGCAATGGAGTCTGCATCTCATGCTAGCCTGATTATACTAGGTTACCTAACAGACACGTGTGGATGTGGTTCGTATTCTGATAACAACAGTATACTGGTGCTATTTGCCCCTACCAATTTACCCCGCCTCTACGCCGCGTATCCACGGTTATAATGCGTTTCTCTTATGTAAACTCGGATCCAATTAAAGCTACAAGCCAGCGGTTTACGATCCCGAGATACGGAGAGAATTTTGGAAATGGCAAGCAACGCGACTTGGAGAATTCTCTGTTCGTGTTACTAGGTGTTGCTTTTCAGCGAAAATTCGCTAGTTTAAGTTCAGCAAGACATGACTGTTTGTCGGAAATTTGACGTCGATAAAAATTGACAAGGATTCCCACCTCCTGTCGTCACGTGCCGAGAACATTGCGATCCGTTTCTCGTAGACTGAATCGTATTTTCCTCGAAATATTTCGATTCCAAGCTCTCTGAACGGGGAGTCGACTTATTCTATATTTATTCGAACAGTAAACGCTTCGATAAGTTAACATTATGAAGATGATGTTTATACCGCGTTTGAACACTCGTCCAGGTTCTGCGTAGTACCTATGTATAATGCATCGATAATATACATATATTTTTTCTAGATATTTACATGTATATATGTATGAAAAGACTATTTCTCCGCTCAAAGGTTCGGCAGGCAGCCGATTCAGCTTTTGCCAACGATGCTGAAAATACTTTTGCAAAAAGAAAGCGCGCCGAGTACAGAAGTTCGATTTCAGCAGAGCAGCAGATTCCAGAATTCATTGCTTTGATGTTTATATGATTTGATCATACGAATGCCACCCATATAAAACAGTAATTTATCGATGGGAACAGGTCGCTGGCCGAGCACGGGACAAGTCTCATTCATACTTAGTTATAGTTCCCCGACAGCAGAATTTGGATGCTGAATAATTTTTGGTTGATAAATTCTAAATACACACGTTAAAATTTACCATAAAATTAGTGTCCCCTGTTAGAAAAGATAAAGACCTCTAGCTCATCAAATATTATTGTTTTGCTAATAAAGCTGGAATATCATTTGGCCTCACGCTATGAACATTTTTTGGTGAGTAGATCTACATGTATAATGTGACGAATAAATATCACAATTGGAGACATCAATTACAAGCATTGCGTCGACAATTGGTATCTCCGGTAAACTGTTGACAAAAAAATGTGTAAAAAAATAAATTTGAAGTATAATTTCTACGAACGAGATATACCTAATAGAGTGAATTTTACAGTTGCGTAGGTATTGCGCTGCTGTTGGAGCGTGTCAGTAGACTTTACGTCGTTTGATGTCTCGTTTTTAGATTCACTCCCAAGCGAGGTCCCGAACAAAGGGGAGAAAATCAAAGACAATTCAATACACGCAAAGCTCGATTCGTGCTATACGAAGATTGGGTAAATTCAATTTTCGTATCCTGTATAAACGAATGGCAAAAATATCAGCCAGCTTGTTGTATTCGGGTGAAACATTCGAATCTGCAGTTAAATTGTCTCGAAAATTGACCTACGTAATTGCGTTTGTCAATCGGAATTTTATTCTCTTTGAAGAATCGAACCAGCTTCTCCATGAACCCATCTTTACATCCCGTAAAATTCAATTCTGTTAACTTGATACAACCTTACGCCCCAATTGATTTACTTCCTGGATCGCGGTAGTCTTTCACAAATATTCACATACAGTTAACATACGGCCATGAAAATGACGAAGATTCACCAAAAAATGAAGTTGCACGCGTCGAATCACACGGTAGCGATTTAGTAATTAAATTACATGATCAATTTTCCCGCAAACCGTATACTCTAACCACGATGCAATCCTACCTGAACCGGAAACTGTACTTGATACACCGATTCATTGCGGTCCGAATAACTTGTATGTTAGATATACGTTGTTACGTGTAAACTTGCGGGTTCATCGGCCAGTATTTTATGGAGGGTATGACCTACCACCATCTCAAACTTCAAGCTTACATAATTACCTGCGGGTAGTTAGTAGATATAAACTCTTGAACCCTAGAGTCGCAGGTATGTACAATTCGCCATTCAACCAGAGGTATTAGGATGAGTCCTCAGTTCTGCTTGACCGCTACTCGAAGTACCAATTTAACTTATGCTCGAAGAAGCCTAATTAGATGTCCGGCCTTTTGTCCTAACAGAGATAGCTCCCAGCTCTATTGAAATCGGAGGCTAGATCGAGATGAAGCTTCCAGCTTTCAACTCCCAATAGAACCATCAGAAGCCCAAGTACAAACACAAACAACTTGATTGCCCTCAAAGGTCCCCAACCACTGCTAACCAGTGATTAAGCAGTCCAACCTGCACTTGGTCCCTATAACAGCCACAGTAACCAGAGAGATGGAGAGAGATGGAGACATGTGGACCCAGAGGAAAGAGGAAAGATACAGCTCGAGAGAGAAACAGTTGTGTGCACTAAGATTATGTTTGGACTGGTGCATGCAAATTCATGAGACCTATTTACGTGGGCTCTTCGACTCACGTTGGTAGCGAGTTTCACCACGTGGTTGCAATTCCATGTGGCCAGATCACACTAGGTACTAGTGGTCGTAAAGTTGGGAGAAATGGGCACTGAATTCCAATCACGCGAGTCAGCACCGTTGACGGGAGACTGCATATTTTATTTAAAGACCACCTCCGAGAATTTACCCGTTCTATAGGGGTACAGGAGTCCGATAAAATATTAATTCACCTTGCCTCACGTAACTCAGGATTGTTTGTGTTTGTTCATTTAGAAATGGGAATGAGACGAAAGAAAGTAACAAATGTAATCATGCATACTTTAAGGCAGTTCTAAATATTCATGGAATACAGCTGTAACAGCGCAGACGCGGTGTATTACCCTTTAACTTTTTGCTGCTTTTTTTAACGCAGATCAAAATCGCTGAGTTTTCAATTTCCTCCACGAATAACGGAACGATGTCCTTAATTTTCACAATCAGAGAACGCCTTATTTGAATTCTGCAAAAGGTGTTCGTGACATAACCGCCCCCCTATCTGCCTTCAATAGGAAACTTTATGACCATTGACGGAAGCTCGTTTAATTTCAGATTTCACTATAGAAGTAGCATTTTAACAAAACCGGATATCGTTTTTCCATTAGTTTTGTTTATTCACTTTTTATCATTAACTAAATGGGGATTCTATAATCATTTTCAAACCGATACAAATTTTTTATCATCGCACTGAGAGTCAATGTGCATAATTATTGACATAGCTCCGATCCCATGCAAAGTGTGTATTTACTTTAGAATTTCTGGAAAATTATGACCGTACGTTGCATGGTTGCAGTATCTCTATATGGTATCATTTTTACTGTCACTCTTCAGCCAGTTTTTCAATCTACATCGACGAATTCACTATCGGAGTAGAAAAAAATGCACGCCAGGAAACAGGGCGTCGGGATCACGGGAATCAGACTCTGCGGAAGGTTTGGGTTATTTTTCAAAATAGCTGTATGTATGATAGATTCAGCCTCGTCTTCTCGGTGATTGTTTTTGTAAGAAATATTCCTGACGTCTACGAAAGCGCAGGGTGAAAGGAACAACGGCCCATCAGGAAAACCAGCTGCATGCATGTCAAGGTCCACACCGAAGAAACTTCAGTTGACTGTCTGGATAGTAGGTAGGTATATCTACACCCGTCACCATACCGATCTTGTCAAAGTTCCCCTCTGTCTTTTGTGTGACTATAAAAACATCGTTAATTTGTCATGGATTAAGCTGTTTCATTTGGTGAGTTGCCAAAGCATCTGTCGACTACGAACTTCCTCCGTGTTTATAACAGCTTCGCTTACAATCACCCGTACAATTCAAAGAAAGATAAAAAGACCAAATCGCACGGTTAGAGCTTTGAACATAATTCAGCTAATTCAGTGGCTGTCCTTAGTAAGAACGTCGTTCAAACCTTCTCATCTAGTAACTACAGTAGTTCCGGTCGAACGCATCTGACTAGAAACTGGAGCCGAGCCAAGGATCTGAATTTCTATTATCTCATTATTACAATTACCGGAAAGAAGACTCATTAATAATGGCAACGAATTCACGTTCTCTTGTCACTCGCTTTGGACTGCTTCGCTCGAGGCACTGCAGGTTGTCAATACTTCAGTGGACAACGAACGACAAATCGATATTATAAACCGTTGTTAATTAAATCAATTATCACAACTAAGTTTACGCAATTGGTATGCAGGCGACTACAGCTACGTAGTTAGAGGACGTTTCTGAAGAGAAGCGAGTATTAGAACACGGACCCGATTACACAGAGAGTAACTAGCAATCAAGGAGCTGTCGTCTAAGTTGTAGGGGCAACTTACTCCACCAGGCTCGACGCAGCCTGGTTAAACCTTCGTGGCGCCTGTTCCAACCCGACTTTCCACCCGCACATATCGCACATGCTCACATACATCGAGGTTCACAGTAACCATGAGGGCAAAACTAGGAACACTTTGGCGAGAACGCGATCAGATGAAATCTCTTGAAATTTATTGCTCACCTACTACTTCCTGATAAACGGGAAAACCAATTTGTGAGAGTTTGTATACGTGTATACCGATGTGGTAATAAATCGGTATACTAATTTAGATGATAATTAAGATGATAAGGGGTCGACGCAGTGCTTCGAACAGACGGGTTTATAAAAAGGGATTTATTCGACCGAAAAATTATCTCTCGCGTGATCCTGCGATATACCTATCCGAAGATTTTTTGGGTCAGCAATTGTTTTCTGAAGTCACGTCATGCTTACTCAGACGTGCCCGACCAGACAGTATAGATAGTCAACGGAGCGTCGCATGCCCTTTTGATAATCACTTTTGTTTGGTAAGGTCACTCGTACGATCCAATTTACAACCATCAAGATTTTATTAACGTTGATTCTGATAGTTCTATAAATCACCGTCTATAGACTATATAATCTCCTAATTTTAGGTATGGATCCATTAACGGTTTCAATTATACTCGTGTACAAAATTGCCGTATCACATTTATACCTATATCAAGAAACGAGTGGACCTAGCGAGATTTTTTAACATTCGCTAAAGCCGTGATAAATTCGTATAAATAAATGAAATTTTTTCTGCAAAACACCTGCAGTCGTTCTTTAATGTCTAATAAAGTGGTTCGGAATTTCTTTTTTGACGAAAGTCTGAATGTATAGTCTCATTCCATCGCAAGCGTCAAGCTCGTCGCATGATCAATGGGCAGAAAGATTTCATATAACGTCTGAACGGCCTGACGTATTATTTTGTATTACGTGCCAGCCGTCATTTTTCACTTACCTCGTATAAATTTTGCACCAAGGGACGCGGGTGAGAATTTCCTTCAAGATTCTGTCGGCTAACGTATTTGATAGTTCGTTTTACTTCGCAGTGAACTTAAATTGATAGGAGTCTCGAGTCCCTGAAGGCGACCACGAAACGAGTAAAATATATTATTATCATCAATTATTGCTCCTTTTAGAATTCCTGCAATACTCAACAAAGCTGGTAGGTATTAATGATGAGATCGCTGTGCTCTTTATTTTATTGCACGGTTAATACGTCAAAGCGTTTCCTACAACCGTCGAAAGCGCGCGGATATAGATTTACAGAGAAAATGTTCGAGACGTTCAAAGAAAATTTTCCGGGATATCTAAACGAATCCGTCGACCGCATTTAGTGCTGACGGCAAAGTGTTTGGCAGACGTCCCGAAGCGCGGACGTCGCGACGCCTTTGAAGTCGAGGTACGTAGCCGAAGATCTTCGGATCTTCTTGGAGATCGCGGACCTACCGGCAAGCAGCACAGCTTCCTAATCCATAACCAAAACGTGCTTGGGTTTAAGTTAGAGCTTTGCTCTGCAAGCTCGTCGCTGCCTTGCCTGATTCTTCTTGCACAGTACTTCACCACGACTCGGTTTTATACTTGAATAAACTGAACTGCCTCGAGCATTTTACGAAGGGCTATTCTAGATCGTAACGTTATTGCTCTTCAGTGTGAGAAATGGGTACCCAACTCACTGATCTTTCACATTACCAAACAGGTTTACGTATTCATTACGACGTTAGATGTATGGTACAGTAGTTTATCGCTGATAGGTTTTATCCGAAGAGATCTTCTGGTCATTGCCACTTGCCCAGGCGACAAGCGTGACACTAAAAAATTTTCTGTGCGCCATTTGAAGCTGGTGATTTCTTTAAGATCTCAACCCTTGATTATAACTTTCTCTATCGCTACTCGACGGAATATGTTGAAATTATAAAATCTCACTTGACTATGAATAAAGTGATGTTTCAACGATTCTAAAAACACTAGCCAGCGTCGAAAATATATTTTACATCTTCACTCGAGACTTCAATCGGTGGATCATTTCCTTACGGAAATTAGGTTTCACGAAAACGTCTTGCACTCAAAAAAAATAAATAAAAAAATGGAACTTCAATCGCGTACCTTTCTTTTTTTTTTCAAATGTTCTTTATTCGAGTTCGGTTTGAGTAGTGCCTCTTCGGCGGTACCATAAATTATGGCTACTTTCATGAAGGTGTAATTAGAGCATTGAGTAGTTGTTCCTGTGTTAAGTTGTGGCGTGCCACTGTTCGTTTTTTTTTTTTTCACTCTCGTTATTTTAGTTGCTTTAAACTTCTTCTTACGTTTATCTTAGGGTCTATCTTAAGGTTACTCATAGTTTAGAGGTGGTCAGCAGAGGATTGAATCCGCGTGACCTGGTAATTGGGCTTGATGCTAGCCGATTGAAAGTATGTATCGTTAGTGTTTTCAATATTTTCTAATGTAATATTATCAGCCTGTCTGCGTAGTTCGTTCACTGGTCATCTCGTATAGTCCAAGTGTTTCGAATTAACGAGGAAATCCTGAATTATTCTTAGCGATGTTTTATATATATATGGCAATAGTGCAATTATGCCATAGTCCAGAATTGGAAGGAGACATCCTCCTATGACTTTATATTCGGTGGTATGTCGGTCTCTGTATAATATCCAATGATGGGTGCTAGAGTGTGTTAGTGATTCCTCTCAATTTCTCAATTGTGTTTATAATGTGGCTTGTCAGTCTGAAGGTTTTGTTGAATGTTAGGCGTAGGCAGTTGATGTTCTGCTTAATTGTCATCCCTGCGTCACCTATAATTATATTGTTGTCAAATTTATGCATCTACGTGAACATTGTTGCCTGAGTTTTTAGCGCGTTTGGTTGTAGGCCGCATGTTGTATAGTACCTAGTCGATTATGTCTTCGGCGGCAAAGGCAGCACTACTGTGGCTAGCTGTTTGGGGCGTTTCGACAGAATATCGTGAACCTATATATATATATATATATATTCCGAAATAACAATTAGAATGACGGTAACGGTATATCTTATACCCTTCATTACAGACCTAAATACCTTCCATTACCGCGGGTTTAATTCAGTCGTTTCATTTTGATCAAAAAAAAAAATCATATAATGCTGGAAGCGAGAACATTTTCGGCGTGACTTGAACAACTGTTTAATTAAATTTTACTGGTATGAACGTTGAAAAAAAAGTAATCAAATGCTTGCCCAATCCTGCCTAATATTTCATGGCTCATCCCGTTTTTTGGCGTCTGTTCGTAAGTGAATCTTCAAGTGAATATCCTGTGATTATTTTATCAATTTATCAAGTGTATATTATAGTGGATCATGAAAATGAATAATTTGTGACGATTTTCTTTCCAATTAGCAAAGTAAAGCTACGAAATGACAGTCCGTGAAATCTAGATGAAAGAAGTCAAATCGAGCTCTCATTCCGATGCAGAATCGTGGAAACCAATGTGCTGTAAAAGTCCATCCTCGCATTTTACGACATTTGGGAAACGTAAATGTGCAAAATGGAGAAAGACGGTATTCCCTGCTCATCGTCCCTGCAGTAATAGAAGACCGAAGAAATGGTGATATAAAAATTATAGAACTTTTGGTCGTTACTCACGGACTGGCTTGGGTCATGAAGAGAAATTGGTTTAGATATGCTGCAAACGCACTGCTCGTCCAGAGTGAGCTGACAGCCGGTAATCACGTTTGCGACTAGCCACGCGATATGTACGAATGAAAATAAAACAGGTAGATCGTACCGAGATCCTAGATCTGACAGATTTTCACAGAGTTCCGCATCTAGGATCATTCATACGTCCTATGTGTAAACTTTTTAGCAAATTCGATGATAAAATCATCAGGCCTCAATCGATGGGTTATCAAATCTTGGGAATAATTCATCGATGGCATTATCGTAAAAACTTGTGCTTATCGTATTGATATTATCCATTCAAACTACATGATGGACGTATCTAAACGCGTTTTTGTGATTTCCAAGAAAATGTGTACTTGTATGTAAGAAAAAGTAGCATAGGTATGCCATAATGTCCATGCAAAAAATGGAAAGTAATCGCCGCGTGTTGGGAAATTTTTTTTGGGGCAGTACACATCGCTTCGTCGGCGAGAACTTTGTAAATCCACTGTACAAGGATGTTTGACGGATGTGTCGTATCAAAATATCGACCGGTATTCACGGTGGGTTATCCATCCATCATTTAGAGGCCCTGTCAAACTCTGTATGCTGTATTGTATTGTACCTATACGCGAGTCGCATAGATAGGTATGTCGAGCAGCATATGAGTTCGTCGTGTGAGAAATATATTTATCGATATACCAGCTCGATAGCCCACGTCATCAACCATATAACCGAGCAGAGAACCCTCTCTCCCATTATATCATATCATCGTACCGCTCGCTCGCTACGTCCCGTATTGTATCGAAGTGCTTCGGTCCAATTAAACTGAAGATGTGCCAATTACTTCGGCTTTCCATATGAACAATAGCGAAAATTGGTCAGTTTTCACGTCGAGAGTAAAACATGCGAGCACTACCCACGAACAATGATCCTGCAACGATTCACAACGAGAAAAATTCTGCTTATTGTATCACTAGCCTCGTGATAATGGATGAAAAGTGGTCACAAGTCGTGGTTATCAACTTTACCTCCCTAATGTATACGAGGATCCAGTCTAACCCAGAAGCGGTATTTTCCGTGAAATTAAAAAAATTTTCCGCCGTCAGGTACAGGGTATTGCTATGTCACATAACAAGGAGACTTTAATCAACACCGTAATGCGATCTCGTTATACAGCTATACGTATCAGAATACGCGAACTGAAGTTTCAGGTATTCACGACAGCTGCGACGTAGCGACGTTGTTTGAAGTCTGGTATAATTACCATGTCTGTCTTCCCTGCGAAGTTGGTACACAAACTAGAGAGATCAGGAAACAGGATCCTGAGAAGGTGCCGGGTTCTAGATCCTCATAATCCCCTGTATCAATACACAACTGATTATAACTGGAAAATATAACGTTGGATTCATAATTCGCGTGATCGACTATGGCGTATCTATCTAAAACTTCGCAACATTCACAATCTGATGTGGAAATGAAAATAATTGCAAATTCATACCTTGGTAATGCAAGTTTATCAATTCCAGGTAACAACTTGGCCGTTGTATATCTCGCATTTATTATACAGGAACTGTATTGTAATACGAACTCCATTAGTGGAAAAGGTTTTGTTGCGGAATTTTGTTGTATACGTTTCTGTGATAATACCACTAGGTACGTATGCTCTAGAAATAGTGCGCCAGAATTCTGATCATTCAATGAATATTAACGATAGTACTGTGGAGCATAGCTACAGCTCGGCAACATTTCCATTTCCGAACTCTATCCTCTATACAAAACTGTACGGTTACAATGCTCCGACATTTTTTCTTATAGATCCTTCCTCCCATATGTTTAATTGAATAAAATGGTCAATGGGTGCCTAATAACCGGCGGGAATCTAACCATGGATATCGATTCCACGCCTTACCATATTTCGACGAAGAACGATTTGCTCAGTCGAGCGCTAAAACTGTTACAGATATATAGTGAGAACCTTGCTGATGGATAAGTTGATCAAACTTGGCAAGATTTCGGTTTCTGTTGAGTAAATTCTAAGAGCTGCCACCGCGATAGACGTCATTAGCACTCGCCGTGACTTAGTTCAGAGTTTGCCAGCAGGTTCTCATCTCTGATTGCGTTTAATTACAAAGCCTTTGTTGTTTCACCCCAATTGGCAGATGAATAACGTTGACTTACATTAAAGAAATTTATGAAATTGTCTTCCATAACGTACCAACCTTCGACGTCTGCTAGGGTACAGTATCACGGTAAGAGATGTTAAACCAAGCAATTTTGCACGTCATTAATGTATAGTCTACTCTGAACTACGGGAAAACCACTCGACCCTGTAAAATTTTAAATAGCGATACCGCTACTTGGGGGTTCATTGTACTTTTATAGACAATGATCACAGGGCTTATCGAATTCACCTTAAATATGGTCAATAGGTAATTCTGTTTGCGAAACCACTAACGATTAAACGATAGGTACTTAGTTATTGTTGGCATAGGCGAGTTAAGTTGGCGTACGTATCCGAATGGTAACAAATGAGAATAGCAATCAGAAATTTACAACTTGGTGGCTTTACTTGGTTCTAATCACAACCAAAGCCCATTATTCCTCGAGAGTTTTAGAATGGAGGAAGTTTAGTACCATTTCGATTGATAAATCTAGCTAATGCAGCCATAACATCTACTGTTTACCATTCCTTCTCTGCCAAAACCCTCTTCAAAAGCTTTTCCGGCACAACCTACGGTACGTTTACTGCCTAATCAATTCCGAACTGCCGGTTCCGTCGGTAGGGATCGTAAAATTCTTGAATTTCAATAACATCAGCTATCCACCTATACCCACTATTATACCCATTCGTACTCGAGCGAAGCTAATCCAACCAACCAACCCTGAGCTAAACTCTGCCCTCTCGAACTGCGGCCACTGGACGGCCGAGTTTTGCTCGTTATCCGAATAGTACGAGGAAAATAGAGGAAACAGACGAGCTTTCTCGCGGCTATTAAGAGACCGTAAAACGTCCGAATATAGGATGCGGTGCGACGAGGAGGGTAGAGAAAATCCGATGTATGCCAGCAAAGGGAAGAGTGAAAAGTGAAGAACTCCGAGAAACTCGACTGGAAGCAACGATCGGGTGTACGTGTCGTGTTTCCTTCCCATACACAACTTCTCCCCGGAAGTCGTGCACCAGTCGTCCACAAAAATGGAATCAGTGTATTTCATCCAGAACGCGTTATAGAGGGATCACCGCTATATCTGAACACTCAATTTCAGTTCCTGGTCTTGCACTGCCATCCGAAAATTCGGTTCTGTCAGGTGAATTCTAAACATTCAAAAACCTGCGATGATCATTCTTCACGTGCAGCCGCAGTCCTTCAGTTTAGCATGATTAAATGTAAATCACATGCTTGCAAACGCATATCTAAACGGTATACGTGCCGGATATCGGCCGTGACTCCTTAGAGCTAAGGACTATCAATCATAAGCATATTAGCATTGCCTACGTCACGTTCTTCCGCATGTCTTAGGTATTTGTAAGCGATTGAATCGGTGCATACAACACGTGGGTAGGTACCTCGTTGCTCCTTCGTTTTGTTATTCCTTGACATCAATAACGACGGTACAGTCGATGAAGGAATCGAAATACTCGACCTCAAATATAATTGTACACCCAGGTAAAGATCCAGTGTCCTATTCAACTGTGTACTTCGAACGAATCTCGTCGCGTCCAGGGTTTTGCTGAAGATCGTCAGATCGATGTGTTTAAATCTAGTTTTTGACATTTAGGGTGAAATTCCTTCGTTCCATCAGCCTTGCTCTAGGCTTTAATATTTGATACTTGAATGAGTATCACCGTCGTCCCGACGATGATAACGAAAACGAAGATGAAGACGACGACGAGAGATGAGAAAGTGGGTCGAATTCCAACGGATGCAAAGCGATAGGTATCGCTGCCCATTGGAACGAGATGAAGTGAAAATTCAGTGAAGCTTGAAACAAACAGGACTTGAATCGATATACAAACTGAGCATGGACTTGTTCCGGAATCCATTTCGTTAGCATAGCCCTAAATTTTGATCTCTACCTTGGCCCCATACTCCTCATGGCGTACTAATGGTTTCGACTGGACGGGGATCGTCCGGGCAACCATTGTCTGCTCATGTTCACGTTAGCCGTACACGAGCCCTCGCATTAACATAAGCACAGTATCTTGTGCTCTGTCACTCGGAGACACACCATTCTCTTGGTGTTCAAGACCCAAGACTCAGGATGGAGGCAGTATGAAACGGACATAATATCTGTAGATTTCTATACTTACATACAAAGGTGTATAGGTATGTCTGGCTCGTCTCAGGGTGGAGAGAGAGGGAGAGAGAGAGCGAGGAGGTGAAAGACTGGAAATGACTTTAATGATGACGTTGCCCGGGCGATGTATTCTAAACGCCGACACGCCTCTAAATTAGTGTCTTCGCTCGTTGGTACCTCGTCTGAATGTCTGGGATTGCGGCGACCGATTCCATCCGCGAGTGTCAAGCCCGAAGCTAAATATAGGCGACGTCTTGCATTGTGCGTACGGAGAGGAGCGTATCTCGAAAGAGCGGAGTATGCGGCCTATGTCGCTCGCACTTCGTCGACTGAGGGGGACTGCCGACGAACGACGCCAAGCAAAGGGCGCATTGCAATCCCTCCGACTAACGGATGGACGTCGCGAGATTCTCCCGCTGACACGTGCCGCGGCCATTTCTTGGACTGAAGTTGACGCATTCCCGGTATTTTTTTTGTGCTCTTCAAGCGGAACATCACATCTTCGCATTATAAAATAACAGATATCGGTAGCAAACTTGATAAAAATGCGCCGGTCTAATATGGGCTTGGAGTAATCACTCAAATCCTAGGTAAGAAGAGCAACAGTAAGCTCTTTTCCCACGAAGAAACGGATTAAACTTTTTGGAGAAGCTTCGACCGTAGACTTGAAATCGGATTCGAAAAAGAAACACTTCAATCTGCAGCACGTCATGGTATGTGCGAGAGGGGGACGTGAGTTATTGACGTCTGATTCAAGTCAATACTCTGTCTGTACTTGGGAAAGATGGGAAAGAAAGAGAAAAGGTGAGAAGTGGTCTTTCACGTGAACGCGTCACGGTCCGGTCTGAGTCAACACTTTGCCTCTGAATCGCGATCAAGAAGTCAAAAGTCGAGGACGGCTTTCCGGACTTTTTTCACTCTAAACTTTGCTATCAGGAATATACAGAAAAGTAGTATAAAGGGGGAGCCTGCAACCATGCGCCGGTTTGCACACCTCGCCGCACATGACTCGATGAAGTACTAGGCCTGCTTTAAGCAAAACTACACATATCGTCGCCTTCTAAGAGCGCGAAACCTTTGATCCTCTTTGATCCTCAGTTTGTCATTTTCTTTTTCGCCCCCATTCGTATCGTATCTCGTAAGTTTGAGTGCTTCTGTGTCTGTTGGAAAGGAAAGGATTGTCAAGAATGTCAGAAAGTTGGCATCGACTGGATGAAACACGATTTTCTGATACTCCCGTGGCGTGTTTAACTTTCGAGTGCTGCTCCCAAAGACGAGATGGTGTAAACTTCAAAGTTTTCCCAAAGTTTCCTCTTCAGGAATATCGTTTTGAATAAAGGTTAAAGGCGCCACCAACTCCCGCCACGTACCACCACCCCTTGTTCTCTATCCTTTTTCACCTACCATCCCTTCTTACCTATACCCTGCAGCAAGTCGCTCGTTATTAACGACCAGACTCCACTAACGACTACCACGCCCATTTTTATAGCCAGCGGGGAAACCCTTCTTCGCGGCGTGTCACGTGGGGTAGAGCGTTATTTATCATTTACTATCATCTTCTCAATCTTCAGTATGTACGCGATCGACCATCCTACGTACACCTACAGCTACCGGATAGTTTTGTAAGTGCCACCTCATCTATGGTATGTATCCATGAAACGCACATACATACATACATTCACCGGGAAATCATTGTTTTCTAAACAGAATCAAACATGTTTCAAAAGGCATCGATGATCACATAATGCTAGCAGCGATAACGGGCGATCAAACAGCATCCCCTAGTAGCTCGGATTTCATTTCACCCCAATACCTACCCAGCGAGATTCGTTAATAAATTTGGAATAGAGGAGTCGGAGATGGTGGCAAAGGCGAAGGCAATAAGAGCTGACGTTCCGGTTCGCAAACCTCGGTGATGATCTTTCGATCTCGAGGCGAGATACGACCTTTGAACGGACGGGAACCGCGTGCAAACAAAGGGTGAACCCTTCGGGGGCTCGTCTTACCAGGGTGATCGTGCACTCAGAGGCTACCCTTACTGGGGAAAATACCCCTCTGTAATAACGGTTCGCGTGGTGGGTACAAACGGACAAACGAATTGTCATAACGAGACGATGTGATACCATCTAAATGGCTGTCGAGCGTTGCGGATTGGTCCTGGCTCCGTTGTTCTCAGCTGCACGCGCGATTGATATGAAAATTTAAGCTGTCATTAAAGCAAATTACGGCCATCGTGTACTCGTACATGTCTCTGCACAAGCAAATCTACAACAGCCAGATCATAATCCTTGATTTCATACAAATGGACTTCTCCTAAGCGTGGCTTTACCTAACGTTATCTATAATTAACAGGTAATCATTACTCCGATTTACAGCAATGACCAATTGCACTTCCCATGTTCTATGGATACAAGGTATATTCTTTGATGCGTGGTACAATGGAAGAGGACAATGATACGAAAGCGAATCTTCATGAAAATTAAACCTGTACCTTAGGTTAAAGATAAATGCGGTTTATCATTGCACTGCTCTTTCGTTCAAACTAACTCTCAGTTTCTGATCGAAATTCTTGTGAGTGGTTTTCTGTAGCTGGATTCTCGCTCGTATTCAGCTGCACAAACGACAGAGATTGAAGTTAGGTCGATTGCAACAGGGGGCTGTATCCTATCGTCAATTTCATCTTCGAGGATTCAACGCCGAGGGACGCCAATCAGACGGGCAGGTGTATCGTTTGTTTGGCTGGGTTGAGATCGAGGTGTCTAAAATCATCCGTGCATCCATTAAACGTAGACAAAAGCAGATGTTACGCGCGGTTGCGAGATTAAATTTGATCTGAATAAGAAATGATAGAGTTGAATAAAAGAGCTCAGTGACTGTGCAGGTTGCAGTGTGCGTTCCTTGTAGCCAGTCCTTTGGCCTTACCTGACCAACGTGACGCCTTGGGATCGTACAGGTGTTAGAATCCAGGATAATTATAATCATTATCCAGTAAATTATAGCAGTTCTTTCACCAGACACGACAACGCTTTCAGGCGTAAATTTCTTTGAATTTTAATACAGGTATTCAATTAGCTAACAGTATAATAATTATGGAAAGTTGAAAAGGCGCAGTGGTTAGTATATCGGTAAATATTTGTTTCATAAAAATATTTCAGTATAACGCGATGAGAAAGAGAATCTATGATTATCCTACGTGGATAACGTGGATTAAATTGCTTACTTTCGTTCATATTTCGAGACGGAAACTGAGCCCTGATAAAATTTGTACCCAGATGATATGATTCGAAAAATAAAATTGTGTCAAGAGCTTTCAACGACTAATGAAAATTTTATATGAGAGGATTTTTCGAATATGACAAATCGCGCGAGGGCGAATCCTCAAAAGTTTGCAGTTTTGCATCCTGAAAAAAGCTGGTGCTTGACTCGCCTGGTACAGATATACCGTATGCAGATAGTTTTTTTCGACTGGTTAAAGGAATATTTATGAAAACGCTACTCGTTAACGAAACTCTCGCTTGGATGAAAAAAAACATCGAGGATAGTTACCGCTGCTCCGTTACATCTGTTCCCTCATATTCGCGTACTTCCATGCATACACAACTGGCACGTTCAACGCTTTTTATATCTATAAAGTGCACGCGCAGTTTACATAGCTTCGGTATGCAAATTTTTCAATGCACCTTTCCTAATATACTCTACGTCCTACCGTAGCTAGTACATGTAGATCTACAAGCACATGCACGTGGGTAGTCGTTATCTCGTAAAGACATACCAAATTTTATACACTGTTATCTCCTATATTCATTGACTTAATAATTGATATGAAAAGCCCTACTGTTGATGATTTAAAATAACTTGTTCCACGACAGAAAGGAAACAATATTGAATAGTAATTCGCGATATTCCATAAGTTTTTTCGGCCTTCGTATACTGGTTGTGTGATAACTCCGGTTTTCTTTATCTCGTTGTTAAAAAGTTTGTGAAATCCCCGCGCAGAGTCTCGACATCTCATATTATTATGAAAAATCAATTAAAACCGTCGTGCCAGTAAAAATGGGAAAATGAGGAAAGGAAAGTTTCGTATAGATGTATAGAGACTTTAAAACCGTTGCCGAGCATACCAGCCATACATCAAACGGCATGCAATTCGATTGGCTGCACGGGAATAGCAACGAATCATATTTGAAGCAGAGTGCATTTGTAAGGTATTGGCGTCACTTCATTGGTTCATATTGATACAGCCAACTTGGTCCATCTCGCCGAATATTGCTTTCGTATCAACGAGTTATACCTGCACCGCCTGTGGAAATCTCGAATTCCACGGCAGATGTGAAACCGCGGATGTGTAAAGCCGGAGAACCGAGTATATACAGAAGAACCAGGACAGAGATAGCTAAATGAGAAACAGCAACGAAAGAGAGCCCCACCAAGAAAAATGGAGAGAAAGAGAGCAAAAAATCTGAGAACAAGTTATCACCCTGCAGCGTTAATTTCTTGATGAGACTCGAACTTTTCTCTTCACTTTTTCTTTTTACTCAAAGTTTTAACTGACTTCAATTCACAATAAATCCACGTGCGCTGTTCACTCTTTCAAAGACAAATGACCCTCGACTTCTAATCGATTTACTAGAACCGGAGAGAGCCGTCTCATTTTAATTCTCAAAAGAAGAATACGGTACCAAATGGTGGATTGCGGAGGCAGCTGATGTCCCCGGGTTTCTCATGTTCAACACTCGTTCACCCCTGGCATGATCGTTGCTTTGAGTAGACAAGAGATATAACCGGATGTCGAGAATTCACTCCCATCCCACTCCTTGTTCCATCGGCCTGGAGGTGCCTCGCCACATCTATCGAATATCGCCCCTGATTATGGCGGTGGAAGCGTCGACATTTCGCTTTGGCTGATGTAGCGAAAGTAGGTCATTTCCCCAAAATTGCAACCGGTCTCCATAACGTTGGATGTCCCATTACCAGGACGCCCCGGGCGACCCTAGCTGACCCTGAGTTCATCCCTTGCTACTATTTGGTCAAGGAAACTAATTCGTGTCTTGAATTTCACGCTTGAAATTGTACAATGGGATAATCTCTGCAGTCGACCTTATTCTAAATTTTAACCAGGCTATTTCCTATTTCACAATCATCATGTACATAATTACATAGATGAACCCACGTGGATTTGACCAGTTTAATCTAACTTACAACTAATCCTATATGGTTAACCGAGCGAATCAAGCCTGGAGCTTTAGACCTAAGACTTGGTTTACTCATGTGAAACCTTACCGACCTTCGCGTACCTTTTGCAAACATTGATAGGTTATATAAAGTTCTTACCTCAAATCAACGAACATTCACAACCCATCTTGACCTAAACTAACCACATTTCACGCTGTGGTAGGATCGGGTTCGACTCAAAGCTAGCTTATATTTCGAGCTTTCTATTCATATACGATCGTGTCTCGAATGATTCGCCCATAGTATTGGCTGCGGCATCTTTCGACAAATCGAAGTCGCTCGTTCTGTTGAACAATATGACAATTGATCCCTTGCGGGGAAAAACATTTGTCGCATATGCAGAATGTAACACTTGTCTCCTGGCGCTTTGGGCTGTTTCACAAGCGTGATTACAAACGAAGTTGAAGTTATCGTGATACATAGAGATACCCTGAGAATTTTTTTTTAGATTAGGAATGCTGTTTCGCCAGAGGTAATAAATGGTTTTATATCGATCTCCATTCACTACCTTTGACGAAAGGCATTGGCATTGAAAAATTTTTATAATAGTTGAATTCTGCTTGAACCAGTGGTGATGTATATTTTTTTTAAGCAGTTGGAAGCCAGTTATTAAAGAGGCGTAATACAGATCCGAGATCCCGTAAAAAGATGAGCAAGGTGTTCGTGTAAGCGATCTTCCTGAAGACCTCGTAATAACGTATTATATTTGATGTTTAATATCCGACGAAGAACGTTTCAGCTGTTAGAGACAGCGTGGGCTTTCCACTTTACCGTTCCGAATGAAATGTGGCAAGGCCAGAAATATTAGCATCCATTGTGGGGTTGAATAACAAAAGGCGTGTTAAATATCACGTGCCTTTAGGCTGCCGCGAAAACGCGCAAAGGCAGGCGGGCAGGCGGACGGCTGGATTAAAGGGTAAATAATTATTGGCCGCGAAACGTGGAAACAGCCAGTGCAGAAGCTGACTTGTTAGCCATGACAAATGACTATGTGAATTGCGATACGCCGTTAACAATTTTGTTTCGTTGGTCGATAAACAATCTGCGTCACTCCATCGATCGTACAACCCGAGTCTCGTTGTTTGTCGAAACCTTTTTCGATATAACGTGCAGTATACATGTATGTGCTACCTATCTGTCAAACTCTATGTTATGTATGAACTTTTGCACATACTACTAGTGACAACGTCACCCTAATAATCAGCCATTCGCGTAACACATTCAGATGATATAAGACGGCGTCTTAGTTCTAGCCGGTTTGGAATGAATAATAAATAAATGTTATTTAATTTAATATTGTATATTCGCTTACTACTAGACAACTTTTTAGCTGCCGAGCACTTAAGGTGAGGAAAAAAAAGTTTAAAACCGAATGTACACCGTGCGAAATAAATTGGATTGAATAGTTACCGTCTATAGTACGATTTCTGCTATTTCTCTCAATTCTTTTTCGTATCGCAAACTCGTGGCACATGAAGTTCTAAATAATTCAAGCATTAGCACCTCGTATATATACGTATACTACACCTTTTGTCACACTGTCTTTAGTTTGACTGTCGCAATGACTTGAAGAGAAAAAAAAAAGACTACGCCAACGATAAATGAGAGAAAACTAGAGGCAAGAAAAGGCGAAATATACGCGGTGGGTATACGCGTCGAGGAGCAGACGTGTAACAAACTAAATAAGGTAGGGCCAAGCAAAGTGCTTTTCTGAAAAGTGCACCTTGTCCCCGTATACAATTATACTCAAAATGCGAAGCCACGTTCCATGTGTACGCGACAATGCCACAATTGGGTACCATACGAGGGTTTTCTCTTTAACGCGTAATGAAGTTTTCCAAATGTTTTCCAGAACGTAGAGTCCATGAATTAGGTATGAAATAGTTGTAATAATTTCAACTTATCTAAAGTCGACTACGTGCAGGATTTAACCTCCGTATTTTATTAACTAAAATTATGTGGATTCTAATTTCAAGTATATCTGCAACGATATAAACCCTATGGACTGTCCTGCGCTTGATACGATCAATTTGTATGAGAGCTCGTCCAACTTTAGAGTCTAGGTCAACACGCGGCATAGTCGAGGAAGTTTCAGCAATTCTCATATTCTCATATCCTCTATAGACTCAATCCACCTTATACATTGTCTGATCTAATTTTAGACTCTGAAAGCCATGGCTCAGTCACGTAGGCATGTGGCGTACATGAATGCAATACGTACATTCATATATATATCGTACAAGAGGTATTTCCAAAATCCGGTGTGATTTATTACGAGTAAATTACAGGTTATGATTTGGATGGCTATCAGGAGATGTACGTTTACGTAGCGAGTATGATTTCTGTGAAAATTTTTACCAGTCTAAATATAACGAGAGACTTCTAACGACTGTGAAAAGGCTGATTTTTAGACGTGATAATGAATGTAGTCTTACACGCTTCAAGCATCGGTAATTAATACTCCGGACATCTCACCTCCTGTTCGAGTCGGGATTCAGATAAGGTAATTCCGATGAAAATTTAAGCCTCCTGGTGTAACTACAAATTATCCAAGCGATAAGCTGCTCCGTGGCCCCTGTTGTAAAACGGATTAACAGGCGTTCGGATAAACAATATTTTCCACTTCGTTGCTATATAAGCCAAAGCAGATCGATAACTTACAAGGACGGAACGACAAGGCAACGTCCCCGTCAATCCGTCCACCCAGCAAAGAAAAAAAAAAATCATTTTAGTTTTATCGCAAGGTCGGAGCGAGACACTTCCTTGTGTCTTCGAAGACCCAATACTTGCGGTGAGACCTTTTGCAATACCCTGGCCTCGTCTCAACGCCTCAGAATCACGCCCTGAAAATTGGAGGTTCCTAACACGTGCTGGTTCTCAACGTCAGCAAAGTGACAAGTCAGAAAATCCATTGTTTGTCGTTATATAATAAAAGTACAAATAATAGCGTGGATTCAATGCACCGTTACTTAACGTCAGTTGCTTTCGCCTGCAGCACTTGCGAACACAGGTTTCACAAGGTTTTGTAAAAAAGATGAAGCTATTGTTTCCGAAGTCGACTGCAAGTGGTTACCGGATGTGGCGTGAAACTACTCGTGATGGTAAAACCATCAAGTTCTCAGAATCCTCTTGTACTCTTGCTTTAGTTGCCTGGCCGAAGAAGCTGTGGTGTTCATTGGTGAAGATGAAGTCAGTCTCAATGAACGAGAAATGGAAACCCTCGTCTATTACTGTGGGTCTGACCTGGAACTGTCATCGAAAAACCGCAATACTCTTTTTTGTACACAAATCGACACATGATCTGTGTCAAATATCCGAACGAATGCTAACGCGGTTGGATTCTGTATATGCATCAGGGATTGGGATTCAGTTACATGTATGACGAATTTCAATTCCCTTCTCCATTCCTCGTCGAAGAGTAGGTACGACGTATTCTTCACGTCTCCGGTTTCATGTCCGCTCGCCATTCAGCCCAACATTTCATGAATAATATTCCACGGCGTTCGCAGAACCAAAAGTGGATACGGCAATGACATCGCCAGGACACAGGGGAGCGAAAATGATCTCTACAAAAACCAACCAGCTCCGGAAATTCATCCCACAATATTTTCTGACTACATAAAAGTACCGAAAGAAAAGTTTCTGACTCAATACAATATAATTCCCCACAAACGAAAACTGCGGATATTTAACATCAGCGAGGATATCATCACCATGGTAATTCATTGTTCAAATCAATTCCATTTCATTCCTGACCCAATTTTGTACGGCGGAATTTTTATGGATGCAATTATTGAAATTTGAAATGATTCACTTTCGCGTAACTTCCTATACGTACCTTCGCCATTAGACCGACGAACTATCCTGCGTCTAGCCAAGGTACATACTGGTGTACTCGTGAACCATGGAACTAGCTTGGAAACCTACCTAGTAACTCGGTGTTACAGCACGATAGTTGGTACCTGGAGGTAGGTTGTGCAGGAAGGTTTGAGGCAGAGATGGTATTGTCACCATCGCGTCTATTGTTAGGAAGTTAGTTGCTTGCCCGTTACATAATAGTTCACCTATTGTGTTATTCAATTGCATAATTTTCGGTGAGGCTGTTCGTTCGCGAACGGTAGTCTGCGCTGGTGCCGCCAATAAATTGCCCCAGGCATAACGAGAGCTTCAAATAATAGATCGCGGTCTGAATCGCCTCTGGGTATACCTACTTCACAGAAATTTCCATGCAAATATCGGAGTAGTGTGGATATGATAACCCGACCCACATCAGGTTCTCGCTTAGTTCTCTAGTTCATAGTCAGAAGCTGGTTTGGACCTAATCTATCGAATCAGAAAAATAAAATCGAGCGTTGGATAAAACAATAGCGGGGTTAACTTGCAAATGGTGTTTTCGAGCGACGAACGAGAAGAACGTGAAAGAGCCATCTTTGAATAAATCCTCTCGTCCTAACCACGTGTTAAGCTCCTTCAGAGGATTTGTTAGAATATGTGACAGTGGAGTTTTGAAAGTCTCTAGATACACTTCAAAAGAGATAATATGAAAGAAAAAAATATTGATTTAGTCCCTTGTTCAAAAGATTCTGGTCTTTTCCAGGTTTCAGTGAGTCAATTTCTTCTTCTTTTCGTTATCGGAGTAGATATTTTATTCAAGAAATGAGTATTTCGATATGAAGATACGGATCCAATTCAACCGAAGCCCGTTTTCGTAAGACTTGCGTACCTATACTTTCTACGCTGACAATGTCTTCTGTTATTGAGTTTGATTTAAGTATTTCATGAAGCTAATCTCCAGAAAAAGGGCGTGAATCAAATTAGACCTTTCTTGATCCACCCTTTCAATGTGAATACTGTTTGATCTGGAACTTGTTTTCGGAGCCGCACCCTCGACCATTGACCCGGTCTTATTCGTAGCTACTTTTTATATAGTGTATCTCGTAACAATCCTTAGGGACAGAAAATCTAGTTGGATGGCTCTTGTTCTGACCAATAAAGGCACTATATTTACCATATTATAGTCTTTACGCACTTTATCATTCACTCGTGTGGTATTGAATTACGTTACGTAAGACCCCAATCTTTTTACCCCATTTCAACATAAACAAGCTTTGTTTTCTTGATAACGTTTCATTTACAGTATCTCGTGCGTTTAACTCACGTAACCAACTCACGTATTTTGTGTTCTTGGCGGAGGAAAATAACGTTTTTTGCCGCTACCAGAAGTTGGTTAATTTCAGCGTGCGCCATTTCGACATGGACGTTTGCCGGGAACAGACACGTCTGCAATGGAAAGGATTAATCAACGTTGGACAATACATGATACACCGAAGCACCTTGAACCAAGAAATCGGGATGCATAAAACAAGGTCTACAGTTTTTCGACAACATTTTCTTACTCTTTCAAGAGCAATACAAAACCGCTCCACCCTGTCATTCGATAACAAATGTCCGGCGAAAATAAAGCAAGTATGTACCGGTTGAAATACCGATGGCTCCAAACACCGGACATTATAATGCAACAGGCGACTGAACGAGGCCCAAGGATCTGCGCGCGTCGAAATCAACCGATTCTTATTCGAAAATTTGCCACAGAGATCGGACCGCATGTTTCATCGTACACTAGTACCCAGATTCAACAACGGTTCTGCATTCTTTCGTCGATACATTCACAGCCTCGATACCCAACGCCCCGTTTATACGACGGGGTAGGTATTCCTGATTCTCCGTTTCTTCGGTTCTTAAGTGTATCGTATCGAAGAACCAACCCAAAGAATACAAGGGGCAAGCAAGAGCAAGCGGGAATAGAAGAGAGGGAAACATTAGAGATGCAGAAGATGTCGCGTGCGCGCCTTGGCTGTGCTCATCTCCATAACGGGTCGGTGGGTGTCTGGTGGGCCTCGTAGTAAGGACTTCAGAGTTGGGTAGCAAAGGTACCGTACCTCGTTCACCTACATCCTTACGCTATCATCCTGCACCTATTGAGCCCCCAGAGCTCAGGCTAGCTCGGCACTTTGCTCAAAGTCTTTAGAGAGAACATTTGCGCGAGTGTTGAGTAGGTATATGGGAAAGCCTTTCATGCTCTCTTGCATTAGGGAATTGCAGACGATAGATGAGAGACGCGAGACGGTTCAAATATATCCGAGTGAGAAAACCCTCCAACGATTTTCTTTAGTAATTCCCATCCTGTACAATTTGGAGGCGAATTCTCACTTGGAATTTTTTTTTAATGACCCGCGAAGTCAGTATCCGCACCGTAGTGTTTATGGCAGGTTTTGGTACACTTTGCGAACCGCTAGTTACTCGAAATGTAACGCTTATATATACCAAAGGCGAGCAATTCCTGTTCTCTACCGCTAGTACCGCTAGAACCGCTAGTTACTCGAAATGTAACGCTTATATATACCAAAGGCGAGCAATTCCTGTTCTCTACACCGACAATACGAGCGCGGCTTGAGTTATTGCACTTTAGCACTTTAGTACGTACCTACGGTACTTTAGCACCAAGCCAATTCGTCTCTGTACTCCTAAACGTCGGATACTGCAACTGAATAGACCAAAGATCTTGAGGACTGCTTCTCCTCGGGTTTCCATGCTGCAAAGATCTTAGAGATACGTCGATAATGCAGAATAGAGGTGCAACACGCGAGAGATGAGAGAATACGATCGTGGTACATACAAGCGGATGTAGTAGAAAAACGGATGTCTCCAATTCTATTGAACATGACTCACATGATTAGCGTTGATGTGCCATGCGGTATTCATACGACGAAGGGACACAACCTCCATAAATAAATAATCAAAGAAAGAACATGCGACAGGACCTCCTAACCATGGTATTAATTTATTTGAAAAATAAAAATTTTCCCCAATTTATTTCCACCCAACCATCTTTCTTTCTCTCTTCTACTCTTTCTCTCCGGTGCACTAAATCCCTTTCCAATTTTTTATTCAATTCAATAGACTTTTACGACACAGTCGTGATAATGCCATGTGAGTTATGACGACATTACAATGCGTTGCCTCGACCAAAGTCCTGCACAACCCGCGGCATATACCTGCATATATACTATAGCTGTATATAAATAAACGCCAAGAGCGTGCCTTATACAAATAAAATACACGCTACAGTCAGTGGTTTATGCGTTTGACGGGTATCCCAATGGACGCAGAATTCACGCGTGTCCCACTATCCACCCACGCAATCGAAACCAGCGCGCTACTCATCAGAATCCCATCACTCCTATTCCAGAATCCCCATGGCAGACTGATAACCAGTAGACTATATCAAGCATGTACCTACAACTATACAGCACAGTTGCGTCGTTACTCAATACACGCACGATAATCATGGGCATATATTGTATAAAATGTTACCGCATTCGCATGCGATTATTTTCTACAAGAGAAACGTGACGGGCTGTAAACCATCGGATATACTAAAGCTTGAACGTCACCTGTCCGTCGAACAGAAAGTCGACCGCGAGCCATGATAGCATTGATTTTACATTTTTATTTCGTTTTCAGTTTTTTGTTTAATGGAGCCGTCCGCTGCGGCTGGTTTCACCGAACTATTACTACCTGATAATTATAGTGTACTGTACTATTAACCGCTATTCATCTATCCTGGATGGTGGATAGTGGATGTTAGATGATTAATTACAGAGAATATCCGATCATCCTTATACTTAAGAGTGAGTTCTCCTATGAAATACTCCGAAGAAAAAGATCATGGAGGACTACGAACATATATGAAGCAAATCCGACAATCTAGCTTTTCGCCTATTCCGAACTGATTTTAAAGAGAACTCTTGCGATTGTGACCCCTACTAGTTAGGAAGCTGCGGCCTGTTTGATATCGGCTTCATCGCCAGGATGACAATGGGCAGGTCAAACGAAAACCTCCTCCCATTCGCGGTCTATTACAACTTCATTTTTCTTCAGCGAGTATTCAGTTGGATGGCAAAGTACTCGGTGTTGGTCAAAGCGGAACTGTTTACTCTCCCTTTCCCAGCTTGTACATTGGACTGTTTGAAATCCAGAGGATATGCGAACCTTTTGGCCCGAACTCTCCCTGATTGCGAAACAGCTGCATGTGTACATCATCTTGTTTGGTCGGTCCCTCACTTACACCTATAGATTTCTACTCGTCGTCCCCTTAGCTGTCTCATTAGCGTGGTGGAGTGGAAAAATGTGGCCAATTAGTGCATCTGCGGGTAATGCGACGAGCCAACTAGTCTGGACCTAACTTTGGCTTCTTGGATGATCCACGCTTGGGTAACTCGGTATAATCTGTACTCGCAAGTTATCGGAACCCTCCGGCAGGTGATTAAATTTGCCACAAGTCAAACGACGTAACTATAAAATGAAGATGCGAAAGGTGAAACGATGGAGTCATTGAAGTGAAATGTAAAAAAAAAAAAGGGGAAAAGACGATTAATTAATTAGCCTCAAAATAACTACCCCACACCATGAATAGTTAATGAAAACTTGCATTTTGAGGAGTGATGAAGCAGCGAGGCCAGTCTTTGATGCAGTTTGAGTCTATTCAAGCCAGCGGAGTATAATCTGTCTTGCGATTAATGTGACAGGGAGCGTTTCCATTTAACCAAAGCACAAAGATATCTACAACAGCCAGGATTTCTCTTTCGCGGATTTCGCGGTTACGTGTCGCGCTGATTAATTCATGGATTTAAATGACAAAATGACTGCCTCCTACAAGCTTAGGCTTACTCAGCCGCGTATAATTCAATCCCCTGCATATATTTTTACCGGGTATAAAATTCATAATATACTTTTCTGATTAAAAAATAAATGAGATAGAGTTTGGTACAGATTCCGAATAAACGCGTGCCTTTCATTTACTGTCACATAGTTTTTTGACGGAACCTAATTATATATCTTTGAGATGGGGAGCGTTTAGGAACTCCCTTTTCGACGAACGGGCGAATATCCGGTTTCAAAAGTTCACTTCGTTTATATCCAGATAACGAAGAATGAACGAGTCAGCGCGACGAGCGGATCGAGTGAAGCGTTGTGCAAAGGGTTGCTCCATGAACGGTAGGGAAGACATGGAAGAAGGGAATAAGGTGGGGTCCCGAAGCGTTTCAAAGTGACACTCCTAATTATGTTTGGTGATGAAATTAGGGACGCGTCAGGGGCTATTATATCTAGCTACGAACAGAAAATACGTCGCAGAGGCACGCTCCCCAGGATTCATAATTATAATCCCTTCGGAAAACGTACAATGAAATTACAACTCATAAAGTCGGGAGAACAATAAGATAGGCGTCCCGTGTCAAAGAACAAAAGTCTCTGGGTGGGGCATCCTGAGTCAGAAAAAGAGCCAAGTCAAGCCAGAGGCTGAACCAGCAAGTATGCAATACAGGAAAAGTTGCACCTAAGTTGAGGTGAGAATATCTGCTCAAAGTGGCCCTTGGATCTCATGACGAATATCTATACATGAATATACGTATTTATAGTCAAAGAAGGGCCTAGGGTATCAAGTTTTGTTCACGGGCCGTAAGGCACGCAGATCCACACACGTGCACAACAAGAGAACAGAACTGCCCAGCACGTATTACGGTTGGTTTACACCAGGTCCAACCACGGCTTCATTGTCTCTGGACTGACGCAAGAAGCAAGAACTTACCGCACACTTTTTGCACCGCCGGAAGCCGCTATTAGCACGCAGATACCATCACCGAGACGCGGTACCTACGTAACGAGTGCCACACGAATGTGAAAAGAGATGGGAACGACTTCCAGAGGTTCTTAATTCTGCGGTGAATTGCACACATGCATATGTATACTATATTATACCGAGTGTATCACATCCCGTTTCATTTTTTCTATATAAAAATTTGAACATCCATCCGCGAACGCTATCATAATACTTGCTGAAGGAATGCGTGCATATGTTACCTACTGCATACCCAAAATGTTACCATTATCAGTATAATCATGGCTACAGGTCATTATCGATATTTACCAAGCGTTGTACCCAATGCGTGTACCTAGGGTATAATTAAAGTCGTAAAAAATCCTGAATTTCATACGGTTACGATAGTTAATTAGACCAGCTTCCGTTCACCGGAGGCTGAAGTTATTGAATGGGGCTATGAGCGGTGAAAAGTTTCACAGAAAATTTGAAGCTTTTCATAACGGGCTATCATGACCGTGCTTATCGATTTAGCTTGATAATTAGTAGTAATGAGGAGCTATCAATATTGGCTTATTTTTAGTTGAGAAGTAAATTGCGCGCATCAATATTATAACGCAATATCACAAGTACGTTTGTGGTATAAACGGATCCTACAATTTACCACTAGTGCAAGGAAGTTCCTTCTCATAACTGAAATGAAGGGAAACTAATTAAGGAAACCTGTTCAACCCATCACAGGTTTCTTTGTTCCATACTTATATTCATCCTGTATTTATGACGTATTATACGAATGACAAAATGTTTCACTGACGTTTAGAACTTATATACGTAACATTGATTACACCCCTCATGGTTAATCCTCATGGGTATAAACCGGGAGCAGTGTATAGATAAGAAAACTAAAATATTGCCTTGGAATAATTGAGCTCTTTACCGATGGGAGAAAGGAGCCTAAGAGTGATTGCGCTCATTTGTCTGTTTAATTAGCAAGGCACATGGCACGGTAAGTTAAATATTAATTAGACTAGGTGAAGAGAGAAGGATGCCACGGTCCTATCACAATCTAGTTAGTCTCTACAGATAGATGAGCCGATGATAGGTGGAAAAATGGCGCTCTATTCCCCCGAATGCTTATCGGTCCGAAATATCTTTCATCCACCAGCAAGAGGGCAGTCTAATAGTGCAGTATAATAGTTTTGTTCCATGCTCAAGTCCACGTTTTATGATCGGTTAATTAAGAAATAAAAATGACTTGGGATCTCCAAAGAGATAAGTGATTGCTCGCTAACTTTAGTATTACTTAACTTATTGGGGAAACAGTTAAGCGTCTCCATAACGCTGACCTCAATGTTCTCTTCGTTATATAACTCTCGAAACCTTCTGATGATACATCGTGATACACTATCTTATAGTATTCAGTTTTTACATTACCAAATTATTTCAATCAACCAAAACGAGGGGAATTAAAATAAGGGCTTTATGGATTAGACCAGGGTTGTAGGTACCACACGTTTCTCTTTTAACTATCATCTAGTTTCGCCACATGTCAGGAAAACTTTAAAATTATTTTGGACTAGTGTGAGAATATTAGAACCTAAATACGTTATAACACCCCACTTTGTACCAGGTAGGAAAATTAGATTTTGTTTGTCGTTGTGCTCTCAATGGCTAAAACTCCAATCTGTCGCTAGAATGTATTTGTAAAATTGATTAGTGGTCTTTTTTAATTAAATATTTTTAGAATTAATTACTGCCCACAGATCTTTGACAGTGGACAGACACGATCTATCGTAGAGTTATGACACCTACCTCTCGATAGTGATTCGTCGTTTTACGGAAAACGTTTTACGGAAATTCTGAACAGTTGGGCAGATATTCTATATACACTCTGACTCGCGTGACGTGAATTTATGAAGTTGAATAGAGCTCCGCTTCTTCTGTTGATGTATATACAAAAGGTATCCTATTGATGGCCAATAAAATGTTACGTGAACATGACAGCGCCTTTTTTAATAATCGATTTCATCCTTATTCTGAATTTCCAGTTCAATTTAGCGTAATGATTAGTTATTATTCTCCTGCTATCTACGCAATCAGAGATTAATAAGTGGACTATGAAATTGAAGGAGGAATAAAAAGAGAAGCATGAAATCACACGGAAATGGAAACTCATGGCTCTATATGCGGAAATGTTGCTCGAAGCGGTCCCGCAGATGCTGTGATTCTGTACAGAGGTCGAATTCGTACGTGGGCGAAGAGGAGCGAGGGGTATGTCAACGCTACCGCGTTCTACAAACAGAATCTCTCTGGAGATGACAAAAGTGGATTTTCCAATTTCACTTAATCTCGCATTCGAGACACGTTCCTCGGAATCGTAAACATCGGTGATTCAGTGGGTACTTTCAGTCGCCCCTATCTGGTGACCGCGTCTGCAGCAAACTGCAACGTCCTGCCTTTTCCTCTCCTTCGGGGAGTACGAGGACCAAAATACGGGCCAAACGGACCGACCGAATACCGTGCGGTCGTTTAGCGGCGTAGCAATTATCGAAAAACGATTATCTAGCCGCGAACACGACATATTTCTACGTTTGTTTAGCAAAACCTTGTTATGGAACTTCTTAGCTATCAAGGAAGCCGACCACAAGAGTAACAGGTTAGTCTGCAAAATATCTCTGATGCCAAAAAGGCAAATATACGTTTTATGTGCTTTTTTGGCATGTAGTTTTTTTCAAAGTTTATCCATCACTTTGAAAATATGAAAATAGCATAGCAAGTGAAAAAAGAATAAATCATTTTTTCCAAAAACCAAAAAGGCATATGTATAATTATAAGCCTTTTTGGTTTTAATTTTCTTTTTTTTTTCAATCACAATATCCATTTCAAGTTATTCTAATGCGAATAGCCGAAGAACAAATTTTTCATGCCTTTTTTATTTTCAACGTAGATCTATAATATGGACTGTGCCTCATTGGCATTAGAGACGCGACATAGTTACCAGATCAGTTCACTCCACTGTTTCTATTCTTAATGTAGGAGAGGGCAATTATTTAGCATGAATCTCGAATTCTCATGAACTGAAATGAGCGTTTTTCGTTTTTCATAAAATGTTACAAAAAAACTGTGTGTTATTTGCTCTTCAGAGGACTTTTTGTGAAAGGGAACCGTCGATGATTAGAATTAACAAGGACTTTCGTTTAGCTTCAATCGATTTAATCGATGACTCCGAATGCCGAGGGCTGTAACGTCTAAAGGGATAAAAACGGGAACATCTTTTCCTCGCCACTTGCCCTCTCTTTAGAACGGGAATAAAGATTCTTCTTGAACGGCGAAAGCAGTCGCAAGACTTCAAAGGAATACCGTGACGCTGAATAGTGGGGCTTGACTTTACAGGTCGCGGGATCTGAATCGGTTAGCTCGTCAGCGTTCTTTTTCGCCCACTCTTTCGGAACGCCATGCCAGAACTTTCATACCACAAAACCAAAAGTTAGACTGATTCATTGAGGAGGAGTCACCGTCTCAAACTATAGGAATCCCTCAATTGATTCGAAAAGGTTGAATTCAGGCGTAATAATTAGATTATTTTTTTTTGTTTGGAAATCGGGAACTTGGGCAGCAGTTTTAAAGTTGGCCTAGGCCGAGGTAATCTTAGCCCGAGATTCGGATATCCATAGATGTCGACGTGTCACGTCTGGCCGAATAGTTTCACTTGGGAAAATCGAACTTTGTAGATTCTGCAGTTACTGAGAAATCTAGTCGTTTGATTAAACCGGAAATGTATAGTGGGCAATTCCGAACTTGTTTAATAATGTTGAATACATCTAATTAAAACTGCTGATACAAATTAGCCGACAGAAGCGAAACGGTGAAAATTCCTACGGTATTGTGATAAATGAAATCAACCAGCGTTAGGTAATTGTGATTTTATTTATCAGGGATAAAATTGTGCCATAATGAATCCACTGCAGAATTCGCGATTACCACCGCGCAATAGAGGGCGATTAAATCTATTTGAATGTAGGTACTATCGAGTCTGAAATACTGTTTAATTGTCAAATAAATTGAAAGAATAAATGTTTTTCAAAAACAATTCGAATGCCACAGCACTATGTTTATTTATTATTTATGAACTCGTCAAGCTCTATCAAAGTTCAGTAGAGAAACTATATACACTTAAAAAGTGGAGAACAACAATACGAGTGAATTAAACATTCGCTACGAGTAAACGCAGCTGAATCCATCACACGATAGCTGATCAATAGGAGAGTGCAACGTTTGTAATTGCAACTGTTTTGTTCCTCCGCAAAGCGCGACTAGTACGCGACTGTTGTTTGTTATTAGCACCAACGAACGTCCACCAGCATGACTATTCATACGAAAGCTTTTTACAATTCTACAATTCTACAAGCTTTTTTACGCCCTTGGTATCTACAGCTGCGTTTACTCTCAAATTCTCGTCAAGGACTGCGCCGCCCATGACTACAAACATTTTTTGAAATTTATTTCACCTCGTTTTTTTATCCTTTTGACTTAATATAGCGTTAACATCGTAATTTAATATGTCCGTATGATAACCTCGTAAAAGAATAAGATCGAAAACGTGAAAATTAAATGGTGTCAATAGAGTCCTACGTAAATGTTCATCCTTGTTGTCACTACAGCTATTCTGGGCAGATACATATACATTTTTGGCACGTAATGGAGGAGTGAGGTCCTTAATAAAACATACTAAAACATGTGCGTGCGTGCGTAGATGCATGCGTGTGTGTAGTATATTCGTTGATAAATTATTATCATCTCCTTAGAGAGCGGTGATTCGTTTTTTGTGCGACTGGTAGCAGAGGTTATTTCCGTGGACGATGAATCAAAGAACAATTTTCGAAAGGTTCGCAGCCACAGCTGAATCGATAAGAAGTCTTCAGGTTCCTTGGGACTTCTCGGGGCAGCAAAGTCTCCGAGCCATTCATCATAATTAATCATACTTAAGCCGCAATCTATCGCCGTGAGTTCTTAATTAGCAAAGTTCCCATTATATATTATTACACTTTCCTTGCGTGTTTTCTATACCGCAAATTACTCTCAGACTTTTGAAATCATCCTCTCAATACCAGAACCTTAGTAGATAACTGTTTTACACTCTTTTAAACGACTGTCAATGTCTGGAAAAATTCAAGTCCTCAAAACTTGGTGAAAGACGAAAATACAGTGAAGAACATGCCCGGAGATACCCAGAGGTGGACCTCATTCACGGGGTCCAGCTTATCCTCTTTGGACACGGCCTAATGCCATTGTCCAACTAATCCGTGACGTCATCCCTCGTCGCGCACTTTTTCATCCGCCTCCGCCTCCGCCTCCGTCTCTGCTTTTGCCACGACTTCCACCTCCGCCTCCACCTCCACCTCCACCTCCACCTCGAACTCCGTCGCAGACGCAACAAAGACGTACCGTACCGCCTCAGATCTCTGAAAGTACCCTTAGCTTCGGTGAGAACTAAAGGAAGTTCCAACAAGTCTGGCGTGCTTTTGCGCACGCATGTGTTATCGTTCTCACGTGTTTTCCATCGATCCGAGACTTAATCGTCTCGCGAAAAGCCCAGAACATGTCTCCCAGCTTTCGTCTCTGTATAAGAAACAATAGAGAAACATCGACTAAAACCACCCCTCGACAAGCGCTAACGATATACGCTCGATAAATACTCACTTTGCAGAGCTAATGGCCCGAGCCAAACATGTTGAACGCAAAGCCTAGTAGCTGAAGGCCTGCAAAGTACTGAAATACACTTACGTGTAGAGTAATCTACGCGATACACAGTTACTCTATAATCGATTTGGGTCTATCATTGCCATTACAATCGCGGTATGTATTCTCTCAGAAATCATATCGTAAATCATTACCTATGTCCAGCTTATCGTGAACTGATATGCGTTTTATATTTGGAATACTGGCTCTGAGTGTAGAACGTTAGCATAAATGTAGATGATCAAGAGTTAATAATATATGCTGAAGAAACAGTTTAAAGAAAAATATTATACGTGTTTTGAAGAATGAAGCAGGGTTAGTAGATTGCCTACGGACTTAGGAGGTGGAAAGTGACAAAATGCAAATAACGGAATTTCAATTTGGCTTGATTGTTGATAGTGTTATACCCTCCCGCAGGGCACCCTCCATCCTTTCATCTCTGGCCGCCGTTGAAAACACGCAATGGTACCTTTGCTAGATCGTAAACGCGAGGCGCGTCACGAGCGATCGTAACTATGATGAATGCACGTAATTAATGTAAATGCTGCGTGTTTAATTGGTCATTAATATTAATCAGCTGTTAGTCCGAGAGCGCACTCGGATGCGAGTCCACAACAAGAAGCTCATAACGGGTGACCAAGAAACCAGCTCCCCATGCCTAACATTCGCAAATCTTATAAACCAACTATGTCGGTTCGACATTTCGTCGTAATTCGCAAATTTCATTTTGCGTATTAAACTCCCAACGATGGTCAAATATCTGATTGAAGCTCTACTCATTTTCATAAAATCTTTATCAACCGGGGTCAAAAGTTAAGCGCATGTCTAGGTGTCCGTGTAATTTTATCACCTCGTTGTAGCATCAAGTCAAGGACGAAGGCGGCATGGTGTGAGTAGCGAGACGAAGAGCGAAAGCTATAGCTTTTGACACGCCCTAAACGCACCATTATTGGCTACCGCATGTCTGACTATTCAATAAAAATTCTTGATTAGTTTTTTTCTACGATCACCCAGCACTCCGGCCAGTGGCCGGTTAAGTGAAATCCGTGAAGGAGGCGATCGGTCACGGATCGCTCGTTCGCCGGACCTTGATCACTGATGATCAGCGATGATCGCCCAATCTTTTGTTGTCGTAGCCGTAACCAATACGCCAGCACGTGTAGTCAATTCTTAGAAAAACCTTTACAGACTGATCACAATTATTATATACTTGGAAGTGATGCACGCGTTCCGAAACTTCATACAGTCCTGGCCAAAATTATCTTACATTCTTCTTCATCATGACTGTTTTTTTTTTTTTTTTAATTACCTCCTCATACGAGTAAATCCAAACATTCCGTTATACCATCACAAGTGACAGAAATATAAGAGAAAAAAAAATTAGTCAACTATTTGCAGATCAAGTTATAGAATTGGGTAGGAAAGTGCATATGAATATATTTTCGAACAATGATTGATGAATGAAAAATTTTTGAAGTGTCTGTTGCTTCGATTCTTGTTTCGGCCCGTGAAGTAAGCAATTCTTTAATACTTCTTATTTGGCTCACTGTGATTTATTAAATACGTGTACAAGTATAGGTATAATAGCTTGGGCTGGTTTGAACCACGGCATAAACAAGAACATATTTAGGAAACGTGTTTAGGAGTCCTTGTTCCTATAATGGTCTACGATTAGGTCTCCCGGTTGCGTGACGCCAAATTTCCTCCGTGTCACAAAAAGATTTCTTACGTATAGTATACGAGTGAAACTTTATCGCCACTATCTGATTAGTTTTTGGTATTTACACTGCACTCGGGCATATTATCAAACTATGAGTTGTACTTGGCGCCACACAATTTACGCTAAAATACTCCATTAATGGTTATCTCTCTTCAGCCAGGTGTAATTCATGCTTAATTATTATTACAATGTATTCGATCGATATTCTATTTCCAACCTGTAAAAGATATCAACATATTTACACAAAGCGTAATAGGTATTTTGGTCACCTGTTCACGCCGCAACTTGACCCTTCAATTTATACTTATTTGACATCAGCGTTAGCGCTTGAAATGCACGTCTACCTGCACCTTTCTCCGTAAACTACCGATTGCATATGGTATCGTTTGAAGCCAGTGCTCAAACGTCCACGTGATGCGCGTGACATTTGAAAAAGCACGTATAACTGCACTGGTAGGTATATATCGGGTAAATTAGATTTTAACAAAGTCTCTGGTGAAAAAGCACCGAGAAAGAAGGTAGAAAAAAAGGTTTAAAAAAAGGAAGAAGAAACCGTAACTCACGGACAAACAATACTCGAAAATTGGACAAGGCTAAGGCGATCACGTTTACACCCAGTTCTGATACACCGATTGTATATACCTACCGGTCATGGCAACGTCTCACAAAAAGAAATACCCGAAAAGTGAAGAAAAAGGAAATTCCCCACCTCATATGTAGGAGTCTAACAAACTTCGACTTCTTTTCCTGAGGAGTTCAACGACAGTAATTAATAGTGACGTTTCCCACTTCCCGGAATTTGGGATTGATCATCATTAATAGGTAAATCTTGTTTTAGATCGAGTCATGACTATGGTCGATCTTCCTCTGTATAAACAAGCTGGAGTCTTAACTTCGTGCTTATCCATTATGCAGGTCAAAGTTGAATATCTATTAAAACAAAGCTAGGTCAAAGGGTAGGTCGCTGCATGTTATAGAAACGTGCAGCTTATACTTAGCCGAGGCTCATTGGATCCCAGGATAATTTTACGACCACTTTCGTCATTTATTGTAATTTCCTAGGAGAGGGAATATTAATCGGCAAAGGATCCGTCCGTCAAAGTAGCCCGGTATCCCTCTGCCTTCGCTTCAATTCGAGCTACCAGTCAATTAACGTGTTTGTGGTCAGTTAATGCGAGCTACCCTGTTCTACCCCCTTCCGCGGTGGGACAGACCACCGGTATCCAACCCACTCGCCAAACTTGGACTTCCGGTCAATGGCTTTTCCGCGGGATGACGTAGTCCAACCCTACCTCTAACTATACGCAATTTTCACGTTATCTCGGCGCTATGTAGGTACCACAGTCGATGCCACCTCGACGTGCCAATTAGGTCAACATGGTTTATACAGAGGGTTGATGGCGTAGGGCATAAGGGGTGAAAAGGTTTAGGGGTTATCACTAAACCAAACCATTCATTCCGTACGTATTACTTCCGGAACCGTGGCACGTCAACCACAGACCACAATTTTCTTAATCCTTGCCTCTGCGAACGGTGTAACAAAACGGGGGCATATTTAACAGACATTTTTACATCCCTATAATTCGATGAGTCTTTCCACTCGTTGAACCTCCGGGACACATTGACCTCACAAGAAATCGTAGAATTCTGGTATCCTTCATGACATTCTTCAGAACATGCATTCGCAGTCTTATTCGCCAGAGTTTTCAAACATCGACGAATATCTTCTATCCTGCAAACTTATGTCATATATATATTTCTGACGGTATTGTGCTCGTCGTACCACGACATAGAGGTATTGTTTCTGATGGTCCAGGTCGGTGTCCGTGGTCCGTTGCGTTCGCAAGATCGCAGGGCGCGTAGTATATATACGCCCCATTGTTGCTTACGGTGTAAGAATTTGTGTGACAACCGACGTAGAAATGCCGACGCACGTGGTCCATTGTTATTGAGCGTATAATTATCAAGCATTCACGGTGTTAACTAACCATTCGAGTTCCGCCTCTCGGTATGCATGGATTATCGGTGTACCCACCAAAGGGACCCGCGTTAAGAATAGCCATCAAACTCGAGGCGGCATCTTAACGATCGAAAGACAGCGGCGAGATCGATACGTGAAAAGGTCTGCGCTTGAAGAATTCGTTACAAAACTTTGATGCTACGTACCGATTTTCTTCAGTTTTTTTTTTTTTTCTTTCATCATTGATTCATGTTTTTCGTTTCGGTTTTCTATTTTTCAATTATCATTTCCTATCACTCCGTATCGCGATTGAATATAACAGAACGAATGTTCTCTTCGGTTAATCTTCTTTTTTACCTCTGAACGGCAGGTGAACATATTTCGCAATTGAATTAAGACGCTGGTTCGAAGGGCGGATAAATAGAAGCCAAAGCTGTCGACGATAATTTCCAAAACAATCAATCCCTAAACACGCTAGGCTGTATAACAACCCGGTTCGGTCGGGTCTGCAAACCTCAACCGTGGCGCGCGCCTGCTTACATTTAACCGTTAACCGTGCAGTTCCGGTAGCAAGTCCGAAGCTACCCTGAATTTCATCGTTTTCCCGTCCGACACAAAACCCCCGCCACGCCCCGCCGAACTCTCGCTCCCTTTCATTATCGTAACACGCAAAGGTCGGCGCAGTGCGGTAGCCCACGATAGCCCCCAGATGGGTTATCTGTCAGCTATCTCCCGCTGAACCTTACGGGGCAAAGGAACCCCGGTAGTATCGCTGTTTCTTAGCCCCTGCCGTATCTCTTCGTTTCCTATTTTGACACACGTTGCAAAGGTGTCGGGATCTCGAGGATTCCAAAATTACTTTTAAAACTAACAATAAAAGCGACTTAATCAGTCGAAATTTTGTCATCAGATCTGTTATACGAGTACAAATACTTTCGTTCATGATTTATTTTCCATTCCTTTGGGATTTCGGATTCCCGTAACAACAACAAGAAAAAAAAAAGAGATAATTTTTAGTGAGAATTGTTCTTTTCTCCGAATATTAAATATATTTATGTCCATTGCCACGATCGAGGAGAAATTATTTTTGCATTCGATTGCCCCCACATACCACGTGCGAGCCGAGTAATATATCTTTCTCGCATACACCTACCTATATATCCACTCGGCACTCGGTGGGATTCAGATCTGGGTAATGTACTACGCGTAGTTACCACTCGGTCGTCTCGCATTAACACGAGCGGTGTGATTCACGTGTGCATTTACATTTTAATTGCATTTTGTTTCGTGGCTATACGCTAATTTCATCGACACAACGACGACTCGGACCTTGACTGCTGACTATGCATATAACGCGATAATTTCCATGTCGAATACCGGGTGATTATTATGTATTACATTTTCACGCAGGCATTGATCTTTTTCCCATGATTTTTTCACTTTCGTGTCTTCAATAGTTTCTTTTTCATCCTCGGAATCTCTGTCAATTGGGAATCTCCGCGTAATTACAACTAGTTGAAAATAACAGGAAAATATGACGTGAGAAGCAACTGAGAAATACCCACATCTCTAAATTGCATTAAAATATAATTACATTTGATATACAGGTAGGTTATATATATACGGCAGGAACGAATGCAGCAGTAAAATGGTTGGGGATGAAAACTATAAATGGTTGAATATCTAATTAAATCACGAGTACTTGTTCATGCAAGTGTATTTATAAATAACGAATTTATCGTAATCCTGATTTTGTCGAGCCATCGATATTTATTTATGCTACAATCCCATATGATTAAGGGACACAATCCACCACAATGAAAATGAATTGTACAGTACGGGGATAGAGATATTCGTGAATTTCAATTTCACCGCATTAAACTGAACGTTGAATAGCTTTGCGAGTAAAGAGCTTTCATGGTAAACAAAACATGAACAGAGTGGAACTGTGACCGTCGAGTACCAGCAGGTAAAAACAAAAAAGTTAAAAAACCAAATATATATATATATATTTACTCAACGTTGTAATGCTCATAGCATGGGCTGCGAGGCGTGTCACGCGTGGACCCGCGACTGGCCGCGTATAAACAGCGGCGTTTGTTTGCATACAATTAAGCCAGAGCTTGGAACTTGAAAGGGTAGAATCGTTTTTAGACTTTACAAAGTTTTGACCCTGACCTAAAACAAAAATGAGGAAATAAAAAAAAAAAAAAAAAAAAAATGAGGAAATAAAAAAAAATGTCCTTGTAGAAAGAATGGTTTAACGAGAACTTCGGGAACTTTGGTTAAAAATTTCATTTTAATTGCAAGGCAGTGTGCATGAGAAAATTTGAGCACATTCAAAGATATTTCGTCTGAACCAACGATCATCAAGGTTTTGTGTATAGGTATGAGAGCCTGAGTAAAGGGCGAGCTCGAAACGTTAGCATAATGGACTCTTCGATACGCTCGATCCGTTCGAGGTAACGAAACTTCGATCAGACCTCCGCTACGCTCCTTCCTCTTCTTGTCGATGGAACGGCGCGGTAGGCTTCTGGGACTCCTGATGTGCGGGGCGCCCAAAGGCTTCTTTAATAAGAGACTTCACCAACATGTGGTTCCCGGCTGACGTAATGATCCCAACGATATGGAAATCTAGCGTAATAACCTCATTAAAGCCCCCTGGGCTATTCCTTATGATCCCAAGAACCGCAAGAGGGCCAGTGAGAGCGTCGGTGGGACAAGTATAATATAAGAATCCAGGGGGTGATGGCTGAATGCCCACTGCTCTATACGACAGATGGAACGTGTGCTTATGCAAATCGGACGTCTTTCAGAAAAGTGGAGAGTTATGCGACTTTAATTTAACCGTAACTTCTTCTTTCATAGCGGCCTGCAGCGGGCGGAGTTAAACGGACATAATTTGGAAGCGGTTGAATAATTCACGTAAAATGTACCCCATCGCGTGTTAGAGTTCCTTCTAATTGAACGTCGAGTATTAAGTGGAAGTTCAACCCCAAACGAGTAAGACTCGGAATCAGTTGGATGAGGAAAAACAAGCGAGGTAGTACAGACCTACCTACTTCTTTCCCTTTGGCAGCTAGGCAGAGAGCGATCACGTAAGATGAAAGCAAGTCGAAAGAGAGCTAGTTTTTCTTTTGGGGTCCGTTTTTTTTCCACTTGAACGACCGCTGACGAGGGTATAATTGAAAAGGTAAATTTTTCACGATGTCTCTTCAACTGCCGAAGCCAAAACCAATTTATACCTAAGGGCCGCAAGGCCCACCAAAGTCTCTCAATCTTTGACCGCGGGTTTCTGGGTTACAAATAGTTCCGGTCCGTAATGTAGGCGCCCACTACACCGAGTTAAGTTAAGGTTTGTGCCAAGCAGGTGGAAGAACGCGTGTACCCTGCCCGCCTGTCTGCCTGCTAGTAACAAGATGGCGTCAGATGGATGCCCCCATTAATTAGTAGCTATCTTGCATCGTTCTCAGCTATCATTCACTCGCTCGCTCACTCACCCACTCCTGGAACCTCGCGCTTACTTACTCTCGCTAATCCATTGTTTCGCGTATTAAATTAACTGATAACGGCAGGAGCTCTTAAGCGACTCGGTATCATTAGCCATATAGTCCAAAATCTCGATCTCTGAATCGTATTATGGAAAGGACGAGATATTAGAATTCCGTGACAAGTGTGTGACTGAGCACGAATCGTAATGTTCAGTCGGACACAAAAACTTGATGGAACTTCATCTTACTTCGGAACATAAATCTTTTAGGAATATTATTAACTTCGTAATCAGAAAACTGACCGCGTTTCGTCCACTGGTTTAATTACTATCCTCATCGATCGAGATTGGCAAGAGTTACGACCCTACCGGGCATCTGGATCAGGTGAGTGTTGGTCTGCAAGGCGTGTCGGGTACCGAGGTGCGAGTTACGCCTCGTATCCCACGCTATCAACCCCTATCCACGGGGTGCCGTTTCTCGTATCACGTGCCCCTGCCTGCGCAAGCGATAATATGCTAATAGGACCGGACTGCACGCCGTGTCCAAGGAAATCTTTGAGTTTCCTACCATTTGTTAAGAATTTTATTTTCAGCTGAGAATTTAACGAATCGTAAGAAGAGTTCGAAGGAAATATGGGCTTTCGGTTAGATACGAATTGGCTAAGAATGAAACGGATGAATACACTCTTTGCATGAAACTCAAATTCTTCATAAGATCAAACGAAGGATGTCTTGTTTCGTGAGGCGATATCAGCAAAAGTCTGTCGGTCTTGAGATATAATATCGGTATATGATCAATTTAATGCGTCGGCTCACTAACTTTTCGATCCTCTATGTGTATATGCTGTATGCGGAGGTGTAAATTCTATCCCATATAAATTGATTTATTTCATCCGGCTACTGTGAGCTTTATGACAAACAAAGTTTTGTCGAACGATAAATGCCACATAAATCTATTATTTGTCATCCCGAGGAACAAAACATGTTTTCGTAAAAAGTGCCTTATTTTTCTCGAAGAAGTTTGCGAATCCACAAAATAAGCCTCTAAACGGTGTTGACTTACGCAAACCTACCCCTAAAGCTCGTAGTGATATAAATCTGACTCTGTTTGTCATCACGGGCAACGGGCAACGGGCGAAGGAACGGCAGAACGTTCTCGTACCTATTCTTTACCTCTCTACGGACGATTCTGCAGACATTAGATTTCGGCTTCACTTATCTATGTCAACATTTTATACCCATACGAATGCAGCTGAACTTCTCGGCGCGCGAATAGTTCACTATCTGCTCACGTTTCGGGAAAAAAAACGCCAAAAAAATACATTCCCTCATCGATAAAAGTGATTGTTAAGCAATTTTTTTACTCACGAGCAAACGCGTAACCCACAAAAATCTGTTCGATCAATGCCAGCTGGATACGTAACTATTTTCCCATAATGGTCTTTCCTGGAAATGACATCTCGTGTGTCAGCTAGTTTTATTCAAATGGGTGTAGTATGTACGGAAAAATTCCGGTGGCATGATAACAGAAATATATAGGTGAGCATTTCATCAGCAAACATGTTTACCCGGGGGCACGCAGATTTATATATGGGACAGATTTGTATTCATTTATTAAACGATCAATCCTCCACTCACATTTACGGAGATCTAAGCTGAGTATGTTGCGCGAGGCAGGGCTGAATTCTATTAGGTACCAAACCGGGCTTGTTTGGGTGACGAAATAATGCTCCGAGAGCGAAATCCACTAATCCAGGAAATTGGTGAATACATTGAATAAATGTTACAACATTAGTGCAGATAACACCTTGAAAGAGACGAAAATGAATTTAAAATTCATTTCAGACGAGGATCCCAGACGCGATGATCCTTTTTCATATAAAAATACTGCTAATGGGTTACGGTGTTTAAAATTTCGTTAGTTACAAATATTTCCTTTGTCACGGAGACTTACGCGGTTTTAGACACAAGTTTTTCTTACCACACGTATAAGAACTCACTGTTGAAGAGGGCAACAGCCCAGGGTATGCGGCTTTAGTAGTAAGAAGACAGATTCTTGCGCCGCTAAGCGGTAAGCGAATACAACGGGAAATTAATTTCACTTACGCGAGTAAAATGGGAACACGCGGGACAACGAACAACTAAACACATAAAAAGTTGCTAATTCGTTTGGAGCGCCAGCTATTTCACTTGATTATTCTACTTGAGCTTTTATAAAGTTGCTCTACTGTGCCCTGCCCACCCCTTTGCGGAGTCGTTCTTTACCCCACCATAACTCCGCAAGCACGCAGCCTTCAAGTTTATATTGGCTTAATTGGTTTTAAAGGTGAAACTTTAGTTTTCAACTTTTTATCCAAAGATTCCTTATACTATCGGTGTACTTCTCGGATACGTATAACCATACGAAAACAAACCGCACCGAGTAAGGAGTTGAATATACATTCATACAGAAATAAAGACCGTTGTTGTAGCACAATCTTCGTAATTTTCTGAAGAATCACAATAAAAGCTAGTCTCTTTTTATCTATGAAATAATTGACGAGAAAACTCACTGTGAGAATACCCTGCGGATATCATGAGAAATGAAATACTTTCACCATCTGATTGTTATTCGCGATCAGGGCAGGGATCTTGGATTCTTCATGCACTGATGAGTACTAAAGCAGAGATAAGTGTCTTCGAAAGTCTACAAACTCTAACGAGCATTTGAGTTTACGAATGTAGATACATCATATGAGCTTTATGGCATATTATCTATAACCCCAGAATTATACAGCCCTATAACATGCCGCTGAAGAACGAGGAGTTTATCACTGCGCGATGGTATAAGAGCGACACTACAGAAACTGCAACTATTATAGGTGAGAACCGTCTAGTCGACGTGATAAGACAGAATTGAATTAGGCAGTTACGTACATACGAGGGGTGCGTTCTGTGCGATATTTCATAATTTGCTTCGAGAGAACTGGAGCGACGTATGCATACACTACTCATGTACATCCAGCCCTCAACCACGAGATGTGATACGTATAGGTAGACGAACTTGTTATATACGTTGAAACTTCTATAGGTACCACAGACATGTATGATGAGAGAGTCACGTGCCTTTGAAAGTTTTCGACGAAAAACGATAGCGCCGAAATGTTGCAGGCCAAAGTACTTACTGTTAAATAACAAATTAGCATCACGGTATACCCTCGCACAATACCTACCCGACTACCTGATACGTCGTTACTTAGGTTAGGGGAAATGAAATCCCAACGATATCCCTTTGTAACGTGACTGAACACCAAACTCTCGAGGGTTGACCCGCGCAGTATTCTGGCTTGTCGCCAAAGAAAAACTTTGAAAACTATAACTGACAGTATTTACGTGAGTCGTAACTTAGTTATATGCGAACGCTGCCATATCGGATAAAACGCACACGAGAAGAAGTGTGTTACGAAAGTCGAGCGGGGAGCTTGGTAACATATTGGAAAAATATCTACTCGAAATGTAAGAAAATTTTTTCGGAACCATTCGGGCTTTAATTTACAGAGAAATTCTGATATAAAGGTCAGCCCACACGGACTGTCCTTTGGGTCCTACTGAGTACAAAGAAATACCTGAATTCCGTTACTTCAAGTTTTATTCGTGAACTTTTTTTACAAGAACTGGTGTCGAATTTCGTCACCAAAGGTATCGTGCTACACGTGCGATTCATATATTTCTTTTTCCTCCTACCGTTGACGTCCCAAATATCAGTCACAAGAGATCTGCTATGTACATGAGAACTTGATTCTTTGTTTTTAACTCCTACCCCGAATTTTCTCCGAATTTCGATTGTAATCCAAGCTTTGCAACAGCCTCTATACACATTACACACGCAAACATACAGATACGGGAAACATCGAGTTAGGAACTGATAGGCTAACGATAGACCCCATTGTACGGATGTACAATACGAAGGCTAGGTTTCGTACCTTGTGGTACACATACCTATCTACTCTATTCTGCAGCCTTCTCATCGATCGACAATTCAAACGCAGGTATCCACACACGTTCGTACGAGGTGAGAGGGGTTGAGGCATGAGGACCGTCATACATACGTCGATTGTATGCAGAAGTTCACTCGAGGACTACTTGCCGGTTCCGTGTCATCGGATAACGTACCACGACCCAAGTACAGCTCTTGCATACTCGCGGATTTATTACTTATTGAAACACTTGCGGAGACCCTAGGGCGCTGTCTACTATGGAACAAGATTACCTCGGTACTCGGTTTCCTCGTGGTATACTAGAGGTATGACGTAGAATGACAAGTTCTCAAAAGGTCCGCAGAGATGCCCAGAATTGCGGTAACCAACCGATCTACTTCCAGCTATATGTACAATCTGACGTTCCTGGATTCACTGTATCCCGATGCGCATAAACCTAGAAATCGATATTTCCGTTCAAACATGACGAATCCATTTATTCTTGCGAACGTACGTCACCAGTTATGGATGGTATTATGCGCAAGATCTTCAATCCCCTCGACATAGTATTTAACATAAGGTCAGGCAACACCTTCTAGTTCGATGCTTGACGAAATTTGGAAGAGGTCACTTAATCGTTATCGAGGTGACGTCCAACGTCAGAATTTTGGACCAGCTCACTATGCCAGACTCGGGTCAAACTGACAGTTAACAAACGCGACCACGGTACAATAATTGGACGCATGCATTTAACAAGGTAAGCTGTCAATCTAACTATAGAATTTAACAATCGTATAGGTACGGATGACATCATCGCCATAGCGTGTCTACCGCCAATGTGCCACGTGTGGTTAGGCACGACGTTAACCCGCTGGGAAGACCTTCAACGAATGCATATTACATCTTGGATATTCGATAAATTTCATAACAGACAATATTCGCATTCATATTTCTTCAAAATTTCCATAAAGGACGAACAAAAATGGATTGGCCTTAGGGACGAATTTCGGAAGTCTTAACCGTACCTTAAGCTTTTCACCTGATGAAGTTCATTTGATGTTCACAGTCTCTGGTTTCAGTCCACGTTCCCAAGTAGGAAGGCATGGTACGAACACTGGCCACACCGATGGGTCCAGCTCGTTACATTGCTCTAATTAATTAAATGCACGTCTCTTCTGCAGCATGCAGCATGCTAGACATATAATTAAACTTTGTGAGTCAAAGTGCGACATTCTGACGAAGTTATACGGTCATGATGTACGTATGTTGCATGATAAACGATATCAGGCCCTGCATTGTTAAGGTATGACTGTCCCACATTGAGCTGATTTAATTCACAAAAGTTTAATCAGAGGAAAGTTTTCTCCTTATTTTGACGAAACGGTATAAATTTATTGACTCGTAAGGTGAGAGTCTGCTCCTCGCAGATGTATGTATACCGCATCTACCAAATCATGTCTCGCGCAACCAACCACCAAGTTTAATTTACCAGGGATAGTGGGATCCGTGGATGTGATGCATATTTATAAAATTAATTAATATAGGCTGAAGAATATTCATGAAAATCTTTGCGAACCTCGGGGTTTCAAAAAAAGAAAGAAGAAAAAACAAAAGAAAAACGAAAAAATGGAAGAGAAATAAACGTGATCTACGACGTTCCTTGGCCAATATAACTTTAACTCTTCTTCACTAGCATGTCTCTGTATCTACCGCCGTGCATCCACTTATTTCCGTCTGTGTCCCCCTACACCCGCGAAGTCCTGTCCTCACTGTATATTAAAATATTTAAATAAAGTGAAATACACCGTAAATGTATCATTCCGTCATCCAATATTGTTCAAAGATCTTTCTGCTGTTCCATTAAACTTTGCGCTGCCTTTTTATGAGTTCGAATTGCACTGAGGGTAGAGAGTGAAAGCGAGAAGTTAAAGGCAAACGAACCAGAGGGATAGAGCGAGGCGGAAAAATGCCAGTAATTTTGCTGTGTGTCTTTTTTAATGCAGATTCCCTCGGAATAGAATGAGAAGTATTATATGCCATCCTCTACCAGTCTTATGAAGAATCTTTATGGATAGCATGGTTGTTTTAATAAATATATTTCCTCTGGAATGAGGAAAATATTTTCCAGATGCAAGATTCGCCAAAGTTATTGAATTTTTATCGCCCTTATTAGTATTATTATTATCATCATCATTATTATTATTTATTTGATTGTTATTATCCGTTCCGTATTTATCTTGAGAAGCCAAGCTGTTTGCGGCGCCAAAGGTAACGAAAGCCCGACTTTTCTAGGGTAGGAAGATGGAGGAAGGAAGGGAGATGAAAGTGCTTCAACCCAGAGGATAACCACTCTCTTTTCATTGTGCCTTGCTTTGGAAGGGCTAATCTCCTGAAGCCTTTCAGCAAAAGTAGTAACAAACTGCCGAGTGTCAAGGCCCTCGGCTCCAAGAAGCGAACACCTTTCCCAGTTTTGAACAATTTATTATTTTCATTATAATTATATCTACTTCCTTTGTAAATCCCCCACTTTTTAAGAAGCTATGAACATTAATGATAAGATTAAAATGTCCCTCGGTGTCAAGAAAATTATTTTTTACTTTGTAATTATCCCTGTAATATGTATTAAATGAAAATTGAAATAAAGGACACATTATAATGCAAAGAACGAATTGTATTTAATGTCATTTTCACGCTTCAGGAGTACCTATATATATATGTATGATTTTTTAATTACTGCATACCTGCCGTGTTTCACTTTTTTTTTATTTTATCACCACCCAGAAATGAAATTTCTGACCTACTTCCAGGCTTCACGTCTGTAGGATTTAAATTAACGCGCTCTTGAAAATATGACGTATGGCGTATAAGGGACGGCAACACGTTTATCAAATAACGTTTTCCAACTAACGACACTCTGGGATTAACAGCTCGCGAATATTTGAATACTTTGCCAACGTTGAATGGCGTATATACACTAAAGAGCTTAATCGAAGAACGCGTTAAGAGTTTACGATAGCAGTAGCAATTAATATCGTAATTAACAGGGCGTGATCGAATACAGCGTCTTTAATTAGTTACTAAAATGTAGACGCAATTATCGCCCGATTTTGCAGGGTCTCCTTTATCCTGAATAGGATATTAAATACCGAGCGACAGTTCACTGATTTCAAATTCAAACGAAAAAACTAACTAACTTATCAAAAGATACGTCGGTCATGTTTTTGCAATAAAACCTTCCACTTCTGATTCACGGAAAACTCAACATTATACGCTTTTACCTTCTTCTCTTTGGCCAGTAACAAATCTGCAAAGATTGAAAAGTTCTCCATAAACTTCCTGGAAAAAGATACTTTCAGTGGGTATTCGTATGAAAGGAAATCCGAGACTCGGATGCATAGGGAGTAAATCGACTTCCAGGAATTCATTCATTATGATAGTAAACTGACATGTATATCTTTCAAATTTCCATAAACTCCGTATAGTCGCGAATAAGCGTACCTTTTTTTATCGCTATATATAAACGGGCTACTTAAGGAAATACCAAGTTTTCGGGGACTCAAATATGCTAAATCTTCTTTTTTTTTATGTAATCAAAGTGAATAAAAAAAAATTTTAGGTGTCAGGGAAAAATTTTCATTCAATTTATTTATAAAATTTTGGGGGTACCCCATTCCCCCCCCCCCCCCCCCCCTCCCCCAACATGAAATTTTCGAAACACTCTTGTAAAGATCATCGTAATTGATAACTTTATTCCATCCAATTTTGAAATTCCACCGTAGTTCGAAGCCAAGGAATTTCATAAACTTATGTTCCATTTGTTGGAGTATACGTGTTGCATTTTGTAGTATCATCGCGTGCCCCAGTCAATAACGCCATTGTGACAAGTGACCCCGTTTAGTCGTATGCAATAATAATTCCTTGGTTTGTAAACTATTGAAAAGGAGCTAATATAGCATTGCAACATGGGTGCATTCAATTCAGCATGGTTTCGCGTTCTAAAGCTAGTGGCAAATATCTCCTGCCAATCAGAACAGGATGAATAAATATAATTCGCATAGGAAGCCACACTGCAGTTCAATCGAATCGCAAAGTGGATGACTCTATTATACGATTTTATCTTTATGCCCCATTTCCTGTAAACGTTGCAAATGTTTTTTTGCAACTTGGAGCATGCGACGAATGATATATGGTTTGTTATATGAAAAGTGTGAATAGCTAAATAAACAATTGCATAGCATGCGAAAAATACATTTCCATACATTTCCGCATAGTATAATATATTTACGTATATTTCATTAAATATTTCTCATGCTTGTGATCTATATATTACATTTCATGACAAACGGATGTATGCATTAGTTATAAATGGACGGGCTATAAGGCAATACCAATTATCGCATTAGCTTTATAATTCGTTTATCCGATAATTATTATTTCAAAGCGACGCGGAGCTTTTATTGTTTGATATATTATACGAAGTACATATACATACATTACGCGAAATATGCCATGTTATGATATCGTATATTCATATCACCGTTACAAACGGTGATGAGACAATGAATTTTCAACGTAAAAGCATCAATCAACGTCCGATCCAACGTATCAGGCTCAAACATCTTTGAAAGTTCACCCCTCTGAAATTGGAGACCGCGAAATCACGCAAAAATTGAAAAATGATTGACTACCATTGCAGAGCCACTTGAACCAAAGTTATGATTTTTACTGGGGCTTGAAATTCGTCATTTCAATAATCCTCCACACAAGTATCGAGCTACGTACATCCGCATGCGCGTTCGGGTATATAAAATATATATATATATATATATAAATATATACCTAGCTATCCGATTATATCGATACCTATGCAGCGAACTATCAAGAAACTACCGAAAAACTCACAAAAAAGACTCGCAATCTTCCTCGGTATACTAATGATAAAAGGTAAAAACATTCTGTAAGGTAAAATCAGAAAATCGAATGTGAGTGACCGACGTGACGTAGAACACTGGATATTGATGAATCGTATGTCACAACGCATCTCAAACAGATAATTGATTTTCATGAAATTTGAAGCAAACAATCAATATTCTACTATGCGAACAATATCACAAAATCATTTCATAGCAAAATAACTCTCTGATTTCCTTTTTACTTCTACACTCATGCGTTTACGGGTTGATTTGAAGACCCACTGACATGGCTTGTACGCGACAAACTCAAAATTGCATTCGCACCGTTTACATGCAATAGCCAATAGCTATTCAGAAGATACTCACCAAGAGCATGGTCAGACTGGCTGTAGGGAGTTGGGACAACTGTAGCAAACAAGGTACTCTGCGGTGCAGACTACCAGTATTTACGATCAGTTTCTAGAATGTAATTAATATACGCTGAGCAAAATTCACACGGCCACACGTCATTCGAGCACTTCATTAAAACATCTGATAAACTTCATGCGATTATTAATTCCGTAATTTAGGGCGAAGCTAATTATCGTACAATCTCGACATACTACTACGTAGTGTAGGTATATAGATATGTGAACACTCTAATCTCGTCAAATTATTCAATGATTATGTAACATATGGGTAACCTGATTCAACAACTTTGTTCTACGAGACATTACGATATGAGTTTCAGTCAATAACGAAATTGGAAGATTATCTAGTTCTGAAATATTTTCCAACTATCGACCCGAGGAGGTCAAACCTGTATATTTCCATCATCTAGCGTAATATATGCTTGCTTTTTGCGAAATTAGTAGTAATTTTCTGTCAGTAGAGTATACGAAAAGTACTCACGATAAATTGATTCATCTTTGAACAATTTTGTGCACGTAATACTTGCGCAGTTATTCGAAAACGTAAAGTGCATAAGCCTAGGTGCAACTAGTCAGAGTATAATACCGAAGTGCAAGGAATGACATAAAATGAATAAAATTGTATTTTTGTACCTATAGTATTGATATGTATTCATAAATAAATCTATGAATAATAACTGTAGATTAAATGACCGTCAGTTCAGTGGAAATAATATGTAATGTAAAATTAAAGGCTATCTCATCGCGTCCACCTGAATGAATTCCAAACGAATGCGCTGCAGCTTGGTATAAGGTTGAATTTCTTGACTACCTCCCCTGACAAATTATCTCTTAAGTACTTAAGTAGTTTGCTCCCTGCAGTAAAACAAGAAGCAACATCCTAAGTTTCAACAAGTTTGTACTCACTGCCGTTGCTCGAGTTGCCCGAGGTGAAAGAGGCGCAGTTCGATGCTGCATCCTTAAAGTAGAAGTAGATTTATGCCTGTTGTATATGGCCACATATCTGTATGTATATGAGCTTATATCTATGAGTATCTGGTATATGCATACGCAGATCGCGTATCATATATAGTATACATGGCCGTGTGCGACTTCGAAGCAAACCGATTTCCAGCCGCACTTATACGACGAGGTTGAACAATGCGATCCAGTTGCGAAGCCCGCACGAGAATCTAGATCGAGAAATATTTTTCCTCCTTCGATCTCTCGAGATATAAACTCTTCCTTCGAATTTCTCGATATATTATAAGCACAAAAACACTTCATACGATAAAATTGTGTTCCGGAATCATTTGTACGGATTCTGAAAGCTAATTCACTCACGATAATAAATTATTTTCATGAATCGTGAAGATCGATCAGTCCCTGGTTTGAATATTTAAGAGATCAATAGCACCATTCCGCGAGTCAATTATCCACGGATGTTTTAACTCTTGATTAATACACGGTTCACTTTTTGTATGCAACGTGGGTATACATATACCTATACATCATAAATCTGCCTGGACCACGCCACGAACGATAACAGACTATATTATACCAGATCCTAGGTACACGCGCTAGACGGAATTGCTCGCGATGGAATTGAGTAATAAATCGTCAAAGTATCTACCCGTATATAGCAAGGGAATTCGCGCTCCGCTAAAACATCTCTGCCTTTTCGTTGCCGTATGAAGATTCCACGGCAGAAGGGTCGCGATACTCTCAAAACTTACATCCACTAAAAGGCGTGTTCGAACCACGCGTGACAGCCATATGGCAGCTCATGCCACTCGGAAATTGTTGTTTATCGTATTTCGAGGTCCCGATCCTTAATGGCTATACCTTCGGCAATCATGAAATTCCCAAGTATATCATCGTACGGACGAGTGATTGGTTTGATGTTCCCTGCAGGAAAGGCAAAATACTCAAATTTGGAGAGTGCTTGACGCGTGGATACAATCAAGTAGCAATAAGCGGCATTATTTTATTTTAATGCCAACAAAAACAACGATGGAGAATTTCTCGGCTACGTGTGTAGGTGGAGGCCAGTAACTCAAGGTTTGCCGACCATAAAACACATAATCGCTGCGAGAGCTGTTGCTATGAGGTCGCACAGGCCGTTCACAGGGAGCTCGGGGACCATTTCGCAGATATACGAGGACCTCTGGCTCTCGACTTCTTTGCCCGATCGCCCAGACCCGCCCCACGTCCAGGAGCACCCTAATACTGTTTCCTTTTTTTTTTCTTCCAGGAAAGGCTTCGAAGAGACTTTGCTCGGGGGTCTAGTCGAGTGCTTGAATTGTAAAGGTGAAAACGAGCCCATGGGGCAGAGGACAGCAAACAAATCCCAAGCGAGATTCGTTGATTTCATTTGCGAAATGCGACATGGGACTGTATATTTCGCACGTTTCAGAACGTCGCTGGCCTCAAATTGACCAGACTACATGGAACCAGGAAAGAAAATCAGGTTAAAGGGTTCTGACGCATCGCGTCGTCTATGTGCGGCGGTGAATTGCGAGCTGAGTAGACAGCAAGTTGGGTCGAATCAATTCATATAAATTCATGGGACAAAGTCGATGGGGATGAATGGCTAGAGTAGTTTGGAAAAAATCGGGATAAAAAAATTCTGGAATCAGCAGAAGAGGTGATTTTTTGTTTTTCCAAATAACTTTTTAAACGTATACCGCAGTTGTCCGAGCGCACCCCCCATTACCCGTTCATGTTGATGGTAGGAAATGAAAGAAGGGGATTCCGCAGAGAAGGAAGGCCAGGGAATTATTTATCGTCCAAATCCCAGCCCCGTGCACCATTTTGCGAAATCCATATTTCTTTGAAATAAAACTGCGCTGCGAATTGCTCCCTCAGGGGGCGACGCTCGTACGTCTCTATATCATGCTGTATATTGGTACAGAGTTTTTAAATTGTATAACTGTGAGTCCAAGTTGGTGATGCTGGTCAAAGCTGTAATATCACACATTTTTCCACACACTCGCGGGTCGTTTATAATAATTGTGTGAAATTCCGCTTTAGCTGTAGCCCTGAAATTACATTCAACGATTCTCAGCCTCTGAGCTAGAGTCAGAGTCGATTGGAGTTACGCAGTCCCTCATTTCCGCATCCTGAACTATTTCTAAGTTCAAAGTTGACGGCTGGGTAATATGCATCAAGGATCATCCTACCACTTTGATTTGCGTAATAAGTATATATCTAACGGGTCTAAGTAATGACCAGACGGAAGTGCTGAAAGTTTGAAAGATTTATACATCTCATTTGCATCATCTTATTAAAATTTCGACACCGGTATTGAACCACCCATCCGACGTAGCTCACAGTAGCCACGGTTACCAGGCTGCCACCATGTGGACCTAATGTCTTTTAATACCGAGGCTAGTTACTCGACTTTTACGAGAAAACTCTCAAAGAAAAATGTAAAATTCTTGATGCTTTTGAATTATCGTTATAGGTCATGAGTTTTAATCGTAATAATTTTTCACTGAATTATATCCCGTTTTTAACGCAACATACTTCGAAATTGAATCACGAATTTTTTTTTACATTTTACAACAAAAAACAATTGTAAATAAAAATATGTATATCCTGATTGTCGAAGTGTTACTGATTATTGAGTGAATTTTACTTTCCCTGAAAACCCTGAAGTATCTCTCAATACGAGTATATATTTTTTTTTTTTTTTTGCTCCGATTATTCGCTTCGTTAAACAATGCTGATACAATTACAAGCACAGTGGATTCCAGCTTGCCTCCAGTCAATCCCTTGTTTGATAATATTGCGAAGTAGCCAATTTCATTGTTTCTAATATTATGAGCATATTTAAAAGGTCTGTTTGTTATTCGCTGATGTGGAATTGAACTTTCTCGTAATTAACAACGTTTGAGGGCCGTAGTCGTAAAGAAAGCATCGTCAGACCAGCTTAAGATTGTTTATAGGCTATTGAAGTTCTTCCTTAATTGAATTTTTTTTTTCCCCTTCCTAATTTTCTTTTTTATAGTCAGAAATTAAGCAAACAGAAGAGAAAGAATGACGAGATAAATAAAGCACGAAGCTCTTCTCGTAAAAAAATGAAAAAATAAAAAAAATTGATTCCTTAACTACCTTTTGCTTACTTTGCCAATGGCCTGAAATGATGCTTCGACGAATTACGGACTGATATTTTTCTTCTCTCTACTCTCCTTGCCGATTCTTTCTCCGTACCCTGCGAGTTATTCAATCAATTCGGTTATATTCCCATCGAATTTATCAGTTGATTGAATTCAACTGACCCCGTTTTTCGGTTCAATTAAGGAATACTAATTCCAGTCTTTAATTTCACTGGACTAATTCTGTTGCCTTAGTGTGATAAAAAAACGATTCATTAATATTTCAATTATTTATATTACCATAATTTTCGTTATTATCATTAGAATTTGTATTATCATTATTATTTCGAACCAACCAGAGGCTGGGCAGAAAGAATTATTTACATGTAATTTTCAACAAACATCGGAGACCTTAGTTAAACGAAAAGTTCGTACTATAAACCATTGTGAAACATTCATCGCCACGTTGAGGATATTAAGCGATTCGAGGATTAGGAACTTGAACCCACCAAAGTTATATCAGGCCGCCAACAGACTCCGTAACTAACCGGGAACTAAGAAACTATCAAGCTTCTTCGTCTTCTTCGACTTAGTCGGATGCGTTTTTTCGCTCTGTAGTACGTGTAAAAAAAAAAAAAATCACCAAATAGAGAAAAATACATGCCAATGATATTACTCGTTCTTGGATAGTGGCAAAGTTCATGAAGTAAAATAATAATTGATCCTAATTACATGGCATTATTTGTAGCAACGTATGTCGCGAGAAAGCGAAAGATACAATTTTTCTAATTTTTGAATAAATTTTGCTATGAGATATTTATGTATCATCAGCATTTGGTTAGCTCCGATATTTGGTGAAAAAATTGTACGCGGACCGTGGTAAAAATTTATAAGGTTCGATATATTATGGCACGGTTCGGTTTGTTATTACTCGAAAAGCAAATGAAAACTTTTTGTACCTACGAGTGTATTTTTGAAATTTTTTAATGATGAATAAACCCTTATTTCTCCTATATACCGCCTCTAACTCGATTGTTCGCTACGGTAACGTTAATTCCAACCGTTTAAAATGCACATACGTAACTTTGGTCGCGGTAGGATTTTGAAAGCAAATACGAAAAGTACTTTCCGAACAGAGATCCCATGCATGTAAATTATTATTTAAATTTAAAATACCTTTTTTAGTATTTAGCCACCAAGCCCAGCTGGTAATCTAACCATGGCGAACACGAACAGTCTTTTATATTCAAACCCAACAAAACTCGTTTTCACACCGGACCATACCAAAAGAGATTTCAAACGTATAGGTCAGCAGTAGTATCAGCTCGGATAAAACAGGACCAAGATATAACCAGAAACTTTGAAGTAAATTGACCATTGATGATGGAGCAGTTCCTCTGGGACGCAGACCGCCTGATTAACTTTTTAAATTCGATCAAACCAAGATATAAATATATGTATATATGTAGGTACATTTATATCTTAATATCCATCAAGTAAATTTTATCTCTCCAACTCCCTCAACGTTTAAAATTTTTTTGATCTTTTCAACGCTCTTCTGTGATTTTATAAAACTACTGTGGTTCAGTCCCCAATCTACCAGGTATACATGGTAAAAATTTAATCAAAGTTTTCTACTCGACCAATATCAGCCAAGTTTACTTGCTAAAAACGTAATATAACCGTTTGAAACTTCTCTAACAATCAGCGATATATCGCGTTCAACATACCAAATCGATACTAATTTATCATCTGCAGAGCTTAACTATTCGTTAGCTAAAACTTACGCCTGTATTGTCTGCACAAATGACAAAGACAAAAGCAACGAGTAAGCTCACTGGTCGATCACGCTTATCATCGAATAATTCTAAAGCTTATGCGGTAGCATCGGAATAGCTTCATACACTTTACGGATTACTGCAAGGTCTCTCGGTTAAAAAAAAAGCCATAGAAGCCATATATATATAGGTATACAAGTATCCAATATCTCGTCAAAGCCACGAAGGCGATTGAAGGTTCGTTTTGACAGGGAAATAAAAATGAATCAGTGTACATCGATGAGGTTTTGAATGGCGCGAGGGGTTTTCTGACTTTACAAGAACGCTGTGATTAATACTCCATCATCTTCAGGAGTGCGAATATATCCCAATGCGAACAATGAAGAGAGTCTCGTAAACGCCAAAGTAAGAATTTAAATAATTAATCACGTTTATCGGACGCCCACGGTAATCAGCAAGAAAAACACTCATTCAACGACACAGCCTTCCTCTCTGCTCCCAGTCTCATATTTATTTTTCTTGAGCCTGCTGCTTCAGGTGTATCACATACTCTTCTAGTTCTGAGATGGATTAAAAATATACTCTGCTAGTAGGATGGTATCTCTGCCATATCCCAGTGTCCTAGTCTTGCGGCAGCGCGATTCTGCTCGAGGGTAATAAAAATGTTTAATAAAAAAAAAAAAAAATGAATAAAAAAAAAAATGTGAGGAGGGAAGCTTCGTCTTTGATCACGACGGTAAGCTTTGAAGAGTCAACCGTGTCCAATAATAACGACGAAACACTGTTAGCAGGGCTTTATGATTTTCCTGGGCACGACAAACTACTGGCTCTAAGCTAATGGGTATTTTTACAAACGCGCGATAGCCTAGGGCTCAGTGATCTGTCAACCACCATGAAATGGGACCTTATTTCACCGTGTGTGGTCGATAGTAAGAAATGAAATGCGATTATTTGTGAAGAAACGAAAATTAGGGGAAAAAACTTTCGTTCTCAAACCATGAAATATCTCGTCATTTTACTTACTCACGACTGTCACGATACCCTTTCCCGCTCCGTATAAGCTTCGGGCTTTTGACTAGATATCGCAAAAGAGTATTTGAAAGTATGAGTGAGTCGTCGTGGAGTAGAGAATAAATGGCGAGACTCCCCCATACTTCTTAGCTTTCTAGCCAAAACGGAAACGACATGAAATTTTTCGTTCGCAGGGCAAGCGCTCTGAACTAACAAACAGAGCCAGAGACCGCTAGTCGTTATTTATTGAGGAAAATGATCAAAGCCCCGAAGTAATAATTCAATATTTAATATCAACTGGTTGGTAATGGTCGGCAATACCAACGCCAGTTTCAGCTTCTGTGATCAAAGCCGTTCCTCTCTTGGTGGAAAGACGAGGGCGAGTTTTCCTTTCGCGAGCGATATCTCCGCGCAAGGTCGCAGTCTCCTCTAAGTATTTATTGTCACTTTTTTATAACGCAAAATATACCTCCCTCGCTTTTTAGTCGCCTGCCGCGAGCAGCCCGCGATATACGTATAAACTTACCAGGCTAGTCTTCAATAATAAAGTATAAATGTAGCCGAAACTCACTCTCTCGTGACCAATGAACGTGAAACGATCGAAAGAGAGAAAAAAATTGTTACCCCGTTTTTTGAATGTCTCTCAAAAGTATCCTCACCCCAAGGGCCTTACTCGTGGGGTTAACGCGGCACGAATAAACTCGTGATGTGTGTGGCCTATGTCTGATTTCAATTTAAAGGGCGCCGGACTATAAAATTGTTTGGCTCAAAAACCGGCGAAGAATTTTATGTACATCTATAGAAAATATGTGGATTTGTAGGTATTGTATATACGAGCATATCTGTATACCTATACGTATAGAAACTGATCCGTCTGATCTGGCACAGGGTTTGACTACGGCTTTCCCAGTCTGGCAGGATATTCTTTAATGTATATTCCGAAGCTCGGTTGTTGCACCCCGCAAAATCCGTCTGTCTCAAATCGTAGAGAGTCCTCGAGGATTTGTCGTGAAAAAAGTAAAAACTCGACCATCTGCGAATGGAGACATAATGAAAAATGAAAATAAAAATTTCAATCGAAAATTTACAGAAATATTGTCGAATAATATAGGTATATATATATATATACCTATCGCGAAATATACGTGACAGACACGTGCGGTTATGATTGAAATATTTCGAGCAATCCGATAAATGCGAAGTGATAGACGCGCTATTTGGAAATGAAATCTTTTTACGGGCGGCTAAATGAGCTACACTCTATACAACCTTGCAGTGAATTTAATTCTGAATTAATCAAGATACAAACGGTATAGCTCTGAACAAACAGGATCATCCCGTAGACGTGGGTAGGTACACTAGGAAATGTTGCATGCTAAATGAGCGTCTCTCGCTTTGAAATGGTAAGCGTAAGTAAATGCAATATGTATGAATTGCTCGTATACTTGCGAAAATATGCTCAAGCGAGCCGCCACCTCGTGGTCTTACGCCTTGTGTGCCAACTAACACGGTGGTAACCTACTTACACATCCGACTACTAGGCGAACTCAGCTTTCCACATCTTTTCATCCTGTCGGATGCTTAATTACAACGATTTTCTCACCCGAGAGCCGGGAAACGCCATGATTTTCTTGAAAAGGGAAACAGCCTTAACGTACGCGGGGTATCCGCATCCTGCATGAAAAGTAGCGATATACATATGTCTTACGGAATGGTCAGTTATAATGGGAAACAAAATTCAAGCGCATGTATATGTGTAGATATTCGCGAATGCTATCGAAATAGTATATGGAAATACGTTTCAACGGTTCAGATATAAATTTGAACCATGTATTACTGCAGAGAGTTGTGTGTGTACGACAATGAAACAATACCTATGTACATCGCGCACTACATCGCGAATGAATAAAAAAGGAAGATATTTTCCCGTCCCCGATCCCATTCCATAGGGAACTGTATTTCCTGTACGCTTTACAGTCTGTTGCGCAAAGTGGGGTATACCTGCAGTACTGTTTCAAAAAGCACGATATGTTCACGTCTTCTAAACCCCAAGGCATTGATCGAACCGGTACTGCAGTATATGGGAGTTATACCCATGCGATACGGATGATGACAAAACTATACTGTAGAATATCCTCGCCCCGATTACCTGCCCGGATTTTTCTCGCGTCTATAAGTTGCAGGATATATGGTTATGAAAAAGAAAGCTATGAAGCCCCGTACGGCTTGTAATCTATTTAATAGTTTATTGAATCTTTTTGGAGTGCGCTAGTACGGGAACCGCGGCCACGCGCAGAATGGCTACGCGGTACATCGCGTATGCAAGGGTCAATGAATAAGGAATCGAGTTGCCTCCTTGTTTTCTACAACATTTCATACATACACACATGTTTGTTTCAAAAACCAAGCGGGAAATCTAGGTCATACACGAAGAAGAATAATACCTTGTTTTTTTTTTTTTTTGTTTTTTTTTTTCACATCTCGAATACCGGACGAAAAGATGGCAATGAAATCTACGAAAATTGCGTTAAAATATTACATAGTTATAAATCTCACTGCAATTTCTGCAGATTTTATCATACGATACATACTACTGCCCTTATACTATTTATTATACCAAGTGCAAAATCTGCGTTTCATATTGCTCGGTGTATTGTTCTTCTCGCTGTGCCAGTTGAGCCTAAATTTTTCTTTTCGTCCGCTGATTCGTTCGCGGGAAAGTTACTATTCCAATGCCAAAAGTGCGAGAGCTGGAATAAAGTAATGTAGAGATGCAAAGTTATGCATAATATTCACTCCCTCAAACCACTTCTCTTTCTCTTCTTTTTTCCCACCGTTCTCATAAGTGAATAGAAGTACTGGCAGGCGGTAGGGTGGCGTCCGTGGTGGCTGCTGGATAAATTCAAACTTTCCGGGAGTTATTTTTTCAATCAACGTCTCTTCAGACCTCGTTCGGCGTTGCTGACTGTAGACTTTGCTATTCCTCTTACTTCGCCAACCCAAGTTTTTCCGTTTCCTGTAACCTGCACGTATTATACTTCCTGTCACAATCATATCTGCAGCTCAAGATCAATGAAACGTCGTGGCTTCAAAGAAAGGAAATTATTATAGCATTTGATTTCTTTTTCCTTTTTTCCTCGCGATTTTCTTTCCCTCGTTGATCTTTGCCTGGATTATGTTCAGCCACAAGCAAGAAAATACAATTTTTCACCTACTACAGTGTACAACCTCGATCTTCCGAAAGTTCATAGCGTTACATCAGCTCATATTAAACTTTGCGAAAAATTTCTTACGCAATCACTCTATGCGATCGCTCGCGATACTTAAGGCCACGTAATACCCTGAAATCGTTGAACAAAAAAAAAAAAAAAAAAATGGGTAAAAATACTAAGAAATAGGTAATCGAAAAAGGGAACCCGTTAACGAGCGATACTTATGGTACTTGTATGCTAACACACCGACGACGTCTCACGCCCGGAGCGAAAACGTCTTTGGCCTGAGTCAGGATTTATAAAAGGGCCTCCGGCAGGCGTCGACGATCACGGAGATAACGGAGTACCTTTTCTTCGCAGGAAGTTGAAACTTTTGATACTTTATTCGGCGCCGGAATAACTTTTAATATCCACCGCCTCGCTAGGCTCTCAACGACTTTTTACCATTTCTTATTTACCGCGCAGGCCATAGCCAAGTTTGAACAAAAAGCTCAAATTGTATTATTGCTTTTCCAACGTGAATGATGCGAGCCATTGTTTAATGACGACCGTTTCCAGATAAGAAAAAAAACATCAAGGCGTGCTTATGCATTATTCGCGCCATACGCCGCGGTGTGTTGTGTCAGTTCATAGAAGGAATATTATTCAAATGAAATGTAAACTACTTACAAATTCAGGCAGTAGCTCAAGTTTCGGAAACTCAGCAGCGTCACTGTATCCTGGGCGGAGGAACAGCATTAACCTGTAGATTAGTTAGAGAAAACGTTTGGTTACTCGTAATTTCCATCGCAATTTCTCACATTTGTAACGCAAGACACAACCTGCACATCTATCAAAATCTCTTCAACCCGTTTCTCCGATCAATAAATTATCAACGACCGTTTCGTGGCCGGGAATAGACATAATAAGAACAGAGCCGAAGGGGCTTTAGACTCCGGCACGCCTATAGATTGATTAAACTTTCGTCTCCGGTCAGTCTGGACGTCTCATTGTTGGACATTTTGAGCGAACAATGGTGATATGAATTTGAAATTTTTATTCGCCTTACCTCCAGCAGCGGAACACACTTCGTGCAATAAGAGGTACAAGAGAACCCCTATTCCGCCGACCTCTTTCATACTGTCACTAAAGACTGGAAATTTATTTTCCCTTGCCCCCAGCCTCTATCAGGTCCGTACCACGCCAGCCGAACAAGAAGCTCCTGCAACAAGCTTCCACCAACTCGAGTTTACATTATGAAAGAGTTTCCACAGCAGCAGTTTCCACTCGTGTAGGTACTCTCATACTTTTCCTACTCATACTGCATGGCAAGGTACATACAAAACCATAAACTCACGTTGAATGGGAACCAAGAATAGGGACTACCTTTCGTTTGTGTCTAATTGTAAACACCTTGTCATCGTGGTCATTCTCGCGTCAACGCTACGCGATTAGTATAGTGTAACACTGTGCAGGTAGCTGTTGCTAGCAAGGTACCGATCAGTATAATCGGCACGCGACTAAGTTAAGAAGTCAGCAGCTCGTCTACCACGAGGCAATATACTTCGTAGGCACGCTTTTCCTACTAGACGATGTCCACCACGTTCTCGCCGGATGTCCGTGTCACGAAGGTCCTCAAACACCAACCCCGTATATTGGGAGTAGTTTATTTCTACTATGGAGTTGCATCAGTGAGGTTTAGTAAATTGCAATATCGGTAGAGGTTCAACCCTCGAAAGTACGTGGGGAGCGATCAGTGTGGTAGGTCGGCCAAGTAACGAGGGATGACGAGGTGGCGGATGGACGGGCTTAGTATAGTAACATCGATGGAGAAACGCTGACGCGAAATCACTTGAGGAGGTTGCGTTGCCCTCGAAACTGTACGCAATCATCGAAGCCCGTGCCAGCCAGAAACCGCTTACCACCCCGAGGTGAAGGGGTTTCTCTGTCTAGGTAAAAGAGACGGTTTTATATCCACGCAGACAGGTATGGTAGTTCGTAAAGACGGTTTATTGGCAACTTATATTTGAATATTGTCAGAGTCATCAGAAACCGTAAGAGCACCATAGACACGTGGAATAGGCATTTTTGAATTTTAATATTAAGACGGCAGAACCCTGCACTATATCGCCTACGGTTCTGTTCACGTACTCAAGTACTCGTAGCTTCTATGCGTACGAAGATTCGCAGCTGCGTCTTCGTTGAATTATTAAAAGTCAACCGTAGGGTTGAACCTTATGCCTACGCTACGAGACTCCCTAATTAGAAAAGCGCAACACGACACAGCGCGGAGCTTCGAATGTTGAATAAATGGAAAACTTTTCTGTTGTTTGGTCGCTGGGTCGTTAGAGCAGTGAAACAACTATATGAAATAAGCTTGAGCGAGCAGAAAGCGAAAACATTTTCTATGGTCGAACGGAATTGCTTGTCAAAATTCGAGACTTCCTTAACATTTTCGTGGAGCATTACATTTCGCCAAATTGCCCGCCACCATTAATGAAATTAGCTTACAAACTCGTTCCGTTTCTGTTATACATATATATTGGAAAAAGCAATTGAACGACGAATTCATGATTAATACTTATCGAATCAATTTCCACGAGGGATGGGCTTGTAACTATTTTCTTTGGCTCGACTAAACTTTGTTATAACTTAGGTGGCAGCCAATTTTCAATAAACTCGTACATCAGAGTCTGGACATTTGTTAACTCAGAAAATAGCTCATGCAATATCCATCAAGAGTATTATTGCCTTGAGAGCCAGCAATTTTCGCGCTGTACGTCGATGTATAAGCCGAGAATCACGATATACTATCTTTACCTCTTCTTTATTTTCTTTCCAAACATCATGCCCACTTTTCTAGTTTTCTGCTCCTCACGTTTAGCGAGCAGAAAATTGACAAAGTTTAAATTGCAAAGCTCTGCGTAATGAACGATCGTAGTAGACTTAATTTATTGCAGTTTAAAAGTAGGTACGAATGGAACAGACAGAATAACAAAAGTCTGCAGCTGTAGCGTTCTCAAATACAAAGATAAAAAAAGTAGCTCATATATATCAGTGTATTAAAGCTGGTCAGCTAGAGCAAGCATATATACTTGGTAGCCTAATATTTGATTGGTATATTTCCCACGGACAAATAGACGGCGATTGTCTGACTTTTAGTTTACGAACCAACAGCTTAAGTACCATGAAAAAAAAAAATTCAATTTTGATTTTAAACGTATTTTGTGGCCCCGAATGTTTGTACTCTGCGAGTCAATAGCTGGAAATTGAGAGAATGGAATAATACTTTATCAGATATACCTACCGTTGATTTTGGCTTCAACTACCCCGCAGCTTTTGTTTGAAGTAAAAATGGGCTTTAAATGGAAACAAAATTTAACCCGCTTGATACTGCATGGTGAAAGGATCACCTGAATGAAATCGATACCATGGTTATACAAATTATTATTTTCCCCTCCCCCTCAACGATATTTAATTTCAATCCGTGAAGTTTTTCTGTACTCCTGTTAGCGAGATGAATATATGTCCAGAGAGAAAAGTTTGAACTGGAACCTTGCGCGTGGAGATCTGTCGGCCGCAAACCGTAAAATTTGATACTGGATGGGTTTGATTTTGGAGGGTGAAAGTTATCCGCTATATGTAATGCCCTTTCACTAACGGCCGGCTAACAGCTGATGAGTGGTCGAAACAACTTGTTACATTACAAATTACATTTCAAAACTCAAAGGTAAAAGTTTCCTGGCAAAAAGCTCGTTAACTCGTTATTTCGGTCTGATATTACGATATGAACGTAATTGGAATGCTCACCGATAAAAATAACTGGGCGAGAAGGTAAATTTAATTCCGGCAAGTAAGGGTCATGCAGTTCGCTTGAGGCCAATAGCGTTGTTAGACCTGCTTAGCCCCGTGGCATGCAAAGAACACATTAAGATGCAACCAGTAACGAAATAAAAAGCGAGAGACTCGGTGACACTTTTGATATTAATCGGGCTTGGCCACGTCATATAGTTCACCGTGTAGGCGAAAACCTTTTTGCCTGAAATTTAATAATACTCAGGTATTTTATTATTTTATTCTACTAAAAGTCCTAATTTAAAAAGGGATCCCTTTTTGGCGAAATACGTGAGTATCTCGTTATACAGGCTTCCGAAGTATTTGTATTCAGGAGACTGAGTGCCTTTGATTTCCCATTTCAACCGGATCTATAAAAGTTCAAAGACCGGTTGGTGAATTTTCGGAAAATAAGAATCGTACCGATATCGATTCTCAGTCATCAATCATTTGATATAAAAAAAATATGTCGAATATTATTTTTTTCAAACTCAATAGGTACGCGTATTGAGCTTGTCCGACTAATGAGGCAGAATTCACTCCTCCCGGTGTTGCCTAATGATGCTCTTGAAAAGTTTCGTTATTAAACAAAATTCTTTGAGGATCAATATCATTTGGTGAAATTCTGCGTTAATCAACATATTCTGTGGCATTGAATATTCAGTTATTCGCAACAAGGTTCATGAATTATAATTTTTTTTTTTTTTCGTTGAATACGAACTGCCTAGCTGCCCGGCTAATAACACTCGCGCCAGGTGACCTGAATTTTTTCTTTTTTTCTTCCTTTTTCCGTTTTTACTTTTTTCTGAAAAGACATTTGAATACATTTTAATAAGCCCAACTCAAGAACGTGCCGCTGTCCCCTCAACAGAACAGTCAAACATATAACATGCCTCGTGAGAATTGACAGATGGAATATATTCCTCGGTGGTTCGCGTATAAATACAAAAACGAATTCCGCGTAAAACTTCCGCGGTATGGTAGGTACAAGAGAGAAAATTTTTAAACAAGCTATGCTCCTCACTCGAGGGAATCACATCAGTCGTCCCAAAAGGCCTACTTCTGTACACATCTTGGCAACGACCAGCATACATGTCTGTTTACAAAGGTTGGTATATTGCTACCTAAATAACGGTGTGCTACGCTACGCCATGAAAAGAAACTGAAAAACGAATACACATGAGTAACGTCAATTTTACCGGTTCACTAAAGTTAAATTCCCGTGATGAGAGATCCACTCTTCGGTAAGAACTTGACTTTTCGTTATTTACTTCCATATTTCGGTGTGTCTCGTATTATTGATTCCCAGTGTACGGTTTCTACACTGTTCGAATTCCTCTCCTGTATCGGATTATCGATCATCAAATACGATAATCATCAATTATTATACTGCAGTTTTCTGGTTTTTCATACCGTTGGCTGCAGAACGAAAAATGTTATTCACTGCATATAAAACCGTGGAGTTGCTTCACCAACGATTTCCCAATCCGACTAGTTTCGAATTACGAATTGTGTTCATAGTGACGAAACTAATTTTCTCAATAAACAGTAAGAAGAAAAAGAAAAAGAAAAAAAAATTGTCACTCGAAAATGTAGCGAAAAGATAAGAATAAATATGAAAGAACAGGACGACGCGATGCACCGATCAACGACGGCAGTCAACTGTTTTCATGGAGCACACGTCGCAAAGCATGTAACCACTTTGTGGTAGGGTTGCTACAAAAGGAAGATTTACAACGTGTCACATAATTCAACCATTACATAAACAGGTGGTTCTCCACCCGTCTGATCGCTACACAATTTACCTACTGCGGCGCGTGTCCTGCCTCACTCGAGCGATACTACTTATCTCTGGTGCTGCCGCGTGTGTAGCGGTTCCATAATACCTTTCATACCGTGACACCGAACGTCAAAATCTAAATAACTGCAGAACAGAACGATAATTTTCCTATAAATTATCGCCAACAAATGTCTTTTTGATACCTATGCATGATATTGTACGATGTGGACCTGTAAGCTGCAGCTACACAAGTCTTTCGACATTTTTCATGGGGCTTTGCTATGGCTACGGAAATATGTTTGATATATATACAAGACAATTTAGTCCTTATACCAAATATCTGTGAAAAAATGATAGGCAGATGTATAGGCATAACTTGCATATTGCTTATAGGTGATTCAATGTTCGGTGTGGTCGCGAAATATTCAACGTCGATGATTTTCGGACGGCTTCCAATGTCGATTACAGGAGAAGAGACCTCGAACACTACGGGAAGTTGTCTAGTAGAGGTCGGGTGATTCCCCGAGAGGCTTTCATCCGGGAGCTACGACCAAGGACCAACGACCCAAGGATTCACCACGAGAGACCACAAGACTCAACGCGAATGGCGACCCAATTTCGATTCAAGCGGACCGCGTGCACGCCACAGGGTCTGGATTTACCGCGGTGCAGATTGCGGAAAACAAATGGTGGTTCTGCTCACTTCCATGGCTAGTGCCGGTAGTCGCTTAAGAGGCTTTTAAAAAGAAGCTTTTTATACGTGGTAATATGGTCCCCAGTGGCTGTCTTCGTAACGCTTATTTATCGTTTTTCGTTCGAACGGACTTCACAATTTTCAAATAATCCAAGAGCCATAAATTTACTTGCGTAAGTGCGTATGGCCACCAATACACCCACCCTTAATGTCAAAAAGAAAAAAAGTACTCTGGCATTTATAACTTTGTGTTATTAGAGCTAAATGGCATTCTGACTTCGGTTGGCCATATCGGATGTCCTAGGTGGTAGCTGCTTGCCTTTGTTTGTAGTACTTAACTGTGTTTAGTGGGCTTTTATTTTGGCTTGCAAAGGGAGAGGGTTACGAGACTTGGTGGGCCACGGATGTTGAGAGTTTTAATTGTGGAACGTCAGAGTGTTAAAGTATTTTGTTTCAAAGGGTTAGCAGCCCGAAAAATAAAACTTCTGAAGCTTTTCGGTGCGCCCCACCCATTGACCCGCCTAATCTTCCTGTCAAATTTCATTTCCACTCCGCAAGCTCGTAAAACATTGAAACTTATGCCTGCAGAGTAATTGTTTCGAAATGACGAAGCGTATTGTGCCGTAAATATATATCACTGCACGTTTCCCCTTCATTAATGAGAAGAAAGAGAAACCTGAGACTCCACCATATCTATGTCGTAAAAAATGACAGCTCACGACGTCAAATTAAAGATCTTCGACGCCTGATTAAATCTCCCGAAATCCGGTAGACGATTTGTAACAAAGAACGGTAAGTACGAATTAATGATTACAAGCTAAAGGCTAAACAGAGAATTAGCCTAAATCTGTATAATCTTGTTGATATCTTTGCGTATGTATAACAATGAATTATGAGCCCCTCATCTGATTCGAGGGATCGTTGAAATTTAATTAAATCTAAAGCCGAGCGAGTCTTCGGAAGCGTAGAATTCATTTCATGTGGGTACAGAACATGTGGGTATCAAGAGATCTCTGTGTTATACCTGCAGAACTCTCATCTAACCAACACTAACGAAATATTTTCTACGGTTTTCTTTTCGTTGGATCTCGGCAAGCCGACAAATGAGAATTGGGATCATCCGCAAAAGAGGTTCCTTCCAAACAAAGAACACTCTTCAGAATCCTCCCAACCTGATCCAATCATTCCTCTATTGGTATTCTCTTGTATTCAACGTCCTTCACCTGTCTCGCCCTCACATGGTTGAAAATATACACAGGACTACGTCGAACATGGAATCTGTATATATGACACACATGTATGTAGGTACGTGTAGATCTTTTCTTTACTGGAAAAACTTCGCTCATATCCTACAGTGTCCCATGTAGAAATATGTATAGTATACCTAATTACAATGAAAGTGCCTCCTGATAACTGAAATTCAAAAGTAGTCAGTTGTACGCGTGACCAAATAATATCTTAAAAGTACGTGGAACAAAGTTCGTAAACTTTAATGCATTAATAAAGCAGGCCCTTATTTTCCCTACCGGTAGTGACTCCCAGCTACTAAAGCTGCGGTATTTGCATATTATAATCAACCCGCCCACCTGCATATAATAATAATAATAATTAATTGCAGGTTCGCGTGACCGTATTTATCGGTAAAAGTGGGAAGAAATAAAAATATATACTATATAAATAAAAAATAAATATCACGTCAAAGCGACGCAATTAGCGGTCAAATTCGTATATATATACATACATGTATACTATGTGGTATATTATATGTATAGCGTAATAAATGGGATCGTACGAACGTGCTGACGGAAAAGGCACAGGGTGAAGCCTGCCCCAACGATCGGGGTCAGAGGCAGGCGATCACGTCTGCCATTAGCCGACGTCGCGATGCACTTTTCGAGCGACGCTGAGCAATTACGGCTTTCTGCGCTAACGAACAACCGAACTGAAACTAAATGTTTTTCTTTTTGCACGTAGTGCCGGCTTAGCTAGAGAAATTAGGTCAGAGTGAAAATAGTATTTCTCGAAAGAGCCCGACAAGTTTCTACGCTAACTTGACGAGGTTCAGTGCAACCCCTGGAACTTGGCACAAATTAACGATAAGAAGTAAAAAAATTTAAGCAACTCCATACTCAAGAAGAGTTTCGCCCTAGGGGTTGTTGGCCACTAATTATCATCGGACTATTTGATTTTTGTTTCTCTTTGAATCCTGTTGTCCTCCGGTCTTTTATAAGGATTTTCTTGTCTCCCAAATAACGAAGCTAAGAAGAAGAACGAAAAACTCCCTTTCTCGTTTCGTTATATGTTTATACATCTATTGCTAAGGATTATCGCTAATCACCTCATACAGTTTTTTCGAGTATTCTGAAAAAATTTAAACAGAATGACTAGCATAGAACTTCGATTGACACATCTTTTGGTGCAGTCAGAAAGGAGATGGGAAATATTGTAGCTCTAATATTCGATAAAATAGTGGAAACTCTGATTGTAGGTACCCGGAATTTCCGACGAGTCTTTTTTTTGTGACAAAAATGGCCCCCTTTTTGATTTTACCCTGATACCAGCTGGAAGACCTTATATCGGCAGAGCTGATACGCAGTTCTAGCGAGATCCCGCGTGAGACTCTCGATGAATATCACCGTAGTCAACCCCGTCCGCAGGATCTTCCGTTGAAATTTCCAGCCAGAGAGAAATCCCTCTAATAGTCGACGGTAGGCCTCGACTCCGGATGGCATTACTAGAGATAAGCCAGCCTCTTCAGAACGTGGTAAAAATAAGGCCGCGAATCGTCTTCCCGGACTCGCAATCACTGTGTCAGAGTTACCGAATTTGCCTTTATCTCCCGGAGGCACGAGACGCCGGAGTTTACAAATGACCCTACGCTTCGCCCTCCTCATCGTCATCCCCAGCTTAAGCGGGGTACCCGACTCTCCCTTACTCTCACCATCTCTTTCCCGCATCTCTCTCATCTCTTACGGACTCTTGTTAACCTCGGCGAGTTTAATAAAAACTTGAAGAGCGGCGCCCCTCGTCCAGCCATCCCTTGCTTTCGTGACCTCCTCGTTTCGCCCCTGCCAGGAAGTCTGTTAAATTCTAACCCCGCCAACGTCCCTTCATCCTGCTTCCACCTAGCCGACCAATCGTATCTCCGGAACCCGACACCGGCGAAGCATGTTTATAAGGTGTTAAAATACGCAACGTACCAGACGTGGCCCGCTATTTGATTTACAAACAGATTTCCATAAATTGCTTTTCTTAATTTGCATGCAAAATAGATTATTTCAAACCCGGAATTATTTCATTGTCCAATCCCATTGCGAAGTCGCGGTCGCCTCGGTGCCGCGCCTCGCCCCTGTTGTCACGACGAGTTTTTCACCGTTGAAATTTTTTTCCCGTGCCTTGTTTTCACTGGTATTCATTTTTGTTCTTCAAATTTTCTTTATCAGGGATACATCACAAGGAAAGAATTAGATCACCGTTCAAATTCCAATAGAAGCCTTGCTCCTAGCTCGATTTTAGAAAGTAAGACGCCGAAGATGGACGAGTTCCAAATGTCAGACCACATGATTTCTGGAAACATAGTCTACGAAAAATTCTGAAGTCTTATATGCTTGTAAGCGTCTGAGAGCTGAAATTTGAAATTCAATTGAAGGTACGAACACATTTTTCGTCAAGCCATTCAGAAATAACCGCTGTATCAATCTTAAAAGGAAAGTATCAGACTCCTGTGTGATGGATCCTGCTCGAATTTCTGGAGGTATTTTTTCGGGAAAAAATATGAAACCCATAATGTGTAATTCAATTTAATAGGTCTTTCTTCACTCCACTTTCAATTTATCGTGTTACCAGTTTGATGAGTGTAATACCACGATAAACGTCAAATATGATGAGATAATGCCTTGTATATTTATTTTTACTGTCGCCTGACGAGGTTACAGTGATAGAGCCAAATGTAAACAGATTATTCTAGTAAAGCACCGACGAATCGTTCGATGATATGATAAATTGTGGTGGTGAGTATAGAGGCTCATTGGTGGAATTACACATCATGGATTCCATATTTCGGCCCAAGAAAACACCTCGAGAAGTTTCAGCAGAAACCATCAGCCGGTGAGGTCTGATACTCTCCTTGTTTCACTCCATTATGTATCGAAAAAAAAAAAAGTTATTCTAAAGTGAGATTTTTTTCCGGCTGGAAACTTCGAAACAAAATTATTGCGAAGGCTGGTTTTATACTTTGGAGTTACAGGAAAAAAGAGAATTTTTTTTTTCCAAACTCCTCGGGTAACAATAGCATTAAGTGCCAGCCATAACCATACCTATACAATGTGGCCGTCATGTCCACCGCAACTTTGAAAAAGTCAAAAAAACGAGACTGTCATCCCGCATTTTGAAATTTTTAATTTTTAAATTTATTTTTCTGTGTGAAATTGTTCTGGTCACCCACATAGTTGTTCCCAACAGAGAAATTCCCAACTCTCGGAGAGTCAAAAAAACTTTTGATGCCAGGTAGCGACTCGACATGGAATACATGAGTTCGGAAGCTACGTCGGTTATTCATATAATTGCTATCTTGATTCAACGTTGATAGACTATGTCGGTTAGCCCGATTATTACCATAACAGAAGCCTATATTGGAGCGATATTGTCGCCACATTCTTGTTGTATCACTTTCGCAGACTTTACCCATTTATAAGTATTGGAAGAAAATGGTGAGTGCAAAATCAAGTTTGGAGAAATGTTGTCTGAAAGAGCTGTTATCAGAAAAATGAATCGTATATCCAAGAGTAAAGTTTGCGATATAAATCCTATGAGCTGATAGCGATTGGTTCTTCATAACAGGATATAGGTACCTATATACCAGAATACATAAAGTCGTCCTCTGAATCCTACTTTCGATTTGGGAAGTTTAGCCCTATTCTATGCCCGTGAATCGGTTATTAATCACGAATTTATCCCCAATAGCTGCGGGAAAGGTAACTAGTTACCTCTAGTTGGTATGCAAGTCGAAAACCAGAGCGACCACATCTGGGGCGTACGTTTCAAAGGGACATCGTGATTGTGAAGCGTTGAGGTAGTCACCGCGCGCTAACAACCCATTCAAGTAAACCGTCCCTGTCTCTCTCTTTAACTCTCTCTGGCTCTCTATCTCTTCGGTAATATACCACGGTTCGACTCCTGGACCGAATCCTCGGCCACGAATTCGTCTCGGTCAGCGATTACGGGAAGTAAAACCAAATCTCAATCGAGTATACCAACCGTTCGAGAAATATTCTCCCTCAAGGAGTGAAGATATTTCCTCTTCCAGATGAGACGTTCGCGTTAATTGCTCTCTCATAAATTACAAAAGACGAGGCTTGTCGTTAATGAGGCTCGCCGAGAGGTTTACCAAGCCGAAGTCACCGTACCAATTCCGCAAGCTGATCAAAAGATTTTTCGATTTCCAAGCTCCGATTCGAAGAGCGCAGATCCTTCAGATACCTAGTACCTGAAAAGGAATTTAATCAATTCTTCTCTGATGGATTAAGGGACGGAAGAGGAACGGGGAAAGGAAAGGTGACAATATTGCGTTATAAGTGATTAACCCGCGTCGTATACCCACGCACCTTTATCCTGGCTTTCTGCCTCTATAGCCATCGATCTGAGATTAACGCGCTTCGGGAATATAGTCCCGCGATTCTATCCTCTTGCAAACTCTAAAGAGAAAATTGAAAAGCCACGAGTGACGATTTAGAATAATCAACGTCGGAATAAGCAGCCTGGAAAGAATTCAATCGGGGTAATCCACTAATGGTAATTAAAGTGCAATGTGGTGGATGTAACTCACGTCGAACAAAGTCTGCGGCCGATTAGCTAAGGAAACAAACGTCCCGCGTGGTCTGCAGTGGTTTGCGGCCGTGGCATGTGGTTTTCGCTATCTCGAGCAGCACTTTTAAACAATGAGGACTGATTGGATCGAGCTTACCGTTACAACCTTAATAGTCCTATAGAGTTTCTCTTAACTAGAGCTTTCTAGTCTGACGGGATGTGACACGCTAGTACCCCGCAGCATCCCATGTCGTCGTTGGTATATAACTTAGCTATACATAAGCGGATGTATAAATATGTATTATATGCCCATGTAATTACGTATACATGCGTCTAGGTATATACCCTGTTACAAACTCCTTCCGTGGTTCATCCTCTGCGGGCGCGTGTACATCGGCCCCTTTACATCTGTAGACATCCTATTCCTATGTACCTTTAATTATATAACGGCATCCCTGCGGGCGTTGGCCCTCGCCACACCTACAAACGACCATTTCGAACTCGGAGTATGTAGTTGGAGCGAGGTGCCAGGTGCCAGGATTCAGAGTGCCCAAAAGTGCCTCAAAGCGGTGCGAAGTACTTCCGAAGTATGAGACTACATGGCCGCTCGGGAACGCTCGAGGAACGTTGGTACCTAACTAAAGCCGTATTAAAATCAAAAGAGTTTCTTGGAGTTACTCCGAAAACTCGTGCCACTGAGATGAGGTAATGGCCACTGATATATACGTAAAGGACATTTAACCTACATCCTTGAGAATCCTCGAACCGTTGAGATTCAGAAGTCAGACGTGCCTCCTCTCACCATATAATATAGTCCATATTAGGGCAATGAAAAAGCTGAAGAAAAACGACACTAGAATATGCCAAGCTAATGATTATTAACCGGGTACCCATTCGTATTCCTTCGTTGGGGTGGCTCATGGGCCACGATTAGGGACTATATCCTATATGCTGCACTATGTAATCAAATGATTGTTTCCTGTTGAATTTCCGCGTGAGCGCACGCCTCAATTACGCTAATACCGTTTGTCTGAATCAGCCTGGATCGCCATAACATAGAGGCTTTAGCGTTGACTGTCACGAGCCACTTTGCCTTTGAACATTTCGGGTGGAAATACACGGGGAATTGGGGAAAACGAGGGTTTGGTCCATGGCTGTACGAGTAATCGTGATCCCTCGTCGATGAGTTTGACTAAAACGAACGATTTATATTCACCTTTTTTTTTTTTTTTGATAAAAGTATAATTCTGATTTCGTTTTTCATATTGAATAGCCGTTAGCCATCTAGCGAATGAAATAAACGCTGTATATCGAAGCTGCAGATGAAGTGTGACGAGGAATTGGCAGGTATGTCATCCGCGAGTAAATAAACTGTATGAGAAAAAAAAAAGAATACAAGTTCGAATTAATGACAATTAACCGTACATACAATGAGTATCAGTGGATGCATACAGAAAGTCAACTCTTGACTGTTAATTTTGATAATTTATTTGCAAATTATAGATAGAGGATTGTGTCCGAAGTACAGACACCTGTGGGCGAATAAATCTATTGGCTTTCATCGATGACGTATACTGCACCATATACCTATACGCGTATTGTAATTCCACATGTACAGATATAGTTGAATTGCATATTTACGGATCCTAGTTATACCCATACACAGAGTGTGCAAATGTTGGCAACCGGTTGATTGAAATTTATGTTTTAATTCATAGTTGAATGAGTCCCCTCGCAAACAACGAATCCGCGCGAGCGCGGGAGGCCATTTCGTTTCTCTGTTTGCTGTTAATTTTCAGTGACGGGTCGCGGCTGAGTGCGTCCGGTGTTCATAAATTCTCAGCGTTTCCCTCTCGCCGACTCTCTGCTCACCCTTCTCTTCCTCTTCGCTGATCCTCCTCTCTTCTGCTCACACTATTACCTACTAGCCCGTTCTTCGTCAAGCCTACATCGCTTGCTAACCGCGCGTGTACGTTGACTCTCGCTTCAGAATTAACGTTGACCGTTGGCATGAGCCGCCCACACGTCCTTTTGCGATTTACCGCCATTTAAAAATCCCAGTTACCCTCGCTACCAGCCCTCGAACAACCCCTTGGCGGTTCTTTCACTGATGTACCTCGCACGCGATGTAAAAACCCGTCATATAAGATTATCACTTTTGTATACGGTTCGTATGAAGGTAATGAAAATTTTTAATCCTCTCACGCAGAAATGGTGTAAAAACCAAAAAAATTGGGCTTCCAGTTATTCAACGAAATGTTGTTACGTATATACCGTGTTAGGTCTTCTTCTGTAATGGTACAATCGGCTGCGGAGATTGATTTAGTCGGAGTATTCGGTAATTGACATGTGTCAAAGGTAGTTTGTCTAGAACTCGATCGGCTAGACGAGGGTAAAATTTCCCCGTTGAATAATTGGGTGCATGAGATAGAAACTCATACGTGAAATTTAAATTTTTTGAAAATTGAACAAATCTCTGTATGATTTATTTAGGTAGCAACATGCCAGCTACTGGTTATATTATTCGTTTAATTACGCTTATTTAATTAACCATTTTAATTGGCAAGCATACCGAGAGAACACAGTCAGTCTGAAATATAATTCGCGCCTAGTTGGATTACGTAATTGATTAGGTATGGTTCATCATGATTAAAATTAATTAAAATTTTCGACGAATCATTTGAAAATGCATTAAATAATTTCCATACGAACATATACGTATTATATACCTACCTCGAAGATGCGATTTAGATTGGGTACTGAAATTATATCCACACAAATCACTAATTCGTTAATTATCACTACGATAAAATGATTATTTTTTATCGATATCAGTGAGTTTATTCAAAGTTCGTTATGAATTACCTATGGTACAAGTCTGGCAGTCCCCGAGGTTATTTCTAACTTTATATCAAACGTACAGATCTCGTACGTAGTAGGGTAGTAATTCTAGTACCTACGTACTTAAGTAACGCCTGCAGAGTCCCGGACAATAAAAAAGATATGAGTGATGATAGAAGAAAAGATGAGGATTTAGACAACGGTAAATACAGAAATTACTTGAACATTGAGGGGTAGTAGCAGCTAGGGTGTCCATATAAATATATTTTGACGTGTATGTATATCAAGCATGTAATTTAGTTACTGTATAGGGGAAACGATCGAACGATGCGATGGGAGGATATCGGGGAAGCAATCTTTATAAGGGCGGTGGTTGAATAGTTGATGTGATTTATCTTATCGAGTACAATTCAATCACGGGGAAAATCTGAGCAACAAACAACATCATGAATCACAACGATGCAGAACTGGCTTATTGTAGAATATAAACGAAACTAATATCTTATACACCTCGTAAAGATCGCTCTGAGATTGTTAGCTTCTTGCAGGATATTCGACTACAACATATCTCTATATTCGAGCCCAAAAAATGTTCGTATTTTTATACACAATACCATTGGTCGTCATATTTAGATTCGATTGACGCTACGCATGAATGCTTGCAAATATATTGAAAAAATAAACATGGCAAATCGCTTTGACTAGGCAATTACTGTTCTACCATCTATAGTTCCAAGCTCTTGAATTCTGAAATTCTGGTCGTAGAAATATCGCGATAAAAAATAGATACGTATAGAAATTATATCTAATTTCACCGAACGAAATTCTCCCTCGATAATTCTACGTTTTACGATCTCACAATTGAGATAAAACCGACCTTCGCTGTATATAACGCCTATAGCCAAAGCAGGTAGGTATACAATAGGTGAGAAACGGCATTACTGCAGTTGGTGGTGTTGGAGAATTGGCGTGGTCCCATCGGACTTAAATTTCAATCAACAGCTCGCCGACCGCCAGAGTCGAGACCGAACTACAATCGGGTTCTCATTGAACACGTCTGGATATTTATCGCATGCCACCTCGAAGGTATGCTGATTGGTTTACTTCGTATCTTTGTATTATGCAGGATGAAAAAGTACGTAGGTATGGGAAATTGGTGAATTATCATCATTTATTTATACCTATGTCAAATTAAGTCTCTTTCGTACAGTATACGCGCAGATAACTATGCGAATTCATATTTTTTCTCCGTTAATTTGAGCCACTTAATATAGGTAAATGATGGCACCGGTAACTGTTTGCGCGAACGGTAGATTGACCGGAAGTCAATTGCATGACTGCGGCTTTTGCCCACCTCAAACGTGGTACCGTATACCAACACATAGGAATAACCACGCGTGTTACTCGACGGAAACTCACGATAACCCAGTTCGTTAATGGGGATTGAAACTCTAAACCTTCCTAAAGCCCCGCTCTAGGTTCTAATCGTAAGGGTAAGTTGAAGTGGCAATTTGAACCGCCAGTAACAGCTGAGCCGAACAACACGTCCTATTCGCTTTCCGATCCTTGCGGTCCTGCAGCTCAAGTCAAACAAGGATTCGTTCAAAAACCAGGCAAACGAAAATTGCAGAGAACTTAAAAATCTGCGAAACGGAAGGTCGTCGACACAAAATTTCATCCAACAGTCGTTGGAGATGAAAGACTGTGCGAAAGCAAACACCCTTCGCTTCCAATTCTCAAAATCAAGGGTGTGACGGATAAGTTCCCGTTGAAATCACACCGCTTTTCATGACAGTGCTGTAATCGTGCGTAATCCCCAGGAGTGTTGTCTTCGAGGCAATGAAACAGATCGCAAAATTCTGGCCTGCAATTTTCTTAATGCATATTGCAATGAGTAGATTCTGATTATTTACAAGCGTGGAAAAATTTTCAAAGTTCAAGTTTGGGGCGGGAATTGAACTGACTGCACAATTAAGTTCGAGAATTCCTATACACATACGTATCTCGGTATTATACAGGAAAGTCAACTCTACGCGGTTAGAAATTTAAGTCTTATTTACAGAAGGTAATTTCCACGCGATGTAGTTATATTTTAAAGAGAACCTCGGCGCGGCGGGTAATGCCTGAGTGGCAAAGACTTTGTTGAACCGATAATGGCGTCTTCGTGTCTCTAGCCGTTAACAACGCGTAGGTGTATATGTCTATACGTCGGTTTAGAACTGCGTAAGCACACGTACGACCTTCGAAAGTTTTGATCTTTCGAAAAGCCACGATGCCTGGTTAATGCAGCATGTCAAATGCCGAGAACAGACCTTTGTCTAATTTACCACTATATCGTCTTAACTCAGGTTATTACGTGGTCGGTATACGCAGATACTCTTATTATCCGTCATGGGTTTATTAGGTGTCGGAATGTGGGAATAATCATCGTTTATGGTAAACCTATGAGATATAATTATCATTCCATATACGCAGCTGCAGTTTATCGTGAAGTATAACACTTGATATTTCCTGACTAGGTATATGCAGTTAATTTTATGAGAATAGATCTGAGACCACGTGAACCGCCAGATATAACATCGTTAATTTAAAAGCTAATGATCGGAAGATTTATTGGAATGAGGTATTCGTCAAGTGAGGTTTTATCCGAAAATTGAATCGTTAAACTATTTCGCGATGGATTAGTGAGGCAGCAGCGATGAAACGGAAGGGAAGAAAAAGATCCTCGGGGTTTAAGATCTAATCACATCCGTCGTTAGCGCGAAGGTCTTTGGTGAGATTAAATTCGGTGGCTTCGTAGACCCCCTCAACCCTTCACCAGCCTCGATTCAGTTAAACCCGATTCTTATCTGACGCAAAAAGGGTTTTTTTTTCAGTTTCCTTTTCCTTTTTTTACCCCGTTTCCAGGATGAACCCTTTATGCATTTAAATGCTTGAATCAACCTTGAATATTAGGGACGATTCACGGAGGCTGATTCCGATTGCAGAACTGTTCAAGCTTTTTAATCCGTGCCTCCCGAACTCCTCGTTCTTTATGATATATATATATATATATATCCTTTTATCTTATTCCGCGTCCTGCTTAATTGAAATTACCCCCGAGTGAAGATGTGCTGTAATATCACAATGACGGATATATATATATATATATATTATTTTTTTTTCAAATTAAATCCATTTCGCAAAGGTTACTCTGATATCTTGTACTTACCCGCGCCCTATTCCCTATCCAGATGAAATTGATTCTCCCTCCTGTTATTCTCAGTGTTAATTCATTCCTGGGAATCGCGTAAAGGATAATCGAGTCGAATGGGTAGAGTTGATTTTCTTGAGATTGATAAAAAGATTGTAAAAATTCGAAGTCATACCAGCGATGTCAAAGTCAGAGAGAAAGAAGCAGAATTCTGTTACTCCGTATATCTACTCTCGTTTCAATTTTCTGACTCACGTCTGCCACTGCGTCTATTCTGTCTCGCGGCACAAAGAGGCAGTAGCCTTTCCTCCTAATCACTAAAATGTAGGCGTACGTTCTTCCTAGAGAGAAAAGAGCGAAAAAGTAAGAAAACTTTCAAAGGAGAACCTCGGAGAAACCAATCGGGTCAGGCTGTCTTCAAGACTTACACATGTAGTTGAAACGGCTCTTTGTTCTTAGATAACAGCAAAAAAAGAAACGTAGAACAAAAAAAAAGGACAAAAAAGAAACTGAACCAATGAGACTTCGAAGCTCTTTGATGCTGAGGGATTAATCATTACACACATATATATATATACGCTATCTCTAAGGGGGTTTGTATAGGATTCAACATTAAATGAAATACCATGGTTAGAAAAACATTTACATATTTATATATATATAAAATATAATACAATTTGTTACAGTACAGATGATAGTAGTGGCTAGTATTAACGTTAACGGTAAGTGTATAAGATTAGGCGCATAACTATTGTGAGGAACAGGGCGGTCGGTGTTTTTTTAACTTATAAAATTAAGTTAGGTCAAGTCATGTGAAATGAAATTAATATTCTATATACGCTGCAGCTATTTATTTATTTATTTTTTTGTTTTATTTTTTTTATTTTTCTGTTTTTTTTTTTTTTCGTTTTCAATTTTTAAGTGTAGAATACACATACGCATGTGTCTATAGAGCTATCAGGACGTGTTTAAATCTACTACTATATACAGGGTTCCTATGTACAAGTTTCTACGATTCACGCTCTTCCTTTCTCTCTCTCTCTCTCTTTTTCTCTCCTTTTCTCTCTTTTCATCCCTTTCTTTCTGATTTCCTTTTGCGATGTGACCACGCGGTCACATATTATATCACTCCCGCTATACGCGGAAGACGATTGGTTGATTTTATTTGACCGACAATCCCTAAATTTCTACATACAATACATATACAGTGGCGACGCTTGCTCAATCGCTACAAATCTTTATTCAATCAAACCTGTTATATAAAACAGGCAGGAGAAGCCAAAGAATTAGGAAGAAAAAAAATATCAGGATCAGGTTCTCTCCACGTTTCCTCACGGTATAGATATATTCGTAATCTCAATTTTTCAGAGACACACGTACTTTCGAAGACCCCTTCGAATTGAGGATAAATTCAAGTACTGATGATCCTCGAATAGAAATAATATCGGTTTGATTCATTTTTCTCATTCAATGTAAGACAGCAGCGATAGGCGCGAGCGTCGCATTAGAAATTAACTAACATATTACACATGATACAAGGTCATCGAATATAGACATAGCGTAATATCGTTTTCTATCTAACATAATTCCAGTAATTAAGTGACTTTTTTTTTTTAGTATGTCACACTTTTGATGATTGTTCTGGTCATATCACCGGCAGTTCCTGTGTGCCCCCCCAGGATCTCTCGCTCCGTATAGCTTTGGTCGGCTTAATCGCAGTAACCGTATCGCGAGTCGCGTGGACGGATGACAAAATGCATTATAAGAGACATCGAAACATCTCTTTTTGAAACATCCAGGTTATTAGTGCAGAGTTGAAATATAAAGTCAACCTTTTTATTTCTCTATCTCCTTAATCCACCACCCAACCCCCACCCCCATCCCAATCTCACTTCTTTACAAGCAAATGTATAAAATCTTTTTGATATACCTAGCTAAATAATAACACATAGTATTATTACGTCCACACTAGCCGCTGCAGTTCGGTTACCACTTAAAAATAATAATTAATATAAATGCAAAATTCAAAATGCAAAATGCAACGCCAGTCTCTACGCGATCGGAGCTTAAAATTGAAACCGTGACTATTTTACGTTTACAAGAGCGTATAAATGCATACCTATACATACATATATATATATATATGAAGTCGTTGACAATGAATTGATGATTTTTAGAGAAAAGTAAAGTGTAAAGTAATCGACAATATTGCAAGACAAACGTAGGTATTATGTAGTTTAATAAAGTAATGAGGTTGGCATTTCGAATGGTGACAATTTTGGTAATTTTTTTATTTTTTATTTTGTTATCATTTTATTTTTGTTTCTTTTTCCTCGTTTTTTTTTTTTGGTTTTTTTTTTTTTTTTTTTTTTTATTTCCGATATATTTAATTTCCTATAGCTTTATTTAATTTTTTTTTTTTCTTTTTTTTTCCTCGTTAAATATATTAGCAATTAGTTAACTGCCCTACGGCCTACGTACACACAGATTCCTATTACATTTACGAATTATTGTATTAAATTGTAAAATATTACGTATTATAATGTTAATTTATCCGCTATTATACGGGCTTTGCGCTACATTCTACGCTCTATTTAGGGATACGATTTTTTCTTACTCTCGGGGAGATTAGAGAGTCAAATCCAATCGCCAGTTACCTACAGCATGGACACATGGGAAAATGGAACATAAAGTAGTTGGATATAATTCTTTTCGGGGTATAAGGGGATACGAGGTAACTGGATAATTCGGGAAAATGGCGGGGAGGGGGAGTAAGGGGTCAGTCTAAACATCAAAAATTGAATCAGTGGCCTTTTTTTCTTTTCGTTTATTTTTGCTCTTTTATATATTCACGATTAGCTCCGCACCTATATATATCTTACGCGATGCCGTCCAAATGCTATTCATTTCATATGCTGCAGCCAATGAAGAATTAAAAAAATATTTATAGCTGATATCATTTCGCCGGACGTGTCGATAGTCTCGATTATGTATACGACATCACGGAGGTCGGCTTTGTGTTTTGCGATTATACGATTGAGCAAAGGGCACGCAGCACGATTAGCTTGGGTCGCGTTTAGTTATTTCTGCGCGATATATATAATATATATATAGGGTCAAAGGGTAAATTATGTTATTTTATGTTAGGGTTAAGTTAGGGTTAGATTAGATTATATTAGATTAGGTATCAAATTGGTTGTTTTGTTTTTTTCGTTTTTTGCTTTTTTTTTCTTCTTCTTTTTGCAGCGGATGAATAGAAAAATGTCAATAATTACATAATATTATTATCTCGTGAAAATAATCTCTCTTTACATAATAATTTTAAATAATTAATAAATAATATATTTTATATTAATTGTTATAATTGGAAAATATATACGAACAAATACTGGATGATATAGTTAGGTATAACTGTACATAATAATACAGGAGCGATCAATCGCCAATATATAAGCGTTGGTTAAGTCGTAACAATTATAATTATATGTGAATTAACTTAGTACAGTCGCGCGAGGGGATGAATAAAATAAAAACAAAATATTATTGACGACTGATGAAAAGGGTTGGCTTAAACATCTAAAATAACAGGATTCATTCATTTTATATTATATTCATGAATCAACCAGCGCTTATATTTTACAAACGCGAACGCCCGTTATAATAAATTTAATAATTAACAAAATGTACAAAAATTCCGTAGACGAGAACCAGTCGAAAATCTAGCAGATTAATATTACGTTTAACACTATTATCCCGTAATGATATATGAATAAGAAAAACTTCATAAAAACTTCGGTGCCACGTCCTACGCTAGTTTACATAATGGTGCCTCGATTATAGTAACGAGATAGGGTCAGTTAACTGCAGTAAATGAAGAAGAGTAAGTTAACTACTTTCTTTCACGCGATATAAGATAATAATATTATCACGCCCCACCGAGAGTCGATTGGTTCTCGTCAGGCAAATAAACAGCCAACAATAATGATTTATCTCATTTTCATTTTCATTTTCATTATTTTTTATTTTCTTTATTTTCTTTTTCGTATTTCTTTTTTTTTTTTCTTTCCAATTTAACGGTTATTTCTCTCTTTTCTCTTTCGCTCTCACTTTATTCGGGAATGAAGAGCGCGCGTGGCTATACGTCCGAAGAATATTTCTGACGAGCGATTTTTACCTGGGTATTTCCCCGAGACAAGTCAACGGAAGTATGAGAAAAGTTTCAATTCTAATCAAAGGAAATTCTCGACTTGATTTATCTTGGTAAAAGTGAATAAAAATCAAAGAACAAGATGAGAAAAAGGAACATGTGCCTCAAATATCAGGGAAAACACCCAGGGCTGTTACGCCTCTTTCATATCTCGCTGCACGGTCAACAAGAAAGTATAAAGATCAACCTGCGACGTTCGTACAAAGGATACACGTCAGCTACGACGAGATATAAAGATGCCGAATTCACCTTTTCGAGCCAAGTATCATATCATACTTACGCGTCCGATCCGTAGATCCTTGGCCTTGGTACTTAGTCCTTAAGCCTCAATTTTCAGGTGAGTTTTTCACCCCTCGACACGTAACACGCAACGAAACACTCGGCACTAGATAAACTAAATTCACCAACGGGTTAGCAGCACTTCACGAGGAATTCATCTTAATGCGGCAACAACGGCAGCAACAACAAGAGCGACGGAAACGCATCTGGGACCGGAACTACCGGCAACAGGACCTTCGCTACTACGTGAAACTTTGCTGCGTACCAATTGACCCCGTTCAACAGCGTTTGCTTCATCACTGTCGGGTTCAACGGGTGTACCGATGTCCCCATCTTCGCTTAACAACATCGACAGCTTGTTTCTAAGCGGCTTTTTTGTACATGGCAATGTTGGCTCCTCATAAGGACGAAGTATTCGAGGATAATGAGACTCCAGCTGTTCTGTACCCGGCAGAAGGGCACCTCGACTGCTCCAGCATAGTGGCTTGAAGGTACCTCGCCGAGTTGCTTCTTGGAAACTTTGGAAACTTGTCTCCCAGTTGTAGCTAACCAAACGATCCTCGAGCGTCAATCCAGACAATTCAGGTGGAGACTGTATCTTGACAGGACTCGATCCACTGCAACGAAAATGAAAAAGCGTTCGTGAGACCGTGGCGCGAATATATTTCTAAGAAATTGAAGGATTGTAGAGACAATTGGTTCATCCTTGAGCCAAAGACCGGACACTTGCATAATCACATCGTAGTGATCATGTAACAAATGAGGATGTAGTTTATTTCTTATTGTTTTTTTTTTCAAAAAAGCTAGTTACGTCGTTGGCGCAATTATCGTTAACTAGGTCAACGCCAACGCGCTATAATCTAGGAAAACTGTATATTACAAAGATGTGCAGCGTCTATTAATTCAAGGATAATTCCAAGACTACGTATAGCTGTCACATAATGATTAAAGCAATATAGTTATCCATTGTCGAAGAACGGCAGTGTGTACTATTAGTTCGAAAAGCAAAAACAATCTAGTGCACCATCTGATTTGAATCCGATGTAATTTAAATTCAAGAGATCGTATACACCGGAAAATGTGCGAATGTATGTCAACCTTGCACCCTGCAATAATGTAGAACTTGTTTTCCGATCAAAAAACTCGGAAAAAGACACAGAAAAAAAATAATTGGATTGGATTAGATTGTCTAGGATAACTACTCACGGCATTAGTTGCTGGATACCCAAACTGTGTAAGACGGTAGGTAGCGATGGAAGGGAGTAACATAGAGACAGCTCTATCCGTGGATAATAAAGAGCAGATATCAGACACGTTTCCTCCCTAGTGGTCAATCCACCCAAAGTAATCGCTGCCCTAGACTCGGAGGAATAGGTGCACTCAGCGACAAGATGATCGCCCTGAAACACGCGAGAGTAATTGCTTTATAGATGAGCAGTTTTATCGTTGAAGATTATAGATTTCCATCTTATTCGAAGTTAGAAAAGATACCAAAGGCGTCAATAGCTGGGGTAAAAACTTACCGGATAAACTTTCACGGGTCGTTGAAGTCTGCGATACTCCTGGTAGCTCGGATTATAGTTTGTGTCCGAAGCAATCGGTGGCAATTCTTCACCGGCTCTGATCTGGCGTAATCGAACCTTTTTGCCGAGCTGATGAGTGTGCATTATTACTGCAAACATGTTTACTCCATTGTTCGGTACAGTTTGCCCAGTGCAATCTGCGACACAGTGTCCTTCAGATATCACTTCCGCCTGACCCGGAGGAATTATGTGCCTCCAGTTAGGATCTATACCGATACTAAGGACCCCAGCATCGTGGGTTCTCAGACGTTCGGTATAAAGGAACCTCAGACCGGAGCTGTCGCTGATGAATGCGTCCAGCTGAGGGTTAGTGTAGTGGGTTTCGAGCATGTAGAAGTGCGGACCTGCGTGCGGGTCCAGGGCGTAACCAGCCTCCGGGGGGTAATTAAAACCCTGTGAAAATAAGAATGAAAGGGTTCTTGTAGATCAGTGCAATATCGCGATACCGGGTGAGAGTATCTTCGCAGGGGGCTCATGTTTCGCTACCGCAAGGAACCACCTTTTGCGGTCGTCGAGCATCCTTACGCTATGTATACACTGCAGTATGAGAACCATCTGACCGAAGTATAATTTTTGCATGCTAAAGCAAGATTCTCTCGAATTTCGAATACTCATGTCATATGGAGGCTCGAAAAACCGCAGAAACGTCAATACTCTTCACATGCGAACATACATCGGTTCACATTCGAGTACCGATACACTTTTTTTTTCATACACAAAAATAGTAGACTGAGATTAGCAAATGTGAGATCAACTGCCTCACCTCAGATCCAAGACTCCACGTTGCTGCAATAGTGTTGCATTGCAAAGCCGGCTGTCCTGGCTGATAGCAAACTGTTCCCGAAGATCGAGCGGCTGACTCCAATGCATCAGGCGGTCCACGACATTCGTACAGCGTCATGTGATGAAGATATTCCTTACTGCCCGGCTGAATTACCGGTTCGTACTGTAACCAGAAAGAATATAGAGATTGATTAGGGTTGACATAGAAACGTCGATCTCATTAGTCAAGACTTGAGAAAGATGAGGTGTTTTAGATCAATCTATGAGAACCGTACGTCCGTAAACGCGCGGATGTGGTACGGCGTACACTGCACGCATTTTCAAGTCACTCCACGCGCCGTTAGCCCTGAAATATACGGGACGAAGAGGTTCGACGTGGTTGGAATGGCCAATATCGTTCCTTGAAAGGGAATAGATAATCAAAGGCTTGGCACAACTCGGTTGTCTTTGGGTTCGTTAATCACGTTATACCGGCAATTTAAACTCGAAGGGCTCGCGATAAGTGGGGCTGGGACGACCCCTGCACGTGTCGTCGTCATCGCGCCGATTTCGCTCCCTCCGACCGGCAAGAACGCCAATTTAGCTATCCGGCATCCCAAGACCCACTGCAATACGATTACGTCTACGAATGTACCGCGAAATATAGTTTCGATTAGGAGGTAGACTAACTAAGCACAACCGAAAATCGCGGCTGAATCAAAGCAGTACACTGATATGAGAGAATGTGATGGCTTCACCATATTGTAACTAAAAAAAAAAATGGAGGACATTTATCGCAGTATATTATAGACTGACGTATTTCACTGAGTTTTACTCACCCTTACTACATGGTGTTTATGGCGTATCGTGGGCATCTTCAGCACCCGGCACCAAAGCAATGTGTCTTCTTCCATGGGTAGACGAACCTGGTGAGAATAATGAAATCAAAAATGAGTTCGATCGAAGAAGGGATTTTTTGGTATTGGACTTTTCAACTCAAACACGAAGGACTAATCTGATAGTCAGCTATGTGCATGGTGAGGTCGCTGAACGTTATGAACAGGCTAGGCAATATTACGTAACCGTAGGTGGATTTTATGGGTCCATGAAAAGTTTGCACATATCGTTCCCTCGAGCTTGGGGATTTTATTAGGTAGTTTTTACCTCGACCCGTGTCTCAAGGATTACGTAGCGGACCTCGGTGAAACGCTGACTCTTTCATTTTCTGTTTGCCGCTGGACAAAGCCTAATCTACAAAACTCGCTCGGGTGTAAACGTTGCCCTCGCCGTATCCCACACCCCGTTTCTCTTTCTATTTCTCTTCCTCTTTCGCTCTCTCGGTATTTTTCGCCCACGCTCACGCTCACGCATACGCACACATACACATAGAGCTATATCGCAAAAGCGCGCGCGAACGCGGATCGTTATCTTTTAGAATAACTTTGAACGAGATATACATCAAGCGAGATCGGCGTACCGAGGACCCAGAAATATATGTGGGCGCGGTTTAGGCCCGAGCTTAATCCGCATTTTTTGAAGAAAATGCGAACGGCCAAAAGTTTCGGCGGTAAAATTCAATCGACATTTTTATAAAGTCGGGAGCTTCTGAGGCGCTTGCGTGATAAAGAGAGATTTACGTATGAGAGATAAAGGAAGAGGCATATAAGAGAGATAAGGAGGAAAGTGACGAGACTCTGATTGAAAAAATAACTTCGAGTATAAACTTCATGGAATTCATTTCACTCTCAACCGCCTCACTTATTTGTTCAATTGAAACTTGTGGAAAAGGGAAATTCTCGCACAAAAGTCCCCCTCGGTTTGCCTTGCCCACTCCTTACCCACCCGTCGCGTTGCGAAGAAATATTTAGTATGTATGAATAACTTTGCATTTTATTAACGTTTTCTGATTTCAAGTCGAGCCGAGTTGAGTTGAGTCGAATCGAATGAGAGCCACAGGGACCGCGGGGGTCTCACCGAGCAAGGCGCACCTAAGTGAGTGGCGGCAGCCTTTGTGAGTTAATAAAATAAAAAGTTGCGCTCCGTTGTTGTAATGTGTTCTGTAATTGGAAAACCGCGTCGGATCTCCACCTCCTCCACCGCCACCGCCACCGCCACTGCTTATGCCACGCCATTCCGTTCGCCGTTAGCCGTAGAAGATATAATTTTCCCATTTTCCCGATCTCTGTTTTAGTTGCATTACAACCAACTCCCGTACTCCCGCGAGTCGGCCAATTTTCTCTTTAGGGTTCTGTGAAATTAGCACTTTTCTTATTGCCCCGAAAGGTAGGTATTTATTTATTATTATTATTATTGTTTTCTTTTTCTTTTTTTTTTCTGCTTTTCTTTACTATATTGACCATCCAGCAACGAGCACTTCGTGACTTCCATGAAAACGCAAAAAGAAATAAGAAAAGGCGGAATTACACGATGTTGAACGTGATCTTTTCGAGGTTACATTCAGGGCTAACAAAAAGGCGTTATTCTGAATGAACACAGCAATATTAATGGCGTAATACACCCGGAGCCGAAATATAATGGCTTATCATGAGATTAAATGATCACCGCAATAATGATTAACTTACACACAGTTTCGCGCGTATCCGCGAAGCTGCGATATGTATTTTAACGAAAACTAGTTCGATGCAGTGTTTACGTGTTTTTATCACGCGCTATTATACGGATCGTGGAACGGGTCGAATACTCGAACACAGTCGGTGTGGATTTTTATCGGGTGCAATGCGGAGGCATTGTATACCGAATTTATGACTACATAAATCGAGCGTAGGTCGCATCCGGCAAAAACTATTCGTTCATTAACGTCAGAAGGCCGTAGATTACGATGCACGAGTACGACCCTTTATATCCTTCTATCGACAAATAGAAGAACGCTCCGACATCTATTCTCATTTATTTATGCTATAATATACGTCAACGTTCGTATAAGATATTGGCACAGATATGTACAGGTAACCGAGCGTGAGTATTCTGCAGACGTAACCAGCAGCAGCAGCAGCAGCAGCAGCTACTGACAACTGACAATTCTCCACCCTGCTGAATCGCAAAGGTGTATTTAGTGAAATCAGCCTCTTGCTCAGCAATAATTAAAGATCTTTAATTATTCGAGCTCGGTGATGTAATTTCAAAGGCTTCAACTTCACCTTCTACTTCGTATTTAACGCATTAACTTTTTAATTCCTCTTTTGTATGAAAGTATCGCCTTTATTTCGCGAGTAGGTACTCTTCTGTATGAAACAAACTCGTTTACCGGATGAATAAGTTCAAATTGCCTAAGCTGCAGTCAGCAGTCACTCTCTTCAGGACCCCGGTTAGTGCTCGGTGCAACAACGTTGAACTCTTTACTGATTCAAACGACAAGTCATTTAGAAAAGTTACTAGTCTAGAGTCGCTCTGAAAAAGAGAAAAAAAAAAAATTTGCGTAACTCACCTGTTGGTTAAGAACGTCCCAGATTTCAAACGGTATTTCCTGTTCCTGATTCTTTGAACTTCTTCGTGGCTGCGCATCACGTTGGACAAGGTACAGCGGACGCGATCCTCGAACGTCACCGTGATCGGGTAGAACACCGGCAGCTGAGACCGGCTCCTCGGCATGATACTGCCAAACTACCTGCATGGTGTCGTTCTGAAACATGAGATGAGACACGATATACGTTAGTTGTTTCTCTTCTTTTTTTTCTCGACGTAACGGAGAGTGGAAATCGTGCAAATGTGTCAGAAATTAATGATCAAAAGTGCATCGAAAGACGGAGAAGACAAAGAAGAAGCTGTACAGTAATTGAAAGGATGATAATGAAGTAGAGTATACTGCCGCGTGTAGACGTTAAGAAATTCTTGCCTACTTGAGGTGCTTGCCTACTCAATTCCACCAGACCTGAAAACATTGGGCTGAACGCGTGCAGAAGGTGCTATTAAACGGAATATCTATACATATATTCGAGACTACCCAATGTTTTCAGGTCAGGTGAAATTTGGTAGGGAATCACCTTAAAGTCGTTTCCTCAATCCTTGGGCGTCGCGACGTCAGCGTCGGAGATAGAGAAACAAATTAGCGAGTCACTCTCTAATCGACACGATGTCTACGAAGAGCCAAAGTAATCACCTGTTTACTTCGGTGTGGCTCGTTTACACAGTCCGTGAGTCAAAGAAACAAACTGTTTGTAGCGACGAAGTAGTAGGGTAAATACGACTGCTGAGAACGACCTATCCAGTCAATCTTCGCATTTCTACTGACAATGTGTGAAAGATGAAAAGGATCAAAGAGGCGAGGAAAAATTCATATGAAATTGAATACAAACAACCCGATAATTCAGAGCACCGTTCCATATTTATCCGCACGCGGTTTCCTATTTCTTTATTTTTTTTTTTTTTTTATATATCCTTACTTTTTTTTTGTACAGTGAGAAAGAGAAGCATTCGCAGGCTCGTATATTATTTCACGAAAGAATTTCGAGAAACTCGTGGGGTTGAGGTTGCTGGGGCCGACACGCCATTTGGTCGGATGTATAGGCAAAGAGAAATGAAGGTATGGAGAAAATAAGGGAGAAAAGAGGATAAAAAGAAAAAAAAATGTTCTGCTTTTCCGCGTGTTCTCCGACTAAAATTTGCGGTTATCATTTATGCTGGGCGGAGAACGATAATATACTGATATTAATTCTAACCTGGGAGAAAAGAAAAGACGAAAAATTCAATTCTCCAAAAACGATTGGAAAGGTAAATGAAACATTTCTCTCTCGGCAACTTCTCAAATTCCATAAAGTCGAAAGAGAAACTGAAGTCGCTGCACAAATTTCGATAATTTTTTGTCCCAAATTAAGGTAAGTATCACAGCTTTCACCCGCAATGCACCAGTTTCGCATCATCCCGTTTACTCGCGTATGTGGAAATCGCAGCTATCGCAGATAAGAAATATATATGATATGACGTAGATTGCAGCGGCCAGATTTATATCTGATAAAAATTCACGTGTGTTTCAATCGTGGAAAAATTTCAATACAAGGAAGGGTTTTCAGAGGGTGAAAGTCGGCGGGGAAGTTGGAGCTTTGATCTTATTCCGAAGCATCGGTGGCTGGAGCTTATGCACGGACTGTCGATCTATTTACGTTTATTGAACGGCAATAAAACCGCTGTAGCGTGACTGTACGACTCGATAAAAGAGATCTGAAAAGATAAGCAGCAACGGAGAAAGAGATGATACAGAGAGATCGACTCATACTACATTGCTCAGTGTTGAGAAAATTACGATTCAGTGATGCAAGTATACTCGTACACATAGGCTTCCAGGTATCAATGGAAAAGTAGATATATCAATCAAAGGAAAGCTTGCCTTTCGAGAAGCTTTAAAGTCGTAAAATATACATAAAAAAGAACGAACTTCCAATTACGTATAGACTTTTGTATACTTCTTTCCAGTTTCCACCATGCAGGCGTTATACGAGTGATATATATATATGTAGCAACTCTTCCCTGTACTCTTTCCATATATCTGCAGTTCTGTATATAGTGAGATGAAAGAGGAATATAACAGGAATCACAGCATCGTTATAAAGTAATTCGAAACTGAAATGGACACAGAGGAGCTCGTGATTCGCGAGACATACCAACGGTGGATATCATCACAAAGCACTGTCGCGTCCGTGAGCGTCAGGAATTCTCGCTAGGACGTTCCATAAATTTCGCATTTTCATTTTCCGAAAGCCCACTTGCTCATCGTGACAGAGCATGCCCCCGAGGCTTTCGTAATAACGTATGGAGCGTTCTCTCCCGGGTATGGGAATACCTATATTCTATATGTGATATGCACGTACACATATCGAGATATAAACGTCTGTATATGGTGAAAACGTGTGGCATACACCCTCGAAACGATGTACAGCACAGTGCAGTACCACGTGGACTTGTATAGTCATGGGAGGATAGGGTCCGGTGGGAGTCCTGTATGCGGGGTGGCTTTCGCCAAGGGGTGAGCTTACTCACAATGCCAGTAATTGCATCTGTGCTCGAACTGGCGAACCCTGGATTCCCATCGATTGAGTAAGCGAGCTGAGCGACGAGACGCGACGCAATGGACGCCCCCAGGACACACGGTGATCGTCTGCGAGCCCACAGGACTTCGGCATCTTCTATGCTATCGATTTTCATCGCAATAATTCCGAACGATTGATTCTCCGCCAGAGTATATTATTGAAAAATAAGCCCGCTCAAGCGAAATAGGGTTGAGCGGGGTAAAGGTCTCGCTTTGTTTGAATCTGAATCACGACCACTGACGGTTCAGGGTTGTGTCTACTCGAGCCTGCTTCTCCTATATTGTACGTCAGGGCAGATAAAAAATCGTCGGGACTAAAGGGACAATTGTGGAAGGGTCTCGTTCACCTGAATCGACTTTAGCATATGGATCTCTGGGTTCTCTCTGGGAAGTTGAGTCGATGAGAAGAAAGATATAAGATGGTTGGATGAATTTGAATGGAGGATAGTTTCAATTTCAAATTTTCTCCAAAACGTTTTTTTCCGTAGTTAGTTACCGGCCCTGGTCACATCCGGAGTATGATTCTAATTCTGAAAGCGTAGGCCTAGTTACCCGCAATGATAAATCGATCGATCGATCGATGTAAAAGAAAGAGAGGAAATATCGTTTCAGGAATACGAATTAGAACTTGGCCGATCATCGAATCCCAGAGGCTTACTTCGCCAAGCGCAGGGATTATAATTTCTGGCACAAAGTAAGAAGTTTACCTCGCCGCTCGAACGCCTCGCCTCACCCACGCCGGGCTGCTTTGAAACTTGCCAAAGTGTCGGGTAACGAAGAACTCTCCGAGTCGTGAACTTAATAAAAAGCAATTTACACTTGGTCGAGGGACACTGTCGCACCCCGTACAAAGATACGCTCTGAAGAGGAGCCTCGGTATGTCCAACGTAGGCGTCGCGTCGCGTCGCGTCTCCGTCATCTAAGAGGGTGCGGGCCAATAAAGGCTTCTCTTCCTTCAAAGTGACAACCTTAATTAGTTCAACCGGTATAAGTTAGGCAGTCATTTTACGAAGAGGTAACAGTATAACTAACTAGGCGAGTGAAAGTAAATAGGAAGCATCCATTCCGAAGTGAGATAGGTGCAGGGTTCTATGGGCAAGTGCCTATTACTCGGTGGTACGGGAGTCAAACGTATCTGTAACGTGATATGGAAAACTAATATTGAACATTCCTCCTAAGTAGGTAGTACGAGAGTGAAGTGCGGCGGTAGGAATTCTCTATTTTCAAACTTGCGAGTTTTAAAAAGCAATTAAGGGCTATCGCAGAATGCAAACTTCGTCCGCTCCCCAATTTACTGAACTCTTGCCTCACTCCCCTCTCTCTTTTCATTGCTCAAATCTTATTCTACCCCTAACTGGAGCAGTTCCTCCCTCACCCCACATTATCGAACGGCTGAACGGCAAATTTCTGCAGAAAGTTAGTTCTATACCGTCGTCTTAATGCGCTTAAATTTTCCTATTGTTCGCATTGTTCGGCCCATATATGAGGTATTGAAAAAAACCATCAAGTATACTATGAAAAGTTGAAACCTAGGCTGCGGCGCTCTCGCGGTATAGGTGATAAAACTAATAATAATCATGACAATAATGATGATGATGATGATGATGATGATGATTATAACTTATAATCTGACTTCCTACGCAGAAACGAATATTATACTTCATATTGTTAGTTAGAATCGTGTAGCGTACTAGCGTAGCGTGGTACTCGATCATGCCTTTACGACCCGGAATAACCAACGCGTGGTTCGATGTTATCCGTTCTTTCCTGGGGCTCCAAGATGTCCATCTCCCCTTGCGCAAAGATATTACCCGACGTTGCTGAGGCATATGCCTAGAACTAAGTCTTAAGATCGTCGCCTACGGCGTGATGTGTGATTTGTTGCTACTTGGAGTAGAAGAAGATCGAACCTTGCCCGGTTTTTATTTGTCGGTAGAGAAGCTGGCTACTATTATATTTATAGTTTAAAGTGACGTGAAATAAAAGTAACGAAAAATATTTGAAAAATTATAGAAAACCACGGTGGTGTGGAAGCATTGTATAATAGTGGAAAATTTGAGAACGAGCAATTACCATAAAAATAATTCCTGCCCATAAAAATCCGACGTAGAGCTGGCAAAGAAAGTTAATATTTGGTTTAATTTGTAATTTAAATGCTCCCCCGGCTCGCAAAGACGACCTGCCGAGGGATGTTTTCGCCATTGCCAACTTTCCCCTTCAGAACGTTGAAAAGAAATGACGTCACCCCGAGAAGCGACGACGCCACCTGAAACCCGAGCTGAAACCTCAACCTCGACCTCAACTTCAACCTTAACCGCTATGAACATCGCCGGACCAGCCTTATAGTCGTACAAAGCAATCCCATGGCGGAAGGAGACGGAAATAAGGGAATGAGATGCGAAACAAGGGATGTGGAGAGGTTTTATTACATTTTCGTTAATTGGGTGAGTGTTGTTTCCAAGATAGGCTCGCGTACCTCTGCTAAAGATCATAATAATTGCATTAGGTAATATCATGTAGAACGAAATTTCTTTTAATTTATCTAGCAATGGAGCAGCTTGAGGAGAGAAAGAAAACTAGAAGAAAATTATACAACATGGTTATACAAGCGAGAACCATGCAAGATTCGTATATTAGATTTATTTTCTGTTTTCTCGCTAGAAATTTGAGACCATTTTTAATATTTCACTCGTACCGCATAGTGGACTGAAATTGCAATTAACACGATTCAAAGTACACATAATTGCCACACCCATTGTCAATTGGAACGGTCAGGTCAATAAATTAACACCGATATCACAGCGGCAAGTTTGTTTGCTAGCGAAGCAATTAATTTTCAAACTTTTACGAACTGGAACCACTAGCTATAGGCAGGCTCGATTATACTAGGTAAAATAAATTCTAGAAACTTTTATAAGCGATCAGGTCCAGGAGCACGCTTATGTATATATATATATATATATATATATCTAAAATTTGAATCTATACATATTATAGAATGATCCCCGCGGTAGTGGATCTCGAAACCGTGGCTAAAATTCAGGGGCTTTTCTGAACCGCCATAAAGGTAACTGGTCACTACTTTGCCCACCCGTGCAATAAGAGGTCTGCTCAAATATTTAACCTCACTTACAGGCAATTACTACATCCTCCCTCTGTTATCTTTGTGTGGAAGAGGGGCGAGGAGGAATTGGAACGGAACTCCCCGTTTTGGATTATAAAGAGGCTTAAACTGGAACTCCAACCATCTACTGCACGATTTTTTTCTGATTTATTATCCTCGCAAGTCGCTTTAACAAAGAAAAAAAAAAAGTAAAACACCACAGAGAGGTAAAAATTCCTCGTTGTTATTGCTCGAAAAAAATTGAGGGAAAAGAGGAGATACATACATCTCCCAACTCTGTTGTGTAAAACCCAGGTAAAGTGAAAGAATTGAATTTTTCCGTGTGCAGCCCGCCGTCTGTTAGGAGATTAACCCCCATGCTCATATTTTATCTGAGTAAATATATATTTATACGGATGTAGAATGTGAACCCTCGTCTATACATCTATACACCCGTGTATTATCGTCTCGCTGGGTTTCGAGCAGAGAATGTTAGTTTCAGTCCGTATTCCACTGCAGTAACCCCGACGCAGCAATGGGCTTAGAACTTTGAATGAGTCACGAAAATTGATGAGGATTCGCGGTAAGAGCTACGAATTCTCGTGCCACGAATTGTGATTTAAAATTGGGCTTTACACGATAAGAAAATAGCTCATACACCGATACTAACTTTGTAATTAGTAGCATTTTAGAGAATGATTACATTCGGGGTAATAAACTCCTTAAATAAACCTTCCATCTTCGTGTTTATGCGATAAAACGAAAAAGACATATATCCAGACTTTTGAGCGTCGTGATATTCCCTCATCACCGCGATCGTAATCACGCGCGGTTATCGTAAGCTAGGGTTTACCAATGGCCATGGCTACCCTTAAAACTAAATTATTCCTGCAATCCTTGGATAATTGGTCAAATATCGAACCATCGAATAGTAGGTCTGGGAGTAAGCGTCTCTTCGTCTATCCATTGCGTATATCGGTAGATGAAAACGTGTACTTAGACATATGGGCGTGTTCCGTTGCAATTATAGATATGCTGTACTTAGGTCGGTGTCCTACTCGCGACGGTGTTCTACTTGCGACGTTCAAAACAACTATACAATAAATATTTAAATAGGTGTTAAAACTATTACGAAGTGGTTAGCGCGCTGATATACGTAGGTATACGGCGTAGAACAGCTTGGTAAAAGTTTAATATTTATTTTCTTCTGTTTCTGTAGTTTGTTTGACGCTTCTCTACGGAATGAAGTCGTGGTGTTTCTTCAGTAATGAGATGCGCATATTACTCCAGCGATGAACAACGCATTGCTCCGAGACTCAAGGAAGCATATATATATTCACAATAGTTCCAGTAAAAGATGTGCGGTGTATTTTTTCCCCGAGAAAATCTCGTTCCTTGTATTCAAACGACATAATCGTCACCTCCTTTTGTTCCGCAGGTTAGGGGCGAGGGGGAGGACAACCGACGAAACGAAAAAGCGCAAAAATAACCAGAGAGAAAGAATATCAGGAGGAAATAATTACCGGAGTGGTTTTCGCGCGCGGGCTTTCAACCGAAAGTGTATCGCACAGGTATTATATACACAGTTAACGTCGCTGAGAGAAAAGGGCATAAACCAGACCAGGAATTCGATCAATTGCCATTGTATATCATGGCTCCGAAAGCACTGCCGTTTCCTATCTGCAAAAATGGTGCGAACGTAAAATAGAATCCTCCATTACTGGGCCTGAGGTTCATGCGGGTTATCTAAGCCCCCTCCTATCTTAATGGCACTTATTGTCTTGACATATAGTACACCACCCTTCACCACCCTTCACCCTTTACCCAGGACTCGATGCCCTAGTCATTTCTACGCGTGGCAATGCTCCAATCCAAACTCTCTACTTCAAGCTGACCAAGAGGAATAATTCCTATCAGCATCGAGCACATGCTCGATCGTTCAGCCATCCGTACGTTTTCCCTCTCTTGGCGTATCAGCATTCCAACCCTTATCCGGATCAGTAATTAGTTTCCCCATTTGCTAGGAATGAGCTTCGTGATTTGTAATAATGGCGTAGTTGATTGGATGAAAGGGATACGCTGATATGGTTGGGAAGAGCTGAGGTCAAGAGTAAGAGGATAAGAAATCAGAGGCCAGAGGCGCGTCTGCCCATAAACCGATAAATCATGAGGAGTCAGCGTCGTCGTATAAGAGGACGTAATAATTTTCTCACGCGCAGTTCCGGATCAGAAAAGTCAATATTCGAGGTATCATTTCCCCGGAAATAATATGAGATGTCTTCATCTTTTCTGGCAACAACAATGCGACACGCGTCTTATCTCGTTTGGGACATTAAGTAAGGTACGAGCTGCAATTTGGCCCTGAGGGAAGTATTAAAATGAATAAACGAGCAACGGAGAGGAGAGAATTTTCACTTGTACTTTAAATTACATATTTCATTTCCGGAAACATAGAAATAATATTTTTTCCTTCCTCTTTATATTTTTTCTCAAATTGGGCGACCATTCCCGAACCTCGTTCATGTATACAACTTTTCGCTCTTGTTCTTCCTTATACTATACCTCTCCTCATGCTTTTTACGTACTTTGTCCTGGTTTTTTTTTTCAGAGAGAACCCCCAGCCCATTTATGTCAGATTTTCCATTCTTCTTGGCCCTCCATCTCCACAAAATGTATCTTCCATTAACATTGAAAATTATGCAACCATTCTTGTAAGCGCTTATCACGGTATACTCGAAACGGCGGGAACCAGGATTCCGAAATGGTAGATTTTACTTAACAGGATAATAAGGAAATATTTGCGGTAGAATCTACGACGAGCTAGCGTAGGTGGATACCAAATACGTCTATAAGGCGGTTAAACTATCACTGATTCTAAGATATTTGCTCAGGATTAAGACTCTAACTTTATCCGTGGAAGGAGACTTCTCCTAACTATATGAGGTCGAATCGTTACAGGAACGTGGGACGTGTCCCACCACCTCCATGTCTCATGGGGTTTTCAGGGAGTTTCCAGGGGCATCAGGATCGAAAACTAGAGCGCCAAACTTGAACGTAAACTCGAAGCGCTACTAACTCTGTTCGCCAGATTACGGGAGAAAATGTACTAGTATGTGTGTGATTCCTCGTCCACGGAGTTCGGATTACCCCCTACCAAGGCGACTGCGCTAACTCTGATTTGAAGGATAATCACGGACATAATAGTTGCATTATCGTTCCTAGAGAGAGGTTCCCGTGCCTAATTACCCGAGTTTATACTTTGTCCAGCTCAGGCCACGCGTTGCGGTCAGTATACACATAATAGTTGATCAAGTTCTTTCCTTCGCACACATCCCCAACGATGAGTTGATCCCCGACACCTGATTAATCTCTGGGTCTTTGCCTCACTAGATTTTATCTTGGTCAGTCTGAGGACAAGGTCAATGCGCCTCCGAGACCCTGACGTGGCTTTATTCTCGTGGATAATACACATACATATTTCACGTTTGATTGATGCATAGCATACGTTGACAGGGTGCATACTTCATATTATACCCTATTACATGTTACATGCCTACTATAAGTATGGATCCCTCATAAACCACTGCGATATAAAGCCATAGACAAAGCGTCAGTCACGATTCGTGTGTGTTTTCTGAGCAAGATAAAAAAACGAATGAAGAAACGTTTAGTAGGTACGTGGTTTAAGGTAACCGAACCTTCCTCGAGTCACAATGTCCGTGTTAGCTGAGTCTAACACAGTGAATATATTCCGCTCTCGAGTTTCGCGCGGTGCGCTATTTACGGAGCGAACCATGAGTCGCAATTTTCAAACCATTTGTTAGATAAATTGCTGGTGGGCGGTTCGCCTGCTTGTATTCTGACGATTATTCATTGGCGAAATGGCAATAAATTAATTACAAAGAGGTTTTTGCATCTTGCCATCGCGTATCGTAGCTCGCGTTTTTAGTTACGAAAATACGCGCTCTGCTTGCCGAGAGGATTAATGAACTGCAATCTTTGTTACCAACGTTGTAGGGCATCCATGCCTCGGCAAGGATCACCGTCCTCTCTCATCAAACAGACTGAAAGGTCCTAATTATTCCGGAGAGCAAATCCGAGCCGATAAATACACCCCATCTAGGGATTCAGAGCTAATCTAGTCTTCCCAGGTGTTCATTCGCTCAGTGTTTCCTAGGTGCAGTCGGACGCCCCGGTTCCAAACTCGAACGATAAGAATAACCGAGCCCCAACCCATCTCACAGTAGTTATATAAACTTACCAAGACCAAAGCTCGCAGTTTCGTAGCGTGAAAAACTACGAGAAAACTTTGCACTTAGACTCGGACAAGATTTGGGTCGCGCAAAGGTATTCCGTTGCCTACGTGCAAAATTTAACAAAGGATTATAAATTTATTCGACCGTTGGTTTCCATTAGCTGAAACGTCTTGGGTGAAGTATCGACTATAAACCGAATTAGCCAGAGTCAGGTTGACCCCAGCCTAGAAGTAGATTGTCGACCTGAGAACAAGAACACTCACTATAGTTCACCTACAAGAGGCAAGGATGAATGTAATTCCTTCAGACGAAAGGCTGAGCAGTAAAGCAGCTTCGTAAGCTCGTCCAGGTCTAACCAATTTCATCTTAGCCGTTAGGCATGCAAATTAGTTGCATACAAAATAAGGTAACACAAAGCGCAAGTGATCTTATATGTTTGTGTCAAAGAACGGAGGAACGTAACGGCTGAATGGCGTGGTGGTTAACGTAACGACCTCAAGTATTCGTCATGCAATATTAAGATCCGTTTTTACTTAACACGTATGTACGTGTTTTCGCAATGAAAATCTTCTTATTCGGTTCGACAGTGGGAAACAGGTCTCGAACCGATGCTATGGTCTATGACATCAAAGGAATGAAATCGGAGTGAAATTTGCAGCTGCCATAAATGACTTCCAAGATGTTACTAGAACTGTATCTAAATCGCTTGAACTGGTAATAAAATGGAAGACAATGGGCTAGATATTATTTAAAAACTTGCGTAAAACTCTTTACTACTTTACTATCGATGGTTGAAATCTTGGTGATAACTATCGTGAGGTAGAAGAGCTACTTCGACTCCCTTTGGCCGACGACACTTGACATAAGAGATATAATCTTTCAACAAAAGCGTTACCGCTAAGGATGTCTAAGTATACGAACTTTGCAACTATACGATACTCGAGGTAAATCTAACTTTGTAATCTGTGCCTAATCTTGAACCTAGCCCAGGTTTAACGGAAGACCGGAATTAAGGCTAATCCGAAATACGAGTTTAATTGCTGACCCTTCAGATCCCTCATAATCGGAGACTAGCCTGGGCATTCCGAGGATGTGGGATGGATATCAGGGGGTGAAATCTGAATGAGATTTGCGGAAGTTTCATGACCCGTTTTGTCACTTGCTTGAAAGCCTCAAGTCCGACGTATTTTAATTTTCTCGATTTACAAGGGGGATGAAAATTCCTGTAGATATCAAAGTCAGAGACCTTTGATTGTCGAGATGGGGCAATTTAACGGTAAGTTTTTGCTCGATTGGAAAACTTAGCGACAGTTTAGTTTCGCGAACTGTCATTAGTTCTTGGAGAAACCGGAGACAGGCGAAGGAGTCACGGTATCCCTCGACTTCCGTCGTTTGTTTGCGCATCTTCGATAAACATGTTGTCGGCGCCGGTAGGAAAGACTCTGAATACCCGAAAGAAAAACTTTCCGAAAGATAAGCAATTGCCAAGTAGGTATTCCACGAGATTTTTCTCCTCGCCTGTTTCGAAGAAGTGCAGCTTTACAGGAAGGAAGATAAAAATATAGAGGGTTGAACAAATTGAATGTATTCACCGTAGAAAGGTGGAAATGTAAATTTTCAAGCTTGGAGAATATCGGCGACTCGAAAATAAAGATAGGGAACAATTCTCATAGTTTCGCAATAAAAATGGAAACCATACGCCAATTAGAAAGAAAAATCCGAAAACACAGCGTGGCAAATCTCTCGTCAATTCAGCTATGCCTATTAAAGATTGGAAAACCGATAAGAAATCCTGCAGACTCGAATAAAACCAGGTCAACCATCCAATTCTATAGCAGCTAGGGCATCGCTGCCTTTTTGGCTTTCCAACCTCTGCACCTCTCCAGAGAGTCCTGCAGAATACGAGGTCGAATTTACATACTGGGAAGAAACAAGGCCGTTCGTTCGTATCTCACATTGAAATGGGGATTCCCTGGATTTCAGCGCGCGCGCACATTTACCGTGTGCTGCATCGGGGCGCCCACGTTCTTTGGGAGTACATGTATATATACGTACCCAACTCGTAAATTTTATACGAAACGTTCGACGAATTGCTTTCTACAGGAATGCCTCTTATTAGTTCCATAAGCGATCGATTTCCGAGATACGAGATTTAAGCGAAATTCTTGCGATGAAAGGGCCTTTGAGATATGTATTTAGATTTTTAATTAATGATCACATGCAATAGTTGCTACTGGGTGGTGGGTGTTGGTATAGTCTGACAGTTTGACGATTAATCAATTTCTCATATCGCTATCAAGCTAATTTCTCCCAACAGCGGAGCAAATATTAGCAAAAATCGACCTTTCACGTGAAGCTCCGACGGCCAGGATGCTGGCTATCTGGTCCGCATAATGAAGCGCAATATAGCATTAATACGAAATATAAATGTCTAATTAGACCAGTCGAATGGACTCGAACGACTTTCAATTTCATTAACTGACATTCACTCGATCAATAAAACGCGGCTTCATCTATTTCGATATACGCGTAGATTCGCAATTGCATTCAATTTAGACGCCAATACGTCTGCCAACTGTCGATACATTCATAATTAGACAAGGGATTCACTGCCTGCCAAGTTATTTTATCCGCAACTACATCACTACTGTTAGGTATGAGCCGCCAAATAATACATTTCGCGTTTCATCCGTATGAAAACCACTGGCGAATTCATCCTGATCGAAATACACCCTCAAGTTATTCTACGGAACAGGATTTTTTCGAATTATACCCACCTACGCTATGCATGTATGCAACGTCTTATTTTTAGCCTTCGATAATGGCTATAGTGGCTTTCTGGGTAACCGACCGGTTAGTATCGCTAGAGATCCCAGCCGATTGGTAATTCTAGCCAGAGCTTGAACGAGAGAACATATACGCGTGTCGGTGTGAAAACACAACGGGCCTTGAGGCTCAATAGAACGTCACGCGATCAGATATAACCATACTGGTCGGACACTGTTTGCCGGTTAGATATGATCTGCGTTTGTTTGCTGTTTCAAAATGAGTTCCATTTTGTTTCTTCATTTATTCATTCATTCCTCGTTTTTTCTTCCGTCCGGCTAGCTAAGCGTGATATAAACACGTAATAACTGCCCTCACATCCCGAAACTGATGAAAACTCGATTCACCCTGGATTTAATTGTCTTCTCTCAGACCCCAGCTGCCCAGAAGTAGAAAATTATAGTCAGGAGATTTCGGCCTGCAGCAACATTACCCAAGACTTTATTTAATTATATGTAAATACGGCTGTTAGCCTGGACCAACTCTGTTGTGTCGGGAGTAGTCAAGCGTCGCGACGCCATGGAATACATGAATACATAAGCCCTTAGCGCTTAGCGAACGACCGAGTCCTAGGTAAGCGAGTATGCAAGCATCCGTCTCCACCCGTTGTACGTGGCTATCATCGAAACGATGTTGTTCTATAATTCCCGATTATTAATACATAAATACGCTAATCATTTGATGTTATTGTTTAGCATATAACACGGTTAATCGGCGTTATCGCTCCTTCTTACCTAAGCACCTACAAATTTAAGTATACCTCTTAAAAATTACAACTTATACCTTATACCCATTAATTTTTAGTCCCGGAGTTTACGGCTATCAACTTTATCCGAAGCGGTTAGAATGTTCTATGAAAGATACTAACAATCAAAGAGCTTGTTATTTGGTAAAACTATAGCTGCCACCGTTAGTTCTTTATTCTTACCCGTTATTCAAACCGCAGATTCATCCGTATACTTCTCCTCTCGCATTCTATTTTCTTATTATTTCTCTGTGGTAGGTATAGCGGGTCCTCAGGATACTCAACGGTTTTCCATGGGATACGAGGAGAGCGTCGACGTAAAGGGTTTACGATTGAAATTTGCATCTTTACGTGGGACCGAGCAGGTAATGCAGTTTTCAGAAATGACCCACTTTGCATATTACGTATTCTAGTACCAAGCGCACGTGATCTCCAAAATTGCATTCTACCGTGGGTTAATCCGTTCTTCAGAAAAATGTGCAAACGGACCGCAAAGGTCACGTCGCGGGGTCGATCCGTCACGATCAGTCATCATTGTTATTATTATAGGTATCTAACCGCGTTTTTAGATCAGACTAGCCGAAGGTAACCGTTATATTCCGAAATGATGGCGATCTGTCTTCCTCAGCTCCTGTTATTATCTCTATGAAATTTCGCGCGCGCGCGATCTGCATCCAACCGAAACCGCTACCGGACTGCGATCGCGAAAAGTGTAGATAAAAATAAAAAAAGTATGGAAAAAAAAAATGATATAAGAAGACGAAAAGAGAAAGAAAGAGAAAAAAAGAGGAAATAAATAACTATACCTGGCATTAATTTCCCGGAGCGGAAGAGCAAAAAGTATTACAAAAGAAGGGAATTCCTGGTGGGCAGAAAACAATGAAACGTGAATAACTGGGTTGTTAACCAGGTAGGTTTATTGCCGGTTCTACTTTGTTTCTTAAATACGCTTCAACGATCCTTATAGCCCGCTATAAGTTTTACCCATTTCCTTATACTCGACCGTATAGTAAAGAATTATAATATCATCCCTTCATCTACGGGTATTAATTATTTTTAAATCCGAGAAGACCATCTAGCCCGACTGATCTTAATCTTGATATTATTCAATTCAATCGTAGAACCTTGAGACGCAGGGTATGAAACTTTTCTCTCTTATCGTTTTTTGACCTCGACTTTTTTTTTTTTTTTTTTATCAATTTTTTTAACCGTAGAAAATCTACCCTTTCGTTCATTTCCTCGCGCTTCCTCGCTAGCCAAACTGAATTTTCATTCCTTTGCCGGATGGAGAGCAAGATAGAACTTTGATCTTGTGGAATAATTAATTTTGGTTCCTTTGAAAGTCTCCTCTTTTTTCGCCTGAGGAAGTAATGACTGTACCTACCTATCGTAAGAAGCGAGGAAATTGGAATAGCTGCAGCTTTAAAGTATCTATAGGTATATAGGTATAGTGTGTCTGTAGATATTTACATGAGAACTTTCACCCTACCACCCCTGGGCCTCCTGAGAATTCAAGTTGATATAAATTGATCGTAGGCTAAGTCTTGTGAGAAGTAAAAAATAAAAAAAGATCAATCCGTGTCTCTCTGTCGCTTCGTAAATAGTCGCATTGATTTCATCGAAACCGTTTCTCGCTTTCTCATTCTCTCTTTCTCCCTTTCTCTGGATCTCTCTTACAAAATACAATCACGTTTCGTAAACCCTATCCCTTAGCTCAGCCAGAAGATTGAATCTAGAAACAATTACGTCTTCATCCGGTCGGTAAGTATGTCCCTGTGGAAGTCAATTTTTTCTTTTTTTTTTTTTTTCACTTTTTTCAAATCCTTTGATAAGAAAGAAAGTCGCTTCGGGGCCATGAATGAAATTCAATAAGGTTGAGAACGTCCGAGTGAAAAAGGAGGAAGATAAAGGAAAGAAATAAGAATTACAAGGCGTAGGAGTAGATATACAGAGAAAAGAGAAAAGAGCACTCACCGTGATCTTAAGATCTCGTGGGTCACACGTGTCGTACCGCCTGCTGAAACGTAGTACGGTATGAGTTTTGTTCTCGTATCCAAGTAGGAGACGATAATCTTGACTCGAGTCCATTTGTGGGTCTCTGTTAGCATCCTTAACGTGTCGGTCCTGTAAAACAATAAATAAACAAAATATTCTTTAATATACGCATATTCGTATTCTATTTCTTTTTTTTTTTTTTTTTTTTTTTTTTTTTTTTTTTTTTTTTTTTAAGGAGGGGGGATGGAGAATTTTTTTTTCGTACTCTCGCACATAGATAGGCAAACGAGCTCTCGCGAATATGAAAAGGTCTGAACTACACCGACGTGGATAGATGGGATTTCAAACCGTTTAGCGCTCACTCTCAGCCATAATAATTGCTATTCAAGTACCCGTATAAAACGAGGCACCAGCCGAGCTACAGGTGCCGGTCGTATCGTTGAGGGCTTTGCGATCAATGCGATGGATGGAAAATCCTGGTGCGTAGGTGGTGGTGGTTTCTGGTCGTAGGCAAAATTCGATAAGGAACATGGACTGAGGCCCGGCCGCCACCCTACCGCTCAGTGTAATACGAACGCCATCAATCGGGCGTAGGGAAGCCGTTTAATGACGATACAATTGACGCCATGGTTTATTACCGCATTTGCAGTCAATACCTTATGTTGTATTTTGTACAGAGGAAATCTCAACGACTAGTTTTGTACATACATACGCAGGTATATGATACACACATGATGAAAATAAATAAAGGTGTTATGGTGTCGTTCACGGTCTTTGCAGGACCGTTCAATTTGAAGCGATGTCTGTACGTGCGTTTATATACTTTATCCAAGGCTATAAGGCGAGTAAGTGACGTTTCGATACGGTAGGTACTTTTAACGTAACGTAATCTTTACGAAGATTGAATTAATTTTATTTACTCTTACTCGGTTATCGTTGAACTGAACGAATAATCTTTCGCTTTGGCGTCGCCGAACTGTATCATGTACGCGGTATAAATTTCGTGACGGTTTTTCGACTACATATTGGACCTAGCATAGGATTGGTTTTTTTTTTTATCTTTTGAATTTATAATAAAATTTAGTGGCGGAAAGAAGAAGTTGTAAAGATAATTCGTCATCGTTCAACCATCTCTCGTCGTTTGAAAGCTTTGATACTCACACTTGCCTTACGTTAGAAATAACCGAGTCATCCTCATGTTCTTTACGCAGGTATTAGTGTTTTCACGAAAATAATGGGGCTACTAAGTTCGAAATTTTTACCGAGACGGATTCCCAAGCGATCGAATAAGATCGGTTGAGAAACGTCAGCTGTCCCGTATCCAACGCCTAGAGACGTCGATAGGCGTCGATACACAGCGTTGAGCGTCGTTAGCGTTCTTCGAGTCACCTGAACCGCCGACTTCGAAGACGAGTTTTTGTGCAGAGAATTCCAAGCCATCGCCTCGAAATAATTACCCGCGGTAACCGTCAAGGGACTTGCACCGGGTGCGACAGGGCAGGGCAGGGCAGGGCAGGGCAGGGCAGGACAGACTAGAAAACGTGGTACGTGTTGTAGGAACCTCCGATTGGAAACCATTGTTTGCTCGTAAACGACTTTTCATTTTTCATTCGGCTATTATTAAAATTTCATTCGCTCCCGGTCGCCCGACGTCGCGACGGTTGCGTGCCACTCGAGGCGTCACGCGCGTTACCACCTCCTTGCAAAGAATTTTGTGCCCTTGTTCAACGGGAATGAAGGAACTCGAGCGTTCCTAATCTAGCGAAAGTTACGTGCCTTTTCATATTTTTCGCCTGCTTGTGTCGTGGGACTTTTTAATCGAAACTGCACCTTTTTTTTCCTTTTCCTTCGTACATTTTTAGTTACTACATCTTGATCTTTTCATTCTGACTAACGACTTGATGCTGAGTAAGGATATCACGCATACATACACCAAAACAAAGTTGCTGGTTCAAATTTTCTTTCGGGTGTATAATGTTTCAACGTTTATGCGAGTCTGAAATTGTATTCATGTACGTTGAACTAGTGATAAAAGGAACCGCAAATCTGACGTCGAATTTAGAAAATTGTAAAAAATGGTGCGCCGACGTTTATAATCGTCGTACGATCAACGTGATAAGATAGTTGGTAAATCGGCATGACGAACCTGTAAACTCGATGCAAACTGCGATCGGTCAAGACCGATTCAACAACTAACTGGTCACGTCCGTCGCACAATCAATTCGATGTGCTTCTCTCACAATCAGCTGCTCGGCGAGTGCCGTGAATATCGGTCGTTCTAATAAACGTAACCGTTTTGCATCGGCGTCACCTTTCGCTAGTTTTCTCGGCTCTTGAGCATCTCCCGCTTCGCTATATCGCCCGAATTTGCGAAGCGATGGGCATATGCGGAATTTTATGGTATTGGCGATTCGATACGCGCAGTATCTGGGTCTTTATATTTGATGACTTATCTTCTACGACCTTTTCTCGTGCAAAAATATTGAGCTTTGTGCTGAAAGCCTGCATTGCAGTAAAATATTTAATCGTCTCAGATCGAATTGTTTCGCTTTCGTTTTGTCAAAAATCTACGTATGCTCGAATACATTGAAATATACTATACATTCATATTTCAAGATGTAGCTGGCACCTTCTCCGACGTGTGAGGCCGGTGTTTTGAAGGATATAATGATACGGAGCAAACCGATCATCACGTGACATCCAAGAAATGCGAACAAGTAAGTCGGGTTTTTCGGACCCCGGGAACCGTGTCGAAATCGAGACGGGCGAGACCAATTCGATGCGCTCAAGGGCTCGGAACTTTCTTGCATACGTCTTGGTCAATGAAACTTTCCACTTTCTATCCCGGATCGTACGTCGACTAATTAGTCTTCATGCCAAATTAGGTAGAATAGGTTTGTAGAGGTGATCAAAAAACAGAAACCCTTCAGTTCTAGTTCTAGTAATTTCAGTTCCCCACAGGGATTTCGGGAAAAAATTTTCTCCAACTTGACGTAATTCTGGCGCAAGCTAAGGTCTGGAATTCTTAGATCTCGTCTTTGTGTACACGTGTGCAGGGGGGCTGACTGGCGTCCAGATCTTCGCCACGACGGAGATTTTAAGATTTCAAGATAAGCGTAGTCGAAGCGTCCGCGTCGGCGCGAGAAAGATCTCGGTCCTTATCTGGGAATGCAGCGATTTCAACTTTACCCTTGCCAAGGATCCACGAGAATCTCAAAGACCCGGAGACCCGGAGACGAAGGATCATGAGAGCCAGCTCTCCCGCGACGGGGCGCATTCCGTCGGGTTTACGGTGTTTCCAACACGTTTCAAAGTCGGTCTTCGCGGCCGAGTTAGCGTCTAATTACTTCATCGTCACTAGCACAGATGATCTCGGCGTCGGACCTCATAGTCAGCAGCTTGAAACTGCGGTTAACAAGCATACCGACGCGACGTTATAATGACCCTATCGGACTTTGAATTGTTTGAACAACTATCGTTTGCTCAATACGGTCGCATAGTTCATGTTTCCGTTAACTGCACGCTTGATCAAAACAACAAGCTGCGAGGTGGTTATCATAAGACAAACGGAAGTAATGAACATTTCCGGTCCCAGCTTCAAATTACAGATAAATGAGTTATGAGGAAATGAATCGTAAGAATTTCTCAACTCCTAGTCATAAGTCCGGCTTTCTTAATTCTCTAATCGTAGCTAACGATAACGGCATACGGAAAGCTCGGCTTTTAAAAAGAGTACGAGATGATGGTGAGAAAAATATCTTTCTTTAATAAGGCGATCTTTATCATTCAGTGAGGCAGTTTTCTACCCATCGCGTAACACGATACGGGACCGTCACCCCAGCGGTAAAAAATATTCTCTGACTCAAGACTAGGTATAAGTGAGAGTAAGTACGCTCTCGTCTCAGCGGTCTCTTAACAAGAAGTAAACACAGGAGACGAGAATGAAGTAATCAAGGTTAATGCCGTCACGTTACTTCTCTTCTAAATTTAGTCCCGCAGGATTTTGTGTTATTTCACAAATATCTCGCTGCTAATTAACATTCAGATAACTGAGCTTCGTCGGGTGTAAATCTCGTCGTTTCTTTTCTCCGTAATTTTTCGTTTCTTTCTTCAACAATTTGGATTTCGAGATACCGCTACGCCCAGTATTTACTCATTGTGCCTATCATCTTCAGGTAAAACGAAGCTACTTCTGTACCTGACAGCGAAGTAGTGGCTTCCGGGATACAGTGTCGCCTGCAAATTCAGTCGAGGTACGCGATATTGCCAAAGATAGTTGGAACACGACAACCACCAGTCGAGTGGCGTTCGATATCTGATAGGGAATGGGGCTTTCCTTGGCAATTACTCAAGTTCCAAGCTCTAACTCTGGCCGGGTTGCAGTGGCCGTACATGCGGAAGGTACACCAAACGGCCGGCATGTACTACCGCCGATTTGAACTCGATTCAGATCAATAAAAGCACGTGAGCTGACCTCTGGGGCTGCACGTAGGGTATATACCTATACGTCGTATCAACCCGCCTTTTCTTTCTCATTTCCTTGCTCTCTATCCGATTGAAGGGCATCGAACGGCCATTGGTTTTCTACTAAGGAGTTGGTGCATGGAAAACGTGCAGTGAAATGGTAGCTGGAAAGTGGAAGTTCATAGAGCGATCTGGTGAGCTGAATGTGGAGAGTCAGCGTTTATCTGTCTAATGCATTGTTAACTTTAGCTGCCGAGGATCAAGTATGAAAATAAGATCTCTGAGAGAGAAAAAACTAGGGAGAGAGAGAGAGAGAGAGAGAAGAGGTAGGATAAGAAAATCTTGAAAGACGCGTGCCTGCAGGAGATAGTAAAAGAGAATAAGAAATGGGCAAGAATGGTACCGCGTAGATATAGTCTGCGGTAGGCAGTGAAAAATCTTGAAGCCATTCTTTATCCAGCAGCGGTTGACGACGGTCCTCTGGGATCTTCCCTTCTACTGAATTCCACCCGCATCAGATAATATTTAAATTAATGATAAACATTTATAAAAGCGTTTTGTTATACATAAAACATATTTGGATCATTGTGCGCTCGCCGTAGAAACGTGGATTATGAATTCAGGCTCGGCCCTCGTCCTGGTCCTCCTCGTCCTCTTCGTCCTCGTCCACCTCTCCGCGAAGCATTGTCCGGTGGCTCTCTCATCTCCATAACGGGTTATTGCTTTCCATCTTTGCTTCTCTCTTTCTCTATCACGATCGCGTATCCTTTAGGCGTACCTATACAACCCTTTACCCCTTTCCTCTCTCTCTCTCTCTCTCTCTCTCTCTCTCTCTATGTTTATATCGCTCCTCTCTGCCCAGCCTCTTGCATACCTACTTTAAAGGAGCAGGCCATCCTGGTCTCGATCCGATTTCAGATTGTTTTCTTTCTCGCTTAAACGCCCAAATAACGCATTCATATGCGACGTGCTCGCGACATTAGCTATACCTTTGCCTTGGGATAGAGTGATACCATCGGCCAAAGCTTCTGGCTTCTTCAACTTCTCCCTGATCTTTTTCCCCGCCTCTTTTTAACCAGACCTCCTTGATGGAACTTCAGATCGAAAAATAAGCAAAACTGCAGGAGCGTGGTTGCAAGAATACAAGATACGCTGTTTATACATAAATGTCTGTCTCGCTATTCTGTGCACATAAATATACAATAGATATATTGCGGAGCACCGTGACATGTCAGCGAATCTCTTGAATGACAAATCTCCCAACAAACGCCTACCTACCGTTCTTGTCTTCGCTCTTTTCAAGACTCTGCTGAACTGAACACCGTGACACATCATTTTTGCAAGATCAGCTATGCTTCTACGGCTCGTTAAATTTTCGTACTACAGGTATTATACCGCCTTCAGATTAATGCGGCAAAACTGACACGATCCGCTCTTGGTGGTGATGAGAAATAACAGGTTTAATGAAAATTCCGCGATCACGAGAGGTATCATTCTCAATACCTTGTTGTAAGGATTCGCTTCGGTAACCGTAACAAAAACGAATTACGTGAGATACGTTAGCGCCACTGTCTTATTGTTAGACTCAGCAAAAGAAACGAACGGGATACAGCCGGTGAAACACTAGCGGTACCGTTAACATTGATCAAATCCCCTACCTTGTATCCGATGTATAGACACAGCGCAAAGATAAGTCTTTGGACAGGGTTACGAAACTGGGACATATAAACTATACCGTCGTGAAAAAATCGAGCACAACCCCTTCTAAGCCTTCATCCAGCGAGCCTTCGTTGATGTTTAAGGATATATCGCGCTTCCCATCGACATTTGATATCAAGAGAAGAAAAAAACGAGTTATTTTTCTCGAAGAGATCACCTCGGAAAGGTTTCGACGTCGACGAGTCACGTGGAATTCCAAAACTAATGATTATTAGTTTGACAACGCGACCACCGCGCCGGAGCACACCTCCAAGATTCATAAAGCCAAGATTTTATCTGGAATATACATACCACTGCGGGCTACCAGCTGTAACCAGTTCTTTCGAATGCACTCTCTTCATTTGGTCGGTTATCGGCACTCCGTTAATGAGATACCGGAGTACCTAGCTGGATTCTTATTATTTACTTTTTTTATTAGGAAAACGTGAGTAGATCCTAATCAAAAATTAACCAATTTTCGTTTGATAAATTCTTTAGTGAATCTCTCACGTTGGTATGGCCAAGAAATTGGATGATGAAAATGTAGGAGAGAGACCCGTAGGGCCAAGGCTAAAGCTTTAGTCTTTGAAAAATATCTCGAGTAAAATATGTTAAGGCGAGGTGGAGGATTCTGCTTGAAATTATCGCGTGTAAAAATTCACAAGGAATCTGAGCGCTGAGCGCAGAGGAGAGAGGAGCAAAGCACCCATCTCGGGGCCATTCTGCCGAGGTGTTTGAAAGCGCCGTTCTCGACACCGTGCCGACAGGTAACAAGCAAGCTTGCACGATATTAGTAAATTATAATGCATCCAAGACGCGAATTACCTACCTTGATGCACCCACGAAGGCGTAAGTAACATATACCTAGATACATAAGATGGCGTGCTACCAGCGCAAGTAGCGGGGAAATAATTTCTAATTACTCTGCGGGAGTAGGCACAGGGCAACGAACACGGATAGAAAAATAATGATAAAAAAGGGGCCATAAGGAACTATATGTACCACTGATAGAGCAGCTCGCTGCCACATGCTGGCGTGCTGGCTGCACGTTTTCTGAGCTACAGCAGCAATGCGGTGTTCCTAAAACCGAGCCAATTCTTGCTAGTTAAAACTTGCACAGGGCTTGTCATGAAAGCGGAAAGTTTTTATCCCTGTTTAATTTGTACGCGTGGGTGAGCGTGTATGCGTGTTATTTCCTGTAGCGAAGTAAGGGAGAAAAAGAAGCGATACTTTAGTCAAGAAGAAGAAGAAGCAGGGGACCTTATACGCGTTGAATAAACGAGTCTTCTCAAGTTGACGAGGAAACTTTTACAAGTCACAAGTCTCATGAAAATGTATCGAAGCAGGAAAACCACGGAGGAAAAGTACAATAAACTAAACCCGAAGGGGAATGTCAAATGGCATAGAATTGACTTGGCGATCAGCGCAACTCTGCAGCGAATGCCGTTCTTTGTAGCTGCAGCTTCTTCGCGGTTACAAGAGATATAGCTGGTCCTTTTATTCTACGATGAAAATTTTTTTTCGATGAAATTTCTACGCGAACAGGATGCGGCGATGATAATAATCGTTATAATTATACGGGTGAAAGGCACCGTGGTTTACGACGTAATATTTTCTCGTCGACCGTTGCAGGGCGTCACCGAATGTCAAAAGTCCGCGACGAGCTGGCCCGATGCAATTATTGAAAAACGATTTGCCAACCGCAGAATATTCCATGATTTCAGTTTGACTGGTGGTCGGTCATTTCTGGCTACCGTCGTAAACTGCTTTAACGACTTCAACCCGTTCCTGAAATTGACATTTTTCGTTCCGCCGATATATTTGTCGAAAATCATAGCGAGTTGGGCACCCAATCTGTACTCATGGCCGGCGGAACTCATCAGAGTAGACTTGTAACCGTTACTGCAGTGAAGAAGACGCGATATAGATTGACTACTCGGCTCATGTTCTAAGGCGTTAAAATTAAAACTTGCAAGGAGCTAACGAATAATAAATAAAATATGACTCGTGTCTTGGACGCGATGAATTTTCATGAAATACTTAATTTATATTTGGCTTGCATCGTCGGTAGTTTTCAAGCGAGTTAATGATTAATTCACCATTCGCATAGCTCAGACTTGAACAGATTAAGTTCGTGTAGTAAAACAAACGGAATATAAAATAACCGTGATGCAATTTCGCGTCTTCTTATAACCTGCAACGCGGCGGCTAAGGTGCGGGAAACTTTTGATGATACGGCGGCAAAATTCTAACGATGGAATTTTGCTGAATTCTCTAACGCGACGAGGGTCTCTCTTGCGGCGCCCGACAAGCGTTCCCCTTTTCGCCCTCTTCACGTCCTCATACTCCTCGAAAGCAGGTTTCGTTCGGGACGAACGCGACTGGAGATATCAGCCTTGACTCTGCGAAGGGGCTTCATCCGCGTATAGCCGCACTACTTATTACGCCGACGATAAACTAAGCGATGGGGAGTCACGGAGCAAGGAGGAAGAGGAAAGGAGAGTAAGAAGGAGGCGGTGGCGGTAGCAGCGTCGAAGCTAGAGGTGGAGGTGGAGGTGGAGGTGGAGGTGGGCTGCCTGCCATCCCGACTTCCACGCGTGCCCACGGATGGACGGACGGAGGAATCCGGAGGGCCTGGCTACCGGCTACCAGCTACCAGCTACCGTCGACCGACGACCAACAAGATACGTAGGTAGCGTACTCTTATACCTCTGTATAGAAATTATACGTATATACAGATCCGTGTATGTTTGTATGGATGATAAACCTACGTGGGAAGAACCCGTGCTGCAAGTATAAGCTACCAATGTTGGTCGTTTGAATTCCACATGATGGTTAGTGTGCGCCCTAATATCGAGGGTAGGTATAACCTTTCGAGGTAATTCGACTAATGGGTCGGGGAAGGTGTTATTACACCAGTATAGTAATAAAATAATTTCCCCCCTTTGCGGGTGTAAAATATTATATTGAAGAGGGCGAGGGTCGCGGTGTCTGCCAGTAGAAAATATTACACTGGGTGAAAACCAACACAGATAAAGAATTTTATTTTCATTTTTTACTTCAATCCCTTTCATCCCAGTTCGCAAACTCCGCCGAAAGGCAGAGGCGATTGCAGTTTCTGGCGCCAGAAATAGGCGGCTTGATGTCAGACGAGGAGATCGACTACATTCTACGCCCTCACGCCCACACATTGCCGAAAGACGCCGATCTCAATCCAGTTTTCTTGTGCTTCTTGGCTTGACACTATTCGCAGCTCGGTCGCGCCCATTCGATGTTCTCCTTTTTGTCTTAGCCGTTTTATTACCCCGCAGTCATCGATATTCGTTCCGAATCTCTTTCAGAAAATAATACAAAGGTTCGATCTTTTTCGATAACCTATTGAAAAATCAGCAGCACAAATGAAATTAGACAATGATGCAAGTGCTGCTTATACATGGCTTCGAATTAGACCAGCTTTTATAGGGTCTGAGAAAAATCAATGATATTCCATTACCGGGTTTTATGGGCATGGAAAAGTTGCGTATGGACTATACGATGGCCGAACATTCACCAACGTAAACTTGACCGATGGGCAAACTTTCTCTTTTATGAGGCACCGATTATGACGTTATTTGGTAAGAGGTAGGCAATTTTATTCTACTTCCTCGGATCGGACCGATGGTATTAGATTGTGAGAGCCGCCATTATCGGGAATAGAGAAAAACGATTTGGAGAGAAGCCCTCTTTATCACCTCGCCGAAACACGAACCTGGACGTATTTCTGAACGTCTAAACTTATTTTGATCGGCTTTGCCTCTACTCCGAGGCTTAATAGCCATTTGCCTTGTATTATCAAAGTATACTTGAACCCGCGTTACCTCTTGTAAATGTGACTCATAAAACATTCATTCATTGTGGCAATTAACATTCGTCGGTGCCGAGTAGCCAGCCATTTTCAAAATACTTGAGAGTGACGTTGAAAAATTAACAAGATTACACGACCTGCTTACGACGACAATTAATTCCACTCGACAATTAAACGTTCCTTATCGCAATGAACTCACTTTGACGTTAGCCAGAAGCGCGGACAAAAGTCTACTTCCAAGCATCAGTAAATTACCCGCCTAACGTGACGTTGAAAGTTACCGACTCAAAATATAATGACTCAAATCGTAAGCCGAATCTCTCGGACTCGACAATCCATCCATACAAAAATCCTTGAATAAAAAGTTATTCGATAGTGGCCGCACGCGGTGACCACCGTCCTGTTAGTTAATGACTAAAAAATATGCGAACCACGAGCATTGTCCCGCTTGGAGGGATCATGTGACAAGCCATTGTAGACGTTCTGGGAGGCCATTGTCGGACCAGGCGCGCTTGTTCAGTTCATGTTCGAATTAACGAGAAGATCATCTCCGTCCGCAAGCCTCAGAAATTGATTACCAACGAACAGGAATGACGTCCTCCTCCGTTCTCGACAGACTCTTGCCTGCCTGCTCGCCTGCTCGCCGCTGATACCGGAGCTTCTGCTAACCTCCGGTCTATATATACCCGGCCAGTTTGTTTGTTCTTGGTATTCGTTGCAGGGGTATAAAAGTACGTGTTGTTGAGATGAAAGGAGGAGAGAAAAAAGGAGGCCTTCCACCAAGCCCATCGTGATCATGGAATAAGCGGGTATAGAGCTTGACTTAACTCGTATAGCCGCCTGGCTCGGAAATTACGTTGTCACTTGGTGTTTTCTATACGCGGAATAACATTATACGAGGGCGATCCAATTTGAGTCGTAAGCCGGTGAAGAAGCGGCCTTAAAACAGAAGGAGGAGAATTGAGACGCGCGAATGTTTGGCCGAACGAGTATAGCGTTGAAAAAGCGCTCCGCTCTTCGTCGAGGAGTAAATGGCGCGAGGGTGGAGGCAGCGAAGGGGGTAAAAAAGAGTCACCACTTATTTTTCCCTTTTTAAACCGATCCCCGGGTCCCATTATACGGGGGGCGCTCTCTGCAGCATCGTCGCGTGTACGTCTAGATACAATACGTACGCGGCCGTTCGCAGATTGCAGCCAGCGCGGATAATGTCTGTCTTACACAACGACGGCGCCGGGGGTTAGAGAGGAAAGGGGTATGGAATAAAAAGAGGGAAAAGCAAAGAAGAGGAAGGCGATAGGACGGTCGTTCGATCTCGAGATCATTGCCGGGCGGACGACAGAGGCAGCAGCATCAGCATCAGCCAACCGTTTGCCTCGCTAGTAGTAGGTACCTTAGCTGGTTTAGTCGCGAGCTATCGGTGCATCTTCTCATTACCATAACTAGTTCCCATCTTATGCGCCACGTCTCCCCCCCGTGCATCGCCTCCATGAATCATTCCTGCTACACATTCACGCGCACAAGATCCTCAGAACTTGCAGTCCTGACTCCTGACTCCTGACTCCTGACTCCCGACTCCCGACGACGGACAAGAACCTCTCCTGAAACGGCGGCAGCTGGTACATCCGAGAAGGCTGAGCTCTCCTTATAAGATGACTCCGGGAGATGATGCGGTTGATAGGTTGCGACGGTACCCCTATATCTCATCCACGACAAACACCTACTCCAGATCTCCGCACGCGGGCTCCTCGACCGTGAAACGTCCGAGATGACTTATGCCATTGGGCACCGGTAGCCGCTGGTTACTTTTCTGCAGCCGTCTCTCGTTCGTCACAAAAAACTCGACCGGCAATCTTTAGGGAAAGACGACTCCGCATCGCTAAATCTTAATACCTTGAGGCTACGTGTCTTTCTCGGCTACGACCGGGTTCAAGAACGAATGCAGAGTTTATATTCTCGGAAGTTATTAGGTCGTTATCCGCGGCTTTAAAAAGTCCTTGCAATTAGCCAAAGATTGCCACGGGGAAAATAACCGCCAAACAACCTCATGGCACGGAAGGTTTAAAGCCCCAAAGACACATGTGTCAGTCCAGACGGAGCTTGTCCCAACCTCTAGGTAATCCCCAATTTTCGCTGACTAGTATGGTTTTCTCTCCAGTATGTTGTTTTGTCCTAGTTCTTCCGGAGGCCCCCGTCTTCCGTGGAACACTCGTAAAAAAGATATATACAAAGAGTTTTGATACGATCTGGTTGGGAAAGGGTGGTTTCTTCAACGGCGCACATTCAAGCAAGAACAACGAAATTTCGTTGAACAGCAGACTAGGAGCGGTACTGCTGACTCTGCAAAGCCGACTTTACACTGGCGGTTGTTACGCTACGAGATATTGGACATGAACGAGAGGGTGATGGGTCGCTGGCAATACATCTCCATCTGCCAGCTAGAAACAAGACTCTATCTGTATTGGGAACGTCGGCGGTCGTGTCTCTACATATACGAGTGTCTCTCATCGTCGAGTGGTATACTCCTTCTGTCCAGCCCGTGTAAGCCAGTTTCGCCTCGAGGATTACGTCCTAAGCCAGGTCGTTAAAAGCCAGCAGATTTGATCCTTTGTAGAACCCCCTTTTCGCCTCCCACTAGAAACCATCCCACTGCCATCAGTTCTTCCGGACTATCCCACGATGAGAAGAAGAAAAAAAAAATTACCCAACAGGGAAGAGAGCTGTACCCTGCAGTTCTTGTTCCTAAAATACCAACAAATCAAGAAAATAACTTACTATCAGAGATTCCGACTCGACTATACTCTGATAAACTGTGGAATCTCCCTCCAAGCTATCTGAACGTTGCATAGTTTTCTGTGTCTGCGCTGGTGAGAGCAAAGGCAAGGAAGCAGCGTGATTCGTCATTCTGCTAGTTGGATAAAGCGGAGAAGACTACCTCGAAGAATCCTTTGAAGCAGATTTCAGATAAAACTTTAAAGGCTTAAAAGAGAACAAAAGCAACATAGACAGAATGACATAATATCTCAAGCTTGCCGAGAGCTCCATCCCCAAAACCTCGTCCTGCGATCTCTGCCCCACCACAACCACTCGGACCGCTTGGGTAATAACAGTCCACGGTGGCCCGAATAAACCGGGACAAATAAATTGTCATAATAAGAAAAGCGATACGATCTTGACTCTCGGCTCTCGGACCGTGGACCAAAGCGCACACTAGGCGTTCTCTTTCTATCTTTTTATCTCTCTCCTTCAGCTGGTGACTGCATGTATTTATTCTACACCCGTACATGTAGCTACAAACGACGACCTCAGTGACGTAGCTACACCAAACTGTTGGCGCGAGACCACAAGCTGATGGCAGAGCCTACCAGTGTTTGGACTTAGTTTGGTCAGCTACAGCATACCTACCACTGCTGCACTTGTATGCGTATCAAGAAATCTTTACCATCCAGGCGACGAACCTGGCCTCCGGCTAGTTCACGTAATAATAACACGTGTACGCCATAGTAGCTGTACTTCAACCTGTCAACTGGTAACTAGTAGGAGCTGGACCAGCGGAGACCATACTCGAAATACATACGTAGATAGAAATTATTTTCTATTTTTGATTCACTTTTTTTCTTCCAACTTTCTTTTATATGAGAACCTGATACGTTACTGGCTCGAAGGGGAGTTATGTTAAATCAGTTCCCCTCAAGAACGCGAGCAGTCCGAGACCCAACGTAAATAATATCTAAAACGAATATCAGAATGACAAGCGTGATTTGACAAAACGTATGTAGTACTCGCCTTGCGTGTGGGAGCAGCTCTCGTTGATATCTCGCATCACTGGTTCGAAACCAACGCTGGTCGTTGAGTAGCTGACTGACCCGTTGCATTGGACGGCTGCGGGTAGCTGCCCACAGTGGCAGTCAAATATACCTGTGTATGTGTGTATACATTTGTGTACGGACGTATTATGTATATGAAACAAAGAGACAGCTGCTTAATTGGCCCAAGCATGATGGATCGAATAACCGCGATCCAATTTGACGAACGTCGACTCTTTTCGTCTTGGTACTTTCAATTGGGTTCGTTAATCGAAGAAAGGAGCGACTGCGATCCCCGGCTTTTAGAGTCGTTTTTTGCCTACGTGTGGTTTGATGATATTTGAAACTGACAATTCCGGTGTTTTCCCTGCGGCGTTGCGTTTCTTGGTATCGTTTCTGTGATTAGCAAAGCGAGAGTCTAAAGACAATGCAGTGATCAGTGGACCCAACCTCGCTGATCCGCGATCAGAAAGTTATAGTTTTTGAGAGTAGTAGGTTTTCATGAGATACATATTACTTCGAGAGCTATTTGACAAGCTAACACGTCACTGTGTACCTAGGATCATCGATAAGACGAAATCGAGTTTCGATAACCAACAACGCCGGACAAAGTTTGTTTGCGGAAAGGAGAAACGAGTGTATACACAAGTATATATGCCAAGTAATCAAAAGCCTCTAAAAATTGGGGAGATAAGAAATAAAAATAAGAAACCGATAACTGTCCGACGTTCTTTATCTCTTCTCCGAATCAAGTTCACGTCACTTTCTTCATACATCCGTATTTGAAAAGTTTCCAAAACACATCTTGAGAAATATCATGTAATTTCATGTAACGCTTCTTTCAAATGTGTAGCAAATAACTTCGTAGCAACACACACATGGACGACTGGAAGAAAATTTCATGGTGGAAATACAGCAGCTCTACCTTATTTATTTTTTGTTTCGAAGGAAGAAAGTCGAAACGCGAAAACACATACCCAAATGCGTTTGGGTACAAGGTTTATTAGATATATGTGTGTGTGTACGTATGTATGTATATATATGTATACACATCAAGCTATGGGCACCCTTCTTTTCTTTATGGAGATATTGTGAACAGCTGCAGTTCGTCTTGACTCTTCCTGCATGAGCGCAATGTGCCTTTGAAGAGAGCAGATTGGCGTTTACTGATACGCCTTTACTACGACGAACAAATAAGCAAAGAGGATGTGGATCGGAGTGTATGTTATAGAAACTTGAGCTCCGAGTCAAAACATTTAGCCTTTGTTTGGCGGAAATCTTGTGTGACATAAGTGAGTGTATAAAATATGCTATACGGCATAACTCTGCAGAGACTTGTTCGACTTAATTTAGTTTCGATCCCATATCTGACGCCCAGGCATCTCTCTCGATCCAGAGATTCAAGATCCTCCATCGTTCCTTCGCACCTTACCGTACCCGCGTGTGACACTATCAGAGCTACGATCGACGTCCTACCAGGAAGGTAGCTGCCAGACGGTCGGACGGGCGCGAAGCCAACGAACCAGCGTTATAATATTGATCTATATTCACGAGACTAGGTGTGATCCATCACCTTCTCTTTTGGTCTTCGTTCCCTTGGGACCGTAGAGGTCGTATAAAAGTCTTGGCCGTTATATACAGACGCGGTTGAACTTCTGTGAGGTTTTATTGTTTCTAAGATACAAGATTGCCCACGTGTCCTGTAGACACAAGTCGATACAATTCTTACATTTCGTTCGCATTCTCCGGTGTCTTGGATATAAAACACGTCCAACTCCATGCCTCTTTGTCCGCCGCCGAGTATTGGTGTACAAACTTTATGGCGAAATAAAAATAGCATTGCATAACTGCGATTCGGATAACTTATGTTACGATCTATATCGACTGACTTATAGACACGTACGAGACCACTTCTTAGATTGTTAACTACATGGTGAAATGCAAGATTGCTATTCGCGTACATATATATCAAACCATTGGAATCCCGGTTAACAAGCGATTATAAAATCACGGATCGCTGGCTTAAATGATATGAAAAACTAGGAAGAAAAGGTTTCTCTCTAAAAAAAAAAAAAATTCATCGCTATGGTATGAAATAGGTCAGAAAGTTGCGGCAAGTAATACTTAGCAAAGCTTGCAGTCTAGATCCTTTTACATCCGAGGTATTCCATTGTTTCAGATTATTTTTTTTTCTTTCTTCCTTCCTTTTTCCACTCCTTTCGTCCTTTCCTTGATGTACGTTTTTCTTGAACGTTTTTTCTCCTCTACTTCATTTCTGGTACTCCGGGTCTCGCGCTCAAGTACTATTCGACGGTTGAATTCTATGCTCTCTATCTATGAAGAAACTAGTACGAGTTTGGAAGTAAATAAATGAGGAAACAAATAATAAAGCTTCATTCCAACGGGGATTTGGATACAATATATCAGAGTTGACTACAGCATGAAGAATTTGCGATGCTTTACGTTATAGGCAGAGACGTCCGCGAGGCAGATTCACAGCATTAACATATAGCCGAGCTTAACAAGGGTGACTATAAATTCGCGAAGCAGAACTTGTGGGTGGATTCCGTGTATCTGTCCAGTCTCGTTTCATTCGTCTCGGCGTTAGAAGAGACTCGAGTGAAGAACGGAGAGCGAAGAGAGTGGCCGAAAAAGGTTGATGCCTTATTTGGGCGATTCTGTTGGTCATAACGAGACGAGTGGTTTAGGAATGGGATCACGTAGAGCGTAACCGCACGTTCGAATTAATCTTACATCGGATTATGCCGAGAGAGATTTCGAAGATAGCTATAAAAGTGGTCTGCGACTTTCATTTATCTGGACGACAATAAATCTTCTCCTTTTCGGAAACGCACCATCTTCTCTGATCCAACCGTAGGTATACCTCACTAACTCCCTGCGCCACGTAACAGAACCAAGCCGCATTTCTTTCTCGTGATAAAATTCTTCGGTCGTTACGGGTAATCCTAGAACGAAGCCGACAGAATGCCTCGAATGGCCCTATAAATATTATTCCGAATGAGAAAGAAACAACTAATCGTGCCAAAGAAGAGGAAGAAGAAGACAAAGAATAAGAAGAATGAGAACCAACACCGGTGCAGGCGTACAATATAAATATACCAAAGAATCAAAATGGGAAAAAAAAAGAATTTTCACACACCAGTGCATCCGTGCACATTGACTATGAATTCAGCTACCATCGGCTAACCATTGAAAGATAACTACACCAAGGTATATATACCTCCATAGCATAGATACTATTACTTGCAGCATACCGCTAGAGTCAGATTGGGACGCGATTGTGCAGTGCTGGTAGTAAATAGGATTCAACGCGAATGCGGTAACATCGTACCGTGAATGCAACGGCGGCGGTGTTTGAGCCCGTGCTTTCAATAGATATCACGTTGGTCGAATATAAATGGTTATCATTTTTAAGAGGCTTACTTCTGTACGTATAGTACATGCACCAAATTTCCGGTCAACTGAAAATAATAATGACTATAGAGTAGGAAAGGTGGAAGGTACCATGGATGATATTCAAATTGAAGGTGTCCTTTTTTTAGGTGTGAAGTGTGTAAGGTCACGTTCATTTATCGTATTTTTTTTTTTTAACAAAAACGTTAATTGTTTAGCAAACGCTTGACGTATGCGCAGTGATGCAAATACCCGGACGTGAAGCTAGACTGGAATGATATTGTACATCACGGTTCGCTCAAGGACTATGCCCAGCCACAATTTTCGTTATTATTCAACGGTAACGCGATGTTTGATGAAATGAATAATTGCATTCGCCGACACCGAGAGGTTTTTCAAGTTGCATCAAATCTATTTCAACGGATTCGAAATACACTGTTGATGGAACGACGTGGAGCGACGTTTTCATTTATGCCAGGAGACGAAAGCTCTCATTCACACAATCTCTCTCTCTCTCTCCCTCTCTTTCTCTCTCTTTTTCTCGCTTGTATCTCTATTTCTGCCTATGCCTCTCTTTGTCCCTGCAGCCGCTTATTCGATCCTCGACATTGTGCCATAGAGTGCAAGCCGCTAAACAAGTGTAAAGCGGCACTTTGAGTGCACTATTTTCGCCATTCCATTCTGCCACGATTTATCTCCAAGTCAAGTCCAATGTAGAGAGGAAAGGAAAAGAGGGAAGGAGATACGTCCAAAACTATTTCAAAGCGCACGAATCGCCAAACGAAACAGAGAGACAAAAGTGTGACGTGAAACGTGAAGCGAATGCACAGAGAGGAAGAGAATGCGAGAGGCGAAAGAAGTAAGCGAGAATTTCATCAACGGTGAAAACCACCGCGCTATGGGTCAAGCAGGTTTATCATCTCCCCAATTTACTTCTGACTGGTAACAATTGTAATGAAAGTTAATAACACCCCTCTTATAACTCGAAAGTTGCCACGCGAAGCCCCCTGAATAATTCATGTTGGTCACTGTGAGAAATGAGAATGGATAGTTTAACTACCTGCGAGAGCATCGCTCGGTGGTTCTAGACAAGAGCTGAGGCTAGCTGTTGGAGAAAAGGATAGTAGTAGTAGGAAAGGCCTTCGTCCGGTCGGTCTGGATGCCCGCGGCTGGTCTGGTTCTAAGATTACAATCATAACGAAAAAGCCTTCTCACTACCATTGGCTCGTTGTTGTCGTCGTGTTGGTCGCCTGGCGGCATTCTCCAGCCGGAGACTCAGAGATGCATCCAGCATCCAACCGCGCGACTGCATATCAGGCACACAGAAGCGCCGGTGGTTACGCCATGCATTATGGAACGGAGCAGCGCGATGGACAGCGATATAAGTGGAAAAATTGCGAACATGCAATACTACGGACGCGTTCTTGACTATCTTTCACCTACCAAGTACCGTGCCTATGTATACACGACGTACCACCTTTTACAAGCTCTACATTCTACATTATACATGATGTTCATTTCCAACGCCCTTCAGCCGATCACCGCATCTTCGCGGTCACTTGGTCATCCGAGAAGATTGCTTTTCTATATTACATTCTAACTTTACGATATCTTTTCCATTCCATAAGCCATCCTACGCTAAATCACACTACCGGAGTAACTGTCTAACCGTCAGACGTCAACGGGAATCGAGCTCACAAGGTGTGACTTGTGAGTTAAAAACGTTACTTCGATCTCATACCTTTACTCGTTATGGAATTTCTACACTGTTCTCACTTCGGGAATTCTTCTGCCCTTATGGAAACTAGTATTCATATTCATCTCTGTTCTAGGGGTGGGCTGACCGGAGCGGCGCGCGACCCAAAGGCACGCGGTGCCGTATAAAATAACAATAACAGATAATGACAGGGCACCGGCCGCAGTTGCCAGGATTCGTTACCGTTCGATGCACCGATTGAAACTGGACACCCGATGCTTATCGGACCCCAACGACTATGATTACTGACATTCTCTTGGCGGATTGGTACCTGTAGACTCCATTATTACCATATATTTGACCTGGACACCTTGACAGTAGCCCGGGAATAAGTGCGCGCTGTTTTGGAATTTGTTAATCGCAAACCGACGAGATGTTCCTCTTCGTCGGATTAGTCACATATGCACGCGCCTATGGGAGTACATAGATCGAAGTGTACGTGAAAGTTCGATCGTGTCAGTAAGGGTATTGGGAAGAATAAAAAAGAATATAATACAATATAACCCTTTGTGTCCGTTCGGAGGCTTTCAACCTTTTAACTTGAAAGGATTATAGTTATTGGGTTCCGTCGCTGGAAATGCTCGTCTCTAACGGCTGATGACGGTGAACCGCTCCGAGTCGACGGAGAAGCACGGTCTCATTTTTCCAATGCGGTAGAAAAAAGAACGGAAAGAAAGTCTTACCTGGAGATGAACCTGTCCGTTGTTGTCGACCCATCCGATGACCATGTCAGCTCCGACGCGGCCCTCATCCTTAGTAAATCCCAGGCCAACATAGCCGAGAGTTTTCACCTGCACTTCGAAGGTGACATCCTTTTCCCCCGGGGTCCAGAGGACCAGAAAGTTATTATCGAGAACTGCACTGTGCCTCCAGTCGACACATATGCAATTGCCAAATAAAGCAGCTGCGATCAAAACTACGAGAGTTTCCATAGCTTCAAAGTATTTCGCACCTCTCACTCGCGTCTAACTATGGCTCACAGCATCTGTAAAAAGAATGAAAGGACAACTGGGTTAGAATTCAAAGTATATCAAGTTGCGTTTCACAGTCTGCTGACTTTCCTATACAATCTCCATTACACATAAGGCTCCCTTTGAAATTTCTGCAGTTATTTCTATGCGGAAAGTATAACTTTGCATCCAGAGTGTAGCAAGTGCTACAATACTACTATGCCTAGTCGTGTTACCGCGCGCTCCCTACAATCCTTTAGCATATCTTCTGCTGCCTTTTGCAATCTGCATACAATATTCAAGACTGAGACTCAAATTTCTTTGCCTTTTCTACCTTAGCAAAGGCGTTAGCCATAACGGGGACGAGTTTTCTCGAGGGTGGTTTAACGGGAACGTTTGCGTGACGGAATCACCTGCCGTTACTTATCGCGAAACTTTCTGGGCAAACAGAAGCAATAATAAAGCAGAAAATTTGCGGCTTTTGGACATACGGAATCCCTGCAACAACCTGCAATATATTCCTTAAGCCGGTTTCCGCAATGTATATTCAAGCGATAAAGGCCGCATCAACGTCCCCCTACGATCCTATTAGGCGAGTTTTACATCCTAGTAGACCAGGTGAGAATATTGCCTTTTAATATTTGAGCAGGCGAACGACGGAGAGGCACTTGAAAGGCAACCCAGCGCGTTATATCCTCACACGAAGTTCCACATCAGAACCAAATCCAAACGATTCGGGAGATACATTGAGCTTCCTGCAGCGCAAGGCACTTTCACCGAGATATGGTCACAAAGCTGCTAGAAACTTGCGTGTTTCAAGCAATTTTGGACTCGATATCGCGCGGGGCGTCGCCGCCGGTTGCTGACTAAGTTTGACCAAGTTTTCCACGAGTATCATATGCCGTAATTACAAGAGGTTGTAGTTTCGTTCATAAAGTTCAGCCGAAAGCAGCGTCTTGCCCAAACTTATAGCCAACATTCGACATAGTTGCAAACCTGACAGCAATTTATTTGACAGAAATTTATTCAGCCCCAGAAAGGCAGGTAGGTAGAAGAGGTAGAAGTACGTCCCTGATAACATGACTCAACCCTCCCACAGTTGGAACGATCTAAAAGTGACCATAACTAACCGGGACACACTTTTCCTATTTCCGCGTTCATACGAATAGATAAATGCTGCGTACGGTGGGTAAATTCAATTTTAATCGCCTCCAATCCGGACCTCTGTCCGTATAGACCGAAGCTTGATTTTTCACTAGCGTTTTCCAATATTGGAAAAGCCGGAATTTGTTTTCGACAACAATTTAACCAGATTTATTTAATTTATAGCTCGTTCGAATGCAATGAGGCGACAGGCGTGGAGAGACAGAGAGAGAGGAAGGGAGGAAAGGGAATGAAAGCGCAGCGAATGCAAACGGTCAAGCGATGCCCACTATTGGACATTCCAGCCTGATGCTGCGAATACTGGACGCAATTTGGAGGCAATCGACTGAACGACACGCCGCAAATCAAAGCTACCCCAGGTGATACCTTCTCCGCACGATTCTCCTGCCTTCATCCCCCGCGGCCAGTTCACTCGCTTAATTTGAGCCGACACTTTACGGGAAACGGGATAACCGAACGATTTAAGTACTTTACTCGACTTTCCACCCTTTGCGACAGTTCCGCTTCTGCCGCAATGCGAATAGTGAACAAAAGAATTCGTTTTGCTTTGTGAGAACGGTGTAGCAGGTTACACATCTGCTCATGGAGGAAATCAACATCGGATGATACTGGGACGAGGGCGGAAGTTTGACGAGTGAGAGGATGCTGTGGGTCACTCGAGTTAGAAAGGCTTCAAAAGCGGCCAGGCGTTGCGTCAATTACTGCTGACGGTAGGACGACGTTTCCCGAACAAACCGCGCGTTAACGAACTAATTAGCACTGCGCGCTAGGACGCTATTCAAGTCTCTGGCTGCTCAGCTCCCGGGCGAAGATTCCGCACGTCAATAATAGCGCAATAGACTCGCTCGTTGAACTTTGGATCGTTTTGTATCCAAGTGCAATTGATTTGAACTTGCACCGTGAAAGACAAAGGTATGCCAAGGGATAAAACTAAATGATAGGTATACTTAGTTCGAAAAAGTTTGAAATTCTTTGGTAAACGAACCGCTGTCGATAATTACCATCGTCATTTTTATACCTTTAATCACGTGGAATCATCCTCACGACAAAACCGAACTCGTCAATCCTGTCTATAGAAAAGTTGTTCTTTCACCTTGTGATCCGGCATCACTGACCATAGCTATCGCTGGTGAATCACTAGACTGCCTATTTCTCTCTGTGGGTTTGAATATACGTGCTGTATAATAACTCCAAGAACCATGAACAGCTTCTATCATAGATGAATGAAGAATGAAAGATTTTTAGATAAAAATAAGATCGATGATGTACCCGCGTCTTTGGAAAGCGAAAGAGAGGAACATATAATGAAAGTAATAACAGCAATTTGAATCGCGCATGTTTACATATGGGCTTTTTCAAAAACTAAGTAGACGTCTGTTAAAATTATATCTGTAAATAAATGTGGTGGCTTTTTAAGGAGCAAAAAGGAAACGAAAGAGCGACGTTGTGGAGTAAAAAAAAGTCAAGAAAGTAAGACGATGGAATCTGTCGTCAGCGTTGCGCGACGCGACGTAGAGGCGAAGAATGGCGTCTAAAATAATGGATCGATCCGGTTGAAATTGGTTTGCGCTCTTTTTGGCGAAAACGGTAGCGCGCGCTTGATACTTGTCATTGAACAACCCGCTGTTACTCATGTCCGAAATTCAAGAGGTCCAAACCTCCCTTTTGTCTGAACGATCGACGAGTCCCCTACGGCACTGACCAATCATCGGAAAGCTCTCTACGCCGGGCAATCCTATACATTACCCTTTAAGCTCAACTTGGTTGTCCGTGTATCCGCAAAACGACTCGCACGCAGCTCTGATATTTACTTGCCCGAAGCAGTGAGTCTGATGAAGGTGATTTGATTTGCGGTGGTTTCGAGGCTCGTCAGTTCCGGCTGAGAAAGTATCACTGACTGGATGGCGAGTTGTTTGGAAATGTAAATTGGGTCTTCGTTGACGGAAAATAATTTCCATCTGACGTGAATCGAATTTTGTGTATAGGTATACCTGCTGTCCCGTTTTTTGTTGGAAACGAAGAGAGAGAGAGAGAGAGAGAGAGAGAGAGAGAGAGAGAGAGAGAGAGAGAGAGAGAGAGAGAGAGAGAGAGAGAGAGAGAGAGAGAGAGAGAGAGAGAGGAAAAAAAGGTACGAAAACAAGAAGCGGGAAGGGAAAGAGAAAAAAAAACAGATTGGATCCGGAGATTATTAGCGATAAAATCTAACTGCTCCGCGACTAGGGCGGAATGAATTTCACCCCAGCTCTACGACCAAGAAATAATAATTATTCAACCCGAGCGCGAATGCTCATGTACTAAATCGAGAAAGGAATGAAAGGGGTACCGGGGACTTGCTACGAAAAATATTCAATTTGCGCCCCGTGGCGAACACGCGACATTCGGCTGTGTCGTTATTATTTCCCCCCCAGCTAGCTTGCGCTCAAAGAATTTCTTTCTCGCTCAACCGTTTCGTTTCTCCACGGTTTTCCTGGTGTCTCTGAGAATTATAAGTAAATATAGGCAGGTCGGTATATGTATAATCACGATGTATGTACCTGCGTCATACAAATATTCTTGTGCACCTATTTATATATATGCATACATATATTCTGTACGATATTGTACACACATCACATACCTACCTATATAATGTTTATACAAATACAGAGAAATACACATTCGAAACATTTCGTGTTCTACGGGCGACCTACTTGCGCTTCGTAATGAGAGAACAGTTGCGAGTCATTTCGGAGTGAATATAGTGCCTTCGACCTTTGACCTGTTTACTTGGGTCGCAATATCTTCAGGGAATCCTGGGCTCTGGTATAACGCCTAGTCTAGCTAACGTAAGATTTACATACTCTTGATAAATTCGCGGTAGGTATAATATTAGGATATATCTAATCCTATATACCTTATACCTATATGCGGATGCGGATGGTAGAAAGTTGGCTGAGAAATGAATATCAAATAAAAGTAAAACGCATATTATAGCAATGTACCTACCTACGCGTAGTTGAAATATTCGGAAATTTTTGGGAGAACGGAAGAGGATGACCCGATGTACTTTTTAAGAAGACTAGGTATGTCGGTAGATATATTTCCGGGGGAAAGAGTTGCGAGAAAGACAAACTTTAAAGTTCAAATGGAACGAACTTGCGGGAGTAAAGGAAGCCAAGAGAGATTGCCAAATTATGGAAACCACAAGTCATATCTTTATAATGCACATTTTTCATTCGCGTATTATATATGGTGAATCTAGTTTCCCGTAGCTCCGCGTCTTACTTCTTCGAAATTCTTTGCCGAGTCTCTATTTATCTCTTCCTAACTGATTTCTCGCTCGATTTTCAGAATCTACACGGATGTTTTGCGATAATTTCGCGCTCGATTAGTTAGTTCGGCGGACTTGTTGCGAACGCAAAACAAAATTGAGGAACAAACATTTACGGAAGAGAAGTCGGTCAGTGACCGGCGCGATACATCAACTCGGAAAAACTAAGTTTGTTTGAAATTACGTTAATAACACTATATGTACCGCGTGGATGCTGGGAAATGAGAGACTAATGAATCTCGAGTTCGCTAGAAGCATAGCAACGTGGTTTGAGACGGAATTGCCAGTGCGGAGTAGCCGCGGCTAGTACCTGGTATATAGGAATGTGTAATAAGTTATTTAGCCAGAGAGGCCATAGGCTAATGCAACACTGAGAAACCCGGCTCTATGCGATCTTCACAATCCGCAGGTACCTGGGATTTGTTCGTTTTCTCTGTTGAACCGAGGAAATTTTTTAGCAAAGTGCCTTCTCTTGGCAATGTACGAGTGATGCGCCAGCCAATTTTCTGAAAATTGTTATACTCTCAAAGAAGCTCGCGAGAAATCTCTCTTCAAATGAGCTTGTTAAATTTCTGAATTGTTATTCTGTCCAATTCTGCTTTTTGTTTGTTTCTTTTTTTTTTTTTAATTTTGTTCTCCTTTTTATCCCGGCTACAACTATCCTGGGAATTGTTATACCGGGGTGATCACGTATAACGAATCGCGCCGCGGAAATTGTCGAATATTTTAATTAACGACGGGCCGTTTCGCGCAGTACAATACATTCTCATTTACTTTTTTCTTTTGTCTTTTATTTATTTTTTATTTTTTCTCCTCGTTTTTATTTTCAGTAACCCTTAATTATTTTAAATTGTTTGACGCGCGATGGATAGGTACTCCAGCGAGACCATTCATAGGCTGCACAATGCACGTGAAAAAATTAATGTCGCGTATCGCAAATTATAATACACGTAGGTATAACGTTCGTTATATACCGTAGATTTTTCCCGGTCAGTACCTAACGTCAGAGAGAAAAATGAACAAACGAACTAAACGACCGAAATAATAAACAAAACGTACCGCACCGACATTTTCTCTATAATGAGGCACCGAGCTTACAAAGACGTGTAGCAGCAATTAGTAACACTACCGCAACGAATGGCAATCATCACGAAGCTCGATGGACCCGTTGAAGTTCTCATTTCGTTTTACTCGCTCGGTAAGATACGTCTGACATTTGGACCCAGGTTCGTGTTAATCCAACAACCGGAAGAGAAAATCCTCTAACTTGTTAGCCGGCGCGTTGATGACTGCGTGACACGGTTGTAAAACAACTTAATTAAGTAATCATTCTTTTATTTCTTAGAAAGTATAAAATATAGTTTCCAAACAATGTCGTATATCGATATCATTGTTTATATTATTAAAGTTATTTAATTTCCCTTTATAATCACATCCCCGATAAAATTATTGACGCGTTTTCAACCCATCGCTGCATGTTCTCTCGCGCTGCTCTAATAACCGGGAGAGAACGTCCTCCAATTTGTTTGCGCGCGAATGTTATGTTATGTTATGTTATGTTATGTTATGTTATGTTATGTTACGTTGTGTTACATTGTTGTTTTCGTTGTACAAGACATTAATTAAGCTAATGTAGCCTACGCGGTGCGACTGCGAGTTTCTCGTTCGTGTTTTGTACTCGGGGTAGAATACTCCACGTCAACATCCTCCACCACTGAATTCAGACGAGCCTAAAATGGATCACGCACTGAGGGAACCCGAGTGGTTTGAAAATAATCTAAATTTCCACACTCCAGCTAACCACGAACACCTCATTTGTACCAAAAGAAAAAAAATATGAAAAATGCATCCATTGCAGTGTACAGAGAGAAAGACCCTCTGAATTTATCGAATTCCCCGCGAGCTTTTCGCTCGGTGTATCGACACAGTAAATCATGCAGATAGTAGTAAAATCAACTAACGAAATCCGATAGATTTTCTGACACTGGCAGACGGGTTGTTTTGCTCCTGGTTTATCCCTTGTTAGGTGGAAAACTAGTCCACGGAACAAGTTTACTGCCTTGAGAATGTATCCTCTTCTAAACTTGGTGCCCTTAACTTCTGTTGCAGTTATTTATCGATCTGCGAGCTGCTCGGAAACGGGGTATAACAAGTAGGACTAAGTTCCGCGAGCTCGTGAGCCAATTTGAAAAATAACCGCAAATTTATGACCCTTAGGTACTCGGAGTTTAATGCTCACGTTTCCTTTGTATTCCTTTGGGTCAAGGCCAGTACTAGAGAAAAGCTAAAAGCCAGTCGGTTACCCGGCAGCATCATCGCGCGCTAGACTCGAGCGACCCGCGAGTGTTGGGGTTTTGTACAAAAAGACCATCTGCTAACAGTTCCATTGTTAAAAGCAACTGGTTGCCGCAATTAAACCCACCAAACCAAGCTTTAATTCTCGTAATAACGAGAGTCACGCGTCGTATGATGGTCCTGTAGCAGTGCGCGGCATGACCCTCTTCATGAAAGTCCATATATGCCGCAACTCTTCAACCGTGCGGATAACGGATATTTCTGTAAAATCAGAAGCGACCGTCTGAAAAATGGGCTCTGTCGACGGTAATAAGAAGGCGAAATAAATGACTGGTCAGATTTGTCCGAGAACCCCCGAACCCCTTCACGCCCATAGTTTCGCGTGGTTTAGTCCAATCGGGTCACACGCTAACAAGAAGACGGAGAACGGGAGTAGGAAGAGCTTCACGCTCTTTTTCGTAAGCGTCAGTTTAACCTGGGCCAAATTTCCACCCGCTATTTGTAGATTACGGCATTTGTAGGCCACCTCAATATACTTTCTTCCTTTTGCATCCCCCCAAGATCTGCAGTCCCACCGGGAGTTTACCACCAGGTTCATTAGGTATACGATAAAATTCTATTGATACGAGAAAAGACTCTTACAATAACAATTCCGCTTATTGACCTGCAGGTCAGCAGACGTTGTCGTTTCACGGAAAACTAGGCGTCGCAACAACCAGGAATCGATTGCGAACCCAGGAGTAGATTGGAGCCAATATCTCGTTAAGCCATGATCGTAAGTGGGTACGTCATCGCAAGGGTATGGCTAGATGGTTGATATTTACGGGAAGATAAAAGGAGGAAAAGTATTTTAATTTCTGCGAACAAGCACAACGGAGAGAATTTCATCGCCGTATAAATTGAGACGATAAGTAAATTCTAGGCCAAATGGAAGCTGGTGGTAGCGAAAACAGCAACGGTATTAGAAATGACAAACCGTTCTGATATACTAGTGTATACTATGTATAGTACAGAATGACGCAGTGGACTTGCCCTCCAAAGTTCACCAGATCCAGCCGCACGCGACGACGCCTCTGACTAATGGCGTTCCCCCCGCCGATATTTATACCTTTACTTCCTTATGCGTGCCACTCTTACCCCCAACTGACAACCCCGAAGGCCCAAACTAGGACAAAAGTACCAAATAACGCCGCTAAATCCCTAATCCACTTTCTCTCTATTCTACAAAGCTCAACCTTAGTATCGCGACTTCCGGGATGATCAATTTCATTTCACACACCCGAAGAACTTTGCTTCCGCGTCGGACTCATTCTGACAATACTGGGCAATTTTAAATAATTGTATTGGGATTGAAGAAGATTAACGTTTGTTACGTTTTGTGATGGCCGGATCCTTGGATGTATTTAAATATTTTTCTAAATTAATAGAAATTAAATCCAGGTGATTCTAATGATAGTAAGTCGGGTGTTTGAACGCCGATCGGTGAATTTTGGTACCTGGGAGGCCGCTTCTGATCCCTTTGTACACAGCGACCTGTGATATCCGTACACATCGCGTCCCCTAGAGCGGATATTCAAAGTGTTTCGAGTTTTCGTCTGTTTCAAGCGAGGATTATCCCGGATCGAGAGCTTGGCCTTTAATCTCGTGGTATTCGGCGAAACTCGTTAGAGGGACTGAGGCGAGAATAATTATTCAATGATGCTAAAATTTGAACTTTCACGGAGCAACGATTCACGGCCACCAGCTGAGGGTTGGAAAAAATAGGCAAACTCACACGTCCGGATGAATATCACAGTGAAATCAGTTTCAAATACGACGGAGTTGAATAGGTGGCCTATAACCGCGGGGATCAACACGTTGTAGTCGAATTCATTTAATAAAAAGTTCGATTAACATACAGAAGTGGGTATAAAATAAACCGTCGTGTCTTCAGGGTGGAGGTGGAGGTGGTGGAGGTGGAGGTGGTGGTGACACTGACAAAGAACAAGATTCCTACAAAAAGTACAAATTGGTCGTTTAGATGCGTCGTTCCAGAAGAAGAGGCAGGCGCAAGGTATAGGCGTGCCGTAAACTACAAGAAACTACGAGAAACTTAGGAATGAGCGAAGGACCGAAGAGGGAAAAGTACATAAAAGTTTGACTCAGACGCGTTGGACGTAAAATTAGATAATGCTAAGTAACGTCCAGCGTGAGTCGTACGTTTCCAACCGGTCCATCTGCTCTTTTATTGAATTTGAATTCGAATATCGAGAGAGAGAGGGAGAGAGGGAGAGGGAGAGAAGGCGGGAGGAGAGAGGGGAGAGAAAAGCGAGACGAAATCATGGAAAAGCTTTGCGATTGGTCAAACGCCCGTTAGCGCGTCTCAGTCATCGAGGATTCCTTGTTTCAAGTATGTTTATACCACTCGTTTAGATGATACTTTACGAATTACTCTTAAAGTAGTATAAAAGTACTTATCAACGGCAAGTAGTCACTCGAAAGGCGGGAAACCTGGCCGTTAATTTTTTTTTCAAACCAATAAAACATCCGATCCGAAAGCGTGTGGGTATCTTAGTGACGACAAGTATTGGATGTAGGCGCAAATGGGTTTCACACGATTCTACAAGGAGGTAATCCCGCGTCATGTAGGTATGTCTTGTAATGGGCTTTATTGGCTATAGGGAATGAACGCACGCTGGAGTCACTTTGTTCAACAAAACATTTCCCCAAAAGCGGTTAGATACCTCGTCGATAAATAAATACGTGACCGCGTGTACTAGCGCCTCAAACATGACCCAGGTCTCTCGATTCCCTCTCTCTTTCATTTTTCTTCTTCTCTCCTCAGTTCTCGCCTTAACAAACACGGAATGACTTTTTGTGCCGGTCCAGGTTCGGTACACAGACCATCTCGACACGTCGACAAATTATTGTCGCATTCACGTGCCAAAAATCAATATTTGTCGACGCGGTGTCGCGAGTATGCGGTCAGTACAGATATTCTGGCACGTGATTCTTCCTCTTCTGGTTCTTCTTCTTCTTCTTCTGCTTGCAACGTATCACGACATTTTTTGAAGAAAGGTAGTGCCCATTCCCTGACCAAGTCCTTTCAAGGAGTGAGAAATTCTCAGCTAGTGTAAACATCGGTTGGATAATATTTCAACGTAAAGATCCTCGCTTTCAATGCCATTCTTCTATTCTGGGTGGGCATCATACCATCGACGGTTAGCCATCCTCACTTCCCGACTAGCTGGAATCTAAGCTTTGGGAACTTAGAGCTGACGGTTCGCCCTCTTCAAGATAAATGTGGAGGGGAGTGATGTTTGCAGACGAAGTACCTATATCCCTTGATGAACGTCACCTCATTAGAGTCTTTAGCCAGGGGCGGTGTTCGTTTAGAACACGTGTATTCCCAAAGGAATACCCGAAATACCAGCAAAGATGGATACGAGGTTCCGCTGATTGCGCGTGGTAGAATATATCGCGAAGAAAATTCATTTAGGTCACTACGTTCTCTGTGAACATTTCATTCTCGTTGGGAAAAAGTATGAGGCAAAGTATTTTCCGCTATTTTATTTATTTCTTTTATCCGCAATTTTCCTGACGCTCTACTACAAGCCTGGGAAAATCGCACCACTGGTAATCGCAACGGACTATGGGGTAGGTGGACAGATACAACCGACCTGGCATCGCCGCGCTCCCCTTCGCTGACAATAATCCGTATAAAATATTATTTTAAAAGCGCAGCTCACTCGGGGATTCCCGCAGCCTGTAGGTGTATGCATTGTGCAAACAAGGACATCGGGCAGGGAGGGCAGGTGTGGAAACATCACTTTTGTTAATCCTTGTCTATAATTCCTGTAACGCTTTCCTGGGATCCTATGGTGGAAAGATAACACTCGGTTAGTACCGATGAAACGTTTTCGTTCACCGTTGTATGATAACCCGAATGCTGATATATAGGTGGCAGATTTACATTTCGTTTGTCGAATTCTGTTTCCCGAACCAGTTTCTGTTATACTTGATGAATATTTCCCAGATAGCAACGATCCCGGGCGCGGCTATGCTAATAAGCAATAAATATCGACGATAATACTTGAGCATATAACATAGCATATAACGGGCGAGAAAATAGCCGAGGGGGTTACCTCACGAACTTGACAATGATATAGAAGGTACAAGAAGGATTGCTGTTGAAAGGGAATGTTCAAACCCGGTTCGAAGTTTGTTGTTCCTGACACGCCTCGATCTTTATACTGAGCCAAGCAAACAACCCTTTACGGTTCGAAGGCACTTAAACCGAGGTACGTTGAAGAGAGATGAAGTGAGTAAGGAAGCTGGGCTTCCAATGGCCGAGTACGAACCGAAGACTGATCCTCAGCAGAAGGAAGCCGCATTTACGGTGTGAGTTCAGAATGAATGGATGAACGGCTAAGGAGACGTTGGGATCGTTTTAAATACGATTCAATAGAAATATTTATATTTTTCCTTCTACGAGGGTGTTCGAATTGTAGAGGGTGTAAGGGCGGGGGTTCAGGGTTGGGGAGAAGAAATTGAGGAAGGGAAAAAGGGCTCTGGTGGGTCACATTGGCTAGTGCATTATTATTTATTCATGCGGTTGACGAGGGAACAATGGATGGCATTTGTTGTAATTCCGTGTATTTACGTGGCCTTTTACGGTCTTGTGCGCACTGAAAATCGTTACTCTTTTGACCCCGCCCGTTTATTTACTCCTCGCCAAACGCGTACCGTTTTCCAAATTTTAAGCAAAAAAAAAAAATCATCCATTATAGTGTTCAACTACCAAAACGAATAGATGCACCATGGGGGATGCGAGGGCATCTGGCGCTGGCTTACAGTCGGTAAAAATCTCTCAGTAGATGCGTTTACTGACGAAAATGAAATACGAAACGGTAAATTAACGATTTAAACGTGGCCCTTCTCCGCGCGGAAGGGGAAAGGTCTCGGGCGAAGGCTTAGATCTTTTATGCATAACTCGGTCCATATTAAATAAGGCCTACGCATTTCAGAGAGACGGAACGGCCGACGCAAAGTTCTCCCAAAAGGTATAAGACGAGAAGCTGCAGAAACAAAAAAATGGCGGTAAGCACGGTTCATACATAATTAAATTTGCCGCTGGTTAAAATTCTTCCTCGGCAATCCGAGAGGCAGAGCGCGAGTAGGTAGGTGCCGGATAGGTAAAAGGTTGGCAGACCTCGCAGACCCGGAGTATAAGGCACGTTAATATTCTGGAAGGGAAATACCTTCAGTCACGGTCGCCACTGGGGGATGATTTTAGGGGCGAGTACGGCCTGCGCGACATTGTTTTCATACAAACTACCCTACGGGTGGTTATATGGGTGAGGCTACCCCTGCCGGTGCTGAAAACGCGACGGCAGCCCGCACGACGCAACTGTTTTTCCTATCGCAAATTTCAATCTTCAACGCGTTACATGCGAACAAATCTATCATTACTCATTCCATATGACAACTTGAGTTGACAGGTTGTAAATCTGCGGGTATTAGACCGATGAGGTAACCCAAAAACGGCCTCTTTCCGTTGTAATAAGGATTTTTTACTCCAATCACTTATAATAACACTGACACGTGCCAGAGTTTCGATTGCACCCTGTAACGTGGCGAACTTATTATCTTCACCATTTTCACATGTGACATTTCGCAGATGAACTGAGATTAAGGGTGGTGTAATAATGAAGTAGTGAACTGTGAGCGAAGAGAAATCGCGAGTGGTCGTAAACGCCTAGTACAGTATATAAAAGTTGCCAGTCTTATCCGGACATCTTAATAAAATTCAGGAGCATGAAGCACAAGGCCGAGGCTGAAACTTTTTCCCGATGGCAGACGCACGATAAAAAACAAATTACCCGGGCGTGAGAGCTACTCGCTGGCTCTCCGCGACGTCTGGCTTAAAAATACACCTCAGACTAAGGGTATTTTTATTGCGGGTGTAAATTAAACCGCGAATCTAGCGCGCCGCGCTTCGAATCTGCTCGACTTAAGGTAAGGATGAACTAATGAAGCATGGACGTCGGTATAAGGCGAAAAGATATTTTGGAACTAAAATGAATCCGTCTTGGTAAGGCAGCACGTGCGGAGACTATGAGAGAATAAAAAGTGGAATAAATATATGGAGGAAAGAAAAAGAATTCTTGGGATCAAATGAAGTTTCCCACCCCAAGAACGGTAACCATAGTATTTTTCCCTTTTGGCGGCCATACTTGATTAAAATCTGAGCGACGAGCAGTTCCAGCGAAATAATATTTGAAATGGGACTTTACCTAGGCGCGAGTAAAGGTAGGGCAAAGTTTGCTCGTAATTTCCAAAGAGCCCGGACGACCTCGCACCTAGAAGACGCGCGCGGTCGCAGAAGTTTGCCAGGCGATCACTGCCGCTCGATTGGGTCGCCCGAATCCCTCGTTGCTCGCTCGTCGGCGCCCGTAAGTTTTCCTGGACTTGGATTTATATAGAAAAGGTTACGAGCCTGCACGTATACGTAAGATCGTCCGGGGCGAAATTTAATACTTTAAGATTCATTTTCACGCCTCAATTTTATATTTAACGTCACAACGAATCCGTCCAATACTCGGCTTTCTCCTTCTCCGCCTATTCCCTTCTTTCTCTCTTTTTCTCCTCCTCTCTTTCTTCTTCCCAGCTTATTCAGGTTCGCGGATCGCTGGATCGGGCATTCTGGGAAGTGTCAGCGGATTAAGTCGATCCACACTTGACACGCTCACATCTAGATTCTCAGAAAATATATAACAAACGCTGAACCGACGACACAGACACGTCTGTCTTTCCGTTTTTACATCGGAACATCACATACAGCCCTCGTCTCTTTCCTCTTCACCGTTCCTCAGGAATAATACAAAAAATGATCACTCCTTTTCTGACCACGTTCACGCGAGCAAAATTCATCCAAATTTCTACACAACATCTTATATCGTCTATATGCCTACAGTCTAATCTAAAATGATCAATGTACGATCAGTGTAACCCAGAGCGCTGCAGTTGAGAGCTTTGGTAATTAACCTCTTGACTAATTAGTCGGGAATTTCCGGGCAAAAAGGAAAACCCGAGGCCCAGAACCCAAGAGCGTTATACCAAACTTTGAGGGACCTATGTGCCGGTTGTATCGTCTCTGTGCATCGTGGAGCTAGAATTCGTGGAGCTCGTATGCATTATGTAACTACGATGTTGATTCGAGTTGCAAGCTGGTGTCGGCAGGATATCACGTTACACAGTTACACATAAGCCGGTACCGACACAATACCGAAGCTGTCCATGAGACACCTTGCCCCCTACTCTTCGTCTCGCTTTATCTCCATCTCTGTCATATTTCCTTTCTGCAAATCCTGAGGGAATTTGTCGTTGACACGTGAGCGGACGTTGCGTTCCATGGGCCGGACGACGACATGTATGGTTTCGCGATTAAGATAAGTGGAATATCTACGGAAGGGTGAAAGAGAGAATTACATTATTTGAAGTTCGCGCATCCGCGAGGTCAGATCTGACCTCGAATTGATTGCTGAAAGGGCGTTTGGAGCGCGGCTGGGCGCTTTGAAATCTTCGATGGAATGTGGACACAAGGAACTCATGAGGATGAGGTTCGGGTTTCAGTTAACAAAAAACAACTATATACGCGAGGGGTGACTAGCGGGAAATTCAGAGACGCCAAAGTCTCCAGCGATATTTCAACCACCCATATAATCCCATATCATGGCCAGGAGCTTAGCCCCGACACCTTGGTCATCGGGCTAATCCTCCTCCGTCTGAGTGAAGAAAATGCCAAAAATGAAAAAGGGGATAAAAAATACAGAAGGCTCAAAGTCCGGCACTTATACATATATATATAGGCTAGGAAAATCCTGCGACGAATCCCTGGGTCCTTGCGTCGCTTCTCGACCGAGTCTCGTCTTTCTTGTTTACGGGGAAACTCTCTTCGGTATCTGGTTACTGTGTATTTAGGATGGCCAGGAAATGCCTCTGCCGACCAACTAATCGTACGCTTGCTCTGCGAATAGAAGCGATATTTACCAACGGTGCCACCGTCGCTAACCTGAAGGTAGGTATAGTAGCGGTTCGCAATAGTTTGCAAAGATGTGCTGAGTTATTAGGTCGTTTGTCAGCAGAGACCGTCGTCGTGCCCCAACAGTATGGAGCAGGTGCAGCTAGGAGGAAGTTATATCTACACGGGTGGAAACAGACGGAGCAAAAACTGATCGGTGCTACCAGAACTCTCCCAGTGGTTTCAGGCGTTACGAAACCGTAGTAGGTAGGCACTTGGCCGTAAGTATTGCAAAAAGAAATTGCGCTTTCTTGGAATGTATATAAAGAGCAAGATCTTTCACAGAGCAACATTTTCCCCGCTGTTTTCTATTACAAAGTTCTGTTTTAGCACCACTTTTAAAATGGCAATGCCTTAAGTCACGGCGGCTGAAAGCATTACAGTTTACTCCGGGCGGAAAACAGCGCAAAAATTTAAATGAGATTCTAATTAAAACCTGGAAAGCTGGGAGCGCAACCAGAGTCGATGGCAATGAAAGATATAAAAAAAAAAAGGGAAAAAAGAAGAAAACAAAAAAACAAAAACAAAAAACACGGAAAAATCTCGGGCAAGTTCTCTCTCCGTCTAGTTCTCTATCGTCGAAGGGAGAGAGAAGCTTCGGACTGAGCGGGACTCGCGGAGGAAAGACTGTACAGAAATACAAAGGACAGAAGAATGAGGATTACATCAACGACTGGTCGTTTAAACAATTGCCGGAAAAGGTGGGTAGCTCGAATAGTAAAGCAAAGTCGATTTCGTTTCGGTTCTGCAACTGCCGGCGGACACCCAGGTTGAGAATCGCTCCTGAAACCCGTTGAGGTGGATACGAACAGCGCGCAGCCCTGGTATTAAAATAATTAAGCAAATGCTTTAATTTCAAGCCTCTATTACATCGTATTTACGGCTCCCAGGGATTTTTCCCGACACAGTTGGGAAGCCGCGTTATTTTACGTCCCGCACCTAAAAAAACTCATAGTCGTCCAATCCAGCGATGAATACTATATTCTCAAACAAACGAGTTTTCGAAGTTTCTATCCTCTCCAGTGTTTTTTGTTTTTTTTGTTTTTTATTTTATTTTTGTTTCAATTTCGATGTAACACAGCGCTATAGAAAAGGCAATTTTTCAGTAACGAGATTTCACCCCTGAATTGTCAGAAAAAAAAAAAAAAAAACTGTCAAAAGGAAGAATAAAAATTCATTAAACCCGTCGGTGGATCTGGTGCGAGAGAGTTAGGTCCAATTTGGTACCCTCGACAGATAAACGGACGAGGGGGATACCCGAGTGAAAAAAATGACCCGTCAAACGACCATTAATGGACTATGCGTGTAATAATACATCGCGCTGTCTTTCCCTCTACGTTTTTTTTTTTTTCTTTATCCTCTTTATCCTTTTTTTTCCTCAGATACGACAACGCCTTGTGCAACATTTATCTCCCGGTCAACCAGTTCCTTGCGGAATGCACCAAAGCAGAAAATCTTCCGTATATTTGGTGGCCAAAGTGCGAGCCTAGAATCTATATACCAATATATATAGAGGTATGTATATGTGAACCAGAATCAAGAATGAAGATCTTTGAATAGTTATGAAGCAAAAAAGAAGTTCAGGGGAATCAATATAATATCGCATACGTGTATATCGCTGGAAAGTTTCCAACGGTTACTCCGATGAAAAGGCGATACCTCCTGACCCAGATTTAGGGGATACTCGTTAACGTTTACTCGCGTACACCAGCACCAGGGTACGAGAGGGCCCGACTCAGACCTGGAGGGCGAGAAGGTCTCCAACAGTAGCAACCCCAACCGGTAGAACGTGATCTGGATGTGTGATACCAATTTCTCGCCAGGAATACTCACGTACGATATGGTATAGATGCACTATCAGATCAAGGTAATAAGTTATACGAACAAAAGAAAAAAAAAAAGGGAAGGATGGAACCTCTTGATTATCGCAGCAATTATGCATATTCCTTGTCTTATACATGACTTGTACCCATTAACATCGGAAACCACTGAAGCTACTGAATGAGTAACGGTGAATTTCTTCCACGAAACTGTATCCCAAAATGAAAAGTTCTTCTTAATTATTCTGCCAATGAAATCTAGTTCAAGTAGATTGAATTCGTAGGTACAAAAGCTTTGACTCACTCCTTGCAGCTTCCAACGATTCGGGTGAAAGGTGTAAACTGGAAACTCACCTGAAACAGAAATTAAGAAAGATTGTGATTAGCATTGGGAGTCGACGGGTCACGTGGACAACTGCCTATTACGAAAATTAAGCATAAAGTAGGAACAAGAAAGACGTGGTTGGTTAGGTCAAGTTTCTCCATAGTAAATAGAATGCCGTGGCTCGTAAGAGACTTGGGCGTATTGGTCCATTACGGAAACGACGGACGGTAGATGGATGCTGAAGGCCCTTCGAAAGACTAGCATCTGGCTGCCATGATGAGTATACCTCTTGGCACCAAACACTCTCATACGATTCTCACATCAACCTCACTGTGAAAACATAAGTCTTCTAATCACTCCCGAGAGCTGAGTTATGGTTGTACTTATTTTTACCTCCTCTGGCCCGAACTCCGTTCGCCGTCATTTTTTACCAAGCGAAAGTAAGTTTCCCGTGTAACAGATGCGTTCAGACGAAAAAGTTGAAACTTTTCTCTGTACCTACCTACCTCTACCTACTACAGTCGACCAAACGTTACACAGTGGATTAAGCACGTTTCCCAGTTTTACATTACGTGTCAGTTTACATTAAGGGCTCCATACGCTCCGGGTAATGCAGCTGCTGTTCGAGACACGAGTAGATATATTCTCATAAATGGTGAGAAAATTGACGGTTCCATAAAGTAAACGTGGCGTATAAACTTGTATACTTAAGTTCGCAAATATTTCGCGTGGGTAGAGGAAGTAAGAGTGTTCCCTCCGGTTGAAGTTATTCAAATTTTCGTATTCCTAACATATTATTATCACACACATTGGTCTCCGCCCCTAGGAAATATACGTGTTTTATATTTCACGGGTTTTCACGAGTCCTGGACCCAACGCTACGGTGTTTCTCCGCCAAATCCCACCCAGCGAGTTAAATTGATGGTCTGAACTCTCGTGAACCTCTCTTGGACCTTCATAGTACATCAAACCCAAGAACGGTGTTTCGTCACTTAACGCCTCCGCACTTAAGCGCCTGTTCTACAGCCGCTAAGTTTCCGAATGTTTAAATGTTTACGCTTTCCCCAAGGGAAGGGTAGTGTACTACTACTAGGCACTACCATGCCAGATGGCCAAGCTAGCGGAAAGCCAGAGTCCCTCGAAAATAATCTAAAATATAATCTCTATTAAACGTAGCTTTTTCTTATTCTTATCGATTTATCGAGGTGTTGAAATTTTCGAGCCTCGTTGTGAGATTCCAATACGTTTTTATTCGCGAGAAAAAGTTTGCGAGAACTAATAACATAAAACTCGATTGCCAAGTTGATAGCCACAGGTGCGGTCCGATTCCGAAATAGTAATTTCGTAAGCGATCAATAGCCAGAACCATCGAGCGAGCCGATATTGCCTGGAAAAAAATGATTCCGATTGACCTCGCGTCCCCGAGGGTGTCCACGAATTCCACACATTCCACGAATCAGGATACGGATGGATAACAGTGCTCGCAATACATATGAAGACTATTGTGAGAAGAAGCTAGGGAATATCGTGATAGGAGTCACTGGTGAACCTTTCACAGCGGCACTCGAACGACCGAGGAAGTCCTTCATCGATCTGCAAGCAGTAAGACGGTCACCGGGCCATTCGCAGACACATCTGCGTCTTCGTAATACCGTTATCACTTTACGAGGACCATAAAATCGCGGAGTGATGATACGCGATCAAAGTATCGGTCAAAGGTAGGTAATTGTAATTCTATGAAATTTCGGGCTGGCGTGAAGGGGCCCAAACATGGAAGATGATGATCTGAACTGATAAACTGGATTCGGTAAGCTACACGTATAGTACATACATGGTGTCACGAGAGAGAATAAAAAAGGTGGCCAAGTATGGATGGATATAATACCCTGCACGTTCGTACGTGGCATGTGTAGATGTATACAAGTACAAGCATCGTAAGTCGCCAAGCGGTTGTAGGATCGCGGCAACATCAACATAATATTTTACGGCTGTACGTGACGGTATATGGGAGACGACTAAGATGGCCTCTGAGAAAACGTGAGCTCCGAGCGTTGTAACGGTACCGAAGTGACCTGGGCGACCTGGAGGACCAGGGTGACCCAACCTGCGCTTCAACTACACCCTGCAGCTTCTGTTAGATACATATTGCCGCAGAAAAAACAATTTATTCGCGAATTTAGAACTGGGAACTAATTGGGCGTGAAATAAGCAGAGTCACACCTTCTCGTCAACTTCACAGACGTCCAATAGTCGGCTAGAGGAATAGTTGGATGAAACAGCATCCCAAGATAGAGACTGAATCTCTGAGATCTTGGATGTGGCGCGGGCGCGCTATGCCAACGGGACTCCGACCCGCGGTTGTCGTTTCTGATCTCTGACACCCGGATGACCCTCAAGGAACTTTATAAAAGGCCGCGTGCCTAGGATGGATGAAAAACGCTCAGCGGTTCTCTAGCTCGTTAGGTTTCGAGGCTAGTTGACATCCATGAGAATGGTATAGAAAATCTGAGTTAGTTTCGCGTAACGACGACCAAAGTGACTACCATTCAAACGGTAGATATCAAACCGAATACGGCGTACCGTATTTCCGCCTGGTCGCAGCTTCTCGTCTTCCAATCACGGATTTACTTCACCTCAGTGAACACCAATCAGCAATATTATTTGTCGACTTTTTCTTCGTCTTCTTCGGTCTGGGCAGAGTCAAAGAGCAAAAGTTTAGCCCGGAGAAAATATCGGATATATCTTCCTTCTCCTCTATACAACAGCTTTCGACCGAAGCGATAAACTCCTCTCGAACTGCATTCGGTCACATAAAGTGTCCAGCTACTCCGTCTGGTTAAACTGTCCAATGATATACACCCACTTCCTTTCACAGGTGCTGACTTCACTCCTTATACTTGACACGGTCGGAGATTATCACAAATATTTATCAGCCTTGATGATGTATGTACTGACGTTTATTATTACAAGCAGACACCCAACCCGCCACCGTACGACCAATAAATTGAACCCAACATCGAGCGTGAGATGAAACAATATATGACAAGATAAAAGAAAAAAAAAAGAAAAAGAATATGGGAAGGAAATAAGAATGAGGAGAAACCGGAAGTATACACCGACCAGTTCTGATAGCGGTATTATATCTCTGAAAGACAAGATGTCATTAAAAGTTATATTGCGAAGACGAGAGGACGCATCGTTGTTGATGCGTTGTTTGTCGCTGGCACCTCTATGCGAGATCACATTTCCGGTAATACCAGTCCAGTCTTCTTTCCGAGATAATAACAGCTTCTTTTACAAGATTCGTTGATGGCTGTTCGGGCGGCTCGATTGAGAAACACTTTTGCCGTTTTTCTGCGAGAGTCGCGTAGATGAGAAATCGAAGGTAGGGGAACAGGTCTAGACTCTTGACGATCGCGTGAGCGTAGATTTTCTGGCTGCTCACTGCAGCTACCAACAACACGAGAGGTTAAGAAATACACACCGAGTTATCTAAAGTTGGCTGAAGGATGCACCTTGTCGATCTATGTATATCTCTCTCTCTCTCTCAATATATATACCTGATATCGAGGTTTACTTTAGCCATTAATTTTTTGGTGAAACCGGCTACGCCTATATCATAATATACTGAGATTGGTAGAGTGTTTAAAGTCTAGACGATTACGTGTCGGGACTCGCAAGCACGAATAAGAGGGTGGAAAAGTGATACATTTTATAAAGTTTGATCGATGAACAGTGAACTGTACAGCATCCGAGGTGGTTGAAAAGGTTGAATTATGAGGACATCGTAAATCCCGTGAGTGAAAGAGCCGCGATGTATATCCTCGGATAACGGTAATGTGTATAGGAGTGTATTTTTAATGCGTTCAAAAATCCTTTAAGGAAGGGTAAAATTCTTTATCAACGGTCGTTCCGAGCCATCGAAGTATGAAAATATCGGCCATAATAATTCAATGATACTACATGAAACCAGTAATCCCATTACGCGAGTTATTCCAGACTCTGGAGTTTTCAGCGGTTCTTACCGCGCCGGAAACATCCATCGCATCCCCGCGAACGTGTTTCACCAGTCACAGGGAGAAGGGTGCTCGGAGCTCATCTTCGAAAGGCACGTTCCAGGAACACGCCACGGCACCGCCGAGTTCGTGGATCTCTGAAAGTATCCAGTACGAAGATGCCTGATGGCTCGAGTAGGTAACTGGGAACTCCTGAACCGAGTTCTTCGCAGCAGCCAGCATGTAATTATGTGACGCCCTCTCGCCTTCCTAGTCCCTTGCTACAGCTCGTAAACTGTGTGCCGTGTCATTGCTTGTTATTGCTGTGAAGATTAAATTGTTGTGGACCGGTGAACTTTTACGTCCTCGAAAAAAATAAATAAATGAAGAAGAAAAATATAAAACAAAACCCGATCCCTCGACACTAAGAATCCAAGATTCGGGTACGAGGCTTTAATGAGAAACTAAAAAACGCCTTAACCGGTATTTTCATTGCCACCATTAACACCTAATGACAAGTCATCCAGATTTAACGCGCAACCTTGTTACGCGGTGTATTTAGTGCGACGAATTTGATCGACTAAGTAGTTGAGTACCTACTAATGAAAATTCCGTCCGATCCTTATAATCGTATTTGTGATCAGAGAAATGAGATTATTGAAATTGTTTCTATATACGAAGTGACAAAGGGCTTAGAGTGTTATTTTCAAAGGTATAAAACACTTCTGTTATTTCATTATATAAGCGAGGGTACGCCAGTCGGCGTTAATCCACCCCCGCACGCGTGGCACGAGGAAGAAAAAAAAAATGGATTAATTTTACTCTGGGGACTATTCAGAGCCCCCAGGTGTCAAGTGGAACATTCGTTCAGCAGTCTGGAGCGTCTGAAATCGTGTAATAAAAAATATTCCCGAAATTTTCTCATCCTCAGAGATTTTGATATCAGTCTCAAAGGACAGAGAACACTTTCCAGCAGCACCAGTAGCAAGATCAGAAACGAGAAACGAGAAATGAGAAACAAGTTATTTCGAGGAAGTTGAGAGGGAGAACGTCCGAATCCCTTAGTTTGACGCAAACATCAAAAGCCCGACTCTGTTGACTTGGTTTGATATTTTATGTCAGATGAGTCCCAGTTCGAACACCAAGGCGCTAACTTGGGATTCCAGAGAAATAAACACTGGCTTAAGTCAAAATTCCAGACTTTGAACCGTTCAAAAATCCTTTTATAGACGTAAATATTTTCCAAAGTAAAGTGACTACGAATGACTGGTACAACTAAAGGTATATGTCATTGTGTGATATTTTTGACGTTGCTTTCTGGCGGGTGTTATACATTTTTGTTCACCTCCGGATATCTATTAACGGTTGGTATTCATTCGGTTTGTCTTCACGTTCAAGCGTATTTGTTACTATTACGTCTAGCAATGGGACCCTTTGGTCTAAGATCTCTAAATAAGTGGCGCAGAGGAGAATGCCGGATAGAGGCTTTTATGGTCGTGCTTTTGTCGGACGTAGCCAGAACCCTAGAAAATGTTCCTTGTAGTTTCATTTGATCTGAGATCTGGAGAGTGTCACGCAGGAAATTCTCTCAAGATTCTAAAATGGCTCGTGGATTCGTTATCGTGTCTCCCCTCTTTGCAGTGATTGGGAATAGGTAACTCTCATTTCTTGTTTGAATAATTATCCTGCACGAGTAGCCAAATGTGCTCGTAACCGATCAGACCCGTCCATCTCGGTTCCATTCTCTGACACATACTTCAATTCAAAAGACTTGTTGTTCAGATCTGGACGTTTCACGACTTCTTCCGATCGTTTCACACCCATATCTTCTTTCTCGAATCTCGAAGAGATAATTTCTCGAATATTTTCTCGAGGTTGACTTCATTCTACCACAAGATATGTACCGCTGTATGGATATTGATCGGAATAATTAGTTCTATGCATGTTGTTGTAATGACGTATTTCTCAGCGTCCGAAACTACGAGACTCTCTCATATGCCGAAGCATCGTTGGTTAACATTTCGTACGAAAGTTTGTTAACCTTCATCAAAGCTCAATACTGGTGTCAAACGCAGATGGAGATCGTCAGCTGTGGTAGGCATTATACGTATACGTACGTATAACCTAGTTACCTCCGTCATGACTTCTGCGTGAAAGTTGCTGTGGAGGGTGGTAAAAGCTTTCGATAAGCGTACTGACCATATAGAACGGCTAGCTTTCCAACTCTGGTACTTACTCGTGACCGTAACGAAGCTATTGTTCCGGAGCAGCACCATAGGCGGTCGAATTCCGTAGAAATGACATAATTGTCGTTATTAGAGTTTGCCTATAATCGGCAGAACAAACTCGGCCTGTAATGGGGCCCCCGCAAATTACTTACGGGATGAACCACGTCATGTTCGTCGGCAGGGTCATCTCCGTCGTAAATCCCGGGAGGAAGTGAAGAAGGGGTCGAGGAGAGAGAGAGAGAGAGAGAGAAAGATATCTATACGCTACAGGAGTAAAGAAACGCGAGAAGTCCATAACATCTCGGGAATGCTTACGCGGCTGTGAGCTTCGAGCGCATCTTGTCTCAAACCGTATACGTAAGTATATACTTAAACCATCTATATAGAATATAAATAAAGTTGGATTCTCCTGCGAGGAAATGGAAGCTTATCTCGGTCATTGCCTTTATTATACCAACTATTTTCACGGAGATTAAGCGGGGCATTCCGATCTATAAAACAAACGATTTGGAGGATAAAAAAAAGCTTATAATAGAGATTAGCTTTGATCGAGCTAATGGCAAACAAGCACGTAGAGAAAATAACACTATACTACTATACATTGCTGCGCAGAACACTAATATAGTCAAAAAAATTTCATAAACTGACTCAATAACCAACAAATATCACTCACTAGAATGCAGGACACTACTCATTGATGTATTGACAACATTAGTTATTTTTCTGCGCAGCAATGAGTAGTGTTATTTTTTCTCCGTGAGTATGGTATTATATAGCATGTAGTAAGCCCGTCTCTATACCGTTAGACCTGTAGTAGGTATAAGTGTGACGAACGGAAATGTGTCAGGCAAAAATAATTTATCATTCCCACAGGAAGCTCGTGAGTTTGGTAGGGAGAGATTTTTTACTTCTGAGATATAAACGTAACCCAGTGAACGAACGCGGGCACCACACGGCTCGAAACCGAGTCAAAGACAGAGTGGGCTGCGTCACCTTGAAGATATCCAACCGTTTCATCTTTTCGACTTTTCCTGTTTTTCTTTGCTGAATCTTTAAGAAGGAGTGATGATGATATAGACGAATCGTAACGCCGCATGTGATTTCGGGATGATTTCGAAATTGGATTTCCCCTCCGGTGAAGTAAATTCAAGTATATTATTCAGGAGATTATTAGAAACTTTAATTTGGCTCGTAAATCACTTCCTCTCTCTAGGAGCTGGGGAAGAATGAAATAGAAAATAGAAAAAAAAAAAAAAACGTATCACGAGTGTTCCATAAATCGTGGCACAGACGTTCAGTTTATTATATTGCTTCGATGAAACGTGAGTCGCGAACCGTTGTTTTTATCGTCAACATGCGGCCTCGAGGACTGGTGCTAATCCCCTACGGGCCGGAAGTCAACTAACATCCCCTGAAACCATTTCCAGCTTCGTATACGGAATGAAAAAAAAAAATTCACCGTGGTTTGTAATTCGCGGAAATGTCGCTTCGGGACACCGACGGTCTGTATAATTACAACCTAGAGGCCCACAGGGAACAAGGAGAAAGAAAAAAACAGCAGCCTCGGGTACCGCAACTTGCAGATAATACAAAACGCATATGTCAAAATTTCCCCCTCGATCATTACCTCATACAGAATCAAATTGAATAAATTATATCAATTACTTTACTCGATTCTATCAAGAGACGGAAAAATGTATGCGTTTCTCTCCGAATAATCAGAGGCGTTAAATCGTATTTTTGAAATAGAATTCTCCTTTCTTCTTCCGACAAATTGCACATGATCTAGAGGAGGATGATTGTTGCCTGTGATGCCTATCCGGACACATAGGATGTGTACATGTATCAATTTATGAATTAACATACGGAGGTATAGATTGCACGGTCGATAAGTGTTGTTGTTTATTAGAAATACGAACACCTACGTAGACCGCGAATTATACTCGGCGTCGAAGAGATCAGCAGTGTATTGCGCTAGCGACAGCCTCCCACCAATCTTTGGTCCATTGCCAGTCTTTATGATTATGCTTTACGATCCAGTGGTTATTTGCGCTGGGTCTCAACCGACGCAACACGTAAGGCGCGTACGAGACTCCCGCGATTATTTACGACGCAAAGTGTAATGGGATGTCGGGGATTAATGAACGCTGAAAATAAGGTACGCGCGAGCCTCGACGGCCCTGACTTTATGAAAAACTCATTAGCCCGCCAACCCCACCCGGTCGTCTCTCAACGCCGCTTCGCTCGCGTGATCTTTCGAAGGCAGAAAGCACTCGCGTCCAATTCGAGGGTCGAAATGTGTTCTTTTTTTTTTTTCTCTCTGTCTTTCGTTTTCTCTCTTCCTTTTTTACTCTAGCGGATGCAGATACGATCAAAAGGGTTCACGGGGATGGGGGAGAAGAGTGATTCCGTTCACGGGTGAAAAAGGATTTCCGGTCAGCGGTACACCTTACTACCGAGAACATTATTATTTTATTTTTTGTTTCGTTCGATGACCATATAACCGTACGACCTTTTACACTGATCTTATCGTAACGGTATGACTAATTATTGAAAATACAGAGGGTGACAAATGGCGTATATTTCATTTCTTTTTCTTTTGCGGTTTTCTCAAAGAAAAGCGATAATCACTCCGACGACGTGGAGCGTTTCGCGTACGAAATACTCAAACGTAAGTTGAGAAGGGGTTCGGCGGTCTGCCAAGATGCCAAGAGTCGATGATCACTGGAGCACTAGTTTTCATCCTCTCCTTTTCCTTAGGTACCTTCCTCCCCCTAACCATCGCCCATTACCCGGGGTTAAAAATGCCCCATAAATCACATTAGGATGAGAAATGTTCCGGTGCTATCTGCATACCCTCCGCGCAGATACCCTACGCTGCTAGAGAGACGATCGTGTTCTTCGGCGAACCTCCTACTGGCTCGTCGTCCTCTGTACGCCAACGCGCAGAGGGCAACGATGCATAAATCTTCACCCCGGAACGGCTCGGTATCCTTCCTTTCCTTAATTACGTTTTTTCGCGGGCTGCACCCATTACGCCTCTGCCCATTAAGTTCGTCAAGTTAAGCAGCGACGTGATACCCTCTACCCTCTAGTCTCTACCATCTACTGCCACCCTGGAGGACCTCTTTCGCTTGCAGAGTCCTGGAGTCCCTCCCGCGCTAACTATTTTGCCCCCGGGCTCGCGTCGTACGGCTTTTCTTCTTCTTCTTCTTCTTATTCTTGTTCTACTTCTTCCTCTTCTTCTTCTTCTTCTTCTTCTTCTCCGTCGTCTTCTTCTTCTTCTTCTTCAGGCGCTGCCACCACCGCCACCACCATGAAACTTAATTATATTTTATCGCAGCTTTGTCACGCTTATTTAAATTTAAATCGTCCTCCTCGCAAACCTCGACGAACGCTTTGGAGCGCGTAGCTCGTACATAACCAACGACTCGGCCCACCCGCACATCGACTTACTGCAGCTTCCTTCCTTCAAGCCAGTAACCTCACGACGAAAAGAGAAAATCATCGTCGAAAGGAGATAATCTAAAACCCGTATTTGAAGAATTCTCAGGACGCCTATACCTAATATACTTCAAAGATTTTCACAAAGATAAAAAAAAATCATTCGAAGGATCCGATCGACATGAAAACTAAAATTGGTTGAAGCGAACATTCCCTACTTGATTTACATGAAACCCTTACAAATCGAACACCCCGTGTACAAGATCTTCATACAATACACGAATCGCTGTGAGGCGACTGGCATGTGTCATCTCGGCGCCGATGCCTTTCGCTGGGTAATGATACCCAGGAATTTCCTAACCACGTACCAGCGTGATAATTGCTAGTCTTGGGACGCAGGGCTGTCTGGCCGAGGCCCTGGAGTCCCCGAGATGATTATTAGCGGACAATGCCGCGCCTTGGCCAGGCCCAAAGCGGATTAGCATAAAGTCTGTCCGCATCTCGAAGGCTTCTCAGAGTTCATTCCGATCCTGATCATTACAGGAGACAAAGGACTACACCAAAGCGTCGCATTGCGTCGGTTCTCGTCCCTCCGTCAAATATTAAATGTACATCATATGCCTGAGGTTTTTTTCACGAGTCTCGGTAACCTGATATGAATAATAAAAAAGCACATGCAGTCTTCAAGCGAATCCAGGCGAGAACCACACCGTTCCATAACGTCAACGGTAATAAGTTTAATTTGGCTAGGAGCCCATGAACCGACCGGAAGTCTCAAAAACCCGCCTGAGTGACTAGCGTCTCCATTCTCCACCCACCGCTAAGCCAGAGTTTCCGTGGTACGAACGGGTCAGACAGCTGCTGAATTTGAAGAAGGGGAAGAGCGACCCTGGCACAAGATCCTTCTGATGAACAGAGTCGTGATATCCTGCAGGACGACCCACGCCCGACACGAATGCTCCGTCGTATTTTTTGACGTATTATCGACTACGAGGGGGTACAACATACGTGAACAGATGTACAACGACTGGTTCCCGCGGACCCAAGGGTATTGTAGAACTATGTCCGCTGTCTGCCCACGCGCTTACAACGTGGGTGGAACTCTCTGTTGTTGAGACAACGTTGTTTACGACAGCGAGAATGTGCATCGTCTAGAACGGACGGTGAATCTCAGCACGCACGTTGTCCAAGCTGTACATCGAAAGGCGTAGATAAAGGGATACCTTTGATTCTTAAGATGAAAGTCATTTCTCTCAATCCCGTACAGATAGGTTGTATCTCTTGTCTGATTCAGTATTTCGCACCCACAATACCGCCGAACGATATAAGGCTATATAAGGTTTGCGGAAAGGGCGAAGAATTACTAAGGCACCTCGGGCGACAACGGAGCGTTGGGAATCCTTCTGAAATCAGATTTTCTTCGTCTAAGATGGCAAGGGTGGCTCCGCATCGTCCGCAAACAATCAATTGCCACGGGGAGTATGTCTTCGGGGTTCAAGCCCCGAGTCCCCGAGTCCCCGAGTACCAAACTCCGCTCTTCCCTAGGGTGTGCTTTTGAGTTTGATAAATTCGCATCAGCGAAGCAAGGAACACGAAGAAAACCGTTGAACGGCTGACGACGCGACGACTAGCTGCACGTAGGAGCTCGGGTGGATGGAGAAAACAGGGTAGACAGACAAATCGTGGGGCAGGACTCGAGGGCGCACACACATGTACTTATATGCAATGTGCGCATCCTGGAGTGAGGGGCTGAATATCTGCCCTCCTTAAAGTTCGTCAGGCAGTGCTCTCGCTCCCCATCACTGTACTACTATCACAAACATTTGTCAAGGGCGTCGCGAAGCTGCAACAGCTCTTTGGGAAAGGGGATATAGGAACGAGCTCGTCGTCACCTCGTAGCATGTGTTCCCCGTTAAATGCTCCCTGCCTTATTGAGTGATAATGCACATATATAGTCTCTCTCTTACGGGAAAGAGACCTCCGTCATCTCTTATGCCGATAAGCTCATAACTTCGTAACCATATGTGTTTGAGACTATCTCGAGGGAGATTTTCCATTCGTGTTTTAAATTTAGACTCTACGGATGGTTCCATAGGTAGCAAACTCACAAACTTGAAAAAGTTTGTAAATCCTTCGATGAGAAGTCAGAAATTACATCATCTGTCCACAAGCAGAGGCAGATAAGGCTTTCAGCGATGAATAAGGTTTATGCATCGACGAGAGAGGAGCCGTTGACGATAAGAAATTGATGAATTCTTATCAGAGTTCGCAATAGCTATCTTCATAATATTTATATCAACGAAAAATTCTTCACCATTTCGACTCCATTCAGCTCGACTCAAGATTGAATCTCGTTACTTCAGAGTTAAATGTAAATCGATTGGATCAGTTTAACGAGCGAATATTGTTCGTGAAATAGCCGAGTACCCGGTTGGTATATAGCTTTGAGAGAGTATTATACCTCGAAGAAAGCAAAAGTTATAGATTTTAAAAGTCTAATAAATTTTTCAGGCTTTTGTTAACCGACGAGATTTGGGCGTGTATACATTACATGAGGCATAAGCAAAAGTCCTGAACCGGTGTATAAAAAAACTTATTATCAAAACTACGATGTAGTATGAAAGGCGAGCAGCACTAAACTATACAGGCAAAATGGACCAGCCAATGTTTAGTGAAAAGCCAAGTACGTAAAAACTATAATTAGCCATGTCATAGATACGAGGCAGAGTTTCAGCGCGATTTAATTGGTGACGGGATACTACCGACGCTATTTTCATTATAGACATCGTACACTCAGGAGGATTTCCTCTGCTAGATATCCGACACTTTTCCAATACGGTTTCCCATGCTCATTCATGTTCTATACATATAGTTGTCATTCAACATCTGTAACGTCTTGCCTCAATGGCCGAGGACTTCACATCTATTACTCATACGACTGCATCCCTCCATGGCTTCTGTGCAATGTATAATGTGCCAGTATTCTAAGCAACTCATGACGAACGGTTAGGAAAAAATAGACAACGTGACTCGCTATATATATATATATATATATATCTCACAGGATAATTATATTACTCCAGAGCTTCACTCCTGGTGTATATTTATAGGTGCGTTATTGCTCGCGGTCTGTACGACAGCGATGGCACTGGATTGTCTGTGGTGCTGTCAACCAGAGCCCTGGGGTCTGTCGCCCCTAAATAGCGAACCAGCACGCCCCCAGCACTAGAGACAGAATTTTTTTTTCTGGTTATAATGTTGTTGTCGCGCAGTTGAAGTTTCATTCACTCAGTTTTTGGATCCTGAAGAAGTTTTGTATTTTTTTTTTTTCTTTCTCGAAAGAATTCCCGGTACGAAATTTCGTCTATCGAGTGAGGATGGCGTGCGTAAAGAATTCCGTATCGAAACATAAAATTGTCGAATAATCGAATAGGGGACAATTAAAAGGCTCGAAGACACATGCGGAGGGTATGGCTATGATAATAGATATGAGCTCCGAGGCAGAGAGACGTGACATTAGTAAATTTAACCGGAAATGACAGCTCGAATTCGATCCTCTTCCCCAAGATATAATTTACGCCTTGGTGATGTGAACGAATCAAATGACAGCTCTACGACAGACTTAATGCGTCGTCGCCCTTTAAAATTACCCCTCTGTGTTGTCCTTCGAATTCTATTCGTTGTAATTCGTAAGTATATATACGGGACCCTCGCGCCCGGCAAGTCCATGAGACGAAATTATATATTATCCGTCGTTCAACGCCTTCTTTGAGATTTTATATTCGCTGCGTGAGTATAGGACGCAGGTACGTATGTCTCTTATCCTTTTCCGCATCCGTAACCTATGGTGGTCGATTAATTTTTCTATAAAACAGCTTCTCTTCCTTTCGAAGCTCGCTTAGATTGTCTCATAAATGTTTAACATTCTACCCTCGTGTCTGAGCGCGTCGAGCTCGTCCAATATGTACCCGATCATCCACCGGCACACGTTCCCATACCGGACACGCCCGGATGACACCTGGTGAACGATCCAAAGGCACGTCGTCGAGGGCCGAATTCTAATTGACAGGAAACGCGTCGTTGTCTTTACTTTACATACTCGAATGAGAACGTGTTCTTTCCTTATCGATGTGGAGGTATACTCCTTTCGTTATATTTTCCATAATGATTTAAGGGAACGAATCGAGTTCCCATGGCAGTTGATGACAGAGTAGTCATCGTTTGATGATTAATTTTACGGTATAGCAATGACAAACAAACTTGTCTACATGGAATAATACCGTAGTTTATATATTTCTACGATTTATTATCCCCGAGAGGCAGAACCACGATAACAACTATTCTTCGATGGATAACAGAGAAAAGATAAACAGCAACAGACGCAGTATGGTCCTGTGTATGCAGAGAAGGAGAAAAAACAAATCATACGTAAGCTGCAGGCGGAAGGAAAGGAAAGTTTTTCTCAACACACATTCGCGGGAAACTAAACACTTTCAAGCAACCCCCATACGATCGAAGTTTTTCCTCGTCTTAGCGCCCGGCCGCAGGCGCGGAAAATAAAACCGATTACGAATGCCTAGACGAAAAAGTTTAGGGAATTCAATTTCGTTGAGAGATCAAACAAATAATTTTGCCGCAATCAACGTGCCTTTTTATTGCCGATGTAATCGTCTATCACGTATCTGTCGTTTCTGCCTCGTTAGCTCCTTCTTTCAGTGGAATTCTACTAGGTATATCCTACATGAATAGTTTACCTTGAGTGACATACGACTCGAATCTAATGCGAATTTTCTTTGTTTAATCAACCAACCAGACGACGTATGTAAAGGTTTGATAAATTCGTCATATACTAAAGTAGTGTAGGTAATTGAAATGACTAATTTCGAAACTACTGGTTATAACAGCCGCGTTAATTGCGATGGCGATAACTTTGGGATTCAGGACCAAGCCTATAGCCATGGGAATAACCCTTTTATAATTATTTTAATTTTCCATCTACCACCGTCCCCGCCGGCGCGTTTCCACGGTGTATAAAACATATGCAAAGTGACGCCAATCAACGTGCAAATTAATATTATTTCTCGTCAAATCCTGATAATTCGTATTAGCCAGAAACGGTAGGGAAAGCTCGGACGTGTCCACCGGGAACTTCCAATCAGGTTCAATTATTCAAAATCGTGTAATTATTATATCGTTATTAAACCGTGACTCTGATAACGCATTTCGCTAATAAAGAGACCGAATGAACCCCTGATACCATCTCGTGCCTGAAATATTTATTCCCAATTATTTATCTGGCAAATACTTTTCGCGCCAGAAATAAGATTCCAACTCAATTTAAGGTAAATGAAACGTTAGCATTTCAGTTCCCTCTCGGGAATCGCTGCAGGTTCTATTTCATGAATTCGTTGTGACAGATGTCGCTTAAAGGAAGAGAAGAAGGCAGGTACCTACCAGCTACCAGCTACGGTAGTGGAAGTTGGAAAATTGAATAATTTTAGTCGCACGAGGATGGGGAACGACGCGACGTCGCGAAAGTCGGGCAACGTGAAACGAGGATTCTTTGGCTCGTTTGAATGGACCATTTTGCAAGACCGGTGCATACAAAACGGCAGCGTGATTTCCATGCGAAAAAGCACCCCGCGGAAAGCAACCAGACTGAAACCACCGCTCGGAGGGTATATCCTTAAAGAGGATAGCAGACGACACAAGATATCTATAAAGCTGGACCACACCGTTTACTTCAGAGTTGCCAGAGGCTGGTTCCTATCTCCGCACCCCATATCTCCGAGCCCACAATTTTTCCTCACTTTGCAAAGAACCTATTTCTCAACTAATGGTTATCGCATCCGTGTCGATCCGAAGTTGGAAACGATTCGCCGAGCTAGTGGACAGTCCCTTCGCAGTCTGCGGCGTAATTTTCCTTTTCCTTTTCCTTTTTCCTTTTTCCCTTTTCCTTTTGCTTTTTCCTTTCAGCTTATACTTTATTTCTTTTGCAATCCTTACTTATAACTTTGATTATTTCAAAGAAGCGAAAACTTTCGTTGAAGCAGACAGTTTTCTCCTGCAGATTTACGAAGAACACGTGCCGGAGTAAAATGCCAGAGAGAGAAGAAGAAGTTTGGATGAAAAGAGAGGGATAGTCTCTCGGGGAAAGGGCAGCTCTAGTTCACCTGGACTTTTCTTATTTCCGTAAGCAACACGACAATGCTTTTAATTTCGTTTTGTTGTTCTCAGGGACGAGTGTTCGTCGTTGAGAACGCCGACGTGGACTTCTTTGTGTTCCTGGATCTCAACTTTGAGCGGTAAAAGTCTCACACACACACACCCTCCCCTGAAACCAGTGGTTGCAGGCAATACGTGTGCTTGTGTTCTCTCTTAATTGCAAGCTTCTCGAAAACTAACTTTTGTCCCAAAAATAGAAAGACGTACGTTTTTTTTTTTTTATTTTTTTATTTTTCTCCTAAACCAGCAAACACACTGCCACTGCTTTCAACACGACGACAACAACAAACACGAATCTTGACGCATATCACTCAGAAATAACGTTCATTCAACTAGATATGACTTCAGAAATCAGAATCGTTTCACTGTTTTATTTTTATTTTTTATCAAAAGACTCTCAAAGTCTGACAATTTAGATCAAGCATCAGACCTGACGTGACTGGAATTCGAATTCTCACTTCGAAATTCAGATACAGTTTATCTGATGGTAACGTAAAGGGAAAATAACGAAACGGATTCGTTGAGGTGCATAAACGATGAAGAGAAATAAAACGATGAAAGTATTGAACGCATTAAACTGCTGGCTACTACCTCTGATGTATCTTTCTTACGAGCTTCTCAGTTCTATCAGTTTCTTATTTCCCCGGCATTACAGCTACGAAAAAATCATTAAAGATTCATTGAAAGATCCTCCCGGCTTCGAAACGTTAATAAAATATTTCCTCCTTTGGTCTATTCCTCTGTGTGCTTCGAGTATGATGTGTATATTACGCGTTTAATGCCACCTATAATTGTACAACACGTATACACACAGGGATCATGGTCAAAGACGAACCGCTCAAGGGGCTTTTGAACCTGCACACTGTGTGAGCAGCTCTATCTCAAAATATAACCAATTTTAGATCTCGCCGCGTAGCTGGATAGAAAAACTTACCACTTGCTATGAATCCCTTTCAAGTTGCCGCTGGTTTTAATATCACCCGTCAGTCTGGTAATATGGGTTGTCCCCGGATACTCTCAAGTCTCTGCGGTGGTTGTTCTCCTAGCTTTACTCAATTTCGAATAATAATCTCTCCGTCTACTACTAGCTCAAAGGTACGTAAGTACAATAAAGATTATAAACCACGTTGTTCCTGTGACGAGCGACACTTCAATATAAATTCTATACTTATTTATCAACGGCTGTCAAACTTCACGGTTTACCTTATTCTCTGATTGATCATTCGAAGTTTAAGTTCACCGTCAATCTATGAGGGTAGGTTTATCAAACAGTTGGGTGGTCTCGGTTGATCGTGAGTATCCCGCGTCCCTTCGAACGTCAAACGATAGAACCTTTACTAGACTGAGCTCATTCTGCTCGAGACATAACTTCAACGAAGAAGATCCGAACAGTTTTTAAATATTTAGGCACAATGAATATCTCTTTATTCGACCGATTAGATTTCTGAGGTAGCTATGGACACGGGGAACAGTGTTTCTTTCCTCACGTAACTATAGCCGAGAAATTTTATAGATCAAAATTTTAACGTGAAGATATTATTCAGTGATTTCGATATTTAACACAATAATCCACGAGGGTCACAGGTGCCTTCGGAAAACAACAAAAACCAAAACCAAAAACTCACAATTCACTATTTTCACTGCGCAAAATTATTTGCAAACTAAATTCGTTTTTTTTTTTTTTTCTTTCTTTCTTTTTTCTTGAGGGGTGTGATTTCGTCCTTTAATCTCTCGCTCCGTAAGTTTAAGGATACTTGTTTCTAACGTCACTTTACTCGGCGATAAACACGAGCGTCAAGATAACGAACTGGCGATCGCGAGAAGCCTTCACCGCTCGGAACGGCTCTCGCCACAGTACTGAACACACGATGCAAGCTGAGGCCAGGGCTCGACTGGTTGTGCGCGATGTCCCCCTCCACTTAGAGTTCGCTCGACTTCGACTCCCTCTTTCGGCCCTTTTCGACAAACCACCCCTAACCCCCTTAGAGGTAACCCTCACCGCACCCCCTTCGTAGCCAACGAAACGTCCCAGAACTACCCCTCGACATTCGGCGAACGGGACCGAGTCACTCTCTTCTTCTGCATAACTGTATTACATAGGAATATATACTATATACATACATTACCTGGCAATTCCTCCAGGGATTTTAATATATTTATGTAGAATATCGATATGGATGTACATACCTAGGAGCTACCGAGTTTCACTTTATCCTATAGTACACGTGTATAGGTATAATGCTTGTATGCATGGATACGCAGGGGTATATATGAGCTTCCTCGGTTAAGATATTCGGGTATCACTATATATTTTCGATGCATTGGAATCGAGGAGACTCGGGCAATATTGCTTGAAATGTAGACGCCAGTGGTATATCATCACTTAAGCTGCAGTGTTGTGCAAGATGCATATCGCCAGTCTAGTTTTCGCTAAAATGAAGTATAGTATCGTTTCATCTATCGGACATTTTCAATAGAATAATTGGATATCAATGCGACGTACGGATATAGAGACTCGTTGTTGGTACTTCGGAATCTGAATGTGACCGTAGCTTGGATCGAAACACGAAAATCAGCTGTCTTATAAATTCGAAAAAGGATACCTTCAATTAGCCAATTCAGTTGAATTAAATTAAATATACCGTGAAACAGCCCTCACGTAACCAGTATCCGGAACGGGACACCGCTCTTCAACAAAAAGGAAATTTTTCGGTCAGATAACTTTTTACATGCATTATTTACGCCTTTAAAATCTGAATATAAAGAATTTACGAAAAATTTTGAGTTTCGTTCGAGTATTTAGAATGGTAACCATATTTCTTGTGAGTGTGAGTTTGATGAATTATCGGTGATTTTATGCAATCATATTCTAGGGTACCTACCATATTTCGAAAGTGGAAAGAAATAAAAAAAAAAAATAAAAAACTTTTGAAAACAAACGATGGCGTTAGTTCAGCCGATTTTTCATCGTCTTCGGAGTTTGGGTTCACATACAGTGATGGCCTCAATATATCGCGTTGCCCTGAATGCTGTGTAATAGAAACATTGAGAATATGGAAGGTAAAAGTTGACGCAATAAAGAGACGAATGTCGAGGGCTAATGGCGAGCATTCGTACGTATGTCATACAAAAGGCAAACGTTTTCGTGCGAAACATCCCTCGAACATGATATTGGCTTTGTTATAAATTATATTACACCTTTCATTACTCACCAAGCAATATTCTTTTCGAAAATTATTCATTTCATACTGTATAGCGACTGCCTTTACCCACTTTATACTATCCGGCTTACCGTAGTCGGTGGTCATCGCGGCGTCGGCGTTGTATAAGCGCAATTAAAACATAAAGGGATTAGCGCGGATGAATAAAAAAAAGAAAAGTAGCCAGCTAATAAAGTCGTAAAGTTATACCCGTTTTCCCACCGCTGTAAATAATAATAAATGAAGAAGAGAAAGAGAAGAACCGAGCAAAAAAAAAAGGGTTGCGAAGCGGATAAATCGCCGGGATAATAAGCTCCGTTAATACCATATGGCCAAGGCATGATGCTATACTTTGGCAAGGCGATATTAGTCAGTGACGCCGTACGCCGGGTAGGAAATTGCCGACGAGAAGGACGCAGACGAACCACCAACAATAAAATATTTCAGATTCTGCGTAACCTGGATGGCAATAACGATCGGTGCCGTAAAAATCGGGTCTGCCCGCTCGCAGACCATCCGGCCAACTTCTATTGTTGTATACGGATGGCGTACAAAACGAACAAGCACCCTAGAAAATTTTTGGGAACAGCCTACTGTAGGTACGTACGCATTTCGCACTGTTCGTGTGGAATTCATTCATTATGTACCCGTAGCCAAGTATAATAATGAGGTCACTAACGGGTTGATTCTAATGTTTTTCGTAATTTACTTGAGCTAGTATTTCTCCTATCTCTAACATCATCCACATTATCGTGGGGTAAGTCTATAACATGTGGAAAGAATGCAGGGAATAACTACCGTAATCGATGAAAGATAGCCGATAATAGGTGAACGGAACACATCGACTGTTATTTGTGTGTCTATAAGCACATTCAATATCCCGGTAATTAGATATGTAAATGGTTTTACGATAAATTAGAGCGGGTTCATCGGTATATGACATTACACGTTTTCCATCAACTGATTTCGACATCTCTACCCATCACTCGGGGTGAAATCATGAATATTTTCCATCAATTGCAAGTGCGAACGAACTTGTCATCGTTGATGTGCTCGAGCAACTGGTGAAGCATCAACACGGAAAAAGTAAAGGTATGAATTCACATCGTCGATGTTATACTCAGAGGACATTATTTCATGGGTTCGTCAACCCCAAGCTATAAGGAGAATTGTAAGGAAAAAGGGTCGACGTAATTGATCGGAATAATCAGTCATCCAGCGATATTCCGCGTTAGAAATAGTTCCTTCAATTGTAATTAACGAAAAATAACCACCCCTGAAGAAAACGGGACCGTGATCCCTCACCGTGAATATATAAAGCAAAAATGTAACGTTGAGGATGGAACCGGAACGACTTTCGCCCTCACGGTGTCAGAGAAGAGTTATTCAACGTTATATTTCACGCAAAAAGCGAATTAAGACATTTTTAAATCACTCCAGCGGAGTGCAGTCGCCGTATACCTAAGTAGATGTAAACATACATGTGTGGTTGTCTGCACATCTAGCGTATAGTAACCGACACGTAGTTTTCTCCTATTTGTGGACCCGGAGGGTAAAATAAGAAGTGGGAGAAATGTAAATATATATAAAGCAGTAGCTGGCGGATATAAAGAAGAGCTCCAACTGTGAAGAGGGTCTTTTTGGTACCCCGCACATCCCCTGAAGTTCAACTACAACCTTACAACTTCTGACCCCTCGTACTGCCGAGCTGCGCAATGTGAGAGCGTAATTACTACGGCAGGCGGTAACTCAGCACAGATGAACACGTCCTCCTTCGTCCAACGTCCTCAGTTCTCAGTTCGCCGTCCTCTTCACGTCCCTTCCAAAGGTCGCCGGTATGCTGACCCGGCTCCGTCTCTCTTTCTCGGTTTCATCCCCGCACGCGACCCATGAACCCATCAGAACTGTATATTTTTTAGCCAGAACTGCGAGCTGCGGAGGAAAAAAAAAACCGTGAGTTTAGTCCCTCCGAGAGTAGCGCTCTGGGGCATGCGTCGATGAAATACATTTCGCGAATTCCTCTCAACGCGGTCCTGGTACGCGGCACGCGCCCCTTCCGACAGTTTTACGGTCAGAAGTAATAACGGTAAGTTCTCTCTCATGGAACACCGGTGCTGGTGCGGGTGCGGATGTGGCAACGCTTTCGGCAGAGCTCAGGTTACGACTATACTCCGTGGGAGGCCGCCATTTTGAAATGTGGATTAAATTTCATTAGTTTTCTATATAACTCGTTGACATCGATACTTGTCCGGCATAAATTTCCATAATTCTGTAACCATGGTACAACCAACCCTACTCTTTGACGGGTTCATCGCGGATCGACTTCGTTCATCTGTAATTGGGTACGACGTCAACGATATTGCAATTACTATATCCGGATATGGATAGGCTTGACTTACTTCAATCGAAAATATCCCACGAAGGAGAGACGTATGCGGTCACGAAAGACCGACATAATATATTTGCCTATGGAAGAAAAAAACGTCGAAAAAGTATAACGAGAAATTCTACCGCTGAGTTGCTATGAAAAATTGAACCAGGAACTATATAACGCCGGAAACAGACTCCTCCTCGATACCTACTCAGTGAAATTCATGTAGTTTTCGAACGCAACTAGTAGTTATTCAAATTGCTCCGTTTACTAACCGTTACACGTCTAGTTCCAGAGTCCCGCTGTTTTGAACTGATTTATATACCTATGTAGCCGTAGACCTCCGGGTAACCTCAACGATAATAATCCCAAACTTTTTACTAAGATTGTTCTATGCCAGTCGCGGGTTGCCAACCGTCCGCAAATTTTGCAGGCAAGAAAATCTGCTCGTCCCTATATACTGGGAAGATTTTCTCCTTATTCGAGCTGCGAGATTTGGAAGAGTGCCACTTGCTCTACATAGCCGGTGATCCCGTGGTGCCAAATACGTATCCCCAGTTGCACGCCACAATCGTTGAAACTATTTGCACCAGGATTATGTTACAAGCTCTGAAACAAGGTTGTAGTCATTTCGCCAATATCATCCATTGTTTTCTTATCTTCTCAGCTGATATCCTGATACCTATATAGTTTATTAGATAAGTCATTTGTTGGAACGTTAACATTATTGAATAGAAATTTTCCGAGTTGAAGTTCTCCGCTTCAGCCACGACTCCGGCGAGTAATCGAAAGAGGATAAAAATGCGAATTATATAAGTCCTGGCAATGATCCTTGGAAGAATCGTGGATAAGAAGTGAGTATAAAGACGAGCGCTGACTCAGCGTCGGTTAAAATTGCAGGACGGCAGGGAAATTTCAATTACTCGGTTCGTAAGGCAATATCGTTGAACATAAATATCGCATTGACAGCCCCATAAATAGGGATTCATTGTAAAAACACGCCGACAGAGAGGGGTTGGTGCTTGCACGGACCTCGTGGCCTGGTTTGAGGGTTGCATTGCTCTCCCGCGGTGGCAACTAGAGGGTTACCTCGACGCGGGGAATCTCTGGGTATAAGGGAAGAATCGCGTCGTTGAGTGCGGGCAGCCTAGCCGGGTCCAATCGCGACATTCCTTCATCGTGTTAAAACTCCTCGAACGATTCTCGAACGCGCACTTAAGTCACAGTCGCACAAGGGTCCGGGGTTTTAGCCCAGGGGGTTGTCCCGGACGCCACGCCGTGGTTGGCGTCGTTACCGGCACCCCAGGAACACGAGGCGTCACTTTCCATGCGATTGGCGTGCCGCCTTTCAATTACGACTCCAACCGTTCGGGTTTCTCGAATAATTCATTGCTGCCGTTCATTTATTAAGCTCAGTCGCTCGATACGACGATACAGACATACGTACCGAAACTAGAGCAACGCGAAATGGAAACTACAGAATTGGAGATCGCGTCTACCCGCAAACCAAAACGAGAGCGGCTATCTTCCTAGCTGTTTGATTTGCGACGTCCTCAATGAATTTCACCCTGCGTGATCGGGCAACGACACAATTGATTGTCGTGAGCTTTCGAGGAAAACCACTTTGGGCGAAATATCGGATATTGAAGTTTGTCGCGGGCGAGAAATGGATAGTGCTATTTTTGAATTAATGGAGGCTTTCGAACCTTATTATCGTCAACTTCGGACTTGGAGGGTTCATTGTACATACCGTGCGATTACCATATATATCGACAATGCGTCATAACGCGAAAATAGAATCTCGAAAGGCATCGTTCGGACTGGGTTATTTTTATTCCATAAAGAGGCCACCACTTTGTACTCATACTACATGTGATCGGAACTTTTTATGAAACTTTTCCTGAAGAAGAATAAGGCAGAACCTGAACTAAACTCCATTGAATATCTACCCCATCATGACTACAGCTAGCTCCTCAACACGTAGTTAGCCGAGGAAGCCAAATCCATCATAGCATCGATATATCAATAACATCGAGTTACTATACCTATACACCTAGACGCGTTTCATACGGTACATGCATGGTTATTTAAAGAGGAAAAAAATGTCTATCGCTCGATTCCGTGAGCGAACTACCTACCGATCGGCCTATACATCGAAATACATGTACGTATACGTAGAACATCCCCAGCGAGCCATGGAGTACCTACTTCACAGCATCCCCAAGGTGGCGTCGAATAAAGGCCCTGAGGAAAACGTAGGTAGATTCAGGTTAAGATGGTCATAAACGGAACTCGAATAGGCATAAAGCGAAATCTGGTGCAGATTACCAGAGATTTCCTCTCCTCGGAAGCGGGATTCGCGTATACATACCTATGAATAGTCCCTCGTCCCGCGTCCCTTCGCGGCGACTAGAAATGGCACCAGGCAACCCAGCAGCACCCTTTATCTGCGAATCCACTCATCCTCGAGGCAAAATCGGCCTCACAAAATCCGGGAGCCGAGCGCCGGTTCCCCTGGAACTCCTAGCCTATTGGCGGACCTGATCATCCCTTTGTGCAACCCCATTGTGAGCATTGGTCCAAGTAAACGAAATTGCCTTAGGGGGGTGATGGGTGACCGAGGGACTGAATACAAAGCAATAGTATTTGGGCGTGACTGCAGCCGATTCGCTACGGGCGCGATCGTTTTCACGCTAGACTCCCGAGACCGCCTGCCTGACCGGTGAACAGATCGACATAGACAGTAGGTATATAGCTTGCTTTGAGCAACTGCCCAATTCCGTTCGGTTCGCGTATTAAGGGAATCTTTATTTTCGTCTCGGTATCCCGACGCGCAAGCTGTGCAGATGGACCCGCACCTCGTTTGATCATATCTTTGATTCTGCCTTAACGGAGAACAGTTATTCGATTCTTTGATGGCGATTGTCTTTTCCTTTTCTGTTCGCCGTCTGTTTATTTATTCCCCCCCCCCCCCCCCCATTTATTTATACTTTATATCTCCTCTACATCGAGACTTTCTTCCTTCGAGAATATCGTCAATATTTGGTCGCCACGCAGGACAACGAATTCTATGGACAGGACTTGAGTGCGTCTACCACTTCAGGTCCCATTCTTTAGAGTGTCGCGCTGTTTGTTTGAGAATTTTCAGGTTCTGAGGCAGTACCTACCTAAGTTTATCGCTTTTTACAACATCTTGACGGAAGAAAAAATTTCCACTAAGCTGTAGAAACAAAGACTTGATATTGCTTTCGCGAATTTGTTCAAGACCCAAATGTAAACCTCAGGACTTTGAGCCTCCCTTTTTGTTCCCTCATCTCAAACTCGTTACCCAAAATGATTTTAAATCAACATACTATGGGCGGGCACCTGTTTGCCAAATATAATAATCCAGCCGTTTTTGTGGTCGGCTCACCAAAAGATGGAGCGAACGAATAAGAGGAGCAAGTAGCGTAGAAAAAAGGAAACGAGGAAAAAGGGTGAGGGGACAGAATTAACGTAAACGAGCACCAGTGTAATTGGCGAAAAAATGTAAATCCGTAGGGATACGGTAAAAGCCGGTCTTTAATAAGGTTGACCTTGGCATAACGCGAACGTGTAAAGCCAGGAAAAGAGGCAAGCGAGTTTGAGGAAGGTAGAAGATGGCGGAAACTTTTCATCCATAAGCCTTTTATCCGATTAACATTTTTCTGTTTTTTTTTTTTCTTTCCTACGTGATTTTAACTCGGAACCTTGATCCGGTAGAAAAATGTTGCAAAGCTTTTAACTTTTCACAAGCAAAGAAAACCACAACTTACTCACTGGTCTCTCAATACAAATAAATCGCACTACATCCCGCAGGCTAGCTGTACGTAAACGGGAAATATTCCGTCAACCAAGACATAAGATATCTATCTGCTCGAAACGAAGGACTTGATAAATCGTTTCAGTTATTTCAGGGAAAATAAGTGTCACGTCTTTAAAGGTGAACCGTAAAATTCATCTTGTGAAACTTCACAAACGGTGAACCTTGGGTAGTTCTGTGTGTGGGTGTGCGACCAGACGTCCTAAATAAACCCAAACAGGTAGAACCACCAGGTTGATTATATGTGTCTATGTGTATATGAATGGATCAACCTAATTAGAAATTCTCATTGCCACTGGGGAGGTTTGATTAAAACAACGTCTGTGAAATTAGTGTGTGTCTAGAGGTCGGCAAAACGTAAATTAAGTTTCATAAATCAGTAGCATCGTCCTCTATTGTTTAACTGCAATGGTATTGTCTGGGTGAGTAATAGGATAAGATGCTCGAGCATGAATCAGAATCAGACGATCTCCGGGTATAAGGTAAAGAGGGAACGTGCGGTAGGCTCGACTAGCGTGTACGAATGACATCACATTTACGTAATGGCGGATCCTTCCTTTTCCCGTACCTTATTCCCACCTATTTCGATCCTTCCACTTCTGTCCCTCCTTCTCACAAGCCTTTCACCTACAGGTAAAACATCGCTCACGCGAAACGGAGACGCTAGGACCGTTCATGGTTTCGGAATCATACGGGGGCCACATCACGCTCGTGGGATAAGAAGCCGGAAGTCGTTGTGGTCGCCATGCTAGCCACGTGGTTCAGGTGTAATTTGCTGCCGCCATTGTTCAGGCCACCATCACAAGGCGATACCTACATGGTTGGATTTACATGCGTGTCGGCCTCGGAGAGGTACCGATACAAACTACGTCCAGTCCAAATACGGCCCCATATACAATTAATTAGACGCTACGAGCTCGCTAATTGTAAACAGCTGGAAGAGATCTCAATCTTTTCAGATAATCACGACCGGAGTTCGATCAGATTATTGACAAAGGTTCGAGCTCTAAAACAGACATTTTGTGGAAGGGATTTCGCAGGTCTTTGACCGCAAGGGTAACCCAAAATTTTTACAGTGCTTTGAAATACCCAGATCGACGTTAGACGATAAATAAAACCGTCTTATTCGTAGCCACGCGCTGTCCGTATTGGATTAACGTTGTCACGTATATTTCGACAAATAGCAACGGGCATTCCTCAGGGATTTTCCCGCAGTCAGAGATCTTCTGGGTCCCTCGGGGCAGTTAAAACCCAGCGTTGTCTGTCTCTCACGATTTGTGCTCTCATACACCGAGTCGGTCCTCATGGTTTTGATGGCCTTTCTCAGATTTGCCCTACTTTTGAACACCGTTAACCTACGATCTACGACCCATCCCCTATGCGCTCCTGGGCATACGTAAGCGAATTGTCTGACACTGTCTACTTTCTGGGCTTCTATATGAGTCCGAAATTACGTCAGGGGGTGAAATTAAAGCGTCGTCGAGACTCGGTTCTGGCGTACTCGACATACCTCACGAGATAATTAGCCTTTTATTGTCATTATCCTTCAGAATATTACACGCGATAATACGCCGGACATTTTCACAGAAGTTATTCTCGACCCTGATCTTCATTTCTACTCCGTAGCTACGTTGAATTTTAATTTTTTAATTATTAATTTTTTTTATTTTTATATTTCTAAATCCATTTGCTGAAAAATTGCTGCTCTTTTCCCACCTATTATACCTTCCTACATAATCCGGTACTGCTATTCCCCGTTACATTTAAATAATTACAATCCCGACTAACGCCTAGGCCCGATAATTTATAGACGCGATTCGCGCCGCCCGGTGAACTAGCTCTCGCGTGGCGAATTCTACGCGTACGAATTTCATAGGGGGAAACTCTGTGCAGACATAGGGGTCCCATGGAGAAATCGCGAAGGGAAATTCTCCCCTCCAGTATTTTCAACCGGCTCGGGGGAGCTTGTTATGATTGCTAGGGGCTGGCAGCGTGTGCTACCCCAAGCCACATACTTAGCGCTGCTTCGCGTGGTCCAGGGTGGCTGAGGGTGGCCCTGGCTGGGATAAGTACGGGCCGCTGTACACCGCGAGAGTGCTCGGTGTGCGCTGCGCGAGGCTAGGAATCGTGAATAACTGCCTCGAGGGAACCGAGTCGGCTGTCTTTCAATAAATTTGACTTCCCCCAGGGGCAAATTGAGTTTACGTATATATTCATACGACGAAGGAATTAGATCCTGGACGCGTTAAGACTTTGAGCCGATCGGATGGGTGGATACTCTTTAATTTTTCGCTCACATGTATATGGCATGATAGGTGTACTCGCCGGTGCAAAAATTACTATCGCATCCCAACCACAGGAGACTTTTTAAGTTTGTGTATTCCATATATATTATTTTTTTTCCCTTCTTTTATGTTCCATTTTCTCTCCCCTTTTACCTCTTTTTTAGGAATAAAAAAAAAGGCCTTCCAGCCTTATACACGTTGCCTTTATGGCTCTGTTGTGAAGTCATAAATCTGCTTTATTTATTCGCTAATAGGCTCTGTGAGAGAACGATGTTATTTCAGCCTTTACAGTCTTCGCGTAACAACACTTTCCACTGAAGAGATATAACGGCCGAATTCCTAAACGCTTCTTACGGATTTTCTTCACCCAAAGTTTATATCGCACCTACACATACCTACGTGTGTGGTATACCTTAACCACGTATAGAACCCTGTTCTCGTATGAGATTTACCTCTCATATAAATCCATCCGTTTCGTGCTGAGGAACCTAACGAGATTTTCAAATTTTCATCAAAACTTTAATCACTAAAGTGATAAACTGTCCGTATGCAATGAAATAACAAATTTGTAACGTAGAAATATGTGCCGCTAGACTATGGGGAAATTACTATCATACTGCGGGTAATATGTGTTCACACGCACCACCTCGGAGGGTAATAAATTATGAAAAAGGTGTGAACCGCTTAGCGTTTAAAACGCAGCCCGCTGCTTAACATTTGATTAGGACTTTCACAGCCTCCTGCAGTTGCCATCGCTCGCTGTATCTTACACTCAGGACCCTGAGGATTCGCCTGGGATTGGAAATTGGAGAAAAAAAACAAAAATGTATATCTACAAACCCTAACGCGAAGCGTCAACATCTCTGAAGCTTCATACCAGAGAGGTGTGTAATTCGCTAAATTTCAAACAGCGAGATATCAAAATTGCGTCTATAGCAGAATATTCGAGACGATACGGGTGGTGCCATCATCTTGTACCTCCTGAAACTACCATCGTACTATTCTGGATTACGAGGCACGCTTGAAAAGTAAATATTTGGGCTACTCTATTTAAGCGCCAAGGCAGGAGTGCTTTCAGACGGTGTGTTTTTATAAACGCAAAAGGGCGCTAATTTTCTAACAACTGCACGTCTCGCAGTCAGCTGGCTCCTCGACTCAACATTTTCCCACTCGATCTCTTAGGTATAGTGTCGATATAGTGTTTCAATTTTTTACCTAAAATAACAGAGAAATTCACAGTTTATTTTTTTTGTTAAAATATTAATCCTTCTTCAAGCAAGTTATAGGTGTTTCTTTTATACACGCGAAGATCCGCGGGTTCTAGAATTTTCTCAATTCATATACCGTTTTCTTTTGGTACAAAGAGCACGATGCTTCGTATTCTGGCTTATAGATTAAAATCGGAAATTGTGCCTACGAACAATACTGAAATATTGACAAACGATCGATTCTAACCAGATGAAAATTCGACATGTCTAATCAGAACGAGTGCGATATAAATGTATGAAATAAAACGACGCAAAATCTATACTTCGCATCGCAGTTCAACATCCGCTGATGTTAACATTATTTGAAAAATAGATTGGAATAAAACAAAACGAACAAAGACTAACAATAACTCAAAGAAACAGTCTCCTGGTACTGAAGATCAGCTTCTCTCATCTTTGAGGCGGAGAACAAGTAATACCATACACGTGGTGTTCTTGGGTTGAATAAATGAGCTAGCTCAAAGTTGGCCCCGAAATTTGCTCAATAATGATTTATAAGCTTGTATGTTTTTCTTAGGACTCGAGTTTGCGGCCTGTTCTTTGTTCCTACGGTCCAGGGGGTCTATTCGACCCACCACTGTTCAGTCCTCTCTTTAAAATTCGCCTGGAGAGTATAGTGGACCTCTGTCCGCCCCTCCGGGGATAAATTCTTCCGTGACCACCCTCTATCCGGCGAAGAATCTCGACTAGGTCTCTAAGCCTAAGGGGTTCAGAAAAGGGCTGGGGCTCTATGTTGAATCCCAAATGACCAAATCCCTTACGTGTTTACGACAACGCGAGGCCCTCGATACAGGTTTAAACAGTTTTTTCGGGGACAATTTCGTTGACCCTAGGTATACCTACATAGACCTAAATTCGCAAGGATATACTTCCGCTTCCTCAAGCCGCTACAGAGAAGGGGAAAATACCTTTCAAAATGTCCCTTATCATATGATTATGTATTCTAAGTTTACCCACGGTGCTAGTAGGATGTAGTCTTCCCCTGGAACTCTGTCTAGTTCTTAAAAATGTTTCAGCTACCATAACGAAAATTTAAGGAGCAGGTAGTCAGAGACCCAAAATTTTGTGCCGGTCAAGCGGACGCAGAGCCCAAAATATTGACAACCCTAGGTATCCTGCTGTCTCTGGGTCCCGGACTCAAAGACCGACGAGTAAATGCACTGCAACGAAGCATAAGGCATCTTTTAGAGACCATTTTTAAAGAAATCAACAGTCATGTTTACTGATGAGAGGAGATAGTGTCGGGTAAACATAAAACTAATCTTTGAGGGGGATGACCCTCTGTCATTATTCTTAATATAATCTTTCGGAAATTGCATTGTTTGAAATTCCCTCATCTTATTATAGTTGTCTGGTCAGAAATGCTGACGCATTAACTGTAATCTTTAGTTTTACAGTATAATGAACGGGGCGGGAACGGAATGGAACAGATTTTCCTTACTTTCATAGAAACCTTGGAAACTAAGCGAATTACAATACAAACTTTGCGAACCTATGAAAGAAAAAGAAAGGTTTTCTCTCGGATTCGAAGACCTCACTACTTCGCACAGAAATGCAGTAGACGGATTTTTGCCGGTAATGTGGTCCGAGCACAGTACTGATGGAAGGCAAAAGGGCGGGTAGCCCATTATTTATAACTCGGGGGGTTGGCCAGTCTTCTTCGGTTGCTTTGGGGGTTGCTGCTGAATTTAAGTAATCTCGTTTTTACCACGAGGCCGAGACGAGGGCGTTTTGGTCTACTGGGCACGGCTGGCTTCCCCAAGTCCCCAAGTCCCTGTGTCCGGACGATGCCAAGAGCTAGCACTCAGCCAACAAACTTCTGAGACAGTATTGTACACATCTTGAACTAAATTGGTGCGTATCACTGATTCACGCTTTATTTCAAATTAGCGAAGCAGCGAACTTGAATTCAGTTCGAATTCCGTACTAATTGTTACGTATGAATGTATTATTGTGTAATGCATGCATACGTCGATTTAGGATTTGATAAAAAATGACACACGGCCTTAAGGCCACAACAAGCGTATGAGATATTAGATGGTTGAACAAGATGATCGATCGTCTCGATAAAAATCGTGCACCTGCACCGTTTGCCTCGGATAATTTCGTGCAAGAGTTTTTTTTTTTTTTATTCCTAGCTTGCAGGGCTCGTAAATTGCCACAGAGAGCTGAAGCGTTTTGACCAATAATAGAGACCCTGCCTAGTACCTATATATTTCAACATCGTAAGATAAATCATAGTAAGGAGAAGAATCAATCGTACCTAGTCGGTGGATGTTGAAACTACGAGCACCCATATTCATATACGTAATTTTTTGGGAGGGTGGTTATTTCTCCCATACCTCAACGACGCAAGGGAGCATTACTCATCGGGATGGATGGAGAGACACTTTTAGCTGGGGTCCCCTAAATACCTTTAATAATATAAGCTTATATAAAGAAAGCTGCAGGGGAGACTTTGAGACCTTCTGAAAAATGTTCCCTATACTACGACCACGCGAATGCAACTGCAATTCACAAATCACTTTAACGAGCGTTTGATGGACTACGGATTTTTGTGAAAGCTTTCGGATAAAAGGGAACGGGCCAATCCTGCTTCAATTACGAACTCAACGAAAAATCATACAGATGTTTCACTGGTTTTATACTTTTTTTATTTTCGATAGACTGAAAATGAAACTACAGCGAATGAACCCTGCACGCGCAGATTCATACAAGTTGATAAATGCGTTTTCACATTTATCCTTCGGACTGCAGTGAATGTTGTCTGTTGATTATATTTTTCTGGATGACTGAACGAGTTTTAGGAAAAATAGCCCGGGTAAATTTCGCTAATATATAGTCAATCACCTAATGTGTTTGGTGAGAATAGAATTTCTTTCATCTTGCGGCAAATTCTTTCAACGAATTCTTGATATTGAAGTTGAGGTTTATAAATTTGAATTAACGTCTCCAACTCTCCGAGCTGCTTTGTTATAAATTACTGTGCGGCGTAATAATCAAATTATAAAGTTGAACCGTTCCAAACTTCTTACTTACTTTATACATCTTCACAATTTATAGTACATCTAAACGCACACCTATAGGCGTACCCATACCTACATTCGCATACATATACCCATTGATATATATCCGTATACTGTGCAGAACTAGCAGTATCTGAGGTTAAAAGTTTATAAAAATCAATCTGCCAGTACCAGCTCCTTTCCTGCCGCATTTTATTGCGATGATTCTATAGAATTCTCATCCTGGTTACTCGGAAAAAAACTAGAAGTCCATAATTTAACTGCGTTGACACTTTCGGCGAATCGTACCACATATGAGAGACATTTATCTACCCATGAATCACCAAAATTGTCGAGAAAAGTTTCTCTGCGATTCTGATCTCACCATACGATCATGCGAGGTAATTAAAATTGAATTAAAGAATTTCGCGGTTAAGATGGCCCCAAAAGCAGCTATAAATTTCTGTATAATCACCTGTGACTAATACGGCCTAAGGTCGATGGCCGTTTTTGTCATTGGGCAACTATGGATCGGTGACCACAAACCGCCTTCATATATTTCTCCGCATGTGGCATACGTAGCACGGTAAGTGCAGAGACACATATGAGGAGACGTACATGATGTCTGTATATATATATATATATATATACATACATGTATATCCACGTATCCGTTACCTCGACGACAGACGTTGACGTCTTCATGCCACCGCAAGACAAAGCCCGAAAGGCTTGAAGAAGAGAGTGCCCTTAGGCATTAGGTGGATATTTACGCGATAGAAACCCATTTCTGAGGCCCAATTACGTTCGACTAAAATTACGTTATCTTTAGGCTGCAGCTCACTGAAATTCCAAAAGAACTATAAACATCGGGTCTTTTAACAGACGGACTGAGCCCAGGAGGCCCCGATGCCGCGGGGGTCCTTCTTACCTCGTGTTACTCGGGGACACCTTCTCCTCGATCCCACAATGCCTAGCTGACCTGACCGGTACGGTGCGGTGAGGTGCGGGGCGGTGCGGTTCTCGTCGTTATTAAACCTAAATCATTTGCGTGGACCGTATGCCATAACTCACGACTGGTGAAATATGGCGGTGGTTAAAATTGTGGCCCAAAGCTCTAACGTAGTCAGTCTTGTCCTACGTCATTTCTGGCAGTTCACTGGCCCAAAGTTATTTTGATTTAGTGAGCTAGAAAAATTTAACAACTTCTTGGATATATAGTACCTATACACCAACGTGCAATTTGCCGGATGACCCAGAGGCCAATAAACGCGCGTTCCAACCGCGAGGATATTAGTCAAAAGATTTCACCACCGAGAATAAAAATCCTATACGTACAAGCTGGGGTATTTCCGGAACCGCTCATTGTCCCAAGGCCTCGAACCGATTACGCCACGAGATTATAGCTGCGGTTACTTTATGTTTTAACCAAGGTGATATCGGCAGCAATGCCGAAGGTAGAACGTTGGGTATATAAATTCTAAACCCTCGAGGTCTGCGGATTATTTGCCCCAATGACAATAAAGGTTTTAGGTTCAGGGCACAGGGTTTTGGTCTTGACTCACGACTCGAATCACTTAAATTAATGCGAAGTTGAACCCTCGAAGTATATGAGGACGTATACCTACCTGCCTACCTACGTGCGTGACCCAGTATCTTTCTCGGCTGTAGCTTCGGTTCGAAGGCATTCTCGGAAGACAGAAGGTGTTCTTTATCCCGCCGTAGACCCCCCTAATTTATTACACCTTACGTCAAAGGGTGACTCGTCCCGAGGTAGTCATCCTCGATGGGGAGTGTGCCTGGTCGCAACTCGACCATCGTAATTGACTCGAAGATTCGGGTCGTGCGAGAAAGAAAGTTTATATAAGAAAAGCTTTGGAAATAGTTCACGAAGAACCAAGCGCGGCGTCCCCTGCGGAACGAAATTGACACAAGTTTCATTTTCACTTCATCTCACTCCTCCATTTAATACGACAACTTTTCCAAATACCGGATCCTAAAGATCTGCGCAATACAAATCTATACGGCAGATTCATTCAGAGTGAAACATCAGCACGACCGTGCAGACAACATAGGTCAAATAATTCGTAAAGGCCACCCTGGACAAGTTGATGAATAGATACCACTTACTAATATTCACTTAAGGCTCGATAATAGCTTTGTGCGGCACGGCATGCCGCTTAACAACTCGTTAGGCATTCGTCATTTGAAATTTTAATATAGACACCTGTGGATTCGACAATATTTTAGAACCACGATATTTGTCACCATCTCCGTAGCCCATGTAATACATAGACGCGTGGGTACCTAATACGTATTATTACATAGGAATGAAAAATTATGTGCTTCGGCACGTATCGTGTTCAGGTGACTAAGCGAAATTTTTCAGGATTGAAGGATCGTCATTAATCGTAAGTTACGAGCTCGCGTTTAAAAACGGAGAATAAAAATCGAATTAATCTAGACACTTTTTGACTGATTACGAGTGCGACGAATCTCAGCAAAGATTCAAACTGAGACGGTAATACAGCCCGCCGAGCTCCACAAGGTAAAAATGAATTAACCCAAGGAACCCAAATAAATTGAATGCTAAGCCTACGCTGAAGTTACGAACAGGCAGAAGATTATAGAGTGCATTCCATTCCTTATATGTATCTGTATCGGGATGGTAACTTGTACAGGCCGTTACACAATAAAACTGCATACATGTTCCCACGCGCGACAATTTAGATTCGATGCAGCATTACTCCTAGCCCATATGACCAAGGCATGCTTATAAATCCTCGAAAGACTTGAGCTAATCCGGAAGCACCAATAAAGTGAGGGAACCTCCGCAAGCACAATGGAGCTAAACTGTGTCGGTGGTCCGTGTGGGAGGACACTTTGGTCACAACTTGAAAGCAAATGGGCAAATGTCAAACACCATTTAGGTGCCCCGAAACGCTGGGAGGTCCGCCTAGCTCGTTTCCTCTTTTGGCTTGACTATTTATGGAAGCAATACGTCATGCTTTCAAAAAATTTTACCAAAACTCGAAAAACGGAAGGTCTGAGGGTCTTCCACGGCTTGTGGTCGGTAAGAGCTGTCGTTTGCTAATCCCTCAAGTATCGGTAACAAGAATTACGATCAGGAGAAAGTACAAGTACCTAACAACGTACCTGCACTCTGCGATTTCGCTACCGTATTTACCTGAAAAGATTATTTAAGGTTTCACAAAAGTGCGCAGTAAGTCTCGATTCGACGTATTGAGACATTTTCGAAACTCTTCGGTCTTCGGTCGAAAGAAACTTGCGTCAAAAATGAAATAGTGAAAGCGTCTCTACCTCCATTCACAGTTCATTCATTTATAACTTAGCTCAATCTTTACGGAAAATCAAGAGGTTCGGAGTAAAACAACCATGGTCATAATTATCCAGGAAACTCGAAGCTAAACGGCTTTGAAAATCGTTGCAGTTTTTCACACCCCTGCTCGTCTTACACCACTCGTAGCCGTAGTTACAATTACAAATAATTGGACAATTACGTAAATCGGATTTCTCGTTGTTTCAACATTTCCAAAACATTAGCGCTCACCACCCACAACTCCCTCTTTTCCTGCCACAAACACACCGATGGAAAATTAACCGAGACACGTTATCATATGGTGGACTCATAATATAACAGACTCGAGGAATGAACATAAATATCATTACCAAATCCACCAACCATTACCATGGATATAGACAGGCACAATCAGGGAATAGGAAAAGCAGTGCAATTTGTATCACTGGGTGTTCAATCAAGGGTGGAAACCACAGACGTAGCGGGTACATAATTTATACTACAGGGTATACATCTTGATACTGAATTGTGAATTAATCCGGGAGACCGATAACCGGGAAGCAAAATGTGATACGAGATTCGAGTACCATAAAGGGCTGAAGGACCGATGAGTTCGAGGGTGGCTCAAGCTGTAATGGCAGTACGCGTCGTATATCAAGTGATGGATATAGGATCCCATTGTCCTCGTCTCAGGACAAAGCAAATATTGCCCCCGAGTCTACGAATTTTATAAACAGACGCGTTCACCCGAGACTTTTGTCAGCTTAAAAGCAACATGATTGCGCATGGTGGCGCGTTTCATTCTTCATATAGTTATATAGTGTCAAGTCCAACGAGTCTCAATAACCCATAGCTATACCGACCCGCACTTCTAACTAGAGAAAATTATACTAGCTGACCTTAATTGTTACATCCGATACGTGATGTGATCAATAGACCCATAACTCTATGGTATGTATGTATCCTCCGTAACTCAAGTCTATTGCATCAACGTATGCAGGCACAAACATGTATCCACTACCTGAACGTTCACATATTTCAATATAATTATATGATAATGAGCATGTTAACGGTGTCAACGTGTCATAGAAGAATCGGCCTTTCTAACGCGAGTGTATTCGCGGATCGGATGAATACTTTGCTTTATTACTATATATATACATTATTGTCTACTTATATCTGTTCTGTTTGTATCCGCCGTTCAGTACGATTGATGAAAGCCAGCTCGTATCCCTAATAAGGTTCGTACAGACCAACTGTAGCGTGGAATTGAAAAGCAACAAAGGCTATATTATTGTTACTATTGTCGGTATTTCTCCTACTACTCTTGTTGGCATTATTATTTTCGCCGAAGTTTGGCAGATTTCCAAGAACCAGCCCTGTCCATGGAAATGAGAATATTTGTTAGGCTGTAGCCAGAGCTACTCTACTCCATCTACCCTTTACTTCATTCCTGATGTATCTGGGTTAGAAATTCAGTGGCTATACACTCGTTCTATAGGATCGTTTTGACAGCACCAATTCAAGATTAATTTTATATACATCCATGTATAATACATCTACTCCTAGTCAGTGAAAATTGAAGATCCTTAGAAAGTTAAGACGCAATAAAGCCTGGCGAGTGACCAATGCCCTGGACCCAGAACCCAGACCATAGATTTCGGGCCAAGTCGCTTCGTCTGGTATTTATTGTAAATTAGAAATGGCGTAGAGTCTACCGCATAACCCTGAAGAAACCTTTTCATTGTTCTTGACCGGAGAACCCGTGGGGTGCTTAATGGTCTTGTATCTTTCCTCTCTACGCCTGTCCCCTCCTGACAAAAAGAGTCTCCAATTCTCTTTTCTTTCCCGTATTTTCCACTGTGAATTTTCTCCTCCGGCTTTTCCTCTCCATCCCTTTATTTTGCGGTTGGTCAGCTAAGCTCTCACTTAGTGCGTGCGTGGACTTTGGTATAAACGCAGGAAACTTTGGGATCATCTGAAGCCGCCTTATCGTTCGATCTAATATATGCAACAAACGCACGCACCGTGAGTAGGGATAAAAAAATATGCCTACCTGGATTGCCAACAGGCTACAGCTACCTGCGTTTTCCTAGGAAATATTGCGACGATGCCGTGTGGCAAATGCCGATTTCTCCTTGGTCGTATACCCATATATCCTCTTACCTGCCGACCACCGCAAGTAGCAAATTTGAATGGTTAATTAATTTCAAACTTGTCCACACCCGGGTCGAGTCCCACTAGCGCGGAGCTGGAGGTTGAAAGATCTGTGAGATGACTATCCGTTACAGAAGGATCGTCAAACTGATATCCTTTACCTCAGACGTGAACCTCTTATTTCTGTATGCTAGAAGCTGGGCTGTCAGGAAACCACGGCGCGAATTATAAATACTAACAGGAGGTAAACAACTATCCTCAAGATTTTCCATGACATCGGTATACTTGGTAATGGGACAGAAGCAAGCAGACGCAAGGGTCTTGTACGTAACGGTAAAGCTTGGTTTTACCTGAGATCAGAAGAGGCGAAGGAGGCACAGACGGAAGGTTCGGACAACACGTCGAAATGGCTCACGAGCTAAGCTTAAGTGTGGAACGCTGCTATTGGGGTCTGGACGTGACAGGAGGTCTTTTGACGCAAGGTAGTGTGCATGTCTGAGCACCTAAATTTGCTTGACCACAGACCTCAGTTTTCCCTGAAATTGCAAACTACCTCAAGTAAAGCAAAGACTTGCTCCGACGAGCTGTGTGGAAAGCAGAGGCCTGGGGCTTGCCTCGGCCACTTTGACAAATTCAAAAATGTTAGGATGCTGAAAAGTTGGATGTCGCGCCGGTAGCTGCAGACTCTGCAAAAATCATATTTTCGTTTTTTTAGGCATACAATTTTTTGGACTTAGGCGATATCGCGAAGCCCTCATCGACTAGGATGGAACCGTTGCCATCCAAGCAAGTCTTATACAAAATCTCCATATTTATAGGGTATAAATATAAGTATTTTAGATTTTAAGTGATTTATAGGCGAACCCTGAAGCGGTGAAAAAAATTACAAATCGTGAAGTCAATTTTTTGCTAAAAGGCCAAAGGGTTAAGGGACGCGTGCCTTGATTTATTCACTTCAATTTTCCCCCGGGCTAGCTCTTCCCCCTTTCTCTGCAGTTTCGGACGCGCTATCTGAACGGGCTTTCATTTTTCTATTTTCACCATTCTTCATCCTCTCCTTATTATTCCTGCTATTCCTAGTCTCATGAGAATGAGAAAAGAACACGTAGAAAGGGACTTCGAGGTACCAGCAATTATGTCTCTCAATCAAAGGCCAGAAGATTTGTCGAGTGAAAATTCTTTGGAAACTGGCAATTAATAGTTGTATTCATGATTATGAGACGCCAAGTTATAAAGCAATCGAATATAAACAGCAATTAGAGAAGCATTCACGTGAAGATATTCATGACCAAGATCAAGACAACGCTGTCGTAACCAGACGAAACTCGGACAGGTCGTTTTACAGATTTTAAACTCTCGGTAATTGAAACTGGTTGATCGCAGCCTGCGCTCAATGTCTAGACAGTTAAAAAGTGGAGTGAAACTTTTAATAAATGCTGAATGTAGGAATTGACGTTTTTATAATCCAACAACGAATTTATTCTCAGCAAAGATCGCGAATTGGAAATTATCTTTGCCTAGCTGAACAGTTAAATTTCATCAATACCTAAATTCCACAATACATAAACTCTGTTGAAGCCCGCGCTGCATGGATTCCAAAAATGCGAAAATAAATTTATGGTAATTGCCTTCAGCGCTTCATCGATCAACGTTTGACAGTATCCACCTGATCACTATTATTTAATTATAATTAAAGCGGTAAAATTCTCGGAAATTTTGAAATTCTGATACCTAATTGGTGATTAAAATTTATTTCATTCTGACAGATTCACACCACAATTAATTTCACCAATCATTTATACGCAGCAGGATATTTATACTGTAAGAAGTGACTTCCCTTTGCTTCAGTAAGTTGTTCGGCAGATATCTTCATCGAAAAAGTTGCGCTCTGGCAGTAAGCAAGATTATACAGATATCTGTGTTAGATCAGGTAGCCTGTGGACCATCCTTCCGTTTGTCTGCCTGGTCTCTATGGCGCATCTGCCAAATGCGGGAACCAGGTGGGTGGCTAGCAGTCTTTTTTGGTTCCCCTGCAGCTACCGTTGTCAATAATTTCCCTCCCAGATCCCGATCTACGCTACGTCAAGGATCTATACGATCTATAGATCATTGTAAATAGTTTTTCCCGCGATACAATGGCCCGGCAACCGAGATGATGGTATATTTTTACGCCGAGTTTCCGGTCGTCAGCGCCTAAAGAACTCGTCGGTTTTGACTTGCGATGTCTCGTGGAGTTTTTGTGTTATTTGGAAAAGCGACTCCTAACGCGATCCTAATGTCCTGCCGGGGGAATTCCGCCGCCGTATTCTTCTGCCACGGTCATTTTTGGGGAAAATATAAATATACCATCTATTAAGACATCTATAGGCGAGCAAAGACGTAATTACCGAAGTGGGTATACCAGTAGCTACTTCACCCACAGACTCGACTGGCGTCAAAGGATTCCACCAGTAAATTGAGGAATGAATTAACCATAGCAAAGCAGCAATGATTAGGCTTTACATACTCCGAGTAACAGTTGGCATGCGGATGTTGAACAGATGGAAAAGTGAGCGGTGACGAACCTAACAACAGATCCTCGCGAGTTGATTATTATATCAAAGGAAATTCTCTGCGATGAACGTGACACTTTGACCGACATAGTTTGGTCGGTGACATTTCAATGCACGATATAAAGGACGGAGGTAAAACTAAGGGAGTTAAGGGATGAGGAAAGGAGCAAATAAGGTCAACCTGACTGTCTTACCACCCACGAAACCAAGGTAGAACTTTTAAATGTCAGTCGAACAATTGCATCCGTTCAAATGTCTGACGAGTTGAAATTTCTGTGATCGCGTTCTTACCTAATGTCATTCCCTCTGCTCAAGGCGCCATTGTTCTTTCGTCAGATAAGTACCCGTCAGACGACTAGGTATACGCATGTAGATTGTGTGAAATTGAGTTCAAGCGAAAAGATGATGTGCAAGGCACACCTAAGTTCAAATTTCTGATGCGGTGAAAAGTCTTTTCATTCAGCGTGGGAAACTTGGAACCAGATGATTTAGCTTGACCGTTAAACTGTTAGAACCGGAGCCGGAAAGGAAATATTTTTAACAGAATGACTTTCATGTGTCAGCGTGTGGGGCGTACTGTTCGCGGACCCAAAATACTCCGGCTTTCAGTTTCATCGGAAAGATGGGGGACCTCCTAGAGAGCGTGCCGAGACCCCAGGGTCCCGAAAAGCCAATTTCTTTACTATTGTCCGTAAATACTGAATCATCGAGGCACACTGGCCCGTGTCTCGCGCGATATTTAACGGCTTTTAAGGAGCCTGGCCCAACGATCGTAGACGAATCATTTTTCATCTTTACCTTTCCGAGTTTAATTTGGTGGTACCATCATTTTCCAAGGGGTCGAAGAGCATTGTGGTATATGGCCAGGGCCTGCGCAAAGGCCATTGTAGTATATTGATACCACGAAGAGAGGAAAATCCCATTATTATTTCTTTTTATCTCGAATTGTTCCAGTTTCTTTTCCCCCGTCGGCTTGGGGCCAGCCGTCCAGAGCATTGACAGGATAATTTCCAGTACCTACTGCAGAAGAATGAAAACAAAGCAACTTATCGAGAGTAGCATCATTTCAAAATAAATTTCCTCCACATCAGACATCGGCGTTAATTGAATCGCGCGAATTTGCAGTATTTCATAACAGCACGAATACTATTGTGAAACCGTATCCACTATCGAATTCCAAATACTGCGAAAGGGACTCTCGTGTTTGACCACAAAGTTTGCAGTTCCCTTGACCTTCGCATAAAGGATACCTTAGCTTACGAAACATACTGAAATACGAGCAACTATACATTTACCCCATACCGAACGTTTGGTATCCGGTAAAGCAGCATTCAGAGCTTCTCCCTGTTATGGACCATCTCCCCCATCAATTGAGAATAGGAAAAAAAATCTCAGAATGTTATTGCACGGTAGGTTGTGCAACTGTGAAAGAATCCTTGGGCAACAGGGTTCAAATATTTTTGTAATAACGTTTCTAGGGGAGTGTCTCCGGTGACAAGAATAACAACTGACATGTCTCAATGTTGTGCCCAGCTCTTCAGCTGCCCCATTGTCCAACCATAACTAACAATGCTCGGGTTCAAATAACGTCTTACTCGGTGGCATACCTGCTATTGGAGGTAAAGGGCGACAACCATGAAGGGGAAGAGAAGAGGACGATGGGAGGGAGTTTACGGGTCTGAGGTCCCATTTCAGGAGCAATTCAGACCGCTTTGGGGAACACTTAAGAACACGTGGCTATCCCTGCGGCTGAATATGGCTGGTCGGTCTTGCTCTTTTTTGGAAGACCTTCGATTTCAATTATTTTATTGATAATAACTACCCTGAAATCGGGATCCATCATCCACCGGTTTCCTAATTTCCTTTTGTCACGCGACCGGGGATCGGGAAAAGGATTTTTCATTGTGTTTTGATACTTCGAGAAACGGATAATGGATACAGTTCAATTTGACCTAAATTTGGACTGAGAAATAGGCACGTGTCTCTGCAGTGTAGAATGATTGGTGTGTAATCGGTGTTTGGTATTATTTTCAGGTAATCGCGTCAAGTTACATAATTTCTGACACGTGAATAATTAAACGTTAAACTCCACACTGGTTAGCTTTTATATCTGACGAGCGTGGTAATTGCTAGACAGTTTCAGGAATCGGACTCGTCCAAAAGGCAGTTTGTAACTGACAGCAATTTAATGGACACGGAAATGCTCAATCAAAATAATTATTATTAATTTGTAGTTTTATCCATTAGGGCGCGGTACAAGCCCCATACTTGGCTGGTGCATAAGAGGATAGGCGTCGAGTTTTAGAATCGTCTCTAGCGTGACCAAAGCTCCCCCTGCAGCTCCGTGACACATGGAATTATTCTTAACTGGTCTTCCCTTCGGGAGCTCACAAGCCGCTAACGAATTTCGTTTCACGCGTCTGGATAAAAGCGTAACGTGACGAGACGCGGAGCCTTTAATTTCAATTTGGATTTCAACCTTTTAATTTTTCCCACAGGGATATAAAAGGGCCCCGCACCTTCGCTCGCGCGTGTTCAGGTCGGTAATGCAATATTAAACATCGGATGAAGTCCCTTTTTCGTAGAATGAAAAGCAGTCAGATATTTTGATCTGTATCATTTTATTTATGTGATTGGTGAAATTCCAATCAATCATTACAGGTATATCCAAGCACTAAGCTCATAGCCGATATCGAATATCAAAATCAAAGCCTCAATATTGAACACCTGCTAGGTAGTCGGAAGAGAACAAACGGCACGAGATTCTGCAGGTAATATTAATTGATGAAACGTGCGAGTGATATCAGTGGGAATGGATCGAGCAGATGGTAGCCTTTTGCGTGACAGGTTAGAAGCAAAGAGCTCTGGATCAATTAATCTTTGAAATAATAATTCTAACACATGTTGGCAATCCTATACCTACCAAGAACCGGAGAGAAACAAGACAGTGCAGGAGTAGCGGTCTAACACTATTATTCATCCCGTGGCTTTTCGGAGTGACGTTATGGAATTAGGAGCCTCGGAAGTACAAGTATACCCGGTGTCTCGTTCAACAAACAGATGCAAATTATTATACGCGTGCAATATAATGGAGGATGGAATGGATCACAATTAAAACAGATTTTACTAATTTACTTTACTCGCAGAATAATTACGCGCTCCGAAACTTCGAATGATCTCTTCAGCTTTAAAGTGCACGATGTTCTCTTCGAGTTGGAAGGGATACGATGATCAGTTTAATTAGACTCTGGTAATATAAATTGCAAAGACCTTTCGTCGTCGTTTCAATATTTATTAATTAAATGTTAGGCATCTCTTTTGACGGGACGTTTTCTGCAGTAAATAAACGAAAGGCTCCTCGTCTGCCGGACGTGATGGATCACGGAACCCCAGAATGTATACATGTATACGTATTCAAGCGATACCTACACTGTTTCGATTTCCCACCCGTCTCCCACCATCTTTTTGTTTCGAAATTCAGAATCCGATTTGACGGGGGTTTAATTAAATATTCCCCCATTCATTCAATTTCGGGTCGCGAACTTAGTTAAGCGTCCCTCGTGGTCGGATCGGTCGTATGTAACAGTCGAGGGGTCACCACGTGTATAACGATGGTCCAGCGTAACAAGTTTGGTGACAAAGTAGCACCGTCCTGCCATTCCCCAACAAAACCCCGGGGATACAAAGGGTTTTAGGTGGACACCGTTGTCCCGTGTCCGTACGTCCAGTCTTTCACCCTACCGCACACGATCACGCAGAAAGAGATGGATACTGCTATGCTAGCTATACATATACGCGTGTGTGCTTCCAAATATTCAAAAATGTTTACCTCAATCGAAATTTCTTGAAGAAATATTCGACCGTTGAAGTTTTATCATAGAATAGCAATTACGGGACAGCAACGCTGTCCGAAGACGTTCATTCTCTACTCAAGCGCCGAGTCTGTTGCAGACAAGCTTAGATCGGCGGACAAGCACTTAATTAAGCCAGGAACATATCGCACCAACGCCCACCTAGAGTAACGTCGACCCGTAGACAACATAGCCGGGGCGGTCCTCGCAGACAAACCCTCTAGGGAATCCCCCTCTTACCAAACTACCGCTTAGTTTAGATCCTCCGTTCCACGGAAGCAGAACGTCGTGTGTATTTTAGAGGTCAATTAATACCCGACCCGTTTAGTAATGCATAATTCATTAGTGCACCTCCTAGGTATATATTAATGTAACTGGCCACTCCAATGGGAAAGTTCGGTGCCTTGACAAATTTAATAGGATGAGAGATCCATCCTTGTGATTCTGTCCACTACATTCGTTCTCAATTCTTAAAAAAGCAATTCATTTTATTCCGATCTGGTCACAGATGGATACATACGGTATTCTGCTGATAGATTCTAGCCACGTCGACACCCTGGCGGGTTTAAATTCGAGTTAAAAAATCATTTTATGTGCTTGACTTTACAATAGAAATACTGCGCTAAGAACCAGAAGAAGAAGAAGAAGAAGAAGAAGAAGAAGCCACGGGACACTAGGGAAAGGGTAATGAGTGGATACTCTTCGTTTAAAAGTGGGGATAGGATCATTAGAGGCGCCGACACAGCGGGAGAACGTCGTCCAAGGTACGCTTACCTTCCGAGAACCACCGCGCCTTAAAGGTTGCCAAAGATCAGACTGGTTCGATAGTAATTGCGTAGAAATATCTGGTGAAATGAAACTGGGGTCTATAGGAGTGATAGATCCGCGATGACGGGCACAGTTTTGATCCGCGGTATTATTAGGAAAAGCAATTACTTAATGTAACATGATAAATAATGATCGAGCATGTTCACTGTCGGATCGATCAAGTCATCTTATAATGCTCTCAAAACTCTAGATCGGAAGTATTGCGCATAGAGTTAAACTTTGAGCTGATACGATCAGGGATTGGCTGACGCATGCGATACTCGACTACTTCCGCTTTAAGATATGGACATCCCTTAAAACCCGGCCTAGACCAGTTTAACGCTGAGAGAAACGGGGTCACCGAGAAAACCCAGTCGTTTACTTAGACCCCGAACTTGTCTTCTATGGAGATGAATGCAACCGCGGGTTTACACCACCTTAAGCCATACGCTGGTCGCGCACCCCCGCGTATTCTCAACCAACTGCCTGTAACTTGTTACGACGCCGTTTGTTTGAGTTAGAAGTTACGTAATTTCAATTGTCTTTTCACGGTGCTGCTCTATTCACACGTGACAAACGTAACCCAGACTTAATTTGACGGCTAAAGGCCGTGTCATACATTATACATGAAAGGCCTGACTAGACGAGCGCTTACCCACACTCTGTTTCCCGGTCATCTTATTCCCCCCACATTATCGCGTCCTAGCTTCTCAATTATGTATCAATTCTAAGTAGGTATCTAATCAGGCAGTTGCTGTCGAAACCATACCAAACATTCGTATCCTCTTCTCAGCCCACGCAACTCATCAACCGTGGGAAAAGATCTTCAAGTTACAATCGCAGTTTACTTGAGCACTGTAAATAATTGCATTGACATTGACGACAGAAGTTTCTTTTTAGTCTTCCCATGTGAACGGCAGTATCTTAAAACCGTAAAAATAACGAAGACGAATGCTTTAAAATCTACTCCATCTTCACAAATCCATCAACACGGAAATCGGGAACGGAAATATAAAATTTCGCGCACAGCTCCGCCATGTCCCTCGAGATTCTCAGCTGCAAGGCGTCTATTTATCTACGGTTAAGTTTTCTCTGAAGATTTTTCCAGAATGAAAAATGAACTGAAAAAATTCAGTCGAATCTTCGGGTTCCCTAAAATACTAAGAAGTAAGAAGCAAAACCTATCAAAAACACATAACTCAGAGACCGCTATCGCTCAACCAGTATACCTAACACCAATGTAGAAGTTCCTCTCGCAAGAAAAAAATAAAATAAAAAAGCACACAAACTTTTTCGCAGTGCGAGCTGCCGTAACCGGATTAAAGCAATATCAAGCCTCGAAGAGGCGACCAGTTCCCTAGCCTAACTCCAAGGCGGGTTAAGCCTATCGTACACCAGGGTCCACGGCGTTACTTAATAGCTCCAAGTCGCAGGCAGATGCCTCCGAAATGGGTGAATAGGGTGAACAGGGTGAACTTCAAGCCATATTGGCCGCCGTAGCTAGATCGGCATAAGCCACAGGATTGTGGTATCCGGGCTACCGTTTACCACCTATATGTGTTTACGTTTGCGTAGGTATGCGTAGTGCCATATAGCGTGAGCGAATATAGTCATATTATATGCATCTATACGCGGTGGTTAGCGGGCAATATTTCAGGTTATCGGCAACACCCACCGAGTTTCAGCGTCGTTATTATCTCGTAAATAGCTTAAATACTAAAACGTCGCATGGCTACCTCGCAAGGCGACCGCAATCTCTATGGCTACGTCAGCTAATAAATTCCCTACGCGATCCTATTCCACCATGAATTTCTGCCCATCTTAAGTCTGTAAATTTTGACCGAGGTTATAGATATATAGCGCGAAAGCTTGCGGTTAGTATGTGTATGCATCGGGCGTGAAGCGGCGAACCGAAAATTGTGGAAATAGCCCTAATACATAATGTACCTTTCTACACGGTTTACTAAAGGACGATTTTTCCATTCGAAAGAACACCATCCAATAATCGGCCATTGTCATTCGATCTATCTTTCTCTACATCTCTATATCATTCTCTTTCTTTCTTACTCTTTGAATGGTGCGTTAATACGGAGTTATTCTACAAACCCTAATATCATTCGGTTCGCGCACGGAAAAGCTACAACGATATCGCCGTTCGCCTTTGTGCTTCTGACCACCCGAATCCACAGTTTAGCCGCTACAAATTCGAACTTTGCTATCCACCTGTCCGATCTCCATTGTAACAATGACCCTCACCGTTCCGATCTACGATCTCTGCTGATCGGTGAAAAATATACGACTATACACGCGGGCTTATTAGGCGATTCGATACTCGGCGGACCCGCAAATCTCCTTTCGTACCGCGTAGGAAAAAATAAACGGGGCTAAATAACGGGAGTGAGAAAGCACAGTCCTGAACCTAGACGTGGATTATCGGGCGTTTCGCCAGAAGCGCTAAACGGAATATAAGGAAAATTTTAATCCTTATTTCTCACGCCGTGAAAGACGGCAAGTGGCACTCAACGGGAAAGCACAAAGCTTGATGTTACATTATAGGAAAAATGCACAATATATCTTCACGGATAGTGAGAGACTGTCGCATTGTCCTTGACGTGGGAAAAATTTATAGCCACGATCCGCTTATAATATAAGCGTCATGACGAGAGAATCCCCGGGTGTAATAATCGACGGGGCGCGCACTCGTCACTGGCCGGACTAGACGCGGTCTAACACGTGTTTACCTTTTTTACACTGTCACTTCGACGAGGAAACTAGAAGGGCGGTACCGTAAGGGGTACTCCCCAGGATTTCAGGATTCACGATGACACCCGCCGGCCCGTCCGTTTGACACGAGGAGATTAAAAACTTACCTCCTCACCACTATAAGGTCGCTACGAGGGGTTCGTCGCCATGTTTGTATATTATTCGGGTACTCCGCTGTATGGACACACACATATGTGTAATCTATACACGATATGATGAGCAGCTGCAGCTCGATTTCGGGAAGGTTAAAAGACTTTTTTTAAACCCCGTTGAAGAATTTTGATGAACACGTTTCGAGATTTTAGAAGAATTTTTGCAGAATTTCAACAATTTTTCGTTTTTTATGGATGGTTTGATGGAGTGTGTGCAGCTACGTTACAGGTGCGTCAAACGGCGCACGGCTTGCAGGTTATTTAGGATGTATTTTGCATTAATTATTCAAATGAGTGAACACGTTGCCCCAGATTATCATAAATTACGAGTCTCCCCTTCTTCCGACGACTTCATTTCTCTAGGTACAACGAACAACAATAGAAAGTGACTGGCGTGTTCCGTGCAGCGAACTAGCTAGCACATCATCCGGACAACACCAATCCACCTAGGTACACCGCGCTTCCTCTACGGAAAACTAAAATTAATGGTAATTGGAAGCAATCGATCTTAACATTAATTCATGAAAAGACCTTTCACTAATTACAAGTGCATAAGAATGATTTATTCAACGGACAACGGAACAACAATAATTACAACAATTGTATACAAGCATTCCTAGACGCTCTTCTATCCACCTCATAATTTCACCATTGGCTATGATGAGTACCGGCATAAGCACCGGAATGATCGTTTCCACCACTGTTGTGGACCACAGCATGAAAACCGCTTTTATCAGCGTGGTATTTTACGGTGCGCACATTACCGCCTGGTTCTTTAAGCGAATACTCCCCAGCGACGTTATTTCCGTCGCGGTGTTCCTTCTGTCCATGATAATCCCCAGTGTGATGATCCTGGACTCCGTAAGCAAACGAATACTTGGGATGGGCGACATAGTCAACATGGTGATGACCGTGTTTGTCGACGTATTGGACCGCCTGGTGATGGCCTTCTACGGGTCCATAGAAGTGCGCGAAGGAGTGTGCCTTGTGGGTGAAGGTGTTTTGGGCCAACATAGCGACCAGGGCGACGACGAGGATTAGCTTGACAGCCATGGTGATTACAGTCGAAAAGTTGTATCGATTGTGACTAACGATCAAGACATTTTTAACGCTTATATACCGCCCGAGATTTAAGTTAGGTAACGTTGTTACGCGGGCGGTAATGTAAACAATTTTCACGGTTGTGTGAGCGGGAACATTTTAATGGGATATATCTTGACGTAAGACATGTAGGTGAGCATATTTTGTAGAGTTTAGAAACTAATAAAAAACTAGAACGCGCACCTATATTGCCTTTCTTTCGCGATACGACACTTCGGATTTCTCTGCCAGGTAATATTACTCGCAATACAGAGTTGTACCGATATACCTAAATTCATAACGATCGAATATGTTCGTCTTTTATTCAGAAAAAAAAGTTTACATACGAGGTACATGTTTTTTCGAATCCAGAATCAATTAGAGTAAGATAAAAACACCGAGTCATATAATACTGCCTATAATACCTCCCTCGAGGATGTCCAAATTCATCGAATACAACATAAGGGTGGCTGATCCGTTTTCTCCTAGACTTCACGTGTCATCTCTACCTCCTGTTGGCGTTTACACCATTAAGCCTAAATTGACTAAAATCTTTTTTCTGAGTCAAAATATTCAGCAATCATTCTGGTAGAGTCATTAAATCCGAAAATCGCTTTGTATACTCAAAAGCTGAGTCTCTAATTGAACGACTTTGTGCACAACGTTTTTAAAACCGGTTCACATGGATTTCTTCTCTATTTTAGCGTAAATCGAACATGTTTTGGGCCGTACGTGTTCGGAATCGCACATAGAATTGCGCGACATATTTTATTTTTTTGATTGCGGTGCCCAAGCAGAGATATTCCGTTTAATAGCACCTTCTGCACGCGTTTATCCCAAAGTTTTCAGGTCTGGTGGAATTGGGTAGGGAAGCACCTTAAGTCAATATATCAGCGATTCTGAGTTAATGGCGAAACATAAAAGTACCTACTTGTATCTGAAGTCACGTTCTGGTGTATAAAGAACCTTAATTAGATGAACTTCTTTACTTTTTTCCACTTTTCGTTAGCCTTTATTTCAGAATGCGAATTGCATCGACCATTCTTCGGGTTTTATTTCGTCAGTATCTTTTCTGATACATAGTTCAATAATTTGCAAATTTTACCGAAACATTTACTTATCAGATGTTGAAACAGTATGGTTTCGTCTGACCATCTCCACATTCCATTCCTGCAATGATCTGTTCCATTGAAATTGATATCATCCAGATGCCACTAAATCTTATTCGTACGGGACAACGTCCCGGGTCATTATTAAATAATGTTTTCATCTGTGCGTATATGTATACAATATACATACATTCGTTCAAGGACAGTCGACGAATCTGCTTATAGTGGTCACTGCTTTGACCGCCTGAAAATTAGCATATTACTGCGAATCCCGTAAGAGTTATGCAAAGTTTGGAAGATTGGAGCTCACGCAAAATGTGAAATTTCATAACTAAACATGGATGTGAACTAGGATCAAAAGCAGAATGACCAACTTTGGTATTGTGAATCATACCCATTCAGCAAAAGTTTCAACTCTGAACGCGTGCAGGATAATTTAAGTCTGTATAATTCAATATTGATATATGTAGATATGTAGATGTGTGGATCGTCTAGGAACTCGTTCTGGGAATCAGGTCAATGTTATATTTATTCTCCCTGCGTGACTAGAATCGCGATAATTTTGACCGTTAACAAAAAAATTGTTATCATATCTGGTCCATACCTAAATCAAAATACTCCTCTTATCGAACTCGGATGCCGCACGACTCCGGAATTGGTTAGTTGGAGTAAAAAACAATGGCAAAAAACCCGGTGCCGCAGGTGATCTCGTAAAGAAGAAACACGACGCTATATACACCTCCGTCCGAGACGAGAAAGCAGCGTATAAGACAAAAGCGAAAAAGCGAACGGGGAAAGAAACACAGTGAAATAAAAAGTAGACCTTCGCCTGGAAAAGGTGGAAGGGTGAGAGAAGAGACAGAAGGGAGCGAGCGAACCTCGTTTCGAAAACGAATTCAATTCGACAAATCTGAAATGGATGGCCAGGCAGGCTGCAGGGTGGGCAGAGACGGTGGACTGCCGAGTAAATAGAAGAGTCGTTGAGACTGAGTTCCCTGGTAGATAATTCAGGATCCCCTCGAGTCCCGGAGGGAAGCGACAGAATTTATTTTCAACCCTGATGCATCCGAACGTGTTAACCTTTCTATATCGTTCTACAATCAGAATATAACAGGACATTCACGTTCGACGCGATGAAGAACTATCAAAGATAGAAAAAAAAATTAACATACTTTCTCGGCTTTGAAAATCGACAATTAACAGGTATCGATATCGATTGGACGTGAAATATAATCGAACAGAATGTCATTATCATAATTTTAGAGTTCAGTATAGTGGTAGGTGGTCATTATAGTTTCATCAAACATTTTCGAGCAAGTGCAAGAGGGTCGAGTAAAGAGGATACCAAGGAATTTATGAAACATCTAGTTTATTAATTAACATCATGTAGTACAGTAATAGTGAACAACTTGGTACACGGCTTAACGACGTTGCCTAACTCTAATAGCCGTGAGCGTAGGCACCAGAGTGGTCATTTCCACCGCTGTTGTGGACCACAGCATGAAAGCCATCCTTATCAGCGTGGTACTTTACGGTGCGCACGTTACCGCCTGGTTCCTTCAGCGAATATTCACCGGCGACGTTCTTTCCATCACGTTGTTCCTTTTGCCCATGATAATCGCCGGTGTGATGATCCTCGATTCCGTAAGCGAAAGAGTACTTCGGATGTGCTACGTAGTCGATGTGGTGATGCCCGTGCTTATCAACGTACTGGACCACTTGGTCATGCCCTTCTACAGGCCCATGAAAATGTTGAAAGGAATATGCTCTGTGACCAAATGTCTTCTCAGTCAGGACAGCTAATATAGCAGCGACGAGAATGAGTTTGAAAGACATAGTGGGCTGCGGTGTTTGTCAAACTAGCAAATAGAACCGTCGGAAATGTTCTGATTTTTCGAATAGTTTGCACTGGTTTATATACCGAAATGTTAGGCAACAGGTGCTGTTGACATAACGCGTGTCGACTGGAATGTAACATGCGAAAGAGAATTTCGTCTCGGGTCCAGCGAACCGTGGCAATGTCAAGTGTCTTGAATTTTTATAAAGAAAGCTGTTCGTGGGTAGATATAGGCACGAATAGAAGGTAGGTAGATAAATATAAATCACCGAACTTTTTACGTAATATTTTACTACCGGTAGCCGGCCGTCTAATCCGTCCGAATTTCTTCTGAAATAAATTTATTTTTCTGGCATAATAACAACAACCGTATATCTAGAAAAGGCCCAACTTTACCTGGATAGTGTAAAGTGAGTTAATAGTTTCGTAAAAGTGGAAGGAGTCTCTGACGGATCGAAACGCACTTTACACCCATAAGCTACGGCCTGAACGCGACGAAAGAGCTGTTAATAAATTACCATTAAGTTTGAAACCTTTAAAAGCTAGATTGAAAAATTGGTAGGCGCCGAAATTAGTGGACGAGCCTATAAATAAGCGGACGCTAATGCATTTTATCTTGCAGCGGACGTGGACCCAACCCGACCCCGCCGGTTAAGCGACTGACATAAATTCAATCCCATTGCATTCCCGAAGAACCACTACACGGCTCTTCAGGGCATTCCCAAATTATCCGAAACACGTGTTTTGTTACATATTTCGATCGTTTTAACACACGCCTAAAAGTTAATTACCCGAAAATTGGAGGACTGATTTTGTAGATAGGAAAGTGGAGAATAGACAGCTAATCAACTCGATCGTTTCAACAATGCATTCACACGTTAACAACTTCGAACCTTTCGTGTTGTTAAACTGTGGTCATTAAAGGTGCCTAAATAATGATACGCCGGATGCTACTGGAGTGGAGAGACAAACTACGTTTCGTCGTTTAACGAGATTCAGGAATTCTTCAGTTCACTGCACTCGATAATTGATTAGTTTTCCTCCTATTTGTTTTTAATTGAAATCATTACGATTCACCGAATTGAACACGGACAATCCACTATGTTGTTGATTCTTTACAAAGCACCTGAGTAGTTTGATTTAGGCGTGAACTCATTTAACCCTCATTACATCACACATGTCTAATACTAAAAGGGTGAATAATTATCCTACGCGACGTTGGATCACTGACTCGTATCTCTCGCGGCATCCATTCGTGATATTTGCATACACTTCGGAGTCATTTTCTAAAAACTGCCTTACGGTTGTATCCTCGAGTTGCTGAGTAGGGTTTTTTGTTGGTTGGTCAGGGCGGACAAGGTCTGAAAGCAGACGTAGGCAGACAGCTGTTCTTTCAAGGTATGTATACAAATTTATGTACCTCATAAAACTATCCCTGTTTTAGAATTCCACATTTTTCAGGTGGAACGCTTTTTATACCTCTTCTCGTCAAATTTCATTTTTTATTTACGCAGCCCCCGGGCATCGGACAACTACTGCTATACCTGTCGTTACTTTTATTCCTCCGCCCGGCGCTATGCAAGGTAACGAAATATTGCCTATTTATAAGGCAGGCTTTCCGCTTGCATATTTCATCCACTGCAACTGGTGTGCTCGTACTCATGCACCAATTAGTATTATAAGTGTAATTACATCCACATACGCGCAGTCGACAAAGGCAACACTTCGAGTTATCAATATTTTTGACTCCACCGATAGAAAAATCGTTTCATCTTATAGACGTGCCAATTGGCATCGTATTGCAAGCAATCTTCGTTGCAGGAATGATAGCCGAGGGCGACGCTGATGCGGCAAATTATGATATAGCGTCTGAGAGGAAAAGATCGGAGTATAAAAAGAGCCGAAAAACAGAGGGTAGGAAAGAGACGGCTGAGAAGATTTCCCGCTGTGTTGTACGCTCAAAGCTGCCGACCTCTTCGTCTGGGTTAGCCGCGTTCACCAGGGTCCATAAATCTTGACTGCTCTAGACAAAAGCCCGAAAAATGAAGCGCATCAATTAACCCAGCGCTGGGGTACGTTCGATCACTTTTCAAAATTTGCTGAGAGAATAAGCGCGTGTTGTTTCTCTATCTCTTTTTCAAAACCGGACATGTGGCCTACGACGTGGATGGAGTCTCGAGCTTTATAAGTGGTTTGTGCGGCGCGTCGTTAAATCCAAAAGACCACGTGTCTCCAAGATGTTCCTGCTTCCTACAAAACTTGTTTCGTAACTAAAAGTATTTCCCACCCACGACCGGCTATTCTAAACTCGTCAAATTATACGACGAACAGAATTCGAGTTTAAAGAAGAAGAAGAAGAAGAAGAAGAAGAAGGACAGGAAGGAAAAAATACTCTGAAATTGAATTTCCAATATGACATTCGATCGTACAAATTCTCGCTCCTCGCTACCATTTACATGGATCATTATAAATTTCGATAAAACGTGATGGTCCTTCCTTCAGGGCGCCCGTCTTCCCGTTCATCGTAGTTCAAGCCAGACTAAGTTCTTGGCCCAGCGGGGCTTGGTGAACATTTCATGCCACGTGAGCCAGTTCAATGTAAATACTTTGTCATCCGGCAGGACCGCATCCCCGGGCCATGAGCCACGGGTGTTCCCCGGGTGTCCTGAAGCAGACTGGGGCAATCAGCCACATGGAAACCGCTGCAGTCATTCCGTCGCCATTATGAGTTTTAATTCGATTCGAGGGCAGACCGCTTTATGCTACTTCACGCAGAGAATTACTTACGAACTAGGTGGCTTCGATCATAGACCCACTTCTAAATCTAACCTAGAATACGTATTTCCTTTAAATGAATTTATATCCATGTATTTTTCATCAGCATATTTTGATGATTCAGGAGTTTGATGCACATTGAACCTACATACTCTAGTTGCATTGATCTGAAGGATGATCGACAAGACTTACGAGGCACATCCAACCGAGTCCTGCGATCTCCGCAAAAACCAAAGCATATAGCTCATATTACAACAATTCATTTTTCTCAATCAGTGCAGATATTTTCTGTTGCAGTCAACATAAGGTGTAGTTAGCATCGTGATGAAACACAAGTGAAAAAAATACTATTGCATCCAACTCCACAATAAATTGAGAAAGAATAGTTGGTGTATATCGTATAACATAAACATATGTCTAGATATAACGAAGTATTTGAAACTTTGAATTCCCCTGTAGATATGGGTACACATTAGGGTGATTCAGAAAAAAAAAAAAAAAATTCTTTTTTCTTCCAAACAGGCTCAAAAGTTTCTTTTGGGTGTAAAAATATTATTGTGAAAATATGAGCCCTTATTATTAATATTAGGATTGTGCTCATCGCATTTTTTCAATTCTCATAAGAATAACATGGGAAACATTATTTTTACCTCTTCTGATTTTTATACCGTTTAAACAACTGATTGACTTATAAATCGCTGTTCTCATCTTTATGGAGAATTGAACGCTCTACAAAAAAGGTCTGATAACATTTTTTTTATTAGTCCACGCGTTCAAAAGTTATTCAAGATCAAAGTTCAATTTTTTTAAAATTTGATCGAATTTTGTGAATTACACCGAAACTGTTGGTTTTAGTGTCAAAATAAGGATCAAATTTTCTGTCAAACATAAATTGAACTGATAAATGTTGACCAATGATTTTTTTTTATTCAATCAAATAAATATGATGCTTTTAAGGAATTTCTTCGCAGAATTTGAGCTAAAAAATTTATATCAGGTTAAAAAATCATGTTGATTTCAATTTAAGCAGATATTAAAGACAGGTATTCTCAATTTTAATCTTTATTTGAATGCAACCTTTTGAAATTAATTTCGTGAGTTTCCGTCTCAAAAATTTTAGTATTTTATCTTCAATATTTTTAAAAAAATGTGTATAATTCCAGATACAAATGGCGAATTCCTTCTTTTGAATTTTCAGTCGATAAACACTATTGTATTCTTGCTCCGTCGATAAAAGAATTATTTCTATTTATTATTTATGTTTGACAAAAAATTTGATCCTTATTTTGACACTAAAACCAACAGTTTCGGTTTAATTCACAAAATTCGATCAAATTTTAAAAAAATTGAACTTTGATCTTGAATAACTTTTGAACGCGTGGACTAATAAAAAAATGTTATCAGACCTTTTTTGTAGAGCGTTCAATTCTCCATAAAGATGAGAACAGCGATTTATAAGTCAATCAGTTGTTTAAACGGTATAAAAATCAGAAGAGGCAAAAATAATTTTTCCCATGTTATTCTTATGAGAATTGAAAAAATGCGATGAGCACAATCTTAATATTAATATTAAGGGCTCATATTTTCACAATAATGTTTTTACACCCAAAAGAAACTTTTGAGCCTGTTTGGAAGAAAAAAGAAATTTTTTTTTTTTTTTTTTTTAATCACCCTAGTATACATGAGTGTATTATGAATTCAGATTTGTTAGACCCGCCCACAAGATACATTCGCGTATGTACGTGCGGGGACGTGAGTACCTACGCAGGTATAAGCAAACGCTACCCCTCGAATGAGATATGGATCTTCCAGCTCGTTGAACTTGGAGAACAGAACGTTGAGTTGCGTTTACGTTTACGCTAGCTAGCTCTGTGTTGCGCGACCAGAAGGGTTGACCGAAAGAATAAAACCACAAGGGCTCGAGACCCTAGCCTAAAGCGTCCTTTCGGCGAAGCGTGGCGAAACCCGTACGTCGCTGTTATTATTAATATACCTTGCGTGCTTAGTTCTATAAAGACGTATATCTATATGTATTATAACGTACATAGTAGATGTATATGAATTTCATTCCGTAGGTATAATGTACAAGCCTAGATACACAGGTAACAACGGGAAAATGTTTTCATGCTTATAGAACAAACCTTTGTGCAGATGTGTTAATATTTTCTAAGTATACCAAACCCAAATGATTGTCTGGAAAGTTTGAAACAAAATTGTTCTTCTCTTCAGGTTTGTAAATAGCATTTTGCTTACAGGACCATTTTCTTTAAACAACGCTGTACACTAAAATTTTATACCAGCAAAGAATCGCCCATGTCTGCAAGACCACTTATTTCGATTTTAGAGAATTTCCATTATGTAAATAAGATTATACCAGCTCCGATGGAATACAATTACAATTCAAACTTACGCAATTCAACAATCAGGACCGTACAAGTCTACCAGGTCTCGCAAAAACCCGCAGAGAATATAATTACTAGTAGGAGTATAGAAATGAGAAAAAAAGCCAAACGTTACTTTTCTTGTATCAGAATACGTGGATCTGTATAAGAAATGTTTTTCCACACCGCGTGAGCAGAAAGCGGAACGTTGGGTGTATTCCTGCGTATATTAAAAAGGGACCCAAAACACCCGAGGGCTAAACTAGACGCACTTTCACCTCGGAGATTTACACAGGACAAAGAGGATGAGGCTCATGGAGGTGCCCTGCACGGTACGTGACGTGTACAACCGTATATAGAGGTATACGTATAATAGTGAAGCTTTGAATGGATTCAGAGTTGATAAAGTCGAGCGTGAAGCGCGAGTTTTCCCCTGGTCGTGAGGGATATAAAAAAAAATACGTGCAGGATTAAAGGGCAATGAAAAAAAAAAACGAAAAAACGAGTGAAAAATATCACTCGTACGTACGACTGGAAAGTTCCAAACTTTCTCAATTCATTTTTGAACGGGATCGGATTTCAAACTTTGCTTTATAAACGTTTCAGAAATAGGTATATTACAAAGTACGAACGTCAATCTGGACCCGAACTAGAAGAAAAACAAATAAATCTCGACGATTCGATATTTATTAGAAGCCGTGGGTAAACAAACGAAATTTAGCCATGTCTCTCGACGAAATCTGTTCAAACTAGGTTTCAGCAATTTTCACTCCTCGCAGCAAACGCGTCAAATAATCCGAAGAGTTTCAATAAGATAAATTAGCCTCATTAGCGACCCCGCAGGGAGACGAAACAAACTTTCAAAAGTCAAAGGTCGATTTGAACGGGTCTGAACGATACAAATAAATTGAGCTTTATTGATTGAAATAAGTGGCGGATTACTTCATTACCGTAACATCACTTTAGTCGTTGTCTTGCCGCATGACGCCGCTTACTTGATACCTATATATACGTTCGTTGCAACGGATGATGCGAGTAATTTGAAACTGCCTGCACGAGTCATTCGTAAATTGGGAAGATCATAATCACTTTACGAGCTTCAAATCTCCTCGAAATATACAACACCGTTATTACTGATACCTGCTACCTCAAACTCGATCCACCTCAAATGACGCTACGCGTCTCAAGTCACTCTGCACGGTGTACGAGCATACGATTATAAATATTTTCTGTAAATTATTCGTATTAGATACGAATTTGTTCACCGAGTTTGTATAATTGGTGAAGCGGCTGATTTTCGAAGGAAATAATTGAAATGAATGGGCGTAATTGATACTTAATCTCGTTATACCGTGACTCTGTGCTTTTTTTCTTCTCCTTCTTCTTCTTCTTTTTTTACAAATGAATTCAACGCTGTTGAAATAAAACCTGGCGTGAGATCAAGGTCCCTGGGTAGAATGGGAATCAGTTCTGATTTCTCTTAAGCTGTATACGGCCAAGTTACAGGATGAAAGATTCGAAGAAACCCTGCAGTCACTTGTCGATGAAAAAAGTCGAGAACATAATAGAACAGAGTTAGACCAAGGGCGGTCCTGAATTAGATTTTAAACCTGATGGCTAATGATAAATAATTATGACAAATGTCGTGACCGTATCATTGTTTTTGGAACAGACATTGCGCAAACTTGATCCGATTCAACCATAGCTCAATATTGATTGTTCCGTATGGTCAGAGCGGAACGACGTCCAATGATGCGTGAAATGTGAATGAAACGGTTTCAATTATCCAAATTCATACCTAGGCCTGCATAGGTAACGATCGATGACCACCGGCCCAATGAATTGAAACTAACAATCCGCTCGACGGAATGCCTTGAACCCGCGAACTCCATGTAAATCATATGTATATAAGTATGGGTACGTATATATTATGTAAATAATGAATCTACCAACACATATGTCTGCTTAAACGAGTACATCCATGTATAACCGCTTGTACCTACCGACATGAATTATGATCAATTAATCAGAAGAGATTCCGGATGCGCAGCAATGACCGAACAATTTTTACAGAAAAATGGCAATACTGTGCCAGAACGCGACCAGGCATTCCTCGAAAGTTCGTCAAAACGGATATTTGTACATATTCGACGCATACATAAAGCACACAAAGCGAAGAATCGAATATTATCGTCATTATTATCATCATTATCATTTTTATTGCTATTCAAACTCTGCGGTGCCAGAACAGTGGCTCATATAGCGGCCGATGCGCTGGCCCCGCATGTCTCCAGAGGATACAAAGGGCAGAACAAAAAGTTAATTACAAAATGATTCGTGCCAAAGAAACCGCAGTATATAAGCCCTCTCGTAGGCTGTAGCATTGGCATTGGGTAGTTATATCTCTAGCTGACCGCCACCCTACGGAACTGTAGGTATCCCACCTCGTTCACCAAACCGAACCGGTGTGGCCTTCCTGGGTTTCTGGCCACTAATAATGTGGGTTCTTGTGCCGCAGACCAGAATGCAAATTATTATATATGAATAAAATTCAGCTGCTGTGCGGTTACTCTTTGGACTGATTGTAACCCTGCAAATGATACTCGAACATGATTTCGAGGACGTGCGAGAAGGAGCTTCGGATCGACTCGAACGTGGCATATAAGTACATACATACATCTATATCTCGGGGAAAACTTATCAAAGCAATCAATTCAAGCTGCAGACCACTTCCAAGCTTCAAATTCGCAGCGCAATTGTACCAATGATCATTCAAACCCGAGTTCTCGATGGATATGACCATAAATACGAAGAGTCGGACTGAGGAATGGTGTTATAAACGTGTGTCGCAGACCATCCCGAAAGTTTGAAATTTAATCTTCATCAGATTCCTCATTAATCATATCATTGCAGAAACTGCCACAGAGGATGATCATACGTGTGTCTGAAAATGTTATGCATATTTATATATCTTGAATATTCATATACGTAGAGTGCAGTTGACTTATGATATATGCGGACGTATGTACGTAGGTCGGTATATAAGCACGTAGGCGCGGTGGACGAGCCAGTCACTTTGGTACATAATAGTATCGTAGAATACGGTCAGAGTCGTTCAGCCGATGGGGCCACCGCGGGACATGACGTATTCATAGGAGATTGATTGGACGCGTTGTCTGTGTTTGAATTGTGAATCCATCCTCAAAGACAAATGAGGAACGCCTGGTTCTCCTGAGCGACGTAGCCACCCGTGGGTCTCAGCTGGTCGCTTTGCGTCCGTGCACAACCATTATTAATACCCGTACATTCGTCATTTCCCGCTTCGCAACAAAGTAAGTATGCAATGTTTACTTTGGCGCAAACCAATCGAGTCAACGGTGCCAATAGAAGACCCGATCGAATGGATTCACCGAGCTAGAGCTCCACTGGGTAACAAAATGTCACAAAAACACGAACGGGGTACTTGCCGCAATCAGGATAATACTAAAAGTTTTCAATTAAGTGCAAAAAAAGTGAGGATTTTGCAATAATTCCTACCGCCATTTCGTTGGACGTCGATGAACCCCGTTTCTGAACGATCAGGCTTTGGAGGATGTGCGTCCGCCGGTGATCCTCGTTGAAGCTGTTCATCAATCATTTAAATGTAACGCAGTGACTAGGGTTCCTTGCGGAGCGGGTCTGGATGCATTTTGGCCTGACATCTGTCATGCCGAGGCCACGAAGCTCCGTGCGTGTTCATTGTTCTCCTTTCCTACATACGGGCCCAGACAAACATACTGCGCTTCGTTCGGGGTAAACTTATTTTAATATAGCGATTAGTTAATGCCAAGAAATGATCCTTTTCACATGTGGGAAATAGGGAGACGAGATGAGACATTGAGCTGTATTATACACGGCATAATTAATCGAAATATTCGAAACAAAGCAGTGATCCAAAAATCTGAAGATTCCAACGTCTAAATTCTAAGGCATTCTACAGAAGGGCTTTCCTTAGTTCACACAGAGGGCAACGTCCCGCGGAGTTATAATACACTAGCTATCAAGGAGAGACTGAATCGGAATAGAGATAATTACTTTAAGTTCGAATGGAGGCCCGGTAATCTAATCAGCATCTTATCAAGGACAGACGAGGAAGACCCTGGGCTATTTAACAGCGTCACCAACCCATCTGGGGGCTCGCCGGCAGCCTCCCTACCAATCAGACTTTAACCCTAACCTGGCTATCCACCCCGCCGCGCCTTCATCCCTTCATCTTATACTGTCGCCATTGCGGATCGAGCGGTCTTTCCACTTTCGGTAATTGCTAGCGAGATTTCAGAGCGAAACGAGTCGTATAACCCAGCTACGGTGATCAGCTACTGTTCGAATCCAGGATATGTCCAGGGCTTGGGACGTAGTGCCATAGTCGCGTCTTCGCTTTCTCGAATCGCAATCAGGTCACCGATACACTCCGGTTAATTGATATTACAATTCGGAATCAAGCTAATCCAGCTGAACCGCACGCCGCACGAAATCCGTTGCACCGATCCAACCCATCCTATATATGTAGCTCTAGATCGACTATATAGTAGCTATATGTACACCCTTTAACGTAACGAATTGCCATCGGTATATTACCTAGGCGTGACGTTATAGGTACACGTACACTCCTACCATATACGAAGCTTGTTCCGTATTAGCCTTAATACCGTTGCAGATTGCAATATTCGATTGAGTAGACACAGCCGTGGGGAAATTACCGATAAAGCTAGAAATCTTTATTGAATCTGTGGCACAGTGTACGATATTTACGTATATTATGTACCTAACCCGGATACCTTATACTCATAAATATAAAGCTCACTGCAGTTATTCTTCTCCCACATGAACATACACGTGTATCATAAATGATTTAGAAAACGATACCCAGTTGACGTATCTCTCCACTAAATCGGGAGATTAATCAAGGCGTAAGAAGTCGTCGTCATCGTAGTCACTCACGATCATTTACTTTTAATCATTCCCTTCCGCGATGCGAATAACCTTCGGTCTTTAACTGTCGAGCGCCGTTGGGCGCGCGAACCCTCTAGATCGCCAACAATGGCCGCGACGAGAGGGTGAACTGCTTGGGGAACCCTACGTATACATCGAATATATATAAATATATATATATATATATATATATGTATGTATGTATGTATGTGTATAGATAGGTATACATGTAAGGTAGGGTAAACGTAGCGGAAGACACAGTAGTGGGTGCGGAGGATACGTTGGGGGAGGATAGCGGAATTGTGATGAGAAACGGGAAAGGGGTGAACGCGCGGCCGACTATACGAAACTGAACAGTGATTAACCCGGGAAATCGGCCAGGCTTACCAAGGTTCAACCCTACTCTGCCAAAAGCATGCCCCCACTTGTGCACGCTTCATTGGTCAGCTGACGAGGGCTTAGATTCCATCGAGACTCTTGCTTAAGGCTGAACGCTTCGGGCAACTAAAGAATTTCTATTGGTTTCGTGTAATGAACCTATGTGCGGACTGTTTAATGGCCAAGAAGAGCTGTTCATTTCTCGTTTTGGGGACAGCTGGTCCAAGTCCTCAGTGAGTTGTGATAGAAATCAAATCGCCTGACGCTTAAGCCGCATTTTCCCGACTCCTGTACCTTCGTTTTTGTCGTATTTCAGCCGGTGCAGACAAATCTAACAATGCGTGTAAGTGGGAGATAAGAAAACAAAGAAAGTCTCAAATATGATCGAAACAGAGGATTCAGCTCAAAGCTTATTCACTCAGGAAATTACGTAGGTATTCCTGGGTATCGGTTCGTCTGAAGTTAGGTGGCCATGGATGGATTCCGGATGTAATAAATCGAATCAAATTACCCGTTTCAAACCTCTTGTACATGAAACGTAAATAGATGATCAGATGAAACCGATTTGAACTGATGTCGAATTCAATGCAGCAGATAACCGTTTTACAACATCTCGTATCGATCGAGCAGGAAGAGCAAACGCCGTCTTCTATTTTTGAAGTCGCGAATTGTCTCAATGGGGCAAAGAGCACCATTCCTCACGACGACACGGAAATGATATTGTTCCAAATGATCAGTGCGAGCTAATGTTCTGGCGACGATCATGCAGCCGCTACAATTATCCCGTAGATTCGAGAATATCAGACATAACGAATTCTAAGACGGAAAATTGGCCTTGCAAATAAAATGTAACGAGTGTCGGAAGAATTGCTAGAAAACAACATATTTTATCGAATTGAAGTATAGAGAACATACATTGCGATGAATTTGTATTATAAAAATGCTCTATTCAGATCTGTGATCTGGCGGTAGAGAAGTTGACATGAGAACTTTGCCCTGCCCGGAGATATACGTACCTATATGTATGCAGGAAGTACGCAGAATCGAAGAGCTGAAATAAGTTTGCGTCTTGGTGCGTTAAATTTGAGTTCCCATCTCATTCGCCTAGGGACCACCCGTTGCTCCAATGCACATCAACACAGAAGGTTGTTACAGGCCCGTATTAATTGATATTGCCGTTGTTGAGCCCGCAGCTGCACGCCTGCTTACATATGCAAACAACCCCGTGAAATTATCTATTCTGATATATAGGAGAGGGTGGCTGGTAGGTTGGGATAAAAATAATCCCTGCAGCTACTTTCTCATGTCGATCCCGCTACCCCGCAATTTCTTTGCCAACATGAACGATATACCATATATTCGCAAGACGATAAAATATTTTCGTCCTAAAACTGGATGACTATAACTAATATGATTACAAAGCGGCTATAACGTGAAAACTAGATATTCTTTCATAATTATCTTGATATTTTTGATCGAGGCATCGTTTTGCGCAATGGCATTCACAACGAAAGAAAAATAACGTTCTTTTATATCTATAGTTGAATAGTGTACCTGTCCACATAGGTAGAGCTAATCTATCAAACGAATGCCGAGATCTTTAACATTTGATTGAAGCGTAATCGGAGAACGTGCAACTATTTAACAAAGATATAGTGACTAGACCGTCACAAAGGTCCTTCGTTGACATTTGCCTCCTCTCGAGTTCGTTCCACATACCTATGTGTATAATATCAGCATCTAGAACCTCGCCAGTGAAAAATGACGCCCTTTATCGTCAACTATTTTGTTTTGTAGATAATATGTATTGATGTTCAGTCGGTGTGAAGAGTGAGAAATTAATCAATATCGCATGTTACATCTGTCGACAATGGAAAAGAAATGTTCAGGGTTCAGAAAAAAAAAAGAATCCTGCGCAAGCAGCACAGGAAAATTCAGCGAAAATCAATGTAATTCCTGACACGTGAAAGAGAGAACTCTTGGTGATATTCATCGGGCGCATAATATGTGGACTCGTCTTCTTGCACTTCGTTCCCTTTCCATCTAGAGTGAGCCGTCGTGGTCTACCAAGGCGAAGCTTTGCGAGTCGCGAGACTAAAGACGAAAGACGAGAGACGAGAGACGGTGATATCCGCCGGTGCACTAGAGGAACCGTTTCGAAAACGCCGCGGGGTGCTAGTGCTTGTGGAATGACTTTGCCTCGAGGATGATGAGCTGTAAAACGCTGTAGCCTGCTGCCATTACCGATCCCATTATACGGTTCTTTTGTTGGTGCACCTCACTAATCTCGATTAATTTACAGATAAAGCACAATTTGTCTGTCATTCTAGGTTTAAATGCAATCATTAATGAAGGGCAGGTTGATTAAAGTCGTCTTGTGTCTTTCGTCAGAGGCAGGAAGTCCTCTGCCGCTTCAACATCGGTTGTCTTTCTTTAAAATATCAGAGTCTGAAGGTTGTTCTGTTCGTTTAGATCGATTTAATGTTACGTTGCGAACTCGATTATCTCTCAACATCTTAATTACGTTTTAATTTCGATTATCGGGTCAAGTTTTCATTTGCAAACTCATCACAATGTGTGCCATTTAAGGTGCGTCTAGTAATTATCAAACGTTATCACGCTAATATATCGATTAAAACAGTTTTCGCAGAAGAATGACGTATGCAACTTTGAAATTAGTTCTGGTTATTAAACGTCATGCGTTAAACAGGCTTAAGCTTTTAGGGCCCACGCGTTTCGTACATTAAAAACTTCTCATCTCGAACAAACTTGGATATTGCGGTATTAGCGGAGCTTTTTCAAACCCCACCTACCAAAATGCATGGGGTAGCATTTGGCGTCGCACAATTGAAACCGTCGCGATAACTCTTTACAATAACAAGACAATGTTGTGCTGACTTATCCTCCAATTTTCAGATTAATTTTCCAGACTTCAACAAACCAAAAAAAGAAGAAAAAAAACGACATGAAAACAGAGCTTTTCTTCTTCATTCTGCAGAAGCAGACTAATCCTAAGCTCCGGCTACTTGATTGGCCAATTTTAATTGAAACACGAAACCATGCCTCGAAAATACAAAATCGAAACTCTCCTGCTAAGCTACCTGCAATTCAATTTGCACCTGCGTACTGACCTCTGCTAACTCCTATATGTTCCACCCTAGAACCCACCATTCGTGATTCGCGAGACAAAACCGGTGGAATGAAAAATAAATTTCTTTGTTAGTATAGCCTCCAACGCGGAAGGGATCATAAATTACATTCATCAGCATATGCCACAGCGGAAGCTGGTATTCCAACGTTTTTACATGTATACATACGTTCTCCGGTATATGTTTCGAAGTTTTTGCATGTTAAATGATTTTATTTATTTTTTACCTTCTCCACATGCACTTTGTGGTCACCATTCGTGGCGAGCACCCAAATGCTGGTCAGTTGAAACAGAGTTCTTTTTTTTTTTTTTATCATGTTGTGAAAATGCTCAAGAACTCTGGGAATTGCAGCACTCGAAAAATAATTGTTTTAGAGGAAAATAAAAAACGTCACCGGGGGGCATTAATACGTAGGTATAACGGAGAACATTTCTTGCCAGTGCCAGTATACACTTCGTATCACTGATTACAGTTAATACTCACGTTCTCGGTAGACGGAAGGGTCGAGGTGAGAAAAGATCCACTTGCCATGAGGTGAGAGGGCGAATCAGAGATCCGGAAATAAAAGGTAACGCCGTAATTAAAGGCTGGGACTAATTGTGGCAAATGACACGTGAGACTAATTGGGTTTTATCTCGGTAAATTAATCGTTGGTCCGGTGATCGTTGCAACATCACCAATGAACTAACAGCTTTGCGCCATGGTCATAAGATAAAACGCCAGTCATCCAACCAGCCCCATCCAAGTCCGAGTCCGCAGGCGAGTTCACAATCGCATCGAAACTAGGTCATGCTTGGAAAGAACGCGTGACATACGGCCACCATTTTTTTTCCTTAGTGCACTCGCCTTAGCTGCAGAGAAAAGATGATAGAACGGCCGCAACAAAAGGAGTCATCCGTCGTGTGAGTACTGCCTTTTGATACGTTCAAATTCCTTTTTCAAAGAGTGACAAGCCATGGCTTTAGCAGAATGAAGACCCTTTAACACTGTACAAACTCTCATGACGACTGGTATAAGGAAAATCGAAAAGCGAGGAAGGAACCGAACGGAAATGCAATCGGAAGAGACTATCCGAGCCAATCTACTTGCAATCCAGTCACGTCATCCGAGAGAATTCTCTGGACCACTCTTTCCTTCCTACTGGTGCAGAGGCAATCTCACCACATTTATCCCGCGCACCTTGGAACTCACTTTGGCTTCCGTGTGTCGATAATCGAAAACCCTTCGGTCTATACAGAAACGGGTAGACACGGACTTGTGAAAAATTACATAAAGCACGGGGCAAGACATCCGTTGACATTTCCATCCACAGATTGATAATATCCGGAACAGAACAACGTTGCACGTTCACTTTGTAGCGAGGATTCAAAGTACAGCGCCAAGATTCCTCGTTCGAACGCGGCATAATGAGCCTACTGTGTTTGACCAGTCATTGGAAAACAATGGCTTCTATGTAGCCACGATCCCGCTCGAAGTCAGATAACTGTTAAGAGCCGATTGATAGAAACCTATTGTGCGATCGTTCGTTCTTGACCAGAGTGACGGCTGTCAGGAGACTCGTTGCGTCGACATGCCTCTTCGTAGTCGGGTGGGTGTCAACGTCTCATCGACGTTCTTCACTTTTCATATAGGTATATCCTCGTTGTCCATCTCCTTCGCCTTCTCTTGAGGTGTAGTCATCTCGAAGATGGCATCGGACATACAATATACATGCATACCTATATATACAATCGTTTGTTGCCTGGGCGGTAACCGTTTTTGCAAGTGATCAAATTTCTTCGTGGAACTGAATACCCTCAAGAACCTCTTATCTTCGGGACGTGTTTGCATTACATCTATGTACACGTACTCGTGGATATCAGAACGACTATGTGACTTAAGGCTGTAGCTCTTGGTCAAGACATTCCCACGAAGTGTCGATAAATACTTTAGCCCGGTGGCACTGTGGGGAGGCCATTAATAATGACAAAACTAGTTGCGAAAACCAGTTCGACTATGACGTTATCCAGAAGTTATCCAAGGTACGTATAAATAGGCCATGAGATATACGACGGTCGTTATTGTACAGAACACGAAGATGTATTTTCAATCTTGTTTGGGAACATGCCTCGACGAAGCGCGGTCTTTTTTTTCTTTTCATCCCAGTTATGCAGGTGATATTAATTGAACTGTGGGAGGTGGAATTCGTTCCATGATATGTTCGCTCGGAAATAACTCTTTCACTCAGAAATAATGAAGCATACTTTGGTGGCTTAACGTGGGAACAAGAATCATCTCGTTTGCTACAAGCTTGACAACGTTATCATGGAGGAGCTGGGAAAGACGTGGCCGAGAGGACGCTCGACATCCTAGCTAAGCTCGGGCATAGAGGACGACAAGTGTCCGAGTGATGGATAACTCGGGTGCAAAAGTGACAGAAGGAGGGAGAAAGGCGAGGACAGAGGCCCATGAGAGAACAGATTACAACGCAATTATGTCGCAGGACCATTAGAACATCCCGACTGACAACGGAGAATCTTTGTCCATTCGACACGGGTTCTATCCTAATTATAACCGGCACACTGCCCAGCATTCCTTACTTCTATACCCTCGGGACTACCCGCTGATAGTGTGATCCCTTAGGAAGCAAAGACGTTTTCTTGGCTCTTGAAATACAAGCATACTGATATTGAATTACGCTCCTGCTAATCCACGTTCATCCTCAAACTGTCTCCAATCTCAGGACTATCTTGAGGTAATACCTTGTGCTAACACCTCGCAGCTACATCTTTCACGATTCGACCAACGCGCGGCTTTAGGTCAAAGTTTATCAAATATTTGTTTCGGATTTGAACGCGAGTATATCATTGCCTCGCCTTTTCACTCCAGAATTGATATTACAACGGGAATGTACATTTCGTAAATACATGAACTGGAATAGAACTGGGTAGCGCGAACCACAATGACCATTATTACCCGGAAAGTTAGACATGTAGTTTCGTTGTAGTTCGAAAACCCGTACCGAACAAAGGAATCCGGACGAGGGTCGAATCGTAAGTTGAGCACAGATTATATGAGGTTATTTCAATACGGGATATTACGATCGGGCAAATGGCGTTAGATCCGTTAAATTCCGCTTTAGATACCCAGAGGAGATCTTCGACACGGACCACGTCGATCTTAAAACGATTCTTCATTCTTATCCGAGACGAGATCTCCTCACGCGTGGCGCAATGTACCGGAATTAAATTGACAAAGCCAGCAGCCAAGACAAACACCTTGCTTATACCAGCAGTCACTAAAATTAGATTAGCTTAGATTTTGATTACAGCTTAGGGTATACGCAGTGGACTGTGGTAAACTACCTACCTACCTACCTACCTACCTACCGACCTACCTGCCTACCATTAACTATTAGAGAAACCCCGAGAACAATTATTCGTAAAACGAATAGTAATAAAATTCCAGGACTAAAGTACTTTTTAATTCGAACCATTTATTAAGTCCCTTTTACGTGTATAATTTCTGAGTCCATAAATAACGGCAGGAGTAAATGACAGAAACACCGTGCAGACGTTAGACATCCTTCTACATCCCTCGTCGAGATGATGACCAAGTAATTACTAGGATAAAATGCTTAAACGCTGGTTGCTAAACCGGGCTAACTGCAGCTCTTGACCGGTTCCCTCTCCCTCCTATATTATAGGTATAGAAACATATAGATATATAGATATATATATATATATACACAGCTGCATATACAACACCAAGATATATTCGAAGAAAGTCCCACACCTCAAGATGCCTTACGAAGCATTAAATCTCGTATCTTAAATCCTTCGACAGACTCTCTTAGAGGTCTTTTCATCTTTATAGAAACGAAAGAGATATCTTACCTCCGCTGTGTCCTGCAAGTATTAAATCTGAACTTGAAGGCGATTCAATCTTCCTTATATATTCGTTATTTCAATTTATTTTTCGAGAATCTCTGCAGGGCTTATGCGGGCTTTCCAATTACCAGCGCACGCAAGCTATCACGGCAATTGAGTTGGGTGAGCTACACTGTCGCGATACAAAATTAGATTGCCGAATGACCAGAGGCCACGCGACTGATCATCCGCAGGAATTAATGTAAGCTCTTCGATTCAATTTTTCCCTTATAAACTTTGCTACGAAGCATTTTATCCTCCGTCGTTACGTCACGCTCTTCTCTTCGCCTCCGGAGAACCAGGAGGTGTAGTTTTAGTAGAATTGGCGCGCGTGAGGTCCGCCGAGTCAAGACAGTTACGAGCGCTGATGAGCTCGGAGTATTCTAATGAAGAAACTGCTACAGGATAGTGCCGTATAGTGGTCGCCCCCCTGGAGCGCGACATCCTACCACCCGCGGAGATCATTGTCCTTGTTTAGATCGGTCGCTTGCGAGCAGCTCGCGAAGCGTTGTAGTTAAAAATGGACCAGAAAATATGATCGACACTTAACTGAGCCATAAATGAAAGCCGAAGCTTGTTTCACGTTGTCGTTATTATTATTATTATTTTCTTTTTTCTCATACATTTTTGCGTTGTTTATCACATACGCGTAAAATGTAATATGCCAAAAATGTTATAGAGGGAGCGGCTCCCTCACCCCTTGGAATGAATATGATAGGTTTGATTTCACCAGTAGATAGTCGGCTGTACAACGATATTACTTCCGGATACAGATGATCTCTCCAAATCTACGCGATATAATTTTAAAGGCGATTTAACGCCGGTGCAGGAAGATCGGGAGGCGTCGAGACTTTCGAGACGTTCACGTACGCGTAATAAAATACATGCATACATGTGAGTAGATATATACCTACCTACCTACCTACCTCGCTGCATACGGTATACATATAGCCCGGCTTATAATTTTCGTGCAATTAGAGTCAAACCTCGATCAAACGACTCCGCGTCCTTGGCGTTTCGACCCGCGGCCGATCATTATATAATACCTAGCAAGGCATTGAGGGTACTGTGGATCGCTCGTCGTTCCTTTCTTTTGACAGATGGTTCAGTGGATCGCCAAATTGCCGTTTAACCTTTAGCTCTAGCGACCCAACAGCCCTTCTCACGTTATTACTGCGCACACGAAACTACATTGTTTAGATAATTTATTGAAATCGCTGCTGTCCAGGAACCGGCGTACCTCCAAGGTCTCCAGACACGTCTGTGAAATATGATCGTGCGAATTACGGATGACGAAGGACCTGCATCACATCGCGATGGTCTTCGCCGGAGGACCTTCCGGCGCTCGGAATTTCTCCTACCAAGGTATCCGCCACTATAAAGTACGAAGCATCTAGCCAGATCCTCGCTTCGGTTTGTCAGAAGTTAGGAGCCAGAGCCGCTAGCTGCAAAAGCCAGAAGCGACGTCAAGCTGTAGCAATAGTAGGAAATTAAACGGGAACTTTCCGTAATCTATATTAAATTCTTTGAACAAGAAACGTCTCCAGAAAACTTTACGAACGTTCTAGTCCACGCTATTCAACAGAACGTACAAATTCACAAGATTTTCTACATTCAGTTCATTACCTCACGTACGTACGGTCGACAATATATTCCAATAACTACTTTCATAGAAAATGACACTATTTGTCAAGGAAAATGGAAAGAATTATTACGTATGTACCGAATGAATAGGTATAGGGGTTACACATGTATCGGCATGTGATGAATTTTTTTTCAAATCTGCATATCTATTGAGGATCAATATAAATTTAGTTGTGTCTACATCTAGGCATATTTGTTCGTATTACGCTTGGTAATGGGACCCTTTGGTGTAAAATCTCTGCGAGTGGCGCAGAGGAGGATGCGAAATAGAGGCCTTTATGGTGGTTAAATCAACCCCATAAACGTTGATACGAAAGAGGTTGCATTTGATCTGAGCTAGAGAGTGTCACAATGGAAGTTGTCTTGAGATTCTAGAATGGCTCGTGGATTCCTTATCGTGTCGTGTCTTCCTTTGCCTTGCGAAAGCTCACGAAGTAATTCTGTTGTTTTATCGTATTGTGGTAATTAGGAGGATATCCCATTGCTTGTTTGAATAATTATCCTGCAAGAGCAGCCAAATACGCTCGGAACTGATCAGAATCGTCCATTCTCGGATTCTTTTTCCGAATAAGGAATTCAATACTTGACTTTGATGACTGTGCCGAATGAAAGCACTAGTGGAGAATCATGGATATGACTGACCTGCAATAGATAATATGAGTACTGCTTAGCCTGAATCTTTCATGATTCAAAATCTTCATTGACCTTGCATAAATCCTATTGCCTGAAGTGGTGCGATTAACTATTAAAATAAAATGTGAAATTCAAGTTCCGCTCAGCATTTGATAAGAGACAATATTTTGCAGCTCCGAGTTATATCCGCTACACGAAGAGTCTTACTTTACGAAGTGGATCCTTCTGAATAAATATCTAAAATGATGTCGTCTGTGTCGAATTAATGCGCCACTATACTTCGTCTTGTATTTTCACCGAATAATAATAATATAAGTGCAACAAACGGAAATGACAATGAAGAAAACTTGTCGCATCTACGAAATTGTACAGAATAAACACGACTTCAGCGTTAAACTATATAATATAGTGTTGAGAAATGATCTTGAAATCCTTCTCCCGTGCATCCATGGCCTTCTCAAGTCTCGACGCTTGATTCACCCACCCCCGTCACGGTTCGCGTTCATTTTCCGTTTACAATTAGTCCCAATTATCAAAACAGCCCTAGCTCAGCTCTATAATTACGAATAATTGGACAGGAAAAATGCTGACGAGACGCCGGCGAGGCGTGCAACAGGCAAAACGCTGAGCAGGTCTTTTGTAGTACAGCACCAGTTCGCTAGCCAAGGGCTTTGTTGTTCATCGGAAGCCAGGGGCAGAAATCCCCGGTTGAAAATTTTCCTTTTTTATCACCGCACTAACCTCTCGGAAATTAAACAGTGCGTGAAAATGCTTATGTATACGAAAAACGAAGAAAATTACGAAGCTAAACGATCCCGTATTGACCGGTGACTGAGACAGGTCGGCTAATATAATTTGAGAAGGGATCTGAAGCCTGGAAAATATTGATCGGTCAACGAAATTCCATCCCTTAAAGCTTGTTTTAAATTTAATCAATGGATTCGTGCTAAAATTACAATCTCGAATATTTCATAGATATCTAATTATGGATTGAGTTCATCTCCTTAATTAATAATCTTCGACCCTCGAAGATTCATTTTAATGACCACATTTGACCTAATTTTTGACTGTATTTTTGTTCATTAAAAATCGAAAGTGAATCGTAGGCAAGAGTTGCTTTCTGTGAGATGAGAACCTGAGTAGGTATATGTCTCGAATGGTTGCAGGAACGTAGCAATTAAGTGCCACAACTCAGGGCATATATATAACTAGTAACAATTAAAATAATACCAGAGTCGCACCCTCGGTAACCTATAACTAGAAATTGCGCTCGGCGGGCTTAGTTTGATGCTTCTAATCTTTGACCACTAATTACCCGTTATTTCAGGTGACTAATTGTTATTGATTACTATTAATGCACGCGCCTATGCCAAGCAGTCTACAGACCATCACAATTCGATGGATTGTAATCAGAATGATTATACAGCCTCGCGATATACCCACAGCCCTTAGTTACCGAGATCTTACCAAGCGAAATAATTACCTTTATCAGTGCTTAATTGTTGACGCCCGAAATCTATACCCGAGCAAATAATTGAAGCTTCAAGAGGGTGAGAGGACGTCCATTGAGAAAAACGAACGTTTACGATAATAGGCATTTCATACCATAAATGAATATTTCAGATTCCATATATTTCGGATGAAAAAAAAAAAACCACAAGGATCTGTATGGAAAATATCACTCGATTTACGACCGTCTCAGTATTTTCAAATTTAATTGAAGCAAGCACCTGATGTAAATTTGACAATTTAAACTTGCCAGAGTGACTTTAGCTGCCGTCTTTATACTTTACTTAATTATGCATGCCTATACATATATTATATCTCTTCGGAATCAGCAGCTGCAGTATGAAGTCAAGTAACCTCGGACAGAATCTATGTATTTTAAATAATAACTTGCCGGGAGCTAGTCTGTAAATACTGCAATCAATATATACGGTTGTACGGCACCATGAGAGCCATCGTAGCAGATATCGGAACGTACCCAATTACTAAGCAGAGCTCAGGGCAAAGCGGTTTAGCAACAAATTTCCAAACTTTAACCGCAAGAGGAAGCATCGCCTAGCAAATCCTCTCGAAATACTCTTTTGCAAAAACATTCTAAGCTCCGAAATGCTATTCTGCTTAGTAAGATAAACAAGTCAAAGATGTGTTCAGGTGCACACATACTCGTGTATATCTCGTACTCGTATAGGTAGAGACACACATCCACGTATGCTGCGCATATACACAAGCTAGATCGTGCACTGTATGTACCTACCTATCTTATATGTTAACGCTATCGATTTCGTTCGGGTTCCACGTAAGCCATGGAGCGTACGGTACCGTTTTATGAGCTTAGGCGAGCTGGGCACCCGGCCCGGTGGAAACGCGGCAACTGTTTTGCTTTATTTTTTTGTTACTTCTAAAACGTGCCATCAATTGTATCCAGCGATAAAATGTACGGAAAAGGCGAGGACCAAACGACTTCGGAAGGATTCAAAGGGCTTTGTTCACGTTGAAGGAGCTACAAATGGCACGAGTCATTCTTTTAAATTTGACTCCCTTGTCCTGGGGCTTTACTCACGTCCATTTTCCTTTGATTTCGAAATCCCGATTTCCCTCTGGTGTTCCTGCCAATTTGAGACCCTTTTTCTTCACTCCAACCTCGAACTATACCTCCTACCTCTGCTAGAGTAGATATACTACTTCACATACATTCACCTAAACAGGAAAAACGAAGAATATACCTAGGTATAGGTGGATAGTATATCGAAGTTTAGCCCCAGCAGTGAAAAATTTATACCTACTTCCTTGTGTAGAAGAGAAATAAGAAGAAAAGAAATGGTGAAGCTCTTTTCGGCGCCACTTTTCCTCTCAACGCGCATCACCCTCGTGTATCTCATTTGTGACGCTCATTATCCAGGTATAATAAATGGATTGGGCGCGACCAGAACCGCGGTCGGGTCTCTAAGCGTGTCTCTCACCGGGCGGTCCAGAAGACAAGTGCCTCATGCCTGTAGAGGTTTTAATTGAGCTAGGAGGATAAAATATCCTGGGAGCGTTATAATATGCGCTGTTGGTCCGATCATACAGAGGGTTTATTCTCGCAACCACACCGCGCCGTCACGATCATCGATAGACACATTGCATCGTAACTAATTAAGTTGCCTTCTGTAGTCGTGACTCCAAACTCGTCACGACGCTGTAACCATAACGTCCCTCGGCCAACACCGTTTGGTAACACGACGCGCTCCCCGCGGCGTTAACACGGACACCATACGTATTCAAAAACATAAATATATTCACACACATGCAGTACCTACCTACCGTCGTTATAATTGAACTCATAAGCACTTAGATGTTACGCTGGTACGGAGTAACCGAGAAATTTAGCCACCCGATGCGTGAAACAATTTCATTCTATGATCAGAGGAAACTACCCAGCGTCTAGTCATGTTCTTGCTTATACTTACGACCTCGTCGAGTAGACCAGCTTGTGTGTCCCTTGTTGTTTTTGTTTTTTTTTTTTTTTTTTCTTTCAGAACGGCACAAAATTTGGTCAGGTCCAAGCGGGTGGTTTGTTTTTATTGTCATTTTCTTTATATTTATTTATTTTTTGTCGAGGTACTTGTATGTACTAGAGAGAATTCAATGTAGACTGAAGGCTTGGGCATACGTCGGCTTATCTCCAATGATACATGGACGAGGCGCGGCTGCGAGGAGACCCTATAAACAGACAATGGTAAAAAATAGCAATAGCACGGTATAAGTACTCCAGATAAATTAATTGTACGGCTGCAGGGTGCACGGACAAATCTCAAGTGGGCTTGCCAGATTAGAGGGTTGGTTTTTGTTAGATTTGCACAACAATGGATGGATCAGGACGGCATGTGTGAACCCGCCGTTCACCGAACCGCGTTTCGTAGGGAGGCTATCCTACGCCGGTTCACTCCCGTACTCATCCCGGGGACTCGCCAATTTGATACATTTCTATCCTCTTTTTATCGGATCAGAGACGAGGTTCGTTCCAAGTTACCACGATCCGAGCAATTTACGAAAAAATGTCCGCTTCGTTACGTTTTCCGAAATAAGTACGTAACGAATTCGAAGCACAAGAATGACGGTACAAAATCAGGCGTATTTTACAATGGTGGTAAGTATAATATAGTGGTCTCGCTATCATTCAGTGAAATGTCATGTATGCATTATAGAGATGACTATATAATTTCATGTGGTTATCACAAATTGAGTTGCCAATTTCATGTCAAACTGTTAATCATATTTTATGATGAAACTTTGATAGCGCAAATTGAAACTAATATATTGCGCTTCTATTCAGATGAGAATAATTGAAATCTGCTACAATTAGCTAATCTAATTACTGTTGGTATTAAACTCTTCGGGTTTTCCAAGAATACCTGTTTTAATGAGATATATACACCCTAGTGAATTCTCCAGGTCGTTGGGTCATTATGAAATCGCAATGTTGGTGGAAAAAGTACGAATATTTCTTCTCGCGATTTCTTCTCGTCCTATACCCTCAAAAATCGCATCATCGCGTGACAATGAAATGTAATAATAAAATTCTCCTTATCTTAAGAGCTGAGAAGAATTTCCATTGTTGGGTAGTATGAATCTGCTGAAATACTCACAGGCAGAGGACCACTATATACATGTTGATTGTTGAGTCAATCCCAGCTGCTAAAAATAAGGAATATCACCATTTTTACTGGAATTACTTATTTCCTCGGTACAACACCTACCATCAGCTATTCTGCAAAACACACGCCAGTATCCCCCGATGTTTGTTCCCGATATCGACGCGCGTTAGGACAAAGTGAAGTCGTGGCTGTATCATCATGAGGCGCGAATTACACTATTGTCCTGCGAACGAGAGGAGTTCGCTAGCGAATTGAACGGGGAGGGTAGATTGTCCAAAGGGATTAGAATTAACGTGTCACTGCCCACTGTCGAAGCGTAACAACCACTGTCGCAAATACACCGTAAACCAAAATACATTTGGGAAAATTTGATCGATCGTATAGCTAACGGGATGGGCATGGGCTGATACAAAAGGGAAAATACAACAATGCGACTGACCAAACGTTGGATTAATTTGCCGACGAAGTTGACAGCCACGAAACAAGGGCATTATATTACGTTGACCGAACCGCTGCTCTGCTACACCCGAACTCCAACATCTCGGCCAGTTCCAAACCCAGCTCTGAACCACAAACTGCTGAATCAATGCCTGAGGCTATCATTGTTATTCATTTTCGCAGAAGGGAGTAAGAATGTAATAAAATTGATTGTAATATGGGAGCATCTGGTGGCCGTAAGTAAAAGTTCAGTAAAGTCCATAGAGCTCGATCTGTATAGTATAACACGGGGAAAATAGTCAGACCGTTGATGTCTCTTTTACTGGTTCGATATGGAGATATGTACACAGATAAACGCAGGTACATTGATATATAGATTACTACAAAGCTCGTGCGTAGTTTATATTAACTGCTTCAAATACGGTCTGATCGTTTGTCAAAGGCATAATAGAAATGTTACTTTCATGCCATATGTCGCACTGTCCCCGCTCCGTACAATAAACGCAAGCTCGTTTAATGGGTGGTGGCAGAGCACGCAGGCTGCAGGACGACGTGTCAGTACGGCAACAAATAGCCAGGGTAATGGTTTGCGGAATAAAGTTTGTTCCTACAATGCCAATAATACAATTTTGCTAACGGAGGGGTGAGCCTAAATGTTGCGGCTTTTCATGGTGCGGATACATAGGTATACTGACTCAACCAGGGTAGCGTTGACCATGTAACCCATAACGGAGTTGGTTGTTATCATTTTCAAAAATACTCCGAAATTTCACTACCACCCGACTGCCTGGGCAAGCTCAAAAAAAAAAAATTCTATATTCAAGTTATATATTGCGGAATAGGGCTATGCGGGACTCAGCTGATGCGTCTTGATCAGAAAGAAGAATTTCAAAGAACAAATGCCTCACGAAATTATTAACGCGAATTCGAGGTGGTCCACGAAGTCGACGAAGCTCGTTGCTATATCTACGTTAGAACTCTATGACGTTCTGAATAATTTGAAAACATGCATGTCGCAATATCGATATATTCTCGGATAAAGTGAAGATCCCCGGGAGAGCTCCGTTGAGAAGGAGGTGTGAATGTTGTAGAAGGAATACCCCAGATATTTTCTATTCCTTCGATTTACCAGCGAACGAAAACAATCCATGGATCATGAAGCGGCTGAGAAAAGGAAGAGACGAAAGAAGCGGAAAGAGGGAAGGAAAAAAGAAAAGGAAGATTGGAGAGCGTGAGCCCATTTCAATGTCCCTAGTGGGCTACGAGCGGGCGACCGGGTGGGCGGCCAATCCCATTTGAGATTAGACGGAGGCGTCAATTGCGTTACCTGAGGGTTTGCGGGGATCAAAGGCAGATTCCCCGTTTGCGATGCATACGGGCGTAATTGATACGTCTGACGGGGGGATTCCAAGTCGGATAGTCAATTACCATAACCTCGTTGCGGGTGGGGCCAGTTCGCGGCCACGTCGATTCCGTTTTCCAAATACACCGGGGATATCAATTTGATTTCAAGCGACAGAAGACCGAGAAGAACGAATACCCCGACCATCTCCACCGCGTTATTGGATTATAATCAACGTGCATTACGTACCTAGTAGCATGAGGTATATTCGAGTAGGTATACCTACAGGATAGAGGGTAAAGAATTTGTAACTAACAAACATGTATACATACACCCTACACATATACCTACATCCTGATATGAGTAGGTAACATACACTGCAGGCAATTTGTTTCCGCCTCAATCAGACCTGTCGGTTCTCGTTACGTATCTATCTCGCACATCGCGTAAATTTTGACAAATTTGCTTATCAATTTGTTTTAAGCCACATATACAGTCCACGCTAATTTCAACCAGGTTTTGCCCTGCATTCGCACGTAGCGCCACTTCGCGAGTTCATACAACCTGGCCTAAATAGCTTGGGCAGAAAATTGCAGATTCTCGTCTTTGAACCTTAATCGGAAGGAAAAATAAGCTCGTTAATTAATTTGACTAGTGCACTTCGAAATTTGACATCGTGAGTGAAGAGCACATTATATATTAGCGAATGTTTTTAGGGCTAAGCACATGTTTCTGGCATCCAGGCCACTTGACCAAATCTAAATCTAAAACACGCCACATCTGGTAGGCGTAACGCGGTACATGCTTGACGGCATCGTTAGCGGTGAAACGTTGAGCAGAATCTCTACTCCGATAAAACCGCAGACGGCTATAGTCACGAGCCGACGTATGGCGTGCGACATGTGTTGTTCTTTGGAGAAAAAGCCGAGGCAAATTTCAAAGAAATAGGCTATTCGCTTACAATCAGCCAAGACAGTGCACCGCTTACTGTCACGCGCGATCGATCAAAATTCTTTGCGTAATTCTATAGGTAGAGATAACGAAATAGTTGAAAACATCTTACCTTTTCTATGAGCGCTATCTCTCCGGAATTAAATATCAAGGTTGCTCTCAAAACACTTTATACCTGGTATCCGTAAAGTGACCAGCCAACTATGGATGGAAAATAATATGGAGCTCTTGGAGTCGATTGCGAATATCCATTATCATCAGATAAGATCGTCACGGTCTGTACCCAGCTTTTTGTATCGGTCAAAGAACATCGTCAATGAGATCATTACACTAAACATAGCTGACTTCATGCGTCCAGTACCCTTACGGAATTGAAACTGATCGCATTTCAGGATAGGCCGAGACATCAAAGCTGGTGAAAAAAATCTACGACACCTTAGATGCAAGGTGACACAAGCCTTTGTCTCTCACGTACATGATAAGGACGAGACAAGATGACCCGTATCGATCACTGCCCGATTGGGTGATATAAAAGAAGTTATCTCACCTTCAGAAGCCCACAATCGTAGTCGGCAGCGGCCGACATCACATTGAGGGAAACATGTTAATACAACGCATCATTTTCGCCGTCCTAGGCACTGCTCTATACCTCTGCGCCATTGCTTTCGGTAAACAACCAGATTTATCTTATTTATCTCGCCCTTCTTTGTGGCCCGTTCCACTTTCGAAACCCTTCATATTTACTGCCCATTTCCCGTCGACGTAATCCATTGCCATAGAATTCTGGGGATTTCAAAATCGATGGCTTGCACCAGAATTTGGTGGAAATCGGTGAAATGCAGATTTTCTTTCCCTAGAAATGAATTCCTTTCCTGGCAATTGAGCCACCGACTTTTACCGTGAATAAGGACTACCTACTATAGGGCAGGGCCGGATAAACGGGGTACTTCCCCAAATATTTGCTGAAATTATTTTTGTTTTCTTCAAAATCGTTCTAAACCGACATTAATTATTCTTATTATCATTTTTGCGAGATTTGTGGTGTCCAAAAATCTTGGAAAGAACATTTAGTTTTTCACATCTTTACTTACTAACTGTATTGCGAATCACTGTTTTCACTTGGATTATATATAAACAATTTTACTTTAATAATGTTTTTGAAGTTTGGACGGAAAAAAAGATTCACTGTCTGTAGGGGGTACCGCATTTTGCCCACAAAAAAAAAAAGTTTTTATGTATCTGAAAATTTATTTTATGTACTACAAACAAAAGTGCAAAAAAGAAGATTTAACGTACTTGAGTTCGCGAAAGTCCATCATTTCCTTAGCGTCCCCGATTTGCCCGCTCCTTCCCATTACCTCACTTTTGTGAAAATTATCGCCAAAGGCTTTAATACGATCCGGTACGGTTTGCAGGGCATGAGTCCAGAAGCATGGTAAAATCGCAGACCAAGGTAAGCGCGGCCAACCAGATATATAGGCGTAAAAGACGAGATGTTTCGTCGAATTTTTAACTGTAGTCTAATTAGGAATTCTTCATCTCAGCAATCTCGCAGAGTGGATGTGTTTCCTTCGCGAATGATTCGCGTATTTCCTGGGAATTCGGTAACGCTTCGTATGGTCAATCATTACGAAAACCTGACAAGCTGCATCGCCACATCGCCCGATGTAAGTAAAAATTTCAAGAATCATGAAGTACATGATTATTATTGACCTCGATCTCTGCAGGGCCATGAATTTGACGCTTTCGACAACGTCTACACGATTTTGAACGATATACGATCCGTTGATCATTGCAGCGTGACAGCTCGAGTGAACAGCAGCGACGGAGGCACATGGCGACTGGATGCAACTATTCAAAATAACGAGACTGAAAAGTTATACTATTTCGGAACTTTCTTTGTCGAAGTCCAAAACTCGAGTAAAATTCATCCTGAGGTAGGTCCAAAGTTTAGCTACACGTCAACCTTCCGCAATATTACAATTCCCGATAATTTTTCACCAGCCTACTGTGACACATGTGCAACGCGGTGCTCCAGCTAGCATCACCTTTGGTCCTACCGAAGCTATTTCCTGTCAGCTAAGGAATCCAAGTGGTCAACACTTTCCTATACAATCCGGAAGGTGCCACATTGACATTCCAGTCATCACTAACGTACACGAAGGCTTTTGGACCGCAACTTACAGTCTCAATGGACAAGTGAATGTCATCGAGCAAGTTACCGAAGTCATCGCTTACGGTACGCCACAAGCTTTACTGCTTACTTCTGTCGGGAAAGACAAGATGAAGAGATCATTTCACTTCGAAGAATGACTCATTTCGTCTTTTAGATGATCACTCCATGAACGCCACCGCCACGACACTGGACAATGGTCAAGTTAATATGCTGTGTAGTGTGCGCGCCTACTCATTTTCTTTCTGTCAATTCGTGAAACCGGATAGCACAGTCCTCAATGTCTTTGAAGCAGTCGGATATGACAAGTAAATTGTCTTCGAACATCCCAACGAGAATTTTGACCAAATAATAATAACTATTGAATTCAATATCGCGTGATCTTGCAACAGGTACCTTTACTACGGACACGGCGCTCAGTCCACGAGCATGTTGACGGAACGGATTCACGAGTGCGGAATTACGATTCTTAAAGCAGACTATTCGGATATTGGAACCTGGAAGTGTATCCTCGGTACTAGTTCAGGACTCTCTGGTTCAATGCTAAGAGTCGCTGTTCCCGAGTTGAGTGCATCCGAAGATGTTGTTGCATCGCATTTCGAAGAAACTGTGTACGTTCCAAAAGGCTACAGTTTTACGGTAATTTTTTATTGACGGGCTCCGATTTTGCTACAATTTTTCTGGACTTCGCCAAAAAATTGATACCAGTTTGATTCATGCTTTTCTGACTTCAGGTCAGGTGCAATGCGAACTCGACATTGAAATACTGTTGGATGGGCAGCCCTAATGGTACAGCCTACTCTGTTTCCTCGACCGGAATTTCACCGACGACTCTACACTACGTCGGAATGGGCCTGCCCTTGGGGGAGTGCGGCGCAGTAATTCCATCTGCCAAAGACACGGATGAAGGCGAATGGAAATGCGGGATGGGGGCTTCCAATGGACAAGAAGTTAGATCGATTATTCGCGTCATTGTCACAGGTTCGTCGATCTGCTTTGATCTTATGTAAGAGTCAAAATCCGAAATCTAATATCGGGAAAAAACACTGAGAGTATGATTGGTGCATCGGATTTTGAGATGGATAGTCTGAGGCAGTGACGATGAAAGACATTTTTTTTCATATCGTTGAAAAGATTTGATAATTTTGAATGAAAGAAACCCACGCTATATAGTTGACAATACTTAATTGCTCAGTAACTTCCGAGATAAGGCAGTACGTGCAAAATGTATATCCCAGCATTGATTGATAACGATTAGCTTAAGTGAATTCTACGACAATCAATCTCATTCGTATACCCCACATCGATCGATAAATAAAGAAACGACGACAATGTAACGCAAAACGCCCACGACCGATAGCCGTGTCATTTGATAATAGCGTATGAAATATTGCGCTTCATATATATAGATATACCCACACCCACATACCCACATCCGCATATATGCACAGAAATTTTTGCTGCCACGTGCAAATGACGATGGAAAATTCAAGTTACCGGTGTTCGGTTCGAAAGTCTGACAGAAGCTTACACAAAAAATTTAGTGACCACATTACTATTACCGATAAGCAAAACGGCTCATTTCGTAATGTTAGTGGTATGAGGCTTAGCGATTGAAACTTTTCTTATCAAGTATATCGAAATGGTATTTGGACTAATAATTTGATTCTAACTTAACAGATACGTTACTGATACCTGATGTGAAAAACGTGACGATAAGACATGATCGAGCACAACTTTCTTGTTCCTTAATTCCTGGACGCGAAGAATCTATCGACTACTGCCGGTGGATAAAACCTAATGGATTTGGTATCGGGCGATGGACAAGCCCTGAATCTTACGAACGGCACTACATCACGTATAGTACAACGAATACATGTCATCTCGAAATCGAAAGTACGTATACCCCACGGTTTCGGAAGGAGAAGGACCAAAGGAGAACCGCTTTGTTGAAATTATGACCAAATCCACTTTTTTTAGCTAAATATTACGACAGTGAGGGAATAGTGAGAAATCCTTTATTCATTTTGTTCCTCGACATTTGACAGATGTGATGGAATTCTGGGACACAGGAAACTGGACCTGTGTTGCAGGCCTTGTCGGATCTTCCCTCGAGGTTTCAGCTACTGTCCAAGTTCTAGAAGACCCAAGATATGCAGTTCATAACACCAGTGCAGGACTCTCATCCTGGTGGTATGGTATCGGACTGGGCTTCATTTCAATGATAATCGTTGTCGTTTTCATCGGCATAGTCCGTACCAAGTTACGGACCAAGGAGAAGCCTGGTCTACCTCCGAGATACGAAAAAAATCAAAGAGGGATGCCACCTGTAACAATTACACATACACAACCCATCAGATGCACTTTCTGAATTGATCTTTGCTTTCGAGACTTCTGGAAGTTGTGCAGTCACCGCCCGTTCCCTGATTTCTGAATTCATTTTCTCGAGATCATTCAGTTGCCGAAATATCTGAGCCTAGTTTTGAAAATAAAATATAAAAATATGTAGATCCTGTTGATCCTCTTGCTTTATACGCATCAAATTACTCAACGTAGATGCTTGTAATATTTAGTTATTCCCGCGCATAATTTAGGACCGTTTGATGTTATGAATAAAAAGGCAATTCGAACGACACCAGTGGGTTCGTATTGCGAATAAAAAACTGTTTTTGTCCTGATACTTCAGTGAGTAGGGTCAGTATTACTAGAAAATGCAGGCATTGTTCGATTCGCAATGCACGGGACATCTAAATTCGTTCACGAAAATCAAGATAAACGCAGGTGAACATTGTATAAAAACGATTTCAAGTGTTTAGTACGATTCCATGAAAGGAATGAAAGATGGTGCGGTAGTAAACATTTTTATACCGTTATTTACAAATATGTTTATAAAAAAATTCAATTCATAAAATAAAACCACAAGCGTGTGGCGTACTGATATGCGTGTATCCAATATACGTGGTGACAGATAATTGGGCTTCTAATTTTGTACATAATGCTGAATGTCAAGATAATGATCATCCGTTCACCATCATATCTCATGCTTATCAAGTACGTGCAATAGAACGATCATACATACGTCCTTCAGAGATAACTTTGAATAATTGATAAATTTCTCACAGCTCCGCTAATTCTGTGAAATCGGCATCGATCACTTCTTGATCTAGATGATATTGATAACAAAAATTGAGCTAACTATTATGGGAGGTATTGGGGGTCGACTCGCTTAGCTGCATTTCCCTGATACGGATGGGAGGATGAAGACATTATTTCACGTTTTTTTTTTTTACGGTGATTTTTTATCGTAGGGATTCAATATTTTCACGATTTTTAACTCCTTTCTTATATATACTTGGAGCGGTATGGAATTGACATACTGTTCCGTGCACAGCCTACTCACTTTCCCTAACTAAAAATCACCCACGATGTTACGCTACCACGGAAGGGGGCTATTTCCAGGAAAATGCTGTGCAGTCATTCCGCAAGTGCCGCAGGAACGCATGAAGGGAAATGGCAATGCAGGATAGGGGGTTCAACCGGACATGAAGATACCCCAATCGTTCCCGTCAATATCACAGGTTCATCAGCTTGCTTTGATCTTCTGCATTAGGCTGAGGCCATAATCAGAAATTCCAAACTTATCAAGGTATTGGATTTTGGAAAGCGAGGGGTAAACTTGAATTCTCACGATATCCCATGATCCTGGTGGAACCCCTTCGCACTCCTTGAGAAATACGTAGGATCGTTGAGAATTATTTCGTATAAAGTTCCGTCAAAATGTGCCTCTTTTAGTTGACTAAGCCTAGAACCAGATCTTATAGGAGTCACGAAAAGCTAGTGATCTTCCACGATTGGCAAATAAATTGACCGTAAAAGATTAGGGTAAAAGTCCTGAACCATCTCCCCGAAATATTCTACTCCCAGGTGTGTCTCTACATCTTTGATAAATCCTATGGAGGAGTTTTCGAAAAGCTGCTGATCAAGTATACGTGAAATGTTAGACACGAAGAGCTCCGGGTCTATCCTTCGATTGCTTTTTCCCCAAAAAAAGATCCTCGCCCAGGGGCGAGCGAGATATACGTTCTCGACGAAACCCGCCCACGCCTCGAGTGGTCTCATCATATCCACGTAAGCATGGGGTTTCGACAGTGCGCAGCGCCATTAAGCGCGTGCGAATGTGTACGCAGAACGCGTGCCGTGACGGCTGCGATTATGGAGTCTCGCACGTCCGGAGGGTCCGCCGAAACTCTGATGCGACGAGGCACCCCATTTTTCCGATTTTCTGACCCGCTGCAACAACAGCACAACGGGTGCTGTGAGAAACTCCCTGCAGGCACCCAGCCGACCAACAGACGCCCAAAAGACGCACGCACACGTCGAATCAAACGAGTATCGTGAGCGCGTGAAATAACCGGCGGGAGAGATAGTTTCGGTATCAATTAAAGTCGTGAATTATGAGTCCCGAATATCGTGGGGTGAGTAAACGCATCTCGATTACATTCTACCTTTCAAGTGATCAAGTTGGAGGAGATCGGCGGACGAAGAAAGAACGAAAGTGACACTCGAAAGTTTTTATTTCCGGGAGGTTTGAATGAACTGAACAAACTTGCGAAGAATCAAGAAAAAGTCACTTTCTTGTATGAAGAAATGAGGCAGAATGAAGGACCGATGCTGCAGCTTGTTAATACGGCGTATACAGAATGAAATTCAATGATTTATCCTTATAATATACACTTACCCGTCACCGAACCGTACATAGCTTGCGCGGCAGGAACTGCGGTGATTCAGCCGTATTGAATGCTCAAAAAAAGTATAGAAAAACTGGGTTAAGTGAACTGGGTTCGTCCAGATGCTCCTAACGCAGGCTTTGGCTTTGGCGTAGTTCGAAGCAATTAAGAAGAAAACAGATCAGAGCGCGATATTCTGTCGTAGTAACGTATGATCCATGCGGCTGAAGTATGGATAAAAAATCTACCGCTGGAAATCTTCTTAAATTTCTCAAAGGCTATAGGGATAAAAAAGCTCAAATAGAAAAACAGAAAAAAATTCGCCCTACAGCCTCAATTAGGCGATATTGGTTCAAGTTTCATGGGGGATGCAAATTGGGACACAACTGAAAGGTGAGAAAGTGAGAAGGGGCTGTTCAACGTGGGACGAAGGGGCCAGCAAGCAATTGCACTTTGGACCACTACAGCGTCTTTTTGCTAACGTATCTCTTTGCTCGTTGTCTCGCTTGCACGCACGCGTGTGGGTACTCGCGGAGTAAATCCCAACTGATATCTTGAGCCCCGGTTAATCCAGATCCTAGATTACTTCTCATTGCTTAGAGAAGAGTAGAACGTGGTCTTGGTAACGGCAATGGTTGGTCGGAGACAGAGATTGCGAGGTACACGAATGAGGCAGGGGCGAACAAGGCGCAGTATGGGGCAGCAAGCGCGAGCGAAAGATTGCCGGCGCGCTAGTCATTTCGTGGGATTAATATTTAATATCCAGGAAAATGACAGGAGCCTCTCACTCCCTCGGTTCTTATGCAGCCGAGTTCCTCGCTTGGCTTCTGTTGTCTCTCGTTCAGATGAAAAACGAAGAGCTTCACTGCTGTGCACGCACTACTTCATATTGCTTCCATATCAGCTCTCGATTCTTTGTCTCGAATCTTGTCGCAGTTTCTAGGCATAGTTTTAGCCTACCGTTAACATAGACATGATGGAGATTTGTAATTGAAAAAAAACTCACTTTGACATCCGACCGAATCACGCTACTGGGTTTCAGTTAAATTTTTCAAGCGATTCAAGAGGGACAGAGATCCGATCGTCGTTAGTTTTAATGATCCTCATCTCACGACATCATGCATTGAAAAGTCCACATTAATTATAGCCTCAAATAACGAGATAATTTTCAGACATATGTATATAGGTACTACCTATATACCTGTACGTGTGACTTGTCAAGGTGAAAGATTTATCATAAAATAAGCAAGATGCTTTCAAATTTCCCCTTGGATCGCTTCTTGAGATATTCCCACCCCTCTGGGAACGAAGAACGCGTTACTTCGAACTTAAATGCAATTACACTGGATAGTGTGTCTTCATTAGCATACGCGCGCGGCGGTTCAACCATCCTGGTTTCCCGCTGAAGATCGTGCTTACCGGCGGCTGGTTCCTGCATGGCTGTTGGTTGTTGGTAGACTTATTTTGTCTGGGAGTTAAGGCGAGGCATGATGCATAGTCCGCTGAGTTACGACCAACTGAAACCTCCACTAATTCGAACGCGACCCCGTTCCACGAAACCTGCACCGACCAAAATTGAATTTCTTCACGGATCAAGGGACTCGTTAAGTCCAGTAAACCCAGTCAATTATAATCAATTGGTTTTATTTCTTTCCTTTTCACGCTCATTTGTCTACCGCCAACTTCGAGAATCGCTGCAGTATTCTTGATTGTGAAACTGAATGAATGTCCAGTTGCATTCAAGAGCCGGACATCGGAGTGGCTCGAGGGATGAACCCCCAGAAAACGATTCAAGTTCCAGCGGTTTCAATTACCTAATTGAAAGCAACGGCTCCCCAAATACAACCTTCGATAAATTACAACGGTGCCCTTTTACGCCAGCTAGTATGCCGCAGCACCAGCCAATAACTGTTAAGGATTTCCATCTGCTTTGTTCCCAGCCAAAGTAGGGAGCTATATCCACCTACTACCAACTAAGGCAATAACGCGAACCATCGCATCACATCGGGGGTTTCGCTGACGCGGTAGCCACACTTACAACCGCACGTTGAACAGCAATTACACGACGTTAACGCGACGCGTGCACAGTATACCGACGAAATTCATCTGGGAATGAAAGATCGACGAGTCTCCCCAATAATTCTCTACATACCTACTATATACGCCAAATAGTATAGTATATTCGCGGTGGAATCAACTTGCTACACTATATCGTTTCGTTTTTATTCACCTTAACTCACACGGTATTTCATTCGTGAGATGTAATTAAACTCGAGACTAACCTGTATAATCCGTTCTATAATCACCCGACCTAACCTAAGCTCATTAATAATCACCTAATCTGAGTTTGGTTATTAAGTTGAGGGTTTCTCTCTCGGTTTTGGTTAGTCTCTTGCGTCCTCTCTCTGTCTATCCTTCTCTCCGTATCCCTGAGAACATCGCCATGAGTCTATCGATGCGTGTGGACCTATACCTGTACCGATAGGTTCGATACTTAAACCGAAGGCTTAGAAATATCATGTCTCTTTTTATTCGACGGGATAAATATCGCTCCCTCCAGTGATCGATTCGAGCGTAAACGTTGGAGCTACGAGTGAATTAGATGATTCTTGGGGTCTTGAATTGTGCGGGAAACGCCCGAGCCTCCGCAGATGTTCCTGACGCGTTATCGATGTATCCATTACATGCAATACACGTCGAAACCAGAGGTGGTTCCCAAAAAATCCGTATACCAGATACGGGGTAAATAATGAAATAAGGCGATCACCGTGAACTCTCGCATCAATTCCAACTCGACTTGACTTTTACGCTAAAGTGGACAATGGATTATACTTTCAACTCACGGGTGAACAAGGAAACAACATGATTCTTGGAGTGGTCGAACGTTTACACCGATACCTAATCACAGATCGACTATTTTTCTCACACTATGACACTTCACAACGTATACCTATATGTATGAAATTTATTCTTAAGAAATCGATTCAGTTCAGAGAGGGATATTGGCTAGGGGTGAAGCGAGCGGGTGAACACTTTCACTTTGAACGATATCAGGACGCCCGCGCAAAACTAACAGTACCATCTGCGTTTAATGCAACATTCCCATCGGCAGGGAAGGCGTCGAGGCGTCGTGATGTCTATGAGAGCATGATCTCTGATCGCTGTAAAAACATGTGGACCGTGAACGATAAATATTTGTGAAACGAACTTTTACAGTTTTCGTTTTCACAAGAATCTCTGATCGATACTATCCTCGTAATTCGCCGAATAAATCCAACCCGAAATCACCGAACCCTGATGTACTACTTTAGCGATTCCAAACAATCGTGCATATGAAGACATCAGTTGTATATAGTATATGCTTACCTGCAAAGAACTGCGACTGAAGCACAGCTGCGGATAACTGCGATCGATGGAACGCAACACTTTGAAATAGGCCAATTGTTATTAACGAGAAATCGTTGTCTCCCGCTGACATCGGATCTATAATCCCAGGGGCGTAGGCGCGGACACGCGGTGTCGCGTGTGTGACGTTATATGGCTAACCTAGCCCAGGGTAGCTGAGCTAAACCACCCCCTCTAAACCGTTGACGGAAAACCACCCAGGGAATTACCTGCCGCTAACGAGATACTGGAAATTTACCCTAGCGTGGATGGATTAGTGGATGAATGTGACTAGCATTGTTTAGGGAAGATCAGCACCGAGTTCGAGGAGTTTTTCTTAAGGGATCTTTAGCAAAGCTTTGAGATCGCGATTTCAGATTTAACGGAGGTTTCTTTAGATGGAAAAATTTTACGACTTTGACTCCTAGCACGCTCGCTCCAAGCGTACGGCGAATCAGGGGATTCGATCGATCGTAAATCGAGAGGGCGAAGGAAAGGGACACAAGGATAAAGAAAAGAGAGTAAGAGAGGAAGCAGCCTCGTAGCAAACGGATTTATAGCCAGGGAAAAAGAAGAGAGAAAAAAAAAAAAAAAAAACGATGGAAAATTTTTCACTTTACAGAAATATATCCATTTGGTACGAATTGGTCGTAGATTGGCTGTCTCTCTACGATCGTATCTTTTTGCGACAACAACGCTATACACGGTCAACCCTCGCGGGTGCCCCTCATCCCGCCTCGCGGAATCGTACCGCGCGTATAGGTTGGCCAGAATGTATCGTAATCATATCTTGATTTACGAGGGAAATCCCCGGATTTTGTGAGAGCTCGAGAATCCCTTACCCTCAAAATGCGAGGACACGAAAAGGAATTATAAGTAGAGGAGGCGTCACGCCTCCCCCATCTGTAGCACTAGTAGGGTAGCCGCCTCCTTGATCCCTCGCACGGAAAACTGAGGCTCAGAATAATTCAATAACAACATCAGGGAGCTACGCCCCTTGGAACCCCGCTTCGTCGGATAAGCCTGCCAGACGACGTAGGGATGAATTAGTCTCCACGTCCCGCGAGGGTTGCCGAGAGATTCAACTAATGCGACTTTAATTAATTACTTCAAGAAATAACTGTGCCTGATTGGCGAAGTGACGACTACTAACAATCAAAAATGAGAAGGGTGAACGACGGTGGTTCTAGCGTCTCGGAAAATTATTAATAACCGCAATCAGTTGCTAGAAATTTACTCAATTTTAACGCGGAGTGTTTTCAGCTTGGAAACTTGTCTTCGACCAAAGGGGTGGTATCCCAAACCTCTATGATTTCATTTCCCCTTTTTTCTATTTAATTTTTCAAAAATTTCCCTGATATTCCCGTCAACTTGAAAATCTTATAATTGATGATCTTCTCGCACAAATCGATTATGACGAGTTTTTTTTTTTCTCTCACGCCTGACACATTTTTTTCATCCACTTTGTTCACCCTTCAATACCGTCTGCCCTATCCTATGCATACTCCACTTTTTTATAAGTTTTTATTAAGATTCACACAATTGGTAGAGTTTCTTCTTTTTCCTACCTCTAAACTTTCAATTCCTGGGGTCACGCAGTTTCGAAATGCCACCCTTCAACTGTTGTCCGTTCTTCGAATATCAAATTCCCCTTCAACCTGTCACACGGCTTTATTTTCTTCGCATCAACTTCCGGTTCACCAAATACATCCTCTCGTAGTCTCCGACGAAGAGCTTTCTGATAAGTACTCATAAGTACTTTTGAGAACGCAAGAGGGTAAATCATTTTTTGTCTTGGTAGCCTACCGCCGGAAGAGAGAACTTCTCCCCATTATTTGCATTTCATAAACATGGATGTATGGATTTTATACGTTCACGGTGAAACGTGATAATTTCAACTGTTCCTCCCCAAAACTTCTTAGCTTTGATTTAGGAGGAAGATAATATTTCTGCAAACAAGACTGCGCGTACTAGCAGACCTGCAGGAGCTTAATTGAACGTTTGTTTCTTGCTGTATACGAATCTAGTGTTGCGTAGAAATTTTGAAATGAGCTCGCGTATTCAGGAGCTTGCCTACTCGCATCCTCTTGAAATCTTGCGTTGTAGTTAGAACAATGGAAAACTCCTGCTTATTGTTGGCTAAACGGCTGTTGTGAGGGTGACTTTGATGTGGCTGGGCCTGAGTGCCAAGATAAGGGTACGTTCAGCCTTGTGGTCGTTATTCCCAAATTTAGCCGTATATCTAATATATGTATATATAATTATATATCCGAGTAATCAAGACCAAAAACAAGCGCCATACATACATGAAAATTTTGCGGTTTATCAATTAGATATAGCTGAATTATAAATATGTATAATAAATAATTAATCAACCCCGTTGCGCCCCAACTGTAAATCAGTTTCGCCTAATATTTAACAATTAGATTAAATTTAATAATTAAATAATATTTTACACAATTTGGTATAACATGGGGTAGATTCATGTTCGAATTTCCGAACACGTTGTTACGAACGAACATGCAGAGTATCTGAATACTACAACAGAACAGAACAGAGTCAAACAGTAGAGATGAAACTGATCGTGGGAGTTTGTTGTGTACATACGTACAGAGCGATTCTGTGGAAAGTAACGCGCCTGCAAGGTAGGCAAACGGTAAACGCCTGCATTGAGCAGCTCAAACATCGACGATTTCCCACATAATAAATAAAACCCAATCGTCGATGTTTAAGCTGCTCAATGCAGGCGTTTCCCGTTTGCCTACCTTGCAAGCGCGTTACTTTCCACAGAATCGCTCTGTATATGTATATAATATATATACTATAGCTAGAACGAAGTAGTCTAGGATTTTCGCTGTTTCTGTTGAGAAATTGGTAATGCAGTGGGCGGCCGAGCGTAAGGGGCTTCTGCTTTCGCTGTGGCGATAGACTTGTTAGCCAACGCTTTATCTCTTAAACTTATTATCGCGTACCATATTAGGCAGACGCCCAAAGGACTGGTTCGTTATCAATTGGGCCAGCTGAATGAGAATGTCGTATCATAGATCCGGAGAAATAGATATTACACAGCTAGCTGTATCACTCGATATTTTTATCGAAAAGTTTTCTACGTAACGAGGAGAGAATGAAATGGCGCATATCTCGTTACGATTTTATAAAAAAAATTCAACGCAACAGAGTATCGATTTACTTATTTTTTGAAACACAGCAACGCAACGAATTGTTAACGCAATAACGATCCCGATTTTTGCTCAATCGTATAAACGTAATCATATTACAGTTGGTGCATCGAGAGATTTCTAGTTCCCTATATGGTCTATCCACGCTAACGTAGGTAGAAAATATATCGACAAAAAAGATATTCGATAACGAATATTATACTTTATTCAAGAAATACGACTCGTACACATATAGGTATAGTATAAATGTGGTAAGATACCTCCACTCGATACCCAATCAGTGAACATCGTACGACGTTCTATTCCTATATTCTTGACAAGTAAAAGACGTGCTCCTTTGTTTGGAAATTTATGATCTCCATATAAATTCAATCGGAATGACCGAGACTACGAACAATAGCAAGAATCTAAAAGTCTGAAGCGTTTAGAATTTATAGCTAGATATTGTTGTACGTCATGACTATAGTTGTCAGTTTCTTTATAGTTCACGTCCATTAGCCAGATACAGGGCAAAATCAAGATATTTTAGTTCCCTGTTCAGGTCGCTGTATACGCAAGATATACGACGTAGTTTTGAGGTGAGAAGGTATAGCTGCGGTCACGTAATTATGCCCAGAATTTTATTCAGTTACTTCGGGGTTTAATTATTCGAGTTAGGGTAGTTTGACAACATTTTTTTACGACCTTGTCATTCTTCGCTAAAACATATTACGAAAGTTCAATGCCCATGAGAAATATGAAATTTTATGAATTCTCCCATTCCGTTGATCGCATGACTGAGACGAGGTTTTAGCTTGGAGGGAATTATGATAATAACCAACTTATACATAAAATGTTACAAAATATATTTAACCTCAGTCTGAAACGTCAGTGAGGGATGTGTATGAGACCAGGATTGACCGCCTATGCGTGGGTTTAGGAAAAAATTTGTCTATTTGTCTTTCATTTCCCCAGAGGGAATTTCAGCGGGAGTTTCATCCTCAACATATCCGCCCTCTGTGCCACCAGCCTACGGCTATGGTTAGATGATAAAAAAAATTCCAGAAATTCTTAGAGAAATCCCTGCGCATGACCGGCCTACATTAATACTTATCATTTTTTTTTTCACTTTATGATATTCGCTTTGACATTAGATTTCAGCAAGTTGGACGTAATAGACTCTCACCCTCACTGAGGAATAAAACCGGCTGATTATAGACGTCTATCATCTTTTTGTGACGGCGAATATTCTCTGTTGAAAAAGTTGAAAATACGGATATTAGTATACAGCGAAACTTTACTGCTATTGACAAGCATTCAGGCTCACAGTAAGCATGTATAAAGGCTTCGCCGTAATATTTTATGAGTAATAAAACATGTAAAATGAAAAGAGAAAAAAACGTACTTTGCTTGGCACTCCGAGCCATAAGGCAGGGCCCTGTTCGTTCGTAATTGTACGTTTGCGTGTCGGAAATAAATGTTCTAAAAAGCATATGTAAAACCTGCGAGATATCTTTTTCGTGTAAGTTATCGCTTCTCTAATGTCCGGAAGAGAGGATTTCTTCGCATACCGTAATTACCCCTAATTGGTAATAGTAGATACTCGCACTATAATTGTTCCTTTAAATTCATTATTCCTTGCGGTATTGACTCTCGCCAATTTGACATTTTATTTCTCCGAGCGATCGTTTTCTGATTACAATTATTTTCCGACTTCGCTGTTGCTCAGATAGTGAAAAATGAAAGACTCAATAAACCATATAATCTAAGAACTTGCAAATCGAATTCGAAATAGCTCCGAAGAAGTTCCCCTTTCCAATTATAACGCCAGCAATTACGTTTCCTAATTATCAAAAAGTAAATCAATTTTCTGTATACCTAATTATTTTTTTATCTCACATTAGTCAGCTGGTTTCTCAATAGTTCGCTGTTAGGAAATGAGTAATGGATCTACAAGCAAATAATTACCCAACTAACATGAACCGCCGTAAACCGGGCATCTAACACTTTAAACAGATGTAAAATAAATCGTATCGATGAAATACTCCAGAGATATCTTACACGTTAGACCTTCTGCATTTCTAAAGTATTTGAAAACTTGTGGAGCCATGGATTACCCGTACGAACGTGATCGTATTCTCAACAAGTTTTCGCGTCAAACTTGAACCCTGAGCGCATAATTTGAATATACGAATTTTCAACGTTGTAATATTCCCAGAGTAACTTATTCGTTCGTATTTCTTGCACGAAACCAAAGTCTCGATAGGTCGTCATGAGCGGGGGGGTTCCGAAGTCACGTCATGTCCGGAGACGCAATCTCACCTCGAGCGACCTCTTATTATTAATTACCTCGCTTTGACTGCTACGGTCAATGAGAATCATTAATTTCTTTTTAGATTTTAGCGCTTGTAGCATGCCGTAATGGTTTACCGTATACCACCTATGCTAGGCTATGTCGGTCCCAGCACGGGATTCCACGGTGGATATTAGGTCCAGGTAATTACAACCATTAGTTCGCGCATACATCAATTATCGATGACATGATGACGCGGGCACGATGGCGCCCGGGGCACTTCGACGCCAGGGAATCCTCTGCTATCGAAGGTATATATCCATATCGCCTCCAGTAAACTCTCTCATCCTGGTTGTACCGTAATCTTGCATAATCGCATCAACACTGACTGTCTATTTCAAAACTATGGACTTTACCTGGACCTGAAGGACGAAAATCTTAACCACGTCTCACGCCCTCATCTAAAAGCCACTAATTAGCCGTTGTCCCATGTTCTGATCCTGCGGACTCTAGCCCTCAGGATATTCTTCCATGTAATACCAAAGTCTGGACCTTTCCTTATTTTAAGAGCCCTAGATAGTCAAGGCAGGAATGACTACGGTGAATACAGTAGATCTAAGGGTCTAGCTAATTGAGAAACGAAGAAGGTTCATACCGCGGCGACGAATCCTGGCTGTATAGGTACCTATATATTAAACAGGCCCGTTTTCATTTACGAAGATTTTGGGCCAGGGTTACCTCCGTCTTCTGATTACGTCACGGTAGGTGCGCATATAAATCCACGGAAATAACATCATTGAAATTTATTGATTCGGCAATGTATAAGTATTTCGATTTTCTGGAGAGAATACGAAGCGAGGAGAAGGTAGGTCTGGGCTCAGCAATCTGTCATTATATTATGAAGATTCTGCATGAAACGACGTTCGCTCGTTAGTAAGCGTCGGTAGAAAAGAAAACTCGCAATCAGTTGCTCTACCAGAATATGAATATTGGTGTAGAATTCCCCGTTATTCTTGATCTGGTAAAAAAACAGGTGAATCGAGGAGTCTGTAACATTGAAATGGTTACATCCATTATTAACGAAGGCCACGACCCATGTCTGGCAATATTGACAAAAGAAAGAGAGCGTAGAATTTTGCCCAACGTAATGAATTCAATGCAACAGGGCTTCGAAATTACTAGGATTAATTTTATGTGAATTTTATAGGGTAGGTCCGACAATGTAGAAATATAAATTCGTCCTAAAATAACCAAAAACCGAAATGAATATTTCATTACAGAACAGAAATGAAAGAGCATAGTACTTTCCGCAAATGTATAACTATACCTGTATACAAATTGGCGAATAATGATCTACACAATTTGACACCTATAAATGCACAAAAGTTTCCTCGATCAGATTGTCCAGAATACAAGTTGACTCCGTCAGCTAAGTCATCCTGACGTATCCGGTCAAGTATTCAATACATTGCTTGGGGATCAATATACAGTCGTCTATACCATACGTCTTGCGATAACGTTTGAGAACTCGTCGCGGTCCACCGGAGGTTTTCAAGTGTTCAGACGTCTATCCAAAATCAAGAGTCGTCTAGTAATGGCAGACGTGCACAACCCCATGCAGATGCGGTTATTCCAAGATTAGGTAATACGAATTCTCGTTCCTTCTTAGTCAGCATAATATACCGGGTGTTCGTGTAGGTATATATGCTTGACTGGCGACTGCACTGGCCCTCCTCAGCGGCACTTTCGATAAGATATATAACTCTACGAAGAGAAGCACTTGGTGCAGGGCCAGTTGAGATCTTAATTACTGGTTTTATGGTCGACGTCGCGTTATCTCTTGGCTACTCTTCGCGCCACTCACAGCTGAACGAGTGACTCGAGTGGCTTGTCCACGTATCGAATTACATTCCTGGCCTCGCCTCACCTGCGAAGAGTAAAATTCGGCCATTACCTGAAGGCGCCTGACAGCTGCATCAGTTGTTGGTAGAAAATCTCTCTCACCTCGTTCCTCTGACTAAATCTTCACGCCACAGTGAAAAACGTATGAACGCAACTTTTTACTTAACTTTATACATATAGTAGTAGATCGGGTCAAGATTACCATACATGTATACGATCCGATTATCTATACCGTCATATACGTATAAGCCATTCGTTGTTTCGTTTTATACAGAAATTCGGGTATAATGAGAAATTTATACTTTTAACTGTACGTATGTATGTTTGTTTAGCTCCTTGCAGCCCTAGGTGGTATAAAATTATATGTCTGCTGGTCGAATTGTACGCTCTAGCACCGAACACCGAAATCGAACTAGATACGGTTGTGGTTTATCCGAGGAATACCTCAAACGCGAACGTATACAACTGTAGGGTCCATTTCTCGAATGCTACATGTATACTTATATGCATAACATGTATTTAATCAGAGACTGCTCTGGATGGTTAAGCGTCCGTTAAAATTGATCCTCTTCTTTCGTTCGTTCATTTTTTATTATTCATAGGGTTCATTCCTCGAAGATGTTCGCTTGGCTAGGATCGGTATTTCAAACGTTTATCGTGTAGGAAAAAAAAAATGGAAAAGTATACTTTTATAATCAGTCATTATACCGAAGGCCTTATGAGCAGGAAATGTCGCGGCCAACTAGATATCCGTAATGGATAGATGGAAACCTATATATTTTATCCAATCGTAAGGACGTCAAGTTAGCCATAGCTCAGGCACCATAAAACTAATAAATATTAAATACGTAATGACCGCAATAAATACAACCAGTCGTAAACCGCACAATAAACATTTTACACCCGAGCTGCAGTTGGCAGTGGGAAACCATATATGTATATACGTATACACCACTTACGGCTAGTTTGAGGTTTTCTTAATACCTATACAATACCATACCACCCGCCTAACATCCAACACCGACTCACAATCAGTTTCAACATATTCTTTTCGCTTCCATTCGAAATAGACATTAGATTAGATAAGGAAATTCGGTTTGAAATTTCCAAATCCACCTATTCCCGTGTGGAAGAAGAAGATGAAGAGAATCAGAAGCACGAAATGTTTTTGGTATAGCTCGGGTATACATAACACCTGAGACTACATCAGAGTTGATATCTTAATCCACCCGACCCTAGGACAAAATTATATAGTTTTTCTGATCGTTTTTGTGTTTTGGTTTTCTGGAGCACATAGATAGGAAAGTTGATGCTCGCGTGTGCCCGCGACATTTACGGCAATTTAGGAGCTACGTCCGCACGCGGCGGTCGGTTCCAATGGTTACGGTGGTTCCGGTGGTTCCGGTGGTTTTGCTGAGTGCCGCCCCTAACGTGTTCCATATTATATCAAATGGCTCCCACCGGCATTCCGTCCATTCACACGCCGTCTATCCTATTATTCCTATATTCATAGTCCACTCTGTAATACGATGTGCAATGCCGAACGGTGCCAGAACAGCTGGCCTGCATAGGAATAATTTATATTTGCTGTCCGCTCCGCGGATCCGCTTTCCGAATGTCATCCATATGCACAGACACATCAAAGTTTCACTGTTTGACCAATGACGAACTTGATGGCCGTTAATTAAGTATGGGTATTCATTTCTGACCCGATCTTTATTGAGAATAATTCTGACCAGAATATGGCGATTTATTGTGCATGCATGAGTTCTCGAATAAGAGACAACAGTCAACAAGTAATCTCCTATCAAATCTGACCAACACTTCTTCCTTCGAATTAAGCTGGGAGTGAATTTGAATATTTCACGTGATTCGATAAGATTTAATGGTCAGCTTATCTCGGGTCCTTAATAGTAGGTATGTATCAGCTACTATTTCGTTATATCTACCTGGATCACTGTCGTTATCAGAAGCGAAGAGCTCGTAATGTTGCCTCGCAAGGACCAATTATCAACATTCAACGTCATCGTTGGTACTGAGTTGACGATTATACACAACATGGTAACTGCGGTAAGAGGATCCAGTCTCAACATACTTATGTACGCTGGTACGTGTGTATATTTGTATGTAGATATGTACCTACCTCATTACCTGCTGTATAGGAAGGTGGATGACTTGATTAATTATGTGTAACGGGTTGCCACGTCGTTAATATCGAATTAAATTCTGACTCAGTGCGTCAAGCCGCCTAGACGTCTCGGCATTTATAACTAACAAGTCGAATTCCAAGGAACACATTAGCGACTTACTAAACTGCGATCACTCCTACACGTATACAATAGCTGATTTCATATGAAGTTGACGAGTCTGTCCTCTGCATGGAATAAACTGATCAAGGAGTAGCACGAGTACTTACATATCACAACAGGATCATCGAATGCTACTATCGCATCAGAATATAGGTATGTTTTACACTTCAGAGATAGGCGACGAACGTTTAGCTACGACTAACACATAAATGTACCTGTAATTACCCTAATGAACATTAGCGTAAAAGCATGGAGAGAATGTCACGTCAGCTTCTGTATTACATATGAAATTCAAAACGTGAAATATTAGTGTAAAAAAAAAGGATACGGTTGTGCACGCAACGTCAACAGTTATTCACGCAATGTAAACCGCGTCAAAGGACCTTTTTTTCTCATAATCATCGTTATTTTGTTACCTTGAAAATTTTCTAACCACCTATACAGGTAGCTGGACGTATAAATGTACGTGGGAAGCTGACCGGAGGATATCGCTTTAAATAACCCACTAATCGAGAGAGCAGCAGGTAACTTGCAGACGTATACGTAACGAGGGCATCTGTTACGTTGAGTCGAGTGGTCAAATGGTCAAGTAAAGTCCAGGTTCGACTCTAGTCTGATTGCCAGAGCGGCGTCTCCTGATTGACAACATTACCAGCCCAACGGATCTCACTTTGATCATTGATCGCTGGTATCTCATTCGAGTACACGGGAAATCAATCCGCCGTTGCATCGGGGAATCAGAAGTATTTGTATCGTGCAATTATGGACCATTGAGCTTGCGAGGTTACGAAAAGAAACGAATTAACGATAGAAAGATGAAATTTGGTAAAAATATAAATCCATACGCTATGAAAGAGATGGAACAACCCCACATATTGCATTATACAAAATATGATGTTATATACATGATATACCAATCCCTCCCCGCGTCCACGCAAACTCGTCGTTTAAATTTTTTAACTGGTTCTGATCCCTCTGCGGCAGTATAGAAGCTTTTTTTTCTAAGAGTACGCTAGCCAACACTGAATCAGAGCTAGGAGTAAAAGGGGGCTGCAGAGTGGTAAGGGAGAGTTTGTTGAATAGATGAAGCAGCAGACACCGAGCAGATGCTGGGGGATCGTTCGTTCGGCTTTCAGGTGAGCACTTCATCCCGTTCGAGTTCTGAGTGAAACTCAGTCTTCGGATTCAGGTGCAACGGGCCGCGATTAACGCACTCTGGGAGAAGATGAGATGGGTTCGTTATTTTGATAGCCTTCCGAGATGCCGCCAACCGTGTCGGTGATGGTCGTGTGGCAGTCGGGGATCCCATAGAACTAGGCATACACCAAGGTATACCTAAGGATACGACCAGCGTTTCTACCATCACCGTCGCCTTCACCATACCCGGTGCATCAACAACTAGAAACAGCCACACGTAGCTATATTCGAGGCGGTGTAGTGTGGTTAGCAAAGGCAAAGCGGTCTCTTAGGCGCCACTTCAACCATGTAATGCAGCTAACCATCCCCTGATGCTGGCCCGAAGCCCTATCTGTCCGTCCGACCGGGAATAGAATATCTTCATCTTCCGTGTTCGTCGGCGCCTGGCAAACTGGAAAACCTTACACGCTTCATCTAAGTCCAATGCATACGGTCAAGCAAAATATTATCCCAGTTTGAGCTCTCGAATATTGACTGAAAACTTACGAAAGTTCCTCAATATCTTCATCCTCGTCAGTACAATAGGGTAGCTGCATCAATATTTCATCCTAATGTCTGCATCTATGTATTTTCTTGTTTTTTTTTTTTTTAGGTCGTAAACTACTGGTGCAATTACCCTATCGATGGTTATAATGGAGACAAAATGCGTACATGTGTCGAGGCTGGAGATCTGAATTTGAAATTTAACGTGGGGTGACAGATAGGGTCGTTCCGAAAAACACGGTTTCGAGATATAGTGAGGTCTAGTTGCTCATCCGTAGCGTTATTCTTTTTTACAAAAATAGTTTTTTCGGAGGCTGTAGCCTATGCGATAAGTTTTAGTACTGCCTCATCGATGATGAAATTGGCGCCGAACGACTACTTTCGGCTATTTTTATGTCCAAGGATTCGACTGCTCACCGAGATACTTGCTCCTTTCCCCGGGAGGATGAGTTCCGCTGAAGCAGAGATCAATGGGATAATATTCAGCACTGCCTCATCCGTGTGGAAATTTTTTGAAGTGCGAAAATCGTATTCTCAAACATTCAGATATACCGCTGTGCATCAAGAACTCTCTTCCTTTTCACGCAAAAATATTTCCTGCGGTATCCGAGCTCTGTGAGATAATTTTTAACACTTATTCTGTCTAATCAATTTCAACTTTTGAATGATTTTTCAAGAACACGACTTTCACACTTTCAAAAATTTTGACATCGATGAAACAGTATCGAAAATTTTTCTCACTAATTTTTTCCGCTTTGCGAAACCTCCTTCATATAATTATTTGAAATAATTGATGATATTGATTGATCAATTTATTCTGTGAATAATTCGCATACTTAAAACAAGAAAATAGTTATAATATCGACGTACTACTCTACAGGAAATACGATCATTTGCGCGGATGTCATCGTATCACTGGAGTATTCAAATTTTAATTAACTTGTCCATATTTGAAGTTTTAGTATTATAAGGATCGTTTTATTTTTTTTTTTTTTTTGTTCTTTCCTTTTCACTTATACTTGGGTTTGAACCTCCGAATTTTTTTCGAACTAATCGAAACACACCTGCCCTTCAGGCGCCGGTAACGAGGATATCTAACTATGAGGAAAGTGAAATTAACGCAGCAGTTATAAAGCAGTATACCTACCTATATACTATGGTGTATCTAGAGAGTAGAACTCGAACCTCCATACTCTGTAGTGTCTTGGCTAGTTCGAATGGCTCGTAAAGAACCTTAAGCCGAGCTAATTAAAATTTTCCCTCGATATGCCAGCAATTAATAGAACAAATTTTAATGATCCGTTTACGACTGCTGTAAATAAATAAAATTCCCCCGCAGTGCCCGAGCTTTATAGTTTATTATGGTTTATTGCGTCCGATCGTCTATGGTGAATGCGCGTGGCGAACGTTCCAATTAACGTTTAACGGAATCTAAAGCCCGAGAATAATGGTGCTGCGATCGTTAATTTACCATCAACAAGCAAAGAATAAATTCTTAAATGCCTTATTGCCTAAATACCCTATAACTAGAATTGTTATAGTACCAAACCTACGGCTAGAACTCTTTTCTGCTCAAGAAAATTAACTGCATCCTAACATGCGGCTATCCTTAACGACTGCAGTTTATCGGCTAGAAAGCCACGCGGAATTCCCTTTCCCTGCACTAATGGAAAATGTAACTGCCCTCGTTTTTATTGATTCACTCGCTACCCTCTTGCAATTCGTATCTTTGATCAGACCAATATTTCTGATTATAACAACTCAACTTAACTCGAACCATCGGCGCTTGTCCCCTTTCTTACAGCTCCTATATATTACCCGCCGTTTCATATGAAACGAGGTTCAATCTTCTGATTAATTTTACCGAACCTTCGGCTTGTACCGATGGGTTTATACGTGTGCTGTAATTTATAATCGACATACCTACGAATGTTTTTTAAACATTCGTGAATTATCCGAAGAACTCGGAAACAAAGAGTTATATCCGTAAAAGGTGAAAGCTGTTGAAGTCGGTGCTGTGAAAAAGTACAAAAGTATTAACCAACCGTGAAATAGACGTCGCTCTATACCCGTAAACGCAATTAGTATTTTTAATTAAAAGAATCACTCGTGTAGAACTAAGCAGGTAGATACCACCGTCCGCGTTAATTACAAACAAATTATTGCTTGAATAGATTTTATATTCTCGCTTAAGGATCGAGGTAGGCGTATGCATATAAAGGTCTCCTCGAGTTATAGAAGTCCTGCAGGTAGCCTCAAAGCTCGCCTCAAACAACCCCCTACGGTCTAACTGCGACGCTCTAAATTTAATATTATTTTTTCCTCTCTTTTTCCTATTCCATTTCTTCCTCTAACTCGTTGTCGGTTTCACACGTGTCCCAAGTGACCCCGAAATCGGCTAGAGTTTCCAATTTATAGCGAGAACGCGAACTATTAATAATAAATAAGTTCAATAAACGCTCGAAGCGAATGGGATTCGGTGCCTCTTCTACGTCCGCTCAAAGCCCCTCGTATTTGGGGTTAATAATATGTCTGCTTCAGCGGATATGTATATGTGTATATAGCAGCGTGTATGTATAAGCATTACACACGTCAGATAGTACGGTAGGTATAAGTTTGGTTTATGTTTGTTTGCGCGGCGATCATTAGGCTGAATAATCAAGAACGAAGGGATACGCCGAGGCTCGTGTGTATGCAGCAAAAGTACTGGTATACTGGATCGGGGAAGGCCGCGGAGCAGACCCTGCAGAATTGGGTTTGGGATTTTGGGATGGAGAAATGAATCTAAGCAAAGAGAGAAATGCCAATAATGTCGGCACATAACGTATACCTACGTACGTTACGGAGTTGGTTACATATTACATGAACATATACATATACATTACATCTTCACATTCAGACGATATCGATCAGTGCACTATTCTCGCCAACTCTGAATACTCACAGCAAATTCTATACTAGGAAGAAACAATTGTTTATTGAATTCTGCCATAGGTACGCGATTGAGATCCGCAAAGAAAAGTGAATTATTTCATTACTGTGCATCGCGTATTACTCACGACGTATACCTACGCTGCGGGAGATTCGATAAATAAAAATGGCCTAATTCGATTAACCAAAAAATTGAGTGCACCCACGGCGATACAGACGTCGATCAGAAGCTCCCCCAACCCCGGATGAACGTCGCGACGCGACGCATCACGCAACGATAACCGCTGTGCAATAGCTGGTTCTGGTGGATCATTTTTTATTTTTCTAAATTGAGCCTGACGCGAACGAATACATAACATCCCTCGGGGGTCGCTTATTCCCGTGGTGAACCCGCACGCTTGATGCTTTTTCCGGTTTGCCCTTTTCAATGCCTGCATCCAACCAACCCTTTGCACTGTCATCTCGCTCACATCCCTAATAAAGAACACGGGTTAACTATAACGATGACGAAGATTTGGGTATACGTTAACAGGATGATCCGAGTTTGTATATAGAAAAAATTGATACGAGCGATACGTTTATTTGAGGGATGGTTTTAGCAACTTTCAAATTTTCGCCTCCAAGTTCGGAAAACTTTTTTAATACAAATATAATAAAAACCCATGAAAACACCCAACTCCCATATCATATACTTTGACCTCAAATATTCCAGACGTACCTATATAAGAACGAACTTATTCGTCAAGTTTTTTTTTTTTTTTCTTTTATCTCATTCTTTCGTATATAACTCGCAGTTTAGTAGCAATGTATAAAAACTTTACTCTACATTCCTGACTTATTTTCCCCTAAGATAATCACCCTTTTTTTTTTTTGGCTACTACGCGATAAACCTGGCAACCTCTGTTCAGCCCATGGTATTATAGCGGGGCTATACGTAATAAGACTCTTTTTATGTACAAGAATTTCGACGACGTTATCGGGTTGGTATATCTCGGTGTAACGAAAAATATAATGATAATAAGAGAAAATGGAAACTAGGGATTCTCAATTTCTAGACACTCGGCTTACTCTAGACTTGGAATACACAAACGATTACAGTCACCACGCTTGACGTTTCATAAGGTATAGTTAATTTGTTGGATGACACCTTACCAGGGATAAGGTAACGGTATGGTATATAGGTATACATAGATACAACACGGAGCGTCAGGACGACTGCATCAAACCAACCCAAATAGGACGCGACGTCTGACATCCGATTCGTTTATATACCGCACAGCTTATGTACGATAACGTCTTACCGAAACTCGGTTCTGACACGGGTATTAAATCCTGAAATTCTCACGTCACAGTGATTACTGCATGTATAAGGTACCGAGGATACTTGAACGTATACATGATATAGGTCTGTATATCCCCGTGTACGCATATAACAATTCAACTCTGATTATACAATTTCGCAATTTTCGTAACATTTTTCTACAACCCAAATATCCTTTAAAGATTAATTGATCGCGTGTCTAGCGAACTAGTAGAAATTTTCCTATCGTCTTACTTTAGCCGAAATGAAATAATTATGCGGCAATTGTTACCAATTGTTTTTGCACGTCTCACTCTGTAGTAACTGCGTAGTTTTTAAACGATAAACAAAATTTTTAGTGACATTTTCACGCAGTTTTCGAATTACTGACATATATATTAGGGTGCTTTTTTTGGATCGACTATTTTTTTTTTTCAACTCCCCATTAAAAATCTTGTAGTAGACATCGAAAAAGGAATCCTGTCCAATTTTTAGCTCTTAATTACAATTCTAAGTACTCGCCCTCGTCTTTTTAAGTTTTCCCATGCTAAAAGCATGGAAACATTACGGCTTTTTCTTTAGCCGCGCACAACTCAGCTGCATTTCAATGGATCGTTCTCATCCAAGACTCATTTGACAGAGAATTTAATGTTCTTCAAAAGCACTCATGATAATTTGATTGATTTGAAAATATTGAACTTGACATTTTGTTAGAATTTTATATTTAAAAAAATCAAAGTCCTTATATCTTTTGAAATACTGGTCTGAGCGACTCTACTTATTGGACTTCTTTGTAGAGAAATAAATTTCCTACAAAATTGTCATTAAGTTTTTTTATCCAAGTCCAACTGTTTATTCGCCCACGGTGAGAAAGAAGAATTATGCATAGAATCGACTTTGAAGGCTCACACAGGTGCAGCGGTTGAAACCACAGCCAAACTACCTCAAGCACTTTTGAAGAACACTAAATTCCCTGTAAAATGATGTTTAGATGAGGACAATCCATCGAAATGCGGCTGAGTTGTGCGCGGCCAAAGAAAAAGTCGTAATGTTTACATGCTTTTAGCATGGGAAAACTTAAAAAGACGAAGGCGAGTACTTAGAATTGGAATTAAGAGCTAAAAATTGGACAGGATTCCTTTTTCGACGTCTACTACAAGATTTTCAATGGGGAGTTGGAAAAAAAAAATATTCGTTCAAAACGAATCGCCCTAATATATATATATATACATTAGGGTGCTTCGTTTTGGATAAACATCTTTTTTTTCGCTCCATTGACGAAATATTGTTGTATATACTCAGAAACAAATTCCCTCAAAGTCTGAGCCCTTAATTCCAATTCTAGCCCCAATCTAAACAGCTTTTAAATTTTCCCATTCAAAATGCATGTAAATCTAACGATTTTTTTTTTTTCGATTATCTAATGCTCAGCTGCATTTTATGATATTGTCTTATAATGGAGATTGGCATGTAGGGAATTGATTAATCTTCAAGAGTGCCCATTGTGGTCTCAGTGTAACTCGAGTTGTTACACCTGTATATCAACCTCAGAAGTTATTTTTTAAGCAGAACTCACGTATTTTCGTTGGGATATGGAAAACGGCTGAAGTTAGAAGAAATATGTGAATGACAAGTTTACAGGAAATTTAATTCTCTGCAAAAATTCCCCTTTTGTTTCATCGCCTAGAATTCACAGTTTAGAAGATAGAGAAACTGAGAAAAAAAAAAACTTCAGATTTGTGTTAGAATTGGAATCAAGGGCTCAAACTTTTAAGTACATACAATCATAGATAATTAATAGAGCGAAGAAAAATGCTCGTCCGAAGGAAGCACCCTAATGTACTACATACATTTTCAAGGAAGTGAAGGAAAGATTTTTTAGTTCGCTCGAGAACTTCTACTTCACATGAGATGCTAGAGAGTCTGTCTGCACAAGATAACAAATAGTCGACCGAAATGAGACCCAGATTGAGAATCGAGAGCAAAGATACGTCGGATTTGAAGAACTCCCGACCAGCTTGCGGCACTGCAAACAAAATAAAGAAAAACTTAATAAAAACAGTCAAGTTAGCTATACGCTTGACGTCGAGCGCAAACGATATCCCCGCTATATTGCAAGCCTCGCATCAGAGCACCGTATAAATTGAACGGCAAACTTCTTCTTTGAGATGTCCGATGAATCTTCTCAGCGCAATAGCTCATAGCTATGCGTCCATATATTATCCGTTGTATGGACATGCGCGTATATACAGATAGTAAATATTACGCATACATTTTCTAGATGTATGATAAGTTTTTGTTGAATAAAAAAATATTTGACAGAGGACACAAAGGCCCGTTGCTCTTTGTATCTGCGGGAGGGTAGAATTTACATGTTATTCCTCGTCAAAATGGATAGAACTTTGAGAAAAGTCTCGTTGGCAATTCTGGCGATTCAATTTAAGATAAATACCAGCTTCGATGTAAATTTCATCAAAAAAGAAGCTGATCATCATATCTTAATCGCGTTTATTCTCTCTTATAATTTTTACAGCATTATTCGTGGGACGTTAAGCTGCTTTTCGGATTAAAGAATATGAAATAAGCGTGCAGTGGTTAAAAAAAAAACTATTCTTTTATTAACAATGGGCTACTTATACAACGATTTCACTCATTGGACAAAAATTTTCTTATAAAAACCTGGTTCAACCTTAGAATTAAGCACAATTTACAGCCAGCTGATAATAGGAATTATATAGTAACATTAAACAACCAGGTAATGCACATGTGTGATTCTTACCAAGTTATATCATATTATGTTCAATGAATATTATAAGTAAAGATGCTGTTTATTCAGATATGCAATACACATAGGTAGGTATTCCATCCCATTCCATCAATTATTAACAGGAGAGGAAGCTCCAGGGATAACTGTATGCAGTTTATTTCATAAACCGCGAATATAGCAGAGTATGACTATGTAACAGATTATTTAAAGAAATGCTACTGATTCCATTTCTGTCATTTTTATTCTCATGCATACAGAGTATTTGAAATTTTGGACGTAAATGGAAAAAACTAAACGTATATTAATTGCAATTACCAGAATTTGATTCTATAATATCATTCGTCACGTTTTTGTTTAAACTCTCCACGTAAATTCATCGATCATCATTCACGGCGGTGGAATTTTTCAAGTAAAACAACAATTCAGGACTTAGAAAATACAATCGTAAGAATCAATAATTAGTGGCCTGCCATTAGGCCCCTGAAAACAGCGATTGCTAAAGCTTCAATATATCAGTCCAGAAAAGACAAATTTTTAGTGGTAATATGTTATAAAAATATGCATTATTTTTCCACCTCAGTTACAAAATTCGATCAGAAATAATTTCAATAATTCTATACACAAGAATGACGTACAAGATTGGACAGAAATTAACAAAGCTTACTCGCTGAACGAGGAATTGAAATGAAAATATTTTCGGTCGAAAAAAATTTCAAATTCGAAGTATTTTCATCAAACAATATATGTGCCCATTGTATACTGTAAACAATATGATTTTGCAATTTTCTACTAATTTTTTGTACATATCGACCAAATCTCAATCAAAGAGAGAACCATTAACACAGCGGACCGTGTATACAAAGGTAGTTGCGACCAATCGTAAGATTAGTCTCTTTGTCGGACCCGTAGAATTTACCTTATCTACAACTATCTCTTAACTGCCTGGATTTGGGTTAATTAAGCATATGGCAGTGTGCATTCCAGTTGTAATGTAGTTCGGTAGAGCTAGGGGATACACGTTGCGAGTTGATTAACTAGCTTCTCATTCCGTATAACTATGCAACTCTATACATACATCTAGATCTGTGTTATGCATCTACTGCTGCACATCGAACAAGTGTAAAAAGTTTTAAACACAAACATGCCTAATTCTGTAGTACTCATATCGATGTAACTTTCCGTGAATGGAGAAGTTATTTCAACGTCCCTACCACAGAATATCATCAAGACGGTTTTCAAAAATTATGTTCACAATGTTCTATGCTAAAACTGTACACATAATCCATAACGAAGCGTACAGCAAGAAAACGGATAAACTTATTAAGCTTGAAAAGAAACAGTCATGACACAATAGTTGACATAAACCGTCAAGGGGGGAGAACATTGGGTCACCTTCGATTAGTACCAAGATTATCCACAAATCACATAAATTCATACAATGCATTGATTAATTAATCGTCAGCTTTACTAGAAGAGATAGTTAAGAAAGAAGTTAGATATAATTATTCACAGACAGATCACAGAAGAACATATACGAAAGAAAAATACTATATGGTACGTTATAAGTTTCGTATCAGTTTCTTCTCCAAAGTATCACAGAAATGCAAAAATAGTATCGAAATTGTTATAGAACTCGAATGATCTTACATATACTTGATCAGGTATGTGAAGACAGCGTAACAAATAATGTTAAGAAGCATATGTATGAAATGCCAAAGGGTAATTGAAAATTGTAACTCATAAACTCAATAATGATCACGATAGAAGGTTTACTAATTTTTTCTACACGTCTGTGGTATTCAAGAAAATAATATTTTCTACTTGATGTCAATACCACACGGTTCCTAAATTAGTATATTCTTACTTATCCATAATTTTACAATGTTTAACTTAAAATTAGATTAATTTATACGACTGTAAATAAAAATCGAATTAGATTTGAGATGGTAGGAAAAGTCGCGTTAAATTACTTCCATAACTCAGAAATCTGGAGTCACTTAGCAGTTCACAACTCAACGTTTCTGATAAATATTCAAATAGAAAACGTAAACAAACAAGAAAAGATACGTAACAAAATCAACATTTTTACAATAAACAAATTTATGGATTAAGTAGCAAGTTTGATAATTATTCAAACAAAAGTTTATATATAAATATTAATTTATGTAATTTGAAAATCCTATAGAAGTATTTATATAAATACATAAATATATAAATATTCCTCAAACTCTATCAAAGAAAAATCACTATTTGACGAAAAACAAAATGCACATAACAGCACGATCAATGTACGCAAAAAGGGGGTAAAAAACTGATTTGAACAGAAATATCTTTCATACTTTCACATGACAATACATGTTTTCATTGAAAACTGTATATCTTCAAAACGGAAACTGCAGTATGCAGAATTCAAAATCTATCTACTCGTATAAAACTTAAATCTAATTATTTTTAAGCGAGTACAATTAACATTAGTCACTTCCAAATACCCTAAAAAATAATAAATCTTATTCAGGAATCACCGTCCCCCTTCTCTTTTATTTCTTTTTTACTTCTCGTTGGTTTGTTCATTGGATTTTCATCCTTTTCTACGTCTGATTTATTTAAGCTGTTTTCACAACAGCGCTTGCTACATACAGCTCCAGAAATTTCCGGCCTTGCCTTTTCTGTCGGAGTCTTGGAATGACCATCTCCAGCTGCCAGTTTATTCTCATCTATAGCATGAGCAGTTGTATTTGTGATTTGCTGTCGAAATCCACCATCAGCAGTGCGCTAACAGAAAAATATACTTAAATTGTCAATTTCAGGACCATAATGATATAATGTAGTGCACGAATAGTCAAATAAATGAGTGAGTACCTCTAACTCCTCTATTCTTTTGAGTAGTTGTTGATTTCGATTGGATTCTCCTCCCCCTATAGAGAATCCAAAGAGACCCGCCCAGAGACGAATGCGACCACCACACATCACATAAAGTACCACTGGGAGGAATATATATAGCAGAATTGTCATAATGAAACTCATAGGGAACGAGAGGTTTGCTATAATAAAATAAGTAGATTAAAGATTTTTGCTGAATTTTACATGGTGGAAAAAAAATTCCCATTTTATCTTTGAATTTCTTCTAATCCTTACCAGTAGCACGTTCTATGAAGAGGCCGTAAGAAGTTCCGATTTGTGATACTGTTGAGAATACGATTCCACCCAAGACTTCACTGGTTACATGGTTCAAAGTTACTTCATGAAATGCATTGAAGTTCATTGACTTATAATACTCGAAGCAATGATCATGCTCTAAAAATAATACGCATTTAATAAATTAACGAACTATGGAAAATGCGACCAGAATAGTAAAATCATTTTTCACCATTAAAAGACGTTGCAATTCTCTGCCAAAACCACATTTTTTCAGGATAACATTGGATGGGTGGCTCCTTGTGTTTCATTGCATGTACCATCTGCTTCAGATCAGCTTCCTGTAATAAAGCAAAACGTGAGAGAAGTCATTTCACATTTACAGGATTTTCAAACTGGTGACATGAGAATTTATTCAATTTCATTTCTCGACTTTCTTTCTTTCAAACTATTTTCTGCATCTGTGTGATAACCTATGTTGAACGAACCTTGATGAGCCGTGACCAAGTCATGAAGTAAGTCATGCACATCCCAACTCCCAGGAAAACAATAACGACTTTACCAGTACTCCAATTCGTATATTTGATATATAGAAGTACGACTACAGTCACAAGAGCCGCTATGCTGATTTCCCTCTTTAACATGATTATTATTGTTCATATGGAATGTGTGTATCAATCTAAATTCAAGCTATTTGTACTCGAATGTATATAATCCAATATAACATCATTATCGGATCATGCATTACTTGTGGAATTAAATACTTAATATTATTGTGAAGTTCATAGTTAGCTTTATAATTAAAACTACAAAAGTTCTTCACTTGAGCTAAGAGACTAATGAATAATATTTTACCATCAATTCTGTGCTAAGATATAAAAAATTTCAGTTCGTACATATGTATCAATGATGAGAAGTAAACGGTCGAGGAAAGTGAAAGTATCTGAAAAAGTGTTTGAGGTTGGTATAATCATATCATTAAGTATGGCATCGACTTCCCGAGTCGTCATTTTTCCGCTGCCAAATTCTCTCAGTAATGCAATCTGTGCTTCTGTTCCGGAAAGAGTTACAGAGCCGCTTAACACATTGCCAGTCTCCTGAACAAATATATCATCTCTGATTAATCATCAAAAATATCAGTTCCCAATATTGATAATTGAAAATGAAATTCAACTGAATATCATGCTTGGAATAGGAATAAATCCGATAACCCATGCAAAGTGATATAAATCGATAGTTCAGCATCATTTTTATATCTTATTAGCGAATACCTCGTTTGTTGAATGTGCCTTGAACTGGATATTAGAAAGTAGCAAGTTAATCAACCTTGTGGAAAAAAGTCTATCAAACTCAATATTTTCGAGCTCATTTCGGCATTCTTTAAGGTCTTTTCTACATCTGGGATCACTGCCACAGACACCATCTGACCTAAGTGATAAAGTACCCATAAGTATTGTGATTTTTTAGAGCTGATCAAGAGATTGATAAAACTCTGAAATACTTCTGCAGTGAAAACTTACCGCTGAAATGGGGACTGTCTATCGACCATTCTCTTATTGGCTTTGACATAATCGAGTGAGAACGGATTCACAAAATCTGTTTCCTCTCTGTTGACGCAAGGTATGAATAGTGTTGATTCCAAAATGTAATAGAAAAATATAAGAATTCAATTTTTCGTGGAATCTAGTCTATGAAAAAAAAAAAATCTCCTCTTTTTTTATTCTTTTTCAGATAATATACGCGCGAAAATTCATGAGGATTTCGTTCTAGGTTATGTCCATGGCGATCGATTGGTTAAGCAATTTGCCGAAATCTATGTTAACATTTATTAACAATTGTGAACATGCGACTTTAAGAATACTCACATATCTCTGGGAAAACCTAAGGCTGATGCCTCATCATCGATATCATACAGTTCGGAGTTAACAATTTTCCACATAAGTAGGATAAAATAAAAAAATAGCCTAAAGGTCTTCATTTTATATCGTTGTTATGTAATATTTTTATCACAGAAGGATTGTAATATTCTATAAATAATAGTACAATGACAACATTAAACCAATCTCAGAAACTCTGAACATTATTTGACGTTTCAAAACATTAGAAGCCGGGTATTTTCGATGTATGACATCATCTACCGCGACAGATGTGAGCTATTCCCCCCATCCACCACGGAATGACGGAATTGTGGAACGACTAATTTGGACAAAGTCAACCTACTACGCAATTGCTCGGCCTTCGCTGCTTTGGCGAAGTTGTCCAGATTGATTGTTCCCTTGTGAAACGGAAATCGTTCGCAAGTATCTGCAAAATCATCAGATGAACCGCGAGATAGACAATGCCGGATTTCAGACAATCGATTGGTGCTGCTCCTGTAACACGGACCGTGAAACCTCAGAACACAATCGCATGGTAAGAGCAATCAAGCGCACAGTCTTACCCCCTCAGTAAACACGATGTCATATAGTAGTTGACTGTAAGATGGCGTTCGCAGACAAAAGTTGTCTTTTTGCAAGCCGAACCGACAACTTATGGGCAATGCATTGTCAACCAGGAAGTAAGATTGTCAACGAATGTCCATGCATACCTTACCTTATTTTCTTGCCTGTAGGATGGTCCCAAGATGTATTTTCGACCAGACGGATAGTCGACGCACGTCGACGTTTACCTGACATCTTTTTAGGTTAGGTTGTCTTTAAATTGTCAGGTATTAGACAGGTATTAGATTAGTATAGGATGTATTTGGTACAATGTGGCATATATTTTATTTGGATACAATTATATAAATAATGATTGCAGGTGATATTTCTTACATAGCTATATGCATTAGTCTTATCTAATTATAAAATTCTTTAGATTTTCATACTCAATCATAAAAAATAAAATATATCACTTTTGGCTATAGCAATACTTATAACACTTATTATTATATGAACACATTTGTCGTCAGTTCTAAAGTTGAATATAAGTTACTTTCAGTCTAAAAACAGACATCTTGAAGGCAACTTCCAGACACTGGTGTTTACTGGGTAAGGACTCTTATTCATGTTCTCCCTTGCGAGTTGCGATACTAGCAGTAGTTGCCAGCTACTGGACAGTTATACTTCTGCCTTTCGGCACTAAATATGGGAAATCTTCGTGTGTTTTGTCATGGTGCGAATTCTATATTCAGTAGAACCTATCTGCACATAATTATTTCGATAAGTAATCACAAGTTTGACTACTTTCCTTCGGGATATAAGCATAGGATTCGGAGAGGGAGGAGAAGTAATCGTAAGTATAACTCATTCGTGTGTAAATTGCAGTACCAAAATCGTCTCTCATTCATCACAGTGACGAGTTTTTTTTACATACTATACATGAAAATTAAGGCATGTAACAAAGTCAGAAGATCATATTTTTATTCCAAAGCTAACAACAGAAGAGTCGAGCGGTAGTAATTTTTCTCTAAACTTTATTACAGTTTTTAGCCATAGGCAGGATTTTAAATATATGATATTGAATACGATGATGATACTATTATGAACTGTCTTCATGATATTTGATATTTCAAATTGCCTGATAATTTCTACAATTGTTTTTACCGGCAATAATTCATCACGATAAAACAGAGCGGGTAGGATGGTAACGCTGAACGCGTCTGCTACCGACCGAATGTTAGATCTAGTTCACTCTAGTTCTAATAAGCATCCGTCCTAAGGGTAGCACGTTTACATCCGATTGTCAAAACCCCGGTGAAAACTCCGGTGTGGTTACTCTCTCTCCTCACTTCCGTTGAATTTGAGGTTAATATTAAACTTTCAAAATTTGAAGACATAATATTCAAATACGATAAACGTATAGCGGGGATTTACAATGAAAAATACAACCATTCCAATTCTAAGAACTCATATATTCAATAACTTCTGGCGCAGATATCCGTGTTTACAGACAACAAATGATGGACAGGTCAAACAACGGATAATTAGCGAATATATCATTCAGTCTAAGCTCAATCGGTGTAACATGAACCTTGATCGTTTAAAACATGATGTAAGAATCGTAGCTAATCAAGGAGAGCATTTATGCTCCCGAAATGAACGTAAGTATACTATGTATGCATAATTAACGCCAATTGTCACGTATGACAAATAATTCCTACGTATCTATATTATTTTCTTTAATCGGTTCTTACGATTTAAAAATTCTACCGAATTTCCGAACGCTCAAACAATTGTAAACATGATTTGATTTGTTATTCATCATTTCTTTATTGAACGATGAAACTGTTCATCTGTACGTAAATTAACTGCAGTTCGCTGGTTCAAGCACAGATGTCGGAACCGATACTGTACTCTAGTTAAATGTAATTAATAAATTGCGCAATCCTACGTACTGTATTATATACATACATATATGTTATGGATAGACGTATGCATATAAAAACTAATATACTGTCCAATTTCACTTAACGCTTATATAACAGAATTGAGTTTAGATGGTAAAGAATACTCCTTCAATCTACACGAATATTTCACAATGAAATTGTACCCAATTTATATTTGACAAACAATAACTACGATACGCGCGCGCGCGCTAGTACACAAATAAATTATATTTATACTATCTCGAAGATTTACGATTTTACTCAAACTTATTGCAGCACTATAGTTCGTTTTGTGTTTTAAACACAGATTAGAAACAACGAGTAGTATATATCACCGTGATTATCGAATTCGAAAAAATCTTTTTCAATAATTATAATACCTCTGCAATGATGTACTATAATGATGGAAATAAAAGAAGCGCGGACGCGAGCAGCGGTCCCGAAATTGACGTAATAAGGGAGGCGCCAGTCGAAACTCGGGACTGATTACGTGCCACATTCCGCCATCAGCGAATATACATTCATTGACGCAAGTGAATATATGTATTCACAAATATGCACGTTAGATACATACGTATTCGCAGCATTGACCCTTATTTACAGTTATAAACGATATTGCGTCGGGTGGAAAATTTCTACGAATAATAAAACTGGAAATAATATTATAGTAGACACGATAATTCATCCCTTATACGACCTTACAAGCATATTTAACGTTTATTCTCTATTATTGTGCAGATTTTGTGAAAACAGTTTCTGGGAGTTCGTGCCGACATACTCATATGGTAGAGAATTATTGTTAATTTATATTGGTATCATTTTCAGCAAAATTCTGAATGAATCTGTTCGGAGAGTAAATATATATATACCTATTGATGTAAAAAGAAGAGAAAATAAAAGAAGTTTCATTCTAGTACAAAAATAGATTTCTCTCGATACGTGAAATCGTAAGAATTCAGCGGGACGTAGCGAAGCTACGTATCTACCGCAACTATAGAGCGGGGAGCCGGGAGATTGTTGCGCCTAGAGAGGGCGAAGGGGTGAAAAAGTTCAAACTGTTCGTTGCTCATCGGGACGTCGGAGGCTCGCCTGACGACGACGCCCCGTGTTAAATTTAAATCGAATTAAATTTAGCAAACCGACGTAGATTTCACGTCGACGTCGCCGTCGCCGTCCCGACGAGACGCGTCCTCTAGCTCAGTCTCAAGAACGTATCTCGTCGAGACGGTGCTTCGGGTGTTGTTTTTCCTTTACATTGCGAAGATAAATATCAGTGGTTGTATTTTATATAAATTTTTCAATACCGATTGGTTCTTTCGATAAATATCTCCGCTATCGATTTTTCACCTCGATTCATACATCAACCGAAACTAATAGATATAGGATATATAAAATCGTCAGGTAAATTATCATCATGCGTCGTTCAAAGCTTGACCGATGCACTCAAACTTTATGCGATTGATAAAACGTCATTTCATCTCTTTTTCATCTTCATTAAGTCTTGAAGCTACAGCAAAAGCAAAAACCGATTAATTTTTCTACCAAACCCAATTTCAATGCGACTGACAATTAGTCTGTCTGCGTCATATGTTTGGTAAATTGCGCACCGAGCTAGAGCGACTCATTAATCAATAGACGATCATGCGATATAGCGAGAATAGAAAAACATGACAGTAAATTATCCAAATGCAGTTCCTCTTTGATTTATAAATCAGTTATGGTCATCAATAACATCTCCTAAATTATTCTCCTTAGTTTTTTCAACCTCCAGGATGTAGAAGCGGTAATTTATATTATCATCATTTTTTCATCTTCATCTTAAAAAGCGTCAAGAAAACAGAAGAAAAATTTGCATTTATATTATTATTAACATTCAAGTTCGATATCTATGCACAAGTTTATATGAATATATTTGGGTACATAAGGTATAATTTATTGTCTGTAAATAACTTACATATTACGGGAAAAATAATTTTTCTTGCCAAATTTTCTCCTAAATAAATAACCTTGTTCGTGGCAATCTTCCATGTCGCGAATAGAATCGTAGTAGTTACTAAGCTCGCAACTGTTAATAATTCCTAACATATGTCGCATCATCACTGCACTAATTAATAGCGCCAGCACATATAGGTACTTCTGTTTGCTATTCGATCAAATATACTACACACGCATAACAGTTTCGTTAATCAATATTATTTATGACTCTAATGATCCTCTACGTTGCAGCTTCTATTATTACTTATAAGTATAAATCGCTGTCGCATCAATTTACGACTTGTACTGCGCTAGAGGATAAAATCGTTGATTATAAATTCCTGGATATATATATGTATGTAACCTGTTTGTTTACAATTTTTTATTCACGGTTAAAAGTCGTTCACCCTATTCGATCTATTTGCATGCAAAAAACTGTACGAGTAAAAAAAAAGACTCATCGTAATTTTAATATAAGAAATAAATTTTTCTCTCTTGTTGCATTATAATATGTACTGTGTATCCTCTAGCCTCCTAGCTCATTGATTTCGAGAAGAGCAGTCAGTGGGTTGTAGCCTTGATCAAATGCCAAATATTTGACAGGGAAAGCCTGCAACAGCGACTCTCCTTCTCGCTCTCGCGATCACTGAAGATCTAATTTTATTGACGTTAAACTGCGCCTCGGTGTTATCCAAATTACGATTTAAGAGAAAAAGGAATTTCTCACACCTACCACTGTGTCAGAATGTATTTACTCATACCTCTTTTTTTTACCGTGACAGAAGAGAAAAAAAAATAGCTTGCTTTCAACTTTTTTCGATAATTATTTTCGCATGCAAAAAAGTATGACATTGACGATTTGAAGTATACACGAGTGTGTCTCAATCTATCGATTCTCACCCTCTTAAAATTCGCCTTTGACCTTCAACAAAGGTATTTCTCGATGGTCAAGGGTCAGTTATCTTCCTTGAACAGCGTTTTGTTGGATACGATTTGAAATTTCTTTTAATCTCAACATGTTAGAAGATAAGGTATTCTTTCCTGGTTAGAAACGCTCCCTTCTCGATAAAACTTGATAAGAATCGTTGCATTTTTTCGAGAGTTCCAAAAGCTATCCTAGAATCCTATCCTCATCCCATCGAATCGTTTCACCGATACTTATAGAATCCTGCGCAAAGTGCCCGCAGAAAAATCCTTTCACTGTAATCGTAAAAGTGAGTTTTCAAGGGTGAGAATCTACGGATCGACACATGCTCATTCATACTTTTAATTCTCCATGTCGCAACTTGTTACATACATGCGATTAATTAGTGGGTGAATATCACTGACGGTATGCGAAAATAACATCTCATGTTCGTAGCACATAGGAAGTATAGGTATATGTCCTTCAGCTTGAGTTTATTTTTGTTTTTCTCAATGATTAGGTAAAGGCTTTGAGGATGGACCGAGACGACGACGATTTTGGGGAGGGTTTCATCGCTGATTCACATCCTTTGAGACCGACCCAACTGTCCGTACCTTCTGGTGGAATGAACAATTCCAGAGCACCAAGTATCAGCAGCAGCGTGAGCGATCTAGACGTTCCTATCTACACGAGGGATACTACTGTTCCAGTTTCCAGAGGGGTAAGAAGTCAAACATGTTATACACCTTATCTTAATTAGGCTAATACTGCAGGTACCTATACATGACTTCTATCATTTTTGAAATGATTATTACGACTATGGATCATCTAGTAATAATGTAAAATCGTAAATTATTTATCCGATGCTTATCTCGCGCCATAAATATATAAGTATACCAAATTGGAATGTTTATTGGTGTTTCTTAGAGGCCTAAATTCCGTGTGCATAAACATAGAGAGAGAGAGAAGGATGGCATAAGAATCGCGTAATTTCTCACGTGCCAGATATTATAGGATCTCGGAGCGTGCAGCTTTGCACGTTGTTATCTTGGTTCGCGGTTGTACGGAGTATATTACGTACCAGTATCTAAATTAGGAGTTATCCTCTTCATAGCTCCCCGTTTTTTTCCCACTACGTCTCCGATCCCGCATCCCTATACTAGCCTTCGTATACATGCACAAACAGAAGTTCCGGGAATCCTGAGAGACCCTTAAATCCGAATTCTCGGCCACGGGCACGTGACGTGCGTCACGTAACTTTCACCCAAGGTTGTCTGCTCAAGGATCAATGGTTCTTCTTCTCAACGAACTTGGAACGACGAGACAAACCCTCCGCAAACGTTTTTGATTTTTTCGATTTTTTATGAGTTTTTATGATTTAAATCGTAAAAAAAAAATTATTTCGCAAACTGTCTTTTCTATGCTTTACCCAGCTGCGAATGAGAAAAGAAAATAAATCAAATGAGTTAATTTTTTGGTATGCAACTATCGAAAATATGATTAGATTATACAACGATCGTTAATTTTACCGAATCTGCAGAACTTGAAGTAAAAATTGGCGCGTGAAGCAGCTGCAATAACTGAGAAATGTATACATATAAATATAAACGTTGCTAAAGAGAAACAAACACCTTTAAATTACCTAGTTTTTGCATTCACGATACGTCACGTGATGGTCATAATCGTTGTCCAACAGTATAATAATTCTTTGATAAATGCTGATCAACGTGACTTGTTCTGTTTTTTCCTTTCTTATATTGTTTAAGATATTAATTGTATCTAATCATGAGTATGACATAAATCGAACATTTGTATACACATAACGACCTAGTAGAAACGATATTAGTACAAGATTAAGTTCAACAATTTTTCAATTTATCTCGTTCGATGTTTTTAAACCCAATAACGCGTCTATTGAAGTGCAGATTTATTTGACCTTGAACAATCATGGTTTTCTTCCGTCCATCTGCATCTACGAAGATCCAATATTCGTTTACGATCAATTAGCGCAATTATCATATACGAAACTATTAACGATAGATATGTATAAAGATTCCGCGTTGACCTGTATATAGTCGAAGACTATACCTATGTAGCATGTGTATTAGCGAGTCTAAAGCGGGAAGGAATATAACTAATTGTAAGAATTACCTCGAGGTAGGTATAATACCGACGGTTAAAAAGTTCGTCGAAGATTTATTTCCAGACGCAACCAGTCCATTATATACGCTGTTCTGCCTTGTATTTTTAGACCGGTAAGCGACGCTCGCATTACCGTACAGTCGTCAATGACATAACGCGGAGGCTATACGAACTGACTGAGCTAATTGATTTTTAACTATAACGTCTTCTTTTGTGTAAAACAAAAAAAAAAAGAATAAGGAAGGTGGAGAAAAGCCACGAGCAAAAATAACAAAACTGATGATGCAACGTCATGGTTCTGCAAATTGTTGTAAATGCCATGTCTGTCGGATTTCCAGGACAATATGATGAGTGCATGAAACTTCTCAAAGGACAATAAGAGAGATTTGATTTCGTGACTGATCAGAGGCGACTGAGAGCGTAAAAGGTTAATTTCATTTAATTAGCTATTTATTATACGTATGGTGTGGAGAGATGCGGACACAGGCGGTAAATAACCAGTGTAAGTTAATATATCGTTGAACTTGGAGTGGGTATAGTGGCAATAAACTACGCAAATCAAAAGCCCACAAGTTTAAAGATTTGAAGTAAACGTTTTTGAATGGCTGAATCTACATCTATTGAACTAAAAATAAAATAGCGATTAAAATAAATAACAGTTCTAATCCTGTCTCTGCGACAGTCAATTTTTACATGCATAACAAGTCGATGGCCTACGCCAATATAGCAAAACTTGTCGTTAGCCTACGGCCAAAGGCGCACGTAGAAAGCGAGAGTCTCGTGGCTGATGTAAGTCGGGGGGGTAACGGCGTAAGTATCGACTCGCGCGTTGGCGTCGGCGTCGGCGTCCAGCGTCGCAGGCTCCTATTGGTTGACCAGATGGGTGTGTCTGGAGGCCCGTGGCATGACGTCACGACTGTTGCATTGAGCCGACACTGGGAGACTCACTCTGAGATTAAAGCAAAGGTCGTCATAGAATTGCGGACAGACTTTTTATACGAGAAACCGTAATCCGGGGGTAAAATGAATAGGAAAGAAGAATACCGATAAGGTTTGCCTACGACGAGACAGACTCGTATTATTATCATGAATATTTATTCTTTTCTGCACATATAGAAGAACTATTGCGTCATAAGTTCTACAAATGTTACAGCCGAACTCGTGATCGTCGACAGCTCGTATTGTTGGCTGCGTCGGTGCAGCGTCATTGATTGTAAGATACCTCATTAAGTTATTTATGCTTTTGCATCTGTATACGATATGATAAAAAATTAATATTACATAGTATAATTTAGTTTCGTAAGAAGTTATACGATATATGTGTCTACTTATATATGGATAAATATTTACCAGATAAGGTAAACGTTGTGGAATTTCCAAATCCTGGATGATTTAGAGCGGGATTCTGAAGTATTAGACTAATTCTCTGTTTACCGTTTCGTTAAAAATCTACTACCGCGGTTATCGTTGATATCTTTAACTCATTACGTTATCGCGTCTAATTCCAGTTACATATTTAGAATTATGTAATATTAAAACTATATCTACAGACACTCTCGTAGACACTTTATCGCGCCTCTAACGGCTTAGTGATGACTAGTATATAATATAAAGAGGATTAAAAATAAATGGGGTATAGAAATGTGCAGGAAAGATACGCGGAAGGCCGCGGAGGCTCGTCAATAACAGTTTATTAGCACGAATAATGATGCTGCTGTTATTACTGCCGATTATTTTAAACCTGGAATTCATCATCACAGCTGACGCAACGGCGGCTTAAACTTTGGACACACCATATGTATGCATATACACGTCTACGCTTATACCTATATATGTATATGTGAACGTAATAAACATATGTGGAATGAATATTTCAACCGGATGTGCGTCGTGGTCCTCGAAATCATATTTGTGTAGAAGATTGTTCTGCTCTCCGTATTGAGTGAGGTATAATACACCAGTCCGGTTTAATTTGGAGATAAATTTTGCGATAAATTGCGTTTCAAAATTCGCGCAATTCTTTAAATTGTTTGTTTTTTTGTTTTTCTTCTTCTCTCTCTCTCTCCTTCTCTCTCAAGCTCAATATATTGGTATTTTAGCATTTGAACTACTGATCTCTGAATTACTACGGTCCATTGTCTAATTACGACCAAAACTATTCGTAGAACTAGTGTCTACGTGGTGAAGATCATTCGACTATACCTACAACGGTCCTGGCGCGTGCGTTGGGATCGTGTCTATGGTCACGTGTTTAGAAGAACATACACCCTAACTGTAAATTACCAACACTTATTCGTCATTCGGAACTGCGTGCAAATAATCACGTTACTGTCTTCTTTTTTTCTTTCTTTCTTTTCGAAAGATTCCATAATTTGATATTCACTATCGAATTTACAATATATTATGAATATATTTTTTTTTTTTCCAAACATGTATGTTTGAGAAAGCGAATGAAAAAAAATTGAAAAAAAAAAAAAAAAAAAAAAACAATAATTTATCTCGTCAGCTTTTACGAGTGCCGATAAAATTAGGCCAAGAGAAGCTCCTTATATCGTCTTCGTATCTTTTCTATTTACACGAATAATGATAATAATAATAAAATCTTCGAAATTTCGCAAAGCACTGCAGACGTCGTACGGCGTATTACCTACCTACGGTGATCGTATTTCAATCTTACAACGGTATAACATCCATATACATATACATACTCATCTTACAAAACCATTAAATACATAGATGTTATTTTTTTATTACCTACTTTGCACAATGGAAAAGAAAACGTTTTACGTTTTAGTTTAGTGTATCTTGGGTAGGTACCAAGAAAGTGGGGCATTTATAAGTTCCCCTACGTTGTAAATGGGTAACTTAAGTCCGCCTCTATACATTCGTTGCTTAACTTTCGAAGGAGTTGATCGATTTTAACAAAATTTCACAATCGAATATCTTAAAACGATTCTAAGATCTGTTATTAAATTTGATGATAATTGTTTGAGAGATTTGGAAATCAGGGAGGAAAATCTATATGTGAAGAAATAGCAATACCTATAACCACCTCAGCTGATATCGCACGTGATATATTTTCTCATGAAATTGGTTTCACAATAATTTGTATCGAGCTTTTTCGCCAAGTATAATAATTATTCGGAACCAAAATTCATCGGGGGGGGGGGGGGGGGGGGGGGGTATAATATGCTGCAGTTTGAAATTACATTGCGACATAACTCGCAATAAACTGCCGAACAGATTTCAGCTAAATTTCAGCTCTATAGAATTGGGTTTCACAAAAAGCAGCGTAATATTTCATCACACCCAATGTTTACCGCGTAAATAAAAAACTTTACCCACTCAACACTTTCTTGGTACATGCTTTTTACTTATTCGAATGAAAAGATACTAAAAAAGAAAAATATGTCATACACGTGTTTTTTGTTTTTTTTTAATTTTTTTTTTTAATTTTTAAAGCGATTTCTCTTCATCTACAATAAAGATAATTATAATAATAATACGCTCATCTATGCGGTTAGACCAAGGATTAACCAGCTCCTCGACGTTTCTACTTTTGGTTTACACCGCGTTCAAATATATCGGTGGAGGTCAGGTCGAGGACGAGGCAGGTGATATCGACGAGTTGCTATTCCTGGGGGTCCGTGTCTCGTATTCGTTGCTCTGACGAAACGACTCAAATACGCTAAATAATCAGTCATGAAAATGTATCAATTTTCCTTTCAGATAGTTATATACCGAAGGTATATTATGTATGTGCGTTTATATCCTCTCGAATATCAGTATATTACGCAATAATCTTCAGCATGATGAAATCCGTAAGGATTATTACGTCACTTTTGTATCTAAAATTGGAATGTGAATTTAGATTTTTTGAAAAAAGTATTGAACAAAAATTTGACGATTTTAATGAAAAATATATAAAATATAAAATAATTAACGAATACATACTTGTACAGAAATGTTGAGTTTCTTGTATGTGTTATACGTTTTGATACGAATATATTTTGCGCGTTAGGTAAAACCCCTAACCTAAGGCAAATGGCGAGGTTTAATTTCAACCTAAAAGTAAGAGAATACGGCGTCTGCGCATTACCTGCGAATTGAGGGCTTGCCGCCAACCCCCTGGTATCGGGGGTCGTGGGATCGAGGGTTGTCGGACAGAATAGAACCGCGCATAACCACTGGCGCCGCGAATCGAACTAGTCGCATCAAATCCTTAGAGTTTACTGCGACGAAGTAACCAAGTATATATATATATATATATATCATATAAATAAATAAGATATATATACAATCGGATTACTCTAACGAACAGGTCAGTATATTTTTAGTAAATCCTATATGATTTTCATTATCTAAATTAAATTCGTTCAGATCCGTAATCTATCAAGGTTTTATGTTAATAAGTTTAACAAATCTTGGTATCGAGAGGAGCGATATAAGAATAATTAAGACTTAAAATCGTGCGATTTAGTTTTAATATTAAGATAAATCGTGGCTGACATCTTTTTTTCCTTCTCTCCTTAATTCTTGACCTTGAGAGTGTGCAGAAAAACCACGAGCCTTGGAACGGCTGAAAGAATGCGAATAGATCGCACCTTTAAAATTAAATTCCCATTTTTTTTTTTTTTATATATCTATACCTATACGGAGAAAAATGTATGCATACTCCGGTAATTATAGATACCAATATCGTTTTAAAGGTCAAGCATGTTTCTATATTTGAATCTAAACATAATAGATTTATCTTGAGATTATTCATCTATACTTCCCAATATAAGTCTACAGATCCTTGACCTTTTTGTTTAATATTGGATTACACACGATGGAAATATACGTTATACTTTTTTTTTCCTTTCATTTTTGTATTGTTGATAAAAATCAGAAACCTGCATCCTGCCATGTTCCCAATATGATGTGTAATCGCAACAACGGATAATCCATGTGTGTAAAACGAGGTCCACGATTTCTCTCTGTAATTCTAAGGACCATATCAGATCTCGGATTAATTAGGTTTTTAATTTCGTTATATTTGGTCAAGATCTGTTGATCCAAAAAACAAGATAAGAAAAAAAATAATGAACTACTTCACATACATACATATATGATATGTATATCGAAAGTGATAAATTATCTGACAGGATCTTCGCGTTGAATGAAAATGTCGATCAGATCTAGGCGTGTTTTGATTAGTATATGAATGTAGTAGCGATATTAAACTCTCTGTAACTGCTACCATAACTGCGCCATATGATTTTAAACTCTCAATAACAAAATTACTATCTAAATTCACTAACGTCTAATGTTAGATCGTCAATGAAGGGGAAATTGAATTGTTGAAAAACAATCAAGCGCGGTTAACGATATAATTGCAATTTTCACGATCTTATAATCGCATCTAATCACAAACGAAGACTATACAACTTCCTACCCTCGATTACACACGTACGGAACAGTAATTATTCCTTGACAACTAAAAGAAGTGCTGTTTCGTTTTTTTTTTTTTTTTTTTTACTATTCAATATGTCGCTACCTACCTTCACAGATTTGCAAGAAAAAAAAAAAAACAGAAAAGAAAAAAACCTTTTGTAACTAAAACATAGCGTCATAGATATTACGTGTAGATACTGTCCGCCCGCTCTCGTCACGGTCTATTACCCAAATATTTCTTCGTGATAATTGTGTGACCTCTGCGTACCCTTGACGGACTCACACCCACCTTTACTGATGAATGTCGGGGCGACGGTAAACCGGTCGGACCCACATGCCTATAGCGTCTCTCGCCAAAAGAGGCGCAACCTAAGTGGTGTTAAAAATTCTCGTCTGACGCATCATCGTATTATATGAAAAAAAAAATGTATTTTGTTCTAAACGAGTTTTCTTTTTTTTTTTTTTTTCATTTTTGATTTCTTTCCTTTTTTTCTTCATATTATCAATTCTCCTATATCAATTTATGCTTATATATCTATATACTATAATATTTTTTTATCCACTTACTTCCTACGACATTTACCGTTTAAATGTAAAAATACTAATGGAACTTCGTGGAGGTAGTGAAAGAAAGTATACGAACCACAGACTCTTTCAGACAAAACTCGCGTAACTGGTTATGTGAATGGGATTCGTTGGCTCGCGATGAACTGTGGAACTAGTCTAATACGTATACCTACGTCATATTGTACTTTTGTTTAATTTCTTCCATATTTTAACTCGACCTAAAGAACTGACAATTTTTACTCCCCGTAGCTATACCTTATACGTAAAGATATATTTCGTGATTTCATTTTACACAGAAACGTTGTATTATATATGCGTAAAATTCAATCGAAGGAAGATAAGAATAATCATATTATCGTAGTCATCCGTTTATTCGATTTCATCCAATCATTCTTACCTCTTATTTGCTGATTCACGATTTTGCTAAACACGTGCGCCAGCCAACGTTCGCGGTCGTTGATAATTTAAGTGCAAATCTTGCCACGAGTCCGCGATTATGAAGTAGGTAGGTAATACTTATATCGCTTCCGAAAACTTTAAATGCGAAATATTATTTTGCGCAGTTATGTTTCTAAATTTTTTTTTTTTTTTTTTTTTCGTTTTCATATTTATTTGCCGATTAGATGATTGCGTCAAATTTGTCAATAATAGTGGTAATAATTGCAAAATGTAATCAGCTGAAACATTCGACTCCGAATTAATGAATGCCGTATGTATTTCCTCCCATTTTTCTCATTTTCAAGCAGCCGTAAAATGGAAAAAGAAAAGGTAATGATAATCAAACAGAAAGATTTCCTCGTTATAAATCTTCATGAAAACCATGACTAACAGTTTTATCCCTATTATTAGTCAAAAAGCGATATCGAGGAGCAGCCGTCGACTCCGACTGCCTTGAATCCGACGTCAAAGGTAAATCTTTGCTCGCATGAAAAAGAAACGGATTTATAAGTAAAAAAAAAAGAAAAAAATTCGGCAACAAAATCAGGAATTATTATTACCATAAAAACGAGAGAAGGAGAAGACTTTAAGTAGTGTCCGAAAAATTGGAGCTGGGTTCGAATTCCAACTTCTAAAAGTTCCGAACAGTCAAATTCTCGGTTTCGTATATATTATAAGACGATTTCGAATTCTCCGAAACGTTGAAGTTTAGAACATGAAAATTTCGGTCTATTTCTCAGGATGTGAAGACAAAAAATAGTTCACATTCTAACCGAGACCCTCTTTACAGGAACCTAATTTATAATTACTTCAATCGATAACTTCGACATGCATGAATTCCAAATTTCGGAGGTTTGGCTTTTCGGATGTTTAGGTCTCAGAATTTTTAACCTCCAGTATTCGCCGCTTCCCGGTCTCTGAAATTGGCTAGGTTACATAAACTTCCATGAAAATTTTTCTACAAACTGTGATTCGATAATATTCAAACTCGGAATTTTAACCGTTCGAAACTTTTAAAATTCGATATTTCAACCCAGTCCTAAAAATTTTTTGTATAGTTATCATACATAGTTCCTAGAATCTCATACCACAAAATCGCACATATCTTGCACCCATCTATTGTTGTACGGATAAATTTGAAAAGTACTGTCTTCTTTTCATTTAAAGCAGCATGGAGGAGAAAAGGATTCGGTGAGTAGGTAGACAAAAATGATTAAAATGATCTTGAGTTACTGCACCAGTCCGCAATTATCGCTCATTGCGTAGGTATAATATACGGACCTATACCTTTATGACTGTATATACAATTTCCACACACTTACGAGATATACACCATATGTATATACATACACGCGTAGTCAGTATCATATACACAGATTAAAGCAGCTAAATACTTGTACGGAAATTGTTACTGCGAAGCGGTCTCTGTCCGACAATGACAAAATTGCTAGGAGGACATTGCCACTTATCCAATAAAACTTTATACCCTATGGCACAAACAGTTCAAAGATATATTAGTCAAATTAGAGTAAAGAAGAAAAAAAATTTCCAGCTCTGATTATGTCGAACGAAGATTATACTTGTACGCAGAATTAGCTGGAACATTATAGCCGATGATTTTTTAATACGAAGAAAAAAAAACTGATGAAACATAATTATATTATGCAATTATTCATGCTTACGCGTAATAATATACGCGAGTTGTTAGCGTTACACAAGAATTCTTTTTTTTTTTTTTTTCTCTCTTTTGCAACATTTCGACCCGGTATATCATCGTCTACAAAAGCTGATAATTCAATATCAACTTTTATGGATAAACAAGCTACACTGTCGTAATGAGTTGATTTTAGTAATGCATTTTTAACAGACAGAATAACTTTTCGGTTTAGAATACTGTGGGTATGGGGTGAAGGAAATCAACAAGGACATACTAAAGTTGATTTTCATTGATTTCTCGATATTCCAGTCTCACGGGCGCAAAATTAATAATCATTATTCCATATAACGTGGTTTAAACGTTGAAAATAAATCAGCTATATCTTATCGATTTGCGGGAATATTCAATCCCATAATGGTATATGGTTGCGTTGATAGTTGCAATTATAAGCTTATATAAACCACCCTGCGTCCGATTATATACGACGCGAATATTTCTCCTCATAATGCAGTCGGAGGTATATTACATCAGCGCAATTAATAACCTTAACAGAATCAACCATAATTACACACACTTATCACAACATAGTGTGATTAGGTCGGCTGCTAATAGCTCGCATATGTATTCTATGTCGCATTTGCCAGATGAGAATATTACTGACCTGCGCGTATACGAATAAAGTATTAGTACAGGATCGCAAAAGGGCCAGTTTTCCACGAGACTTAAATATTTCGCATGACAATCCCACGGCTAGAATGTAGACCTCGTTTACGGAGGGATAATGACGATTTTTAATCGCAGATTCATCCGTCTGGTAATAATTCCGAAATTTTGTGAATCACGACCCAAATATAGCCGCGAAAGTCAAAGAATAGAAACATTGACGCATAAGAATCAGCGATCTCTGAACTATTTATGCTTTTCGCGATGAGTATTTCGCACGAAGAATGACACATGGTTGATAGTAGACCGAATGCATGGGAAAAATGAAGTGCTTTTTCTTTATTATAATGAATTAATGAAGTCTGCGAGAAAAGATGATGATAAATACGCAATAACCTTATTGCTCATGCCTATCGAATTATACTTTTTGTCAAACGATGATAAAATTCATCCTTATCTATAGTATAATATATGTATGTGCCCACTCTTCATTCGGTCAATTATTGAAATATCCATAGTCTCTTAAAGTGATACGGACACAAACGGGGGCGTAAAATTGTACGATAATACTTGTACTGCAGAAAAAAAGTAAAGATATTATTGTGTTACTGCAGTATCGCAATATTCTCGTCTGGTCTGTCTCATATGAAGCATATTCACAACTGCAGCGTATATGGGTGAATTTCATGCGGCAAACCTCATTCACACGGAATATTATACGAAAAACACATCGTCAGGGATAACTGGTTTTAATCAAGATATATACATATATATATTACGATTAACTTTATTCCTACCCGCCTTTTTCCGCACTGATCAATGTATCAATTATTCACTGTTCAAGTAGGCAGTACACACGTATGTACATAGTATGTAATCTCATACATCTCACCGCAAAGATCCTCCTCACCGGTCACAAAAATATTTATCGTATTTTTAAACTCCGTATAGCCTTCGGTAAAGTTCTCGAGTTCGAATAATTATTTTCAACAAACAAGTGACTGACTTTGATATATATATATATATATATATATATATTTTTTTTTTCAATATCTATGAAAAACTTTGCATAAATTTATGCATACATGTTTCAATTCGGAATTTTTGTTCGGGTAAATCGCAAGAAATTGAAGACTTTTGCGATAGTCGTTGTCGCAGAGTTTACTGCGTCGTAATAAAGAAAATGTAAATTTACTTAGGTAAAAAATCATAGCTGCAGTTATAATGCATAAGCTAATCGACGCATGGGTTGGCTAATTATCTATTTGCTATATAATTATCAGTACATGTGTAGTTATAGCACCATTTAACACTAGTCATACTTTGTCTCGTTGCAGACTCACAACAGTCTCGCCAGACCTGATGCTAATTGTTTTATTTTCGGTGTCAATTTGCTCCCGCTATTTTTCAGCTCTTTTTTTGTTTATACATTTCGTTATCACAATTGCTTCTGTCTTACCGCTTCCATTATTGAACACCTCGATACAGTTTTATATTATAGAATTTACATTGATCAAATATATGAGCGTATTATAACACACTTATACAGAACGTTGGGATTTATTTAAAAATTCCACGAATTTTCGTATCGAAAAACAGATTATTGTTAACACATCCCATGTTTTGTCTGACCTCTACACTACGAATCTCGACTTTATCACGCAAAATAGATAACGGCGCGCGCCCGTAGGAAAGTAAAGAAGAAGTTAGAAGAATCGTTGGTATCTGGAAGAGCTGCAAGTTGTCAATCCGTATACAGTCATTGTATAAATTGGTTAATAAAGTAATCTTAAATTTAAACAATAAATAAATAACAAGTGTGTACACCTATTTAAACATTGGAATTAGAAATAGGTATATACGCATATTTTTTTTCTCCGTTTCTTTTTTCCTTTTCTTTTCTTGTTTCTCACGATTCGCGTGTCGACTTCAACGTCACGACTAATCAAGCGTTGAATTATACATTCCTGGACACTTTCCGTCCGCGCATTCACTTAGCATTTTAAATTTCCGCGTGCTAAAATGCCCCCGCCATACCGCAGTATATCTACACCTACTTATATGCAAAGAAACTCACTTGGCTACAGAATTCACAGAAAATGATAAAAAATAAACAAAACCTCGTATAGATAGCTTTTGAACTTTGTCCGCGAATGACTCTTCGAAAAAAATTGCTAAGTCAGTATATTAAATTTCACATCTTACAATCTAGCAAGATAAATCCCCCCCATCCCCATCCCTATACCTGTACATCTACGTACAACTCCTATTAAGTATCTCATTATCTCCCCAATTTGCACACGCCTACGAAATTTCGCTATGGCATTTACATATATACATGTATTATTTACTTATATAGGTATGTATGTATGCATATATGTATATAACCATATGACAGTTACTGACATTAAACAAAGTTATACTTGTGCTCGGTTGGAGGGGGCTTAACAGGGGGACGTTGGACTGTTGGCTGAAGGTGGGGGGGAAGATGTTCGGCCTCGAGTATGTGTGCTTTTTTTTCATATATATAATGTTGTACATCACTTAGGTTGTGTGTATGGTTGCATATATACCTACTGTGTACCGTATCACTATACTTGATCGCAGTTCACCAATCGCGTTGCTCATATGGGAGTTGGGAGTTCGAACTCACTTGTACAGAATCCCTGCAGTTTCGCGTATGTCTATTCCGCAGAAGAGACCCCGCTGCATATCGTCTGCGTGCAGTTAAGGTTTTTTTCTTAGTGTCCTAAAACTTCTCATCCAAACCGGTAACCAATTCGGTGTCGACGAATTATTTAGTCATCGATAGATTGACAAATTACTTTTTTATTCCGATCGATATTCTAGACGCAATCCTTATATAGATCGCGCGGGCTAAATTATTACGAGAAAATCTAAAGAGAAAAAAATAAAAAAATTATAAAAATTCATAACTCGACAAATATTTTATTTCGCGTCGGAAACGATTTCTGGATATTAATCGATCGTCAATAATCAACAGAATTTTTCCGTATACGCGAAGCACAAGATCGATTTTTACAAGAATTTGACAACGAAAATAAAAACAGAATATCTTATAGATCAGATTTTCTTTAAAATCAGTGGAAGTTAGTTCGAGCCATGAGTCCATCGCCTTTTAAGGTAAAGTAGTCGCTTGTATTATTCTACTTATATCCATAATTACCTTTCCATAACATCGTGAGATGCAATTATTTTTCATCGATTCATACATCGAGATAAATGAGTGACAATTAATATGGGACATAAAATAATATTCGTAGCAATAACGAAAAAATTCATTTACACAGAAATATAAAACAAGTTAATTTGCCGGTAAACGAATAGTTTGATCATTTGAAATATTCTTTTGGTTTTGACGATTCAAAAATATAATCGTCACAAATAAATTGCCTAATAAGTTGACAGTTAACCGAAATTATTTATCTCACGTCAGTGTGTATTTAGCACAGAAAATTTTTTTGTTCGGAAAAATAACTGGTTATACCTACTTTTATTCCCAAATGATAAAAGCCAAGGTACTTATCAGTGGCGGTGGGTATATGATATTCACTCGCTCTCGCTCTCGATTAATATCATAATATGTTATTTTGATTTAAGATCAAAGCGTACAGATTGTATACATACAGATATATTGATCGTCGTCGAAATTTCAGACTGTTGCCTAATGTAACTCGATTTTAATTCTTACATAAGTCTTTTTTTTTTTTTTTTTTTTTTTTTTATCGGCGATCGAATATGTGACTAAATTAATTAATTCGTAAGATAGGTATAACTATCGGCGATGCGAGATATCATATCGCAAGGAAGCATCTGTGATTTTTAAAAGACTATACGGTCATATAGTAACTAGACGTAATTATTTAGAACAGTAAACTTTTCTGCGAAGTTATATATTTAATTCAGTCATTTTTCCTTACATCATTTTTGTTTGTTAATTACATAAGTGTAAATATCGGACGTTTATCAAATGCCGTATATGTATACCGATACAGCAGCGATCAGGGGTAACCTTGCAACCTTTGCTCAAGAGATTTTCGCAACTTGTTATAATCGCTGCATTCAATTTATTATAATTATGAATGGCAATCAGCCAAAAACTTTAGATTATTATGTTTTACATGAATATCATTATTCATTTTATCATCTTATTTATTTTTTTTTTCCTTTATATCAAAATACGTTATGCAAATCGCGTGATAATTATTATTTATTCTCTCTTACATAACATCTTCTGTATAGGGTCTTATACACGTATGTACATGTACATATTATAATAGTCGAATTCATATTTTTACATTATACGTATACGCATATATGTAAACGCGATTATAAATCGTTATCAATTTACTATATCACGAATACCACCGCCTCAGGTGTTATAGAAATCTTAAAAATTGATCGAGAACTCAGTAGTCGTACTTATGCAACAATTAACTCAACATAGATAATATGCTAATGTATTTTCATCAAATTGGAAAATATATCATGACACGCGAAAGAATATTTTGGAGTATGAACTTTGCTTCCGAGAATGCGTTTCGCTGTCGCATGATTTTCTAACTCAATGCTAAAGCGGAGATTTACCATACCGGTTGTAACTGAACACTGAAGTCTGAACCGGACCTAGACAAAACTTTTAATTATATATGAATAAGGGTGTAATAGCGTCGATTAAATGCCTCCGCAACATATAAACTTAGGTTGATAATTGAATCAGTTAGACTTACTAAACGACGGCTACGTAGGTATATGCACCTACTATAATGTAAGATGATAAAAAAAAAACCTGTTTATTGATTGAAACTTGCGGAGGTAAAACTTTACCGGAAGTTGTGCCACAAGGTTATACCCGTCACTTGTCTTATACACTGTTAAAAGAAAAAAAAAAGTGTATTGCTGGAGGTCCACTCAGTAACTCTATTGTGTTGATTTTAACATCTCTGTTATTAATTTTATTATTTTTTAACAGTTTAATCTCCAGGAAGTAACCAAATAATTTATCTAGCTATATAGAGGTTAAAATCAATGTCAAAGGAAGTGAGAAAAGATACAGTCTTTCATGTATGTATGTACGTTGGTAAATTATACCGACATTCAAATTTCGCGATTTCAATTCCAGAAAACTCGAAGTCATATGTCGTTAGTTATTGTTGAAGTTAAACTGCAGCAACAATATTATTTTCGCGATTTCATCTTTCCTTGCTTTATTTTCTCGCTCCGTATACTATAACTCTGCAAATTGTCATTTTAGATACATTACATATACATGCTATGGATACCCATATCATGTTGGCATTGAATCGAATCGTAGTATCTCTCATTGTTAATTATTGTAAAGGTCTTCACCTTGCAGTGACGCGCGCATACGGGAGTATCGCTCGAAGTTCATTTAAAATTCATATACGCATAAGCCACGCTGCAGTTATACTAGAATCTTCCCCCAACGGCCCCAACTCATATTATAAATTTCAGTTTTTCATAGTTACGCCTATACATTAATGAAAAAATATCTTCCCATCTAATTCTTTCGTTAAAGACTTACTTCAGTCTCTAATGAATGTACTATGTGCACATACGGGTCCTTCCTAAATTCTAATCGCTTTTAGCGCCATAAAGTGAAGTTCGCTATACCAATTACGTCACGATCGTGTTCATGATATACATATATATTGATAATAAATCTACATATATATATATATATATATATATATATATTACGTTCTGTAATACGTGTGACCAATTATATTCGGTATATGTGGCTCTGTATACTATAGATAACAATCGCGCCACCGTCAGTAAGATAGATTTCTTCCTACCGCGACACGGCGAGCCTCTTTGCGTCGACCAATCACAGAACATCTCACGAACAAGCCTACCTCTCTGTACGTACAGCCGTAAACTATGACGAGGTACCGCGCAATCGATATGTGAATGTCGCCCCCTACATTTTTCTCTCACCTTGCAGTTTCCCCTTCGCTTTTTTTCTCCTTCTCTCTCTCTCTTTCGCTCTCTCTGACGCGGTCTCTCTCTTCATTACGTGTCCCTTTTTTTTCCTGTTTCCTATATGGTAAAGGTTATCCATATATGCGCATATTTGCACGCATAATCAAGCATGAAGGAATACTTTGATTGTGGTATAAAAAAAAAAAAAAAAATGACCATGTATCCTATCACCGACAGATCAACGGTATCACTGACTTTATCAAGCTTTTCACGTGGGCTTAGTATGAAATCTTTCTGAAAAGCCCAATAATTGAATAGGGGACTTCACGCTTTCAGTGATTAGATTAAAACTCAAGTAATTTTATACCGTGTAATATATTGAGCCTTGGCTAGCTGTAGTGTCATAGAAAGTCTGGTATTTGAATGAATTCTATACTTATATCTACCTGCATGCTAGGAACTCACAATTAATATTACGCAATTTCTTCTTTGTGGCCTTCAATTTAATATATGAATGTGGAACGGATTGATATACCCCTTCACACTAGGCATACTGTAGCATAACTATTTACGAAAATAAATGATTTCTCCTCCAGATTTCTCGCCCTAATTCATTCAATCAGTACATTTATATGTCATCGAATGCAGTACATAATAAAAGTTCAAATTCGTCGTTAGATTAGATATTTTCTTCGAAAATATTAATTCTTCATTTCTAATCTGATTCGATATCTATCCATATCTTTCTCGCTATTCCCCACCTTCGTATTTACTATGACTCACGTAGAAATCTGTAGTAATAATAATCTCGATTGCGAAAAATAATGTTCGCAAGTCATCAATTATACGAGTACATCACGCACACAAAAAACGAACGCTCCATGCATGACGAGCGCGTATTATATTCGCCGAATTGAGCTACGTATTGCAGGTTTCCCCCCACCCGCATATAAGCATAAACCGCTGGGGAAATATCACTTCCTCAGCTAATCTTATTTCTTTTTATTTTCTTTTTCCTTCCTTTCTTTCTTTCCTTATAAATTACCTCGCGGTATATCTACAAGGCGGGCTCTTTGCTTACAATTAGTTATAGATGAAAGAAAGAGCTCTAGACGAAGTTCAATATTTCCGGGATCGGACACCTCGGTATTTCAAACCTATAACCGCGCTTAGTTAGTGAACCCAACAGCCAACTATGCATACGTGTCCAACTCGGCCGAGGCGACAGAGGCACGTGCAAAGCGAGGGAAAGTCTCGTTGCGTGCGATTGGCTGTCACGGAGGTGTGTCGACGAACGTAGTTCTCTTATTGGTTGAATTTTTGAGCGAGCCTGCCGCATTAGCAGCTGTGCACTCGCCGTTACGGCTAGACAGGCGCGGGGACTCGCCGAGTCGATTTTTCTTTTATTTTTTTATTTTTTGTTCTTCGCTCCGTTTGGTATTCCCTTCTATCTCCCCTTCGTAGTTCGTACGCACTGAGGAGAGTAGAATCCGCTTCGGTTTTAGGCACGGCTCTACACAGACCTGCCTCTCTCGCAACCTCGTCCTCTACTTGGTAGTAGAGGTCAGGAACCTAGCCTTACCTCCGTTAATCCAGTCTTTATCTCCAGACGCCAGACCACCTTTCGCCGGCAATTTTTATCGCAACATTATAATGTGTCGTGATGATTTTAAAGATCGTGTTCTGCAGACGCGGATGCGAAATCTTTGCCAGACTAGCTTTTCATACGCTGATTGTCAAATATCAGAAAGCTATGAACCTCCGCCCGCTATGCTATTTCTACTATCTTATACACAGAAATGAAATTCAAGCGAAACTACGATTACCTCAAGATAAAATACTTAAAATATTCCATAATGAGGCGTTATTATCTTTTATACAGTCTAGGAAGTAATTTTTTTTTTTCTAATTGTGGTTTGCCTAATGATAGCGTCAACGGTTGAACAAAAATAAAATAAAATTCAAATTCGATATATTCTGAAATGTTTTCTACTTTATTAATTAGCAATTTCCATTGGGATCATATGAATACATCGATCAAACACTTGAAAAAAGACGATTTTATTATGGTACCATTACGGCTAAATCATGTTATACCTACCAGACAGAATGTAAATATTAGTTATATGTTATGTCCTTGGCAGAGCTGGCTATTCAATATACACCTTTCGAAGAATTAGAAATTTGATGAGTCCAGTTTTAACTATATAATATTGAACCAAGTGTATAGAAGCCGAAAATCGATACGGAACCTTTAAATGTCGCAATATTTGTTCGCGGATTATGCGTTGTATGACATTTCGGGTTATGCTGTTGATCATTAGCTACAACACGAGCAAACCTATACTTGTCGAGATACTTGTAGAATGAATCGATTCCTATCCAAGCATGAAAAGTGTAGGTACAGTGTGTAAATACACGGAAGACACGTGATTATCGCGACGCGTGACTTACGTGGTACATCTCAGAATAACAGTCTATTGTTCGGTAAACTAGTTGTTAAACTAATTATCGGAATAAACGAAGTTGAACTTCACTCGGAGCCCGCGTACTCGTATCTCGTTTATCTTATGTCACGTCTCGAATTTAGCTTAGTGGACAATATGCAAATGCAAATGCAAACTACAAAACGTCTCCAGCACGGGTCATGTATATTTAGCTGAAAAACTAGTATCTCTATACATGTATGCGTCTTGCAGACCGAGCGAAAAATCGTTTTATTACCACACGTGTCTGCATGTGTTGAGCAATCAAACCAGACCTTTTAACAGTTCCGGGATATTTAATAGTAATATAAATTCGCACGATGTGAATATGTAGACATTTTTTATTCACGTTTCGCTCAAGCCTGGGCATACTTATATGGAGAAGATATTCGTTCTTGAATTCTTAAGCTACGTTTAGGTAGATTCATGCACATAGAATTCAGATTCAAATCGTTTCGCATGCACGTGTTTTCCCAGTGTCCTTCGTTAATTACGATTTTCTGTTGTTTTCTGTCCGACCTTGTCAAAAGCAAACAACTCCGGTGCTCCACATGTTTTTTCTAAAATTATTCCCTTGTCCTAGATAGGTATAACATCGATCCTATATTTTTTTTTCTTTTCACTTTTATATCAGAGCCTCGTGATGTTGACATTCCACACTATTGTGCTTTACTTTTAACTCAAAAAAAAAAAAAAAAACCAAAAATGAGATTTATTAGTATACCCCCATATCAAAGGAAAGGTTGATTAAATTTTAGATAATATATCTAAAACGGAGTGTATATTAAAAATAATAACGCTTTTTTACTTATTGCAAAATGGATAAGATAGTGCAGATACATAAAAACCAAATCATCTCGAAACCATCAAAGCGAATTGATATATGACTGCAAAGCACAGATCCAGACGATTTCATCGATACAAATGCGTCCAGTATCGGTATGTGTCGGGTGGTATTGCCTTTCGTGTCTACCTGCCCTTCAGTCGCTAAAGTCTCAAGAATACCAAGAGCTTACGGGTAAGATTTAGAGAGAGGAATGCAGTACGGAGAAGCTGAGTGGCTGACTAGTTGGGTGTGTTGTAAAAGCGGTAACACGATTGGCGCAGGCAGCGGGCCTTTCCGGTATAAAGGATCGGACGCGGCGAGCCTCCAGTCAGTCTTGCGACAAGCACGTGCGGTAACGATATCATTCCATCATAATTGATGACACGTCACTATACCTAAATACGTACAATCGTTAACATATATCGGTAACAAATCGAACCCGGTGTCTTATAATCTCTATAATTTCAAAATATAAACAGATATTCTATTACTAGAGGTTCGATACTTCGTGACAATAAATAAACAGAAACAGCGAAAAAAAAAAAACCGGTAATCAAATACGTAACTGCTCAAAGTGTGCGGCCTGTTCAGAGTTTCATCTGTTGTGTATTTTCATTTTTTTTTTTTAACTTAAGCATTTGGTGTGTCGCGACGTAAGACTTTACTTACACTCCTACATTCGTAATTTATTCTGTCGTTATTCGTGCCGCGGTTATTCCGTGTAGTACTACGACCGGCTCATCTGATTAAATGCCGTACTTCAAAAGAGCGGTAAGAATTTTCTTAATTGAAACTATATTTCCAGGTTTTTTATTTACATATATATTGAAATCGCAAGGAAAGTTTGAAAACCATTATCTCTCGTTCTTTCCGGTTTTCCTTATCTCATATTTTCTTTTCATTTCTCCTTATGCTCCATTAGTTTCAGTATTCAGACGAATAATAGTCGCTCAAATTATCTTTGAATTAATGATACTCAGGAGGCGCGTTAAACTTTCAGCTTAAATTGGCACGAAGGCATATAATTGCTAAACGGCTCGTTTACTCGCGTTGATAGAAAAGAAGAAGACTGTTCTTGACGTCACGCGGTTGATCCCGCGGGGTCTCTCTTCGATCGATCGTCTCCTGGAATATCCAAACCCATCTAGCGCTATAATTAATATTTTTATTTATTTATTTATTCATTTCTTAATGCAAGCAAATTCGAAGTGGTTTATGTTACGACTTAGTGCCTGAATAGCTCGTTCTTAATATTACTTCTGAATTCTAATCAGCCAATAAAAATGTATGAACTCGTTCACTGATTTCGCTGTAAGGTTCAAACCTGGCTAAACTATTCTTTGAATTCGTCAATTTCGGAATTAACTACACATTTCTTCAGTACAGTTACTACGTGTTATAAGACGATGAATTTTTGGTGCGGAAATCGTAATTCTAAGGTTTCATTTTACACGTGATTGTCTAGCTGTATATTTATACCGTTTATATGACTACTATCTTTCATATAAACGACGTTTCGATTATTGACTGTTAATATTAATTGCACAATTGTCTTAATCAAAGTCTCTATAACTATAATCTTATAATATTCTCTAATGAACTGTCGATACATCAATTACTATTATACCAATTAATTCATCAACTATAATAACAAAAAGATCAAATTAATTGAACCGCAGAAATCTGCGCATTATCATGAATATATTACGCCCGTTTTTAACATCCTGCCTTTTCTGTCTTTGTCATTTCAGGGTTTCAACGGGCGTTTGGCTTTTGCTATCGCTGCAGCAGCCCTTGGTTCACCTTTCCAGCATGGGTACAATACAGGCGTCGTTAATGCTCCGCAGCAGGTAAGATCCTATTGATCATTCTTTGATTATGACATTAAATCTGATGATATTAATCACCTGTGATTATAATTATATGATAGTTTGATAACTTCGTCGGGCGTTGACACGTAGTTCAAATAATCGAAATACAATTAGATAAAAATGAAAAAAAATTGACAACTAAGTAAAATGTATAATATACCATTTATAGGATATTAGACGGTATAATACAAACTTTTTAGCGCGAGACAGCGGGCAGAGTTGCTGATACGTTATCTCATATCCTGTATGTAGTACATATTACATAGCATATACACGTTCGCCTCGCAGAATGGTGCCGATATGCGATTGTAGGGCATAAGAGCTTGGTTTTAATTCGACACCCATCCCTACTCGACGACTAACAAAAATTTGAAACTCTAAACCTCGTTCAAAACTTAACATTCATTTTCTTTACTTGCCATCAGGTATTTCCATATATATAGTATTTCCGTATATATTTTTTAGTACAATATACAAAGGTTGTTTTACAAAGAAAAACATCAAGATCGTATTTTATGTATAAAATATTGAATTGCGTGTATATCTACGAAAGGAAAATTACAGACCTTAAACCATACTGTTAGTTTCGATTTTTTTTTATCTTATTTTTTGTTTTTATTTTTTGAGTAATATTATGTATAATGTACATAAACGTCTGTGTCGCGATGACGTTGACTTAGAGAGTCTAAACCAAATAACGACCATCGATGTATAATTATTTGAGTTTCAAATACTATACTCATCATAATGGACTCTAATTCACTTAGATAGTCGTTTGCTTTAGGCCACTCAAACCTTAATCTTTGACGTAGAAAATGTTGAAAAAAATAAAATCAGAAAACTAACCGCACAGATTATGGGTAAAAAACAACATCGTTATTCAACGATAAGCTGACCATTAAATCAAAACAATTGAAAAATTCTCGAAATACTCTTGTCAAAGATGTGAGAAAATTTTGATCCATCCAAAAATTTTATAGAGTTTTCTTAAAAATGAAGATTTTCTTCTTTTTTTTCTATAATTCTGTCCGTTCTGTATACAGAGTTACTAGTATTGTAACATTTCTATAACTTCGTTTGAGTCATTTAATTACGATAAAATATACATGAACAACGTCGTGTCTTTCGTAAAGAATATAGTAATACGTAAGGAAACGAATTCCAAGAGTTTATAATCCTGCGACGAAAGTATATTAGTCAATGAAGCACAGCACTAAGAAGTAATGGATTTATCGTTGTATTACAGCTTATCGAGAACTGGATCAAACAAGTTAGGACATACCGTACTGGAGTCGTCCCTGAACAATCCGAGGTGACGTTGATATGGTCAGTAGCAGTCGCGATCTTTTGCGTTGGCGGAATGATCGGTGGATCTTTGGTCAGTTTGGCCGCTGATAAATTTGGAAGAAAAGGAGGGCTGCTGATAAACAACATATTCGTTCTATTCGCTGTGATTTTTGAAGGGACTGCCAAGGCTGCTAACAGCTATGAAATGCTGATTATTGGACGATTTCTTATAGGCATTAATTCGGGACTTAATGCAGGCCTCGCACCTATGTATTTAGCCGAAATATCCCCTGTTCATTTACGAGGAGCAGTCGGCACGGTTTATCAACTCGTTATTACCATCTCGATCCTGGCTTCTCAGGTTCTTGGACTCGGAAAAGTACTCGGTACTGAATCCCAGTGGCCTTTACTTCTTTCCCTGACCATAGTTCCAGCCTTCTTCCAATTAGCTACATTGCCGATATGCCCGGAAAGCCCCAAATATTTACTTCTCAGCAAAGGAAAGGACTTGGAATCTCAGAGAGGTGAGTTTCGGAAGAATTATTCAACAATTTAAGTATACTCGTATTCAAAGGAATTATATTATTATAATTATTAAAAAACGTTGGGAAATGAATTAAAAATATAAAACTAAGTCACGAATTAAATTACATAATTTTTTTTTTTTGTTAATTAATTAATAATAATCCTGAAAATTGAATTTATTAAATCAAATGATTCAATTCTAGAACGAAAAAATTACTTACATTTTTTTTTTCCTTCTTTTCCTTTCAGCTTTGTCCTGGCTGCGAGGAACCATTGAAGTGCATGACGAGATGGAAGAAATGCGGGCAGAATATGAGTCGATGAAGATGGTACCGGGAGTGATGTTGAAAGATTTGTTCGTCAATCCTGCCCTGCGTATTCCAGTCATAATTTCCATCGTTGTTATGGTTGCCCAGCAGTTCTCTGGTATCAATGCTGTCATGTTCTTTTCTACCAAGATCTTTAAGATGGCTAAACTCGTCAATGAAGATGCTCAGTATGCTACCTTAGGAACTGGAGCTATAAACGTTGTCATGACTCTCGTTTCTCTTGTACTTGTCGAAAAAGCTGGAAGAAAAACTCTGCTTCTTGTTGGTTTCACTGGAATGTGTATCAACACTATTCTCCTGACCATATGTCTCTCATTCACCGTAAGTTTCATTATTATATACCATTTTTTACTTATTTATATATTCGAAAATTATTTTATTATATAAAGAATAAGTAATCTGTAATTAACCCTTTATTTTTGTTTGATTTTTTTACAGGAGACTGTGCCACCTTATCTGACAATTGTTATTGTGCTCCTGTTCGTTCTCTTCTTTGCTATCGGACCTGGAAGTATTCCATGGTTCCTTGTTACCGAATTGTTCAGCCAGGGCGCAAGACCCGCAGCAACAGCTTTAGCAGTATTCGTCAATTGGACGGCAAATTTTATTGTCAGTATTGGATTTTTACCGCTACAAGAAGCTTTGAACAACTACGTATTCATAATATTCGTTGTTGTTCAAATAATCTCTATATTCTTTGTTTACAAAAAAGTTCCAGAAACAAAGAACAAAACTATGGAAGAAATTAGTAGCATGTTTAGACAGATTTCTTACCAATGAAGAGAAAACGTTCGTTAATATTAATTCGGGAAAATGACCCCTCTTTGGCATGAATCCAATAGCTATAATGTTCGGAACCCCGCCTTTTGACGGTTTGACATTTTTCTTTTTATTTAGGGAGACAAGTATCACGATTTTATATCTGTAAGATTTGTTACGTCATAAGGATCGATGAGTTGTTATTATTGATTGTTATTGAGGTAGTCATTTGAGATTAGAAGATTGTCAAGAAGCGTGGATTCCGAGGTTGTCAAGTCGCGGTGTTGAATGTAATGAGAGAAGAAAGGAAGAAAGAAAAAAAAACCTTAGTTCCTATATTTAGTTTTCAAACTGCAAGTTATGGAAATTTTGAACCAACGTCACGACGTAAAGGGGAAAATTGCGTGGGTCAGTACTTCCTCATATTGTGGGAAACTCTTGTTGTACAGCTTTTAAAGCGTCTGAAAGTTATTTTTTTAATATAATATCTAGTCGCGTCAAAATACAGTTTTTCGAACGTTAACTCGAGAGCTTTGGTATGTAGGATTTTAAATTTAAGGAATAGCTGAAAAGCAGAGAAAACATGTGTATCGTTATAATTAGGTTCATATCATATATTAACGTAGTTTTTTTTTTTTAATTTTTTGAGACGCGAATAATTTTTCGTTCGTGTTTATAATTTTGAAAGCTCGTTCAAAACCACAAAATCAACACAGATTCATATGATATCGTTATATATATTGTCCGACGAAAAAAGAAAAAAAAAGAAACAAAAAAAAAGACGTTTGTCATTCTAATGTTTGAAATGATATAAAAGCCAATGAATTTCGTTGATTTTGAATCTGATTGAAACTAAATTCGATAAATGCTGGACATTTTATATAGGTAAATATCAACTTACTCAAAACTATCTGTGTCTCATAATTGTAAATACGAAATTTTAGCATATAACTGTGTAAGCAAGGAGTTAATAATAATTATATTTATGTATAGTGATAATAAAATTAATAATAATAACAACAATAATAATAAGTAGGATGTGTATAATGATGTCACATATTATATATTTTCAGACAGGAAAAATTATTTATTCAATATTAAAAATTAAAAATATCAAAAAAAAAGAACATCTTAGCAAATTTATCTTAATTAATAACTCTCAGGAATCTAGAGAAGAAAAAAAAGATCAATATTTATTTCGCAAAATATTTTGAAACGAGCGTTGCTTTGAATTCTATTTTAGGACAATACATATATACATACATATACCCTATATATGTCAATATATATGCATGTATATATATATATTTAGTGCTCAAATATCGTAACTGTTTTCGGTTTACAATTAGATCCGTTAGAGTATGAAGAATTAATCGAATTTGTGTAATGTTATACGTTGGCTGTATAATATACGTATAATATATATCTTCACTATGAAATTGAAAGAAATAACGGTATTTTTAGAGCTGTAAAATCATATGTTGTAATAAACCATGAAGATCAAATGCTTGCAAAAACAATTTACGCGGTTATACTAGTCTGTGTTTCTAGGAGCTGAGATGGAGGAAAAGTTTATAAGCTGCAAGCTGCCCTCAAGCAAAATTATAACTAATTAATGATGGTAATTTGTTTCTAAATGAAACTTTTATGTATTCTATTTGGATGAAGAAAAATTTTAGTGGAATTTAACTCCTAGCAGTATATTATTAGTGAAAATTGTTATAAAGTGGAAATTATTTTGTAACGTTACAGAATATCCCAATTTATTGATTATTGTATAAGTTTTGCAATGCAGTTATAGCATTTAGCTTAGGCAAGTGTTCTTTTATATACAGAAACGAATGTTTTTAGTTATTATTAAACAATTTTAAATTTAACGTTAAAACATAATTATGGCTACAATATTTACTTACGATTTAGTAGCAAAAACAGAATATACATAGTATATGCAATTTTATGCAACGTGTAATATCATTTTGATCATAATTTTACTGAAAAAAAAAAACTAACCAGTTTTTACAGTTTATTGTATTTGTTGTTAACAGTCTATAACTTTATCACAGTGTATTTTATACAACGCAACAATATACCGTAAATCGATAGCGTCGTGAAACCGTTATTACAATATGTTGTGATAATATCCTGAAATATGTTCAAAATTTATTAGTTTTCGACGCTACATATATATATACATACAGTTGTACAAATGAAATATAACAAATAATGGTCAATTCTATCTACTATCATTACACTATTCCCATAAGTTTCCCAATATTTTATTATTCACGTGGGCACGATGTTCGATCATCGTTAGATTCAACATTGTGTAAATATATACTAGGTACTGAAAACAGCCTACACAATCGTTGCAGTTGAGTGTTCATTCGAGTATACGAAATTGTTTACTTCTATAATCATTTCTAGCGGAAATATTACCACGTACGCAACCCTCTCATTCATTTATCACCATTTTCTACGTCGGAACAACGGGCGTATGTTATAAAGCGAAAGCGGGAATAGGTAATTTGGAAAATGGAATTTTCCGATCTGTGAATTTGATACATACAGAGTCTTGAATCGTAAACTTGATGTATTTCAGCATTTCTAATTTTTCGTGAAAAGGATTGATCAATAAAGTCCATAATCTATTGCTTTAATACTGTTTTCTAATCTAAGAATGTTCGAATAATTGAATTTGAAGTCGCAAAAGTCTAGGCGCGGTGATTCACGGGTACGGAAATCACGTGGTTGCAATGGCGGGAAATCGTTGCGGTGTTTCCAACCGCGTACGCTTGGCGTCTCTGGTGCTAGAACGCCGTCGGCCGAGTTTTGTCAGTAAACATCTCTCGCGTAGTAAAATACATCGCGATTTCTTATGCATGTTGTTAATAATATAGAGAAAAGCTATCGATAGTGTGTCTAAGCTTGTTTAATGAGTGTGGGGTTGGGCGCGTGGTACGCTCACTGCGGCCACAAATGGTCAGGAAAGTTGTCAACGAGGTTGTCACGGAGGGAAAATGTCAAACACCTCGCCAGTAATAAATGGTGAAAACACTGGTAGCGTGGATTTTCGGGAACTGCGTACGGGACCTGGAACAACGGCTAGTGGAGTTAACGCGGCCGCGGCTCGTGCGGCATACAACATGGTTGCAGCAATGAACGAACATTTATCAACTAATGCGAGGCAAAACGACTTCCAAAGTGTCGCCGAGGATAGTAAAGCGGGCATTTTAAGCTTCCCCTGTGACTTCGACCACATGTATGCTAGTATGACAGACGGAGGTGCCCCGGCGACGTCGGCACTTGGTGTCAGTCCCCTCCGGGGTAACGAGGCTCGTCACCATGACCTCACCGAGGTCAAGCACCTCAAAGAACTGCTACTGTTACATCTAGACCTGATACAACAACAATCCGAGCAAATCGTTACCAAGGATAAACTATTAGCGGCTTTGCGACAAGAGAATGAAACGGTATAAATATTTCCTAGGATTATTTCATATCTCAATCTTTACAGCTTTATATTTAATTTACGGGATATAAACAACTACTAAAATACACTTCATGTTGCCAAACATTCTACCGACAACAAAGTTGTCACACACATGCTTAAATGTCATTCAATAATCACTTCTCCGTCAAGGTCATGTTTCATCTATCTACCGAGTGGCGGCGCTGATCAACAATAACTATAGATATACAAAAAATAGGCATTTTACAACTCTTACGTACTTCCGATAGGTTTTTCCTCCGTCGGTAATGCATGTTTACTAGTTTACCCACCGTCAAGTTTTTCCCGCGAAAATTGAATCCTTTAAATGAAAAATATAGTTTAATATTCTTAAATGTTGAATAATATTTGTGTTCATACTGAAAAATGATTTTCGTCAACGTTTTTCTTTTCAGTTAAAGTTACGCTTGGAACGTATGGACAGACGAGTAAATCTCCAAAAGTTACGTTCTGATGTAACAGAAAATTCAATGGTACCTGATCACCTGGGAGCCTGTTCTCCTTCGAGTCTTAACTCGCCAAGCGCTCCGTCGACAAGCGATCATCAGAGGAATACCGAGTCTGAAAACAGCAGTCCTCAGTATAACGAAAGTTTTAAAATACGTTTAAACACTAGCGGCGGTATAACTACCGTTAAACAAGAGTCCAACGAAAATCATGTCAAGAATGAATCTAAGCACGAATCTTTTCGCCAAGAATCAAGCAGCGATTCTAGACACGATTGGGAAATAAAAAAGAAGCGAAAGTCAGATTCCATTACTCCTGTTATCGGGAAAAGAAAGAGAGGAGTTTCTTGCTCGTCCACTATAAGCAATGATACCACTTCAACTATACCCGATAACAAGAGCGTAACACATGAGAATATCAAGAAGACAGACAAAAAGGGTAAATCAGTTACCAAAAGAGAGTCCTTTCTTACAACGGAAGAACATTATTACACCTCCATTGGGGAAGCTAATTATACCCTAAGTTTGTCAGAGCCTGTTCCATCGGACAATAGCGCTTCCCTCGAAGTACCTAACTGGAGAGTTAAAGTTTATACTAGCTGCTACACTATGGAAGGTACGGAAAATTTAGATGACGAAATATTTAACAAGAGGCATCTCAAGCTGGAAAATGACGAAAGGCGGAGAAAGAGATGGGATGTTCAAAGGATAAGGTCAGTAGAAGACATTATCATCTTATTTATCAGGTTGAAGTTCGTAACGTTATTTCAACAAAATATTCGCTAAAAAATTCTCAAATTCAAGGCTCGAACGTTTCAAATGGATCAAGAACGGTGCATAATTCCTCAAATTGTGTGAAACATGTTCATCTCGCATAATTTACAGTTCTAACAACATTTGAATCACGAAATATTGCATTTCTTCAACGAATATTCTGTTATGTTAACGTTACGAACTTCAACCTTATCCTTATTTGTTGTCTCGAATATTTCCTTCTTATCTGTTTTTGTTTCAGGGAACAGAGGCACATCGAGAAACTGAAGCAGAGACAAGAACGTCAAAATCATCAAGCAACTTGTTACAATACCAACCATACCGGGCCATGTCAAACGGCACCGGCGGAAGAAGCAGTTAGCACGTTGTGGCCAGAATTGGATCAAATTCAAGGACTCCAGGTCGAACCGCGGCTACCGGTAACTGCGTTTGGTGTACCAATTCCCACTTTTAACCCAACGTAAGTATTTGGTATTGTTGTTGCGACGGAAGGGAGAGAATTGCAATTTGTTTGGTTTTATTCCAGCGAATTCTCTTTACCATGGCTACATACGGTGAGGTCTAAAAATAGACGCACCAAACGATCTACAGGTAGAAGAAAATCCTCAAGAAGATAAACTTTTGCCACAAACAGGGGTAAACTGTTTTTAATCTAACTCGTATTTTAATGACTTAGCTGTAGCAAACGTCTTCTCAATGATTTCTTTTTAAACCCGAAGTGCGTTATTCCTGCAGAGTTAAGTAGGGCACCAAAGATGTTTTTACTTTTTAGATAATTTTTAATCATGCAATAGACAAAATCGGTTGATTATACTTATCAATTTTTATTTTCTACAATTTATTTTCGTCATTCAGGTTTGCCTTTACATCGACAAGTCTTAAGGTACTTCCCTACACAATTCCACCAGACCTGAAACTTTGGGATAAACGCGTACAGAAAGTGCTATTAAACGGAATATCTCTGCTTGCGCACCGAAATCAAAAAAACCAAATACGTCGCGCAATTCTATGTGTGATTCCGAACAATCTAAAAATTCCGAAGAATAGAGAAGAAAACGTTTTACATGGATTTTTCTCTATTTTAGCGTTAATCGAACGTGTTTTGGGCCGTATGTGTTTGGAATCGCACATAGAATTGCGGACATATTTTTATTTTTTTTTTATTTCGGTTTTTTTGATTTCGGTGCCCAAGTAGAGATATTCCGTTTAATAGCACTTTCTGCACGCGTTTATCCCAATGTTTTTAAGTCTGGTGGTATTGAGTAGGGAAGCACCTTAACTTAATGCAATGAATTTCGTTAATTCTGACTATGAGATGTGATTGGCATTCATCCTTTTATTTGTAGTACTTTAACAAACGTCAAAGAATTTGATAACTTGATATCCGCAGTAGGATATCATTTTTCTGTAAATTTATTGTAAATTTATACTTTTATTGTATAAAAAAGAGAAAAGAAAAAAAAAAAAACATATCATTTATGTTAGATTTTTCGATTAATTCTATTATTTTAAATAGTAGGTCTGCTTTGGCTTTATCAATAATTGCAGTATCGTTTCTTTTTTTTTTCATGGATTTTCATCTATTTTTTGTTTCTCTGGTCTTATTTTCTGTGCAAACGTATATTGTATAAAATATAGAAATGAAATTATCTAACTTAAGTATATTAAAACTATACACGTGAGGAGAAAATAAAAATAAAATGATTAATTGTTTAGAATCGAATCGTGAGCTATTTAAATACATAACTAATCTTTTTCACCCTGTTTCGTTTACAAAGTAACACGTCGATGTACTCTCATGTACGAATTTCATTCTCGAGTGCAAAAATACCATTAGCCATCTAAGTGGTAGAATAGTTTCATTAACTCTATGTACAGTTTCTGAGAGTTTGAGACATTGAGTTTGAGATTGCAGAGTTTGTAAAAAAATGTAACTGTTATAAACGAGAATCATTCAATGTTGCCCTTTTTTGCAAGGAGCAACGTAGCATGATATACAATCAGTTCTTCAACATAATCATTGTAATTATTTTCATGCAATTTGATTTGTAGACAACAAGACTTTGAACATTCACATATTAATGGTATTTTCTTAGATGTTTCTTGTCAATTATAAGCAACAACAATTATTATTCTCAAAAAGAGAGCAAAGATCTGCAATTTTAGCCAAGCAGAACGTTAGTGCAAGTCTCAAAGTAAACCTAAATCACTTGGACTATGTAAATATATAATTATTAAATATAATCCTCACACAGGATTCAGAAATTTTGATACTACGTACTTGGAGCCACCGGTTGAGTTCAATTTGACTTGGCTACTTTGGAAATACTTATTTTATTGGAATTACTTATTTATTCTCATGTTGAGACTCATTTTAAAGGCTTGATTTATTTAGAACGAAACTTATTAAAGAACTAAAAGTACTTTTCAGTTTGCGAAATATTATTATCTAACTTGAGCGCCAAGAATAGATTTATAACACGCAGCTTAGCCCAGCAGGTATTGAAGTGTGAAAGATAGGCTGATTTGTCCTGTGTGGTTGATTATGTTACAATAATCACATACCAATAAGTACACAAGTTTTAATTTAGTATCCGATCCACTAAGACTATATTATGTAAATAGAGCGAACTATGATTTAGGAATTAACGAACAGACGAAAATTTTAGTCCCTCGGTCTTGTGTATAAATTAATAAACATTTTTTTAATCATACTTCTCATTTGTTTGAATAACAAATATATTAAATCAAGATCAATATATATGTATAATAAATTGGCAGAGTTGACGTGTAATGATATATGGTGTGTAAATTTGAGAATAAAAAATATTGCAGTAAATGTTTTTTTATATAATATGATTAAGAAATTTCAATCAACTATCAAATAGAATGGATTATTATAAGTGAGCCGAATCATAAACCAAAGTCCATGCAATAGAATGAACAAGAATAAATAATTAAATAGCCCAGAGAGAAAAAATTAAATTTTTATATCACTGATGAAATTGGCACTGATATTCATTGGGAAACTTTAAACACAGTTTTAGAAACATTTTCGGTGGACAAGGGTTGGACCCAGTTCATTATATTCTTCTCGAGAAATCCACATCTGCTGGAAGGCGCTGAAGCTGGCAAGAATGGATCCGCCGATCCAGATTGAATACTTTCTTTCTGGCGGTGCAATTATTTTTATTCTCATGTTCGGTTCAGCAAAAAACATGATCTCCTTTCGCATTCTGTCAGCAATTCCTGGGTACATCGTCGAACCACCAGATAATACAGTGTTAGCATACAAATCTCTACGAATATCAACGTCACACCTCATAATAGAGTTATAGATACTCTCATGGATACCATACATCTCGAACCCGCCCAAACTTGGCTGGAACATTACTTCCGGGCAACGGAAACGTTCGCTACCAATTGTAATCATCTGAAAAATGAGAAATTTCGAAGCAAAATCTTAATTGTTTCATTATGATATACTATTGACTCTTGCTCATGAATAGTATTTTACTCACCTCCCCATCTGGTAGTTTATAATTTTTCTCTAATGCGTTAGATCTGGCAGCTGTTGCCATTTCTTGCTGAAAATCTAAGGCTACGTAGCAAAGTTTCTCTTTAATATCTCTGACAATCTCCCTCTCAGCAGATGTGGGGAAAGAATATCCTCTTTCAGTTAAAATCTCGTTAAGATAATCATCCAGATCTCGTCCACTCAAGTGTGTACGTGAAATCCTACCTGACAGAGCATATCCTATGATAAACAGAAGATTACGATTTTATTAGATTAACATGCTTTTTTAATTATGTCTTAACATCATATTTACAGTATGAATGAATTTTATGGCGTTGGATTGAACTAATCTTCTTTCTAATTAATTCATTGTTTGTTTATACTGTCACATATTACTTCGAATCAATATTCCATTATAGTAATATCTGTGTTCAAACTGTCCTTGCTCTCGAAACTGCCGACCTTCTAAGCTAACGATCCATTGCAGACCCCACTCTGCAAGCTATTAACTGTCTCCATATAATCTTATGACTCAATTGTGGGCATTATAGTTGAATAATTGCAAACAATTGTAGCCACAAAATAAAGAATCAGGTGAAGACTTTGTTCTCACATTATCACATGTCGATAAATCATACAATTTTTGAGTTTTGATTATGCGAAGCGTTTCAAACATCTGAATTTGAATACTCAGCAAGACTTACCCTCATAAATAGGAACTACATGCGACACGCCATCTCCACTATCCAACACTATTCCTGTGGTCCTTCCTGATGCGTATAGAGACAGGACAGCTTGGATAGCGACATACATGGCTGGTAAATTGAAAGTTTCGAACATAATCTGTGTCATTTTTTCACGGTTTGCTTTAGGATTCAATGGAGCCTCTGTGAGAAGCACCGGATGCTCTTCTGGGATGATTTTAAGCTCGTTATAAAACGTGTGATGCCATATTCTCTCCATGTCATCCCAGTTTGTTATAATCCCATTTTGAATAGGATATTTTACAGTTAAAACTCCTCTCTCACTTTGGGCTTCATCTCCAACATAACTATCTTTTTGCCCCATGCCGACCATGGTTCCCTGAAATTGATTTTACCACGTTACAGCAGCAAATAGAAGAGATTTAATAATTTCATTGAGTAATGAGAAATGACCAAATTGGCAATCATTTAGGTCATATAATATTTATTTATATTTTAATAATTATTGAGCCAGAAATTCTCAAGTTAAACTGTATCAGATTTTTATAAGGCAGTACCCATTTGACTGTATTATTACTTGGTGTCGAAGTCTCCCGACAATGGATGGAAAAACTGCCCTGGGTGCATCATCTCCTGCAAATCCTGCTTTGCACATGCTCGATCCATTGTCAACAACTAGTGCAGCTACGTCGTCGTCACACATTTTAAAACACTGGAATATATAACAATTATATTATTGGCCCGCGGACACTATCATTTCAGAAGCAATATACATACCGATAGCTCTTGACTTAAAAAAAGTGTAGTAGAGAATGAATAGACCAATTGACTAGACAGTGTACGATCTTTAGCTTATGGAGGATTTGTACACATACTCCCTCCTTCAATGTTTTTGCTGTAGCCAGGCTTCATCGTTTGTGTTCTCAACTAAAAATGTTGTGATATCATCATTTATCTACGATATCTATATTCAGATATATGATTAGATATCATAATATAGATATATCATCGTACAGCAATAATTGAAAATTTTTTAAAATAAAATTTTATAATACACCGTCTTCGGGAATGAAAATTATGAAATTTAATTGTATGGAACAAAAAGTATCCTGCACAGAGATTGGAATCTTCAATTTATGGTTTGAAAGAAAAAAGGATGATTTGTATTCTTGATTATTTATTATTATTCATATCTGTTTTAGGATTATATTTTATGCATTAGTCGAAAAAAAAACACCTATAGGTATAATAGAGTGCGATATATTTAAGGAACAATAGAATATACGTAAATTTTAGTCCCAGCTGGATTGGGTGCGTAAATAAATAAACCATTTTCTATCATATTTTTTATTAGTTCAAATATCAAATATATAAAATTAGGATCAATAAATATAACAAATTGACAAATTTGATGTGAACGATATATATATATATATATATAGTGTGTATAAATTTGAAATAGAAAAATATTGGAGTGAATGTTTTTCCATATAATTTATAATACAATTTCAACCAACTATTGAATAAAACAGATTATTATGAATTCCTTAAATTTTAAAGCAAAGTTCAAACAGTAGAATAAACATGAATTAATTATTACAAAAACCCGGCAGGTTTCTATATTTCATAAAAAATACATCCCATCTTACAAGCAAAAGGTGCAATTGAATACTTATAACATATATATTCATCGCGAATAATTGAATCTTATATGAAGAACATTGTCCACTACACATTGAAAGAAATATAAATAAAATAAAATGTTATTTAATGCTCTTTCTGATGAAAAAAAATAAATTATAATTTTGTATTCAAAGCGACAAATACATATGGTATAATAGGAAATTGACATTGATGTTCATTGCAGATAATATATTACTTGTCATTGCCAATCTTGCTATGTTAGTGACAACTTTTGCCTTAGAAGCATTTTCGATGAACAATGGATGGACCTGATTCATCATATTCTTGTTTGGAAATCCACATTTGCTGGAAGGTGCTCAAACTGGCAAGAATGGATCCGCCGATCCAGACTGAATACTTTCTTTCTGGTGGTGCAATTATCTTTATTTTCATGGTTGATGGAGCCAGAGCCGTAATCTCCTTTTGCATTCTGTCAGCAATTCCTGGATACATTGTTGTACCACCAGACAACACAGAGTTGGCATATAAATCTTTACGAATGTCAACGTCACATTTCATAATAGAGTTATACGTAGTCTCGTGAATACCGCATGCCTCCATTCCCAAGAAACTTGGCTGGAACATTGCTTCTGGGCAACGGAAACGTTCGTTTCCAATTGTGATCACCTGAAAAATGAGAAGTTTCAAAGTGATGTTAGATTTTGGCTGCAACATTTGTAATATTTCATTGATTCCTGAACACCAATAGTATTCAACTCACCTGTCCATCTGGTAGTTCGTAACTTTTTTCCAGTGCGCTAGATCCGGCAGCTGTTGCCATTTCCTGCTGAAAATCTAAGGCTACGTAGCAAAGTTTCTCTTTAATATCTCTGACAATCTCCCTCTCAGCAGTTGTGGTGAAAGAATATCCTCTTTCAGTTAAAATCTTCATAAGATAATCAGTCAGATCTCGTCCAGCCAAGTCGAGACGTAAAATTGCATGTGGTAAAGCATATCCTATATTAAACAGCAAGACATATTTTAATTAGATTAATTCCATGACATTGGCTTGAGCTCATATTCCTAAAAATAAATTCATAGTTGGTTTGTACTACAACACATTACTTCAAATCAGTATTCCATTATAGTCTCGCTTTGCTATCTGTCCTTGCTCTCGAAAGTGCCTTCCTATTAAGGTAATGATTCGTTGCAAAAGCCACTGTCTGAATCTTTCCATATGGTCTTTTATTACTCAATTGCGGGCATAATATTTGAATAATTGCAAACAATTGTACTTACGGAATTAGAAATAAGTTAGAGACTTTATTCTTGTATTATTACATATTGATATGCCACAGAGTTCTCAAGTTGCAATTACATTAAAAAACCGATAGCAAAAATTGTTTCAAACATTCGTATTAGAATTCTTAGCACAACTCACCCTCATAAATAGGAACTGTATGCGACACACCATCTCCACTATCCAATACAATTCCCGTAGTCCTTCCTGATGCGTATAGAGACAGGACAGCTTGAATAGCGACATACATGGCTGGCGAATTGAAAGTTTCAAACATAATCTGTGTCATTTTTTCACGATTTGCTTTAGGATTCAGTGGAGCCTCTGTGAGAAGCACCGGATGCTCTTCTGGGGCGATTCTAAGCTCATTGTAAAACGTGTGATGCCATATTTTCTCCATGTCATCCCAGTTTGTTACAATCCCATGTTCAATAGGATATTTTACAGTCAAAACTCCTCTCTTACTTTGGGCTTCATCTCCAACATAACTATCTTTTTGCCCCATACCGACCATGATTCCCTAAAATTGATTATACCAAGTTGCAGCAGAAAGTAGAAGAGATTTAATAATTTCATTGAGTAAGGAGAAATGACCAAATTGGCAATCGTTAAGGTCATAGTATATCTATTTATATTACATTAATTATTGAGCTAGAAATTCTCAAGTTAAACTCCATCAAATTTTCATAAGGAAGTATCCATTTGACTGTAATATTACCTGGTATCGAGGTCTCCCAACAATGGATGGAAAAACTGCCCTGGGTGCATCATCTCCTGCAAATCCTGCTTTGCACATGCCCGACCCATTGTCAACAACTAGTGCAGCCACGTCGTCGTCACACATTTTAAAACACTGGAATATATAACAAATGTATTATTATAGCTCGAAGACTAACGCTTTAGAATTAATATACCAGCTAGCTTTTAACTTACAAAGTGTTTATAATAGAATTAATAAAACCAACTGACTAGACAGTACACGATCCTTGTGATACGTTAGCTTCCTGTGGAGTGTGGAATCGAGGCTGAGGGAGGAGTTTTATACAAACTCCCTTCTCCTTTGATACTGCTGCTGTAACCAGGCCTCATCATACGTGCTGTATGCTCCAAATATCAGGATCGTCATTTTTAGTATACTTATGTGTGTTAAATGATTATTTACTACAGACGGAAAACGATATATGCGATCCCACACTTTTTCTCTGTATGATGTGCAATATAAATATTCAAAGGGGTATGCAAATTTTTAATTAATAACGTCGTTTGTATATTGCAGTATAAGTATATAATTTTTGTGTACAGAATTAGGGAAGCAGATGTATTTTCTACATTTATTGAATTACTCAATACTTTCCAACTGCTAGTCAGTTTCGGTATAAAACTCAAACAGGATGAATATTTATACGTCAATTTAGTTGCAACAGTACAGAATGGGATACTGAAATAATTGCAGTTCTAGCATAAAATTGATATGAATACCGATTATTAAAAAAAAAGGTGCAAAATGGTATCAATGCCAATTAGTTAATTGCATTATTATATACCTATTCATTGAACGTAGAATGTGTAGCAACCAGAGCATGCTCACTATCTTTTTTCTCCTTCACAGAGTGAGTGCAAAGAGAAATTACTCTGATTCACTTCAGGTATTTGAGACGAAGTATTTTAGCTAAGTAAAATTTTATTTCAAGACCTGCTCAGCTACTTTGTGTTTCTAATATTTCAGCACAAAAGAAATCTGGTCCATAAACTTGCGAGTTGCTTTCGGTCCCTTTCCAATAATCCAAATAAAATATAAATAGGACACTACGCATGTGAAAAATGCAACTGTCGCGGTACCTATTCATAAGCTGATTGATGCCTATCTATAAGATTGACCATGAATCTACTGCTCTAGCTTATAAATGAGAACCATCACGGAGGACAACTGGTATAAGTTTTATTAGTGAGCAACCAAATATGGTCAACATTCGCGAGTCACGTTTGTGTTTGCTCTTGTCAATTCCATGTATGTATTTCTTCAAGTGAAATTGATTTTAAGTTCAGGATAATGTCTAAAAAGGTAGAACCTTGACCGGTAACCATTCGTTAAGACTATTACGTACATTATATCGCTAAATATAATTTTGCATATTAATGAACCACTGTATCTCTATATATTCTGTTGCAAATTTGGCGAACAAGAATACATATATAGTATACGATAATATCAGAGACCAGATTCAATCGATTATCAAAATCAATTTGGTCCTCTTTCCATCCAAACCATTCATCAAATTACAAAGTTTTTTCAATATCTGTTTCCTGAATAATGAACGTATTAGATATCATACGAAAGTTTTATTCAAGCAACATATCAAGACTGGAGTATGAACTTGAGGAAAGCACTGTTCCATAGACTGACCATCAGGAGAGGCATTATTATAATCACTGTATTACATTAATTAATTACCTATTTGGCTAGTTACATTAATTAGACCATGAAGCAAAGTAGATGAACTCTAATGCAGCCATTAAACATTTATTTATCTAAATTCTTGCCTGCCTCTCATCAGTCTCCGACACCAGATCATCTTCGATTGATAGTAATCATTTTAATTCGTAATCCGTATTTAGTTATCTTTTAAAGAATAGTCATTCAACAGATAGAATTATATTTACAAAAGTATTAGTTTTTATTTAAACATATGTATAACAGAGGTATACCTACATTTATGCATACTCAAACTGGCATACAGTCATATCATATCTGACCAACATTTTTGGTCGAAATTCAACCAATTAGTGTCTAATCCTAATTTAAATTCTTTTTCATTTTTGACAGTAATATATACAGACTGTTAATTGGAGAATCACTGACTCTCAAATATTTTTTTCATACGTTTCATATCCAACTGAAATTAGAGATATTTTGCCAAAAATCTCTCACGTTCAAACGCGGCTTTCCACCAAAAATCTTAGTTTGAAAAATACATTTCTTTTCTTTTCGATTTTATGAGATTTATGTGTATGACTCAATAACACAATAAATTTAAAAAAAAGAATCTTATCTCGTGTCTAAAGAGCAAAACGTTATTAAAATCAGTTGTAATCGTCAATCGCCATACATTTAAACAGATATAATAATACACATAATATATCTGTAGCATTACTGTTCGTCAATATCTTTGTACAGGATGAATGTTCAGATTTTATTAGTGTTGAAGAACGGCAATGCTAAACATCATTAAGTCACTACTATTTGTCCCAAAGTCCAATCTCCTTCATTCTTGTTTGGAAATATTTCTCCAATGCGTTTGCACACCTGTAGTATTCTGTGTCTGGGCTATTGTACAATCGACAATTTGTAAAAATTCGTGTCATATCAGCTATGAATAATCGTCGAGTTACATAGTATCTAGCCTTAAGACGGTCGCTCATAGTTTTCAGATCTGTAATTGAAAAAGAAAAAGGAATTATTTATTCCCAAATTTTCACATGTTTTATCGCAGCTTTCTTAACGATCGATTCATTAGACAAATTTACCCATTGGATATTTTATGTGATCGTAGTAATCTGGGACATCGTTTTTGTCAACTGGCTTCAGGAACGGCCATGCGGTGCTGTTATTTTTTACTGTGTTCAGAACACTCTTAAGCCCGTTATACAACGAGTCTGTTACATCCAAACAAGCTTCCATTGGCTCTGGTCCCTGTGTTCCTTTAGCAACGCCTCTCGTTCTAGTTTGAGCATAACTTTTCCATCCAGTTTCCCGAATCCCTGGTATAGATTCAACAGGAATTCCGCGCACACCCTCTTTGAAACAGGTTAAACCAGGATGTACCTTTTGAATCTCTTGTTGCCTTTGATATATCAATTTCTTTATTATTTCCTTCTGTTTTCTTATAACTGCGGTAAATTCTGTGTAAACTATTTTTGCATTCAGTTCGCAGTGCATCAGAGTCGCACCCTCATAATCTTTAATATATCCTTGATACATCGGCCGGGACATTTTAATGTCTTTGCTGAATCCCTGCTTTTTGAAATAACCGATTGCAAATTCATCGGCGAAAGTCAAAAAGTGTAAAATGTTATTTTTTATGTGATAATCTTTGAGCATGTTCATCAAGTGAGTACCATATCCTTTGACTTGTTCTTGACTAGTCACTGCGCAAAATACAATTTCGGTAAATCCTTGAGTAGCAAACATTCGGAAACAAATACCACCGATCGGTCTACCGTCCTTTATAAGCGCCAGTGTCTTGTGTTTCCTAAACAGAGAAGAGAAGAATCTGTTATATTAAGGAAATCTCAAGAAGAAAGACAAACGAATGGATATATAGATCGGAAATATTTCTCACGGATCGAAAACAAGCTGAGATATGTATTCTTTTGGCATTCGAGGTAATTGGTGACTAAAAACATTATGTAATCCTATCAGCCATAGCATAGTTTGCTTTGAAACGGGCTGCGTAAGGCTATTTCCAACAATGTGGAACTCAATAATTTTTCGACTTTCTTCAATTTTCGCAGTCTCATCTCTTGGTACATTAGGAGGGAATACAGCGTCAGGTCCGCACATATAATTCGGATCATTTATAGTGGCTACAATTTCGGCTACAGTTTCTTCGGGCAAATCTTCAAAGGCTTCTTCGTTCCTACGTCTCTTCAAGTCGGATCTGCCTTCGGAATGCGATCGCTTTTCAGGCATTTTCTTTATTCCTGGGCTAATGTTTATAGTCGTATAATTATCCTTGTCGTTATGTGCTACGCTGACTTTTTCAAATTCACCAGGCCGCCGGGCTTGACCACCTTTAGACTCTAATGCAGCTTGCAAATGCGATGGCGGAACTTGCTTGAACTCTGGATCCCATATGGGAGAACCATCGGCATATATCTCCAGTTCTAGCATGGATAAGAATCTGCAATGAATGAAAAATTCGTTGATATCAAATTTTCTACTGCAGAATGTATATCATTTTTGTAGCAATCCTCAGAAGAAGTTAGACTCTGAAATCAAGTGATGAAATCACTCATAATATACATCGGCAAAGAGAAATAGATCCCGAATGAGATTCTCTGTTAGAAAAAATGGATAAACATTTTTTTAATCGAATACAGAAGCATTAGGCTTACTTAGGAAAGTGTGTCAAGACTAGAACTCTCTTTTCGGGTGACATTCTGTCTCTTTCGCTATGGCATTTGTCCATAAGCTGTCTACAAACTGATTTGAAAACAGCTTGTAATAAAGTTCTTCCAAATACAAGAGTAGTGTCGTAATGAGGTAAAGAATCGCAGAAAGCTGGTACGTGGCAGAATACAAGCCACCTTGTGTAGTTGATTTTATAAGCAGGAGCTTCTTCGCCGTTAACAGCAGTTCTACGAGCACTAGGGGTCTCGAAATTCCAGTGGTTCAAACAGTGCAAGAACATCTTAGCTAAATCGTACATCGCCTGCCATTCCCTTTGAGAAAGATGACCAAATTTATACAACACAAAGTTTGTTATAGCTTTGGCTATGCTAGGTCTTTCAAATGGTGGTTGACCTAGAGGACCTTCTATTGTCGGTTTAGTCATTGACAATATGCATTTTCTCAATAGTTTGAACAGGTAGTAATAGACTTTCTTCGTATCTGGATCCTCCTCTCTGTGCATTCCCATGAAAATGTTGTCGACGTCGACAACCATGCCGAGTAGTTTGTTGATTTCATCATCGCTTTGTGCTTGAAGATGTGTTATATGATTCTCTAATACATGAGTGCAGCTTCTGCATGGATCAGTAAAGTTAGCAGCTGGTTGCTGCATTTCATTTTTAGGAGATTTTGTCAAAGGCTGAGCATTCTTCCAGCCATTACACTTGCACTCGTCGACTTGGCACGCGCTGTAGTTGGCAAGTTTCAACAACTTCTTAAGCTGAGGCCAGTTGAACACTTGCTGTTTACGTTGTTGGATACGCTGCAAGTTGTTCTGACGACTTGCTTGATCTGTAGGACGGGGAGAACTGGACTCAGTGCTGTTACTGTTCAGCAAATTTTGCGATGTACTTGTTACAGACTGGCCACGGTCGTCAGTCATAACGGAAATATTTCTGCCGCTATCATCCGTCGACATGATCGTCCGAAATTACACCTGCAATGTGTCAATCTGCGTTACATTTTGTTTCATGTGTATCATAGTCAGACAAGTTGTTTGATTTCTCTAAAGAAATTATAAGCCCTAGAGATTTGAGTTTATTATTTGGTCATTTAGAAGAAAGTTTTATTCGCATTATTTCTATATTTGAAAGTCATGTATAATGTGGGAGATTCCTATGTTCATTCCTTAGCTTATTAGTGTCGGATGCATACAGGTTTCTATAAATTTCTATAATGAAGTATATACAGTATTCTAAAGTAAAATTAAGAGAGACGTGATATAGTTATTAGGACATGATTACTTTTTAAATATTTTATAATGTTTGGCTTAACAATTTGTTTGCATCATTTTATTTATGTATTTTACGAAAGTGCCACTTATTCGTTTGTGAGACTAAATGGGAAACTGATTGATACAAAGATTATAATTGAATGATTTAAATAGAACATAATTGGAACTAGATCTTAAAATTATAACAGATTGTGCAAATGTGTTTCAGGAACATCTGTTATACACCGATAAAGATATTTCATATTTTGGTGATAAGATATTTGAATTTGAGTTAAATTCGGAGAATCTCCTACAGTTTTTTATTAGTCGGAACTAAACTAAAGCTAAGTATATCTTATGGTAATGTAAGAGATAATTCTACCCCTAGACATAAATTCGATTTATTATATTATGCATAATAATGAGCGTTTATGAAACATTTGATCTCAGCTTTATTTGATTTGTCAAAAATGATTGTTTACAATATTGTCATCTTATATTATGGCGCTTAATTCGAGGTTATATGAAATGTGTCAATTATAAAAAAAAAACCATATAAATAAAACGAAGTGTGATATTATAATTGAGGCAAAAAATACATTGATTAGTGTGATAATAATGAGTGGTTTAATTCATGTATTAAAAATAAGATAATCATCAATGCAATGTCACTTTTGACAGCTTTAATCTTTCGCGCAAATATATTAATGGCTGTTTGTGGTACAGCTGTAGAAAGAGAAGGAAAATATTTTTTGAAATCGGTGAATAAAATGCAAATAAAATATTTCCACGATATATAAAGCGTGTGGGAATAAAGCGGGCGTATAATAATGATCAATTTATTACATAAATAATTGTAACTGTTAATTCTGACCAAACCTTAAAGTTGGAATATTCACGCTTCTCCATTCGTTACGTGATCTTAGTTCTCTAACACGCCACGTATTCAGTGCCAGACCTAGCGCCAGTGTAAATTTTGATTTGCAAGTTGAGAAAATAGGTAAAAAGTTCATACCCTACTGTCTTTATCAATTTTCATAACATCGTGCAAGTCGTAATTGAGTTACCTCAAATACATTTCACCCTTCACCCACATCTAGACCTTAAGAAAGATCTTTATTGAGGTAAGTGAGTTTCTTTATTCTCAATATCTACATATTGCCTTGCAAAAATGGAGTTTGGTTAACCGATCCGAAAAATCACCTTTCAATACGATTATTGCACCATATTGCTATTGTACATTTGATCATCTATACCAACCAGACGAAATCTGATTTCAGAAATCGGTCCAAGCCAAAAAAATAATAAATAAAGAAAAGAAAAACAAAAAGAAACGTTTCCTGCCCAAAGCCATAATGGCAAGCTGGGATGGGTCCTACTATGGGCCTGAGGACCCAAATTTTTACAACGTAGGAAGAAATTGGAACTATTTTCCTCAAAATGGGGCAAATCCTCAGTCAAATATCTCTAACATGGGTCAAGATTCATTAGTCAATACGTACATGCAGGATCCTCAAGCAGCAGGTCATACACAGTACAATAGACAGCAAGCTTTCTTTGAGAATAATAGATCGCAGCCGAATTTACCGCCTTTTAAATGCAAAAGTGGAAATCCTAGCGATAATAATAAGCCGAGGAAGAAGAATTACCATAATAAATTACCGTTCGTTAATCAGCAGATCGATCCGAGCATAGTGGAAAATTCAAACTTGCATGCTACTGCCGGAGAGTTTATACCGACTAGTTTTAAAGCTTTGCAAGAGCCTGGGACAAGCTCTCTGTCTAATAGCAGAATTGACGTTGAACGTTACGAAGTTTTGTCTCAGCAGCCAGAAGGCTTTAACTTTATACCAGAAGCTGTGGCAGCTAAACCTTACTATACTGATAATCGGAATAAGCGTGAGAAAAAAGATAAGAAATACGAGATTAAAAAGAATGATAATTACAAGCCTAGAGATCCTCAGGATGGTCAATATCAGGGCAATAGTTTGTACAAAAATTCGGTTCGAAATCAAGCCCCGAAGAATCCTCGAAAATTTCAAAATGATAGATACTCTAATGTGAGACAGTATCCGGAAAATAGTAGAAATTATTCTGTCGAAAGAGATAATGATAGGAAAAAATGGCCCGGTAATAGAGAGAGCTTTGAAAACGGCTCTCAACTCGCAGAAGACGATGGAGCTCAAGCACCTGACGCAGGGGTCAATAAGTACTATAGGAATTTGGTCTACGACAATCCAGCCACGGCTCGTAACCCGAGACATGATAACGTCCGGCAAACTAGCGGGGCTCCTAAGCATTATGGCGATCGTAATAACGAGTCAAATCACTCTAGTCATAACTCTGAAGTGGATCATACTCAAGCGATTGGAAAAAATATTAGAAGATATTTCAACGAAGATCGTGGGGAAAGATATCGGGATAGGAGAGAGCGGTACAGCGATAGATACGAGCCTGTAGTTAGAGAGAAGAAACCTAATTATTTGGATTATAATGGGTATAAGAACAACTATGAAAGGGAAGAAAGAGGCGAACGGACAAGAGACAAGGATAAATCTAAGGATAAGGATACTTCTCGAGATATTAAGGATAAGGAGTTTGAAAATTGGCGTCATAAAATCAGTGAAGATGACAAAGTAAGCGCTTTGAAAAAACCGAACAACAAAAGACACGAGAAAGGTAATTAGTAATCATATTTTTTCTAACGTTCCATCTTTCGACTCGTCTTTATTCACTTTCCATATTCAATACATAGACGACGATGCAAGCCAGAGAGAACGTCTCACCGAACAACTGAACAGAGGGCAATTGGAGTGTTTGGTATGCTGCGATCGTGTTAGGCAGCAGGATGCTGTTTGGTCATGTTCAAACTGCTATCACGTTCTTCATCTTAAGTGTACGAAGAAATGGGCAAAATCCTCGCATGCTGGTGAGGAAACTTTAAATTATATATAATAATGTAAAATTTTCCAGGTTTTATTATGTATTTGAATTTTCATCGAGCTCCCGTCTCTCAAAAATGAATATTCGATGTATTCGATTCGATCATCTTGAAAAACTTTACAATTTGTATTTTCAGAAAATGGATGGCGCTGTCCAGCGTGTCAAAATGTAACGTCCGCCATCCCGGAGGAGTACTATTGTTTTTGCGGTAATAATAGCAATCCGGAATGGAATCGCCGAGACGTAGCCCATTCTTGCGGAGACGTATGCGGTCGTCTGCGATCAAAAACCAATTGCATTCATAAATGTAATTTATTGTGCCATCCCGGGCCGTGCCCGCCTTGCGTTGCAATGGTTACTAAGTCTTGTGGCTGCGGAAGAACTTCTCAGACGTTAAAATGCAGCACTGGGACACCTTTGCTGTGCAAATCGACTTGCGAGAAAATCTTAAACTGCACTATTCACACTTGTGAAAGAAATTGCCATCACGGAGAATGTGGAGATTGCGAAAAACTGGTTCATCAAGGTGTGTGGTTTGTTTCAAGGGGAGATTCCTATTCCCATAATCTTCAATTACATTCATATAATTTTGCCCTCGTATTTTTACTTCCAGAATGTTACTGTGGTAAAGATAATCGCGACGTTCCGTGTGTACCAGATGTTTCACCAACCTACACTTGCCAATCTATATGTAATAAGTTATTAGAATGCGGTAATCACAATTGTAAGGATTTGTGTCATCCGGGACCTTGCGAGCCATGTGTTCTGAGACCAGAAGCTGTCTCTCATTGCTGTTGCGGACAAACGACTTTAACTGAGCCAAGAACTAGCTGTTTGGATGAAATTCCAGTATGCGATAAAATGTGCTGTAAACGTCTGAAATGTGGGCAACCCAGTGAGTCTGCTTAGCCGCTGAAATACCTGATAATATAAAACGTTTATGAAAAGATGTTATTTCTCATTGTACACCAACCAATTATAATTATATGATTTTCTTATTTTCCAAGGTAATCCTCACATGTGCAAAGTCAAATGTCACCAAGAGGAATGTCCCGATTGCGAAATGACAACCAAGGTGAAATGCCGTTGCGGTAACATGGACAAGGAAATACCATGCAAAGAATTAACATCTAAAGCTGATGATGCACGGTGCCAGAAACGATGCACTAAAAAACGATCTTGCGGTAGACACAAATGTAATCAAATGTGCTGCATTGATATCGAACACATCTGTCCATTACCTTGCACGCATTCTCTCAGTTGCGGTAGACACAAGTGCGAACAAACTTGTCACAAGGGTAAACATACTGATATAATATTACGAAATACTATGATCACCGTTCAAAGTATTCATAATATCTTCATACTTTTATCGCTTTTGGGCTAAATTCAATAACTTTCCTATATACAAAACGCAGGCAGATGTCAGCCCTGTTGGCGTAGCAGTTTTGAAGAACTTTACTGCGAGTGTGGTGCAGCTGTAATATACCCTCCGGTACCATGTGGAACGAGACGTCCAGTTTGTGAGAGACCTTGTTCACGAGAGCATGTATGCGGACATCCGGTTCTCCACAATTGTCATAGCGAGCCGATATGTCCGCCTTGTACAGTTCTCACGCAGAAATGGTGTTACGGTAATCACGAGCGTAGGAAAGCGGTCCCATGTCATGTTAACGAAGTTTCATGTGGATTGCCGTGTAATAAGCCTTTGTCGTGCAAAAGGCACAAATGTATAACCATTTGTCATCCTGGTCCGTGCGAGAAATCGGGACAAGTTTGTGTCCAGCCTTGTACAACTGCTAGGGAATTATGTGGACATATCTGTTCGGCACCATGCCATGACGGAAAGTGCCCTGAATTAGCGTGTAGGGAAATGGTCAAGGTATAAGAAGGAATTTGGTGTTTGGATCCTTTTTTCTACTCAGTTTAACGACTTTGGTTTATTAACATCTCATGTGTTCGATTTTACAGGTGACTTGCCAATGCGGACATAGAAGCATGAGTCGAGCTTGTGCAGAAAATTCTCGTGAGTTTCAGAGAATAGCTAGTGGAATCCTGGCCAGTAAAATGGCCGAAATGCAGCTCGGTCATTCGGTGGATTTGGAAGATGTATTGGGACAAAGCGCGAGGAAGCAAAATCAATTGAAGACTTTGGAATGTAATGAAGAATGTAAAATGGTTGAGAGAAATCGGAGATTGGCACTGGGATTGCAAATCGTTAATCCAGATTTGAGCGGAAAGTTAATGCCGAGATACACTGAGTTCATGAAACAATGGGGAAAGAAGGATCCGAACTTCTGCCAAATGATACACGATAGATTGACCGAACTAGTTCAACTCGCTAAAATGTCTAAACAAAAATCTCGAAGCTATTCATTCGAGAGTATGAACCGTGACAAGCGTCATTTCGTTCATGAATGTTGCGAACATTTTGGATGCGAGAGTCAGGCATACGATCAAGAACCGAAAAGAAATATTGTCGCTACGGCTGTTAAAGATAAGGTAGATTATCCAATTGTACAGAAATGATCAGGGAGGATATTAACAATGTTTAATTTTATTTACACCATTCACAACAAAGAATCGAGCTTCTGTAATTTACGAATGATTTATTTTCAGTGCTGGCTGCCAAGTTTGAGCTTACTTGAATTGTTACAAAGAGAAAGTGGCCAGAGAAAAGTACCAGGACCAATGTTGAATGCTGCGAAAGCTACGAGCTCTCTAAGGTATAATTTTCGCCAAGTAAGATAAGAAAAATTGACGAACTCGATTCAAAATCTTAATTAATAATTTTTACTTTGCAGGAACGTAGAAGTATTACCACTGCCGACTAAAAAGGGTCATAAGATCCAGCCTGCGACGGTGATTCCAAAATCACCTGAGCCTGAAATAGACTACTTCGATTACCAAGGTTGATCAGTTTTGGTTCTATAATTAATGTTAGGTATGTATAATAGCTGGTAGACAGTCGAATTTCATTCTTAACTTTACTTAATTTCAAATTGAACTCTTTATGTTCAAGCTAAGAATTTTGAATTACACTAGATAACTAAAATAAAATTGGTAATATAATATAACATAATATAATATAATATCATGCTCGTACAGTCAAGTAATTGAAATAAATTTCTTTAGAATAATCCAGCTAAGTGTTGTGAACATATTTTGTAATCGGATAAAACATGCTTAAATGCATACATGCATTCGTCTTATGGTTCTATGGAAGCTTCTCATATAGCAGAATGTGCTTGTCTTAAAACAATTAATTTAAAAGTATCTTCGATCAAACACAATACATTCTGTCTATTTAATTATCCATAGCTATGATTTGCTTTTTACAAAATAAAAAAAGTTTGTTTATTTTTCCCTTTAAAAATTTGATAGATAAATTATGAGATAATATTTTTTTTCGGATCGTTGATTCTCTTCGTATCAATATTTTTCACTACATCTTTTCAATGTATTTATGATATATTTATCTGGCATGTGCCATATCAGTGATTAATTTGTTGAGACAGTGACGATGTTAGCTACATTATGTAATTGGATTAAGAGTAGAATAAGGTTGACCTACCTTTCGCAGGGAGTGATCTGGATTTTGGAATATTTATAAGAGAAAGTCGATTCGGATAATGCTGAAAAGATATTAATAAAATTGATTTCCAATAGTCCCTACAGTAAACACCCGAAACGAATATCGACTTTCTTTGTTACTTCGTTAAATAAACTCAAAAATTCATTTAGCTGCTGGATTCTTTGTCTCAAGAGTCGTACTAAATACTTTAATACCTTTATTATCATAATACTTTATTATGAACCTGAGTTTGCTGCCAATTATTCTGATAAAATAAAAGATAACTCAACTTGGAGAAAAGATGTTATGGTTTTTCCATATATGTTCCAAAAGACATTAGTAGTAATTTAATGGAACTAGTTATTCTTTGGTTCTTATCGGCTTGTACAATGATATAATCGTTCAATAATAATATTATAGAATATTAATATTAATGAAATTCAGAATTATTGTTACCAAGGTTGTGTTGAAATAAAATAATACAACACCACTATTTTGTAAAATTTTATTCAGTTTATATCAACTATGTTGTACTTATCTGATTGAGTTTTCAAAGATAAATTTGGCGAGAAAATAATATGCCAACTAGCTTCTACTATTTCTGAAATTTGCTACTATTATGTCTTGTTACATTCTTATTTTATGATTTACACACTGTAATCAGAGTATTGAAAACAGATTGATTGTAAAGTTAGTATCAATTGGAGAGATTACTGTGACATTGAAAAATATCTCTAATCAGTTTCATGCGAACAATCAGTATCAGTAGTATAAGGGATTGAAGTCTTGCCGTACTTTGAAAATGGGAGAAGGCTAAATTACATTTGTTTATGAGATTCTTACCAGCTTAATTTTTGAATACTTGAAGCCTTGAAAATCTGGTGAATACTCTGAAATCGTGTTGTCATAAACCTACCGTGAACATTCATTATTTTATCATTGAATACTGTTGAATTTTTTACTATTTACATTATGTATGGGTTTATTCAAGAGTCGTAATCTGTAATTAAATATTAACTAGGAAAGGTCTCTGTTCCTTAATCCTGATTTTAGTGATCAACAACGCACACTTTACTGTTATTAAGAAACCATTGATGTTCATTCTCTTTAAACATATTTATGTTTCAAACGAGTTCCATCATAATTAACAAACTTGTCAAGCCGACGATTTTGTTACATTGTTGATTGCTGTATTAGAAATTAAGTTAGAGTTATTATTCTTATTATTATTATTATTACTCTATGTATATCTATCAATATTGTCTTATGATAAACTTAAATACTTGAAGCAATAGAAAATATGATGAAATAACTTGGAGATCTTGGAATACTGATGTTGCTTTGCCCATTGATATAAATAATTATTTATATGCTACCTCAAAATGTGTAAATCCCTCCGGTTTATGTACTTTTTATCAATATTTTACACTCAATTATTACTATATAAATAACTATTCGTATGAATGGCCTCAATGTAACATTGTTATGATTTTTTTTTTGGTAATATATTTTATTTCATTTCTTGTTTTTTTTTAATACTAATCTCCTTTATCATAAACATTTAAAATAGATAACACGAATATTTGGCACACTGAACATTGATCATATATTTTTACCTAATTTAACTATGCCTATTCTACAAATAAAGGCCCAGATCGTTTACGCTTGTGTAAGATCATAATTATAGAATGTAATTTATTGAAAAATAATCATCTTTTATAACTGTCTGGAATAGAATGATAATTCACTGGCAATATATTTTCTTTGATAATATAAGAATTTCTGTAAGCGTGAAATCATTTTATCTTTGTACTATTAGTTTGAACTTTACTTAGTTTTATAATTACGTTAATTTCGTTTTTTTTTTTTCATTTTGCTTTCAAATTTTCTTTATTTGTTATTTTTTGTAAAGAAACTATAGTTGTAATTATGATGACAAGCCTCAAGGTATTGACTAAATAATTATATGATTTGTCCATAAAATAACGTTCAGACAATTATCGAAATTTTATAGGCTTACGCAAGCACAACCGAGGTCTTCGATAGTAGACATCTATCTAAACGCATATCACATATAAGATCACAACACAGTTACAATTATCATTTGTAATTTTAACCACTTAGACACCAAGTTTTAGTATTAAATATTTTTTATTATTTTTGGTTTTTTTTTTTGTTTTTTTTTTTAACATTCAAGAATAGGGCACTTTTAAAGGGACTGCCTAAGGTGTAAAGGATATTCCGTCACATGATATTATTACCCCCTTACTCCCTACCAGTGACTAAACTAATTTAAAGCTTTTGGGTTTATATACAGTCTATTACTATTGCGGCTTTAAAAAATGATAACAAATTGATATAACCGAACCGCAATAGTTCTGAAGGGTGTGTCCACGAATTTGAAATATACTTAATTTTTTTGTTTTCTTTTCTTCCATTTCTGTTCCATCTTTTATATATTTTTTTATTTTCATTTTTTGGACCACTGGAGAGTTATAGAAAATTAAAATATACCTATCGGTTTGTATTGGAATAATCTTTTATCTCATAACTAAATCTAATGTTAAAAATATAACTATCGATCAAAATAGATTTCTTCAGAAAGATTTTATATATGAAGCGATATTTTGTTTCAGTTATTCAACGTTTAATATACGTTGGTTGAACACAGTTAATCTTTTAGAACGTCACATATAGGTATAGGTAGATCTATTGCTATAATTTGGCTACTATCAGTACTGTTTTAGTTTCATTCCGTACTGTTCTTTTTTATGGACTCATGAATTTCAAATAGTTTTTCTTTTCTTATATGCTGAATTAACTTATTTAAAATAATACAAGCTTTCACTTAATATGTAGTACACGTTATAAGTAATAAAAGTTTGTTTTTTTTCTTTGGAAATCAAATGAAACACTTGAAGATGAAAAGAATTATTTTGAAGATCGCTCTACTACTTTATGTCATTCATCTTTTGAATTTAATATCGGAATACCACTCGAAATTCATGAAAGATGTTAGGACTTTGTATACGTTACAGTTCCCCATGGTAATTAGATTACAAAATGTACTAACGTATATGTGCTTCTTCAGCTTTAGGATAAAAATAGTGATTCAATTAGAATTGGGTAGAGAGATTTCCAAAGTCCTAGAGAGTTTTTGAATTTCTACAGGCAGTTGAGATATACTTTCTCTCATTTCCTCAGTCTATTTAATTAAGAATGAAATTGAGTATTGCTTCATATGTAAAGATTTTCTCTTTGCTTCATGCGTAAACTGTAGCTTGGGTAGGTATTTAGATATTGATGACGCGGGCTTACCGACGGCTGTTTAGTTATGCTTGCCATTGCGCACCCCATTATTAGTTCTAATGCACGGCACAACGTCTGGTACAATAGCCAAGGCCATGGCTTTGGGAGTTGCATTGGATTATGCCTTGCGCTAGACTTAGTCGTTTCTGCTAGAAGTCCTAAAAATATTAATCACACAAAATGGTAGAAGCAGTTAATATCATGTTCAAAACCTAGTTGCAATAAACTAGTAGGTTTGAAAGATGATCCATGTCTCGTCTCGCCTTACCGTAAGGGCCAAATATTCTGCCAATATCCGCAATACACAATATTATTCCCAAAATCGCTGTGGCATAGGTCACATTCAACACTCTTCGTATTTGCAACTTTCGCGCTGCTGCGGTATCAGCTTCAGGAATATGCAAAGGCGTATCAGACTTAGCTCTATTTACATATGCAATATGATTCAATATTGAGTGAAGTGTAAAATCAGATCCCTGAAAAAGAGTTGAAAAGTTTAACATTACTTTATTTCACTATTGAGGATTAGACAATGATTTGATTATTTCCAGATGGTACTTTGCTTTGAATCAATATGTTACCGTAATTCTGCCATCAGATGCTGCGTTATCTGGTAATAAACTGCTTTCCGCTGTAATCTCTTCGGGATCTTCTTTACTTTTGTCATTCTTCCATGACAGATTTTTTTTTCTCGTCTTCGCTATTTCTTCTTTCTCATTAAACTTATTATGGGCAGGTTTATTATTCATCAGTGCTGCCTTCTCGTTACAATCTGGCTGATCAGAATCAGATTCTGATTTTTCTTGTAGCTCAGGTTTTTCAGGGACTATACTATGATAGTGAGTTGGACTTTTGTCCAGTGTTCTAATACTTATATCGCTACTACGACGATTTATTATCAAAGGTTTTATTTGAAAGAATTCAGAGTTACGGCGGCACGCGAATTCTGAGTTTCTTCGCGAGTCAAATTTCGTCGCAGTCAAACTACCAATGTCTGAATTTCGTCTCGATCCTGTAAAAAGATGAGCATCAATAGGCAATAATCTCTGCACAAAAAAATACATTATAGTTTATTTTCTTTGCTTTTGCAAACTTTTTTTTATTATAAACTTCATCGCAGGCTTCAATATTGATAATACCTGCAGGGCTGTGATCCAAAACACTGGGTAATCTCTGCTCTTCAGTTAGGAGCAATCTCTTTGGAGTTCTATTACCAAAATCACTATTCCTTCTCAATTTCGTCGCGAATTGAGAACTTCGATTTTTTTCATGAGAAAAATCAGAACATCTTCTCAAGTCTTTGGTGCTGCTCGTGGGAGTGATGTTCTCGGAATGTCTCCGTAATATACCTTCTGGTGTCCGCGGTCTTTCCGTACCAATCGGTTGCTTGATATTAAACTCTGAATGACGTCGTGATTCTTTTGGAGGTGATGTCTCATCTTCTTCATTAATGAACCTAACGCTGCATTCCGAATTGCGTCTAGAGGATCCAGATATATCACTTCCTCGTCTACTCGCCAACGAGCTTCTTCGGCTTGGACTTGAAACCATAATGATAGGTAGATTAGCAGTAGACGGTGTTGGTGTAGGAGGTCTCACATATACTTCTGGTACGGTAGATATCGGCGGGATTGGCTGATGAACTTGTGTTAGTGGAGATGGCTGAATACTGGCAGCAATTGACGATACGATTGGCTTTTTGCGACCAGCGTCTGGGCTTTTCGGTATTTTATTTGTCGCATTGGCTGAAACTGATTGTAAATTGATTTAAATTGATAATTCTTCGGCATTATGTTTGAATGTTATTTTAGCGCACTACATCTCTACTACCTTTCAAGCTCTGATTAAGTTCGGAATCTCTAGCGATATTTCCAGGTACATTATTCTCTTCTGATACTTTAAGCTTAGGGCCAAGCAAAGTTGGTACAAGCGCCGCAGCTACAGATGTTGCCAAATTGTTATACGGCGCAAGCATAGCTAGCTGCATTATTCCTATAATAATGTGTGAGGTCACTAACGAGCAGCTATTATGCATACAATGCTTATCTACAGTCAGGATCAATCAAAACAATAAATCGACTTATTCGACTTTAAATTGAAACACAAACCTTTCTGATTAATGTGAGAATTATCCCGCGTTAGCATACTATTTGGCACAGTTCTTAGCAAGTGCATGACTCTGTAGCCAGCATGCAAAAATGTCAAGTACAGCATGATGCTCCACACAAGGAATATACTTTGAATCACATACTTTGTCATATAATGGTTGTGAAAAGCAAGCACACCGTCGCTTGCTATAATGCAGGAAAAATGAGCCGTAATAATTAGACTAAGGCAAGATTCTTGCTGTAGCTTTTCAGGGCCAAACTTGAGCTGAAAATTAACATATTTTTCTCATTTCTATACACTTTTTTACACAGAAATAAATGACGAATTCTCTTTTATTGGAATTGAATAGTTTCAAAGATTCCACCCCACAAATATATTATTATCAAGGATTTGCATGTCTGTTGGGAAAAATTCTTTACAAGGATATATGTATTTTTTCACTAAGTGCTACTTGATACTAAAATAATTTCATTTCTATTCAGGTGACTTATGATACTACTTTAGCGACGAAGAACAGGGGCTATCTAAATCTTTTATAAAAACTAATGTACCCTTGAATTATCAGATTCATTGAACGACTATAAATTTGCAATGCATATGATCGTTAGTAATTTTAGAATTAAATATTTAATCACCTGTGTGAGTTGAAGAAAAGCCAATTGTATCAGGCAAAATGCAGAAGTCACACATGGGAATCCGATGTCCCACATTATTGAGCCAATAACTCGAGGCATAGTCTAAAAGTTAGTTAATAAGATAACATGTTACATAACTAGTTATAAAGGGTAAAACCATCATGTGCCAAAGACCAAGGCCAGAAAATGGTTTCCTAGAGTATGTGTGCGTATAATAAGTCATTAAATGGTCTTCATTTACTATTTCCTGGTCTTGGTCTTATAACATAAGCTTCGAGGTGGCTACTTTACCTCTTTAAGATTGTATGGATCTATGAATAAACAGCCAGACCTCGAAGCACCAAGTAAGCAAAGAAATATGTTTATTGTTGACATGAAGGGACGGCTTGAAATAAGAGATCTGAAAAACATGAGAAGATTCATATGTACGTTGATGAATAAATTTTTCTACAGATTTAAAAAGGACAACATATACAAGAATCGATGACTTGTGAAATACCTTAAATTTAGTATGGAGAAAAATGTGTAGAAGCTGAGCACAAAAAAAAGGCAGGCAAACCCATAGGTGTGCAGTAGGAAGACCCATCTTAAATCCTGGTTCACTGCAACCCATGAAGGTGCAATGATCAGCAGTTTGTCGACTGGTTCTGAACTTGACAAACTTGATACACAGTTTTGTCCTGGTACTGGTGTTGTCACATTGATGATGATACCTGTTTATAATAATTATGGGATTGTTGTGTTTCGTTTATGAGATCAATAGTTTTTACACCATGGTACAAGTCTGTTATCAGTTATAATTGAACCATCTTGACCATTGTATGATATTTTTTGGAGTTGAATTTTGTGAAAATCTTAAACCTGTGATTTTTAATAGCATTTTAATGATTTTTATTAATGTATAACACGATCTGTTATCGGTTTTTATACCAGTAAACTCTGTTTCATGTGCAGGAGAGAAACCATTTTTGTATACATTTACAACAAGGATTGCTGAAATTATTTTTATCCTGTATTGAATTGAACTCTATTAATGGTATTTGAAATTCTTTATATTGAGAATTCAATCAGTGCAGTTGAGTTAGATTTGTATAGATATATAATAATTTGCAGTCATTGATAAACGTTTAATTACTGAATTTCACAAGACTCAATATTGAAATTAGCAAAACATAAGTTGTACAATAATTTAATGCGATATTTGAGCTTCTGAGATAACATTGTCTTTTCAAGAACCTGAATATATCTTCAATGCCAATAATTAATGTTAGGATATATATAGGTATAATTTGTATTTTTCTACTTCTTATTGCCTTTCTCTGTACTAAACCCATCTGTATCTATTCAAAACATAAATTCTAAAAAACAAGTAATATTTGAAGTGCAATAATACAATTAACGATGTTCATATAAATTAAACTTACCATTAGTCCAATTAGCCAGGTTGTCCATAATCTTTTGATATAAGCTCACCACACATCACTATTCTTTATTATGGCTCTCTTTTTCGAGTCAATGATGATTATCTGTTTATTAAAACTTTCCCAGCCAAGATAGGTTCAAGTATGCTAGCAGCAACAGGCTTTGCCTATAGAGTGCTTTGATTCACACCCCTTCCACATCGCGCGGGGGTTCTCCGTCTCCCTTTGGCCAGGAATATTGATCTTGGTTGGAGAAGGGTAGGAAAGGGAAGGAAAGGGAGGCTGAAAAGAGGGTGCTCACCATCATACTACACCAACTAAATTGTTTATTTTTGGGATTGGATTTAAGGCATTGTCAGGATCAGCATTCCCCCGTTCAAATGCTGGACAACAACATATAGCAGTTATCGGAAATTGATATTTATTGCAAAATACTATTACCTTGGAATGATGTAGTTCTTTAATATATTCAATATTTTCAATATTTCTATTCAGAAGAATTATGATTACAATTTGTTGATTTCAACTCAGAAAAATATCGGATATAATTATTGTTTATCCATGATTGAGACGTCATCAAATTGCTTAGAGAAATTAGCTAACTTTTATTGTATGTAAATACAATTAAATATTTGATCAGTTATAAATTCTTTTTCAAACTAAGAATGGTTCTATGTAGTTCATTTTCCATTATCCAACATTCAGATTACCTAAATTTTCCAGATGAAACCTCAAACGAATATAAAGTGATTATATTATATTTCGAGAATACTGTAGTTGAGTATAGAATACAACATGTTTTTCAAGTATTCTCCACCCCTGTTAACAAGCTCTATATTTAGAACGGAATCAATCAAATCATTATACTGGTATATTGTAACGACTTATGTTACATGAATATATTCTGTTGCGTTAAGAGTTTAAGGTTTTAGTTATTATATGATTGAAATAGAATTTATAATTTATAATATTAATCATTCTTGAGAATATGTATGTAGTAGTTCATTCATTTGTGTTATATCACGCATATTAAATATTGTTGAATAATTGAAAAGGATTTGTTCATGAGTCTAAAAATAAAGTAATAAATTTCCTAGAAGTTTTTAAAATAATTTTTTATATTTTGCTATGGCTTAGTCGATGTGCCTTTTACTTTTGGTGAGGGAATGATTTCAAGTTAAACCCACAAAGTACCAAATAGTTCATTCAACTTTATTCATTGTATTTACAAATTTCACTTTACTAGGATATTATATCCTCAGAATTTTGTACAGCTTCTGCTAGCTACGCATCAGGTGTTTGACAGTATAAAATCTAAGCGAATTAAGATTACCCCAATCCAGTTTACATCATACTATATAATTGAACGCATTAGGTCACGACTAACAGTTATATATAACATAATATATTAGAAAAATTAATTCAAACGTAACACGGTATAATTTTTGAAGAATTTGTCCTATATAAATAGTTTTAGTTATTTAAATTGTAATATGTTGCCTAGAATTTTGTAAAAAAAAAAGAAAAAAACAATACCAATTCTATTAGCATCAATATTAATTCGTATAACTATTAATATTAATATCTATATAAAAGTAAAACGATCGAATAACTTCAGCTTGATAATATGAAGAAAATTTTTTCTCCAAGACAAGAAAGACAATTTTTGGCAGGTATCGCTCTTACTTTTATCAATTTAACGTATAGTGTACATGAGCTCAGTTGTAACATATATAGAAGATTGTTGCAGGGAGAGCTCAATAACAGGATCATTTCTATCCATACCCCTGGGTCAGTGAAGCTGACAAGCTCTAACTGCGATGAGTTGTAATAGGATAAAAACTGGGCTCAAAACTTCAGAATATTCAAGACTACTTTGTCCCGATAACTTTTTGCAAAGTAGATACTTAAATACGAAAACTAATAGGAGAAAGGTCAAACTCCAAAGTGCTCTTAGTATAGCTCCCTTCATAATTCCTTCCATTTGCATTCTTATGAAAATAATTGCACAAAAATATGTATTCAAACCATCAGCGATAAATAATGGGGAAAAGACAATGGTCCAGCCTCCAGGTCCGGGTAAAAAATGATTATCTAATTTAACTGCTAATAAAGCAGTGAAAACAGTTAGAGATATCAGATTAATCCATATCTCAAATATTGTCAGACCCAGCCAATGCACCAATTCGTTAAGAGAAAATATCATTTTAGGAAAGTTTAAATGAAGAAAAGGAAACAATTTCAAGTAATACAATTCAATTTGTTCATTATCTTACAGTATTAATTATTCGACTTACTAAACTTATCATTACTGCATCATTTTAATGTCCCGATCAACGCTGTGCGAAATACGCGTATATGAATGGCTGAATTTTGCCTTTGATTTACCTCGTAGTCTGCGTCGTTTGTGATCGGCTCAAAATCATCTGTAAAAATAAAAGGAGAAACTTTCTTTACTTTCTAAAGAATTTTATTACCATATTTAAATCCAAAGCCAAAGACCACAATGAAATTACCAATTATATCTACAGTCGAAGTATTTATGTCCAAATCTACTGTTCCATGGTGATTTTCTTTTAGTCGTAGAGCCAATAGGCATGCTCTGTTCACGGCCGCACCAAGACCATGGATTGTAATTTCTGGCTCACCAGAATCTAGTAGCTTTTCACACTTAGTGAGCTGAGCCTGTAACAAAATCATAGTTATCAATGATATTCATAAATTGATAGAATAAGATAAAGGCGGGTTGTGTCTTCAAAGATACAAATGAACTGCTGTTTCGATTTTAGAATTTTGAATCTCCAATTTTACTCGATTATACTCCAAATGACTAAACTAAGGCTTCACAAAATTCTTTAGGCAACGTTATTTTTTTTTGCAATGTGTCTGTATTTTATTACGAAATTATGTTCAAAGGACGCGCAATTTTTTAATATACAGCACATCTACAAATTTTTCGTTTTTCTAATTCCGAACTATGTATTGTTCTGAGGATTGGGCGTGAGGAGTTATTTTGATGAAAATAGGAAAGAAAGAAAAGTTCTGATTAAGATAGATGCGTTTAAATCTGAACAAGTCATTCGATATCATTTTAGTGGAAAACAAAGAGAGAGATGTGTTGAATAGACAGATAGACTTGTAGAAGTGAGGCTAAGAAAGTATGCAGTTACCTTAAAGTTTGTTTTATTGGTAGCATATATATCTTTGTCACTTTTAGGCAATCGTGGCGGTAATCTCTTTCTCAGTACGTGTTGAGATAGAGAATGCAATTTATTCTTTGTATCTTTTGTTAAATCTTCCGTAAAATTCACCTGACTTGACTCAACCTCGCTTTTCACGGTAGCCATTATATCTTTTCTCTTATAACTCGAGAAAACTCGTTTTTCTATTGGACATTCTTCTAGAGAAATTATAATCCGATTTTATCGACCAATCATGTGCCCTATTTCGAACTACACATCCTGATCCTCTTGCCTGATCGCAACTGATCGCAACCCATACAACAACATGATATAACCTCTTCTAAAAGCACGGAGCCTACCCGTAAGAGACACCGAATTCCAGGTGTTAATTTTCATTATTGTGGGTTAATAGAAAGCCGGCAAAATTCAGTCCCCAAAGGAAAATAAGGAGAATAATTCGAATATGAAGGAACCAGATTTGGATCCGAAAAACGTTATTAAAAGCAGAGAATCTCTCTATCGGCTTATGATCAGGTAAACGCCGAAATTCTTACGATTATAAACTATAAGTAGACGTTTTCGGCTAGTTTTATCCCCAATTAATTCTCGTTGTACGTCAAATCTTCTGCCAAATAAAGCAGTTGGAAATAAAAAAGTTTTTCAAGAAATCCAATTGACAATTCGTCTGATCTAACGAGTTACGATGTTTTTTTTTTCCGTTCAAAACTATTAAAAAGCAAAAATATTTTCTACAGCCAACTATTTTATGACGGACATCAAACTCTCGCTGTACAATTATCAAACATGATACAAGCAGAGCCCCCCTGTCCACCGTCGGACCGATTACTTCACTTGATGTTAATCGGTGCTTCACACGAGCCAGATCGTACGAAAAAGGAAGTACCCCACGTGCCACAGCTTACAAATATTGACAATACTCTAGGTCCTGGATTAGACTTGGAGTTTGAGACAGAGGCGCAAACTCAGGCGCCAGAACCGGCGCAGTATGAGACAGCGTACGTAACTTCTCATAAAGGAAATTGTAGAGCTGGAGCATTTTCTGCAGATGGTCAATTGATAGCTACGGGTTCAGTAGACGCTTCGATAAAGATATTAGATGTTGATAGAATGCTGGCAAAGTCTGCGCCCGATGAAATGGCTCCGGGAGATCAAACTGGCGGACATCCAGTGATAAGAACACTTTATGATCATTTGGAGGAAGTTACGTGTCTAGAATTTCACCCTAGAGAACCAATTCTGGTTTCCGGCAGCAGGGATTTTACCGTCAAATTATTCGACTTTAGTAAAGCAAGCGTTAAGAAAGCATTTCGCACTATAACAGACGCGGATCAAATTCGATGTCTATCTTTTCATCCTACCGGGGATTTTCTTGTCGTTGGAACCAATCATCCAGTCGTTAGATTGTACGACGTAAATACTGCCCAGTGTTTTGTATGTAGTATACCCAGCCATCAGCATACCGCAGGCATAACTAGCATCAAATATTCTCTCGATGCTAAGACTTATGCCTCTGCTGGTAAAGATGGAAGTATTAAATTATGGGACGGTGTATCAAACCGGTGTATTAATACTTTCATCAAAGCACACGACGGCTATGAAGTCTGTTCTGTAACGTTCACAAGGAATGGAAAGGTGGGTTTCTGATGTGTATTTAAATTTTTATATTTTATATGGATTCAAAATTGAATTTATTAAATGTTTGAGAACTTTTTATCGTTAATTGAAAATCGCTTGTACTTATTTACAGTATCTATTATCATCTGGAAAAGATTCTTTGATCAAATTGTGGGAATTATCAACAAGCAGATGTTTGATCGCGTACACAGGTGCTGGTACAACAGGTAAACAGTTTTTTTATTACTATTTTCTTTCATTATTTAAGATGTTATTTGTAAGTTATGAAGTGTGTGAATGTTTTTGCTATTTCATCATATTCAATGAATACTTGGAATAAGATATTCGGATGATTCTAAGTATATGACCCCTGAGGTATTAAATACTTGGATTCTCCTTTCGACTAGTTAATAAAAGACGTTAAATTTCGGATAATGGCAATTAGGATGAGAAATCATGCGATCACATTAAAAAATCGTGAAATTTTGATGCTAATTTTTTGATTTTATGTTTTATCTTTCGTACAGGAAAACAGGAGCACAAAGCTCAAGCGATATTTAATCACACGGAAGACTATGTGATGTTTCCGGACGAAGCTACAACTTCTCTTTGCGCTTGGAATTCGCGGAATGCATCAAGGAAGCAGCTTTTATCATTAGGACATAACGGCCCTGTCCGTTTAATCGTACATTCCCCAACTGCTCCGGCTTTCCTAACATGCAGTGACGATTTTAGAGCGAGATTTTGGTTCAGACGAATGCCTACACATTGAAATTCCATTAAATTCGATTTTTTTGTCGTTTTTCTTCATATTCAACAATATTCACCGTAATTACCATATGCGAATATGGTAAACAGTTATAACTGACAATAAGAATAATGTTTCCGAGAACATAGCATCGACGTATAAAAATATGGACATTTATGCGTGAATTTTCTTTATTTCCGTTTAGATAAATCGGAGATTTAGTTATGTTACTATAATTTCAAATTCACGAATGCTTTCTGTCTGCGTTATAGATGTAAATAATAATGATAATTATGACAATGATAATCCTAGACGCGCGTCCTTAACGTTTAACAAGGTGAGGAGCAGTTCTTAAGTATTAGACAAACAGTTTCATCTAAATAGATTGAAAATATTTTTCCACTTCTTTTTACTTCATATCTATTTGACGAAACGAACTTTTGAATAAATAAAATTGAATTTTAAATTAAAAAATACCATTATTCATATAGGGATATTCGATTTTCATTTTATTTAGCGCTGAAGGATTAATAATATTCAATTCCTTTCCAACGTGTTTTTTTTTTTTTTTATACGATCATACATTTTTCAAAGTTACAAGAAAGTTATTAATAACGACGGAAAATAACGACTGAGGTGTAAAGTCAGCGCGAAGAATGTAACAAAACATAGCTATGTACTGTTTGTCATTTTCTAGCTCTAGAAACATGCGGCGTGGGATATAGTCTTCAAGAAAGTATAAATTGGAAAAGAAAAAAATAAGTAAAAAACTAATATGAAGTATCTACCTTCAAAGAAAAAAGCAAAAAAGAAAAAAAAAAAAAAGAAGAAAATTGTAACGTGAAGTTGAAATATTTTTGAATCAGCGTTTTTCTCGCGGTTTTTAGTTTAGAAACGCGATGATAGAAGGCGCGGTACACGTCCCGCTCTACGTTTGACGAGGTCACGTGACCCACGCTACCCGCCATCTTTGCTTATCGTATAAACAGTGCGACCGGGCTCCCCGCGATTTCTTGTAGTAAATCTGTGGTTTTCCTGTGTTTTTAAGTGATTTCGCACCGAAAAAATGTCTGATATTAAAGCGGAGACCAAGAATGACAATAGTGTCGATGATGTATCGAAGGTAAGGCCGTGAAAAACGTGGAAAATCTTTCGTCAAGCCGAGTTTCCATGCCAAGGCGGCGTGTAGTGCCTCAAATACGGGGCGACGCTCGGTCTCTCGAAAATTCCGAGCTCCCCCGCGCGCGGTTATTAAGAAATCATATGCCCGGGATGAATCACGTAAATGTAGAATATTAATCTGGTATGATAACCGTCTCTTAATATGCATGAGGTCAGATTCAGTGATTTTTCAAACCCGTACCATTTGTCCTTCAGTGGCAAAGATGGAGGATGTTTTTTATTTGCGCCTTTCGTGCGGAGTAGTCGGTGCACGCCGGCAGACGATTAAAAAGGCGGGAAATCATTTATAATATCTTGAGCAACAATTACTTTCAACAAAGTGCAACAAAGTCTCGTTCATTTTTCGTCAATTAAAATTTATCACAGTACTTGCGGTATAGTTCCTTAAAGAAAAATCAAAATGGCGGGAAATAAACAAAAAAACAATTAAAAAAAAAAAATAACAGAAACAAACCACCGAAACTCTTGTCTTTCTTTTGCGAATCATTTTCCTTTCTTCTCTTTCTCTCACTCTATAGAAGTCGTTAATCTTATCGAGGTTACGCCAGTGGTTTTCACCTACGTAATTACTACGCTAAACTAGGTACAACATACGTTACGATATATCAATCTCTAATCTCTTTCCCAGGAACCTACAGTTCAGGATAAACCAACTCCGACAAAAAATAAACGCGGAGGTTCTAAAAGGCTCTCTACCTTAGAAAGAACGGCTCAAGAAGGCGAGGCTATCCTAAAGGTAATATTATTCGGAGTTACATTACGAAAAAACTATCCTCCGAACAGTTGAAAATTTTCCTAACATATCAAGGGCCAAGGTTACACCCCCTTGCTGATCAGTTCCCTCCATTTTGCCTCCCCGCCAGCTTTTGCCTGCGTGAGCATCAGAGGGGTAAAAGTGGGGATAGAGTTAAAAGTAATGGTGGGGGGAAGATTCTCCCACTACTCGCCCTACGAGCGCACTTTATGAATTATCCTTCAAGGTTCTCACGTCATTCGATGCAATGACAATATTGGTTTATATATTTCAATGAATCTATTTGCGAATAAATTTTTCCCCGCTTTACCGCAAAATAGATTCTATGACTCTATAAAATGCATCAAGATTTCACTATACCAATGTATTATTATAATATATTTAATTTATTCACCGCTGTGAAATGAATAATTCAAAACTCAAAATACTAGAAATATATTCATAGTATTTTTTTTTGCACATTTTTCAACAATGTTTAGATATCTTATCTTTAGACTAAAGCCTGAACAAATTCTCACGTAAATTGTTCATACGAAAAACAAGAATATATCTGGCAATAAAATCAGGAAATCTAAATAGTTATGTTATCATGTATATTTTTTTTATTGTTTTGATAAATTACGTTCACTTGTTATTATGTTCCACTTGTTGGTAAAAACCGATTCTTCCTAAGCAGGGATTGAACACCTCCGTCGGTGAAGTCGAGGGTAGAAGACGTACTCGTAGTTCAGCCCGAGGCCTGGGTGCTCCAACGCCGGCACCATCACCGCCTAAAAAGGAAAAGAAGGAAACCCCAGCCAAGGGTACGGGCCGTGGACGCGGGCGTCCCAAAAGGCAAGATAAAAACAATGAAAACAATGCGGAAGAAGAGACGGTGAATAACAAGAATGACAAGAGTTCAGCGGACGAATCAACCAAGATGGAAGTTGATGAAATAAAAGATGACGAAGTAGAGAAACCTTTGAACGAGGAGAAGAGCCCCGAGGAACCGGCAGAGAGCAAAGAAACTGTTGAAAATAAATCAGAGACAAATTCTAAGGATGAAAATGTCGCGGAGGAGTCGGAAAACTCTTCTGAGAATGCTAAGAGCGAAACTACAGCCAGCGAGGCGAAAAAAGATGAGAAAGATGAGGTAAAGGATAGCTCAGATTCTAGCCAAGACGCGACGGACGCTGCAGCCGAAGTCTTACCTCCTTCTTCTCCTCCTCCTGCAGAGCCGCAAAAATCTGCTCCGGCTAATACCTCGACTTCAACAACCACCAATACACCAGCAACCGCCGATAACACGGCTAATACTGTAACGGCTGTTACCACAATAACAACTACCACATCTACTACTACCACCAATGAGGATAAGAAGGAATAACGTCCCTCCGCCTAGTTTAACCACATCTTTCATGTAAGTGTTGGCCCGTTTTCTTTGTTTCTATATTTTATTAACAAATTTCATTCAATATTATTGCCATTTCTTTTTTATTTCGAGACCTTTTACAAGCGCAGTATTTTTTTAACAACAGTTTTGATCAGCAAAGCTTTGAAATTTTTATTACATCTGAAAGTTTTATTGATTGGATTTATTTTTTCCTTTGAATGATATTCAAATGTTGGACGTTATTACGTAACATTAAACTTTTGGATATCGTTTAAAGATTTAATAGAATTTGAGAAATGAAACTTTTTTTTGTCGTTTGAATGATTGTAAACTTGATGAAAAAAGAAAAGATCATTTTTGAGCTATCGATTATCAATTTGAAACTAAAAGATGAGAAAATAGCTAACGAAAAAACACTTACTTTTACGATACTTGATGTTTAGTAATCGTATTTCAGGTAGATAGCTAATTCTTGAAATTAGGTAAACATATACTTTTGAAAAAATGAAAAAGAAAAAAAATGAAAAATAAAAAAAGAAAAAATATAAAAGAAGAACATTCTAGCTTGTAAGTGTTAGACTATTTAGTTGTAATCTTTGACGTATATTTTTGGTACTTCATTTTGTACGTTTGTACAAAATTGCAATTTTCAAAGATTGCTATTTTACTATGTATAACATAATTGATTGTTCTTTGCTCTACGATATATCGCAATATTAGATAATATTGATTTACTTTAAAGCTAAGACCAGTTAGTTTATCATTTGTTAAAAGAAATTCTAAGATTCTTCTATAACGTTCTAACAGGTACCAAGGCGGCGCACACATCGGGGTTCACAAATCCAGTCCCCCTCGTCTATTTTAACTAAGTGACACCTTCTTGTTAATCGTCATTCTAATCAGCGCATCTTATTATTATGATTCTTAATACTTGATTACATGATTATTTACGAATTTAAGCATCTGAAAAAGCGGTCGCTTTAGGTGCTTAGACATTTCTTCCTTCACTTGTCTACAACAACTTAACATACGGACAACTGGGGGTATATAAATGTTTACTTTTAATCTTAGCGTACAATACACTACCGTATAATTTTTAAAGACAATCTAATAATTCCTTGCCAAGACAGAAAAAAATTAAAAAAAAAAACATCCTTATTACATTATTACATTAGATATTACATTAACTGTGCTGGTTAGCCGGCGATGACAAAATACGGTGTAGAGCATACATTGTTCATGTACAATGATAATATTATTGTAAAATATATTTAATATGGACTTATATAGATCCACTATTTTCAAATCCGAGCTGCGACCGGAGTTTTCTATAAAAGTTTTTTTCTTTTATATAAGATTTCATTCTCCGATCACTGCATTGATGTGAAAATAGTTTTAATTAATATCTTTGTAGAAAATTATTATAATATCTTACTTATGTGAATTACGATTGAATGAAACGGAGTATATGAATTATATGGCGAGGTGATTTCTTTATTTTCGTGGTGAACAGAAATAAAATTTCTGAACAGCTTATTTGAAATTAAATCTATTTATATATAAATATATATAAAAAAAAAGAGAAAAAGAAAAAAACGAAAAAAAAAAAAATAAATACCTACCTGTTACGAGATTAAAAATCACTTACGATCTTTTAAGGCTCTTTATTTTATCGTTTCGTTGTCATTAAATAATTCGTTTTTCAATTAGTCTTGTATTTTAACAACTTGGAACATCTCGTTGAATTCTCGTGGCGTAAAACGTACGGAAGAAACCTACATAGATAAATCTACGTAAATAATATTTGCTTTGCAAGTCTCGTTTGTCGTCGCTTTCTTTCTTTTTTTTTTTCTTTTTTTTCCTCTTAAATATAAGAATGGTGAAAAGTTTATAAAATCATAAATATGTTCTCTCTTTTTTTCTTTCTTATTTTTCTTTTTTTTTTTCGTTTTCTTATCTTATCATTATTTTTAATTCAAATTTTCTGTGTAGACAAACGTTAAAATACTTCGACCTCACTTTGCTATCAAATGTATAAACGTATATTGTACTGTAAACATTACGTTACTTTTATAAAGAAAGAAAGATAAAAAAAGAAAAAAAAAAAAACAAAAAACAACTTGATAATTCAATCAATTCTCAATTCTGTCTTCTCTCCTGGTCCAATATTAAATATGTTAATATTATTGTGTATCTGAACGGTTGTGAGTGTACAGATAGATTATATGATTGATGCACTATATTCAGCAAGACCTCACTCGACGAGAAATTTCCAACAATTTTACGACGAACTATTCTGTTGTTATTAGTTGATAATTGTTAGCAGTTATTAAAATAAGGTGAATGTGCATTTGTCTGTAGTTAAAAAAGAAAAAAAAAGTTTTTATGAAGAAAAAGTTTTCATCCAATTTCATCACTATAATATATCATGAGATTATTTCGCGAGGCTTCGTTACAACATTCCAACAAATATTTCACATCTATTTATGTATAGATAGATTTTTACTATGCCTAACTAAAACTACACAGTGTATCAAAAAATTCACTCTAATACATTCAGGACAATCGGTATGTTTATATATACCTATATATATAAAAATAATAATAATAAAAATAAAAAATAAAACTTTTGTTATTTGTAATGTAGTTGGTAATTATTGATAATGGCTGTACTAGGAACTCTAAGATGTTCACCGAAAGCCCGTGTAAATAGTAAAGGCATGATGGATAAAAATGTTGAAATTGATATACGCGGATGTAAAGCAGAAAATTTGAAGAAATTATTCGAGATTTTGGATTTTTAAAGATTTATTAATGATTGAAGAGTGTAACAAGTGACTGCAGATATCGTTTGGTAATTTTTTGGAGTCTCGTTGGGTGAGGCTTAGATTTACTAGTAAGTAATTAGAGTTACATATTAATTAATTGAATATTTACTATATGAACAATATTGAATATAAACAACTCTTGTCCTTGGGAGTCGAAAACTCGCTGGATAAGTGTTAAACGAGTAATGAAATACATATATATTAGCATTTTATCATATTAATATTAAAAGTAAAAGTATCAAATCATTAACGAGTGAATTATGGATGTAAGACATGCAATAGTTTTTATACATTTTTTCCTTTGGTTCGGGTAAAGTTTTTTGTTTTTTTTTTGTTTTTCTTTTCCCCCCACCCCCTCTCGGTATCGAACTTATTGTGTAGCTTTTTTTTCGAACATAAAACCGTTTGGTAATTCTCTAGGTATATTTGACACGTACCTAAGTACTCGTCCGTTCTGTTACTATATTACTATTTCTTTTATAGTAAGAGTTGATGATGATGATTATGATTATGATAATTATGATTATGATCATTAGACGATCACGATCGATCGACTTTTGTAACAAAATTGCTTCAATCAATAAAACCATCAAATACATCTAAATCACAATTATCACGATCCATCTACATCAATCGATCATTTTAAGTGGATATCCAACGTTGACTCGCCAGAGATATCGGAATTCAGAAAAAAAGGTAAAAAAATTGGAAAAAAATGATGAAAACCATATCAATTCAATGAAAGAATGTATAGGTTCGTTAATTATCTTGTATCTCGAATCCGTTTTATAATCCGAAAATCTTACCTCCGTCGAAAGACAGTCCTGACAACTGAAAAGCGAGGAAATAAGCCGGTAATTAACAGCGTTTTCTGTCGTACTTAGCTTTTCGAAATTTTTGAATTTCAAGGTGAGACAATTAACGAATAAAGCCAATTAATATAAAGCTAAGAGAAGATTGAAACTTCCAAAATCAATGAAAATTAATTTTTAAACGTTGGATACTCCCTTAATTGATCGTTATGACTCTTCGGTTGAATATTTTTCGAAGAAGAAAAAAAAAGCAAAAAACTTCGGAAACATGAATTTTCGTATTATTTTTAAATGGGAGAAAAGACTTTTACTTGTATAATTGTTTCGTGTTTGTCGTAACTCGAGACATTCAGACCGTTATAACCACATTCGAAATAAAATTAGGTCGAAGTCTGCGGAATATACTTGATACAATACACACAATTGAAGGGATTAAAATTATCTGTGAGAACGCCTCAGTGGATAATGGATGATTTATCGTATTTGGAATGGATCCTTAATAGCTACGGATATATCCTGCGCTCCTATATGTGCGCATCGTTATTATATATCGTGTAACATTATATATCATGACCGAATTTCGAATTAGGCCATTTCCAACTATATCTGGCAAGTATGAAAATATTTATCTAAAATAATCACCCATATAATTTGAAATATATATTTTATAGCGAACAGAGCCTCAATAGTCACTATAGTATACTCTTTCGGTTTCGGATATGGGTTGGGTGTGAAATTACATGCAACTCAATTCCAACAATCGTGCATCAGCTTTATTCTATACAGTATCATTCAAGAATAATTGAAACCTTGAGATAAGAGATCGACTTGCTAAACAAATACATAGAAACTTAGGTGACGTGTGAAGCGATAAAACTGTCAAGGTCTAAACTTCTAACATATCTACTAACCACGCTTTGATTATTCAATTAAACTACATCAATGCTACTACAAGCTATCTGGACTTCACCTCGGATTTTTATAACGTGTTTTTATTGCTCATATATATGTACAAACCGCGAATCTCCTTCAGAATGTATCGGGTTGATAATACGTAACACCCTGATACACGCAGGAACTGTGTCCGACTTTACTTTATTTTGTTGTTTTTCTAAGAATATTTGACGAGTTTTATTGAACCGTGACATTTAGATAACGCTATGATATTTCGACGACGTAACGATAATGGAAAAGATCCAAAGACTAACGGGTCGGTGCTATAGTAATGAAAAAAAGACCCAACTTTCAAACAATAACTTTACACTTTTCTCCTCACCTATTCTTCATAAATTCTTTACCTATGTCTACCAGATATAAGTATAGGGGAAAATTGATCTACGGTGCTATATTCTAAATCATAACTTACGACCACAATATATTCTGCCGAAGTCCGAGGTGCTTTAATGATTGTTTTAGTTCATAACTCCAGTTCATAAGCCCCTCAATCAGTTAGCTGTTCGCCATTGAATATGGTCAGACGTACGCTGGCATAAATCTAGTTAAAGCGACCTATACAAAAATTAAATGGTACGTCAGTCAACCTTTTCTCACCGGTTTTTTTTTTTTTTTGTATTTTTTTCTCCTAATTTTCTTGGGGAGTGACTACACAAAGCTATAAGTCAAATTGAACCGAGAGAAGATGAAAGCGAGCACGAAATGAGGTGAACTCGGGGTCACGAGCAGAAGGTATGGTCCACAAGGTATGGGCACCTTGCTGTGCCCAGCAGTGAACTGTACGGTCTTTCAAACCTCTGTATTTCAGTGGAATTTCTGATTTCCAGAAGGCTGATGTTACTCATGAGTTCTTCCGCGGCTTCTTCTTATTCTTTTCTTCATTCTTATTTTTCATGTTTTTCTTCCGCTTTTCTGCTGCTTCTCTTTCACTCGGAGTCCGCGTATACATGTTTTCTTTCCAAAGAGAGGAAGATCAACTTTTATAGTGGGATTTCAACATTCTATCTTCTACAGCTACTTTTCCTCTCCACTTCTTCCAGGATATTACAAAACTTTTCAACAAGCTATCGATTTCGTATTTATAATATTCATAGTTTAAGATCCGTGCAAGCCTTCTGTATATCTACATCGACGTTTCAGTCTTTAGGCAAAGTCGTAACTCATCCAACGAGGCATGAGAATGACATTGTCCCCATTCTATATAGAAATCTTATACACCTATGCTAATCGTAAACTTCAAAGTAATTTCTCGTGCAAATTTTCCGTTGCGTTAACGGCTAGTTATCTATCCGTTACTTTTACTTCCTTGCTTGCTTTGCACTTTGCACCTCCACTAAAGTCCGCCAGACTTTAGCCTGCACTTCGCCGGGAAAACAAAAAGTCCTTCAAAACTTTTCTTAGCGTGTAGCTTGGACGCGGATTAACTTTACGACACAGCTGATGGCAAACACATCTTTGATTCATCTCTACTCGTCTAGTTGATTCCTGCCTCAACTCTCAACGGTACGTTTGAATATTTAATTAAATTATTAACAGTTTAACGAATTAATTCTGTTGAAAGATATATTCTGTTTCTTTTTCGTCAGAATATAATATGCGAGAACCCTAGAAGTTTTCCTCAAGCGTTTCGGTTCAGCCCGGTAACACTTGGCAGTTTATCTACGGCGTCGCATATCGATGAGTTCAAGAAGTCGACGCCGATCGAAGTTTTGAGTAAACAGTACTTATACGTAAGTCATGGAAACAGGCTACGAATTTTTTTTTTTTCCCACCCTTTTATCAAACTGGCGGGAAAAGCAGTAAAGCCGAAATACACCCTGCTTCGATAATTTATGTATTATTTGTTCGAAAGTCTGCCGTGAACTGGGCGACTTTGAAACATCCGATATACACGCTCATATACGAAGTACGAAAATACTCACGGAAAGGGCTATTTATTTTAGAGCTAGGGCCTGAGTTTCAACGATGGAAGTATGGAATTGAACCATAATACATGTAACATGATGGTAGGCAGATACCCTCTAAATATTTAAAACGAGATTCAATTCCCCGGAAGGCCATCATCTGATAAAACGTGAAACAGATTTACGCGAAACAGAAGGTCGAAGGAAGGTCTGGGTCTTCCGTGTTCTCAGTTTTCGCGGGATTTTCTCGCTGGAAATCCCAAGAGGCCTACAGCTCGAACATAACTCATTCGTTGCCGCAGGTTCACTTTAAAACTCTGCGAACTTGTAAAATATCCGATTCAAGTGACAAAAGTTTCCTTCTGCCGAGTTCCAGGCGATCGACCAGAGAACTGGGATAAGAATGATTCCGTATTTGATCTCTTTTTTTTTCTTTTTTCAAATGACGTGGGCCCAATCCCATTGAATTAATTCAACGTCTAGGTATGCTAAGTAATGCTATGAACAAAAACAAAAAGAAAGAAGAGGAAAAAAATATAATAACAAAATGAAAAGCTCCACCTTGAATATCTCTGGGTAATAAGACGAGAAAGGGAAATATCTGGTGTCTATCATACTCTAGAGGGTATAGGTATACGCAAACACGGCTTTGCTCGGCAGCCAATTTTCACCGTGAGACAGTTAATTCTGTTTGGATTTAATTTCATTTATAGATTAAAGTCCTCCTCCGCAGTTCACTTACTGTTATCATTTTCCTGCGCCAGAAACAATCTAAATATATAGCTAGATTATATAGCTTCCATCATGTTGTCGTATATATGTAGGAAAAAAATGTATAAATATAAATAAATAACTACAATAGCAACGCGATAACGATCGATCTTCTTTATACCATATTTTAAAAGGAGAATATTCCCCGTGTTTACACTGCGGACTACGTATAGATGATAAATCATTCGCTGACATATCATGCAAACAGCAATGCATCTTAATATATAAATTAGCTTGCGAAATAAATCGGATGTAGGATATCTAGAGTCCATCTTGAAATTATAATATTATAATTCATTGTTTTCATTGTCTTGTGGGTAATCATTGAGGTGCCTAATATATTTTCTAGCATAGGGTTACAGTCGTGTTTGAACGAGGATAACCCATGATCACCGAATCGGTTGACGCCATATTGGCCCAAGGCTGTAGGAAGCGAGATAAATAAAATGAAAAAAGAAAAATTTTCTGACAGGTTTCGTATAGGCAGGTCATGGGGGGTGGTTAATGCTGGGGTTGGGGACTCAGGGTTGCAGTTGAGGTTGACGACTACTTTCCTCGACGCCCCGCTTTGAGGAGATATGGGGTTCTTGGTATAAGGCGACGTCCGTTATTGGAACGATACGTCACGCCTCGGGCGTCATTATGGGTGAAATTGAGGATTTTGGTGAAGTGCTGGTTTTCGGATAAATAAAACATCGCACTAGCAAGACGGACGTCTGTATACTACGATTCGCATTGCTGAATAGTAAAAATTCGAGAATAAATTTGAAATAGAATGAAAATCCTTTTTTTTTTCTTCCCTTATTCTCTTTTTTTTTTTTGAACCTATGAACGGGCAGTTATATTTTGCACATGAGATAACTTCATGCCGAGCTTTCTTCTCTCTTCCACCTGTCCCCAATGGCATTTTCTTTGATGTAGTAGAGAGAGTTTAACCGGAAATAAATTGCGGCTCTGGTTAAAATTTACAGAAATTTGTTTCATCACGTTATCCAGTTATCGTTTTAAACTTCTTACTTGTGGTGTGCAATTTTATAGGATTGCAATTTTCTAATTTGAAACCCGGATCAAGGTATTTAAAAGCTTTAAAGTCACTGCTCCATGTTGAGGGACTGAGCTACTTGATCTACGTACGCTATATAAAACCAAAAGTTCACTGGGCGGGACGGTATGCTGGCGTCTAGCAGATAACATTGATGACCTCGTCATAATTAACCAAGTTATCGACTCGACTCAATCGTTTCTTTTTTATTTTCTACACTATCACATCATTCTAAACACATTAAATTCTGGTCATAAATTATCATTCGGTATACCAATCCTCGCAGTGTGGCTTAATGTCGTTAGATTTCCAGCAACATATCGATAATTTCATATTAAAGTACGTAGAATTAACACCTATGTATGTTATTTGAATTGTGATGTAGATATGCGTATCGAAATCTTTTCCAGAATGATCCTGTTTGTGGAGTTTGCAAATGTGTTGGAACGGACCATATAATACCAATGGGTATAGGCGAGTATATTATACCATCCGGTAGTTGCTTTATATAAATTGCATTTTCCTGAATTCTTTGGACTTTCGATTTTACCTACTTACACAAATATTTTTCAAATCGAGGGTGCAAAAGCATATAACTCTTTTGAGTAAAGGTACGTGATATATCATCCCTTGCAACGAGGAAAGGAGGACAAGATTTTATTGCAGAAATTGTATCAACTTTTATAGAAAATATTCCATTTCGTGTAACATACAGAGTTCAATTTTGTTCGCTCTCGCTTTTACCCTTTGAAGTTATATTAATCGAAATGTCAAAGCTTTTTACGCAGAGTATCGGCAGGGTGAAAAAGAACGTGAATATTGATATGAAAAATGAAAAAAAGATGATAATAAATCGAATTTTAGAGCATTTTTGATTCAAAGTCGAACGTCACTCACACAGAGTCGATATATTTTGTCTTAAAATTTTATTCGACGATGGTAAGTAATCAAATTTTCAGATAAACGGCCTGCGAGGTAGTTGGAATTAGAAACATCGAGAATATAGTATCATACCAGTGTATCATCGAGAGCGAAAAAAAAAAAAAAACGAATAAATAAATAATATATCGTAATCAAGGATTAGACGTTGCAAACGAATAATCCACGCTTGGCCTTTCTCTGCGTCTGAAGAATTGCAGAAGCTTAAAGATTCGCTTATCCGCATCAAGGGTCCTCCGGGCTCGTTGTGGGGATCGTCAGTCGAGGACTTTGCCAAGCCTGCCACCTTAGTAAGACCCGTAATGAAGACGTTCGCAATTCCGTGAGATTTTGGTAAACCGCTTTAATTAGTGGGGCGATCAATCATAGACCGAAATCCACTCAAACGCGAAAGGGTAAATCCATAGGTATACGTGCGTGGGGTATATATTGCCTGACATCATCGCGTACGTGTTGTACGCACGCGTGTACGCTCGACTTCGATATACTATATTATAATTATCTGAATATGAAAGCACATCGATGATGAGTGGCTGCATTGAACATAGACATTTAGGTCTCGGTAGGTAACTAGTAGGAGAAACTATGTAATGGGTTGGGTTGTCGCGATAGTGATTGAGTTATTAAATTCACTCGCAAAGTTTGAAACTGTCAAAGTTTACGTTTATCGGATGTCGTATAACTTTCAATTACATGTCGTATGATAAATTTTTTATTCATTGTCCTCCCACGCGTCCATCTATATGAGAATATTCTAGATTTTACAGCCAACAAGAAGTGTAAAGCTGAAGGCATAATAATTAGAGCTTGTCTCGAATAATAGAGCTTAACAATCTAAGGCGAAGAGTATTACGAAATTAGAGGGTTCAGCTTTGAGCAAAAACAAGTGAATCCCGTTTATGTAAGGAGAAATTTATATCAAAACCCTCGGGCGAGTCCTGCTTATCTTTTAATTTGATTAAGTTTAAATAAGATGCCCGTGAAATTGGAACTGCGAGACAAATTATATTCGCCTCACTGAATTTTTTATATGGAAATGTTTTTCTTATTTTTTTATTTTTTTGTTTTTCCGTATTTATACCTATACATCTCACCTCCAGCTTACACAGCTGGCTTCAAATGTCCTGAAGACAAACAAACTCATCTAATTGGAAATTAAAGTGGTCTTGTAGACTTAATTAGTTCCTTTCGTTTCAACCTGCAGGCATTATCCGCTCGTACAATATATCGCCAGCGCACTGAGCACGTTCACACGGGGTACCCGCACCCGCCTGCATTCTCGTTTTCAATAACCAGACTGAATTATTAAACCTCAGATTAATTGCGAATTCACACGATAATTGATTCAACGAACGCTTATTCTTCGATAATTATTGATTGAACGTGCACGGAAATCTACTCCTAACTGAACTAAGATCGTCGTCGAGCGTATGAAATGTTAAGCATTGAATTGAATTCAATTTATCGAGGGTGTTCACCTCCTTATTTACCAATAATTTCCATCATAGTCAATAATCGCCTGTTATCACTTTTCCACTCCCTTTTCATCGTTTCTCATGGCATGATGCGTTTCATACGAGACCCGACGTCACATAACTTATAGATATAACGTCGTATCATATTATTCCATATCAATATATCCTGGATTCATGTTACTTCGAAGACCCGACGCTACGTGTGTTCAAAAACCTTTGGCGTCAGAATTATTTATCTAAAGAAAAATTCTTCTGCAGTCAGCTAACGCGTTTGTAATTTGCTTCGTAGAGGTGAGTCGGATTGCACCTTGCGTTGATATGGAACGAAATGCAATCTCAAATCCCAAGTTACCAGGATTATTAGCCGATACAAATTGCATTTCTCGAATACACCTAATGGGACTCAACGATATAAATGGGTTATTTTTTCGATTGTTAATTTTTTATTTTCTCGCGATTCAATTACAACTTTAATTTGTTTTCATCGATTCATCGCGCTGGCGCGGCGTCGTCGATACACCAAAAGTCATCAACTCGTTATTCATTATTTAGGCGTTAATGCGGAAGAGGTTTATTCGATATAGTAGAAAATACGGGCGAATTTAAAACGAGAAAAAATTGTTCTAATCAGCGCCCTCCTTCGCTCCGAGAATATCGCTTCTCACTTAGCGAGTAATTATTACTTGAAGGGTTCTAGCGGGCTTTTAGTTAATCGATAGACTATATAATTGCTATTAAATAGTACACTTACTTACCATTTGCGTTTCAATCTCGTTGCATTTATAGCCTCGAAAATGTACAGCTGTGTTTAATGGCACCACTTTGAAAAAATTGCTTCCTCAATTTAGCGTGTAACCCACTCACCTACATTTTATGACATGCGTTATTCGAACCGTCTAATTAGAGAAAAATGAATATTGCGCGGTGTAATTTTTTCCCAGCGCGATAAAAGCGCTACTTTCTGCGAAAATTCGAAGTTCAAAAACTTCGCCATCTCATAATCTCCGCAACAAACGAAATTTTGATAATTCAATTCACTGCACTTGATCGCGTCTGAGTTTCTTGGAATTTTATAAAGACCGATTTCTATTTCGTTCCCACTTTCACCTAGAATTGCTAAATCCGATACATATTCGTATAAAGTCAGCCAATATATATGTATGTGACTTCTGGATATTCGCTTTGTCGGTATTTCGGGTGCGTCAACCACTAGTCCTGGGTGGGTCGATGAAGTGGCTCCAGACATCCTGACGCCAAAGCTTTTCAGCTCTTTTTGGCAACACGCGACTCCGAGTCACCACGGATCTAGGATCCGAAAAGTAGTCGGACCATTTCTCGAAAAAAAAATTCATAATGCGAAGTGAGTGCAAAATAACTTATTATAGATTCTATAAACGGATTAATTTTTGATTAAAACGCTTTTCCCCTTCTTCTCCTTGTCTCTTTATTAATTTTTTTCTTCTCTCGTTCTCGTTACTTCCATATAAGTATGTATAATGGCAAACAAGCTCACGTTCATCGCGATAAACTGTAATTTGATACATGTATCTGTATCTACATAATATCATCGTGTCGCTACTCACTTGTGAGCTGTCACCATCCCCGAACCTTCGTCATTCCGAAAATTTATCTCACGAGGTTGTTCACGCTTTGAATGTAGGTACAACGAAATTTATTGAATACATATTCTGAATTCTCATTCATTTTCATGCAAGAATTTTCACCCTCACAAGACGATCTCGTCTCTGACAACTGCAAGTAAAAAAAAAGCCCGTAGTTTTTGGCACGTTACCGCATCGAGCTATTATATAGGTATAGATACTTTGTGGAGTGTCAACTGCCGTACACCTTTGTCACCGCGTTACTTTACGCTGTTATAATCCAGGGTTGAAAGGGAGATTTCCCTCAAGTATATCTTATTAGTGTAGGTGGGGTGTGCAGATACACCAGTGAACAGAGGTTCTGGCAGGGTTATAAAGAAGCCCTTAGTGTGGTGAGCGCGAATGACGAAGGCGGTGGCAAATTTGGTTTAAGATTATCCGGGCGATTAAATATATGAGATGGGGAACAAAGTTTTCGTTTCCTCGTACTTTTTCTTCTCTCCCAGGCCTGCCGTAGACTTTTTCTCGAATCTTATACTACTGAGAGCGCCCGATACCCAAACAGTGTATATGTACTGTGATAAATCAAACGAAAAATTCGGTTCGTTCATAAAAACGTCAGAACTCCCGAACTTAATAACGCCTTTTATTAAAGCGAATGGAATCAGCCACGTAAGCAGGATACACCAATAATAATACCCACAGCTCCTGTCTCATAATCTCAGATTTCCCGGGTTTGGATATAACCGTAACCGACCCTAGTCGCATTCATTCTAATAAAGTAGTACCCAACTCATGATAATCCTGTTCGTTTTATACGTAGAACAAAACATATAGAATTTGAATACTTGCCAAATGTTCGATGTAATCGCAGCTGTGATTCTCTGTACCTATTGCTTGTTAAAATTGTTCCAGATCTAACTCGAAAAGTTATTTTGGTTGTGAAAATTTATTGACGTATAGTATTAATTAGTTACGACTTACCAGGGGGATGCTGATTAATCAAATTTAATTTAATTTAATTCCTATAACATTCATGTAAAGACATCAGAATTTGATGATAATATAGCTTGAAATAAACTTTGACATGCTTGGAGGTTTCTCGGGTATATGGAAGGGTTCATATAGTGACAGAAGCGACGAAGTTTCAAAATATTTATTAATCATTGAGTATAATCATACCTAATCTAAACTAGATTCCACGGGGCAATGAGAAACACACGTGGAGGAGTACAAAGTGGATATAGGTACACGTGTATATATATATAGGTACGTAATACATACACATGTAAATATTTATTCGCATGTATTTATGTGTGTATTTTCGTGTATATTACATATTTACCGAGCGGTTGCGGAGGCGATATATTATACGAGCGTAAGACAGCCGGAGAAACTTTGTTTGCTTATCTCACGTTTCTCTACCAAATCCAAGAAAACATTCCTCGAGTAGTCAGAAACGTTACAAATAGCCCAAAAAACTTAGGCATTAATTTACAAAAATTTATGAATCATTTTTAGCTATTAATCGATAAATTGTACGAAAGTGAGCAGCTGATTTTCCCGTTAATTTCCGATCTATGTATACGTGTATCGTATATCAGCAACGAAACGAAACTTCCGATGAACACCATGTCATTTTCTGTACTGTTTCACAGGAAATTAATTTACGATTAGCTCAAGCTAAACTTTACCTTGTCGAGTCTCTGTATCCAGTGTATATCAAATGAAATGACGCGGTGATATTTGCGAAACTAATTGTTATTTACCTAAAGGCGAGGCTTACGATCAGATAAATTATAGCTTTGACTGAAATCGTACGACGAGTTGATTTAGGAGATAACTGGAAATATGTATACCGAATCCCAGCTGTCTATACATAAGTATAGGTATATCAAATATCGACAGCGCAGATTGCAGTGATAAAATATTTTTATAATTGATTTTTATGAGTCTAATCAATGGGTTATCGAGTCAATTATATATACACACCAATAATCTGTTACACACGTGTTATCAAGATATTACACAACATTTATCATTTTTCATATACTATAGATCGTGATATGCAGGGTTATTTATTCTCCTTAGTTTTATCAAACACCGATCAATCATCTGACGTTATCGTATTACTGTTGAAATATTAATGAAGAAATATAACATATATAGATTGCTGGGCGAACCGCTCGGACTTTTTTTTTTTATATTAGTTTATATAGATCTTAGAAAGTTAGAACAAACATTTTTGCCTGGCTATTCAATATTTTACATTGATATGTAACCCTATACCATTTTTTCTATTTTTTTTACTTTTTTTTTCTCATTTACTTACTTATTATTATTATTATTTTTTTTTTTTGGTTTATTTCTATATATCCAAGTGTATTTACATCGTCTCGTACTTATACGAAGCTCTCTACTTTAAATAATATATTTAGTCTACACGTCAGAGTGCAGGGGGAATGATTCTCCCTTTCCACTGTACACTTACTTCTTGTTCTTGCTCTCTTCTCTCTTGAGACTTTCTGTCGGAACTCAAACTACCAGTTGGGAAATATATTTTCTGGATTTATAACATACTACACATAAGGTCAGATATATATCGGAGGTTCAAAAATATGTCATATGTACATACATATACATAGAAAAAGATAAATCGTATGTCGAATTTTTCTTCTTAAATCATATTGTTTCTGTATATTAATACAAACAGAGTTTCGTCATGAGTAAATACTAAACAGTTAATTCCCATAAAATAATATTATGTATTAGATAGATGCACATAGATGAAATTAATGAAACTGAGTTTCATTGGTTAAATTTTAGTAAATCGTTTCGATCCAAGAGAGCGGAAGGGAGCTGGGAAAGGTGTTTTTAAAAGCATCAGCAAAGCTTAATCACGGAATATAAATATCGTGGAAAAATATGGTAAGGGTTGGAAGGGCAATATTCATGATATTGTACTTTGTGTCTGAGAGGATAAAAATGCTTTTGTTTTTTACTTATATTTTTTCGAGCGCTCCGCATGCGGTGAGATAATTACTTTTTAGACCGGATCCGGAGCTGGTGCGAGAAGTTGCATACTCGATGATTTTGCAATCTGTAAAAGGAGAGGGATTCAAAATATGTGAATGTAAATTATTTTCTAACATTGCTGACATCTTTCAGACAATTGTTCGATAGTTTGTTTTTTCCCCATTGCATCCAGACGGCTTCGAAATGGTTCATTCTTTTCATCCTGATTGATTTTTTAATTTCAAAATTGTATGAAAGAGGTTCAGCTCAGAGTGGAAATAGTCTTCTGCAATTACCTGTTGTTTTGGTTGCTTGTGCGCTCGTCTGGAGTAGACTTTAAGAACTCTGCAGTTGCAGGCAACAGACAAGGCTACGGCTAATCCCTGGGACAACAATTTAAGTAATTAGCGGGGAAAGCTCTTAGAACTGGGTTAGACCTTCCGAAGGCTACGAAAGCTACGAAAGCTTCGAAAAGTTAGAGAGCGAGATAAACCACAACTTTGTGCTCAGTGTGTTGCTGGTGCAGACTTGAATTTATACAGAGGCCAGAGGGTGAATCTTATTAAACGGTACCTAAATTTAATTAAATTTATCTCTAACCAGGAAGCCTCGGGGATTTTTGAATTGCTCGTTGTAGGTACCTTTCCGCCGCGTTGCGTCGCGTCGTTACCTCGGGGGTAAAATTTCTACAGTGTAACTAAAAATGCGAAATGATGTGTACTTTCGTTTCGTGAAAAGAAGAAAAAAAAAAAAAATAAAAAATTGCCAGAGGCTATCACGCAGGCCAGATAACAAAGAATTTTTCTCTTCTCTTCATCTCCAGATAGAATTGAGGATTTTCGAGCCGTCAAATTTCTCAGTTGATACGATTTCTCAATCAGGATACTGTACTCAAACAAAGTCTGCGCGTGTCTCGCGGATAAATTTCACTTGAATCCTATTAGAGACGAATTGACTCGACGGTTCTCCTTATTTATCTCGATAATTTCCGTTCTCAGTAACAGAGGGTGAAGATTTCTCAGAGAACGGACAATGCCTTGGTTTGTTTTTCTCGTGAGATAAGACGCGTGGAAATACTCCTGTCTTCTTCTCTTTTCTTTTCACAGGGATTCAGCTTTCGCAAAGATTCTTCTATCTTTAAAAATTAATTGTGCAACTGGGCTTTTCACGTACCTGCAATGAATGCCCCGTGCAGAACATCGCCCAGAGAAATGGAATCTCCCAAACTCTTGCCGCAACCCCACAACCAGCAACCGAACCAACGGTTAAGCAAACCTTGAGAAACAACACCAACTGCAGAGTACGACGTTTTTTCATCTTCTCACGCTGTTTTATCTCGAGCTGCATACTGCACGTGTACCTTTTGGCGAGAATTCAATATTGTTACATCCTCTTGCTTCAGGTTTGAGAATAGATATTTATACGAATAAATGTTCCAAGAATAAGGATAACCGGATTTACTATATGCACATAACACGAAAGAGAGTATTCCGCAGTTTATTTGAATTATAAAAAGAATTTTATAAGGCATCAAGATAAAGACAGGATTAAAAGGACCCGGGCTACTTTAATGACTTCGTTGATTCGATCGAGGTTTATACTATAGGTTTAGCTTTTACGATATTCGTTATCTATGCATTCAACTTGACGAATTCGATTTAAACTTGAACTGGATTTTCGGCTATACCTGTCTTCAATTCGAATTGACTCATGGAGAGACTCACCTCGCAACAATGGCTGCCTTCAAGAGATAAAATCCGGAAAGTAGAAGAAGAAAAATGACGGGTATACCGTAGGTGTAGACGGTAGCCTTTTTCCCTAAAAACCTGAAAGTAAAAAGAAATGGCGGAGAACAAATGAATCTCGACTAGCCTTGCGACAGATGGGGTCGCTCGTCCAATAACGAATATATAGGCCGAAGGGTTCGAAGAATATGTTTCGTCATTTCATCCCTTTCTCTCTTTTCTTTTTCTTTATATATAAAGATATATTATCTCTTGGCAATGTTTGCATTTTGATTCGCGGATGGTGAAAATTGCTCTGCGTTCTACCGAAATTGCCAATCATAAGGGACGTTTTTTGAATTAGGGGTGAAATAAGAGCGAAAAGCAGAGTACCTCGGAGAAATAGAATTCCCGGTCTTCTCGCCCGTTGTTTTCACTCTGATAAAATTGTTGAAGTTAAAAGCCGCAGAATTCTATACTTCTTGTTCGGTCTCATTCATTCGGTTGAAATTCTCTACCCACGCCAGAGTCGAACACTTAATGTCTCTGCAGGAAGCCGGTGGAATTTCTCTCAGGCTTATATAAGGCTTCGAAAAGAGAAGACGGAGAGATGGAGAGAAGGGAGAGAAGAAGTCAGGCACCCTCTAACACACTCTCTCGAAAAGTTCTTCGTGTTCATTTGTCATTTCCTGCAAAAAGATTTTCTTATCCATCTTAGTCCTCGTTTCCTTACCTGCCAGCCTTTAACGAATCTTTAACTCTCCGTGTCTCCATCTCTCGTTAATCTTTTTCCTTTTTCGTTTTCCGTATTTCGAAAGCAAAGCGTAAACTTTCGAAAATCTTCAACTCTCAAGTCGTTATATAAAGATAAATTTGGTCATAGCTGGATTCACGTAGGATTACATCTCACGTACTGGTATATTGTTATCACTTTTTTTTTTCAAATTTCTTAAGTGCACAAGACTTTTTTTTCAACTCTGCCAAGGCGTTTCGCAATTTTATAGACAATATAAACTACATTTCGCTGAAACTTTACCAGGGTTTTATCGCTCCAATGAATCCAACGGTAAGGCCAAAAATCTCATCTTTAATCTCTCAAAGTTTTAGCTTCAGGTTACCCCAGCAGAAGAGTCTCAAGTAATTGGCCCACCAATCGTAAGATTCTTTAAAAAAAGGGGTTCTGTAAAAGGGCTCGTTAATTTTTTTTCACGATACGAATCAAAATCAGATAGTGGGCAAATTACCATATTCAAAATTTAAGAATAGAAATTATTTGGCCAAGTAAACTCTGCCACCCCCGTCACACGAAAATCAAAATTCCGACAAATTTAGCTTAGAACGAACAACCAAGACGCACGGTACTCTAAATCCAATACAATCTTAATTACAGAGTCGTGTAAGGCGCACTGAATAAATAATTAGTACTATATAGATACTTGGCTCCAACTTACTCACAGATTTTACTGACTACAGCTCGTACAGAGAATGCCAACTCTCGCACTGTCTGGGAATGTTACATCACACCAATTACGTATCAGTAGATGCGTGCTTTAGCTTAGGTGACATGCTACAGTACGTCCGTAGGGAAATACGATTTACCGAACATAATAATAGTAACGATAATAATGGTAATGACAATAGTTCCAAAATGAAAATTCGCACCAACAAAATTTTGACAATGAATATTCAGAGCAAAGGTAACGCGTTGATTGGTACCAATATTTCAATATACATGACTAAATTTGAACTTTACTGAAAAACAGAATATTTGTGGAAAGCACGTTCTCCGTTGAAACAATGTTACGCTAAAAGATGGCTGTACTTAGGAGATCTTAGAGGTCTTACCAGCAATTGAACGGCGTCAAGTCCGTTATATTCCAAAGATCACCGGATTCTTGTCCTTGAATCATCGTCGCACCCCCAAGGCTGAGCAGCGGCGCTCCCCAGGCGAATATGCTATATTTTATATAAGCTGGAGGCTCATCTCGAGATGGTATCGAAGCTACGGTCGCGTAAAGGTGGTGGCACATCGCTGCAAGCCAACAAACCACGCAGACTCTGATATACTGGAGACTAAGGCCAAGCGAGATGCACAACTCCGCGTCCTGAAACAAATTAAGTCAACCTTAAGAAGTTCGTCAAAATTTCATGATTTTTTCTTGTTTTTAGTTTTCTCCCGATTCGAACAACCCTGAAAGACGTTATTGAACTGCAATAGATCACAAGCAGGGTTCCGAATTTATCGAAAAAAGTATTTAGGAACCTTTTTTTAATACACCTTCGTGGTTTATATTTCAAAGATGATGTCCTGATGCGACTTTTAAGAAGTTTGATAACCATTCGGTTGCTGATGGAAGTACTAAAGTCCGACAGACCGACACACGACTTTTCTAAGTACAGAAGATGCCTTCCACAGTGAAGAACTAACTCCGGGTAAAGAGGCTTAAAAAGAAACCATCGCTCAAAAAACGGCTGATCGACCCGTCATTTTCGGTCGAACCTACCACGCCTCGGAAGACTAAACTTTTTCTATAAAAATCCGATGTGTTATCTTACAGAATCTTAGCAAACTGTATCCAAACGCAGTATAGTGGTGATGGCTGACGATACGCTGATCTCACACTACTTAGCTGCAACGAGATGTGAGTAGTCAAGCGGTGCATTAGTCAGCCACGACGATCATCTTCAGCTAATGTTGAAGCTTGTGATACGTGACATGTGGCACGTGCATTGAAAGCTGATATATTATGGAAGGGGGTGATAGATAAATGCTAACGGAATCGCATTCGAACAGTTTGCGCTGACGTCAAGAAAGTCCTTAATGACTCCCTCGAGATGGGGAGAAGAGAGAGTTATCGTATGGTAAAAGAATAAGACGAGAAATTTTTCTCTTTATTTCAAGATGCTGTGAAGTTTGAATTTCCTGCACTGTATGGATACTTATCGGGTTCAAGGGTTCATATGTTTACCGGAGAAATATAGGAGACGCGAAGAAGGTAGTTGAGTGTTAAAATGAAATATCGAATCGTACCTATAATCTGCACAAAGTCTACTCGATATGTCGTTGGGGACAATTTGTAACGTCTGCATTTTGTATACGAGCAAGGCAGAAGACTTCCAAACGTAGGACAGTTGTTGGTACGGCTTTCAACTTAAATTTGATCTAAAAATTTTCTCCGATATTTCGGACGTATTGTGGAAAAATAAAAAAGTCGTGATTTGTTCTTAAAAAATTCCTATGTCAGATGCATTTTACAATATCTTCATGGTCGCGGGTCATCATATGCACCTACAAGATATTTCGTAAGTTTAAACATATGTGGAAGTGCCGGAAATTTTTCCCATAAAAATGGTGGTATATATGAATTAGAAGTAGAAAACTTGAACAGGAACGTGAATAAAAAAATTTTAAAGATACCAAATTTTCAATCGTTTTTAAAGAAACAATTTTATTGATTTGTATTCGATTATATCCGGTTTTTCTAAGCAAATTTTTATCGGCCATCGATACCCTCCCGGCTTATCAAATCCTTTGGGGTTTCAGCTCAGGATTAATTTCGTATGGGGACCGTGACGGAATTTGTGGGCGATAGCGTGAAGGCCAAAAACAATTAAATTCGACAAAACAATGAGAACGAAAATTGAACCAACTAGATTAATTGTCTGCATTGTTAAGGCTGGGTTATACTGATCGCATGTGGCCGTTTACTAATTATAACGTTTAGATATACGCTCGCGATTGTTTTAAGCCGATATAGTTATACGGTTGATTGATTGTCGCGGATCGCTACTGCGATCACGTTTGTCTCCGTGGATAAATAATGTATGTATACATAAAGTTCCATTCGAATAAACGAACGCCATCGTGAAAATCGTACGGGATCGACAAAAAAATTCTCAAAATCAATACTGAAATAACTTGAATAAGTACTTCGAATATTCAACTAATGCAAAAAAAGCGATGCCTTATTTGAAAAGACAATTTGTTTATTTGTTCAGCTGGTAGATATGGAATTTCGAAATACGGTCTCACTTATGTTAAATTTGAAAGCGTAGGCGTGGTACGATTTGCTCACTGTTTCGTACTTTTCCCACGCTGATCACCCAATTTACTGAGATTAAGGCTAAACGGAGCGTGCACTATGCTGGCCTGCAGTCAAAAGCTCGTTACTTCGTAATATGTACCTCCATCGTGAGCTAATAACTAAAGAGGCGGATCTCGTGGAGGTATATTTTATGACGACCCACCCTTATCCGAAAAATATATGTCTTAGAGAGTAAATTCTAGGGTAGACGTGCGGACATGGTTACTGGGCTATTGCGTGACCCAGCAAAACGAAAACTGGGAAAACAAATTAGGCTAGTGTGGCTCAAGCGCGCAGAGGGTGTGAATGCTAAAAGTGGTAAAAGAGTAGCCGAAGTGATTAATGATGATTAGAAAGTAATTAGAAGTTAAAAAATACATGTTAAACTGGCGCATAGATCCTCTGCTGGATCAGCACGATCTTTTTTTTTGATACTGTGACTGACGCGTTTTATCCTTGCATCAAAAACGTCGAGTGAAATAAAATTGCACGTTTTATGATTTATAGACTTCCAGCACGGCAAGCTTTGCATTCGATCAAAGAACCGAGACCGAATTGCGATTAATTTCTCATCAGCCTTTTTCTGTTGATATCTAGTCTTTTTTTTTTTTTTTTTTTTTAGAATTTGACCTCTGCAATACAAGCTCAATTTTTTCTTTTTTTTTTTTTAACTCATCAAACCACCCAAAGGTATATAATATATGCTTCTCTTGGGGTTTACGATCTCGAGGTTGTTACCACCGCCTACGCCAAAGGTGGTGGTAAAAAATTAACGAAGCATCAGGAATTATGTGTCTTGGCGGTGGTGAAAAGTAAATACAAATTTCAAGTTAATTAACAAGCAGCTGTATATGTGTTCAGCGGTATTTCCTTCGTGTGTATAAATATTTAATTACATACTGGTATAGAAGTCGCGATATTAACTACCCAACTCTTAATTATTCCAATTACTTTTTACGCCTTTTCATTAAGTCAAAAATACGTATTTTAGCTACCTGTTTTACTCGGGGGTAAACCGATTAGGTAAAATCACGTTTTTCGAACGGCTGCAATAAAATTCTGCAATTATGACCTAATATGAATTTTAAGACCGAGTTTATATTTTTATCGACATTTATTGGCAGGGTATCAAAGCTTGACAGGATTATTGGCTTTCCCCCGTACCTACTGGGAAATATCGACGGTTTCTTGCGATCAGTATCTGTTACTAAAAATACAAAATTGTGTCGAGTATATTCTTGAGAAGCTCGTCAAAGAAAACGGGGTAATTTGTTACTAATTAAGTTTGTCATTTGATTTGAAAAATGATAGAACGTAGCTGAGCGTACGTTTCCTCATAATTATTACAGCAAATCTATTCAATAAAAAAGCCGCAGAATTTTTATTCAAAGTTTAGCTAAGTCCAAGGCTCACATCAGACGAAAATAAAATACAAATGAAAAGAGTTATGAATTTATTCGCTTGTAATTTTCACTTTGAAAAATTATGAAACGTAGTCGAGCGCACGTTTCCTGGTACTTATTACAGGCATATGATTAGGCTAATGCGTGTAATCAAAGAGACACAAAATTTCTGTAGAAAATTTAATCGAGTCGTAAGCTTCGGCGAAAATAAAATGCGAATGAGAAGAGTTGTGAATTTATTCGTTTGTGCTTTTCCCTTTGAAATTAAACCCTACGTTGTCTATATACCTATAGACGGAGTATATACTTCGCCAGACCAATGAGGACCGAATGAATACTTTCGTTAAAATCTGAAGGGAAAATATTTCTTCGAATCACGGTATACGGAGCAAAATAACAAGCACATTACCAAGCACGAAAAGCGGGGCGATTTTCACCTCCAGTATCTCGCCTCGTCCACGGCGTCCTTCTCTCGGCTCGTTTACAAGTCTACGTCGCATTCGTTGCCCTTTGGGAATTAAAGTTAATAACCCGAGCCATGTAGAAAAAAAAAAAGAAAAAAAAAGATGATGAAAATTAATGCCAAGATACTTTTTCCCCTTGGGTAGCGAGCGCTAAAAGAGTCATTCTGCATATTAGTCTCCCACGAGACTGACAATCAGTTTTAAGTTTATAATACCTACGTGATAGTATATGCCTGTCTAGTAAGTATATAAAAATCGATTTGACGAATAAAATAATTCACGAGTAAAAGTGTATTTTCCCAATAATTTCCATAGCGAATCTTGGAAAAAAATTATGGAATACTTTTTCTTACACGGTATCATATTTTTCGATAAAAATCCGAGTACGGAAATATTTTTTTTCTGTTCTTGAAGATTATTTTACGTACCTTTTTTTCTGTCAAAACTGCGGTATATTTCTTAGTTTTCTATATTAAGCTGGTGAAATTAGTCAACGCAATTGATTATTGATATCGTTCACAAGCCATTGGCCAGGCTTTTGCATGAATAAATTTTTAAGCGAATAATTTGATAAAGTCATTTAGTCATCATTAAAGTATCCTAAATTCTGATATCTCGACTATATGAATAAGCGATTTTCGGTACTCTATATTTCGCTGACTATGGATCTCGTTTCGCAAGCTCCTGTTCAACACGTGAACATTTTGACACGACCTTCCTTCAAGACTTAAGAAAAGTCCACGTGCAAGCGAACAGAATATAAAATTTTCTCGTTCGATTCTCTCGAGGAGAATATATTCATGAACGTATATTTTTGCTAGAGGTGGTATGCGATTTGGTCATTTTTCATACGATTTACAAAATTGCGGGATTTCGCTTAAGCGATCGATAGATTTTGAAAACGTATCACCACCGCCACGACTCACTGTTATGAGCGTTGCGGAACAAGGAGTAGGGATTTTCTTTCCTGTGAAAAATTATGATTGAGATTCGCTTGGTAAAATTTTTTGCCTCTTTTCCGCATGCTGCTGGGTTGGCCAAAACGTAGAGTGCCGTGATAATAAAGTATAACAAGGTCTCAGCGGAAACCTTTATATAGCGAATCTCATGAAACGTGAAACTAGACCCGGAAAATGACAGACTTGTACGAAGGTGAGAGGATATTTTCCTCTCCTTCAGTTTCATTTTTCTTCTTTCGTCTGCCTCGTATATACGTATATAGATATAGATATATATATATATATACCAACAGTGAAACATCGTAAAATTTTCACCGATCATTCCAATATTATGTCTAGCGCGGTTACGGGTGGACGATTTCATGGCAGTGAGTCGGAATGGTTGAACAGAGATGGTGAATGTTGATCCCCAAATATATGAGAGCCTTTCCTCACCCTTATTTTCAGTCAGACCTTGCCAGAAAATCGTATAAAGCAAGAAACGAGGAATATGTAGTATATTGTTAGTTTATTGAGGGAATCGATCTTCGAGCGCGATTAAATAGCGTACATAATCTTTACTGAAATTATTTAGTCTGATAATGGAAACGGTGCATAAAAATTTAGCGAAAAATCCACAGAATTTAGCCCAGGGTTATATGCTATCTGAAGATTGGGCGTACGATACTCACATGAATACCAGATTATTGAAATATCGTAAAATTATTTAAATCGAGGGACTGGTAGGTATAGTTTTTTGCGCACACATCCCCCTTCTGACTGCCTTTCAAGTGTTGAATGAAGATTCCAAAAAATGAGTAAATAAAAATCAAATAGTGTAGATAGCATATGGGGCTCTACGGATCTTTGATAAAAGAAAATATTTCTGATATTTCCAGAGCTGTAGCAACGCTTCATATTTTATCGCTCGTAAGTTTTTTTTTGTTGGTGAAATTTTATTTCGCAAAAATCTTAACAATATTCCTGAATTTTATCCACATTTTATTTTCAACCGTATCGATGTGGATTTAGAACCAACCCTATATCGCGTCGCTTATAATTCTTGATCATTGATCGTAGTATGTAAGTTTTTACGTATCAACGAGTAATTTACGCCGACGTTTCGCCCTTTATCGTTTGTTCAGTAAGCTACGTGATCATCGCGTGTCGTTTCTCCAATGGCCAGCACATAATCGAACTGGAACAAATACAAAAAACGACGACTAGACCCGTTTCACGTACACCTATATTCCACATACCTAGGTATACCTCTAAATTGTACTGACGATTAATGCTAGACACGAAACGTAGTACCTAGTACTTTATCGTGGCCGGAATAAATGACGAGTTACATTCGTTCAGACTTTATGCACTGTTTATTCGAAAACAAAGATTTCGAGACCCCAAATGACTCCGAATGGTTTTGAAGTGAAATTTTTCCGGGTCTTTGCATGAGGTAAATACACGAAACACCAATTGTATGTGCATATGTGCAATTGTATGTGCACCAGTCACCACGTTAGTGCATATGCAATGTGGATAATGGGGCCCATTGGTAGATACGTATTGTCAGTATGTGCGGATATAGAGCATATAGGCGTATGTTAACGGAACGCAGCTGTGGCCGGAACTTCAATCTATTCTCTCTAGGCTCATTGTGCTACAGTAGCGATTGGAATTCGCTATTCGGTAGTTATTCAATCAGGGTTTCTAAATGATTGATTCGGACCGTATAGATAAATGTGCATATCACTTGATCCGAGATTAAAAAAAAAACCTAATTAAAATTCGCAACACGAAGTCCCGAAGACCAATTTTAAATTAATTTAGGCGAATGAAAAAATGGAGAATTTTTCGAATCCTGGAAATTATTGATGTTCTTATTCTCAGACCGAGGAGCAGGTTTTATGAGGAAATAATATTCCTGTCTGTTACTTCCTTCGTCCCTATTTCATCCATGGGTATTTGTAACATCAATCCTACGAGACAAGGGGATCGTAGCTCTTGCTGTATCTATATACGATCACTGAGCTGTTAAGACGCTTAGGAAATGTCTAGAGCTTTTACTAATGGGGCTTTCAGTCCTCACTCTTACTGCATCCTCCAAATGTTACCTCGGCACGATGTCTCGAGTGGTGCATGCGGTTATATCTGCATGTATAGGGGTAGTCCTTCCTTATTATAATTATCCTAATATCTACTACTACAGATAAGGAGTGTACCAAGTTCGACATTTTTCGTAGCTATACTGCAATGGGGAGGAAATAAATTCACGGCAAAATGTCAGAAATCGTGTTTCATTCAAATGGGAAAATTCGAAGGCTTTTGAAATGTAGAAAACCTAGGGTTTTGGCTAAATTCGATTGTATACAGGGTGGGGCATTTAAAGTGACCAGGGCGATTTTCTCGAAAACGAAGCAAAATGTCAAAAAAAGTTTCAGACGAGAGCTGTAGGGTTTTGAAGGGGACAGAACATAGCGCGTTCGAATTTTTATTAAGTGGAGGCGCCAAGGAGGTACGAAGGTCACCTTTGGTTTTTTGAATACAATGGTGTATTTTTTATTTTGAAAATGAAAAGAGTATTTAATTTCGAGTATAAAAGTATAAGTACACCAGTGTCCTAAAATCGACACTCAACAGGATATTTCAAAAATAAGAAAAAGATGTCCGTTCTCCACTCTACGCGGGATAAATTTACCATTTTATCAAAGCAAATGTTCGAAATGATCTAAAAGTAAAAGAATATGTGGTATCAACACGATGGTTGTCCGGCCCATTTTTCAGTTATAGCTAGAGAAATATTAGATAGAGATTATCCTGGCCGTTCAATAGGACGTAGAGGAACTATTAATTGGCCCGCACGTTCTCCGGATCTCACTTCTCCAGACTTTTTCTTATGGGGATACGTAAAAGATAAGGTTTATCAAGAAGTGCCGACTACACGTGAGAATATGCGCCAACGGATTATTGATGCCTGTGCGAATATCACTGAAGACACTTTGATGAAAGTTCAAGATTCTTTTATCAAACGCTTTCGGAAGTGTATTGAAGTTAACGGCCATCATTTCGAACATTTGCTTTGATAAAATGGTAAATTTATCCCGCGTAGAGTGGAGAACGGACATCTTTTTCTTATTTTTGAAATATCCTGTTGAGTGTCGATTTTAGGACACTGGTGTACTTATACTTTTATACTCGAAATTAAATACTCTTTTCATTTTCAAAATAAAAAATACACCATTGTATTCAAAAAACCAAAGGTGACCTTCGTACCTCCTTGGCGCCTCCACTTAATAAAAATTCGAACGCGCTATGTTCTGTCCCCTTCAAAACCCTACAGCTCTCGTCTGAAACTTTTTTTGACATTTTGCTTCGTTTTCGAGAAAATCGCCCTGGTCACTTTAAATGCCCCACCCTGTATATTCGCCATTGAAGTTTGAAAATGATTAAATAAAGGACCACCCTAATATGGATACCGTAATTCGTATCATTCTCGTTTATTTGAGCACGTGGTACTCCGTAGCCTCTTGCCGGCTCGACTATTCAAAAATCTCGACCATTAGGGTGCAAAAACCGTGCTTTATAAAATCTCTTAGTACTTTTATGGATACAGGATTCTGGATGTCTCGAAACTCCATACCCTGAAAGCACCATCGTTTAACTCATCGTGATAGTTTTTTCATTACCAAAAATCCCTTTCTTTTTACAATTATCATAGGCGACGTAATGAGCTGTACTTTATATTGAAAAACGATAAATACAGAAGGAAATTGAATTAGTGTAATTAATTAAATGTAATTTAACGTTAACTTGGTCAGTTAAAAATTATGCTGTCTAATTCGAAGAGTATTTAACTCCTAATTTCGGCAGTAATTAGTCGGTTGATTTATATTATCGTTTGCCCTTCGGTTTTGTTATACCTACTCTGATATCTTTTCAAGGAAAAACATAAAGCAATTTCTCTACTTGTTTTTGCAGACATATGCTTGATATTTGTCTTCCATTATTTTCATTCCATTTATTTTTCGTTACTTTATCATTTTATTTATTTGTTTTTTGTTTTGAAATTTTCTTTTCTGCTCGGATTTTCACAATTATCGTATTTTCTTTCGATCTCTTCTGTTTTTCATCCATCAATATACTCTATTTCAATAACAGCCGCAAAAAACGTAAACGAAATTTTGTGATATCAGTTAAAAATTTGAAAACACAATCTACTGTTGGTCTGATCATCGTTCGCGTGAAATTCGCCAAATAAATGACATTAAAATAAAATTATTATTACAGATTTTTATATAGATGAAATTTTTTTATGCTGACCGAAGCGGTAAAATTTTACTTGATTTTTTTCTAAGAAAACTTCAATTTTACGGGAGGTTTAAGCGATGCGATTTTCCGGGGGCTTAGTAACCCCGAAAGCCTGGGGCTGGGGCATTATTAGTCTGTCCGTAAAGCCGTTTCTATCTTAGCCATTGGCGAAGTCCATCCAAGTCGAGATTTCGATTTGAACAGTTGCCAACCGGCTAGACTTGAGTTTCTTATATCCCGTCGAAGAAACTTTTGGGTCAAATGATTGCGTCTACATATAACTGTATAACCGTGAGAAGTTTTTAATCTAAAAAGGTGCGGTGGATGTCGTTCCCGATGAAGCTGTAGATATGTCGAATCTGACACTTGATACGGACCCCGGTAAATCCCATTCAGAAATATCATAGACCCAGTGAAATAAGTGCGAAAGAGAAATTCAATGCACTTCTTTCACGAGGATGTAAAACGTGGATATCGATTTTAGTTCCTCGTCAATATCTTGGGAACGGTATTCATCCATTCATTCATTCTCGCCGAGATATTGGGATAATCTGAACACCGTCATGGTGCTCGTATAGGTAATCCTATGCAATCTCGCCGATGAATAAATATCGTAAGAATTTTCCAATTTTTTTTTTTTATATATTGCAGACAAAATGATAATTAGTGGGAATATGATACAGTATTATTCTACTCGTGGGATATAAATGGTTAATTTCAATAATAAAGTTAAAAAATGTAACGAGACACGAATGGTTTTTAAATGAGTATTTTCGTTGGTAATTTGATGTACTGGATATGAAATTTTAATCATGGTTGCAATGTCTGCTTCAAAGTACTTTCGTTTTTAATTTTACGAGTGGACGTTAGCTATAAAATGTCAAAGTAATTAAAACCCACGGTAGGTATTACACTGTCGACTGCGGGTGTTTTATTTATATTTATTTATAAAAAAAAAAAAAACAACAACAAATGGGGAATTTATTCCTGTGCATTCGCTGGGGCGTAATGTGCATGCAAATTCAACCCTACGTTGTCGGAGCCGATCAATTTGAATTCACTTCGTGGCCAACGCTTGTAATTAATAATTCAACGACCAGGGTAACTGCGAGCTCAGCAAACAGCAAATCTAAAAGCGTACATATAGCGTGGCTATTAGATGCTGAACTTCTGCACTCTACATTGTAACAGATCGCTTAGGGGCCGGTTCGAAGTTCCGAATTCTGAAAGCTCCGAACGGAAAAATTCCCGAAATTATTTGCGACGATTTCGAATTTTCAGAAACACTCAAGCTCAGAAAATTTAAATTCCGAAAGGTCAGAATGTAAATAGCCTAAGGCTCCGAAAGTCCGATTTTCCGAAAGTCCGAAATTCCGAAAGTTCAAAATTCCGAGCGTGCAAAATTCCGAAAGTCTAAAATTCCGAAAGATCGAACGTGTTCTTAACGTGTTGACTAGACGACGCGCGACGACTTGATGTTCAAGTTTCCGAAATTTGGCCTTTCGGATCTTGAGCTTTCGGAGTCTTGACCTTTCGGATCTTCAGCTTTCGGAATTTTTAAAATCGGTTACATATAGACTTTCGGTGAAATACCCTTTCTGAAAACTGTGAGTTCGTTGCATTAAAATTCGAAAATTTGACCGTTCGGAGCTTTGAAAATTCAGAACTTCGAACCGGCCCCATCGCTTAAGGTGCTTCCCTACCCAATTTCACCAGACCCGAAAACATTGGGATAAACGCGTGCAGAAGGTGCTATTAAACGGAATATCTCTGCTTGGGCACCGGAATAAAAAGAAACAAAATACAACGCGCAATTCTATGTGCGATTCCGAACACCTACGGCCCAACACATGTTCGTTTTACGTTAAAATAGAGAAGAAATCCATGTAAAACGGTTTTAAAACCGCGCAATCCGCTGGCCCGCCGCGGAATCGTTTATACAGGGCGGGCGGCGCCGCGCGACAGCTCTCGATAATTATGATTCTTTCCCTTATTTCCGCCCTGGATAGTCATTTTACTTTCGCAAATGATTTTCTCAAGCTTATTTTCATAAGAAATTTTTCATAAAGAAAGTTTGATTTGATTTCGCGGGCGACCGCGACGCACTAAAAATTGAAGTTCTTCCACAGGTTTTCGTATTTTTAGCTGAAATTTTTTCTGAACGCTCCTGAGATGATTTCTAACAACTTATCGCATGGATTTAGCTAGGCATGCTATAGAACCAGAATTAAAAATCGATAGCTGAAATTTTTTTTTCAAAACGGTGAAAAATAATTCTTCTGATTTTTTCAGAGTGCGCCATCGGATTCCTCATCAAAAATTAGGTTTCTCCCTTCGACCATTTGAATATCACTAGGCTGTTCCCCTCACGGTTGCACAATTTTCTGATACCTTTTATTATTCAAGACGACGGAACCTTTTGCAGTATCGTTAATTCGCTGACAATATCCTACAGGCGTTACCCGTTTATTTTCAGGGCCTATATATTATCGGGATAAAATCAGCCCAGCTGAATTAAATGCTTCTAACAATAATGGCCGGTAGTCCAATTTCCTTAACAAATCAGGGTTTATTCTTCCTCTTTAATTTCCTCCCTTCGAGGGATCGGGTTTGTTGATCTGACTACAAATTACTGCATTACACACTACATATTGTGTTCGAAACCCGCTGCTTGTATTACGGTAGGGTGCTGGAGCTGCTAGAGGGGCTGGTTTTTTGTAAATGTAACACTTGCTTTTCCCATATCGTTTTAGCGGAGAAAAAGGATCAGAATTTAAATTAGCTAAGAATTGAATTATTCATGAATTGATTGCTCGAAGAAAAAACCGATACACCCTACACCTACACTTGGTCTTTTTTATTGAGATTCGAGAAGTTTGAAGTGCATACAGCCAGCCTAACCGCACCATTTTACAACCCAACGCGTTTATATCTCTGCCCTGAACTCACATGTGCGTATTTATTCACTTCGAAGAGGCAAAAAGGCCCATCGAAATGTATCCCCGGGTCAGAACCCTCTCGGTGAAATGTTGGAATGCAAATTAAATGACGATTTTGAAAACTGAAAATGAACAGAAGAGAAGACCTATTTGTCACCCCCTGCGGAGAAGGAAGATAAAATAAAAATAAAAAAAAACTGGATAATAATTACCATATCATCAATAAAGAGTACAAAAAGAGAGAAAGGGATCAGTATAGAGGGGAATAATAATCTCTATCAAAATGAGGGAGAATTTTAGTGAGTGAGTTTAAAATTGTTTGATAATGGAAGAAACTCCGGGTTATACCAACGCGTGGATTTTTCGGTTGTCCGGTCGCGGATCTGCGTAATAAAACTGTCGTTTGAAGCGACGAGAATACGTGGTGGGAATAAAAAATAAAAAAATAAAAAAGCTGGAAAGGGTTGCAAAGGGAGTATCATAAAAATGATATTTACATAACCGTAACCCTTTTCGCGAAAAGCTGCCAGCTAAGTGTCAGTACGCTTCTCAACAAAGCTGCAGACCGGTTGGAACCGGACATTGTAGGGCACAATTCCCGAGTAATTAATGATGTTATTCTCATACTATGGAGGTTGTGTATTTTTGAGATAATAGAGGATTGCCTGTTGATGCTACGAGCTGCCTTCTACCCTCCTGAGTAATGGGTTTCATTGCTTACGAACACACGGTGGCACCCTGCAGAGGAAAGGTCATTTTTCCTTGCCGCGACCTCGATCCTTCGCTTATTTTTCCATTCCAGGGTAGATAGCGATCAAATCCCTCGGGGAAAATTCCTCGATTCCTCGCGGTTGTCTATAGTGCACAATGCATTTCCATATTCTCGACTTTCTGGCGCTTGGAACGTCTGGGAATTGACGATGTACGCGAATTTCAAACTTTCTCTTATAATACGCGAACCCGGTCGATTGTTCCATTTATTTATTCACATTTAGTTTTATGGTGACTGTCGGTAATAGAAGAATGAAAAATTAACAAAAGTTCTACAGATCCGATGGCATCAATTCTTCCGACCAGTTTGAGCTTTCCAGAAAGCTAAGATGATCGTATATTTTTTTAGAAACTTATATTAACTTAATTCAACCCCGCGGATATCATTTTTGCTAATATGTATAAAAATCATAGTATATTCGGTGTAGAAATGAATTCCTCAAATGTGCTTACGCCGTTTTCCAATTCTCCAAAGTACTTGTCTATTCCCACCGGTTTATTTTCGGAATAAATCATCCAGGTCAATTAACACGGAAAATTCCATGTGGCTGATACGCAAATGAAGTCGTACTTTAGAAGTATCCTCGATACCGCTAACAGTCAACAAACAAGGGTTATATTATTGTAACACGCTGAAAAAGGAGCGTTTGAAAATCCGATAAAAATTGGAAATATAAAAGCCAGAGATCTCTGCCCGCGTTAGGGGTACGTATGAGTATGTGAAATGAAATCTGGTCTATAACACCCGGTTCTATATACTGCTTTACCTGGGCTTTATGTAACCGGAAGTATCCAGACTTCAACTTGGAATATTTCTGGTCTAAAATGATTCCGAATTTCAATATAGCAGAGGGATAATAACTATCATAAAACATAAGACTAAACCTAATCGCGTTTGACAATGGCATTTAGATTATTGGCATTTGGGAATGACTTCACTAGCTATGCATACATATCTCTCCAGAATGTATCTATGTATAGGTTTCATTCAGAACCGACGAGACGTCAAAGATGTGCTCGTAATCAAACCGATTGTATTATGGCAGCACCAGACTGAACATAGTGATGTAGCCAGAAGTTGGATTATCATTCCGATACTAGACAACGGTTCCATTGTTCTGACACTCGAGTACCTCGAGAGCTTAGAGGTTTAGATCAGAGCCGAGTTCTTCGAGGGAAGATCTCCCATCCAGTCTAACGCTTCACCTACGAAATGTGCCCTCGCAGTTATTTTATCATTTTTCTAGCCATCTATATCATCAAACCGACATTTTTTGAATAAATTTTCCACTTTATTATAAACCGATCAACATGTGGAAAATAAATATCGACCATTTGTAGGGGATTGAAATATTCCCAGTTTCATAACAAAATTTCAATGCGTTAATCCACCTCCGTTATAATTTTATTGCATATAACCATGCAGTGATTGAAATTGTTCAAACACGTGCATCGATTCGCAGGAATACTGTTTGTACAATGTAAGTGGTCGAAGCGGAATAATTCAATACCCACGATTTGATTAGGGGGGATTATTAATTTGATGTTGAAAAATGTAGAGATTTTAAATTAGGCCGTAAAACCTTGCGGTTTTCGGAGTGCGTTATCATTTATTCTGTACCCGTGGGGCGGCAGTTAATCTCAAACTTTATTTGCTCTTCGTTACTTCTTTCGGGCCACCGAGACGTCAGCGCTGTTGGAATCCTCGTCATCTCCAATGTAGTCTGTTTTCATAAAGTCCGCTGCGGTTACTACGTAATACGTTTCTCAGACCGTGGAATTACGTGATTTACAACGACGTGACATGAGCCATGAACTTACTCACATAATACAAGTCACTGTCACTCATCCCGTTAAAAATTGAAAAAATTGGGATGCAAGTTCTGGGTTTTTCTTAAAAATTTAACGACGTTTTGACACGTTACCAATAATGGTATGCCAGTACATCAACCTATGCGATCTTTCAAATTCATTTTTGACATCGTAGCTCATACCTCCTGGGCTCCGAAAGCCTCTTCATAAATTGAAAAGAATATTTTTCCGAGGATATACTCCACATGTAAAAATATCCTGGAATCTCGATTCGGGACAAAATTTAGGCACTTACACCTGAAATAAAGTTCCATAAAAATAAGGAATAATACCTATACCGACTTGGGAGTACAAACGATTTACAAAAGTCAATATTTCTTCACAGGACGAAAGTCACAGCCTGTTGCACTCGTCTGCAGCGCAACTCGCGGAACTATATGTCTCGGAACTCCTTTGTCATTCTGATATACATTCTGTATACCTATAAAAAATAAACGAGGATAATAACCGGGACAGGTTATCGATTTACCATTTTACATTCGACCCTTTAAAGCGTCAGGCGACAAACTACCCTGTAGCTTCTTAGAAGCTATATGGCAACAGACTGGACATCCCGAAGGTTACGAGGGTTTTCTTTCGAGAATGTTAGGGAGGTCGGATCAACTTGGTTACTGTCACTTGTTAGCGTTCGTGTATCATATCATCTATAAATCAACTTTAGCCCGGCACCAATATACGCAAAGGTTATATAGACGTGGACTGAAAAGATAAGGGATGAATAAAATTTCGTTTGTGCCATCTTCTCATCCGTTCATTACCTCGAAAATAAAAAAATAACAAATCATTCCATCGCTCAGAAATAAACAACATTTTTCCACCGAAGATTTGCAAAACTACATTTCTGATCTGCATGCATATAACGGGAAACTACTTTGTACTAGTTTTGCTTTTGCATAGAGAATGAAATAAATTGTTTTCATACATCAACGCAGAATGTCTGATCAGCCGTATATCAACACAAAAATCCCGTTGAATATAAAAAACTTTATTCTCAATCCACATAATATACCTACCCGCATTGCTTATACACGCTTGAATGAGTTACATGATGTTAACGAACTTTATCCTTCCAAAAATGTTTTCAACGAAGTTTACACCTAATTGTGCGGTTGTTATAACTCGAGTTATGAATTTTTAAGATCTTTAGTCTGTATTACCTTATGCGATTTTTTTTTTTTTTTTCAAGTAATTCCACTACGAAAATTTGAAACGGTTGTAAAAATTTATTCATCCTCTTTCCAATGGAGAACAATATACAAGGGATAAACTATACACTTGAGGTTTGAAATATAGACAAGTGATCTACGACTGGTGCCTGACCGCCTTTCACCCTATATCCTTGTGGCTATACTTGATGGCTTTGCTACTTCAGCATCCACCCTTTCCAGTTGCGAACTCTGCTTACTTTGCTACTACCACAAAAACCACTTACCGAATGTGCGATTTGATTAGCCAAGCAGGCGTCTTTCAATTTTGCTACGTACTTCGGTTTTCGGGGTTGAATTTAGATTCAAAAGAACCCAAGGCGTACGGTTAACTTTTCTCATCACCCCAGCGGCTTTCCTAATTCCAAACATTTTTGTTTCTCTTAAAATTCCAGAGCTGAATCTTCTGCCCGAGAAAATATTATTGTAAAAATAAAATTTCTGGATACCCCGCAGCACGCATATCGCGAAAGGATTTCAACCTCACTTGAAAAAAAAATTCTCTTCTCGTTCCTGGGTCCACTTTAATTTATACTTATCCAGTTGCGGAGCGATTTTGATTAATCTTTATACAGCTTTTTGACTGTGAATGAAAAACTTCAAATAATACCCACCAGTTACGATAAATTTTATTCCTAAATTTTTATATCCTACTTTCGTACTTTTAAGTCAAAGCTTTTACGTCCATCAACCGTCCGAATCCATCGAAACATTATAAAGTTCTTTCCTCAAACTATTCTAATTCTTTTATGCTTAGATATTGAAATGCCTTCGACTTCAATATGCGTGGAATGCAATACACTTCGAATTTCCAATTGGCCTTGCATTGCCACGTGTAAAGTCAACTATTTTTTAGCATTCGAGAACTTTACAACTGAGAACTGGGAAAAAGCTGACTCTGAGGTAAAATGGGGCACTATTGAAGAAAAAAAAAAAAAAAAAAAATACAAATTTCTTCGTCTCGAAAATGGTGACTCATTCTTCCCCGGGTTTCCCTGAATTAACCGTGTCTCCCGGAGCCGCGAATTGTAGGTATTACTACAGTAAAGAAAAAAAAAAAAATTAAAAAATAAAATTCGAGTTCAGGGTGTATTACTAAACCGATGGTTTCTTTATACGACACACAGAGTTCATAGAAAGTTTAGCTAAGTTAATTGATATCCGATAAACTGTCATCCGATCACTTGAACGTGAGTCGTTGAATTCCAAAGTTTAAAAGTGAATCGATCAATCACCTGACACGCATAATAACGACAAATTTTTTGAGATCGGAAGTAGGGAAATAATTCAGATCATCATCACTGAATGACTTAAAAAGAAATTCTGATATCTTCAAAGTCGATTTTTCCTGTACTTCGTACAGTTTCGAAGAAACTTCAACTGCTACGCGGAGAGAAGAGGCATTTTTTATCCCCATATATATGATTGATTATGCAAAACTAGGACTAGGAATTTTTGAATTATTTTTCCAACGTTTTCATTTTCTGTGAAATCATGGCAACCGTATTTACAGCGCCGCCCTGTAAGTCCAAAATTGTGCACAGGTAGTTACGTATATGCTGAGTGTCAGGGCCTTACTTCCGGGTCACCAGGGAGGATCCTTTGCAATGCACGTCGAGCTGGTTTCTAGTGTTGCGCAGACCAGAGGAGAGTCAAAATTATACCTATGTAGTTCAGTCCTGACATTCGGGTTAACAATCTAGACAACCGAGACTGCTTGGCACCACGTATCTCATATGACATATGGTATGAATTACCCCTCGCAGCAACTCAGATGAATTAGACCGTCGTACGTCGCCTAGCGTATGAAATTTTTCTTCATTTTTTAAGATAAATAATTTTTATTCAAATTCATAGTCTGAACTAATGATGAAAAAGGAAAAACGTGCTTTGGAATAGAAAGTATCCACGTAGTACGCGTAACTATTTACACAGGTATGTACTCCGAGGTAAATACTGCAATAAACCATTCGTAAATCATGCTACACGCTGCATTATTTGCTTATTTTTATTTCCAGAAATTAGCAGTATTTAATCAGCCATCGTTTTGTGTCTCAATATATTTTTTTCTTCATCGACATTAAACTTCATGCACAGGAAATCCAGATGGTAAGAAATTCCAATACTGTACTACATTGCTAGCACGAAACACGATGCATTAATTATTGGTGCAGAATTTATTTGGAAAACAGAGGAAAACTGATTTAAAAATTGAGCGATGATCATATCACCGTGTTCTATTTATTTATTCGTAAAAATTTGGCGACATGAAATATGAGCACGACTTTATCGTGCGATAATCGCAGATGAACACCCTTCCGTTTACTCAATTTTGGTTTTTATTCTCAAAGTGTGTGAGGCCTATTTAGTTACCCGGTTTCGCGATGAATAATATCCAACAGCTGTTAGTTACCGCGTATACGAGATCTGATGATAAATTTGTGGCACTGACATTATAGGGGAGGAAAATTTCCAGCGAGAGTGCTTATCGCCGGTTTCGAGATAGTCAAATTAGTCTGAACACCGCTTTTTGCCTAAACAATATGAACGTCCTAAAATGTGATGTGGCTAAATGTGTGATTGACTCATCCCTGCAGATTTTTCACGCCAATATTTCGCGGTTCAAATATGTTGCATGACACGATCGCGTGAATCCAATAAAGCAATAACCACGGAACAATCGTCGCTTTTACAATTCACTGGAATCAGATATTGTGGCTAATGAAAACAGAAACACGTAAATACAGGAAGGTAAATAATCACTGATCAACGTTTCATGCGATATTGAAACTGCCCGTTATTGCGTTTGATTTAAAAAATAACCATAGAGAGATATTCATCATTGTGATTAGATTGTTGTACACCATACAAGAATCATTTTTTTTATACTGATATTAAACAAGAAAAATGAGGCGGAATCGCGCCTAGACTTAATAAAAAAAAAAACAATTGAGGTTGTATCTAGTTAAAACTTGCAATACTTACGGAAAGCCGAACTTTTTTCAGCTAAAAATTTAGGGAAACTCTGTAACTCGTTGTCCTTTGAAAATTGAATAGACGCGGCAGAGCCTTTGCGAGTAGATTTCTCTCTTCCTCGCTGCAAACTTTCTTAATGGAAACAATCTGAAAATCTGCAAACTACAGACAGACGCGACCGACTTTGCGGGGCAAATAAGTTAGCGATAATCGTCAAGCCCGTTACGAATTTTTCACGATTTTCTTCTTCGCGTAAAGTTTCAATGCTTACTCTACGCTGCTAGTTGCAGTAGCCTTCCTTATTTAATTATCGTTATTTTATTTGCGCTATTAACTTGCAGATTTAAAACTCCGAAAAATGGTGCAAAAATAAAAAAAAAGTAGAAGGAATATATCCGACAAATTTTTACTGCGAAATATTTCCCCGTATTATCTGCAACTCTGCGTCGTAGAGTGTGATCGAGAACCTGCCATATATAACTTTGTCAGACTCTGCATGCATGCTTCATGCTCACATTGAAATGAATTATAAATTTCATGAAGAAACAGTACGCGTCAATACACTACGTACTTTTGAATTTTAAAAGCGAATCGTATTAGCTGTAAAACAATTAGTCATTCAATTTGAAATGTGGAAAAATTTCGAACTAGATCAAAGTGGCAAAAATTGTTCGAAATTTTCCCCCAACGTAGGATGTCTTCCTACGTGATTAACAAGCGTGCATTTGGAAATCGGCTCAATTTATTTTCATCGTTACCTTTCTTTTTTTCCTTTTTTTTTTTTTTATTTTTGTGATAAATGACAACTAGGTCAGAATTTTATGCGTTTTGGTGTCAAAAAGTAAAGAAAAAAAAAAAAAAAAAAAATAGTATACTGCCTAGGCAAGCGAGAAAGAAATGAAAATAATGGTCCGTGAGGCTTTGTTTCTACCATTTAAACCAGTATGAAATTTTCTCACAGAGCTTTTGTTCGGGTAAACAGAGAAGTGCATCTGCAGTAGGTATACAGCAACTTCAGGTGTTGAAATTCACTGTGCGCAAATGAATTCCGGCTTGAAAATTCTCTTAAGTCTAACGACTAGGAATTACGTAATGAGGGAAATGGTTCCTGCAATTATTTCCCGTCGCGGTAGCTGAGCGGGTGCTGTGAATATTAAATTCTGACGCCCGCTGCAAGAAACGTGAATGTCTGTTCTCGTCGTTGTCTGCAGGGGTAATTGCTAGTCAGCGAGTTGGTGGGTAAATAATAAAAATCACCAAGAACCGAAATTAATTTCATAAAAATGTAAATACATCCTGTACCTATAACTAAACGTATATAGAATCATAGGTGCGAGAACCACCACTCCAACGTTCTGAGCTTAATTAAAGCCGCTTGTCACCTCCCGCATACGTCGTATATTTATTTATACATATATACATGTGTGTTCACGACAAAACCACATGCAACGCTTGCATTCATCTACCTGCGATATATTCCTCAAATAAAACGACCCCTTGAATTGAAATTCGGATAACAACTTAGAGGTTTTTGCAGCGTATACCTACTCCATAAGAGTATGGGTATACAGAAGGGTTTACGGTGTTTGATAAAACGGAGGTAAAGTGAGCACGTTAGTTTCATATAAATTTCGAAAGAGAATTGTTGCATGAAAATTGATGGCTATTTTTTTGCGGATTGTTATTCTGAAAAATGTCTCCGGTCAAAATGATAGTACGCAAGTTTTGTATTTTATATCAAATTGTATGAAGGGGTGAATTTCGACATTTGTGGTGATCAGATTTTGTAGAATTAATTAACGCAATTATTCGTAATGTATATGACGATCTAAAGATTTTCAAAAATTGTCCAATTCTCAAAACAGTTTTTAACTGGTGCTATACATATCCCTAACTTCGTAACTCCGTAACTCCGTACGAAGGTGATCACAGATCCAGGTTCATCGTGGCCATTTTCAACCCCAATCAGATTAACATGCTGATTTCGTCCCCTCGTCGGGCTACACATTGTCACGGAACATCCTTTGTGTTTATATATGCTAGGTATGCTATTACATAACACTATACGTGTACATTTTGGTAATTATGAAATTTGGGACGTCGGGAAGTTAACGTGAAATAACGAGGTAGGTAGGTGGGTGGGTATGATAAAAAGAAAAATAAATGAAGGAAATTGGAATGGAGAAAGAAAGCAGAGAAGATAAATGAACAGCTATACTAGGATGTACCGGATCACTGATTTTAATCTTTACCTGTACGCCTCCAACCCCAATGATGAACAACAGCTGAACCATAAATAGAGCTGCGAGGAGATTCATCAGCGTTGTTCCTGCCAGACTGCGTAGGTCGGAGAATAAACTGGAACAAGAGTAAACGTCTCGTTAGTTTTCCTCCGCTAGTAACAAACTGGCAGACAGATAAATTAACAGCCAGGGAAAGGAATCTGAAGTGGGTATAATTGGACTCAATCCCGGCTAAGACTTTCTGAAAATTTTTTTTTCACTTTCCTCAGTATCTTCACTTCGACTCCAAACTACATTTACAGATTTTTATGGTGGAATTCACTCCCAGGTAAATCCCTATCAATTTGTATGACTGAAGTAACTTTCTCAGACATCTCAGACTACAGTACTATTAGCTACGTATGAAAGGGTGAAAAACCAACATGTGAAGAAAAAGGCTAATGAAATCATGACACCGAACGTTTTCCCCTCGAAATTGGTCGCATCAGTTTAGTCAGAGGAAAATATGACCATTACCTGTATAGGACTAATAGACTCTGGTATTAGCTCATGATTAATCGATAATTGATGGCGTGACCCGCGTTTGTCACGAATATTGGATTACCGCTGAACTCGTCAAGCGTAGCTACCAAAAATCGTGTCAGTTGATTTGGGGCCCTTTTTGCAGTTCGCAAACAATTTTTTTTCGTCAATAAAACTTGATCTATTCTTTCATTCTATTGAATCTGAAATTTTAAATCCCAACGCAATCATGCGATCTGTTCCGTCATACATGCGATACGATAAATTATTGAAAAATAATTATTCCAGAGTAAAAATCGTTGAATGATATTAATTCCAGAGAGTACGTAGCTATAGTCTTTTTTTTTTCGATATGCATGAGCCGCTGTCAAAACATAACAGAAACTGAATCAATCACCCGTCTATAATCAGTTTTTCCACCTCTATGTACTAGTTTTTCATCTTTCCAATCGGATTGTAGTGAAGTCCATCGGTCGATAATTGGCGGTGGTGCTCTGGCAGAATTGTTTGGAAAATTGTGTACTATACATACCAAAGGCGGGTACATAATTAACAATTTTATGTCTTCGCGTTTGGAATACAACACTAATTTTTAGGAATTATATATTTTGGGGCTGATTTAGAAACGGGATCTTTCCGCCTCACCTTCATTTCAGTTTTGTTCTTATTCACCAGAATTCAATGATTCGAGTCTATTGAACTTTTCCAGCGTAAAAGAGATCCTCGATTTACTAATGGTCACTACTTAACGGATTCTAGATGTGGATAAAGAAATTCGGAATGAAAAAGAAGCTTCAGAGTCTGTCAAGGAGGATCCAGTCTACGTTAGGATATAAGTACGAGGACGCGGACGATTTATCAAAGTCTTATCTGGTGAGAATTTAATCGATAACTTGATCAGAAGACCGTCTAAATTTCCTCTTTGGGTTTAAATCGATAAGCTAAAGTCTCATGTGGCGTGAAAATGTTCGCCAATCCTAGTTTTTTATATTTCATCTTCTCAAATCCGCGATAATTGGTAGTTGGGTAATAATTCTCGCTTGAGATAGATTTCCTTGTTGAATTCGCTCGAACTTTAGACCAGAGAAGAAAATATTGCGTAAAGAAGCGTGCCTTTCCGTATGCATACCGATAAAAAGAGAGAGAAAAATAGAGAGCGGGAAATAAAAAATGAACAAATATTTGATCAGGACCAAACTCAAAGGTATATGCAAAATGAACGGTGAAAAAATAACCGCCCGAAATAGTTGAGTTTAGTTTGTGTATTTAGGAAAGTTCAGTCAGGTCAGGGCTTAAATAAATAAGGTCAAAATTGACAGAATTTGTCCTCGGACATCCGGACGTTTAGAAAATAACAAAATAATACAAGGCGCTAATCGTCGAAGCTTTGCCACGCTTTCGAGTTCGGGGGTTAATTTAGTTTACCCCAGGGAAACGAGGGCCTCGGGGATAAGTTGAGGTTGGTCGGGGATTTGAATACAGCTCGTTTAACCACAGACGTGAATTTAAGAGCTGTATGGTATAACAATGCCTGCAACTGCACTAACTTAACTGAATTAATCAAAACTTAGAATATATCGATAAAATCTTTGGGGATTATAATCCGTGAATAAAAAATCTTACTGCAATACGAAAATCATTCATTCGGACATGATTAGATGCAAAAAAAAAAAAAAAAAAATACAAACCGAAGACTTTTAAATTTTTCAGCTGTTTTTTATTTTTAGATTTTTTGCAACTGAAGCAAATTCTGTGTGGGTCGAGCTAAAATAAATTAGGGATCACGGTTCTGTTTCACACAAGTATTTGCCTCGAACTTTGTTAACTGTGGGCTTTTATGGGTTTTCACACTGTGAAATTTAACAGGTATTTTTCTTTTCAGAAAGAGTGAGTCGTTGAATTCGGTGAAAATAAATTTCGCGGAACATCCCCCAACGCCGATATTTTATTTCTTGACTTTTTCAACAAAAGAGATTACAACTTATAGTATATACCCCTTGCATCTGTACATACAGCGCTTTTATGGGGTAGAAAATTAGGTTCGTGATGTAAAAAAATAAAAATATAATGAAAATCGTGCAGCCATGAAAAGGCGCAAGACTAAATAATGATTTCCACCGAAAAGAAGGGCGATGGTTATACGGAATGAAAAATTTCCTTCCTTTTTTTTTTTTTATCTTGTTACTATATCCACCCTTTCATATCCATCACTTACATGCCGCAACCAATTTGGAATTTGATATCTAGTTAAATTTTGGCTATACCTATCTAGATGTAATAGGGGAAACTATGAGACGGGTGGTTTCAACTATTGTAGACATTCCTGACGTATTTCGTGTTTGCTTCACGATGGGATGGCATGGTCTTTCAGCTTCTAACTCCGAGCTTGGAGGCTAACTACCCTCTTCCTGTAGGATTTGCTACCGGTAAACGCGACTGACGATGAAATCCAATATACTACGTCAGCGTGAACATCGGGATTCTATTAATTCGTCCGTTTGCAGAATTAGAAATTCCCCTACCTTCGTTCTATCTGTCTATCTGTCTACGTGTACTTCTTTCCATTTATATTCTTCGTGTCTTTCTATTTTCCATTTTTTTTCTTTATTTCCAGCGAGGACGATATCGCGGAAGAAGCTCTGAGATAATTCAAAGCAAAATTCGCACACCAAAAATAAAACGCAAACTAAAAAATGCACGGACAGATTATAGTCGTCCGTTACAGTTTTCATTTTATAACATCCCTGCCGGGCGTTGTGCGATGTTAACTTTTTCCGCTTTCTACTCTCTGCTATAGTTAAAACTTACGTAAAACTTACAACAAGTCTCCCGCACCCGTTTTGTTTACGTATTCAAGTTTTAACCTTTACGAGAAAGCGCACAAGATACAACCAGGAAAGATACTGGCAGTATAACGACTCGTACAACAGATCTCAAACTCTTAAGTATCCCCCGGTGTTTCTACATTTTGAGATGACACCGAACCTCAAGTTGGTTTTCTCAGAAACTCGTTTCAGTACGAGAAAATGCTTATGACTCAGACCCAGAAACTTTGTTTAATCAAATTTCTTAATGTGTGTAAGTCCATGAAATTTTCATTCCAAATAGTTTTTCTTTCGAATAATTAAGAAGCACGTTGCGATGAGAGGAATCGGGTACAATTTACATCACTCAGCAAAAATACTGCGATGAAATACGCTGCTTTTAGTGAAAAGCAATTTTGCAATAAATTTCGTCTAAATTGGTCCAACTTTCCGGCTTGTTAAAACACTGAAACTACTTTCTCAATTGGGGAAATAAATTACGAGGATATATAGAGAGTTATTTTTTATTGGAACCGAACAGCGATCCTAAATGAGAATTAAACTTTTACAAATTTTTAGCACCAACATTTTACCAGTCAAACTTTTACCCCGAATTCTCGTGGGGAAAATAAATTGAAAAAAATGATACCCTAGTCCGTTTCTTCGGTAAAAATTGGCGCAATTTTTTTTTAACGATGATTATCTCTCCAACCAGAATCCGATTAATTTTCTGGGATGGAAATAAAAGGTAAGTACGTATCGGCGTCACCCTCGGCTCTCTAGTTTCAAGCTCAGATTGATTGAGTTGTATTGAATATGTATTGGATGGGCATAGCTGATTCTCTCGCGTATAATTAACTTTGGTACAGGTAGATACGTTGACACCCCTGTTGTATCCTTGGCGATAGTATTCAGCTCTTAGGGGTGTGATTGCCTTGAGGATCAAACATCGGAGATACACAAAATCGCGACGCACCAAATCCTAAGTGAAATCTTAGAAGCTTCTGCGGCGTACGTTGACAGTAGTGTCATCTTACTCGCCATTTATCTCTCTCTCTTTTAATCTGTTTCGCATCTCTTAACTCGCCACCCTAGAATCTCTGCGGTCCAAAATTTCGGCTCGATAAACGTAGATGTATAGCTACCCACTCGAACCCGTGAGATATAGATTGACTGTAAACCTGAGAAGTTAGGGGTAGAACGAGGCTAGATTCAGCTTCAACGAACTTTGCTAATACTATCGAGTAGTACGACCTGGAGGCAATTAAGTGTGCGAACACGGAAAAGCTTTTCAGATTATTTGTAAATGATTGCGCAGAGGTTTGTAGCTCCTTGATTCCTGCAGGAATGTATTAATTATTCAGAGATTCGATTTTATCCGTTCTTTTACTTCCCTTATTTTGGGGGGGGGGGGGGGGGGGGGGGATTTTATTTCTCCCCTTTCTGAAGTATCCGAACAGAGAAATTTAGTGGAATAGATTTACTTCTAATCTTGCTTATATCGTTGGAAAATCCTTGGTTGATTTCCTTGCAGGATGCGATTACACACGCGGTTTAAATTTCTGTTTGAATTTCTGGGAATTCATCCTCGTTTCTGGGTGTTTCACAGAGCGGATTCCTTCCCCTGGAAACTTTGGATCTTTACATTTTCTATTCTCCTTTCTTCCGCGGTGAGAAAAACAGGATCGTTGTCTCGCCCCAAAACGTTTTATACTCGGACGTGTTTGACTACATTTAAATAACGAGGAAAGTGGCGCACGCCATAGCCCCCTTTTCGGCACTCTATAGGTACGACAAAACGAAAGTCGGAGTGTTTTCGGTCTAGCCTTATACCCCATGAGGGAATCGTACATCCCGAATAAGAGAGGAAAACACCATTTTGAATTTTAAAAGCTTTTTGATGCATGAGCTGCGGCGCGCCATTTTACACCCTCAAATGTTTGCGTCTGTGAATTCTTATACGTAATAGGTAGATTTCTATACATTCACACGTTTACGCAAACCGATATATATAAGGTCCTCGGGTACCTTAGGTCAACATTCTGCACGTGATTTAATAGGACGTTAACATTGACCTTGCTTTTACGTTATTGGATTCACGTCTTCGACCTTTGTCAGAACGTCGTCGACTCTCGATGGATATCCTAATTGAGCGGGTTCTCTTAATTAAGCAGACTTCCGCGATGGTGAATCGAGATGTCAAAGTTGAACCTCTTTAATTATTCAATTTCAATTTCATTGCCGAGTCGGACAGTCCGGGCGCCTGCGTCACACCGAATCCTGTATCCAATCACCATTTATTTTTCATTTTTCGTTACACTTCCAACATCATTATCATATATAAATTATTTCTATCACAGCCATGGGTGTATCATCCGTCATTAAAATTTTTTCCCGTTTTCAATTGACGTCAGCTTTTATCGTGGCTTGATTTGATATCATCGAAAGGCTTGTCTGTATGATCATGTGTGACTTTTGAATGCCGATACAAATACTAGTTTTATCTACTGAATAAAAAATTAAATTTTATTTTTTATATCCACGTACAGACTCGCGGAGCGATTTTATGTACACAAGGCCATGTATATGGGAAAGTAGGAAAATACGGCACCCTTCAAAAATTATGGAAAGTAGGGTAATGTCGCCCCCGCTAAAAACTGATTGCATTTAAACTCATAATTTTGTTCCAGGAAATTCGTGTGATCAATACTATGAAAAATACCGTATAGTCGAAAATAAAACCTGCAAACGTTAATAAAAAATAAGTTCTGTACTTAAATTTGATTTTTTTCTTTCCGCTGAATTTTGTCGAATGAAATATATGACGTATGTTTTTCAATAGTTGATAACGGAAAAATGACCCAGGGAACGTTGGGACATTATTATTTCCTCAAGGGGCCCATATTTCCAAACTTTTCCCTATGGTGTATTGTACCTGCTGAAAATCTGGAAACGCGTGAAACAACTGTATTAAAATCGTGGGGAACCAATTGGGGAACTGTCTATACGCCATTTACCATTTTCTGAATAAATAAATTTAGAATTTTGGCTATTATGGCATTTATAGCGAAATAAACCCGATAATCTGAATCTGAATACATTAAAGACGAGATCCTTTCACAGTCGTTTCAGCCAGGGTATGGGAACTATATAGGTACAGGTTTGAATATTTCATCTGAACCTATAAACGGAGCAGCGCGGTGAGAACAAAGGCGAAAGTTTCTTAGAAAATTTGTTCTTTATATTCGTACGTCTCCAAATGCGTCGCGGTGAGATTTGTGGGAAAAGTTGTAATTAGATTCGTCCGATATCGGCGGGTCTTTGGAGGAACAAGAAAAACGACTCGATCGGATTGGTGATCCACGTCCGGTACGCTACGCCAGGACCATTAAGGTTCCTTTCAGCACCCGAGGAAAAGGCAGTCATGCGGTCAGGCTTCTGGTCGGTAGGTCCATTAATCCATTTGCCACCTCCACGTGCCTCTTTGCCGTAATGGCCCGGGCGCGGGCGGCTGGACCCGGACGAAGACCAGCGCAACCGAAGCCAGAACCCCTGTCGCAGTCACCCTTACATACTTGACTTTAACCCCCAAAGAGGCTTGGTTCAACCTCCCCTCAGCCCTCAGCTCTCAACCCTCAACTCTCAACTCTCAACCCACGGCCCCTATCCCCCTTCTTCCTTTTCTCTTCTCGTTTCTCGGCCCACCCTTAGCCCTCTACCCTTGATAAATATTATTCATTCGAGGGAAGCGTAAGCCTCTTCGAGAGGAACCGATCTGCCTACGACTTCACGCGTGGGTTGTTAATTACATAGTCTGGAATAGGGTACAGCGGGAGATTCTCCGGGTTAATTATATTGACACTCTTCTTCTTAGAGTGGCTTTTTTTTCCTTTTATCCATAAATATTTTACAACATTTGATTATCTCCGTAGGCGTGAAATTTGAATTTAATCTCGTTTTTCTATACGCGCATTTGACTATGAGCGTGTTCAGGTCTCAAGGTGACGTCGTGATAAAAGGTGTAGCAACATTCGTATGGATCAAAATTGAATGAAACAGTAAGCAGATGCTGAGAGAAAAAAAATGAATATTTTTGGTCGAAAATCCATAACGCTCGCATAATTTACTTTTTGACACCAGCGGGTACGTAACTGAAACTGAAACGAAAAAAAATGAGAGAGAATGAGGGCACGAAATTCCTCAGACTTGCGGGTATCTGCGGTGGCTCAGGAGGGTTAAAAAACTGTTTCGTATTAGTTTCACGTCACAAAGACAAAGTATCGTCTCGTCCAGCAAAGTGATGTGATTTTTTACGCGTCCAAACTCGAAATTCTCGCATATAAAAATGTCTGACTCTGCCGCAGCAGCCTGTATAGGTAATATGGAAATTTCAACCTTTTATTCAATTTGAATAATAAAATTTGGTTGCTTTTTTATCCCATCTTATTTGCGTTTACCCCGATTTTCCTGAATCTACACTTAGTCAATCCGATAATATCGCCGCATTAAAATTCGCCGACATTTCTAAACCCGAAGACTTTACCGGGGCGAATCCTCCATTAGTTAATACAAGGAGAAAGCCGGGGATCAATGCCGATTAAACGAGCTACGTATAATTAACCAATTAAAACCCCGTTAGGATCCTTAGGTGTTATTGAAAAGAAATTTAACGATTTTAAACTCATCCTTGGAAAGCAAGAAGACATTGCAAATTCAAACCCCTCTTCAAGGAAGCTTTATCCTTTTCTCACCAACGCAAAATTTGTGTATCAATTATTATATTTTTAGTATCAATATAGTCAAAGTACGCGAATCCTTGGAATAAAATAAAATAAAAAAAAAAAATTATTTCACGTCGTAGGATTTTGACACAATGTTGGGGAGATCTAGAGTCGTGGAGCAGGACCTCCTTTTTCATATCCGTTGAAGCTCAACTCGAGAGTATCGCTTCACTTGCACCCGCTACCGCAGGAATTATTAAAATCCGCTGACGCGTGGAGCAAGAGTGCCAGTTTCACGTCCGTGAAAATCGTATAATGCCACAAGATTAACTGTGCTTCAAGGAGACTGTGAGAAACGAAGAATCCGGAAACATCGGAGTTCGAGAAGTCGATGGAATTTCTTGTATGTATATCCCGTTGTCAACGCAGGAAAAGAAATAGTATATTGTGCAACTAGGGGGGGGGGGGGAATGGCCATCAGTTGCACACTGTATTTTTTATAATAAGGGCACCAAATAGGCTTCTTTGATGCGCGTCGATCGAATTCGGAATGGCGCCCGGGCGGGAGGAAAAGTACTTTCCCTCCCGGCTGAGCGGGAGAGAAAGTACTTTTACTCCCGCTGAGTGGATATTTGGGACTCACGATCGAAACACGTGATTTCCTCCACGCCCGACAAGCATGAAAGGAGGCTCATTTCATGGCCGTGTTATGAAAAAACATTTGCAATGACTCTTCGATGACTGATCTTCGTTTCCATTAAACCCAAGAGTTCCGGTATCATTTTTAAAGTTCAGCAGCTATTTCTGCTGATCTTTGATGCAGAAATACACATTTATATTGGCACATGTAACGTGACTCTCCACTGTTCGTCAACCTCGCGTTTTTGCATGAAACTTTTGAGCCACGTACCAGACGAACATCGAACTAGCAAATTGGGGTGTTTTTGCCTATATAAAGGTTGTTACACCTCGGAAGTAATGACGTAGGGATGTTAAATTATACCCTGTTGTGAAGTACGACAATGGGTGAAACTTTTGTCTGGTTAATTACGAGGGGATCCTCATCACCGCAAAAGTGACAATAGCTTTTCCATTCACGGTTAACGTGCTTTAACGTATATGCTCGCTTTTCTACCGCTTTGAATTTACTCCAACATCAAACAGTCGCACTTCACATTGGTGCGGTCCGCCTGTGCCGTGAAAATACCGTTTGTCTTGGAGTTTTAATTCGAAACACATTTCCCTCGCATTTCTATAGCTGCGAAGGTTAGTGTAAAGACTAAAGGTTGAAAAAATTCGGAACGTGTAAGATTTCGAATTGATTCACTGATTTCAAAAATCTAACATAATGTATAGACCGATGACTTCATTGTTTGAATAAAAACCTACAGACAACGAAGAACGTTATTCCGCATTGGTATCCGTTAGTCGACTTGTTTTCAGAACCCACGCTCGATATTATATCGTGACAAATGACTATTAAAACTGGCTTTCAAGATTAGAATAATTTACAGTATCGGGAATCGGGATAACGACGCAAAGTAAAACCAAGAAACGATCGAAAACAAAACTGCTGATTAATCGTCAATAAATTTACGCAAAGATCTACTTATACCTTCGTTAACGATTGGAAAACTTCGAGTTCCACCGAATCGCTCCAACTTTACAGCAATTTAAACAAGTTCAAATAACTTCACGAGGATAAAGGTTGTTCTATTCACCGCGATAAAAAGTTTCGAGATCAAAGTTAGCTAGTGTTGTTATTGATTAGGTTGGCAGAATACTATGAAGAAATATGAATCTGTCGGCGTTGAATAGGCTACATGATCCTTAGATTTTCATGATATTTTCCAGTGGTAGTCATTGCTACAAAAAGTGAGAAAAAATTGTATGATAATTCATTCTTTGAAGTATTCCCTTGCCTCAAACAATAATTACATCGTTCTAGAATTGCACAGTGAGCCACAATCCAATTATATTTTTTGTGTGGCTCGAATCCTGATTGACTTAAATTATTTCCACGCTCGTTTCCGCGGTTCAAAACCTCGCGATGTTAAATAAGATTCATATTTTTTTGAATATCATTCAGACAATCAGTCCTTATTCAATTTTGGAATATTATACATGTATTTTTGGTTTATATATGTGAAATATTCTAACCAGCTTTCAAAGTAAGACAAAATTAACGTCTTTAATCAGTAAAACCAATTTGTAAACTTCCTCTCGACATACTCATCCGTCTCTAATCCAGTCAGTTCAATTTTTCACCCAGGATCAAAAGTCCACCCTTTCCTTCACAGGACTTGTTATCTTCGGAAATAATCCTCTTCAAGTTTAAGGCGGAATCTGACGCACGAAAGCGTCTTGCCAAACAAGTCTCACATCATGATTGACCTCAAGATAAATAGGGGATAAGGAGAGTCTGCTCAAAGATGAAAAGCGAGGGCGGAGTACTGCCTGATAAATTTTTTTTCTTCTTATTTCTTCTTCTCTAGATCCAATCGAACTCATATAACGGTGCTAGTTGTCAAGACCAGATAAATCCGGGTGCAAAATTTCTGAAAAATATTTATTCTGTCGCCGAAATTTGCATGGATAGTATCCCTGCAACTCCAAAGAAACGCCCTTTCTCATCTCATTTTAGTACCTTCAGTATATCTAGCGTAAGTATATGCGTAGTATATTATCTGCAGTTTTTGGCAAACACAGGTAATGCTAATCAAGTGATAACATTCGGTCTAATTACATGCAAAAATAACATTCTTGCTATTTGAAGAGATGTTTTTTTTTCTATTCCTTTATGTTCATACCTACCACGTACGATTACTTTGCAAAAAAATTTCCGAAAGCTCATAGAGACCTTTGGCCTTTGAACTTAAAAATAAGAGACCAATATGAAAGGGCATGAGAACTACTGGCATATATCTTCAGAATAATACATGAACTGTACTAAAGCTTCTAGCTTCTAGCCATATTTTACAAGATTTTAGACATCCGGGCATGGTACATGTGGAATGTTGATGTATTCTCAGTGGAATATGGCGGGTTTATATTATGCACATAGGTATGTGTGTATAACCTACTGCAGATGAATATGTAAGAGTATTCACAACTTATACAAGTAGGATCCACACTTATGCAGCCTCTCAATCTTTCACCAGTTGGTTTAATTAAAGATAAAGCTTTTACTCTGGAACCGGGAGTCTGAAGCCGTATATACGGAAAAGCTCATAACGTGGGTACCTACTCAAAGAGAATGGTCACAATTTATTTCCACCTCCAGTTTAAATGAAATACATGCGAGTGAGTATGTATGGGATGGACAGGTCACAGGATGACTGCTTCCAGAATGTATTGTGATTCGTGACAGCTTAAATTGGTATACCTATACACGTACATACGTACGCGTCTGCACCGGGGGCTGAAAGTTCACTTGAAACACATAATTAAGCCTCATCGATCGTTTAATAGCTATAAACGTACGTCGTTACAATGAAATGATTATCTATCCGACTCTGGGCTGGTGAAAAATAATTTTTAACCGTTGAAATGAGACACGGAATAATTGACTATCATTTTTTCAAGTGACAAACAAAACTGACACAAACACTTTGAAAACTTCGAAAATATATCCTTGCTGTTCGCCAAATATCAGTCGGCCCTGTCCCAGTCTGACAATGAGAAATCAATCCATGTTTTTTTCGAATCGCCCTCGTCTCGAGTTCAGAAAGGTCTCCAAGCTCACTCCGGCATGAATTATTCATCCCTAAAAATCACCCGAGTCTAAAAGCACGAAATGTAATCATGTTTATACGTAACGACCTCCTCGCAAATATCGATATGTAGTTTTAATGCCAGGACGTTTTGCGGTATTTTAATGTTATAAATCTGTTATTTACGAGGCGTTAGATTGCAGAATATCTACTACTGCTTACCTAACGACTCCGCATTCCCATATTTATGGCCATTTTAATGTACATGTTTGTCGGTCGTGACTGAGAATGGAAAACCTGATCGCGTTATCGCCAAGAAATATTTTCCGCGCCTCACACATAAGTACAATGTGATACTGATGTTCTACTTTTTCAATACATCGGTCATATTTATATCTATAAACTGCTGCAGTTAGAGGGGTCGTTATTTCTAAGGAGTGCAATTATCCATCAAAAATGAGATAACTTAAATGCTTATAAAACTCGATGTGGTGTATGACTTTGCATAACGAAAGGTTTGATTCGGGTGTTTTGCCACGTGTTGCATTCACACATACCTATGTATATCATACAATATTTTTCACGAACTAAAGTCTTACGATTTTTGCTATAAAAATAATCGTAAATAATTGACGTAGTCCGGATGGAATCACATCTGTTTTTGACAACGAGAGGAAAAAAAAAGCGAAGAAGGAGAGGACGTTTTTTTGACATTTCGAATCCGGATTTACAGGGCTTTCGATGTTGAAATGAGAGTTTCCGGCACGCCATATCTGGGGAATGTATTTACAGGATTTATCAACAACCGAAACGAACGAGATGATATATGTCACATATGTCACTTGTCGCGTATCAATGTATAATTAGCGCATTCAGTTCATACATTAATTTGAAAAATAGGAATCGTGCATAGCGTGGCAGTTTGATTAAGGTAGCGATTTATGTATCTGGTATCATAAATCGATAACGCGTATAGCGCGAACTAAATTATGGATTTATCGGACACGATTTCATACCCGTCGTACTGATATTGTAAAATTTTCGTTACCCATCAAAAGACACATAATTTTGTGGTAAAGTTTCCCCGGATTGAGCACGTGACGTGCGGTTCAATCATTTAATAAATCCCGGCTCAACTTCGTGATCGCTGCACGTACCATTTTCCTATCCTCTTTTTACTCGATTTACCATAATATATCCGCTGTTATGATCGAGAAAATTCGAATAAATTTCTATCACGAATACCGCATTATAAAAAGAACAATGATCCATGTACTATAACTGTAATACGTCACGTACTATGAAAATCGAAGAAGATTAATCCAATGCCGAATATTTATATGAAAAAATGATACATATGAAGTATTCCAGGCCTACTTGGCTGCCGTCTGACCCTGACTTAGCGTTATTTATGAAAAAAAAAAACTAAAAAACTCTGAAATTCAGAAATGGAATTCATTTTTTTGGAATTCTATTCTATTGAAAATCCGAAAAAAGTATAAATCCGTGATGGTCGGGGGTCAGCCGTTGGTCGAGTTGGCAAAGAATGCCCCATGTGTTGGTTTCCAATTATCTCTAAAATAACAAAATCTTACGCCTAAAGATTACATTTTTGGGCACATCCGGACGTATTTTCTTAAAGTAGACTAGTTGAATGATTCCAAGTAATGATTCAAGAAGAGGTTACATCCATCACGCGGTTAAGCTCGAAGGCTCCCTGGGAACTCTGGTGGCACAGTAGCCTGTGCTGTAAATCACGGTGTCGAGGGTAGAAGAGGGACTAGGTAGTAGAGTAGTAGAATCGAGGAAGGGAAACGAGAAGAAGGAAAACAGGAGTGGGTCCGGTGCGGAAGGGTGTAAACAGACGTAGTAACGGGGACACCCAAATGTTTGTAACAGGAGAATTAAAGGTTTTGCCCAAAAAGCTGTTAAAACTTTATGGGGCGATGAATTATAGGTCGACAAATTAAATACGTGAATTAAACTGATTGGACCAACTCTCGTGGGCTCTTCGAGTACAAACAAGCAGGAGTTTTTGATAATTTAAACGTTTATTCGGAATATTTTGGTCTCAGGTTGCGTGATTCCGGTGGAACAGTAGACCGTATAGGTATGGGTATAGATGTATTAATCCCTGATTGTGAACTTTAAAGGGAATGGTTTGGGGACGAAGATAAATGTCGAGGGATTTAGTCGTTTCGTAAAAAAGCAATTTATTTTTATCTCATCTTTTGAAAATTTTATTTTTATCGTTTATTGCATGGTTTTTACAGTTCTACTATACTATACAGGTATACCGCATACAAAACTTGACGATTTACAGAGTTTACAGTCCTATTCAGTTTTAATCCGATTTTCTGTCCGACTGAATCAGGTATAAAAGGTAAATAAAACAATATAAACCTAACGAACGAAATCGCAACCGGAAATAACATTACAAGGGTCTCGGAAATCCCTGCAATAAGGGGGTCACTACACTTTCCTACCACTACCAATTTCGTCGACATCATTGGTCGAACGATAACTTTTTCGTACACAATTAAACCACGTCCTAATGATCAGAAAATAAATATAATAATCAAATAACTCTTCGGATAATTTATATTTACTCATCAATTAAGCACTTATCACAGGATTATTATCTAATCACTATCGGATAAGGCCAAATAAATGATGCCTGTTAGATTTATTTTTAATTACTATTTTTTTTGATTTTTTGATTTTTCTCTTCAGCGATAGGAATGAGAGTCTAATTTGTACCTAGAACCAAGTCTATGCCTACGTTTGAAAAAAAAATCTAATTTTATTTCGTGAGTGTCATTCGTGCATTTCGTTGAGCTTAGCACTTTTTCTCCGTCCATTTCTTCTATGAAGTAAAAAGTTATCCAATGTATCTCCTATTACGCACGAATCCAATCGAGATATCTCCCTCGTCAGATTGGAAATATGAAAACAATGAGCCGGTGTTGATCGGGGCCTAGCTTCACAGCATGCTCTATCGCGTGGAAAAGGATAAGAAGTGAAATCCGTTTTTCAATAGAATCTCAATCTGGGTGAATTTCTTTCGGCGGCTTTTGCGCAATCTCTTCAAATTACTCCCAGGCTTGCTTAGGTCGCTTGTCTGTGCTGCTGAAGGCAATCGGACGCCAATGTAAAAACAAGTTGCAAAAAAAGATTCAAGAAATTGAATATAGTATAGCACAGAATTTATATTACACCTATACCTCATGAGTTATGGATTTATTGAAACCATTATGCAAAATTTATGGGAACGTTCTATGAAATGAATCTTATTATTCTTGAATTTTTTTGACAACGGTGAAGGTTGGTTATTATTTAATGTAAAATATTTTTGGTATTAAAATGGCCTGCAAATTTAATGTAGAACGAAAAATTGATGTTAGAAACTTTAGAAAATTGCGAATGGCATGTAGGTACCAGCGTTTAGGGATTATCTAGCATCATCGGGATAATGTGAAGTTGTGTTGGCTAAAGTGCGTGGCTGGCAGCTTTTAAATTTGATTGGAATCGATCGTTGTATTGAATACGAGTCTCGAAAACGTTTTGGCATTTTCAGTCACGTAGATGGCGAAGTGAACCTCAGGTGTGTTGAGAAAACTTGATTGATTTGCTCGTAGAATGGCCTCATCTGGTTCGTGGAATTTTTAGTCCTATCGAAGCTGATCCGGGCCCTTCTGGCAATAAAATTTCTCCACTTTTACCGAAGACGCGGGTCAACTAAAAATCAAATATTTTATCCTGGTCGCAATTTCTACGTGGATGAAATACCGCATTTTCCATTTCCGTGAAATTTTATTTCGTTCGGTTCAATATTTTGATAATACAAAAATCAAAGTCAAACAAGTCTTACTTTCGCCATATAAAAACGTGAAAACAATTTCGTCCTTTCTGGATCTGTCATAAAAAATAAAATCTATATTTTATCAAGTTTTAACAAGAGGGACTTCCGAGTAAGGGCTGTCTTCACTAAGGTCACTCCTAAGTAATCGGCTTAGTTTTTATAGCCGAAGAATATCAGCCCCATACGCCCACTCTATATCCTCCTGCGAAGCCCATTACCTACACTTTCTTCGGGGGTTTAAATCCATTATCTACTTTTTTTTCTCACCACTAGACCGGCACCTTTTCAAGTGCTCTGAAGTCTGAGGGTGGACTCTAATAATGCTGAATTAGGCCACGGCTGGTCTTATACAGTGTCAGCGAAGCAGGTATACCTAGGGTAAAATTTTGTTCAGCCGTGTTGACAGGGCCAATAAATATACTGTCCCTTTAGCAGTTCTTTACCCCGTTAACAATTTCGAACAATTTTTACGTCGACGACTGTTAGGATGGCGTGGGTGCACACCGATTACCGGTAAGAGGACTTGGGAGCAATCTAGACAATTTCCGTTGGTCCGTCTGCCGAGTACTTTTTGTACCACTCGTCAGGATGGGGCTAAAATCAGCCGCAGCTGAGGTCGAAGACTTTTAGTCAGCCTCCTTCTAGTCAATAACAATAAACTGGTCTCTCCATTCCTCTGCCCTTGCCGGTGATGAGATAGAGAGATCCGCTAGTTGGGTTGAAGGAAAAAGCTCCGCGTTCAGGACTTCCATGTTCTTCTTTTTTACACTCCTTGTATTTTATACCAAAGGATATGGCGTGGATCCAAGAATTTCCTCGATAAGACTGACCCCTCAGCATCTACAGGGCTCGATATTTTACCCTCACTTTTTATCCGCATCTCGCACATTTTTTTCAGCCCCTATAAATTCAAGACCGGTAACCTGTATTAATAAACTACGCTGTTCATACAAGTCCGAGGATAAGTCGTCCCAGTGATTGACTTCCGTGCATCCATAACCCGTGACATATGCTATTTTCATTTGTCGTGCGTCATTGGGTTTTTGATTGCCTACGCGTTGCCTTGCGAAATGTACATCGACACAGACCAACCCTCGACTGAAAAATATCATCGATTTGTTTCGAAGGTAACTATTATATTTACCGCAAAACCAGATTGATTGTCGAAAATTCTCGCTCACTGTACTCTCCCTCCCCAAAACCAGCCCAATTTTTTCTTCACAGAGCTTTCGTACCCCGCGAATTATTTTATGACTGTTCGAAGTCTGAAGTTACAGATCCGAATTTGTGGCGTACCGTGGAGTTTATATACTTAAATGAACTTGGAATTGAAGTAAACTAACAATAAGCAAAATTGTGTCTAAACTCCATCTGTTCTTGAACAATGTACGATATTTGTGCGTGTATAACGATCCAATACTGAAGTGATTTGCCGCGGGGGTGAGGCTCTAGTTGATTCAGGTTGTTTGAGAATGAGGTACTTGAAGTGGTCTACAAATGGCCTCCGGCAAGGGCATACAATTTTCGTGACTAGGGAGTAGCAAGAATGACATTTGCCGAGCTCTATCCTATATTAGAAATGAATAAACTGACTAGACCCCTCAGGCTCGTAGAATATCGTATGAAACGGGACCCTCTTATGGTTAGTGTCTCCAAATTATAGCACTAGGTTTTGCTTCTAGTCTAACCAAATTATACAAGTCGAAGAGCTGGGTGGTCGTAACGAAAAGCTTCGGTGAAAGGGATGCTACATGCCAGCACGATCACGGCCTTGATCAATTAGTGATCCTTCGTGAGTGAATGAAAATAAAATGTCCCCGTTGCACGAAACATATATTATACCAGCTATCCTCCCATGCGAAGAGAAATTTTAATCATGGAATCACCTTTGCACCGCTTTTTATAGCAAAAAATGTACCTGGATAAAATTTGAATGAATATTTTTCACCGAATAAAACGTGAAAAGTTTTATTATTCTGAAATAATTTTTGCTATAAAACACGGCTTATCAGAGAACCGTAAAAAACAATTCTGCTCTCTATCTCCGCGGTGAAAATTCCGCTCTACCTATATTCGCAGAATCGCTAAAGTAACAAATCGACCTTTTCAAGTAGATGAAAAACGGAATTGGAATCACGTGGCGTAGCACTAAATCTGCGTAAGAAAAATAAGGAGAAATTATTAGACCAAATAGGTACATGGATATCAATGTCTACAGTAAAATGACTAATTAGTGACCTAATTGATTCCTACTTCATTGAAATCAATAATAATTTTCTGCCCGTTGATTGCCTATTAGGTATAGCAGGCTTTAACTAGGTTAAAGACTGCGTGAAAATGATGTTAGTGCTGCCTTCTCCACTCGGCACCAACCACTAGCTCTTTAATTTAGTTATCAGCCAGTAACTTTCCCGCATAAAAGTATATTCAACTTTTTATTTTCGCTGTACCGGACTCGCCAGTTTAAAAACCATGCGAATTGAATACGGGTCAAATTTCATACGACCCAATATGTCCATCCGATTGTAAACCTTTTGAAGTTTCAGTTTCATATTTCACGTTGCATCGATAACGTATGTAATTGAAATATTCTTGTGCTTCTGCTGTTTGATCCACCTTTCCCGATTTCTATTTATGTAATATTGATTTTTCATCACTGATGGTCAACGTTTCGTTCCATTTATACCGGATTCAACCCCACGTAATTTTTATACCGCGAATCGCGATGTTTCAATGCCTTCGCCTACTCGACTTATTCGCATATTATACAAAATTTTAATCGAGGGAAATTCAACACTTATACACTTACTGTCGACAACTGACGAGTGAATTCTGACTGGGTGCTATGGATTTTTCGGTAAATTTTCACGCTCGATCCACATTTGTTCCCAACTGAGTCACGTGCGTGACCTACAAACTCGAACTGCCAGCAAGTTTCATGGTTACTGCAGCTTTTACGAGCTGATTTATAGAATATTGATTGGATAGCACCTTGGTTTGCTAAAAATATAAAAAAATGAAATAAAACCTAGGTATAAAAATGTCTGAATACATAAACTTCCCTAATTAAAAATTTTCTCTTATTAGTCCGCACGGTGAGCCTTCGCAAACCGTAAAAAAAGGTTGATAATTATCTGAAGAGTGAGCTTAATCACCAAAAATCATCAACCATTTGAGTCAAGTTCTCCACTTCTTCGAGACAAGTGATTACCGGTTGCTGTATGAAGAAAGGTTAACACTTGGAAGAGTTTTGAAGTACATAATACCTTCGACTTTTTGGTCGGACAATCGATTTCCCGAGGGAAAACAAGGCGCTTGGGTTTCAGGAACAATGGACTTGGAGGGATTTAATCGGGCAAAGGTTTTGCCCTGGTAAACGGGGCAAATTCAACCTTTTTTATGATTGTTATTGACCTTTTCTTTATAGGTCATGCCTTGTTTTCAGTATCAATAAGGCATCAGTGTATAGGTATACCAACCGAAAGCTCGTCTTTTAGAAAAAATTGGATTAATGTAGAATCCACAAAGCGATTCCGCTCTTATTCCGAGTCAATGGCATCAGAGCGATTTCGAAAATGGTTCATTTCAAAAGTTTTTCAAAAGCGAAGCAATTCTCAGCTCACGTTTAACGTCAGAGAGTATAGCTTCGGCGGTCTGAGTAATTGACTGACTCCAACTTTTTCATTTCATTCTTTTTCAAGTTAAGTGGCAGTCTGCTTCCGAGGTGATTTCGGCTAGTATACCAGTTGCAATTTTTTCCACCATATAATTAGCACGGGAGCTTTTTGATGGTGTTGATTTATTACAATGAAGAAGAAAAGAAAAATAATCACAAAATGTCATTCTGTAGCTAAAAAAAAGAATAGGTCCTCGGTATCAATTTCGGGGGAAACGTCTAAGAAGGATAAATTCTGATCAAAGTTATGACAAAAATATGGAATCCTAACGAGCTTCAGGGTAGGTAAATATTGGCAATCTAGTTAGCCTCTCTGTCAAGCTACTCTTGAAGTACCTAACTACCAGAATCGTTCTGTAACTATAATTCACAAAATTTTACCAATAATTATAAACGAGCCTTTTTGATTTATTGGCTTATCGAGCAAAGACGGCCGAGTGTCAGTAACGATCGGTTTTTTTCATTATAATATCAGGCCGGAGAGAATAGCTACGAATTAATTTTTATCTCGCTAATGCTGCCCTTACAATTTTCAGCCGTCTTTGCATGCGGGATTAACAAATAGCGAGTCAGAGAATTGAAAAGAAGAAGAATATATCCAAAAAGATGAAAGAAAAAAGCGAAAAGATGTAACAAAGAATCCGACCAGAATGAAACATCAGCGTAGACGTAGCACCGTGAAATACGTAATCACACTCTCAGTTCTAATTTGGCCAATTTACTTTTCCGCCACACCAAGGGAAGATGTCTTCGATAAAATCTGACAGCTCTTGACAGCACCTCCCAATCATTTTATTTTTGAAAGTACTTTTCTACCCTTGAATATCGCAGACAGTTAAGTTCAGAGCCTAAACGTTGTCCTTGATAGTCGGCTGGGTGTGAATATTATCCTGAAGGATAACGTTGCCGAATTAGCTTTGAATTTAAACTAAATTTCTTACCATTCGGGGATAACCGAGGTCTGGAATTTTGTTCATTTTACATTTTTTTTTTTTTTTTTTTTGCGCGAAAAAAGAAAAAGGGCGAAAGGAAAAAGTTGAAAGTTGAATAACTAATAAGGGAAATGGTGGCTGTAGCAATATAACATCACCTTTCAACTTTGACCCTCATTTTTTGAAAGGTAGTTCAGCCCCTAGATTAAATTCTGTTATAGAATCGAGACGTGAAGCAGCGTATAAAAATGTTCAAACTTCGCTTGATTCCATTTCCCAATAAGCTCTTAAAACTGACGCCTTGGGCTTATAAAATTAACTCCTCGTTAAACGACAGCTTTTAGTCATTCCGTCGAACTTTGGTGGGAAATAAACCGCCGAAATTTCACTTTAACCGACGTGTAACGAGTGGTGGGTATATCAAAGCATGTATAGACACATAAGCCACATCGTCACGCGAATCACGATTACGTCACAGTCGCAATGCGGCCTCCTTCTTGATTACGTCACAGCTTGTACTACGCCGAACTAGAATCCATTCTCTATACATATACCTATATCTGTATAGGTATATATATATATATATATACGTACGAAATTATGTGGAATTACGTGGTATTAACCGCCCGATTCAGAACACGCGTATCCATCCTAAGGGATGTTCCAAATTACTAGGGTTAATTATTATTGCCGATAGATATCGCACAAACTATTCCACTAGGTGTTTGCAATCGCCTATACATATACTGCAAAGTTTATAATACATAATACGCCGCGTTTAGGGTTGCGATATAATATTAGCCCCACAATAAAGTGTGCTTATACCTATAGACTCCCGATACACTTCCGAATAAAGGGTTGCGGAAATGAAAACCGTTGTACCGTATATATTCTTCATATTCATTTGTGTTTCTATCCTAGTTATTCGAAACGTGGAAAATTATTATTTCAATTATACATTCATTTGAATAATTCCTATTGCGTGACCGCAGAGAGACAAGTATATCGGATGTATTTATCAGATGTATTTATCTTGATTACTGCAGTAGCTTTTGATACGATGTACGTAATACGAGGAACATGAACACCCACTTTGATTGCGACTTCATTATATTTAATAAACTTGCTGCAAACTGTATTAAAACCAAAGAAATATCTCGGGTTACATTCCGCGGAATTAACGTCCGATTCAGGACGTACGTACGTATGCGTTTGTTCGTGGTGAATTCTGTTTATAAATACATCGCAAATTGCTGGAAAAGATAGTTTTTTTTATCAATACTTCAAGTCACTCTGATAAAGTAGTATAGTATAGGATGTTGAAACGTTGAATTTTGGATTACGAACAGTATCGCAAGGTGAGAGCAGAATTGGCTTGAATTCTTAACTCGGCAATACACACCTAGTTTTTTCCGTTTCTATCCCAAACGAAATCCATCGAAACTTCAACCGGATATTCAAACGTTGACTGATCGCTCAACGCGTTAAAATATTTGGAACTTTCAGAAAAATTGAAAACCTATTGTAATGCGTTTATCAATGGCTCAATGCGGTTTTAATGGTTTGCAATTTTCAGTCGATCGATGAAAATGTTTATGCACCGAGTTCCCGATTAAAAGCTGATTAGAAATGAAACTGCAAGGCGCTGAGTAAATTTTGATGAATCTTTGAAACAATAAAAATGTCAAAATATTGGATTGAAACTTTGACCAGCTCAATTCGAGAAGTGAAGCGAGGAACCAGCTGGGAGGGCTAATCGAGTATTCAAAAAGCAGGTTTTTCAGTTTTTCATAAAGGTAGAAATTTTTGACCGTGGTGACCGGCCAGTGAATATTTAAATAACGGACTTAAATTTGCAGGGATTTCGTTTGGATTGAAACCGAATAAGAATAGGGGTTGTATTAAATAATAAAGGAAAAAGGTCTCCTTGCCGTCTACCCTGTTGTATGTATAATGAAATAGCTTTTAGGCGATGATATTCAATCAAGAATCGATTCAACAAAGTTTCGCCCAGATTAAACTACAGTTTCAGTGTCAAAACGATCCTTGAGCCCGGTCTGTACACTTCAGATATCGACTTGATGAACGACAATCCTCTCAATATTCAGAATGTGTCTTGGTACGGAATCACAATTTTACTAGACACCGTGCGAACTCGTTTCCCAATTGTCAGTTGTCGCTCGATTTTATATTGTATGTAGTACTACGTGCCAAGCGTACTTTCATCGTAGTTTTAGCACGTTGAACGTCGACTGCAGTAAACGAGAGAAATTACTTATCGTAGTAAGTATAGTACTACGTAATATTTCCGTTGAAATTTTTTTTAAACCCGTCATGGAATGATAGCACTATGCTATAGAATTGCAATATTTATTACTTCACGATATTGAGGAACGCTGGGGCATCAGTTTGTCTTCAATATTCCATCGTCTTATCCAGAAGCAAGTCTATTTCAGAACTTTGGTGCTTAGAATACTTTATGCATAAGTATTTCGCCCTTTTCGGTTAATATTCTAGCATTCGCTGGCCATGTTTATATGATGTTTTCGTTCCTCTGGGGATTATAAATTTTCAAACTTTCCATCAAATTTTCACATCGCTAAAAATCTTACGATACCTGCAGATACACGGTTCACGATATTCACTCTGACCAGAATTCAATTTCAATTCATGAAAAGTTTTGTTTTAATTCCTGGATTTTATTTCGAATTTACTTTCAGGGCCGAAGTTGATCGAATAACGTTCTGATTTCTCATTCCAATTCCATAAATCGCAGGGTTATGCAATTTTAGAATAGCTACACATAGCCGACTGCAAGCTGACAAAATAAAGATTCGATTACTTTTATTCTGATCTATGGGGAATAAGATTTCGCTAGTTTTACTCAGAAAACAGAATTTTCTTTTCTTTTTATCCTCTATTCAATTCAGTTATTCATCCGATAAGCTCGAGGAAAAAAGGATACAGCTGATCTACTATCTTGATTTTCCCTAATTATGGAGAGGTACACAGCCTTGTTTCAACCCTGTCTATCCGATCTTCTACTACGACAATCCCGAGGAAATATTGTCCCCAACCTGATCAAGTAGGATAATTAAGCGATCATTTTGAGAAAGTGGAAACCTGCACGATCAAGAACTAGGCCATCATGCTATCTGAAAATTGAGTAGCTGAACGATACACGTCGCCTCTACTAAACCTTAATGTTTTCCATCACGCGAACGAACAACCCTTTCCTCCTTCCGCAACCCTCTCCATTTCTCTTTTGAATAATTGCAAAACGCTGCTTAATATAACCCGGGTAACATGGGGCGCGATTCTGGTAGAGTAAAACAAATGAGCGAGTAGGAAAACGCCGGTTTCGCTCCTTGGTAAACAATGAATGGTAATTAAAATCGCAATCAAAAGTAGAATTAAAATTACCTAGAACCATGGCAATATCAGTCATATCTCAGTCCCGGGGGTCTTAACTTTCAAAGGAAGCCTATATACAGATGATTTGAGAAAAACCGTAAGACAATTCATGCCATAGGATTAAAGCTTTTGAATTCATGAAAGCTGCGTGAATCCCTTAAGCTTTTTAATCCAGGGAGAATTTTAATTATATTTCAAAAATCTCCTAGCGTAACAAATCTTGAGATCATTGACGAAATCATCTGTGTCTAGGCTACCCTTAACTAACCGAATCGTAAGCTACGTTTTACTTATTGAAAATTTGATATTATTCAAAATGGCAGCTGACACGTTGGGTACTTTTCTAACTTATTCGAGCTGTGGGGCAAACATGCGAGACTTGATAAAACTGAGCTTTTCTTTTCTGGTAGGAACGTGGTGAAAGCATAAATTATAAGCAGAGCATATTTCGTTCAGCACTTATACTATACACGCGCTTTCATATGTATGCTCTTCCAAAGTGTACCTATGTACTTATTTACGGCAGAGGTTGGTTACGTTGACTTTGAAATACCCACGATAACTTTGGGTCTTCGAACGCAACGTCAATTTGCTTGCGAAGCAGCAACATTCCTTGATCATAAATCACCTAGACCATAGTTTCCGTATAGTCTGTGATTTATGTGCCCAGGGTACGCCATGGCGTTCCCTCGTTTGTATAATAATATATCTGTCAGATAATAGTGAGCATCTTATACGAGACCGAGACTGAGACTATAATTTGTTAAAATTATTCGCACCGTATATCTACGTGTCAGAAGAATAATTGAAAAATGAATAATACCACGCTGGATTTCATTTGAGGAGTTATACTCGATCCGATTATTTTCGCGATGACAAACGAAACGTTTGAGAGAGGCCTATATGCGAACGATCGAACAAAAATCGCGAAATAATTTTTACTACGAGAATAAAGCTTCCGAATTTAAAAAAAACCACGTAAATCTCTCCGAATTATATCGAGCTAGAAGAATTTTCATTGAAAAACCCAACATTTCTGATGCTAGGAACATTTCGACCTTATTTCAAATATTGAGATTTCGAAAAGCTACTTTCGTCAGAAATTTATTTAGCTCACTTGAGGATATAATTTGAATAGATTCGCGTAACTTTTTTATAGTACAAATCATTTGACAGTATCGGTGAAATCCTCTGTATAAAGGCCTCAATGCTCCAGAAGTTACCAGCTCTATCCTATCCCGGAGGCTAAAGCGCAATGAAACCCATACGGCAAGGTGCCTGTCGCGAAGTAAAGGTTGTATAAAACATTCTCGACGATTCTCATTCCTCCGGTTAGTTTCGCGAGTTAGTTAAACGAACCGATGAAATCAAGCAGTTTATATAAGCAGTTACCGTGCAAATTGCTGACTAGAAGCACCTAGACTCTGGACTAATTAAGACGGAAGAAAAACAGCTGGAATTAATTCATTTCGAACGGGTTCTCGTTGAATTGGTAGACCGTTCTATCATCAAATGAATGATGATATAAGAAGCAAAAGAAAAAAAAAACTGAGTCAGATGATTGTATGTATCTAATCACCTGAGCTAACTCAGCCTCTCATAACGCGAGTCCACCGTAATTTTTACGTCTCTTACGTCATCTGAATAGGTCTTAGATTTGCGAATTCTACCGTGAGCGGTGAAAGCATACTTTTTCATTTCCCGCCAATTTCCGCATTAAACCACTCGATCATGAACCGTTCTCCTTTGCAGGCACCCGTTCGTTCCGTGTCACTGGTTTTTTTCAGAAAAAAAAAAAAAAAAAAAAATAAGATGAAAATGAAAAAAAATTTATACATTCTTTCCCTGGCGTCCGCTGTCGTGGTTTACGGTTACTAACCACCGAAAAAGGTCCACACAAACGAGGCAACCGACCATTTTCATTTTTCATATTCAAAGTCTGCACGTAATCTCCTCGCTTTTCATTTCTACCTACATTTATTTCACTTCCATCCCCATTCTACCCCTATGTATACGTATTGACACTTTCTTTACCGCAGAACTCGGAGTAGCCACTTATACGCGAACATATATAACCATTTTCGAAAGTTTCATTCCCCTCTGCCCTGAGATGTAAGCTCTACCTCTTCCTCATCCAACCTTCAATTTGTGTCACTCAGATAGAGACCGGAGCGTAACCCGTTATTGCGTACCCAACCTAATATAATCCAACATCACCTAACTACCCTATTTCAACTTTGTCTGAACTACGTAGGTCGTAGAGCACGTAGATATGCCTGCATATTTCTGTGTATTATCTCTTTCAAGAATTGAGAAATCGGCAAAAAAAAAAAAACGGAACAAAATCGCGAAATTGCATCTAAAAAATCAGGGGTTTGTCATTATTTTTACTATCAATGAGAGCTAAGACATATCGAGATGCGGAGAGAATAAATTTATGTAAGACTACCCTACGGAATGGAGAAGACAGACATGACGGAAGTCTGAAGAAAGTTTACAAAGGTAAAACTTTTTGTGGCGTTAGAGTAAACTTGAGAATTACAAGGTGTCGCACGCGCTGAGCTACTGAATATATTCTTATCGCGTATACCGTGGAAATGTAGAGAGTTCATTCCCTCTACTTCCATCTCTGAAAAGTTATATTGTGTTCGGTAAATTATTTCATATAATTAACCCAGTTTAAAAACAAATTGCCAACTTATTCCGCCACTTTGAGAATTCTAATAGTTCATTAGCCAATGGCCAATTGCTGATCCAAGAATTAAATATAACACACTGTTTAACGAACTGTTATTTTTTATTTTTATTTTCGTCGCCGTTTGTGTTAATAAATGTTACCTCGATCTTACTCATTGTTCAAGGAATAAACCTTCATGAAATCTTATTGCCTTCGAGACGAATCGAAAGTCGTTTCCGATGCTGAATTGGGGGCTCTTTCAGGAAATATTCCGAACGATTTCTTCGAAAATTCTGACACGCACGAAACGAAATTCAACAATGGGATTTCAGACGGCGAATATTTCGATTTTTAACGTACCCTTGGCCTCGACGAACGACTCGAAAAGACTTTATACCAAATTTGATACTAGAATCAACATAAATTTACATTTTCAACGTGCCATAAAATTTACAGCCATCTTTTATCGCGCGTCTTTATAATTTTCCAAGGTTTACTCAAATTCAAAACACTAACACTCGGAAATATATTTATATACTTGGGCGCGGGAATGAAATCTACAACTTTACGATAGCAGAAGTTTATTTTCACCAACAAAAATCTCAAACAAATATTAAACTCTCTTACAGTACCTACCTATGCTTTGGATATTATATGCATATGCATATTTTTACCATAACTATCGTTATACTCAATAAAATCAAATTTACAATCTACTCAAGAAGGAAATAGTTGTTCATATCTTTACCTCCACTTTTACACCGTATAAGTATGAGTTTTAGATCTCAAAAACTACCCTCGACATCTAGTTCTACACGCTTTATCGAATATAATAAAATTGATATCAGATGTTTTACACATGAGCCGAAGAACTCGACGCCTCAACGTAGAACTATGATATCTCAAACTCTGGTTGAAAAACATGATATCTAATATAGTCCTACGTTGAGGCGTCGAACTTTTGTTACATGACTAGTGCGGATGGTATTATGCTGTGAAGTTAACCCATGTCAATTTTTGCGATTATCTAAGTCCTCTGAGCTTCAAACTTCGAAAAAGGAACTTACAACTGAGTTTTTCAATAATTCTATTGATACACCACCCAGGGTGGACTCGTCTCGTAAGCAATTTCTACTATTACTTCCTATAGAGGCATAATATTCAATAAAGGAAGAAATAATTGTTCAGAAACTGTTGCTATAGCTTTTCAAATGGAAAATAAAGGTTCAAGCCATACAATTTGGGAATATCAAATTCTCCGCTTTTCCAATAACAAAAAAAATCTTCAGATGTAAAAGCTGGTCGAAATATCTTTAGAAATTTTTATAAAACACGAATTCTGAAATATATGATATACGAATTTCTGAAAATCTATAGGCTAACCGAGATGAAAACGCGTTTAATACGTTCTATACATTGAATTCACATCGTATCCTCTATAATCATTCTTTTTTATGGGCTTTTCACCCTCATACTTCGCGGTGAGGTTTGTCGTGTGCAGCTGTGGAGATTCTCTCGTGAAATATGAACGAAGAAGTAATTTTCCTGAATATATCATATGATACGTCAACAGATGCATAGGTATGTATTAGGGTGGTCCTCATTTAGGGTTCGGACAAATTTTATATCAGCCACCCCCCGAATCGGTTCCAAATAATTCAAAAGCAATTCGCTAATTTTCTTCAGATTTTTAACTCAACTCTAACCCCTCCCACCAAGAGGGTGGATTTCTCCATTTGAAAAACACATATTTCGGCCTTATTCTCAGTAAAGATTTTATTGTAAGCGTAATAATTTTCAAAAAAAATCTGTAACTGCGAGATTTCAGTGGGCATTGGTGCTAATCAGGGCAGAAAAAAATACGAAACATTGATCATTTTCATACTTAGATACTATATTTTGTTGAATTGAAAAAAAAGTCAGATTTAGAGGGTATGCAATTCGTTTAGATCGCCTGGTATTATGATGTGAATTTTTTTATCAGATATTAGCACCGATGCCCACTAAAATCTCACGGTTACAGATCTTTTTGAAAATTATTACTCTTGCAATAAAATATATACTGAGAATATAACCGAGACACGTGTATTTTAAATGGGGAAATCCACCCTCTTGGTGAGAGGGGTTAGAGTTGAGATAAAAATCTGAAGAAAATTGGGGAATTGTTTTTGAATTATTTGGAGCCGGTGTGGGGGGTGCATGCTAAAAAATTTGTCCAAGCCCTAAATAAGGACCACCGTAATATATATATATATGTATGTAAATATATATCAAGTTGAAAAATTTGTAAGAAGACGCGACTCGAATACAGCTCTAGATTAATTATACGCGAAAAAGTCAAGATGCTGCGGAAATTCAGTAGCACTAAATTTACCCCTGAGTAGGAGGAGCGGGATTGTACTAAGATCCGACGTTTTCTCCTGTTTTTTTTTTTTTTTTACATTATAGGAAAAGGTACGTGACTCCGTAGTGGAGAGGAGTGACTGAGGTTGGTTCAGGCAGCGCTGAAAGTGCTTTCGAAAGAAACGGCCCTAGTCTAGCGCCAAAATTCGAAAGCTTCGCTCGTCTTTACTATAGAACAAATGAGGCCAAGATTCCTACGTGATGTGATCACGAAAGTGACGGGGAGTCCTGCCGCAGTGAATCAGTGCAACGAAAATATCTCGTTGCTTTTTTACACTCGGCAAATAGTTCAGATGAGAATGAAGAAAAATATAATAGAAGATTCTGAAAGAGACGAGGAGCATTGAATACTCTCTAATGACGAGGCCGACGGCTATGCTTGTGTGAAATTAAATTTAGTTTTAAAAAATCTGCGGAGGTAACCAGCTAGAATGAATAAGCCGAAGCTTGCAGCTATAAGTTTTTTTTCCAAAACAGATACCTTTTTGCAATTTTTCCTCGAGCTATTACGTGATCAAACACAGTTTCCAAACAGAAAGAATTCTTCTTTCTATTTTTTTAATTTCTTTTTATCTCCATTTTGAACCGTACTTCCTCTAGAATTTTGCGAAAAATTCTCTCACACGTTTGTTTCGGAGTATTATTTTCTCGCTCCATCATTCTTATTTCAATTTTTTTGGAAATACGGTTAAAGTGGTGCAAAAAAAGAAGAAGAAAAAAAAAAAAAAAAAAAAACAGGGCGTAGTTTACCGCAAGGGTTCGTACTTATTTTTTATACAACCGCATATAGTTCGCGGGGCGAAATAACTGAGATAAAAATAAATAAATACGTAATATGAAGGTAGATAAATCGGAAGAAAAATTTATTGGAATTGCGAACGGTGTCTGTAGCAGAAACATTCATTTCTAAAACATCTCGTTTCACTATATGCAACGGTAAAGCCGATTAAGTTGATTTCTTACCTGTAAGTTATAAATGCAAAGACCAAAGCAACCAGGGATAGACTTCCGCCTAAGACCACGATTAAGCTGAGAGCACCATCCTGATCAAGGGCTCCTCCGATTCCAGTAGAAATTCCACCCGCCAATCCCTTGGCCTGAGGGAATCCATGGACCACCCCTGTGTATAGAGTCTCCATAATGATCGATCGGTTCTAATAGATCATCTGAAATTTGATGAGAATAAATCATCACTGAGCGAGTCTAATTTTCTCTTTGATAATTAATCTAAAGTTGTTTCATTCTATTCGGTAAAAATAATTGCCATGTTTTTGTGTGGCAACGATGGGCCTGAAAATAGATGGGATTTGTTATAGTTTGTAAGAGAATGAACCCGAGGAAATATATGGCCGATGTATACGATTGCTTCTCGAATGTAGCGTGCCGCGAGCTTATCTTTTGATAAAGAAGATCACAAAACGACATATTAGCGGGGCTGGTGGGTCGGCATTGTTGAAAGGTTTTCTTTGTTCGAGTTCAATATTACAGCTAAAGATTAGGGTGCCTCTCGTAAAGATTCTATGAGATATCAACCCGCGAAAGATCGAAAATCGTTGAATCGTCCGGGCTGGTTGAAAAGGGACGCGACGCCAGTCACCACTCACCCACGAGTCACGATCATGATGAAAGGAGATTACTTTATAGAGATTATTAGGAGGTACTCATATGGAATGCTACGAGACCAGGATATTCGCGCTGTGTTCAGTCGACATTTCTTTCGACTGGATACTGTTCTACTCGCCAAAAGGCACAATGAAAAGAGACGATATTAAAATGAGGAAACGAGAAAAAAACAGGGCGGAAATATCTTCGAGTAAAAATATATGCCGATCATTTCACCTCTTTGAATCAAAATTAGAAAACGAAGATCAGACGATATTTACAAAGTCACGGAAACGTTCCGTAGAAATCTACGGGCTATTAAGATTTTGTTAACAACTAAGTATAAAAGCAGACTCATTTCTCCTATTCTTCTTCATCCCTTGACTGCTATGAAAGATACATTTGTATATATAATGGGGTGTTTTAGGTCAATTTGGTCATTCTTCGCCTGTGTATAAACCGTGGTCTGTAATTTTCTGACTAATTCACTGCCCCATTTTTTTTTTCTATTATTTCGCGAACTTTTTTTTACTCAAAAAATTAACTGCGGGGTTGATTAATTAAAGCACAAGGTAATATTTGAATTAGAAAGTTTTAATTTCCGGAACACACATCCGGAAACTTTTTCAATACCTCTTTCTCCCCCGATCAGTTTTATGCATTATTTTATTTTTTCGATAAAATATATGAAAATTGATTTTGTTCTCTTCCTTTTTCCGAAGAAAAATATTCACGTAAACGACGCGCGGACTTCCGAGCTCGATCAATCGCAATATGAACAAATTTCAAACATTATAAAGTCGAAATTTCAAGCCGAGTTAAATTTTCCCACAGGGTTGTTCTCGCCTAACAAACGAACAGTAAAATTTCCACACTCTCTCTTCGATATACTGTCAACAGACCCCCGCAATCTTGCACGCTTCATGATATCCTTAGCCACGAATTACCGAGTTCCAATTGGACTTCGGAGGTGCAGGGTCGAATTCAAATTTGATGATCGGCCTGGAATCGCTCTCAAGTGGAAAGTTTAGATTCGGTTTCTATTGAATGAGGACAACTCTGGCTACTACGCCACTATACGTTCAGAAATTCAATTCTACTCTCATGAGATCTGCGATAACGTGGAGTTTCTGATCGCGTGTCAATTTTTTCCTCAATAAATTCATGACACATATTTCAATTCGCCCCAGCCGCAGAATAGAGACTAATTTTTCGTTTTTTCGGGTTTATTTTTTTCTCAACGAATAATCCAATCACTAGAATTTGAAGATAATTGTAATAATTAGTTCTTCACGATATGATGCTTCCTACACATTGTATGATAAATAAAGTAAATTGATCAGTGAATGCAATGAAATATTTCATGCAGTTTCTATAAATCGAAACGTGTTAAATCTCACGTAATTTTCTCATTGAAGACTTCAGGCATATAACTATGTACTTTTATTTTGACTTTTTTGTTTTTCCAATGAAAGTTTTCAGTCGAATTTGAAATTTTTTTGAATTTGTAGACTTCTGATTCTTCCAAGGCATAAAAAAAAAATCATATCTATTATAATATGAAGAAAGATCAATGAGCCTATAAAACACAGCTACATCTTCACCAGATGTGACGCAGATGAACTTGAAGATGCGGAATAAGCTCGGATGAAATCATTATAGGAATGTGATATTCAATAATTTGTAAATTGAAATCTCACGCTTAAAATTAGTTCCTATATCGATTCATTTATCGATTGCTATGAGTGAGAAACGGCGTTTTGAAAATCTTCTGCACGAAACTTGTCAGCGACGAAATAAAATATGTTATTATGGAGCCGCTTACCATGTGAAATAGAGCAGGTGGTAAAGCTGACCACAAGTGAAAATATCTAAAAAAAGAATTACGGAGCAGTTGTATATATTCACAACGAGGTAATATTCAGCAACGCGAACTTTAGCACCTGCGAGTTTTTTTGAAAATTACCAAGACTTTCAAAGACTTGTTTTAATTCTACAATCAATTTTCAAGGCCCGAAAATTCCACGTCTCGATTAAGCTTTTTACTGCTTTTTCTTCGATTCCATTTTTACATATACCTATGCATAGATATACGCAGACTTTTTCGTGCGTCTGAGAAATTTCCCCGCTTTCAAAAGTCACCGAATGTTTTCAGCTTTATCAAAAGCGAATACTTCGTCAATGAGCAATGATATTCGAAGCGTTGAGTTTGCTCAATTATTTATCATGATCAAATTTTCATTCGAATACTTCGAGGAAGCGCGCGTCACGTGAAATTCGATTGAAATAAAAAACGGTTTTTATTAATCGAAAAAAAAGAAAATAAAAAAAATCGTTTATTTCTCCTCTTCTCTTTTATCTCTCATTTTTAAATACGCAGAAATGTATGATCGGCCCTGTTCAATATAATATATAATTCGAAACGTTGACGGCAACGAATCGAAAGAAATTCGCGGCTGACGGCGATACGGTTGGCGTGCGGCGCGCGACTGAAGTCTGTATCGCGATTGCCCAAAGTTCATCTGCGCATGTTCATTCGGAAGTGGACAGACGGACGAACGAACGAACGAGCGGATATGCCGACATACAGACATATCTAGGTGAAAAAAATTCGACGCTTTATATTAACCTGGATCGACGGTGCGGTCAAAAGTATAGAGACTCGGTCTCTAGGTACAAATTTTCAGTATCTTTAATCAGTTACCGCAACCAATATGAGTTCTAGTGTCGATATCACATTTTAGAAAAATATTTAAACCAGATTATCAAAATTCACGAATCCGCGGGTTAACGGGAGATTTTAATTTCATTAAAATTATCTCGTCGGGGTAAAAGCTATAAGGAAATATCTGACCTCGGAGAAATTCTTGATCGAGAGATAGATGCGGTAATTAACTGCACTTTGTACGTTATACACCAGCTAGAAATGCACACGCGTATACACGTGTGTGTGTATGTATGCACTGCGTATACGTATACAGCGTATAAACAGCGAAGTGCTTAGAAGTTCCTGATCGTGAGATTCTACAGAGTAATTTATGCTCTTTATACCCCATATATTGCACATATATAGGTCAAAGAGTTTTTAGTTTAAAGCACCTAATGCCTGACTAGAATTGCAACTGCTGCGTGTATCGCAGTCGGAGTCTATATTTCACGTAATTTCATATAGACCAAAGTTTCGGTCCCGTGATACGAGAACGAAGTTTTTTCCACAAATTTATTCCAAAGTTATGAAATTCTCGCGTGTACCTAATGATCTCAGAGTTTTGGACAAATTAAAAAATTTAACAAACGCTTCTCGAAAGTGTTTTCGTATATTTATAATTAACGGATTCGGCGCAGTAGCTACTTGCCCGCTGTTAACTGATTGGCTTAATTTTTAATGCACAAACTCTGACACACACATGGTTCAGGATACTGCGAATGTGTGTTTCGCGAATTCAACATCCAAGTAACCCTCGATGCTGAGTTTAAACCACCCCACGTGATCCATGAGAATGAATTTATTAACTACTAAATGTACCCGAAACAATTACCACCCGGAGAGCTTAGTTTTACATTTAGAATAATTAAAATTTCATCAGGACGAAGTGATCAACTGTAGGTAATAACTTTTGCGGTTTATTTTTGACCGGTAATTTCCATTCGTATTAATTCATGTTCTCTCGTTTACCTATATTATATATATATGAATTTGCGTAATTATTTGCGAAATATCACATAACGTGCTAAGGAAACACGCTCGTTTGAAAATTCTTGAAGACTGAAGTGTATGCTGAATTGCTCCTGGAGAAACACGCGCTACGCTTAACGTCTAGATGAAATTCTCACATCCCGTTTGTCGTGGAAAATATTCTCATATATCTCTCCATACTCTCCTTATACCCGATGCTCGCTCTATGCACATAACGTTTCTCGAATATCAAATCCTCCTCGTCGGACCCACCCGGACGGTAGAGATTCGTCAACGCACTCGTTTTCAAACCATGGCACCTACGTATACCTGTCTTCGTTGGGATCGGGACTATCAGATTTTGGGATAATCCGTCCACAAACGCAAAGTGAAATATCCGAGATTGTCCTTTGCGGGGATATATATATATATATAGCCAAGCACAGATTAGGTGGACATCTTCCGATCATATCTGAGGGTGGATTCTGTGTCGAGAAGGGATTCTATCATACAAACAAAGCCTTTCACACTCGGGGATCGATGCTCGTGACCGCTGTAGAATGTCCCAAAAACTTGACTAGATTCAACCAACCGCAGATGTGAAAATTTCGGCACGCACTTCTATACTTCTCACATATTTCCGTAACTCCCAAGAGCTGTGCCTTCCCTTTGAAACTAGAGAGCCAAGGATCTTCTTGAAATTCAATAGCAATTCTCTTTCGTCTTCTCAAATTCCAGGAATTCTTCAGATTCTCATCTCTTCGTAGAAATTAACGATCTTACGGAAACGTTAGAATCTTACTTTTTATATATGAACAAAAATATTTGAAATTAGCCTAAATTCCCTTTTCCTCTTGTTTTTAATATTCTTCGGAATCTAACAAGCCGTGAATTGGAGACGAGCCCCGCGCTTTAGATTCTTGAGAAAAGCATTTCTCTATGAAAACTAGCTGTAGAAAGATCCGGTGGAAATTTAATATTACATTGAGATGAAAGCGTCCGCATATAAGGTGAGAGAACTGGACGACAGGCGTATCTCTTCGTTCTTTCGGATTTTTTGAAATTTTTGCAGAATTAGATCCTGCTTGCGGATGGATTCCCTCTCAAGATAAAATCACATAAAGAAGACACGATCTGACTCGTGCCCTAAAGAGCCCAAGACCTTGTCCCTAGGGAGCAAGTGCCAACGTCTCAATTTCGGGAAATGTCTTGAAGGATGCGATCTTCGCCAAGGTATGTTTCACAATAAATCAGATAACGTTTGGCCCATCCCATCCCTTCGCGTTCCTGTGTCGGTGGATATACATACATTATTATAAATTCCGAAGGGATATGATCAGACATAAATATGACATGGCTTCAGTTCTCGTTTAAAAATTTTTCGAAACGAAACGGAGATAAAAGTCTGACCGGTTTTAATAAATTTCACTGGTTCTATGCGCGACGAATAAATTATTCGATATTTTTGTTTCTGTTTTGTCATTTTTTCAATACTTTTTTATCTACAAAAGGTTAATTAATCTGTGTTTCCATTTTGTATAATAAACTTCGGCGGTAATCCGGTTTCACATTTTTAGTTGCCTGTATAGCTTATGAATTAACTAACCTTTCCTGAAAATTTGCACGCTTGTGCAATTATCACAAACAAACTCGCCAACCGATATCGTAGTTTATTACAATAAAAACTTTTGGTACTCCAATGTGTTTTGAAATCCGATATTAATTCAACCGAATAAATATTCCTCAAACACACAGAAGTCGGTATTATTGAAAAAACAAAAAAGGAAAATTTTACACGAAGTCTAGACGTCTGATTTGACGTATAAACTTCGACAGATATTTTCCCGAAGGATTGTAAAAATACATTAAAAATTCTGTCAAAAATTTGAGACGTTATACCATAAGCATAAAAGTCCGACTAGAATCTTCTCTCATTCACTTCCTGAGTTTTTCAAATTTTTTTACGATAGAGTATAAAGTGAAAATGGCAAGAAAAATGCAACCTTTCACGCAGACAGAACCCCGTGTGTACATCCTTCGCTCGACAGGGAATTCAGTAGTAAAAGATTCAGTCAGACAGGAGTCGGGCGGCCGAACAGAGCATTGTTTCGTTTCAATACGTAACAACGAACGATATATTTCTGGCCCCCAGCCCTTCGTAGAGTAATGGGACTGGTGATAACCTTCTGTGCTTTCAGAGCGCCTCGCGAACGTCGGCAATGATACCTTGAAGGTATTGCAACCTGGGGATACAATACCTTTTAGTACATGTCGTGGTACGCTCAAAGAGAAATCGGCGATTTTGTCTTGGTCGATGAATTTACGCGTCCTATATATCGAATTATTGAATTATTTTGTCACGCGATGGAAAAATGTCAGACGCTATTTTGACGACGTGACATTTCCTCTCAATATTGGCTGCGATGATACATTAGAGCATGACGCAGTTACCGGGCATCGAAGTACTTCGTTTTAGATTTATTTAGCTTCATTTTATCCCCACTCGCGATTGATCGTCTTCGACAACGACCTGGCGCGGCTTGTTAGTGTGTTTTGCACGAAATTCTTATCATACAATTTTTTCGAGCTTGCCAATAGATTGTACCTTGCAATTAGGTGTCAAAGAATCTCCGGCCTCTGGAGATTTCTCCATCCCTTCACAGAAGACAGTAACGTTAAATAGTGAACGATATACATATACCTGCGTCTGCGAAATTCGTCTTCACGCAGATAGTGAGATGGAGGCAATTTATACGCAACAATTCCGTTCGTTTTAATGGCTTGATAAAGACCGTTGTGTCTAATTGGTAACCAAAATTGAATGAAAATTCAAGAAACTGTTCAGTGAGCCAGCTGAACAGGCATACGTATACGTATACTATCATTGCCAGATTCGTGCCGCCCCATTTTCATCTGTAAAATTTTTTCCAAGTCATAAATTTCCCGGCAGAATCCTATCCGTTATACAAATTGTATAATTAGCTGTACTAAAATCAAGTTCGTCGTTTATAACAAAAATTAATTGTTTCATGCATTGTTCGACCACAGATATTTATCTCCATGTATGAAGTTTCGTCCTCGAATGAGGTCGAGCATAAAACAACTTGTTCTGCAACAATTCGGGGTTGTAATGTTGGTAATAAACTCATTCCAGTATTTTGAGTCGCGTATTATTTATAAACTTACCCTTGTTAGGTGTAAAAACAATGAGAAAGTACCATGTCGTTGTTTGCGGTCACAAAATTCGTAATAAGAGTATAAAAAATCTAAATAGTAATTGCAAACGACCTCGGAATTGATATCGATTTAAACCTCTGCAAATATAACCGCCGAAAAGCTTCGTCAACAATTTATGCGCCGAGCGTGCTTTGCATCGAGACCGAGAGAAAATTAATCAGATCGCTTTCACGGGTGGCTAAACTTGGGCGCGTAATATTTAGGGTGCTGAAAGGAGCTAGATAAGATTATACAGGGTTAATCCGAAACACATCCTGTCCAGCAGGGAGTCCTGTCAGGTACGAGACCTACAAGACTTTTTTTATTTTCTATTTGTTTCCAACTTTTGCTTTTTTTTTTTTTATCTTGCCCTCATCTTCCACCGCTTTTCAATTATTTGCAAAAAGCACATCGAATATAATTATAATCCTTTTCCACCCTTGTGAAAATTCATTCAATTGTTATTCCGAACCATCTTTCTATTATGGAAATTGAGAACAGCCAGAGGGAGACTGAGAACGAGATAATTTATTATATCTTCTAACTGTAAGCCGCTCGTCATTCTCCAGCTTCACTTGTTAGAAACAGATTGGAGTGATTTGAAATTATGGAATGATTTGAAAGTGAGAAAAAATAAATCAATAAAATAATCGGAGTGTAGAAACGATGCGGAAATGCGGTTGGTGTCACGATGTCACGTTCGATGTTACGTTAGCGCACTACCAATTCTTAGAGAATTTCATTATGACAAAGTCACTCCCTTGAACCCCAGTCTGCAAAGTAGATAGCTATTAGCTAACGCATTGGTGGTATGCTTTCGGGTTCCAGCGCGAGAGCGGCATTTCTCGTTAATGAATCTCTTCGTAGGTAAATCAATTTCATGTATAATGGTAATTAGCGTGAGCAAAGCTTCGAGCAGAAAATAAAAGGGAGGTGATTGAGTGACAAAGAAGTCGCGAACCTTGGCCAAATCCAATTCCGGAGGTCAACCCCTTCACGGTTGATTGTATCGAGACCACTTCCTGAGATTCTCCTTTTTTTCCTGTGGGATTCGAAAGGGAGATTCTCTAAGAACCTTCGTCAGGTAATATCACAAGGATAAGTTGTAGCTCGCCTCCCGCTAGCGTACCAAACCTTTTTTCAATTACCGCCTTTCTCCCTCGAACTTTTTCCCAAATCTTCGCCAAACTAGTGCCAGTTGAAAATCAATTACAATTAGCTTCATCCCTCGGACAATAACTCAGGAAACTTTGTACCTGAGGGGCAATTTTTGTTTTTTTTCTTTTCTGAAGGACGAAAAATCCCTTCCCTTGCAAACAGTAATAACTCTGCTATACCTGTAACGCGTAAACCCAAGTCTCCGCACAGCTCTCACAAGGACGAAATAGTTCCCTTGGGCAGTACCGAATGTCCTTCCATCCGTCCGTCCATCCTCTAGGGACTCGGTTACGCAATCCGACTAACACTGGCTTATACAGGTATGCTTCTCGCGGTATTCGCCCTTGCGGCTAAGTAACTCCCTTACCATGTACTCCAAATTATCCTACCGCTCCTGCAGACACGGAAACAACCCCTAATTCGGTTCGGAAGCATTCAACGCGGTCTTTACATCCTTGAGAAACTTTGACCCAAGAAATCGCCTCACCTTTTGAACAATGGAAATTCACCAAAGATTGTTGCTCTTTTTTTTTTTATTCTTCTTTTTGATAATAACCCGTGATATCATTTAACATGATAAAAGTTACTGATAATGTTGGCTTGAATCCACATGAACAGATTAAAAATTTATCACGGTCAATTTATCCTTAATCATCATCGCATCCAGTGTCTAACTTAGATCAGCCTGGGTAATTAAATCTAAATCCACAAGCTAGTCTATAATCCAGATTGCTAGTCCAGCATGTAGTCCGATGCATTAATTATCCGGTTTATATTTGCATTATATATTATATCGGAGGTGGATCTGTAAGGGTGAAAATAATTCGTAAAGAAATAAAAAGATAGTTTCGTATGAACCTTGCGGATCGTCAGTTCGGTTAGCAGTAGGGGCTTTAAAAACGGGTAAAAAAAGTGGGTTCCGCAAGCGGCGTAGAATGTTCTTGTCAAGGAACAGAATGACGTCTGTTTAAACTGTCATTTCACTCGTCGACGAGTAAAAAGCTTGTTTCGCGTGCGAAAGCTGTGGCTGGTTGTACGGCGAGATAAAGTATTCCATTTTACGGTCTGACGCTTCGTAACGTTCTCTCCCTTCAGAACTGAAAAAAGCATTTAGTATATGGTGGGAAATATTTTTTCCCGATGATCCGAAATTTTATCCATATAGATGCACGTGTATCAGGGTGGCCCTTATTTAGGGGCTCGGAAAAATTTTTTAGCAGGCGCCCCCCACACCGGTCCCAAATAATTCAAAAACAATTCCCCAATTTTCTTCAGATTTTTATCTCAACTCCATCCCCTCTCACCAAGTAGGTGGATTTCCCCATTTAAAATACACGTGTCTCGGTTATATTCTCAGTATATATTTTATTGCAAGAGTAATAATTTTCAAAAAGATCTGTAACCGTGAGATTTTAGTGGGCATCGGTGCTAATATCTGATAAAAAAATTCACATCATAATACCAGGCGATCTAAACGAATTGCATACCCTCTAAATCTGACTTTTTTTTCAATTCAACAAAATATAGTATCTAAGTATGAAAATGATCAATGTTTCGTATTTTTTTCTACCCTGATTAGCACCAATGCCCACTGAAATCTCGCAGTTACAGATTTTTTTTGAAAATTATTACGCTTACAATAAAATCTTTACTGAGAATAAGGCCGAAATATGTGTTTTTCAAATGGAGAAATCCACCCTCTTGGTGGGAGGGGTTAGAGTTGAGATAAAAATCTGAAGAAAATTAGCGAATTGCTTTTGAATTATTTGGAACCGATTGGGGGGATGGCTGATGGCAAATTTGTCCGAGCCCTAAATATAGACCACCCTAGTGTGTATAAGTATGCGAATGATATTATCGAAAAAAATATAGAATTCGGTATCTTGGAGATGAAATTTTTCGCATCATATATCGTTCAGGTTTGTCAAAGCATATAAAAGAGGAATTTTTAGCAACATCATATTTTCAACCAGATTATTCAAAGAACGTACGGCCAAGATATACTATAATACCAAGTTATACCTACTTCCGGAATCCAACTTCGTGCATTAATATAGTTATTACTACATGCACCCAGACGACTTAAGGCCAAGCCACTCGAACCGAATCCATTAATATAAACACTCGTTAAGGCAGCATGTATTGGTTGATCGTTGTTCGAAAATGGGGTTGAAATTAACATCGCATCATTGTTTAGGCATCTATAGGTATGTTTAATGCAATTATTGATATGACAGAGACAGGGACTTCCACCTACGTGGATATACACAGCTATATGTATGAGATGAATAATAAAGGCAAGGAATTCATTAAGCGAACAGGATAGTGAGTCGCTTGACACATGGTGTGAAATATAAGGTAGTAAAAAGGAAACTACGACCACATCGCACAATATATACGTTAACCCGTTGGCACGCGCTATTCCTTGTGTACAGAAATTATGGCCGTCCCTTAAAACTCCTTAATTTTCTACCGAGGATTATGTGACGACGAATAGAAAAGCCGCGTAAGAACTTCGGAAGGAACATAAAATAAATTCTGTTGACAGTTTCGGTAATGAAGTGGTCGAAGTATTCTCGCCAGATGAAACACACTCGCGGTTCGAATGCGATTAGTATAATTTTGAAAATTTAATGACGGGAAATAAATTATACGTAACTCGGTATTTTAGCTTGATATTACGTCATACATAACGACCCTGGTAAGGCAATTAAAACTTATGGCATCCCAAAAATCAATTATCCCTTCTTGCTAATCCTTGTATACACTTCGTAACACATCCAGACAATCCAGAAATTAATTAATTATCCCCTGTTCCGTATCCCGGAGCAGTTTTTGGACAGAGAAATGATGATTTTAAAACGAAAGCAGAAAGCACAAAGTTTGAATATACCCTAAGCCAACCCTGGCCAGTTTTACTTTCGAAGTTTACTCCAATTACTAAAAACGACAAATCATGAAAAGTTGAAAGCTTGTACTGAAAAAAAAAAGAAAAAAAATCAGCTTGATAAAAACCGGCGTTGTGGCAGGTTATCTAAAAGTTTTGTCAACGCCAGACGTATTCATCCATACTCCGTTAACTGTCGTTACCACTCAAATATCTCGTATAATTTATCGACGTATTGGTAACCAGTAAAATATTGGTGCCAATTAATAACGCGAAACTGAATACCAAATCAGGTATAGATAAAGTCGTTTTTTTTTTTTTTTTTTTTATAAAAAAGAAGGCTTTAAAATGAGCACCGAAAATCACGGAAATCTCGTCTGTTCTATAAACTATTCGGGAAATGAGATCACATTCGTAGTAGTAGGTAAACATCATCTTTATAAGTCGACAGGCACAGTTTTCGAAATTGAGCTCACCCAGTTTGACCTTATCCGCGATATATTGTCTTCCAATGTTTGTACAAAAAACAATTTGAGTAGGAGGATTCGAATCGGTTTAAATTTCCTCTTTTGTGATTGTCAATAGCTGCCCACTCTTTAACTTTCAACATGACCCAACGCCCACGTGGACAAAGTTAGAGTTGGTTCGTAGCTCGGATAAAAAGCTACGAAGTAAAAGACTTATGAATGAAAATATTTGTAAGTGCGCAGCTCTATCTTAACCCGCACGATATGCACGATACCTATATGTTTAAAAAAACAATTCTCTACTTTCAAGAAAAATTGTATTCCTCTCAAACCCGGGGGTAAAATATCGCGAAAGTTTCTTACAAAGAAAACATCTTCCCGCTAGTTATTTAATTCTCTATAGCGCAGACCTTGAGGATAAACCTGCCTGGGTCTCCCTTTATTTGCAAAAAAAAAAAGGTTTGAAATTTATGCCGATTGTCGGAAAACAAGCCCCATGACAGATAGAGTTGGCACTCGTTACAGCGGTAGGACGTACTTTGGTATACTCGGATGTACAGGCCACCTGCTCCACTCGTGTTACACAGAGATCTCCAATCGTGGACCCCTCGACTATTTTCCACGTTAAGTTTCGGCCACACCAGCAGGCGAAATCGTTAAACGCGCTAAACAATCTCTGGGAAAACCACGTGGAAAAAAAACACAAAAAAAAAAACAAAAACTCCAGTTTCACGAGGGTTGAGGCAATTTAGTTGTAATTGTATAGAATTACAGGGTATTTAGTAATTGCTCAAGTTTGTTATCGAATTTATTTTTCAACAGCGTAATTGACCTGTTTGATTTTTATCAATTTACATTAAGCCCTGGGCACACCCTTCGCAAAAAATTTTTAAAAATGTTCTTACCTATTTTTCAAAATCTATGGTGTCGCGGAGAATATGAACCGAAAATTAAAATTCATGGTAATCGGACGGAAGAGCAGTTGATGAGATAATAATACTAATCTGAAAACATCATTCCCTTTCGCTTCCCTGTAAAAACCCGTCATTAAATTTTCCTCAAATTGAATACCGGATCCCGACATTTATTTAGGATATATATTATGTCTGTTCAAGAAATTGTTTCACGATTTATCGAAGAACCCGCGTATAGATGGACGGAAAAAGGGCGTACAAAAACTGCAACCAGTCTTCCAATTAGAGAGTTATCAAAGAAAGTGGAAAAAAATTTGAAGATACGTGATTAAAATCATCCTGCGATGTCTGTAAGAGCTAACGATCGGCAATATAAGCGATACGGCGTGTTTCATAGAGTAAAAAGTTTCCCCGCAGTATAACAACAAGAAAACTTTAATATCCTGTAAGCTCTCTACGGGTATATGAAAGCTTGCAACTTTCGAGCTCCCTACTGTATGGGGATGGGATAAGTCCGCGATAAACGAGCGCTGTCAATGTGAATTGTTACAACGTTTGGAAGAGCACAATAATATAGCAATATTTGTTCCGCGTGAATAACGCGTGTGAAAAGATGCTGGGAAACTGTATGTATGACGACGATACATACATACAGGTACGTGTACGGCTCGTGGCGAATCGTGCGAAGGACAATATCTCAGGGCTGTCAGTTCGATCGGCAAATCCATCTCTGGATTCCGGGACGTGCGTTCAAACGCACTTACGCCTCGACGCATCCACGCGGATAGGTATCTCATACATATACCTATGTTAGAGACCGTTCGTATATCGTATTGTGAACGTTCTCTTGAGCGTGCATGAAAGAACGGCACTCAAAGAATACGAAATAAGCTGCCGATTGTACCGCGAGCTCGACCGCTTCGTTCCTATTCCAAAACTGCCTGAACTCGCAATTGTATCTGAAGCGATAAAAAAGCCTGTACCTTATACCCGGGCTCTAGAGAATTCTGGTGAAAATTTTATAACTTTAAAATTTTTTTTCCTTGTGCCTGTTACATATCCCCACGAGGGTATTTTACGCAAATAATTCATCGACCTCTGCAGTATATTAAAAGAATAGCAATTACCAAAGCTTCGGATTGCCGACTCTATTTGCAGAAGATTTAGCTCTTCTATTCGTGATAAATTTTCCACATTTTCAATTCTTTTTTGCTTACTTTACGGTAATTGGAGGACTGGGCGTTTTTCCTTTTCTGATGTGAAAGGTGTCACGTACCTACTACAATACCTACATACTGCGAATGTAGGCGTCAAAATAATTTGACAAGCTCTGAATTACTAGGAGCTCACAATTAACCAGGATTTTACCACAAAGTGTAAATATAGGAGCTTTGTGTTGACTTTAATTGTTAGCAGTGAATTCACCTTACTGGAAATGTCAGGTATACCAAAGATTGGCGCGAACCCGTACCTACTCCGATTTCTCTCTGGTTTAGTTATCAAGTTGGGTCGAGTTGGGTTCAATTTGTCATTTCACTAATTTGACCGATGTTTACAGAGGTAACTCACAATCAGTTTAAAGTAGACAAACGACCAAAGTATTTTTACTTCGCGATTACTTCGTCGTTTTCATTTTCGTCACTGATTTCTGGATCAGCCAATTTTTTTCATCAACTTACTCGCATACTAATTACACCTATATGATTGAAAATAATTCAGGCATATGAAAGCCGATGATGAAATTATCCTGACTGAAACAAGAATCGTTTCCATATTTTTAAATGGCGAAAAAATTGTAAATTTAAAAGTCTCACTTTTGTATTTTCAACCAGATTTCAGAACTTATTGATAAATAGGAACAAGAGTTCTGAAACGTTGAATCTTGCGATTTAAACCGAAATAACGTAATCTATAAATCAGTCTGGATTTGCCTATCATTTGCGAGAAACTCGTCTGATAATTCGATAAACTCGTTTGTGAGCCCGAAACGCCTGGAGTCGTTAAACAGCCCGTAACAAATTACACGAAACAATCGAACAAACTAACCGCATACCCAGAGCTTTTCCCAGGCTTGAGGGTTCTATTTACTGTCCTGTTTCACCCTTTCCATCCTTCTACCTTTTCCACTGTAAAACACCCCTTTTCGACCCTGATCTCACCGGGTACGGTTACTCAGTGTACTTGTTACACAGATACATCATATATGTGTACGCTCACGCGTGGGTAGTGAGCAAATTAGCGGGTCGCTTATTTTAAGCGCGAAGAGCAATTACTTTTTATAACCCTGGGACTAGGGGGTGTCAAAATGTAGATACCAACCGCTTCGTGTTAACAGGCCTTACACGAGCCACGATATCACTTTTTTTTCATTTTTTATTTTTATTTTGCTTTGCTAAACGTATACGTTCGTGCATGGATGTAAATGTATGGATAATTGGTCTACCCTTGAGAGTATAAGGTAAACCGTCTTTCCACCAGCTGTTCTAAACTTTTGAAACCTCTGAGTCTTTTTTCATAAATATTCCGTGATGGTTAGTGATTACCATTGCTAATTTTTCTTTGTGCTAATATCAAGCACGGAGAAAATATTCAACAGGATAGCGAGTCGAATGGTCTTTAATATAGGTAAAATTAGTTGTAACTTTTTATCGATCTAAAACTACGTACAGACGTTCACTCACACCGGATAAACTTCGATTCAATTCATACATCTATCCGTATTTATCTATGCTCATCTTTCGAAAAGAAGATATAAAATGATGCTCATCACCTCAGAATGAGCCTGTAGAAAAAGAATAACGAATATTGTGCCTGAAGACCGTTTTTCACTTCAAACCGCAAGCTCTGTACCCCAAGGCTGATCAGCTTTTGTGTCTGACAATTAACAGCCCCTCCAGTTCTCACAGCCATTATCTTTATTAGGGTTAATTTACTCATTGTGAAACTCGAAATGTATGAATACACGAAGTAAGGTTACTATTTCATACTGGGCACTTATATTTCAAGAACTTGAAACTTTCCGCGAATATCTCACCGTAATGTAATACATTTGGAATAGAGAAGTGGTTTGCCTATTGTTTCAAGATTGGAAATGAGAGGAGGCAAGTAAATAGATTCTCTGAAATCAGAGAAATGTAGAATGAACAAAGGCCATGGGGATGGTAATTTAGCGATATTGCCTATGGAAGAGTTCCATAGTTACAAAAGGAACTAGAAAATGCTTTTAAAGAAACAAGCTCGTGGCTGTCTATAACGCACACCCTTCCGTTGTATATTATACGTATAATGCCCATACCCATCATCGTGGTGTAAATGATGGGCGGAAATTAAAATTGAAAGCGATCACTGATCACCGTTCAACTAAAAGCAAATATTAGCTTTCCATTATCGTAGAAAAAAAATCATTGGGAATATTTGTGGCGTAATATTCACTGAGGGATTTTTCATCTCTCAAAATTAGATCATCTTTATATTCATACGTATATTGTATCGGTATATAAATATTTGAGCTAAATGGCAGACTGATATCTCTTATCGAACTGCAGTGAGAATACTTTTTCTTAATTCGTCATTGTGTCAGTAAAATTTTCCAGCTCAGTGTCTGACCAAGAAAAACTTTACCTACTGCGGGATAAAATCACGTTGTTTGAAGTGTTACTCGTAAAGGAGTCTGGCGATCGTTACCTTTCCGAATTACCATAATTAGCTAGAGAAGATTACACCTTCAATTGTCGTTTGAAACTTTTGTCGTAACTGGGATTTGAATAGATTTCATTTCTCAGCAATAAGTCTAAACGAGCTTTTGGGAATGTTTAAGTAAATCTGTTGCTTCCTTCGGTAATTTATTTACTTCTTGCTCACCTCCGAACGAGTTCGGCCATAGCTTTTCCATCAAACGATACGTTCCTTAAATAGCTATAGGAACCGAAACTTGACTGATCAATGCTTCTAACTTCAACTTCGTTTCATCAAAAGTTTTTGATAGACGTCGAGGCCTTTCGCTCCTCAAATTTTATCCCTCGCCGCTTGCTTTTTTCCACCTCATTACACGCTGACACATTTTTGCATCAATTTTCCTCAAATCCAATACCTAATTCAGACATTTTTCTATGTAAAAATGTTTTTCAAATCGGTCCACTATTATTTCTATATTGAACTTGAAAGGGTTCCAAGTTTCGAGTTTGAGACAATTTAGATCGAATGATATTCTAATTTAATGAATGAAATTCGGTCATGAAAGAAAAAAAAATCTAGTCATTAGGTGATTTGTTAGGATTCTGATGGGAGCCAGGATCCAACGATGCAGGAAGGTTTGGTAAAAGACATTTTTCAATAATCACTTTTATTTTTACCCTTATTGATATTAAATAACGTAGTTAGTTACATAGGGTATATTATTTTACACGGAAAATTCTATCCTCTTTTTGTTATTCACCTTCCGAAATTTCGAACGTTATTTTCATTTTTATTTTTCTTTTATTTTTCTTTTTCTTCTTTGCCTTGCCATAAAATGCCAATTAAATTTATTATATCCCGACGATATATATTGATGTACTAAAAGATAAATTTCCCAGAGATCGTCGGGGTTGAATGGCGTTTGGTTAATATATCATATCGATCGAAGCTTCATATGGCAAAATATAGGTATATCGTTATACGTGAGTATTCATCTCGCAATAAAATTTTCCTCGCATTTATAATACGTTACGCGTTTTACGTTACGCATAGCAAATTTTATTTTGCCAAGTAATGTAAATATTTATTTAAATGTATAATAACAGTAGAATGTTGTAATATATCGCTTTAATGATAAATTAAATGTGTCTAACAACAACCAGTTAGAGAGAAACTTGTTAAGTTTTTTTTTTTTTTTGTTTTTTTGTTTTTTTTTAATTTTTTTTTCCCATGGATCATACAAATTTTATAATTTTGTGTCTAGCTTAAAATTCACTCACATTGAACGAGTCAAAAAATTTTTTTTTTTTCCTTTTTTTTTATATATATATATTCTTTCCCCTTTTTTTTTCATTGGAAGATGCTTTTTGTGTCGATGTGCCTTTGAATTAACTCTAACTCTTTTAAACGCCGTACATCGCCAATTAAGTTACAGTTATTTCAAAATACAATTACTATATATACACGGTGTCCCACATCAAAACCGGGATCACTTTTATTTTGAGATTGAGAGTTGAGAGAAAAAAAATTTTTTAGGATCAATAAATTTTCATCTATATAGCTAACTCAAGGAGTCGCGTAATGAAGTTTCCACGATTTTTTTTCCCCTTGCGAATAGTCAAGAGAAATTTCTGAAAACTTAAATACTCAGAAAGAAAAGAAAAGAAAAAAAAAAAACTGCCTGTGCGTCATTACATCGGACACCCTGTATATACATGGATTAGTATAATAGGCCTTTTCCTCCTATCTAAGAATTTGAAACTCTAACTAAAAAGCAAAGAGTTATAATTTCTTTTCGCAGATTGTTCGCCTATACACGACGATCAGTCATATCTAATAATCTTTGGTGCAATTTATCGTTATTGTTATTAAATTAATTATTTTTTTATTATTTATATATATATTTTTTTTTTTTTCATATATTTTCTTTCGTTACTTTTTTCTTTCACTTTCGCGAGAAATTGGAATAGTGTAGTTAAAGTTGACGTGAAAAAAGAAAAAAAAAAAAATTATTATTTTTCTGCAGAGCAACGCCCAATTTATTTTAACGAAATGACGATCTTTCAATGCTATTACGTTTCCCTGAAGTATTATATATATATATATAGGTATATACGAGGATATATAAGGTGGTTTAGTTACTTTGTCGATAAATTTCAATAAAACTTATTGGCACGTACTCGAATCTAAAGAATAAAAATTAGTTCACATACCAGAACGACTGATCGTCATTGAATTTACAAAATTGACGTTGCTCCGCACGTGTTCTGCAACTTAAAGTAAAGAAGAAGAACGCGGATGACTAAAAACCGTAGAAATACCCTTAAAATATTTCTTCAACTTGAGTCAACTCTTCCACAGTTTAGTCACGTGATTCTAACGCGAAAATTGAAATGAAGTGAAATTAATTTCGAGTTCTTTGCTTATAAGAGTAGAGCTGATTTTTTTTTTTTTTATTTTTATTTTTATTCATTCATTTTTTTCTTTTTGTATATTTAAAAAAAATTTTTTTTTTCTTTCTTTTTCTTCACATTTTGAGAAAATAGTTGTGTATTGTTTTTTTTTTTTAATTTTTTTTTTTTTTTTAACTACGTTTTTGAATCTTCAAAGGAATCTAGGAGTTCATCTAGCGTCTGGGGTACAGGCACTGTTCTTGATAAATTATAATGTACGCTCTCACTTGATAATTTAATCTATTAAAAATGAATTTTATTACGTCTGTCAGTTGAGAAACCTAGTATTTTACGAGAAATGGTGAATGTTGATTAAGACGTTCGTTAGATACTCCGGCACGCTTCAAATATTGCTCGAAGGTTGTTTTTAATATCTAAGTACTATTATTATTATTATTATTCTTATTTTTTTTTTTTTCTTTTTTTTTTTTTTTTTTTTTTTTTCATTGCGGAGATTAAGAATCTAATAACATTGGCGCTATTGACATTGGACACTTATAAGAATGAATTTTATTTTATTTTTTCCTTCTTTTTCTTTTCTTTTTAAACTGAATTAAAGCTACGCTAAATTTTAACTACATAATATATAATAATACAATCTACAAAAAATCGAAAGTTTAAATAATTATACACGATACAGAGAAAGAACTATATATATACATATATATATATATATATATATATATATATATGTAAATATATATGTAAATATTAGCTTACTCTTCTTAAGCTTTGATATGGGTTTCAAAAAGGTTATTTTTTTTTTTTTTTTGTTTTTCATTTTTTTTTTTTCTTTTCATTTCTTTCTTTCGTTTTTGAAAAACGGTAGCTTCTCTCTCCCCGCACAAGATCTCACGGTGAGATTTAATATAACATCATTTTCAATCATTAACTTGTAAAGATGTGCATTCAAAATATTCAACAATATAATATCATTTATAATAATATCAGGTAATTAATGCATATAGGCGTATACAGGGTGTTTCAACATACAATCTCTGGTTAGCCTTCTACAAACTATTTTTTATCTCTATGAGCAAACGAGCTGATCTGAATGATTTAAAAAAAAAAAAATCACACACACACAATATAAAAAACTTAACCGCGTTACAATCAGATTTACATTTTTTTTTTTTTTTAATCTCCCTATCCAATTTTGGTATTCTCAAGTCTCGTCCAAAGTAATTTAATGACTTCTTCGAACACCAGGGGATGATTTAACCATATATACGCTTCCTAGGGAAGTGAAAACGCCTGCATACAGACAACTCAGAAGTCAAACGATTGGGTTTTGTTTCGCATATTGCGTGCCCATTGGCTACGTGGGAACAAAACCGAATCGCTTGATGTTTGAGTTGCCTGTATGCAGGCGTCCTATAAAGCATTCCCACGAATACCCTCGGTATGTGCGGTGGTGCTTGAGTAGATGCAGAATCAATTTAATCTTCTGATAATATGTATAACGATTGAAGATAATTGAGAATGTGCCTCTATAGGTATACGCGCTATCTTCAATCATTATTATGATTATTTAACACAATAGAATACAAGAAGGATATAAAAGAAGGTACATTTATCAGTATTCATCTATTCTGTAAGTTTAATTTGTTGGTACATCGAAACTTATACCTGTCGCTAAGATATGTGAATATATTGCAATTGTATTTTAATATCACCCTGAGTACGCGTATATGCATAGTGACTCTACTGCTACTAAACAACAGCTTAAACCTAAGATTTAAATTTAATCCGAATAAAAAAATGGCGACGGTATTTTCAACCTTGCATTCAATTTGGGGTTCACTTTATCTTAGATCAAATAAACGTTTAAATTAGAGTAGTCCTTAAATCGGTGATTTTTTCCATTTTCAAGGTCCTTCCAATCTCTCAATCGGTTCCAAATACAGAAAAACAAATTCCCCGAAAATTTTAGCTCTTAATTTCAACGGGAACACGTGCTACAGAATTTTTTCTTTGTTTTTTTTTTGGTTTAATAAACTTGGTTGGAAAATCAATAAATAAATGATTTATTTGATGATAATTATTCTCATATTTCTTCGAATATATTTGAATACAAATAGACGAAAGGCTTTTATTCAATTGGATAGCTAAAAGCAGTTGAAAATCTTCAGCTATGAAATCGATTTGAATAAGAAATTAAATTCATTCATGGCATCTAATTTGAACAAAAAATCACACGGTGAAATATTAGTTGAATAGATATATGTACTATCAATTCAAAGCTCTTAAATTTTTTTTCGAGTAGATACAAAGTTAAGCAAAATAAAAAAAATAAATTCAAATTCTGCGGCGCGTGTTCCCCTTGAAATTAAAGGCGAGAATTTAAGGAGAATTTTTTTTTTTTTTTTTATTTGGGACCGATTGAGTGATGGACCGTGAAAATTTCAAAAATCACCCTTTTAGGTACCACTCGTATATAATGTACACATTATATATGTATAGTTGTATGGGTATACTTGTCTGAAGTGCTTTTTAATTGTTAGTACGTTCTTTCATCAGTGTATTCGCGCGTGTTGATCTGTTAATGTATGTTTAAAGTTAATATTTCTCACATCCTCAGTTACTCGTATCTTAACGCTGTAAAAAATCGTGAAACTTAATCATCTGGCACCCCAGTTCTAATACATAAGTTTAATGTACAGCCTCATGCCTTCATAGGATATAAGACTTATCGACATACATAGGTATAATATAGGTGTAATAAAAACACGTCAAAGTTCATTACGAGTCAGCTCAAATGCACACAATTATTTAATATCACGATAATTATAAATGTTCATCTGCTGCAGCAGCTAATCATCAGACGATATCAATTTTTGATAACAAATATTTCGGCAAATATATATAAGCTCAAAAAACTGAACTCTCACTCGATTAATGCAAATTGATTTTTGCTGTTTGTAGAATATAATGATACTTTACTTATATGGAGAATTGCAGTCTGGGAATTCGACTCAACTGACCTATGCGATATTAGATATATATATATATATATATATATTGTACGATACTAACGAGCGGATGCAGATAAAGTATAATTAAGATTCATTAGAATTTAAGGAAAACAATTTGGCGGTAGATTTAAATAAAGGCTTCGCTCGACTTTAGTTATTTTTCAATACATGTACTTCTTGTGGTATTCTTGCTTCACATAACGTCTATACTTCATTCAATTCAAATATCAGCATACTATTTCGATTCTTATCATAGCATAGGAGGATAGTTTCGAATATTATGGAATCCGAATCGTGAAACTGTGGAGCAATCGGGATCACGTTTAAAGTTTGAAGAAAAAAATATAAAATAAAAACGGAAAAAGTTACTAAAAGAACAAGATAGACTTACGTATCGAACCCCTGGCTAAAACTCAGATATGATACCGCAGAATACGAACTAAAAACACGATATAATGATCCTAACAATAAGACGACTACTTGTACCCAATTCTATCGTGTTTTGGGCTCGTTTCGTAAATATTCGATAATTTTTCATAGATCTTCAACAAGGGATACTAATTTCAAACCTTTTTCCATTTTCCACCCCTTTGGAAACTGATTAACAACGAAGAAAAAAAAAATACATAAAAAATGTATTCTGTGATTATAATTTATGAAACTGTTTCCCAAAAATGGCACTAATACTCCGTAATCCGTAAGATTTCATATCCATTAATTATATTTAAATCTGAGTCGACTCAGGTCGTTATCCGATCCAGCAAATCAACGAACAAATATCGAGGCTTCGACTTAATCTGAAATTTGAACGTGAATAAAATGTTGACTTTAATCGTATATAGGTGATGAATAACAATTGTTTAAATAATCAAATATAATATAGAAATGAGTAATTTTTCATTTGGTTTTCTTTTCTTTTCTTTTTCTTCCTTTTTTTTTCTTTTTTTTTTTTTGGCAGATTGGCGCCTATTAATACCCTATAGATAATAATTTATACAAATTGTGTAAATTAATGTATTCAAGGTAAGACTTAGACGATATTATACATATATATATATAGGTATATGTATAATATATATATATGTATAGTAATAAGCTTAGGTTTAGGATTATATAATATTAAGATTAGGGAAAGACTAGATTTAGGCGAGACTAACTGCTCCTATTATTTCAACTGTTTTATACTAGGGATAAACTTATAATTATGAGTTAAAGTGCTCTAATGGAAAACTGAAATTTTTCTTACAATATACAATATAGTGGTCGGTTCTCGAATTTATTTTCAATTAATATAATATTTATCTATTTTCTTTATCACTATTCATTCCGTAGAATAAACAGTGCAATATAATTATCGACTTGTTTTGTATTTCCTGACGACACCTCATCTATATCCTTCTCAATATATGGTAATTTATTTATTTATTTATTTATTTCATAGCATCTCTCGATCATATAGGTAGGTAGACTCGTTCGTACTTTTTCATCAACAGTTTCAGTATACAATTATTTGAATAATAATATATATAATAATAATATATAATAATAATATTGCCGCAATTATACATATATATATGTTTGCTAAATTTGTCCCGTTACACTTTTACAGTAGTCAACAAATTACCAATCAACCTTTCGGACAATTGCAGAAATCCTATAATCCCGAATATGAACAACAATAACTCGCCGTATCTTCACAAAAAATAAAAAAAAGACTCGAATTATTATTTTTGAGCATTTAAATAAAATTCACATCACCTCACTGACGAAAAAATAATTCAATCGCGATCAGGAAACGCTCTATATTTTATAACGTCTATTCCACAATTTATTTTTACGCCTTTTCGCGTAATTTCAATCTGCAATTTCCGAAAGAAGCCAAAAATACTCTGTTCCATCTCTCGCTGGTTTTATCTATAAAATACAACCTCCTAGTCGTCCCAGGTTGGGAAAGCTTGCTCCGAGACAAACAGGACGTTTGCTTCACCAGAATCTGATTGATCGTGACTGGTGCTAGTTTTCGTTACGTGACTCGGTGTACCGCCAAAATTTGTGTTTCCAAAAACTGGCTGGCCGAAGGCGTCCAGCTGTTGACCCTCGTAAAAACCACGGTCTGTTCCTGGACCCGTGTAAGAAAAGCTTGAAGGTTTTTGGTGATCAGTTACCTTCAGCTCTATATTTCCGGCCACAGAGTCACCAGCCCCATTTTCAACGATATGATCACGATTTTCCTGCTCCTCCAAAGTACTGTGCTTTATACCATAGTAGAAATACATTACAAACCCTGGAAATAGACGAGGAACTCTTGAATCCGTTGAAAAAAGATATTATGATTTACCTACAGTACGCATTCCCTAAGTACTATCGTCGGACTTTGGTGTGTTAGTTATGGTTCAACTTACCGATTGTCATCCAAATCGTGAATCTGACTAAAGTCAGGATGCTAAGCTTGAATATAAGATAAATATTAACGGTTACGGCAATGGCTGGAACAAATGGCAGTCCCGGAGTCATGAACATCAGCGTATTCCTGAACAGAAATTAAATGTTTTTACAATTTTTGTCCAAAAAATTATTAGAATATATTTTCTTAATTGGGATACGAATTGGCAGATAAATTTTGACTATACTATGGAATAATCTTCACTATAAGAAAGCATGATCTAATTTGAACAGAGCTACGTAAATCTGTTCAAGTTATATCCACAAATGAGCTAAAAAATGTCAAATCAAGTAACTTAAGCTTTTCGATACCTCGATGTTTCGAATCTGAATAAAACATAGGAAAAAGGACTTTATGGTAGATATATGTAAGTTATAAAATATTCAACGTCCAGCTTTTCTAGACTAATAAAATTGTGGAGAACTTTTCATTACCCAAAACGTTGAAATGGATTGTGGGTAAAAATTCCATCAGAAGTTCTAATAATCTGTTGATATTCGCCCGATTTCGTCTATGGAACAAACGATAATTACCTGTTTTGTGGTTTTCTGCTGATGGCTAGCAGAACTCCAATAATAGCGAATAGGAAAAGGAACGTCAATATCGTTGTGAAAGTCCCCATATTTCCTGTCGACAAGCAATTATCAACTTGTCAATGCTATAAGTTAACTTTAGCATAACTAACTCTCGAAATACTGATGCACCAGGTTTGCATTATATATGAGCAGGCAGTTCTATTAGTTCCGAATATATTGATTTAGTTGAAATTCGAAGGTGTTGAATTTCACACTCTTTTACGCAAGTTTAGTGCTTTGACATCAACTCACCCATTCCACAAACGATGATCAAGTCAAAGATCAGGATTAGTATGTACAACACGCCAACCATTTTCATAACGTAACGTCCGGACGCTTCTGTTGCAGGCCCCCTATCAACCCAAGGGAATATCGCAGGGCAGAGGTACTGTGCTGCCTATGGGTTGAGAGTTGATTATGTTAATTATAGCATGCAGGCTTCTAACACGACACTACTTGTACATCCACTCTGTATTTCCAAGTAAAACATAAACAGAATTGCATATAACTGAATTTACAGCTAAATTATTCATGCTGCATAAATTCTGCGAGGCTACTTCTTGCTCCTGATTTTTGTTCAACTTTTCCGTATCTTTGATGAGAGGTGTAAATTCATTATTCATAAGTTCATGTATTCATAAAATTTATTAACGTATGAATTGGCAGGAATCACAGAAACGTTATACTTTAATGGAAGAAAAGGAAGAAGAAGAGAAAGGAGTTTCAACAAGATCGCTAATTTTATCATTTTCATAAAAATGTCAGCACAGTTGTCGGAGCGTTTTATTACGGCTAGATAATCTCGCCTTAACTCGGCCAATTTTTCTTTCGTCTGATAATTTCAGAATTCTTGTTACTTGATGAACTCTCATTAATTAAATACATCAACCAAAACACTTCAAGCACATTAACTCACCTGAAGTCGGCGTTGTAGATAGCTCAATGGTGGTCCAATAATTGGCGTGTTCCCTGGATACTGATGACTGCTACCACAGCTCGAAGCCGCAGCAGCCGCATGAACACTACCGTAAAATTTATTCTCTGTGCGGTCGCTGACCAGGTACTGATCATCCTTGCCTAGTCCAACATCATCCTCTTCGCCGCCATAGGTATCGTCCGAATCAGGAGACGAACTGTTGCATCTCCTTGTGATCCGCCGAACCTAAAATAACGCATTGGATAATTGAATTCCATGCAGATAGACAGAAGATATTCGCTCATCCCTGAAATGAAATAAGAATTAATAATAAAAACCCCGAAAAATACCATAACACGTTGGTTTGTTCCTGGTGCTGTTTCCGGCTGTGGTCCAGGAACGGTGTTCAGTGGTGTAGCAAGTTGGTCAGGCCTCAGATCTTTTCCATAAGCTACTTGCCCATTGGGTTGAGTTTCCTTCGTCGGAGATCTGCACGGTGTTCTTAGACTTTGAGGTAGTAATTCTACCAGATTAGTTGAGTGCGGTTGGTACCTCAGTATCAAGACACAAGTGGAGACCAATGTGTAGGCAAGCAAAGTGCCTGGGAGGGAAATAATAAATGATTTAAAAAATTCGATTTATAGCTGAATCCGCGTATAAAGTTGTGATTTATTTATGAGCTCACTCACCTATCGACATCATCTCGACAAGAACCTCAAGCTGAATAAGTAAAGCAGCGAAAGCGGCACAAACCCCAGACACAAACGTTGCCAGAGCTGGTGTTCCCGTAGTTGGCCAGACTTGGCTCAGCGTTCTGAACAAGGGATCGAACGAGTTTCACTTCGCGAATTTGTGTCGGGTGATTTTGACGGGTGTTATAATTAGTTGGTAAACCTTACCGGAATATCAGACCGTCCTGAGCCATCGCGTAGACTATCCGTGGCATGGGAAACATGCTGCCGAACATCGAAACCGTCAATCCAGCCAAAGCACCAACAGCCACGATATACTTGCACTTGTAGGCTCCCACCTGGCCAAACATCTCTACTAAGGCTGAGTCCTGGTCGACCTGGTCGTACGGAACTGTAAATAAGCCACCACTGTACCTCCATCTAACATGCATGATACGTGTGTAACGATTATAACATCCTAAGCAAACAGAGCTGAATATATTAGCATGAAGAGAGTCCTTTGATCAAGTTACTGAATAACAATGATTTCGGACAAGCTTTCGACCATAGATATGATATGGACCGTGCAAAACACATTTCTGATACATATTTCAGTTGGATTTCGAATTACTGTTTTATTCAGCACGTTGTACTTTTCCTCGTAAACGAACTTTATCCGACATGCACGCAACTTTTCTATCATGAATATCCTAGATGAATGCTTTTCCTCTATGCATATGTATACAACTTGATGTTTGGGACCGAAGGCACGTCACGCAGCCGATTGTAGGGTGGCTTAATTTTCACGTGTTAGTTAAACATATTCAAGAGGCTTTGTGTCTAGAGCTATTGTATTCTCTGCTGGACTGAGCCACTCAGTGAGGTATAAAATATTCCTATTAACAGTAGGAGTTTAAGTTAGGGATTACCTTTGGGGTTTCAAGGTGTACTTAAAAACTTTCAAGCCAGACACCGGGCTCATTCTACATGTCGATATATCTATGCGTGTATACGAGACACACGCAAACACCAAGCTGAGTAGTTATTAATAGTGAATTACCAATCAGGGTGAGAACCATACTGCTCGTCACATACGCAATGAGAATAATGACCAAGGACGAAACTATGGCCAGAGGTATGCTTCTCTTTGGATTTGTCGCCTCTTCTCCGGTAGTGGCGATTATATCGAATCCTATAAAGGCGTAGAAACATGTCGCAGCCCCCGTGAATACCTAGAAAAGTACCGGAATTATTTTCCGTATACTAATGCACAGTTATACTACGGCATTACTGATTGTTAGCACTACATCGCCAATAATATCTCCTCGCAATTATTCAGGAAGAAATTTTTGGCGAAGTAGATAACAGAATATTTCTTCACAGTATATTAAAGTTAAACTTTGTGAATAGCTGTGTCGTTATACGAGTATAGAATACAACAAAATTTCCGTTTTATTGTTGAAGAAAAGTGTGTTTTTGCTACTGCATTGTGCGACAAAACAGTGCGACGGGACCAAAGTTTACGCTTATAATTTGCATCTTGGAACCCCTTCACCTTCTAGGATGCTTGACAATGAAAAAAAAACACTTCTTGTGCAGAATGGAATTGCTCAACTTGTCGAGCATATTTCTGGCTTTGTAAATTAAGGTACCTAGCCGTAATCCCGTGTTATTAATGCTTCATCCTTTAAGCCGTTAAGTGCCAGGTTGTTTTCGCACTTTCACATCCCCTTCACGAAACTGTTTCAAGCGACGTATAAATACTCATGAAGATTTATTTCCCTATTCTCAAGACAAATGAAATTTTTGTCTCCGCAGTTACGCGGCTCCCCTGGGTCGCTTCAAATTTAGGGTTAACATTTTGAATGAAACCGAAGAACTCACCAGAGTTGTGAATGTTCCAAACGATATATCCCATGTGTGTTATCATCATATTTCCTGTCCGAATAAACGAGCTACCTGTGTTTTCATTATTTTGTCGGTTGTTAGATAAGCAAAAAGTTGAAATTGAACAAACCATCAAAAACACGGCTATGAATATTATCCGTAAATTTAAGCTTTGAAAAGGGTGAAAAAACGAAATCCGAAAATCTCCCGGAAAACATTTTCATTTTCTTCGGAACATAATAAACAGAGCTTAAAGCTTTGGGGGTAGTGGAATAATCGGATAAGCCAACCTCACACCGGTGTCTTTATTCTGTCTAGAATTTTACAATATCGAACGTCTAGTTCCACCTCAAGGTTCTATTGTTTCCCCCGACTAAAACGGATGGTATTAGCTCTCGGCCTCGGGGCAAACGTTACGACCTCGCTAGTTTAAGAGATCGTTGGGTCAGAACTCGCCCCCTGTGACGTACGAAGTTTTTGGCCGGAAATCCGTTGTCTACCGACTATAATAGTACGTACCGTGCACAACGAGAGAAACAGAACATTTCCTACCCCTTTATTAACGATTTTAGAATTCTATGGGTGTTCCTTTCCTTTTTGTTGTGTAATAAAAAAAAAAATGAGAAAAAAGATAGAAAAACAATTAACTGCCAAGGTACACGCACCGAGGAGGCAAGGCGAACACAATTACTATTAGTTTTCATGTTCCTTTACCAAATTAACAACATTTGAAAAGAAAATTCCTGAAAAATGTCGCGAAATGGTTGAAACTTCAACTACTAACAGATGCGGGACATCCGTATTAAGACATTTTTGTTCCACTCACCCCACTCCATCCGTAAGGAAGAAAACCCTTATGCTCAGCCCAGTTGTCCGTATCAACATAAAACATTCCGGCAGCCATGACAAAGACCCATACAGCCAGATTAACGGCGTTTAAGACGTTGTTAAACACAAGTGATTTCTTAACACCAGCTGCCAGTAGCAGCATCATAAGCATCGTGATGACAAAGGCAAGAAAATCAGGTGGGCGTCCTGAAAGGTTGAAATTAACGTGTTGAGAAAACAATATCTCGTGGTTATATGGGTTGCGGGTGGAAAACCGAGCCGGTATACTCCTGGCGGCTAATTAATTAAGGTGGGCGATTTATTAGCACCATCATATTTCTGATCAGCTATTCGCCGCGGTATATCATAGCCGTAACCGTATCTCACGGGTAAAGATTTTTAATTTTAGTTTATGGTGGAATTCGAACCCTAAACTTTAAACTTTCAAGCCTTCATCAGTGAAATCGACCGAAATTACTTTACAGCGAGTGACTCGCACCGCTTCCGCGATTAATACCCTCGGCTACTCTACCCCTTTGATTGCCACCTTCCGCCCGCAAAGCGACGAAATGCACAATGCCGGATTTCAATTGTTCAACGGCACGTTTCGCTCAATGGTTCACGTCTACAAATAGAACTAAGACGCGGATTGTTCTTGATATAATGGGATCCGACCAGATTATACATTACAAAAGGAGGGCAAGGATCTTTCGACTGTTTAAAAAGTGTATAAAAAATCGTAATGAAAATTAATAAAATTACAAATAATCAGAATATCACATCTAGTTCTATATCTATAGTTTCTCTCTCGCTGCATTATGCGGACGGATAACATCGGGGGGGAAAGAGATTAGCCACGAACGTGGAACTGCATTGTATTGTAGATGCCGGTCGGCTTCAGAGTGTGAAACAAGCTATGCTCCCACGATCAATGCGGTCCACAGGTGCCGGTGGATTACACCATCGCGCAGACGCGAGGACACGTAGAGCCGCGTGTATCTACATTAATCGCGATTGGATATCTCCTTGTTTTTTCGTTTTTTTTTTTTTTTTTTTTTTTTTTTTTTTTTTTTTGTGTAGATATTTTTTTCGTCTGACCGCATTGCCTCTTTTTCAGGACCCCACGCACTCCTGCAGCTATCACCCGATTTCATAATGTCACCTCCGTCAACCTTACTCCGCGCGGTCGCGATACCAAATTATTTCTTTATGTACCTTGACGGTGCGATGAAGGCAGAATTTTCTATCCCTCAGAATTTTTCCTATACAATATACATGAATAAATAAGCGGTTGAAAATAGGGGTACGTGAATTTTCTGAAACGGTAGAAAATCGTCGAAATCAATAGGAATTTTCTATTGCCGTCTTACATAACAGGCAGACTCATTTCGCGGTAGTAATTTTCTTCAAATTCTCTTTAGACTTCGCCTACTAGCAATTGAAAGTTATTTCGTTGACCCAAACGCGCCAAGAATTCAAGTCACGCAAAGCTGTCTTCTAGCTATACTATACCTCTCTCGACGTTGTCAAGCTTCCCTTTGGTCGCGGGATATTCTCTCGCAAACCTTCTACGCCGTAATCTCCCGAACATGTACATGTTTGGGGTACGCGTAAGCATAATTAATACGCGTGATACACGTATACATACAGAAGACTAGGCCCTCAGCCCTCGGCCTTTAAATTTATAACTTATTTTCGACGTTGCGAATAACATACCGAATTTCATACCGAAAATAGTCACGGTTTAGCTAGGGGAAAGTATAACGAGAATTTTTTTTCACCTTCTCTTTGGTGGTCTGAAAGCCCGCACTTTTGAGTTTTCGGAGTGCCAGAGCGAGTGATCGGATGCCGGGAAGAGAAGATGAGTTAAAAAATAGTCGAAACGTTAAGCCGCAGATCAAAGGACGTTTCAAAGGTCGCTCATACTCGTTAAAATGTTGAAATTTGACCTTCCGTTCATTCTTCATTTTTTTAATAATCCATTTTAATAGATTGGTTTCTACTTAGGCACGTATTTTGTGATGTAAATTTGATGAAATCTGATCAATAGAATCCTCAAAAGTGTCCAGGTACAATCGTCTCTACGATAACATGCAGAATGAAGAATAAAACCAGTAGGTACTGCACCCTGCCAGCTTCGTTTCAAGTAGACAAAAAACTCCAAAAATATTTTCTAATTGTAACAAAAATTATATCGGGTAAATATTCATCGACATATCATATACTAATTGAATGATACAGTCGCACCTTACGATCTCGATTCCCAAACGCTAAAAACATGTTCAAAAATTATTTCAAATATGAATAAATTGAAAATATTAGAATTTCAATCCTTGGATGCAAGGTAGAAGAAAAAATCTTTGAAAAATTCCCGTATCGCACGATCTGAATAATTTCTTTAATCGAATCAAGCCCACCCCTGTCACTCAACGTTGTGCCTAATAAAATACGTTCGATATCCATATAGGCATAAATCCATGCGCCTTGACATTCAAATCGATCGCGTGGCTGCTCCGATTTACACGCGGTTTCCGGTCACCTAGCTACAGTAATAATGATAATAATAATGATATCAGCAGGGGGAATAATAACAATAATCAAAATAATAATACAATAAGTACGAGAAAGTTGAGGAGCAAAAATGTCAATGCCAAGTGGCAGCAGCTTCTAGACGCAGGGGAATACAACTATACCTTCTTCATCGATCGCGTCCAAGGGTCTCGAAGAAACTTACCGAATAGGGTGCCAACGCTACCGGCAATTGCCCCGGAGACAGCACCGTCCGCCAGGGCATCCAAACAGGCGCTAAGGGCACACGCACAGGCACTGGTACCGATCAAATACTCAAGTACCATATTCCATCCGATTATAAAAGCGATCAGTTCACCAACCGTGACGTAGCTGTACATGTACGCGCTGCCCGATGTGTGGGGTACCCTGACCCCGAACTCGGCATAACACGCGCCTAAAATGTTAAAAAGGTCAACGGGGATGGTTTTAATGTGTGCAAGGTGATTGTTATCCATACGGGTATGGATATCTGGGTAAATACATGTGCGTGGCTTGGTAAATGGTCGTTACTCCTTCGGTATAACGGGGGTGAATCTGACTCGGAAGGATTCTGTACTTAACGTTCGCCATTTTCACTCGGATCAAAGGTCAGGAGAGAAAAGCCTTTGACACCCTGCAGCAGTGTATATTTAAGTAAGGAACGTGATCGCGCAAGAAACAACGACATTCTATATTCAAATGGGAATAGACCGGCATTAAAACGACCCGATGTTCTTCTATGGGCTTTTCCCACTGCCTCTGCATACACATATGTAAATATATATATGGTAACTGTGATGAAAGATACAGGTCTCGGAACTGCGATCATGTTACATTTATCTTATTATTTATGCACGCTCAGGTGCCTCGATAATATTTATGCACCTAATACATAGGAATACATGCGTGATGCGTTTTCGGTAAAGATGTGTGCCGTCAAGAATGATAAGGAATCAGTTCTGCTAGTATATAAGCATCTGGAAATGAATAATTTGTAACCGCATTCGTTTCGTTTCATATGGCGAATATACGTAAGCATTTAGAATTTTAAACGCAGACGGTATCAAGATGCGAGAAAATTTTTCGTATTTTTGTATTCACAGCTGCCAAGGGAATATGAAAATTTTAATGAAGTCTCGGAGAGCCTTGAATGAATCCTTTCAGTATACAGCGTAAAAGCTCAAGCTATTTAGTTATTCATTTACAGAACTAGAATGGCCACTTATATTTTTATTTCAATCTTACGAGTTATAGTATCGCGAGTGAAATTATTACATTCTCTGAGACTGTGAAACCCTTGGGTAAAATAGGTGGACTTATTTTCAAGTGAAAATATAAAAAATTCAATACAGACCAGAAAATATTGAGGCAATCGCGGCGATTATGAACGACACGACGACACCAGGTCCTGCAACGCTACGTGCCACCATTCCTGCAACCAGATACATTCCGGTGCCTACGCAGGAACCAACTCCGAGCGAGGTCAGGTCCAGGGTAGTCAGGCACTTCTGTAACACGCGTGAAATAAAATATATATATTTTTTTTCATATAAACTAAGGGTAAATCCGTGGGAAAATTGTGAGTCGACGATCGCTTTCCAATATAAAATTCAATCAACCGTTAAATCTTTTCGCACGACGAGTAATTTTTCTTCGAAGAGATACAAGGGGATTTACCTCTACACCTTATATTTTTTCGAAATTATTTTGGATCATAAAATTCACGAGACATCTTTCCCTTGGTAATAGTTAATTATTCAAGAAAAATATTACTCGCGTTGATGCAGAGCACAAATTCGCTTTTTATTATATCAACATCGTGGCACTTTGACTTACGCCTTATCGTGACAAGAGTATAACAACGTTCCGTGTCGCTCTTGAATTTGCTTTAATTTAGGACCTCTAACAACGTCGTTCCCATTGACGATAAGAATGCTAATAATGTCGATGATTACCGTACGAAAAAATACAGGGACAAAAGACACAGTGAATAAAAAACTACCAAAAACGTAATATCTGTGGTGTACCCAGCGAGACACGATACCTAATTACGTGTTTGTATATTTATTATAGACACTAATTTCGTTTTTTATCTTATACTTGAATGATTGCAAAGCCCCAATAATCTTGGTTCATATAGATAGCGGAAAAGTAAAAACATAAAAATGAACGAGCCCTTAAAAATTCACATCCGCAGTATCCCCATCGGGACGCGTACCATTTCGGGGTCTAATGTAACGCAACTTTTGTTATGCTGGAAAATGGACGTCCTGTACGGAAGAATAAATCTCGCTGCCAGTTATTCGTAAAGTTTCCGTTACCAGCACGAAATATTAGAGCGGAATAGCTTGAAAGTTTCGAACTGGGTGACAGACTGTTTGTTAGAACACAATAACGGAAAACTTTGTCTTCCGATACGAAGAAGTTACGAACAGTTAGAGTCGGGGCTTGAGGTCGTGTGAAGGTTGAATGGAAGAAAAGCTCTGGTACCATTTTTACGCGGGTAATGTCGAATGACCGTAGTGACGAGTGTCAGATGGGATTTTGGTCAAAAATTTGAAAGAAACTCGATCCGTGAGGAGCAAAACAGACGCAAATTAATGGCGAGAAGAAATAAGAGTGGGGTGTGGCGTGCTAAAAGATCCGCAAAAGCTTTAATAATTACTGAGCGAACACGGAGCGGCATGAAAAAAGGTAAAAAAGAGCAGTTTTATTCCCTCCCTTTGAGAGGCATTTGGAATAAACTCGACCCACGAACTGTGCGAACTCGTAAACAGGGATGTTTCAAGATTTCTTAAAGCTTGACGTAAAAACTGAAAGCAGCTCCCGGAGGCGTCGCGGTTTTTTAATGTGAAATATCAATATTGTATCATATTCCGGGCGAGGGATTGTTCGAGAAAATTCGAATCAATGAAAAAAGTAATTCACCGGATATCAGTACGCGGAAATTTGATTCTTATTGAATTAAACACTTGTTCGGAATTGATGAAAAATCAGGTTTCATCAATCCAAGGATATCTATCCATACCCCCCTATCGGAAACTGAGCATTTCCTAACCCTTTCCCTCGTCAAGAAATGTTACCTCTTTCGTCCGAATCGATTCGAAAATCCACGAGAAACTAAGTTTGAGGGACGGTCCTCCACAATGGCGATTACAGACCCTCCGCTAACCGTGGAACTCTCTACGGGCCACCTTAATTTCATTAAGAATAGAATTGAATAACTATCCCCTACCAAATCCGGATCACCTATTTTGGCAACGTATTATCCACTCTCTAAACACATAGTGCTATATCATTCGTACGAGTGGTGTACCTGTAATTTCTGTTTAGAGTCGGGAGGTTCAGCTGGTTCAGGTCCTGGTTTTCCTTGATCACCTTGAAGACCGTCTATGTTCTTTGTTCGTATCAGTTTACCGAAGAGCTGCAGCCCCTGTTCTTTGTTCATCATCTCGAGTTTCATGTCTCTGCAACGTAAAATGCGTAAAACATTAGAGGAAAAAAAAGGGGGTAGATTGTAGACCAAGATATGAGTTCTAGGGTCAGAATCAGAGCTTTTTATTTACGATTTGGCATTTATGTAAAACTGTGATCACCCTGACATGCAAGAATTGCATTACCTCAGAATTTTAACCATAAATAAAGCTCGTTATTAATTGTCTTCCATAGCTTGAGTCACTATTGATTGTCTCTGACTGTGTAGCTTGCAGGGAGCGTGTTCTAATCGAAGAAATATAATAACGAAGAGATTAATTTGGGGCTGAAATTAAAGGAAACATAAAAAAGGGCGTTTCCCTTTCTAATTCTAAGCCACGTAACGGGACTCATTTATATCTTCAGAGATTGTTAGTGCCAGGATAACGTCAAGCACAGTTATTGCGAGGACTGAACCTTTGTTGAAACTCTAAAGCGACAAAGAGACTTGAATAGCGTATCGCGGTACCGAGCCGGCAGCAAACAGACCAAGCTTAAAAGCTCACCAAAGCTTAGCGACCGTGCCGACACTCCGACATGACCCCCGAATGTCGGGGATTTCCCAAACCATCAAAAATCGACTATAGTCAATCAGAACATTTGAGACCCGAGGCCTGGTTCCTTACAGCAAGCCTTAAAGCACCCTAAACCCGAGGAATAGCTCTTACTACGAGTTCAAATGCCCGGAAGTCGCGAGTGATTTATAGCCGCTGACGCGGATGATTATATTTCCTATGTTATAGGCATATGAATGCGTATTTACGTAGGTGGTAACCAAATATCGACGTTGTCACATACAACGTATAACGTAACCTGACGGATTGTGAGCTCAATTTATCACAGGAAATAGAGATTTAAATTCATCGATATAATAGTAACGTGTAGTTTAACTGGTAGTCGGAGTAGGTATACCGGAAGTCCTCGTCTACAGAAATCCGGTTCAGCTAAAGCTGTGCGAATAATGTAATCGGAAGTCTGCATGTTTTCTATTTGTACGGCACTAGGGAGATGGCCTTTATCGCGTCTTATCTCTTAAGATCCGGAGAGCTTGAGTTCAAGATGCACCTATAGTAGTGGCTGAAAGGTGAAAGATAAACTCGAATTTTATTCCTTCAAGAAAGGTAAAAGGGTAAAAAAAAAACGGTTCTCCGATATCCTCAGGAAATATAAGAAATGCTGTGAGGTTCTGATGTGTAAGCGTGCGACTGTCATCATCTGCTTCAGCGTCGACCGATCGTTTCCTTCCTGCAGCGTGTGCTTTTCCTCAAGTATATTCCTTCTTCAATTTAACCTTATTATCATCACGTAGCGTGATAAATTTCTGGTGAAATACAACCTCTCAGAGAAATGGATAAAAAACAAAAGTTTCAGAAAGTTTGAGGTAAAATTTTTAGACCTAAAGGAATAAAGAAGATCAAGTTAAACTTGAGGCTTCGTGATTGATGTCTTCATTCTTCACTGAGAATCGCCAAGCTTGCGACCCATAGTGCAAACTGGAATATATATATATATGTGTATACGTAGGATTACCCTCAGCCTAGATATATAGAGAAATCTAATTTTCACGCCTCTAAATTCGACGTTTTGGTGCTACGGTCGAGGTAACGTTCAAAAGCGACGTACCAAATGGTTAAAAGAGAGAATTACACTCTACGATGAATCCAGATATCGTTTTACGCCTCTGACTCTTTCATTCAATCGGTTCAAGTATGCAGCATCGAGTACTGAACCAGTCCGTACAAAGGCCAGGAGTATAAATCGTGCGTTGGGGTGCGATTCACCAGAAAATTAAAAAAAATAATCTCCACCACACCGACCGGATGCCACCCGCTGCGAGAACCACACTATCAGGGTTGTAACTTGCTATCGCAAAGAATACACGCGAAAATATACTATGTACATACTACATACATACATCGGTCACGTCATGCGGTCTGGGCGCTGTTCAACTCGACGCCAGGTGGTGATTTCATTCTGTAGCTAGAGTATAGCTAACTAATGTAAGTGAGGCTACACAATATGCCACTGGGATGATTGCAGTCGATTTTTAGTCGGCGATAAACCGATATAGGCACGTAGGTAGTACACATGTGATAATTTGTAATCGAATACCGATTCGCACCCCTGCGTAGGTACTTGTGATCGGTTTATTGCATCTGTAGGAGTTGTGTGGCAGTTTCAAGTTACGTTAATCTCCGTTGCCTGTTTCGAGGGTTCGTGACGCGTAGAAGAAATTCGAATCTCTCCTGAATTATCTTTCCATGTTTCATTCCATTCTTTTTGTTCGACTGTTTATCTGAAGGGAAACTAATGTTTCAAGAGACCCACGGGCACGCGTCAAGCTTAAAGATAAAAAGGACACTAGTACGTTCTTTTTTTTTTTTTTTATTATTATTTTTCTTCTCCTATGTTTCCTTTGTCTGCGCAACCCAGCACGATTTACACTTGAAGGGTTCGGTTAATTACTTGATACGAAACTCCGCAAACAGTACGTATAGAGAAACTGTGGGTCATATACCGTTCTCCGATCTAGGGTTCATAGCCTATAATGTCATGGCTATTCCACCCTTCCAACGTTAGTTGTATATACGTATAGTTGATATAATAATTTATACGACATTTTCGTGGGAAACAGCACAGAAATGGTATTCAAATTTTATTCATATCATCCTAGCCTCCATGTTATGTCTCTCTCTCTCTGTCTTTCTCTCTTCTTCTCTCTTCTATCTTCTTCTCACGTAACTCATACTTTGCTTTGCCAACCCACGAATATTCTTGCACATCTGCCACCACGAAAACAGCCAACTCTCCTGTTCAATTCGGTTATTATATCGAAAATCCCCGATTCACCCTATATGCTGGTTTTTGTGCTCACTGAAGCATAATGAAAATTGTTACTTACGTTGGATGAGCAACAGAGTTAACACAGTGAACGCAACCGACGTATGACCCATTGATAATTCCCCTTTCGACTAATCTCGATAAAAAACTATAAACCTATGTACCGTATCCCGGCACCCATCAATAAAGCAGCCCCTACCAGCTGACGAAGTGAGCATATGGTAAAAATATACGAGACGTATGGAAAATAGTCGGAAAACACGAGTTGGGTTTGACTCTAAGGGATAACAGATACTGACAAGGCTGATTAACCTTCTGCAACGATACTATTTCGGAAGGATTACTGTTCTTGAGTTCTGGACACGGTAAGGGCTGGCCTACGTCGACCTCATAAGATCGATAGCCACAAATATACCCTTGGCAAAGGCTCAGGAAATTCGGAAGTCACGAGTATGCATATTGATTCCACCTCTCTTTACTATTCCAGACAACACTATTTGCTCGTATTGTATATTGAACTTCTCTAATGTCAAAATTTGTTAGATTTAAAATTTGAAATATGTTAATAGAGGAAAGTACCACTACGCGGATGCAAATTGAAGAACAAAGTTTTGAAATTTACCTGTGTCTTGTTTATTCCCACAACTTTTTAGACACTTTTTCATCCAACCGAAGAGGAATGAAAAAAAGTACTTCAAGCCTGAAGCTAAATTGTCGCCGGAAATACCTGTGATGGACTCAACTCGGTTGAAAAATTGCATTTTCTTTTTACGAGGCAACCGTCCTCTGCTTCGCTTTTTTACTGAGCTCCTCAGGTTACCTAGTTATGCAATATTTTATATACGATACAGACCCCTATAATAATGATAACAATAATCTGGGGGCTGCCGCAATACGAACACAACAAACGATGTTACAACGACCCTTATAAGAACAGCTCTCCGTTATTATCTACACCCCGAGTAAATATCGCTTAAAAATCAACTTTGACCTCTTTATTCTTCCCCTTATCTTCGAACGATTGGAGAATTCCCATTTTTCTCGAACAGTTAGGCATCTGCAATGTAGGCACTTGAAACTGAGCCAATCAAGAAGCGTGCCTTGAGTGGGTACATGCAATCAGCAGGTCTTCTGCAGGAGACAAAGAACTTCCCCGGCATTTGATCTCTACGTTCCTCTATTATTCTCATTTTCCGTCCCCATTTCTGGGTGCTTATTTACCACCTCTTTCTCCCGTCACTCAACCTCCCATCTCTTATTACAACATTTCTCGTCCGACTCCAGAACATCACATCTTCAAACCGTACCTTAACTTAACTCTTTGAGAATTCCTGAAGTCCTCCATCTCGTATACCATCTCAAAAAGAAAAGAATTAAGATAATAATTCAAGAGCATCATGATCTCTGCGCGGAACTTTTGTTCAAATCTTTTCCATTTTTACGATTTGCTTCATTTAGTATTATCATCAATTATTAAAAAGAGCCTCGGAAATGATTCAACATATAATTTAGTACCCCACTGTTACTACGCTGTCAACTACATCAATTCGCTACTCTAGAGTCTGACCACACTATAACTCTAACTACTGCCGACGCAACGCTCCTGAAAAGCGATCGTTAACTTGATAGGCTGTAATCGAACGAGCATTTCAATGCAATAGCTGGATTTGTGCATTTGAATAGTCACTACACACCTTTATAAGGGGTACTCTATCGAGACATCTGAGAGAGTTTGTGGCTGTAATAACGGCAAAATCTTTTTAACGGCTAAAGTTTCGTGCGTTTCACAAGTCTCTGATTACTTCCCTCGTACAGAAACTTCCATTCACGATGACGAATTCCTTACCTCGAAGACACTGCCTACCTACAAACTTCTTCGAAATATACAGAAGGAACAACTCTTCCGGATCGATCTCTCTCAGGAACAAATTAATCAAGCTCAGCACTTGCCATTTCGAGTCACAGTCACGACCCGCGACGTCCGGTCAACCCGACATTTCTCATCGTCAGCATGGCCTGAGGCGTAGACTGCTGTGAGCTGGGAAATTCATAAATTATCCGCTGCCTCTCTATAACGACAGCTACAGGTCAGAAACCACCTAAATCCGGGTTGTATACAGGATTAAAAAAAAGGTCCGTTCAACTATAGTGAAAGTTCGTGACGAAGAATGAGCTATGCAAAAGTACTCCGTTATCGCGGATATACTTCAGTTTCAATTTCAAGGTCCAACTTGCACGGCATACCCTTAGCTATAGCCATATCATAATGGTAAGCTTAGGTAAGAAAGTTGGTCCGTAAGACGCGACGTAAGTTTTGCCGTTCAAGTTATAATTGCTTCATTAATTGCGAAACAAAACGCAGACGTGTATATGTATTGTGTAGTATTGTATCAACTCCATAATAAATTGGATTCATTTATTCTATCTCTATATAGGAATTCCGAATGTTGGCCGAGAAGGAAAAATGTATTTATGAGTATCGGTGAATTATTCAAGTTACATCTTAATAAATAAATTCTCCCGATGCCCAATAAATCATTCGAAATTAAGGTGAAAATTGGTTCGCCCACAGCTAACGGTATCCTGAATCACAAAACGGAGGAATCGACGGTTTGGTAGCTGTTGGCTTACAAGGCACGAACTTTCCTCGCTGGGTATAGATAAACTTGGCATTTGGCCAGCCGCTTGTGTATGTAGTGTTGAACATTACATTTCCTCGGCAATGGAGATTCGCACACGGTTCTTTTTTTCTTTGATATTCGTACCGTACATATTTCACAAAGTACCTACCAAGCGCCAGAGGTACCATACGAAAGAAAAGATGGAGGAAATAAAGGAATGAAGAGAAAGGAGAACCGCTGATCAAAGAAGGTATTGTCGGCGAAAAACGGTTCACTTGACGGTCGCGAAGTAGCCAACTGGCAATTGGAACTCTCTTTTGGCAAACACTCGCAATGTTTCGATTCAATCCGACCAGCTGTCCTTATCTTCCTCCTTTACCCAACATTCTCAAACGCTTTTCCACTCGCTGTAAACCCTCCCTTCTCTCATTCTCTATATTGGCTAAAATAAAGCGACTCTAGGCCTCCGGGGAATCTGCACGGTCACACTGTGTATGTAAAACTCATAAACGTGTGTGCCACAGACGGAAATTATAATTGTTAAAATCCACCCCCGCGATTTCAACCTAGCTACCCACAGGCTACAGGTCTACCTACCCTGTCTGCCGGCTCGATACTCAGACGACCATTCACGTACGTGAGCCACCGTACGTGGCATATATATGTTACATAATATTACACGGATACTATAAGGGTACATCCAGTACATGCAAAGAAATATTCTTATACGTGTGGGGTGCTAAGATGGCGCTGGTTCGATGCTGTACCTTTATAGTCTTTGTCGCTTCATTCACACCCGAAGATATATATGATCACTGATAAGTAGGTGTTGAAATTGCAGGAAAAAATTACAGTCATGGGGTAGTAGGCACTGACGTTAAAGCCATTTATACAGAAATAGAGGGAGAGTTTATTGCAGTGAAGGATTTTCAATATCTGATATTAACCCCATACCCATGCAACAGGCTATGCCTTTAATACGAATTTCTCGAAGAATATTAGAGCATTAATATTTATTAATCAATCTGAGGGTTCTGCAAATATGAGCCTTTTGTAAACGAGTCGTTGCCCACCGGCAGAGATCTGAAAAACGAGCAGCGAACGAGATAAAAAGTGAGGTGGGATAACGAGGGTCGTGAATCTGGATAACGTATACGCCTACAGCGAGGAAACCTGTGCTTATTTATAATTTGCGTCACTAATATGAAAGAAAAAAGACAATTTTATCGCAACTGCGTATATTTAGCTGAGTATCGACGAACCGAAAGGCTGTCTCTGACTGACGGGATTTCTTTTTTTATCTCACCTTCTATGTAGTACAGTGTCAATCGTCTTGGTTGGTCAGCCGACCGAATAATGAATTACTCGCAAGCCTTGGGAAATAATTGGGTAGTAAAGTTTTTAAAAGCATTAAACATCAACAAAGTACCGGTAACTGCAGGGACGTAGCAAAACCCATAGAAAATAACGCGATCCCATTATCAAATTAAGGCAGCAGTTTGTAGCTGTAATAAAAGTAAAAGTTGTTTCTATCGCCAGGTACTACATACACATTCGTGCGGTAGTCCGTAGCGCAACCATCGTAGTAGCAGAGGTAAGAAGCCAATATCGTTACTTCACCCCAATTGGTTTGCCTTAGGTTGGATTTTTCAAAGAAAATACGGTTAACAGATGCGTGAAATTAATGTTCATCAAATCAATCGCGGTTCACCCTCGAATAGATATATTCCAAAGCTCTGTATCGCTACTTATACAGGCTCGTACCATTATTGTGAAAATCCAAAGCGAACAAAGGACCTGCTTTAACCGTCGATCAACGATCCGGCTCTCTGGAATACAGAGACAATAAGACACAGGTGTATTCTGGTTGTGTACTTGCTGTTACTAAATTTGTTTCAACCCCCTAGCCACCCTGTCGTCGCGTGATTCAAATTTCAAACGTTTCTTGAATGGAAGAAATTCCCGCAGCCTAAGTGCGATGAAGGATTTATTTATAATCTTTATTTTTTTTTTTCTTTTTCATTCTCTTCTTTACCTTGTAGAAGGCTCTGTTTTTGTATTTGAACTCCAGACCTTTGAACAAACTTACCCCCTGAAAGAATCAATTGTTATTTTTCATTTAAAGACAACAATCAAGGAATAAGGAATGAAAAGTATAGATAATATGCATGAAAAATGCACAAAAGTTTAATGATAATATATACAAGTTCAGGGAATGAGTGAAGTGATCATACAGCTGGAATGATAATACGTGAAAACCAGAAATACAATTTCAACCGAAGAAGGTAACGTTGTACGTAATCGTGAGCTGTTCATCTATGGTTCCGTAAGATGCGAACCGAACGATTGTAACGACCCTTGAAAAGTGACTGTAACTTCTAACTTGATACCCAACGACTACGCGTTCCAGAACTTTGGTCCTAAATATAATAGAAGACGGCCGCGGTAGGGGCTTATCCATTCACAACTCCGTAGGGAATCGAACAAACGAATTCGAATTAAATGGAATCGTGATGAATAATGGAATTCGTAACACAGGCTCCTACCCTGAATCTCGATGAATTGTTACTTAATCCTTGAAAGCATTTTAAACAATTTAGAAATCAGAATCGTTATCAATTTATCGTAATTCTCATAATTGGCTACACGGAATTGGACGTTTTCTGTGACTGATTACGCTCGAAAGATTTGGAAAACCGATTATGACCAAGATATTTCTAATTGCTCAATTTGTATCGATTTAGATCGCTCAATCTCCCGACCTTATCTAAAATGGATATCATTTACCTGGGTACTCTATAGGAACAATTTCTGGTATGTAAAGAGGCATTATAACTCGTAAAGGGTTCACGAATAATAGTCGAATACGGTTCGATTCTGTGGTGTGAGTCTTGCGATTCAATTGAACCCAAGATCAATGTATGTAATTCGTAACTCGGTGCATCATAGCTTTACAAAATGGCTTGTGCAATATTATGCAATACCTTTCGGACAGTTACATTAACTTACCCGTCGCTGTCTCCAGATCTTCTCGACACAAATCACTAATTCTTCAACCTTATTTCCGATTAAACAATTCTACTCATAGATCGGCGCACTATGATTATAACTCAGCCATCCGTTACGTCCACGGTTACGTTCTTCTTCTTGTACTTATCCTATCGTAGATATATAATTAAATATCGTATCGTAGATATGTATAGTATTTTTAAATGAATTTTTCTTTTCTTTTGTAATATATAGTATATAGGTATATTATGTGTATATGTATATATTTGTTATTTAATTTATTTATTTTTATTCTTTTTCTATATGCTAGCGTCTTTTCAACTAGGATAAAATGATATGTATGTACGTATTTTTTCGATCGCTTCGGGTATGGACGATATTATATCCAAGGTGCACACTTTTTGAATTTAGTTTTACCTAAACTAATGGAATTCGGCTGTGTGCTCGTTGCGTCGAGTCACATTTTAGTGTGACACTGGCGTTGCGCGGTACCACACTCGGTTCGTAGTCGTTCCTCGATGTTCGGCGCTTCGAAAACCACCCCTATCGCCCCTATTCCCTTTTCCAACCCCCGGTGCTCGCCGCTACTCCCCCCCTCCATACCCGATACAGCGGCGGTCCTATTGACGTGCGAGCTTCTCCCGCCCCTACCCTTCGCCGCGCTCGACAGCCCCTCTTTATCATCCCCTGTACCACGCTAGAGGGTAGAGAAAAATTTTGTCGTAACGCCGTTACGTCACGACTCCCGCTTCCAACAGCACCCCTAACGGAATATTACGGCAACCACGGAATGTGCACTCGTTGACGCTTTTTAACCACCCTTAACTTCCGGTTTTATTCCACAGAGACCTACGAATTTTAACGAAATTTAACGCTAAACATGCGGAACTGTAAGCCATTTTCAATGCTAGGAATTGCAAACATAAAACCTTATTCAAAGCGCGAAAATACCATTTGAAATTATTTCAAATTGATTATTATTGCAATTGAGATTTCAATAGTTTCTCGACAGCTTTCAATGGTATTTTGACATTCTAATTACGTCTTTTGTTGAAAAGGTATGTAATTAATGTATTACAATTTGGTATTCTAGTAAGATTTAAATTCTGGATTCAAATGGCTGCTTTCCCAGTAGATTTGAAAACTAATCGCCTTATCGCTCTGAGATGAAGCCTAAGTTCTTTAGAATTTAGCATAGGTATTCAGCGAAATTGGTGAGGTGTTAGTATTCTTGTTGTCTAGGAATTAAACCGGTAAATGAAGTCGTTGGAATGATTCCAGGCAGCTACATTGTGATTTCTACCACCCTTCCAAGATCTCAAAATTAAAAGGTAAAACATAATCGCGCACCGTGCAGGTGAGGAAGGAAAGATGGATAAATACATTTTTATATCATTGGCTGTCTCCAAATCGCATTGGGTCTCGCAACAGTAAATTTTTTATAAAAAAAAACCAACGCTTATTCATTGCGCGCCTTATTATATGCAACTGATGGATCATAATTATTTTTATGGTTCGCAAAAGTCCTGCAGGATGGCGCCAATAATTAATTTCAAAACTGGCGGTATTAGGTGAGTATTTTACAAACTACTTTTGCCGCAAATTGATGGCGGGAATCAATACGAATGACATATATATAGTTCAACTTCTACTATAGAATTACTAGCTCTACTGTCTTGGGCAAATCACCTCCATCTAACATAGAAACTAAACACTGTATTAATTCCGTCTCGGAATCAATCGCAGTAGATTAAATTAAAAAGAAATTGATGCCAATTAATGAATTTAGTGGTGGTTTTCCAATTACGTCAATTTTCGGGCACAGTGCGACACTAAGCTATGTTATTGGTGAGAGAAGTGACCAATAACATAGTTTAGTGCCGCATTGAGCCCGAAAATTAACGTAATTGGAAAACCACCGGTAATTCCGTTTCGAACGCGGAGTTGCGTGCGCGCTCGAGGCCCGCTACCATATTACAAATGGCGATGATATATCGTCTCGCTGTCCAATTTTTCGTATTTTTAGGTTATAGTCCCTAATTTATATTATCAATAATTCAAATAAAACAAACAAGATGTTCAGTTCAGCGGGGAAAAGGTTACCCTGTGTTATGAGTATTCTGCCTTTTGACTGGTTAGGTTTACGTACGAAAACAGAGCACAGTGCCAGGTCGTATTATATGGAAGCAAACAAAAATGAGACCGGTTGGGATAGGTTATACAATATGTACAGCATCGAGTAGGTATTTGTTGCTAAATATTTCATACGTTATTTTTCATCCTTATGATTCTCATCCAGCATAAATGTTCTGTTAATAAAATATACAGATCTTTCGTTCTTATAATGTCATTTAACTTTTCATACATAGTTTCAATTTTAATATATAATAAATGACATAGATTCGCTTGGTTCAACCCAAATGTTTAAACTGGAATTAAATTTCAGTGAATTTGGAAACAAAAGTCCAGAAATGAACTTTGTCATGCAAGGAACATTCTCCGGAACATTTGTCGGCGTATTATGGGGAGGTATCCTAAAATCCAGAGTAGAATACATAAATTTTGTCCAAAGAAACGATGCAACAAAGTTTGCAAACGTGTTTGAGGCAAAAAAGAAATTGCAAGATACCGTAACGCTAAGTTTTGCCAGAGGTGCCTTTCAGTGGGGCTGGAGGCTCGGGTTATTCACCGGGTCTTACATGTGAGAATACAATCGAATTTCATGTTTGTAGCTTCATAAATGATGAAAAAAGAACTACATCATTTTTTCTTATTTCTCCTTGCTTACTTTATAAAATTTTTTTTTCCTTTTTAGGAAACTTTGGGCTGTTATCTTAACTATCATGATGATATTCATACCTTTCAGATTAATTACAACATCGATAGCTGCCTATCGTGGTAGATCATCTATCCTGGAGTACACAACAGCAGGATTTCTGACTGGCACATGTTACAAACTGAGTTTAGGTCCTAAAGGAATGTTTGCCGGGGGAATTGTGGGTGGATTTCTTGGCGGAATAGCTGGTGTGATATCTTTAGGAATTTTAAGATTGACTGGAACAACTATGGAAGAGTTACGGTACTGGCAATACAATTGGAAGAAGAGTAGAGACGAGTAAGTGAGGAATAGATATAAGAATTGAACTCTACGCTGAAACGAAGAGTTAGAAAAGTTCATTCAAGAATTATTGTCACTTGTCTTTATGATCTTAGAATTATTCCCCAAAATAATTCTGAAAGTAAATTAAATTTTTTTCTCTTCCTAATACAGGCAGATACGCAGTACGTTGAAAAAGGCCCGTGCCGAAGACACACTATTGGAAAAAGTACACGATTTGCAGGTACAACCAGGCGGCAAAGAACTAATACCAGATATAGAAGTAGAGAGTAATTCGAAGTGATTCAATTTTACCATTGGTTTAGGTTCATCTTGTAGATACTTTATTCGTTGTTATACACTTAATTGTAATATAATAGATACTTTCTACCAAGTGTAATTTATTTATATTATTTTTTTTTTTTGTTTTTTTTTTTGCAATTTTTTTTCAGTTAAATATATCTATAATGATTTTCCTTTATACCGGCTAAATTCATAACTTAAAACTGAGCGCGACGCATTATTTTAACGACTATCGTCAACTATATTTATTCATCATTCATTATGTTTAAGATATTGATTTTAAATGGATTTAAAAAATGATATTTTTTCACAATTTTTAACATCGTTAACGTGTGAACGCAAACGTGAATAAATTTTATGTACCATAAATTATTTGAAGTATTTTTTTAAATAGTATAATTCCTTGTATATAATTCATTCTCTATACTGACGATAATAATCACTAATCTCTTAGTTAGGAGTTATATTTCTGCGATAAATTATACGAATTGTGCTAATTAAATACTTTATCAAACTTGGGTAGACGTGAAAAAAATCACAATAAAATGTCTACCAAAATGTCTAGAGAACAAAACAATAATTCTTACGTTAAGCATGCATATTTACAACGTAACGATACAAAAAAAAAAAAAACTCGTTAACAAAACGTTGATTGCATTTCATGAAGATGAAGAACAGTCCTTAATTCAATAATTTATGAGTCCTATTCTGCAAGCAAGTTATGAGAAATTCGCAAAAGATGTAACGTGATACGTGAGATAAATAAATACTAGTTATGCTTACAGAATAGGCCTGGATACGTAGTTAACAATTTAATGCAAATAGAAAATACCTAGAATATTGTTGTTTCAGTTAAATTTAGTTCATTTGATATTTCGTTGAATACTGTGTAACAATGACCCACCTTTTTTTTCCCCAAAAAGTATAAAATATTAAATAATACGTTAAGTTATAACATAAATAGAGAAAAGCTCTGATTTTAACATACGAAATCAAGCACGAATCAATATCGCATAATAAACTATAAAACATTCGGCAATTTGTTACTGAAAATCTAACACCCTGCTCCATTTTGTTATTATTGTCCTAATACTATAATGAAGAGATTTACATTAAGCTTCTTGTTCTGTAGTTCCCGCAGTTTGAACCTTGGTCAAACGTTTAGCACCTCTGTTTGGTGGACCTTTGGGTTTGGCAAACTTAGGTCGATGTAAATTGATTTTCGGATGTAATTCCTCTTGCAAAAATTCCATGGTTAGTTCCTTTCCATCATCAATTTCAAGCTACAGACCGAAAAATTTTGATCAACAAAAATTAATTCTCTATATTTAATGTAATATGTACAATGTTAGTTTCTTAGAATTTTCCTGATCAACCATCAGTCAAATATTCAAACAAATACCTAAATATGAAAAGGTACAATATAACAAAAAGAAATACCAAAGTCAGGCCTATACTGTAAGCTTATTTAATTACTATCCTAAGTATTAAATTCTATTACATACCCGTCCGATGATCTTATCACTCTGGTTCATTGTGACCTATTAGATTAATTATCTAAAAAATGAATCATCTACTTGAGCTATATTTATTTATAGCTAAATGATATTACTAAATAGTAATGTAGTTTAAAGTGGCAAATCAATTTAAATAACAAACTTTCTCTTTTTAAATTGTATAATTGTTTATTATTCATAATATATATATATATATATCAATATTGGCAAGAATATACAATTTATTTGTTCGTATGAAGGAACCTATGTTTGTAACAGAAATCTATATAAATAATCGATTAATACCCAAATGCATCTTACAGAATAGGCCTGGCCTGGAACAGTGGTACTTATAAACATAAATTGTGCCCAGGCAAACGTGTGCGTTTCCTTATTCATCTCAGAACACAATTTCAAATTTTGAGCATCGTGCAGAATAAAAAAAAAATAAAAAATTAGGCCTAACGATCTGTTATGAAAGCTTGAAAATCTTATATGCAAAACTTAGATGATCACGTTTTTTCGCAAAATTCAAATATCATTTCAGAAAAATAACTCGTGTCAATTTCCGATATGATTTATCATAAATCCGTTGATTATTTATTTATTTATTTATTACTTTTAGATTATCTTTCAGGCAGACAAGAAGATGCCAGTCAATTATATAATCTAAGTAGTTTTTTTGAATTGAAATTATTAACATTATATTCTCACTGTTTGAAGTTAGAACCAGTTTGTTATTGCAAAATGATATTGAAACTTGGAAAAAAATATACAAATCCAAAGATAGAACGAGTACAAGCAGTAGAATTCTACGATTATCTGTGATTTCACAAAGCTGTTTCATCTGCAGAAAAAAATATGACCACGTAACTTTGCATGCTTTCATAAATTTTCTTGGTTTTTCTTATCTTTTGTTATCAAAGTCTCAGATCGGAATTAAAGATAGTAAACGAAAATGACAAAGATTTTTAAAATGCTTATAAAAAGCTACAAGATTTAAAAAAATACACGTCACGAAAAATAGAATGCCTCTCGAATATCATCTTCTTGTTGTTGCCTATCTGACAACTCTCCCACTCTGTATAACTGTGTAAATTTTTCGACCAATACAAGATAACTTTATACATTTATAATTTTGGCAAGTACAAGTCAATATTGACAAGGTCGTTCATCATATAACTACCAATATTCCTAATCACCAATCAAATCAAATATTCTCTGAATATCAAGGCAGAAAAACATTTATCATATCTGTTCGGAATACATTTGATTAGTGATAAGAAAAATCTGTGAACAATAAGATTAGGCTTTTGATAAGCAGTGAATTGCCGCTTGATACAGACTCACCGTTATTAAACGCAGGTTTAGACGTCAAATGTTATGATAATTTAATAAAAGTTGTTTGTTAACATCGTGTAACCGCAGTGTAAGTATATTTTTAGCAATGACATGAGCTTTCCAGGAAACATTAAGTCGTGACTTATCTAGCCCAGCTGAACAAGCGTTATAAAATAGAATAAATTTTTTAGTTTGTTATTCAGATTTGATATCATAGAAAAAAGACTAATTAGAAACCTTTGATACCTAAGTAAAACCCTATCCATCTATATACATCATTCAAGGCAGATCTTTCTGAATCCTAGTTTTATTAAAAGAAAACTTTCTGGCAATTTACGTGACTAAACTCTTGGAATGATATCGAATCTATTTATGTTTTTTCAAGTGATCAGATAAAAGATTGTATGAAGTTATGGCTAATTACACGATATAAAGAAATATTCAATTCAATTGCATAGAACAGACTAATTGAATTCAAAACACAGATGTACAGGCAGTGGGACGTGCCGCGTTCAGTCTTACGTCGTATATATATTTGTGAATTTTAATATGTCATATTATATGTATATAATAGTATAGAGTATAATATATATAATTCAATATCTATATATGTATATATTTATATACATATATACATATATAATTGTTATTACTATGAGAATGCAAATATTTCGACAATGTGGAATGAACATAGCTTAACTCTGACGTTAAACAATAGCATTTGCACATCTTTGATCATTTGTCAAATACAATGTTATTATTACAATATGCAGAGCTGTCAGGTTAGTGGCGTTAGCTAGCTAGAGCACATGGAATTTCTTTCCTAACTCTCTAATAATCACATTCAGCTACGTGGCTGCTGAAAATACTAAATTAAAACTTTTCTGTCCTACACCGCTTAAATGCTATTTACCGTCGACAGATGTTTGGAATTTAGGCCCTTGAGTTTCTTCTAAAGACATTAATAGACAACTTATATGTACGTATCACTTGATTTAAGACTAGGAACTAATTTGAGACAAGGTATGCTGGGTTTTTATATTCAACAACTATGATTATTTCGGTCAGATTCAAAAATAACAAATAATATGGCAGATCTATGAATACCATATGATTTCAACTATTATAACTAATCAATGTTCGATATTGTAATCAGTTGCCTTGGAATTCATTAGTTACCGGAATAAAAATATTGAACAAATAAACTTGATACTTGTTTTTGATTCTGGGTTCATGACTTATCCAATACATAAGTTGGAGTCTATTTGTTTACAAACTAAAGTGCAACACATGGCAAATTTGTTACACTCAATATATCTAAGGGCTAAAAAGTCGACATTTAAAAATAGCTTCAGAATACTCGTGGCTCTAGGAAGATTTAAACAAATGTATTATGTAAATAGATGCGTGAATGTAATGTATTAACTTAATATATAATTATGTTGTAGACTTGTAATAAAAACCCAGCAAAAAGGGCCTATTTTCCAAACGTTTTGAGACAAAATGAATTTTTGCATACAAATTTAATAGTAATCTCGAAAAAGAGTGAGAGAAAAAACAAGATATTAAACTTGTCCAATGCATAGTTAGAACGAACGAGAAATATTTTCTGTACGTAAGATTCTCAGTTTTTTTTTTTTTTTTTTTTTAACACCACAGACATATAATATAGTTATCATAGAGTTACCTCAACAAGAATTTGGCTTACCAATTTTGGTATTAGAATTTAGAAAAATACACCATTTGGTCTAATCTAATTCACTAAATAGTTATACGTATCACTTTGAAGAACTAATTTTAAAAATTCATTCAAGTCAGTTATTACTAAATGCTTTTACGTTTTAAAATGTGTTAAATTTCAAACGCAATCTACACTGGTCTAAAACATTTAAAAATAACATTTTTTTTAAATTGAAGATTCGAAAATTGTCAAACTCAGCATATGTATATATCATATCTATTAATAAACTCTATGCTGGAACATCATTAAACGGGTTGTGACTGAAAGTTTAACGTTTACCAACGGAAATAATAATCCTTTGCAATGTGAAAAACATTTTTTCGAATAGCATAAATCAATGGGACCACCTGTTAACTCAAAACGCACGAACGTTTTGGCTTAGATTTTTTATCAGGTATAGTTTGTGGAGGAGCGGAAGGTGTTGACGGAGTAGCAGGAGTTGTTGCTGCAGTTTCTTTTATAGTAGGAGGATCTTCCAACATGTCTGCTAACTCTTCTCCGCTATTTACTTCCAACTGCGATTGGTTGTATATCAATACCCAATAAATTTTATCAAACTTTTGATGGTTTTTCTTTTGCATTTAATAACCGAATACAGTGCGGACAGATATCTTTCTCTTTTGCTGAAGAATGGTAAAAAGAAGGCGACCGAAGCCATTGGCTGCCGCACCGTTTCAATTTAATTGTAAAAATACTCTATTCATTTTTTATCCATACTAAACATCAAGAGTCAAAGATAGATACTACATGAACGCATGATTTTTAAAAGCTCTGATCATCTTGAAAGCAAATTACCATTTCTGGTAATAACAAATTCGATAATCCTGAAAGCGATAATTTAATTTTTAGCAATTTAACTCACCTTCTTTATTATGGTGACTCCAAGCGATTGGATAAGGTCGAGAAGGGGTCCTTTGCACGAAGAGTAGAGCATCCGTTCTTTGATACTGCAACTATATCCTGGCATACTGTATATGAAAACTGCAAAGAAAACATAATACATTGAAAGGGTGGTAAGAATCCTTAAAATTAAGAAACTCAAAAGGAGTCAGAGAATTTAATTTAAAATCAGGCATAAAATTACCATTTTAGGTAAAAAAAAAAACGCATATGAACAGTAGATTCAACTTAAAAATAGAACGAAGAAATAAAACAAAAAGGAAAACCGTACGCACCGATATTCTCCATGTAATCGCCTTCGTGGGTATGTTTAAAATTGTATAGATGATATCTAGCAGAATCGGCGGGTACTTTAGTGGGCAATTTATCTAATGAAACATCGCAAGCAGTGACCAAATGTATCTTTTCTTCTTCGAGGTCAATTTTCAATTGAACATACTCGTGAATTCCTTTCCCAAAATCGTTAATAGCTTGTTTAGCTCCATCTGTAACAGGAAAAGCCACGCCACTCAAAGTCTGTTGTCTAGTTTCAACGCTGTAGTCCGTATGAACAGAAGTCTTTTTAATCTCAGCCAGCTCTTCTTCGGCGGTAGTTAACGGCGCAGGTGCAGCATCGTTTCTCTTATGTTTATGATACCCTTCTAGCGTAATATCTTCAGGAACGGTGCCGTGAAGTTCTTCCTTGAAATAAGCAGTCCCAAATTCTTGCTTTAACGTCGCCTTTGTAGATGCGTATAACATCTTTTGTCTAATAGACGCAGTGTCCGGTGACCAGGAAATGAATAACCAGTCGTACCCAGAATCGGGTGACTTTGTGTCTAGCCGATACAAAATGTAAGCTGGTTGGTTTTCAACTATCAACGGTTTTACCAATTTGTCGTAATCGTCTTGCCACTTTCCGATCGTTTTTGAAGAAAAGGCGGGGACTAATTCCTCTGAAATTATCACGTATATTAGGTTGTTGAAAATCGTGAATTTACGCTCAGTTTAATTGATGTTTTTCAGTTTTCAAATTTGCGAATAAATATACTTCCACGCCATTTTAATTGCCAATTAATTTCTATTTTTTTTTTTGCTTGAATAGGTTAATTGAATGATATAACGACAAGGGTTGTCATATTTTTTATTTTCATGAAGGTTACGAATTACGTAAAATTGAAATTCATTCATTGACCCTTTGTGAGAAATTTTTATAACAGTCCGAATCAAGATAGTTGTAAAATAAATAAAGAAAAAAAAAAAGAAGAACACCTTAATTCTTACCGTTTTCGATGGATACTTTGAGCACTCGTATCTTTCCATCTCGACATTTTGCAAATAATTTTTTTAGGGCTTCGTTGGCTGAAAATTGATCATGAGAATAACTAATTAATTAGCGGGGAAGAAAAATGGGAGCCATTCGTTTTATTTTCTCTTTTTTTTTAGGTTAAAAAAAGCTCCGGGATATGGTGAGAAAAAAAAAACGTTAAATTATATGGACACGTATAAAGATGGAATATAAATATAACACATATAGGGTTTTCACGTTGAAGACTTCTTAATTCATTTTATTAATAAAATTTTACCTTTTATTCCCGTTTGATGTGACATTATTTTCTGCTATTATCACCTTCCTCGATATCGCGACTATTATTTTATTTCCACCCACTTCAAGCCAGCGACCACTATGCCCACTTCTCTTGGTGATACGATACGCCGATACGCGTAACGCGGGCGCGGTGAATGGCCACGCAAGTTCATAACAAGCTTGGCATATCTTGCGTGACCAATCAGATTCCTCCTCGGTAGAGCTTACCGCGTAACGTCATTCGGCAATAAAGGAACTGTCAAAAAATAATCGCGATCGTTTAAAAACAATCATTAAATCCTGCGGTTGTCTATGATGAAAGGATTCACACATATTATATGTTGGTCTATTCGTATCGATTAGTCTGCGAACAAAATTTACAGCCTTTCTATTAATGTACAGAATATCCAATCGTCTCACGAAGCTGCGAGCCATGGTATCATTGTACATGTCGGTGCCCGGAAATTACATCTCGTGTTTCTAGAACTCTATATTCTGGTTAATTCTGCAATAGCAATTATTCTGTTGTTCATAATTCTCAAAATTGATAAAGCTATATTTTTTTCTTTGCAAATCTTGATCTGCAAGTTTATTATAACCTTATTCACCTAACATGTTATCTATTGGTACTTTAAAATTTTCTTTTAATTTGATCTTTCATAAATAATCCTTATCCGCTTATCTGTACTGCATATACGATGCTGAAAATGATAAAAATATACGACGAGAAATGAATCATTTTATTCTTTTCATAGTCAATATTATAGACAGATCCATCTTAAGCATATGTGTTCATAATTTCGCGCCGTTGTAGTGGCGCTGCCGTAGTCCGCGATTCCACAGTTCCGCGTTCCGCCGTTCAATTCCAAAATTAGTAAATAAAGATGGTGGCAAAGTTTGAGCCGTGTGGCATATCGCTGCTCGGAAAATGTCTGATAAAATGAGGTGGAAAATAAAGACCGCAGTGATTTCGTCGAATAATAAAAAAGAAATAGAGACCTAGTGTTAAGGCTGTTTTAAAGGACATTGGCCGACGTGTATATAAAGTGTGTTTTATTTTTATTTTGTTAACAAAAATTTATTTAAGTCCGGAGTAGTAACAGCGAGGGAGAACTATAATAAAAGAGGATAATTTTGCTCCAGAGTTCACAGTAAGGTATGATTTTAAAATCTATTTTTAGAAGCTCTTCAAGAACCAATTCTCATTCGTATATTATTATACTTAAACTTGGTAACGAATTTCCTTAATGAATAATTACACGGGATAGGTAAAGGATTATAAATATCTTAAACAGTGATAGACACGCGTCTGTCTATTGCTGCAGAAATTCTCTCGCGGTATACCTAAGTGGGCGTTTTCGATTGCCCAATAATTCTTTCAAGAAAGGTAATACCTGTACGTCCGATGCTAAACACCGCAGATGATTTATTTTCATTTATTTTCATACACTTTATTTCAAACTAGAGTTAAATAATCGACACCGTTAGAAAGGGCCTCTTCTAAATATCAACCTGCTATTTTTAACCACCAGAAACCTACATACCAAAGCTCGATGCGCGACAAGAACACACTTTGACACATTTCACGAAGACTTTCAACTGACAATTCAATTTCAATAATATCTATAGAATACTGTCGACTCCAAACGCATTGCAATTAATAAAAGAAAAAGAAAAAAACAAAAATATATTTCACAGCTTTCTGCACTAACGAAGCTTTGATTTTCAATGTCTTCAATATGAATCTATAATTCACAACAATAAAAAATATGTATTTTCCTGTATTTTTCAATTATTTTTAAGCCTTCGAACTCGAAAACGAATCTGAATACTTCAATAACAGCAAAGTCTGTCGTTTTGTACGATAGAGACAATACAGATGTTTGAAAACTATTTTAAACGCAGGATTTCCCGCCTTTAAATCTTCATAAATACGGTATATGAATCGGGGTATAGAATACTCGATACAGATTTGATGTTCAGTTTCGTGTGCTGACGCAATTTATCCTACGGGCATAAAGCCACACTGGAGTAATTATACCTACGATTAAAACCGGAAGTAACGTCTCCGTAAATAGGTATGTCATTTCCTATCTGAAGAAATATCAACGGTCTTAACCGAGTCTGACTTAATCAGTAACTAAAATTGAACATAAATAATCATTTATGATGAATAAATAAACAAATAATCGTAATAATCGTAATTTAATGTAGCCATTTAAAAATAAATTGGAAAATACCTCCGTGCGTGAGTCTGTAAGGTAAAAAAAACTACGGTACCTCTACTATGTAGTAGTAGTAGTAGTAAATACCGAGAGTAGTCAGCCGTGGTAGATAAATTTCATTTTTCGTCAACGCTTGCACCGGTTGTGAAATCTGCATAGTACAAAATAGTATATGTATGCATAATTTATTTTTGCCGAAAATTGAAGTTACGAATTGACCTTCCAAAAATATAGTGATATTTTGCAATATTTATTCTTATATATATTATTTTTTATTTTATAAAAACGTTCCGATGTCATCGTAAGAAAGTAGAAATGATTTTGACAATGGCATATAAATTTTATTTCGTGTATATTTCGTATAACTTCGGCCATTCAAAGTACCCTCTTTTCATGCGCAGAGGTCACGCTTTTCTTCCTTAGATCCAAGAATTAAGATAAAAATTAGACTAACAGCGAGGTTTGCGTGCGCGTATTTTTATTAGCGATTTAATGATAGGTACGTCGTACATTTTATTTTTTTTCTTATATATATTTTCTTCCACGGATATATTCCGGCAGTAATAAAATCTCGTCAGTCTCTTATATTTCCAAGAATTAAATGAACGCGGCTTGAATCACAACGAACAAAAAAAGTATATCTTTAATATATTATATTATATACCTACGTGAATCACGAGTGGATGACCGCGATGAGTTAGCCCGACCTTTGCGGCGAATGACGTCACGGATGTGGATCCTTATATTGACATCGTCTCTCGTATCCGAAGAAATTGCATACGCTATAAGGCCGGCTGCGCGAGTATATTCTCACCTCGAAAGTAACCCCATTTTCATAGCCTTGACCGAATGATGTAATATAATAATGGTGAGGGTAACGTCGTATAGTATGTATGAAAATAAATTCTGCATTATTTTCAAGCTATCTCTCTAAAAGATTAAAGGCAACTCTTCATTCAACGATTGTAAAGATAATTAAAGGTAAGACTCTCCGCGCGGATAAGCTTCTTCTAAGATAACACGTAATTATTACCGTCTATTGTAAGTTATAAGATCGAAAAAAGGATTCTATGGAAACAGCTGAAAGTCAAATACATGAATTTATTCATATCTATGCCTAAAGCACACAAAAACATTGAGATATTTTTTATTTTCTACTCTCGTTTCTGTTTATCGTTCAAATACTAGTTCAAATATATTTGGTAAGGAACTAATAAATTACGATGAAGAAAGCTCGAGCTGTATGCATGTAGTGCCCGCTGTTACCGCGGATAAACGTTATTTTAAACAGTTGAACATTTTATTTATAGGAATTTAAAAAAAGTGAATAGATAAATCTTTTTAACGCATTTTGCGATTGTCTACACCCTACCGTGTTGAATATATACATTTTTTATTGGCACACGCTTTGGTAAAAGGTCTTTCGGCTCGGCTGATTGGATTCATTAATAAATTGCCAAGGGATAGGCCGGACGATCGCCGATTATATATTAATTTAAGTTCTGGGCTGGTTCGATCCGTACCAATCTCTGAGGTATTATTTCATCCGACTTACCCAGGCATAAAGGCCATTAGGTAGGATGCTCGCAGGATCCTACCTCGATGTTCGCACAAGCGACCGCGGGACTAAGCGCGGGTCTAAAAATATCAGTAACGCCGATTGAGTATCGAGAACGCCTTCAAAATGTGAACACGTGCGCGTTGTACGTGAGGGCTGCCAATAGTCTGGTAAAAGTGGCTCGGTTGTCCGAATTTGTTATCCGCATGTATACATACATCATGCGGAACTCCAAAATCCTATATCTATTTCATTTTTTATTTTTATTCAAGCAAGACGGTAAAGTTGTAACGACAATTCGTCGAGGAAGAAAAGAGCGAAAAACTTTGCCATAGAGAATTTCTGTCTTTTCATAATTCAAAAGACCCTAATTTCGCGATATCTTCAATGCCACAATACGTATTAAAAAAAAAAAGGTCAAAAGCCTTAGAATCTCGTGTGTGAATGCGAATATGCATGAGATATTGTTTAAGCTTAATTTTTTCGCTAAAGCAGAAAATGTTACATTAATAAATTGCTACTTTTCGCAAGATTACCACATGATCTCCCCGTATTCCGTGGACTAAAAGCTTGGATTAAAGCTACGTATACCGTGCGGGCGCATATATTAGTTTTAGTCGTTACGGCCAGGTGGATACGCACGTCCCGCTCCACTAGGGACCCTCCAACGCTTTCTCACAGTATAAGTAACTTACCGTCAAGTATATCCTAGGCGACGTTTTAGCACCCATTGTTAGTGATGATTATCGATCATTTGCCAGCGAAGTAGAACCTCTTTCATAACGAAACTGCGGCGCATCAATATTAGTTATAATTTTTTTTTAATCATGAATCAGAGGAATCTAAAATTTAATTGCGTATCTGAATTCTCGGAAAGGATTTTTCTATATGTGATTGAATATTTTATTTTCTCAGAGTGTAATTAACTCTAAATTAATTCTGAACTATAGAACCAATTCTGATATTGTTGATTTGTAAATTAAACATTAATTTATGCCTACATAATACGTATATAATTAATAAAGCAACCTTATGATGAAATAATTTCCACCTGGTTAATTAAATTCTGAGTATATATAAATAACTATTCATTTTATATTTAATTTCTTAATATTATCGATGGTGTGTCGATTTTTTAGATTAAAAAAATTGTTTGATTGTAAAATATAATTTTTTTCTTCAATGAATTGATTTTTAATACATTATTTCTAAATTTTTGTAAAAGAGAGATTCGAAAAAGAGGAAAAAATATAAATTTCCAATAATAGTCTAGAGGTTTAGGACCGGCACAGGATACACTCAGGAACGAAAACATATCTTGCATCTCGGTTATAAAAACATCGGTCGGGTCAGACGGGGCCTCCGCGTATAGTGTACTCGGATATATATATATATATATATATATATATATATATATATATATATATATATATATATATATATATGTGTGCGTGTGTGTATAATAAAACGAAATCGGTAAATGAAACACAAGTCGAGACTCCGCAATTCCACGGTACCTACTCCGGCGCGGGCGCCGGCTTGATGCCTCAAGAGTTCACGACTTACGCTCGCTTACAAGAGAGGAGAAAATCGACACGAAGTATGAATGCAACGTGAGCTAAAATATGCAGACAGCATCGCGTTATGTCCACGAAGGTTTAGTCAGCGTTCGAGGCGTGTATAAACACACCCCCGTTTCTTTCTTTCATATAGGTATAGGTATTTCTATTATTATCAATACATTTTTTTATATTGCTATTCTTCGTTACTTTTACACCTACTTCTTTTCAAGCTATCGATTCTTCGTTTACGTCACTCTAACGGTTATTAAAGCACCTAAAATCTGGTCGAGTCTCGCAAATAGCAGAAAAAACATTTTTCTTCTTTGTACTACTGATACTAGATAAAACCGCATTTCTTGTGCGACAATATCATGCGTTATTATTTATTCGGCTATATTTAATCATCGATTAGCTAATGCAGCGATTTTATGTGGATTTTTTTTTTCTCTGAAAGACTTTTATTTGAGCCAAATTTTTCACAATCATTTGGTGCAGCTTTGTGGAATTGTGGAATTGGCACACCTTTAAAGCCATCCGATGTTTACATCCCCGTTTTATGCTCACTTGAGGATTAATATCCAAAAGAAAATGTCTTTCGTGAGCCAACAGTAAATGATCGTTACATCGGGAATCGCAAACTGGGCCAAATTCTTTATATATATAATATATTTTATACCATATGTATCGTAAAAGATTGATCCATGACGCTGTTTTGGTGTTTTCATATAGTCAATTTATTCCGTCCTATATCGAGTTTCTTTTACCTTTGAACTTATAGTAATAATTTTAAATTTAATAAACAATTTTTACGTATAAATAAATGATTGATTTCCCAATATTGAAGTCACTGAAATTTACAAAGATTCACAGTAAATTTTTCTTACGCAATTATTTGGATATATATATATCGTGAAGTGATAATCTTCTGTGTATTATACCTATATATACACGAAAAAATATCTATAGCAGATATAATTATAGCTGGGAGTTAGCTTCGCGAAATATATACCTACTTCGCGACACCAAAGTTAATTTTTCGGTGTAACAATTCGTTCCGTACATTTATTCCGTTTTCACGTTTGAACTAATCATTGGAGATTAAATTAAACCTTTAATAACGCCAACGCGTCGGGATTAAACCGAATCAACGATAGTTTATTTATAATTCTACCGATCATATATTTAATCAAGGGCGAAATTTTGGACCCTTTCACATTCATTTATTATTATTTATTATAACTGAACTTCTGATGAATAGAAAATTGAATCTCAAATTTCAAAGATTTCTAGCTTTGCTGAGTGAGCTTTATCACATCGCGAGGCAGGCCTTACGTATTGTATAGGACTATAGGACATGGGTATTATAATATAGGTATAAGAACGCGTTAGACCTTCAGCATCGCGTAATGTTTCGGGCTTTAACTTTCGAGTCTAACAGCTTGTATTAAATGATGAGAGACTGTTTTCTCTCTTACGACTATTCGCTGTTAAACTTCCTGTTCTAGTCCAACGTGCGTAGGACTCGTTCACGTTTTTTGATAGCCTCTAGCAAGGTCCGTGGTCCCTGGACACCGCGCCGGTATAGAAAAGCCGGCAAGGCGCGACACACGGCGTCTCAAAGCCGAAAATAACCCTCCGCATTCTCTCTTTTCATCTACGCCTGCCTGCCCACTACATACACGACTTTCAGCGCGTCATTCTCCTTTACAGAGATACAGAACACGGATTACCAATTTATCATGTTTTTTCGCCTCCCTCGCCGCCCGAAGAACATCGTCGACAAAAAATGTATATTTATTTATTCGATTTCGAAAAAGAGGAGGATACAGATATTTTACTCCGAATTATACGATCTTTGATATTATCGGGGGTTTTTCTTTTTTTATTTTCCTGTTTTCTTTTGCAAAACATACGTCAGCACTTTACAGATCTCTGTGGTACTGCTCTAAATCTATAAAGTGATTTCAATTATAACCGATTTCGAACGACTATAGATAGGCTCACCCGTAACCAGTAGATTATTTTTTCTGAATCATCGTTATACCCCGAATTATACTATAATTCGACTACAACTCAGTCAACAATATTAATATGTCATTGTAAATATTTTTCAACAAAATTTGTCAAATTATCAAAAAATCCTGATATCCTGTTGTCAAATCCAATCAGCCACTCAACTATTACGTAAAATGATTATTCTGTGACGCTCTTTGGATTACCATTTATCGCTTCACTTCGCGGGCTTGTTTTATTTTTATTTTTAATAATAATAATCATTATTAATATTGTTGTTATTATTATTATTATTATTATTATTATTATTATTATTATTATTATTATTATTATTATTATTATTATTATTATTATTATTAGAGGGTACAAAGTCTTTCGCCTTAATCACCGATCGAAGCAATTAAAAAAAATTACGGCTTGAAAAATGACCGAATCACGTCTAATTAGCGCGAAAAATATATATCAGTTAATACTTAACATTTGAATTTTTACTGATAATGCTACGAAATTCTTTTGATTAATTACTACGGCACATAGTATTTATTTAATGCTGACGTAATTGATGGTGTAAAGGAAAATGTCTCGTTTATTTTTATACACGAAGAAAATCTCTTCTAAATATCATAAATTATCGATGCTTATTGTTTTTCAGATATAAAAAAAATCAATCACCATGGTTGTCGGAGAAGCGAGTATACATAATATAATGGGGGGTATGGAGAGCACGGGAGGAGTGCGTCTTCACAATCACAAGAGGAAATTGAAACAACGGTAAGAATACAAAAACGTGCAATGAAGTTTTATATATATATATATATATATATATATATATATATATATATATTTTTTTTTATATGTAATAACGATTTATAACAGAAATTTTAAACGTAATTTTAATTAACGAAATATTTCAATTCAGTTTGTTAGACACATTTGTTAATCTGTTGTTTGACATTTGTTTAAGTAGCTTGAATTTTGTGCCAAGAAATTAATTGTTGGCAGATTCGTATACGGATGTTGTACATACATACTTAGATCTGAATAAAAGTTATTTAATATTTACTATATTGTATTTGGTTTTTTTTTTTTGTTTTTGTTTTGGAATGAATTGTCTAATTAATGCGATAGTTCATTTATTCGAATGCATTCGTGCAAATTTCAGATTCGATATAATTAAGAAACTCGGACAAGGTACCTACGGTAAAGTGCAATTAGGTATAAACAAAGAGACTGGTCAAGAAGTTGCAATAAAAACAATAAAAAAATGCAAAATTGAAACTGAGGCAGATCTCATTAGGATACGAAGAGAAATACAGATAATGTCCAGTGTACAGCATCCCAATATTATTCACATTTATGAAGGTAAATGTTCTTCAACATTTAAAACAATTACTCCGAACTCACTAAACCAAAATATAAATATCAAGTAATGTTTCAAAATAATATTAAATCATTACAGTTTTTGAAAATCGTGAAAAAATGGTACTAGTTATGGAATACGCAGCCGGAGGTGAACTCTACGATTATTTAAGCGAGCGAAAAGTATTATCAGAGCACGAAGCTCGAAGAATATTTCGTCAGATATCAACAGCTGTATTTTATTGCCATAAACATAAGATTTGCCACAGAGATCTTAAGCTTGAAAATATTCTCTTAGACCAAATTGGCAATGCTAAAATCGCCGATTTTGGTCTATCGAACGTCTTTGACGAACAAAGATTGCTCAGCACATTTTGTGGTAGTCCGCTTTATGCTAGTCCTGAAATCGTTAAGGGAACACCATACCATGGACCTGAAGTCGATTGTTGGAGTTTGGGAGTTCTTTTATACACTTTAGTATACGGTGCCATGCCATTTGATGGCTCTAATTTTAAAAGGCTAGTCAAACAGATTTCACAGTCGGATTACTTTGAGCCAAAAAAACCATCTCGTAAGTAGAAAAAGCTAATCCATGATTTCCAATTTCGATTATCTTTCAATGCTTAAAATCCCCCTTTTTTGATTCCAGCTGCCTCTCCCCTAATAAAGGACATGTTAACAGTCTGTCCGACAAGAAGAGCTGACGTAGAAAAGATATGTACACATTGGTGGGTGAACGAAGGATATGAACAAAACTGCCTGGATATAGCTGAAGAATTAGCAGCTCAAACTCCAGTCAGATTAGACCTGTTGCTGTCATTAGTGCCACAGTCGGCTAGTGCGGAGAAATTAGTTGTAGGTGATCAACAAGCAGCTGGAGAGGCAGCCAACAATATGTCCTCAGAGACTCTGGTACCAACCAGATGCCATTCAGTTGGTAGTTTGATGGAATTGGATCAAAATAATTCCGACAGAAGAATAAGAGAGATGGTAGATGAAGAGCCAAGAAACTCTGCAGCTGGGGACGCCAAAAGAAAGCTAGAAACTACACCGTCTATGGATGAAACTACTGCCGCCAGTGTTAAGAGAAAAGAAAGATCTAGGAGGAAAGAAAGAACAGATGACAGAGAACCCAGACAGTATAGGTCTGCCTCTAGGTATGGTGTGGCTTGTTAATTCGATTGGGGTGATATTTGGGGGACTTTAAATGCCTGATTGCTGAATTTATTGATTTTTACCTTATTTCAGACACCATTCGGCTCCAATACCAAATCCTATAACAGAGGAAGCCATGGAAGTGGATCCATCTGCGGTAGTAACTGTTCCTACGAGTAAAACTATTGATATTAATCAACTAGAAGGTGCAGCAGCTTGCCTTGAACTCATTGAAGAGTCGAAAGAAAGGGCTTTGAGCCATGAACGGAGTAAAACTCCGGTGGTACAGGGGCAACAAACTGAAGAGACGCTATCCGATGACAAAGTCAAGGAAACTGCAGTCTCTGATACAAAAGAAGATAAATCTGAGACTTTGGATGACCGGAAGGAAGAAAAATCACCTGGGTTAAGTTCCGTAGAGACAAGTGAACAGACTTCTACTACACGAGAAGAGAAGAAGATGCTGAAGCCTAAGAAGTGTGAAAAAGTTGAAAATAATCAACCTGAGGTGATATCTAAAGAACAAACTGTGCCTGAAACTAAGAACGAGGATGTTGTACCCAAGAATGAAGTGCCTGCTTCAAAAGCTATTACTAAATCCGAAGATGTCAATAAGGACGAAAAAAGAAATATTAAAAAATTAAAGGAAAAATCTATGTCCCTAGATTCTGAGCTTTCTAACGATGTTGCAGAGGCGCCAATAAGACCAGTAGAAAGACGACGATCAAAGATCTTCGAAACTGCAGAGAAATTTAATCAGTTAGCTTCGGGTGCCGAAAATGATAAACCAAAGAAGATTTTCATTCCTGGAGTTAACGTCGGGGGTGCCAAACGTGCGTTTGAACGTAAGGCCAGTCTTTCTTCGATAACAATTCCACAGACTGTAAAGCCGAGTGCTTCAAAAGTTATTATAGAAGTACCTGCGATTGTAAAGGATGAAAAGGTTCAGGAAAAAGTTAGCGAAATTTCAAACGCAGAAAATAACAACAAATTGGATAAATATCTGCAAAGTAAACACGAGGAAGAGAAGAAACGGGCTGTAGATATCATTACAGGCGCTATTGGCAAGCCACCAGTTATGAGAAAACTTAATGGATCACCTCCGACCTCGCCACAGAATCATAGTTCTAATAAATTAGGTCTTAAATTACAAGTTGGACCAAATGACTTAAGAAATGCCACTGTATCTGTCTCCACCCCTGTAGATACTAAGTTTCCGTTCGAATCAAAACCAGCTTTGCAGGCGGAGGCGGTAAGTCATTTTCGAACTCAACTAAGGTCTCACTTAGTAGATTTCACTAGAATACTTGGATTACAGTTATCCGAATCGTTAGAAAAATTAGATATGATCATATTGTAGTAAACAGAAAACGATTCAATAGTTAATATCGTATAATGAATACAAGGGAACACAAGTATCTTTATCAAATGTGTTATTGTTTTATCAGGTGCCAGGAGCAGTTGAATCGCCAAGTATGATCAGCTCGTTACCAGACGAGCCAAAGAAGTCAAGTAAGATGGAGATCACGTTGAAGAGTGCGACGTTACCAAGACCCCGAAAGACTAGCAAGGCCGAAATCACATTAGCTGGAGTAAAGTCACCCGAGAATACAGGATTCAAGTCCGAAGTAGAAGCGAAGATTGATGCCTTCCACCCACAAAAATTAAGAACTCAAAGATCAGAGGTGGCTTTCCCGGTTGCAGCTGCCGTACCACAGGCAAACAGGAGTTCTAGCTTAGAGCCAGAGAATAGAATGAAGAATATACCAAAGGAGAGGATTATACCCATCCAGGTAAACTTTACATGGATGCTCATAAGTAAACTAAAAAACAAAACGGATTATTCTTATCCACATAAAATAGCTATAACTTTTTACTATCTTCTTTTTTGTAAAGGTTGAATCTGGACGCCAGCTTCCACAACAAGGGCCTTCAACACCTCCACCTAAACCCCCAATGCCTCAGCGTTCCATGTCTCAGCGGTCAGGTTCTCTATCTCGACAATCTACTGTTGACTCAGACACGGACAGTGCACTAGGTTCGACCGTAGGACCTGAACCAATACGAAAGAGTCCTAGGGAATATATAATTCCTATAGCTGTAGAGGGGGGTGGATATGTTACACCGAGATCAGGCAGTTTGGAGCCTGAAAGTAAAACGAACACTCCTACTAGCACTACTGCACCTAGATCACGATTTGGCCGACCTAGGAGGATGAGTTCTCTATTATCTGACGCCAGTGAAGATGAATCTCCATTCTCAACGCTACACAGGTAAGCGATCAATCGGAAAGATTGAAGAACAAAAATTTCGAACTGGTTGTATCGGTATTTCAATGCAATAAATGCGAACTCGAAGTCTAGTCATCAGTGAAGCTAGATAAATATAGCATTCTGTGATCCTTTCAGCCAGTTTATAGTGATCAATATGCTTCTATTCTTCAGATTGAGGAATTTTTTAACATTTCTTGCGAGTGATTTTGAAATAAAGCTATTTTCTTCTGTAGAGACAACGACGATCTTCTGCAGCGACATATGCATCGTCTAAGAAGTTCAAGGCCGACAAGACAGGCCCCTGAACATGCGGATAGTTTGTCATCTGGGGAAGACGACGATGACGATGGATTCGAGCTATTAACAGCCGAGAATTTGTTCTCCACATTATTATCTAGAGTTAGAAGCTTGACTCAAAGACTAAACGTCGATGATAATAGAAGTACCGGATTTCCAAGCAGCAGATTACTCGGAAGATTGGGGTCTAATTCACCGCAAGGATTCTGGGGAGTTCATGAACCATTATCCAGGTAAATAGCTCCTAATTTTTCATGAATTTACTGGAACTAATGTTAATGATATTTCACAGAATTAATACTTAACTGTGCAAGGACTAAGTACTTATTGCGAATTTATATTTTAAACTGTTTTGGTGAAAATTCATCAAGTTATATATCGTTTTTAACATAAATGCTTGTTTGTGCAAGCTACCAGAGCTATACCGAGACAAGGACTGTAACAACGTGAGTCCAGTCAATGAAATTCTTAAGGGTCTGGTGAATAGTTATTTTTCATTATAGGCCGCACAGTTTTATATTATCACCATGACTATGTTAGCTTTTTTCCCAATTTTCTTTTCACTCCATTATGCACCATGCTTACAATTTACGAATTTAGCACAGAATCAATAATTGAAGAAGAAGACAAGAATTTTCTTTCTCATTCTTCGCCATTAATCGAATGATATCCTCCTAACCAGACCTTTCACCAAGCTACTATTCAAGCCAATTAGAAATAATGATATAAATTTCACTAAAACTTGCTGCACTAGCAATCGATTCACATAGCAAAAGAGAAATCGCCCTTGCACATGCTATAAACTGTTCAAATAAAATTAATTTCATTCAAATATTGCTAAGGTCAATATGATATACTGAATTATTACCCTTTTAGTACACATCAAAATAAAATTTGATGCAAAATGTTATCATTCATTGACAATTTTTAATGCATGGAGGAAAATTGTAGCACAGATTTTTATAGAAACTTGTTTTGTAAATATAGGCGGTTATCAGAGTCGCAGTTCAGACGTTCTTTGAGTCGTGATACGGATAGATTTGGCAGAAAGGAGCCGTCAACTCCAGGATCACCGAATAGTCCTGGACCAGGCCACACTCCTTCAAGAGAAAGCATTTTTGAAATGGGTAGCAACACTCTTCCACGAGGTAAAAGCGTGCAATAAAATGTGTGTACAGTTCACCAAGGAATAGAGTTTCGTTTATCAAGGCTTTGGTTATTCTTCCAAACATTGTATACATCGATCGAATTGATAATTGTTGGTAATTTTACAGATTTACTACTTACTAAATATTCAATGCAATGTCTTCTTTTCCACGGTGAACTTTGAACAGAATACATACTATAATATGGCCTGTGTGAAAATTATATGGAATTCAAACGTGATTTAACAGAAGCTGAATTATTATTATAGATCTTAGAACATTCGAGGAATTATTTATTTGTTCTAATTTAAAGCGTTATTTATATGAATTAGCTACTATTAAATCATGAAAAGCATTCCACTTTATTCTATCGCTTATTATAATGAGAAACTGGTAATAATAAGCGAAAGAATTTGATGGAAAGTTTGTTATGCATCTCCTAGTACCTAGCTGTTGTCGAGTCGTTGATAGACAAAGCATATATTTTTGTTACTTTTACTCATTTACCTGTTTATCTCTCTATTTTATCCTTGGAATTAATTTTTTCTTTCATTTGATTTTTGCCTTGCAATGGATTTTTATTTACTTTTTTTGCGATTTTTTTGGTACTAACATATTTAGTATAAATTTAGAGGATTATATCCTAAACAGGTGGGTAGTCATGATATTAGTTCTTTCTTTTATATTACACACATTAGTTATACATTAAATGCTTCAAATTATTATTTACTTATCCATAGCGTAGAATTTTACTCCACGTGTAATGATTTAGTTTCCTAATGTAATCTCATTGTTAGATCTGAATGATAGTACACACATACTCGTTAATATTTTAGGCATGCTCAACCCTCGTTTGCCTATGTATATCAATAATCTTTTAATGACGAAACGATGATTTGTCTAACAAAGAAAATATTTCATCTTGAAAGTACGCTAGACCCTCGATAGAGTATAACTTTCTGTAATAAGATAAGAAATCAAATCTATCATAGTAGGTAGATGAAGTTCATTATTGTATCCCTTGTGAGTTATATTTATTAAAGTACACTCTGCTATTCAAAGCATTGGTGAATAGCTTGTGATTGGTACAGGTTCGTGAATCTTGATAAAAATGTGTCTGCTCAATAGACATTGTTAAAATTTTAAGCTATGGATTTTACGTAATACTCTGTTATAAACTCAAAATTCTAGTACAACTTTTGTATAATATTTGACGTTACTCTGTGTAACATTGAATATTGGTTGATTGCTATATGTATATTGGCACATGATTCACCGATAAGAATTTGAATTTTTACCGTGTCATAAATAGTGGGATAAAAATGATGATAAAAATGATGATAAAAACCCCATCCTGTCTGATATAAAACCTCGTAACATTATTGTATAGTTTCTGCCATGATTTATAATTGTTGATTTTCTATGATCCAGTAACATTGAAGTAGTTGAATATCGATCTATCTGACTTAAAGTTACTAAAGTTTAAAGCATGGATGCACACACCCATATACAGAAGAACAAAGACTCTTTTTCCACTTTTCCAAAACTTCCTATAGAAAGAAAATATAGGTATATTCGAAATACTCAAAGTCTATCGTCGACTCTACAAACAGTTATTTAAATCTAGTAATTTTATTTTCTGCTCGCTGATATTTGACAGACTATATTTTCGGTATGTCACAGTTTATATTGTGCTTGCTGCTTTTGAATGACGCAACTTCTTTTGCTTAATCATTTCGTAGATGTAAAAACAATGCCTTCTCAGACTTTTCATTAGGTCAAATTATTATACATAATTATACTGCAAATTATCAACTAGCTAGAAAATTATTGATATAACGGTGCGCCATAGTTAGTTCGAATATGTAAACTGTATTAAATGATCAGTCGTGTAAAATTCTACACAGATCTAAGACCAAATATACTTGACTGAAAATATACACAACTGATTGCTTGACCGATGGATGAATAGATAATTGTTTGAAAAATAGCACTTAGATTGAATTATTTATTTTAAATTTAGTACACAATTGTTATCTATGAATAAAAAAGTATTGAAGGCCTTGTTAGTTTGTTTGATTATTTTAGTAGCAAGTAAGTAGACTAACACACAGAAACACGGCTGGACCAATACCGAAAATATACTCTAAAAATTGTCAGCAACAGCGCTCTGTGATATAATTCATTGACGGTATTTTATGACGGTTGTTGCAGCGACCGTGCGAGTGACTCTGCGTAGGCGGGCCGACGCTAATCCCCAGTAGACAAACAAGTTAGGTACTATACTATACCTAATTTAGTAAATCTGTCCATTTGACCACAAGATACCAGAACCTTGCCAATGTACCACATACACTCACCTTCTTCGTTTTCTCAAACAACTGTTCATTTAAATAGTTTTATGAAGATTCATCTATTAGAAAGATTATATTATAGAGAAATGAGCATAAAAGATAATTTTTCAATTTAATTAATCAAGACATTGGCTATTTGATTTCAACATTTGTTCGAGAAAGAAATAAAACCAAAAGATATTACACAACGCTAATTGCTATGAACGTATGAGCTGAAAATCTGTTTTGTTCGTAAATCCTCATTGAAAAGAAAATTAATATTTATTTATAAACTGATTTATTCTGAAAAATATTGTATATGGTCTAGTAAATTATTGTTGAAATTGTTGAAAATGAAATACTCTTATTCCACATGTTTGAGACTTGTAGAAAAAAAAATTAGGAGAAAGATTTAGTATCATATTTCCTCGTTATTTAGATTGAAAATTGATATAAATATTCTATGGTATAAAAAAAAAAGTATCAAAACAATTTTCAGGATAAATCATTATGTGAGGCCTAAACAAAACACCATTTGTATATAAAGCTATGTATTGCATCTGAAATTTTCTAAAGTAATACATATTGTTATAGGAATCTTATGTAATGATAGTTATATAGTTACGTAATGCAAGAAAGGACTAACTATTCTTAATCGTTAATATGAACTGGCTAATATTTGTTGTGTTTTTTAGAGTTTAAATAACAAAGTTTTATCATTTCACAATTGGCTCTCGGCATGCTTTAATTAATGCTATTTAAATATTGTGCTAAACTACCTATATTTATGTGAAGAAGTTAAATATGGTGCGCTCATTCAACATTTATTTCACTTTTGTTATTCTTGATCTCAATTTTACATAGTAGGCAATCATTGTAATACTGCGCGATAGCCGTGATACAAATATGTACTATCATAATTCCCATTTCGACTTTAGAATATGAGGCATATTTTCTTTTTCTAATATCAATGTACGTCTTTGATAAGTAAATCACTTTCGTAAAGTAGTTTTCCAGTAACAGGTATCTTCCATTTTCTATGCAATCATTAAATGAAATAATTGTTAACGTTATTACATTTAAATGTTAGAACATATACATCGTTTAAGTTGTCATTATGTAATAATATTTGAAGGTAGCTAAACATGCGATAAATTTTCAAGACTTATTGCGTTGTTCATTAATTCTTTTTCGACAGATTTTATAGGAGAGTTTATGTACGTACAAATAAAGGAGTGTACATACTCAAAACTTAATTAATTGCTTTTCTGTATCCTTATTAAAAATCCATTACAGATGGGACTGATATACGAGCTGCATGCTACTAGCAAAATTGTTATATGAATTTTTCAGATCAAGATCAGCCCGAAAACACCGAGGCCGAGGTGTCGCAAATTCGTAAGCAGGCCCAAGAAACATTAGAGCAAAACTTCACACCGAGCTTAGCACGAAGATTGAGTAGACATTTCATTGAACAAACCAGGCAATCCTTGCCCAGATCTCCGTCTATACCTCGTGAAAAAAATTATCAGTCGCCAACTCAAAAAATGATGAATTTACTCGACGGTTCTGATATAGAAAATCAAAATCCTAGTTCTACAACATCAGATCAAACGGAATACAGAGGAAAATCGGCTGAGAGAAACATCCAGAGATCAAACAGTTTGTTAGTGTCACGGGACCCGGCTGACAAACTCGATTATAGATCCCCTAGAAGAAGTGTTAGCCTATTCGAAGACGAGGATAAATCACTTCCACCGCTACCTAGACATGTTATGACGCTTGGCAGGAAATATAGAGATTCGGGCAAAGTAAATAATGGCGCGATTCGCAGAGAGAACTTCCACAATTACAAAAATGATAAAATTCAAGAGGAAACCTTAGATGATTCATCAAAAACACCTAATATAAAGATCGAGCATATTGAGAATGGTTTTGAAACTGGGGAAACTTTGGACGGAAATTCGGTGTCTGTGTCGAGTTCAAATAACAATTTTGTAGATACCGCATCTAGCGCATCGGCTAGATCGAGTGAAACATCTCCCAACGAATCGACATCAAATATCATGGATTATAATTATTCATACAGATCTGATCCGTCACGCGATTTTGAAAACAGACTACTGGCAGCAGAAAATCTTATAAAAGAATCTAAGCTCAGAAATTTCCGCCCATCTAGCTTGGATATAAATCTTAATTCAAGTTACAAGGATACTGACAAATGCAACAAAGAAAGTTTGGGATCTATTTCGGAGACCGCAAGTGCAGAAAGGCGACGCAGCTACATCCCAAGCCTCAGAATAAGGTCTGGATCTCTAACCAGAGAACCAACAGAACATAAAACCCGTCGTAAATCATTTACTGGATCGCAGGATGCACTAGGAGCGAAAGCTACTACTCCGGAAAGATCAATTTTAAGTAAATTCTTCAAATCTGGTAGCAACAAAGATGGTGAAGCTAGAGAAAAGCATCCAAAACCTAGTGGTCAGCGCAGGATCTCTAGGTTTTTGAGACCCGACTTCTTTGATACCCCTCGGGAAGAAAGTCAATACGTCAAGGATAAAGAGGCACAGAAGGCGGCAGAGAATGAGCGCAGAAAGTCTAGATTTAGTAAGAAGAAAAGTGAGAGTAAGGAATTGAAGACAGACAAGTCTTCGGAAGCAAAACCTCCCAAGGAATTAAAAAACGAAGTCAACTCCATCACTAAAGAACAGTCAGAGATTTCATCCAAAGACGACAAATCAGACAAAGACATTAGCTCGATATCAGAAGACACGAAACCGAGGTTTGAGAGGCAGTCAACCAAAAATAGTTTCCTGCATTCCTTGGAGAAGAAACTTGAAAAATTCAGATCGGGTGATGACGCATCAAAGTCAGTGGTCAATAATGGGAATTTGATTGAACAGAAAATTCGATCATTGCGCGAGAGTTCCGCACCTCCTGAGGAATGTCCTTGTACAGAATCTAGTTTGATTAAACGAGCAGTCAGTGTCGAGGATTTACAACTTTGCAGTACAAACTCAAACCCAACTAAGAGCAAGGTAAGTTCTGTACTGGGATTGTTCAAGAATATTGACACAAAATCAACCACCAGCGGCCAACGACCACAGAGCATGTTATTCAGCAAGCTAAGAAAGAATCCATATAAGGGTTCTCGGTCTGATTCAATGACTGATGGAGAAATTGCTTCTACGAGTAGTAAAATACCGACAAAAGTAAACAAGTCTGAGTTAAAATTGTCCAAGAAGAAATCTGAAGAAACAAAATTACCCGGTAAAATTAAAACTGAAAGTAAAAAATCGCCTCCAAAGGAACCATCTAAACCTGCAACTGATAGAGCTTATGCACGTGTTAAGAGTGCTTCGCCTGAGAAAATAAATAGAGAACTTAAGAAATCCAGTCCTGATAAAAGTATTGAGAAGAAAAATGATTCGTCTGAACATAATAGCTCATTGAAGGCTAAATCTCCGGAAAAAATCGCAGAAAAACAATCTGAGCAGCATGAAAAAGACTCAAGTGAAATACTTCCGGCTACACAGACCACTTCTACCGAAAAAGAAGACAGTACTGCATCTGAGGGAAAAAAGGCTGAGAAAGTTCGGAAATGCAGTGTGCCCTCTCTGGTGAAAAATGGGTCTGTAAAAAATGTTGAAAAAGTTGATGACACAGAGAAAAAAGTAAAGAAAACAGTCAAGGCAAAAGAATCCAACGACAAAGAATCGGGAGCTGTTGATGGCACCAAGAAGAAGAAGATTATTAGGGTTGTGAAGAAGGTGGTGAAAAAATCTTCGGATACTTCGGACAGTAAGTCTGACGGTAAAGAAAAGCCTCGTAAATCTTTGAGCAAAAAGGGCTCATCTTCATCCAATGAAACGAACTCTGATACACAGCTATCTAACAGTATTGATAAAACACAAGACGGCAGCTCAAAGCTTAAGTTAGAAAATAATATCAGCAAATTTGATCCTTCGAAAGAACCTAAAGCTCGCATAATTATTGATAACAGTAAGAACAGCAAAGTGTTAGCAGAAGATAACTCACTTAAAAAATCAAAGTTAGAAGAAAGCTCGACTGATGCGGAAATAACTGAATCAACATCGGATGGTGTGAAAATTACGGAGAATAATCATTCTAATAATATTGATCGCTTACCACCAGCAAAATCTTCGGATTCACGGTCAAATAGGAATAGCTTAAAACTAGATTTATCAAAGATTCCTCAACATACGTTTAGAACTCCACAAATATCGAAGAAAGATTCAGTACAAAGCGAACTTTCCAAAACGGAGCCGAATGTAGATGCAGAGTTACCGAAACTATCACTCAATAAAGCAGCTTCCGATTCTCCAGAAGACGCAAAGAAATTAATACAAAACTTGTCGAAAATAACGCATCATGCAAATATAACTGGGAATAAGATTGTTATTGACAAACCATTGTGTGACAAGGATATCGCTGAACTCAGAAAAGAATTAAAGGATTCTTATAACATAAGCCAGGAAAATAGTACTTCCCAATCTTCAAGCGACTTTAGTTCACCTTATAATTACTCAAAAATATCCGGAGATCAAAACGAAACTAAAGCAAGTAATGATGCTAGGACTGAATCGTTGGATAAAGCTTCTGACATCATTGCCAATGCCACAGACATGCTCAATTACCAGAACAACGAAGGTAACGATACAAAGCATGAAAATCAACATTTGCAGGAAATAACAACAACTAAGGCAAACCTCAACTTAAATTTGCCTACGTTCAATCCGAATCCAATCCCTCCACCAAAAGATAGTCCTAACGATCATCTCGAGGACATGTGTTCCCCTAATGATGATACAGAAAGTTTTGATTCATGGTCAATATGCTCAGCAGATATGAATCATACCCGCAGTGAACTGCAATCACCGACTTCACCGACGTTTTCTCCATCTTCCCGCGGGGATCAGCAAGAGTCTATTGTCGATAGAATACGGAGAAGGAGTTTCTACTCAAGATTCAATGATAGAAAGAGAAAAACATCATTGAACGCTCCACCACCTGGAGTGTCACTTCCGGCTACCACAACACTGCCACGAAAATATAGCTTCAATAGACCAAGGGAGAAGGAACACGATAAATTGAGTAGCTACACATCACCGATAAAGAGATACCCTGAGAAATCTCACAGTTTATATAACAATGAAATTCAACCCTATAGAAGATCGCCAATCGACAGAGACAGATATTCTGATCTGGGAACATCTTCATCTTACACCAGTGACTTAAGATCACCGAGAGAACAGTATGGGAGTAGTTTGAGTTCGTCTTATGATCCGCTGCGAAAATATACGCGTTCTCCAACCTTGGAGTCTTCTAGTATTAGGAGAAAATATTATAGCACTGATTATGGTATAGACAATGACTTGTCGTCGTACAGAAGTCCTTTGTCAAGTTCCTTATTGAATGATAATTCATTAGAATCTTATTCTAAAAGAAATTTTAATACATTACCAAGAAAGTATGGATCAACAGTATCAAATTCAGAACCAAAGACCGCGGAATATTACGAGGAGTTACTAACACCGAATAATTCCAATTATTTGACGTCAAGGAAGACTCCGACATTTGCAGATTCTCTGAGCAGTCGTGAAAATGGATATCATAACGGGAATTTAGAATCACCAGAATTTAAGGCTGAAAAATGGAAGACTGGGGCAGATAAAATGGCAGGACTGAATCTGACTGAAATGAATAATGAGAGGCTCGGGGACCAAATAAGGTATTGCCGTTAGCCCAGACAATAAATAAGACACAAAAATTAATTTTCTATTATTATCTTTTTACAGAGACAAGAGCCAGAGCACTAACGAGTCCAAGGAGCTGCCATCAACCACCTCTGAACCTCAACCGAGTACTTCCACTAAATGAGACTCTATGTTTATTTCTCCGCATTGATTCCTGAATCATATATCAAAACTGAAACACCTAACAAGTATTCAAGCGTTTTTAAATCAGACCTACATTTCTTACTAGACTCATCAGTATCAGTATCAGTAGGCTACCAGTCATATTGTTGTAGACAACTTGTGAATGTATGTTAAAGAACCTAGTATCAAGGAGTAAAAATCAAAGAAATTAATTAATTCATTCATAGTCATAAAAGTGGATAAAAAGCTAAAGAACAATGTAATTGTAGCCTTTTTACATGATATGATTGAGACGTTGCATCGAAGATTTGCGTCATATCGCTGCCTCTATATTTCTTTATTAAAATTGTAATAGGAAGATTATAAGCAATGAAGTATAAATAGCAATATGCAAATCAAATGCAGACTTGTGCACATATTTGGATGGCCACTGTTTAGTGATATTTTATTAATTGCTATAGTTGACGGGACGGTCTGAATATGTGTTAATAAATCTGCATTTGCCAGATTGTTTAATATATTAGCCAGGTTTGCCTGATTTTTATTATCCTTGGTATGATAATTGCCGAGTTTTGAGTGTTTAATTGTTTTTTTTTTTTATATGTTTCCTGTAAAATGTATGCAAGTCAATATTTATTTAAATTATTTATGCTACGTAGCAGGTGTGATCATGATAATTAAAGTAGCGTTAACGTTTTCAATGACAAATTTTATCAAAAATTATGAATCCTCTATGATTATATAAATACATACAAAATTCTATTATTAAACCCTACGATTGATAATTTATTTCATTTTGGCTCCAATGTTTATAGGAATATAAATTAAAAATTTTGGCAGCTATTACAAAAACAATGTTTTCCTTGTTATTCATAAAGGTTTATTGTGATAGCCGCGTAAATACCAACGTTAATAACAAATTGCACTTTCAATTCATTTCATTTTTTTCATTAATAAATTGTCAAATGCAATTCATTTCGTGGCACATTGTTTCAGCCAATTTTTTAATTTGTTCGTTTTCAATGAATGATGAACTAGCTCTTACAGCCTCTTGGTAAAGATGTTCCTCATTATTGCTTGGATCACAACTCATTATACAAGAAAGTAAATCAATGTTTATTACCACAAGACTACCAGCGCTTACGCATACTTCGACTGGGAAACGAACAACACTGTAGTTCCTTGTAACGGTAACCTTTCAGTATGATGACGACATCATAGTTTTCATTTTGACTGATATAAATTACTAGTATATTGTGTTCACAGTAAGGAACACAACGAATGAAAGTACTATTTACCTGATTGATAAAGAGTATTGCCTAACTAAACTTTTATCTTAACAAGTACAGTCGTCATCCTGCAAGTTTATAGAAAAATTTTCGTTCCATTGCCAGTGGAGATTGGCGAAGAAAATAAGTAAAGATAACGTTATGAAATTTTTTTTTTTCGATTTCTTTCTGATTCATCATATAGTCTTCTGCATGTCATGTACGTGTTTTCTATCGATATACATATTTTAAAATAAAGTGCAGAGTTATAATTAATTCGTCTTTCATCTACCTACTCCAATATCATAAAATCATGTTTTATTGTAATGTCTTGACTCTCTAGTGACCAGACAGAAATCTCGTTATCCTTTACAAAACAATAACATACTGTTTTTCTCGTAGTGTCAAGTGAAGCAGATTTGAAATTATTTACTCATTTATTATGGCAAATATATCAGGAAATACTGTGTTCACATTTTATAGACATTTTTTAATATAGCAGATTATTGATGATAATTTATTTATAACGTAGAATCTTGATTCGCACAATTAAAATCCATTAAAGTTCAATCATGGATCCTATTAAACTCAGATTTTACATAGAAAAGTATGCCAAAGAGAATCGAGAAACCAAATTAGTGGAAACTTTTTACCCTACAGCCAAGTCTAAGCCAATTACTGGAAAGTTTTATGCAAAACACGAAGCAATCACGTCGATGGATCCCCCGAAAGAATACGTCGATCTTGTAGCAAAATCAGAGAGCTATTCACCAAAAAATATTTACAAATATCGACCACCCTCAGTCAATATGGAGTAAGGAATTCTGATATACTTCCTGAAGTGCTACATATAGGTCTCATACTCTACTGAAATGATTTAGACAACTTGAATACGAGCACAGCTTTATTTTCTCCAATACTTGTTACTTTCCGCATGTTTTATAGCTATGGATGGTTTACAGAGCCATTGATACAAAGGTCCAAAGATCCACGCCTGAGTTTTCCTTCCAAGCAATGTGAATTCATAAAAAATGAACTGATAATAAGACATCTGAACAAAGGCGTTCCCGAAGAAAAGTTTAAGGGAATTCCATTCAAAAGTTAACAAAATTTGATAATAAAATTCTCTTAAAACTCTTGTGTGTAAGTTTGATTTGAATACATTGTTTTTAACCATATAATGAAAATCTATTTATGAAGTTGCGTTGAATTGTATTTCTATCCCCTTATTCATACATTTGTTTGACTCCGGAAGGAAAAAGCTCATTTAGGATCAGTTACGTGTCAGTATACGGTGAATCATGTCAATAAACCTATACATAGATATAATGCCATGTATACATCAATATACATAGAGCTGTATACATATAGGCATAAATAAGTGATCAATCTTGAACAGGATGAAACTCGAGTAGTTTCAAATCTTAAGAAGATTCAATATTTCTCCTCAAGTTCAATTTCAGCTCATTTTTTATACAACATATTTCCGTGAGTTTTGTCTGAATATTTCCCCGTAAATTTTACATATCAGTCTATCTGGTAGGACTGCTCTTTTGAATAACCTGAAATTCCATAGTAGCTATCTTATAATACATATGGACCCATACGACATATATGTTATGACGTACAGTTGCTAAGCGACAAACAAAATCCTTACCAATCTTTTTACAAGATGGCTTAGGACTGAAATTGCGTACAATATTCCTCCATAACATATCACCAATATGAAGTAATTTTTTTGTCATTTCTGACCGCATCATAAAACGAAAAGTTTTATAGCACTGCAGCGCATAATTTTTTATAGAATGGAGGTGCAGATAGAATTTTCAAACACTTATAAAGACGCTGTTTTCATTTAAAACCATTTCAAATTGACTGTCAAATAGAAATTATGGCAGGAAGAGGCTTCTGTGTCATAATAGAGCTAGATTTACATGCTGTAAGTATGAGATAATCAGACAGATATTTCTACCTAGTCTATAGTCATGGTAAAAATTCAATTATTCACAGGTAACGTGTCCCGGCGTATGGCTTTGCCCAAATGGAAAAGTAGCGCTTCAATTAAACACGTTTAACAATTGTATAGAATCTCGTCAAATAACACCAATATTCCCTCTTTTATTCCACAACAAATTTACATTCAAAAAAGTATTTACGGGAGTATCTACGTTAGCTGATTTGCAACGTAGCTTAGAGGAAGAATTTCTTTATACAGAACTAGTCCAGTGGTCTAAGCCCGAAAGTCGAGGAGTGATATTGGCTACTTTTGAAACAAATTTAGTCGATCTTTTATACCCTGCTCCTTGTTTCAAGGGATTATTAGCCGGAGTTGACGTCGATTTGTTGATGGAACCGACCAAGTACTTTCCAGTAAGTTTCTTCGACGATTCTCCATCCATTTGGGATTCAATTGCTAGATTTTTTATATTCTTAGGGCATCCTTGCTCCAAAAATTGAAATCTCAACACGCACCGTTATAGAAGAGGTGATAGGTATTTGCGACCCAAATTCTACAGGAGCGCACGTCGTTAATCCAAAGACGATAAATTCAAAGGTAACAGACAATCGTCGCATTCCTTTGGGATTCATAACGCTTCGAGATAGTGCAGCAAGTTTCATTGAATTTTTATAGAATCCACCATGCTTTTGCCGTAAGCCACCGTCCAAGGGTATCATTAGACAACGTAAGGTTTGTCACAGCCAAGGAAGACATAGATCTCAAATAAGTCGAAAGTAAGTACGCGACAATTGTCTATGAGAACTCGCTGGGTTGCGTAGGAGCTTGCGTTACACTGGAAAAAATTTGTGATGTTTTCTCGAACGTTGCTTTAAATTATAAAGAAAAAAAAATACTATTTATCATTGATTATGATACATTATAGAAGTACTAGAAGAAAGAATTCGGCTTTACGTTTGCTGTACCCTTGTTGTTGCAGATCGTGTTCAAAATGGTAAATAGAATAATATTTAGAGAGACAGTGAAGAAGCGTTTTGCCATATTTTACCCTTAATCCGGGTGTGACTTATAATCAGTTGTGTTCAATTTTCCCGATGAGATGCAGTTAATTTTTATTTCTAGCTGCAGTCAGAAGCCGAGTAGTCTTGAGATTGAGCGTGTGTATTCGCCGAGTGCTTCGAACCGACGTTCTCTTTCCCAATCAGAAAGATGCTACCATGGAATTAAAAAACCACCAAAGTGTTCTTGTCCTCCACCTTCTCCTCGCAAAAATTCTGAGAACACTTCAGTACGCGATGGATCTCATGTATTCGATAGCTGTCCAGTTTGTTCAAAGTACAAGTGCTACTTTGCCTGTAACTGCGAAGGAAAAGCTGGAGGATACGCCTGCAAGTGCAAAGGAAATTCACCGAAGGTTCATGGACTACCAAATGCTACTAAATACGGTAGATATCCTTCGATACAAAAAGAACATGGCTCTTGCGCGTGCAGACCTAGCAGTGCACCTAGTCCCCGAGAAGATCCATCAACGTTACTGTGAGTTGTATCCAGAAAATATGCTATACTGTATCATATGCTTATTCGAAAATGAATGTTCTCTAATGAAAGACTTTTGTTCAATGCAGAGTGAACGAACGACTAGTTCCTTATTTTCAGTCGTTATGTTTAATTTGAAAGAGTGTACAAGTAGCTTCTTGTATATGCCTGTATAACAAATCGATAATATTTATTTTCAGATTGAAGGCAAAAATTAAACAACTACAAAAAGCTAAAGCCAAATTGTCCTACATTTGCAATAATAGAGATGATGAGTAAGTTGATAATAATGAGAATGAAATACTAATGTATTTTAACTTATATAGAATCCAAGGCCCAGTATACTAATTAGAATGAAAGGGACTGCGAAGGCTCTTAATTTAATTACATGTATACCAAATAGTACCTATTATAACACAATCCTTGTCCTAAATGTAGATTTCAAATGATAATGAAAATCAGAATAATAATAATAGTAAACATCTCTTGAGAAATCTACTTGTGATGCAGAGACTTTTTGTTAATTAGGTAATTAGTTACGTTGAGTAAGATGTGAATTATCAAATAAATTTTTTAATCTTTCAGTACATCTGAATTGGATCAATGTTGCGAGCACAAACAAGAGAGACCAAACGGAAGGCAAGGTTTCTACAAAAATTTAGAAAAATTTTATAAAAGAATGTACAAGCAGGCCAGGATGCGAGCTGAAGAAGTTGACTGTGTATGAAGCAGATGAAAATTCGGTGTTTAGGGTAACGGCAAAATCTTAGGAAACGTTTCTTGTTAGTTGTTGGATTTTTATTAATCAACTATTAATCAAATAAGAGAATCATTGAGTTTTTATATGTATGGAATATGTTGTCTTGCCTCTGATATAAAAGAGAATCAACCGTTAAGCTAGACCTTAGAATATATATATTAATAATAAATAAAATAAAAAAATTATTTACAGGTAACATCTTTTTAATGTCAATAATATTCAACAATATACTAAATAAAGAAGACAAAACATACGTAAAAATCAATAACTATTACGAAAATGTTCATTATCTTAAAATTTCGCTTTTCTTCTTCTTAATTCATTCAAATCTACTACGTCTAGCTGAAGCAGAAGGTCGTAATATGTTACTCGTATTACCATATACCTACAAATGACGATATTTAAGCTATTTTGATCTTCTGTAGACTGGAACACCACGATAATAGCCTGGGGTATCTCTGACTCTTTTACCACGTAGCCCAACCGAATATTGTAAAAGAGCTGGGGTCCTCAAATGGACTCCTCTTCCTTCCGGTGTCCAAGCTCTCAAATTCACTTTTTCTTCTGGTCCTGGAGTAACAGCTATCCAACCTAGAGCAACAATAAAGAATTGAAGGATATAAAATTATAGACCGTTCATAGGAATCTAATATATTTACTAAAATATTTAGTAAAATTTTCTCTAATTGGAAATTGATTCGTTTTCTACCTATACGCAATGTTCTTATCAACTATATCGACAGTGAATCACAGGAAAAATAACTACCAGCACTGGAAAGTACAATATCAGCAGCCGAAACCTCCCATGCAAGCCCAGTAATTTCAAAATCTTTGTTCTTCAACTCAGGCCATTGTTTTAAACGCTCCGGATCATTGAACGGTACAGCAAGAGCTTCTGTGGTCAGTAACCGATCGTATATAAAATCAGCGTCGTCAATAAGACACATCGTCACTGGTAGCCCGGCGCTTGCAAATACCGTAACTCTGTAAAAAAAAAAAAAAGAAGACACATTTTCATAAGGTGAATCCGGTTGTGAAAAGTCGAGAGAAGAAATACGAAAAGGAACTTGTTAAATCCACTTAAATGTGGAATTGCAATAAGTGTAGCTCTCCATCTATTCGAAGAAAACTCTAATACACAGAAATCATAGTAATTATTTTCGGTGTAATTACCGGATATATCGTTCCCCGGCTAAATAGTCTAATCTGCCTAAACCACCCAAGAATAAAGTCTGTTTTGGTTTAATATTAAATGTTCTAGGTGTGATAATTCTTTTTGGCAGAGTGAGCATCAGTTCATCAGTCGTTAATAAATGCAATACTTGATCAGGTTGTACAGTGCCTGGTGTATCGTAACACCAATGTGAATTCTTATAATCTGGATCGTTGATATCTATGCCCAATTTATTTTGATGTGGTCCTATACCGGATCCCACTCCATGTTCATGATTCGATTCGACTGGTTCATAGCTGGTAAAAGTTCTGCCGATGTGTCCTGTGAAGAAAAACGTAAAAGGATATATGAATCTTGTTTAATCTTGAAATAAACTTGAATAGTTTCTTCCTCGAATAAAATCCCAAAAGATAAAATATCTTGTAATGGAATTGAGGATGGTAAGAATGGTTGAACGCTTTTCGTAACATATTGTAAATCGGATCGTACCGATTAACTGTGCGTACGACAAATCTTTAGTCTCATGCAGCTTTTCTCTCCTTAACTGTTCTTCCGCATGCCTCAACACTTGATCCTCTTTCAGTCTTTTCGCTCTTTGACTAAGACGCCAGCCAGACGGTTTTAATATTGGAAATTTTAACAAATTTAAAGTAGTTCCTGGCCATGGGGACGTCGTTGCTCGTTGGATAATGTCAACGGCCTGTGATTTGCAGTAATCCGAGCGTAGTAGAGCATTGAACAAGGTCGACTTCCCGGAATTTGTACATCCGATTAAATATACGTGTCCTGCAAGATAAAAATAAAAAATAGTCATGAAAGGAGGCAGAGGTCATTCAAAAGTTCAAATCAATTCATTGTTCTTTCTTTCTGATAATAATCAAAGTTCAAAATGAAGCATACTAATTACTTAATCACTCAAACATTTGGAAGAAAAAAACAACAGGTCAATTTCAACCCTGGTTTAAGCGTCACGTCTCTACCTTTGTACTTCCAAACGTTGTGCAGTTTATTGATTAGTTGTTCTATGCCAAAGCCAGTTTTAGCAGAAACTAGAGCTACATGTTGTATATTTGCTTTGTTAATCCCAGTTTGTACAATGGCTTTGGACAAGCATTCGGTAACGTGTTTAAAAAAGTGTTTTGAGTCTTGTGGTAACAAGTCAACTTTGTTACCGACAACAAAAACGGGTCGCTTGGTCCCAATGATGGATAAAATATCTGGCCAAATGCTGCATGGAAAGTCCATTAAATCAACGAGCAGAACAACTGCGGCCTTTCTACTCCTAATCGAAGACAACAATTTGGGATAATCATCAGCGGAGACATTTACGGCCAGAGAAGTGTCGTAATTTATCATAAAATGACAGCGTTGACACGTCATGTGATTCAAGTCGTCATTTGCTCTTCCTAAAAATAATTCAGAAGGCAGATAGCCGGGGATCGCTGAATCTTTACAATGTAACAGAGCACCGCAACCGCCGCAAGGTACAGAACTGACTTCTGAATCTGGTTGGGGAGTGCCGTAATTTAGATCCGAAGTTTCATCATCTATGCCATCTTCGTATTGGTCATAATCTGTCATCCAGTCGGGAGGAACTTTGGACAAGTTATCAGCCAGAGTATAATTAGATTTAGATTCTACATCCTCCGTCAAGGCTTGATACTGTTTCGTCGAGTTTGCAGAATTCGCGGCTGATGACTCTAAATATTTTTCGTACAAAATTTTATAGTCTTTGTTTAAACCCGGCGGTTTTTGGACCTCGATTTCAGGACTTTCGGTTACATCATTGTCGTCGATGTCTACCGTCTCAAACTTTTTCGTACCCGAATAAGGCATCTGAACTGGTTTTGGCGTCGAGTATTCGTTCGATATTTCAGACTCATCTTTTGACAATTGTATCTTGTTTTCTCTGAGCATATTTTCTAACGCTATACTGTATACAGGGGACTCGATGTGGTAATTAAAATTCTGCTGCTCTTGTTTTTTTTTCTCAATCTCTTCAGATATTTTATACTTCGAATATCCGGCGTTTAGTTTCCGTCCGTCTAGGTATTCACAGTATATTAATTTCTTTCTTACTTCATCGGATATCCCGAAAGGATCGTTTTCGTTATTTTCTAGCTGTGTTTTAGCCGCTGATATACATGAGGTTCGAATTGTCCGCGATGAAAGGTTGTATAGTTTCTTTTGACATAACCTCAAACAAGTTTCTCCTATTTTTAGGCTATTGTAATCGTGTAAGTATCGCATTGTGTAACGTAAATATCTCCGAGACGACAACATGCTTTAGTTCTGTTTAAAACTAGTATATTTCACCAAAGTTTACTCTATTACTCTATAATATAAATGCGCGAAAAGAGAAAAACACGCCGCTTCATTCGATCATTTGACATCTATGATTCGATACTCGATTTTCGATAGATTGTGTGTTTTGTTGTTCAACTCTTTTTTTTCTTTTATCATTTTTAGGAACTAGTAATAGCGAAACAAATGTACTATTAATTTGAAGAATGATAGGCCTTAAACCACGCGCAAAGTATTGAAAAATTAATTCATGACCAAGCCATTATTTGTAAGACAGTTTCCGTAAATGTAGCAAGATGCTTCTAGACGTTTAACCCTCTTACAGGATATGAGTGCCGGTATATTATGCGCACCAATCGACATAAAAAAGGGAAAGGGTAGAAGCAAGGGTTGTTTGGATGGGTTGATTACATGGGAAAAATTTACTGACAATTCGATGTACGAGATCCCGTGGCTTGCGCATTGATTTGTTAACTTGTATTTAGTAAACGACATGTAGGTGTGCTTGGCAGTGCTTGGGTCGTTATCAATGGGCTGAGAAGTGCGATGTGATCTATGACCAACGAGATGGCCGGGCCGGAAAAGGTATGTGACAAAATAATAAATTTATATAGGAAATAAAGATCATTTAAAAAAAACTTTTGTCTCATGTGATAACCGATCGCCCAGTGATCATTTCGTTGTCATTTAAAATCCCGTTAGGATTCAGTTTTATGTTAAAACAATCTAATTGTGTTCGGACGCGTGCTTCGGCGCCATTTTGACTATCTCGCTTTTTCAACATTTCCAAACGCACCGGCAGCGTATATTACATCACGTTTATCAGGCTAATTTCAAACTGTCATTAAACCCTCAGGACATATTATGAGCTACGTTATACCCTGGACGAATCTTGTCTCAGTATTCGAACAAAAGACCTATTCCAATTTAGGTAAAATCGTAAGTGAAAGTAACCAGCCGGTGTTGCGGCGTGGCGTAAATATAGCCCATACGTAATAACCTACCTATGCAGTGTGTGCGTGTGTGTATTAGTGTATGTATTTATTTACCGCGAGAAAATATCTGCTGCTGGCTGCTTGCTATTAGCTTTGTACATACGTATACGATAACGTCGTATATATTATTATCTCGACTTAAATGAATTATGTGTACAACAGATATACGGTATGTTTGAGTAGAAACTTATCACGAAATGTTATTTAATCTCAAAACTCTTTTACACTAAATCTAAACATGATATAGTATACAATACACATATTTAGCCACCCTGTGAATGCTTTCTATTTCATATCCCAATTCCTCGAAATTGAATCATCGAATTCTTAGAATAAAACATCCGCTGTCAAAACGTGAGCCAGTCTTGATATCGTCAGTGTTATTACACAGCATATACGCGTATACCAGTTTCTCATTTAAAACACGCTGACGAACTAAACTACCAGTCATCAGAACAGAATAAACATATGCACAACTAAAATCTTTAGAAAATATCAACTGCCAGCTACCTTACAGCTGAAAATTTACTCATGTATGAAAATAATTTTGCAATTACAAGTTAGACGCGTATAATAAGCTTCAATCTAACTATCTAAACGATCGTATAATGAATATATTCGATAAACCATTTGTAAAACATAACATTGCATAGTTTGATGCGAAAGGATCATCGGACGTTACGCAATTTGTTGAGGAGGGCATTGGCGGACGCATAAATTCAATTATTGTCAAGAGAGAGACTAGCGGTGGTATATAATCTGTCTGTATATGTACGGGTCAGATAAGAATAGTATATTATAGCATGCTAGCGTTGTTACTTTCCACTGACGTTAAATTAGACAATACTTTGTCAGTGTTTCTATCCAAGTTTCTATACCTAGGTACATACATACATACATACATGCATAGATATAAATTCGGAAGAGACTAGTTAGGTGATGTTTTACGGAGGAAGCGTAAAATCTATACCGCGCATTGCTCTTATAGATAATATAATACCTATACGTATTCCTTTACGGTATCCGGTTATACGTTTTGTGTTGAAATTCTTTTGTTATATTCATATAATATGCGGATAGAGAGCGAGCGCCACTAACCCACTGAAATTAAATTCAAAGAGGGTTGATGCGAATCGAACACAATTAGACGGACGTTGACGCATAAAAGCGATATATAGAGAAAGAAGGAAACAATATAACGATAGTATCACAAAATTACATACGTATATACCGGATGTGACTTTTACCTAAACAAAAAAAATGAATAAATTTAAAAAAATATCTCTTTCGCTATATACCTAATGCGAGTCTATTACCTATTTATCTTATCGTAAGTCGCGGAGAATTAATCTTTCTCTGGTAATCGTATATAAGAATTTTATAGCTAAATAGGAAGAATAAGAAACTGATGCAGGAATTCTAAATCATAAAATTTCGATTCAATCATTTAGTATATACTTTCGGATTTTTATTGGCCGGGTAAAAAGTGTTCGAACAGTTTCTATTCGGACATATATTATTCGATCAGTAATCACGTATCAGATATGTTATCAGAAATAAATTTACCGGGAAGGAATCATTTTGATTTTAATTACTGAAAAGCTGATGGCCGAACGGTTTTCTTTCCTTTCTCAAATTTGTTGGTCATCAGATTTTCGTTAATTCAAATCAAAATGATTCCCAGAAGAAAAATTCGATCGAAAATTTCTCGTTTTTTTTTACCAATTTCTGGTAAGCTTAACTTTTGTACAGAAATCAGTTACTTTCCTTAGTCAAATAATGAGCGGCGAGAGGGATGCTGGGGCATCTAATCTCGTGAACAATAATAAACAATGACGACGCATCGGAGTACACAGAAGACGTATTGCGACCGACTAATCTATGCTATTTAGGCTATACATATATCTATACCTAAGTTTATGCAAACGGCTCGTGGTAAGTGCAGTACAATACGTTGGCAACGTTAATGCAAGAAAATATCGTCTAAACGAGTTGACAATGAGACAATTTATCGTTATTACCTACATACGTGTCTCGACTCTCGTCTCTCGGTTCTTATATACACTAACTAGTTGGCCGAAAGATAATTTCCATACCTGATGCATGAGTTACCTAAATATCTGATTAAATATAATTCTGTGTAGCGTAAATAATAAACAAATGAAATAAATATTTAACCGTAATAGATGTTCCTTTGAGTTTCACCGATCGCGTTTAATATATATTACGAAACCTTATGCATAAAGAAATTTCCTCTTTTCTTGTATACACTCATGTTATCTCTGTTACGAACTTGATGAGACATTTTTATGACATTATTTTGATATTATTCTTTCACGCGAATGTATAGTAAATGTAAATACGCACGTCCATCACTTACGCATACATAGGTATATATGCGCGCCACAGGCCATCATCAGTGCGTATTAGGATACACTTCTTCTCTGCGTCTCTCTGTCCGAAGTGAGTTAGTATACCCGAGCTAAAATAAACCGCGGGAAAGTGGCGTGATACCGCGCTTCGCAGTTGGATCGCGAATTGTTTATTAATCATTTCTGGCATTAATCTATTTCTTACCTACCTTATACTCGCTTACCGCGGTGCGCGATACTGAAATACTCGATCTTATGCTATTCGCACCATACAAACTAATGCTTGCATATTTGGTAAGAGAAAAATGACCAAAAGCTGCGGGTTTATGCCTCTAAAAAACCTGTTTAGACTCTCTTTCGTTTTTTACATTCTTTTCTAGTTTGCGGATGATCTGCCCTACAACTCGCTCAATGTATCGGCTGTAATCCCGAACCGTTCAGAAGATATACACAACATGATAAAATATGAAATTTATTTCTAATATTAATAAAAATAAAAAACCCATTGATTAATGATCCGAAGATTGAAACCTGATTGTCTGAACAAGCTTTCAACATTATATATCCATACATCATTCATTCTAGACGATCGATTGAATCTTATTCGTTTTATCGAATATTTTATCGCGGGTTGAAAAATATTTTGACATGATGAATAAAAGGAAGAAAAAACGTATTTTAAGTTTAAGAAAATTCCATGCAGAATACAAGATCTACGTCAATTAAAGTCCTTTTATTGGTATAATTATACTAATGTACGATGCAGCATTTATATTCTTACTTTTTTCGTTTGACTCAATTGTTTTTATTGTAATATAAACTTAATCTTCATTAAAAGTACAGACGATGATTGCTTGAGAATAAAAATGAGAAAATTTAAAGATGCATATATATTTAGCGTCGTTGATGACCGCCTGTAGACTCGACTCGACATCTGCGTTTAAAAATGAGTAAAAAAACAGAATATTTTTTGTCGACAATAATATACCAACGAATATATGAGTAGCTCCTACGTGACTAGAATCACAGAGGTTCGCGCGGGCGTACGTGATTATACGGAAAAACATACCTACTTACCAACCTACGGGATTTCAAAAATCGTTAAATTTCCTAATACGCGTATTTTATACATTTTTTAACTCAACGCCTCCTCGCGCCTCTGTAGGTAGATAATGAATATATATAAATTGTAAAACTTTACTCCATCACGCAGAAATGTCATCCATATAGTCATTCTCATCACAAGTGAATAAGAAAAGAAACTGCACAGTCCTTTCCGAATACGTATAGTCAGACGCGCGATATATCGTTTTCTTTGATATTGTACCAATGTCACAATACATATAATAGCAATTTTTGTTGTAGCCAATATTTTGTCGAGCTACGTTTTGGTAGCTGTACAAATAATCAGTCGCTTCGGAGTAATTGAAATTTCTTATGCATATAGCTGTATTATTCTCTAATTAGCAGATGTTCATCTCCATACATTATTCATCGGCAAAATATTTCATATAACGTGCAATTTAATATAACCAATCTAATAGTACAGAGTGAAATAAATTCCAAAAGCTAATAATCTGCTCTCTATTAAATTTGCGAATATAATATCCGGCCTAAACAACGCTAATGGGATAAACTCGATCTTATAATTCCGCGGGCAGCACGATCTTAAGAAAAATCAAATCTACGGACATGTAGGTCAGGGCTGAACGCCGTCTAACCTCTGTTTACGCACAGCTCTCCCGTGTCAAGATTAAATTGGCCGACGTCTATTTGCTTCGATATTTCGGGAGTAAACTAGCGTATCTATTCTATGTACTTGTAGTAGCTGCAGCTTATCGTAATTCGTAATATATCCAATACCATATATAGGTAAATCTTTTCAGGAAGTTTAATCGATAGTTTTTAGTTATACGATGTATATATGTAAATATAGGTAAATATATTCGGTTGTGTACAAGATAGCAAAGAGAAGAGAAGAAAAATAAAATAAAATGAAATAAAAAAACGTCAACAAAGTAAAGTAATGAGAATTTTTTTACAGATGAAATATAGGAAACGGTATAAAATTACGTGCTGACATTCGCGTGTTTGATTGCATAAGGTGGTAAGCACCAAAATGGCCTTTTTTGTGTTATAAGGTCATATAATTTTTTTCTTCAACTTTTTTTTTTGCCGTAATTCGCTATAAAAATGACGAAGACGCATCAATAATCCAAAATTAAGAATTTGAAAACCTAAAAGCAAAAGGTCTTGTGCGGACGGATACAGCCTACTGCTTCTAAGTTTTTACAACGAGAAAAACAATGTTCAACAGACGTATACAGAGCGATTCTCTGGAAAGTAACGCGCCTAAAAGGTAGGCAAGCGCGGAAACGCCTGCACCGATAGCAACTCAAACATCGATGATTGGGTTTTATTTCTCACGTAGCCGAAGATCGCATATGCGAAATAAAACACAATCGCTTGATGTTTAGGTTGCCTGTATGCCGGCGAGCTGCGTTATTATACTTTCCAGAAAATCGCGCTGTAGATCTACACCTAACTAACGACCTTATACTTTTATGTTTTCCGTTTCTTTTCGTTTTAACTTTTTTCTTTTTCCATATTTTGAGACGGATACGACCTTTAATACGGCTTTTAATCGTTAAATTAGCCATTTGTTAAGTTTTTGAAAATTGGTATATCTTCAGTTTTTCAAATTACAGAAAGTCGTGTAACCTCGCTTACGACTATCACGATTATTTCTTGTTAAATTTGATCGAAAAGATGAAAATGAAATTTTCACGTGAAATAATATAAGAAATGAATGAATGAATGGATAAATTAATTTTTTTTTTTTTTTTCTCTTTGTTGAAACTAAAAATTCAACCGCATGTAGGAAGAAGGTGAAGGGATAAGGTCTTCTTTAACCACGTATAGGTCGGTCGCCCTATACGCAACTTGTGGAACTGGAATCAGGTAGTAAACCTGAAAACGAGTCTCGTGCCATGGCCATGAAACTTTATTCAAGTATAGGTATAGTATAAGATGCTACCGGTCTACGTGACGGATCTCATTGGTATGGCCATGACCGTGAAATTTGAGGAAGGTATAGTTGTGGGAGAGAAGGGAAAAACCCGTGGCGTACTATTATTACATCAGCTTAATAAAAAGTAGACGAAATTCCTTCTTATCTAACTTTGCGTTCGATTTATACCTGTTTGTACATAAGTAAATTGTTAGCGCCAGTTAACAACCTTCCACATTATAACGCGAGCTTTTCGTTTGAAGTTTCTTTAAAAAAAACAAAAACAAAAAAAAATTACATCAGTTTTCACACATTTTATGGTTTACTTCATTTTACTCAAGACTTTACTTTCGATTTATTCAAGACGGTCGTTACCCCGCGCGAGATGTGTACCTTGCGTGAGTATGGGTGCATGAAAAAATACACACATATAGGAAACTTGGATTTAAAATGATGCACTGCGTTCCGGAACTGATTTCCATAATCATATCTATAAATACAGTACTTCTAGGTAATTTCAATAATTTCTTTGGAACTTTTATTCAATATAATTTGCGCTAGTTTCATCTTTTTTTTTCTTTTCGATTTCAGTTGCATCTATATTAGAGATCGAAGAGAACCCAAATTTATAATGAATACAGAAATGGTTGAGAAGTAGACTTAGTCTTGTGCCAAATTTTTGATTCTTAAATTTTCAGATGTAAGAATTCCTGAGTTTTGCACAAATCTCGACCACTGCTATTCAAGCATGAATTAAAAGGAATAAATGAAAGGAGATTCATTTCTTGAATAAAAATGATAAATAATCCGCGTTTTCAGACACAATAATCGCGTAATAAATCCTACTCCTTTATTGGTCTGGGCTACTGCAGGTTTGCCCAAGGCAAATGCCTACGAGTCTCATCTTTCAAGGCTTGTGCAGGTCGCCATTTTTGTAAAACGTCGACGATTATTGAGACCGGTTAAGAAAAATTGACTCATGATTCTACGAAACGAGTCTCGTGTTCCTATAGTATTAAATAAAAAGCAAAAAATAAGGAAACTAAAAATAATAACAATTGTTCACACCACCTTCATATACATATGGGTCATTCCACCTTGACCGAAGGTGCGTCAGACCTTGACATTTAAAATACAGTCGATTTTTTTTCTTCTGTTTGTATGGAAACCGAACTATGCTCATATTCGTCGTCTTATCAGTTCAAAAATGATTTTGAACGAAAATTTTCAACCTGCACACTAATAACGCGTGATTGACGCTCAAGATCATAAAATTTTCGTCTATTTGCAGAAAATATTATTCCGTGACAAGTTCGAACGAAATTTAAGGTGATATGTTCTTCGGATAAATATTTGAACTTTTGACTAGCGCATGAATCGCGTATTTATAGAGGTCGAAAAATTGTATAAAAATGATTTTCAAATACCGCATTTACCCTCGAAAAAATTTCGTGGAATTTAATTTTCCGATTAGATAAACAAATCCGGAGTTATAGGCGCTCGGAAACTTATTGGCAATTAAATGACTTAAAATTTGTCGAATTCCCTACAACGAAAAAGGATCAATAAAAATATAAATACGTGTGCAATTGTGTGTTTGCCAATAATACAAACGAGAAATAAAAATCAACTCGATTGGAAACTCCCGCGAAACCTGAGATACGTTGAGTGGGGTCTCGTATTACGTTCAATAAAATTTATAAACCGTATAAAAAGCCTTATAGAATGTAATTTCGTTTAACTGATATTTGATACATCCTCAAATACCTATTAGTCAACGTGATTTTTCCGTCAGACACTGAAGGCTGCCACCTCGTTATAAGATAATGACGTTTCCGTAAACACGTCTGAATGCTGTCTCCGTATATTCTACGTCGACGTTGGCACGTTGACACATTGGCGTTGGTGGTTACGTGATGAGACGCACGCTGGTGCTCACGCGATACCCTGATATACATAATAGAGGTATGCGCATATATATATACGTATAAAGATAATGCAATATTAAGTGATAATAGGTAAACGCAGTGGCGAAGTCAACAGCCGAAAAACGTTGATCATGGCTGGGGGGTACGGAGCTACGTAAGCAATCGAGGTATGATGTGGTGTGCTCTATCGTTTGCACGCTTTTTATATCATCAACGTTTGACTCCGGATGCTTTTTATCAACCTATACTCTATTATACGCATTAAAAAGAGGTTGAATGAACAAACAAACAGCCGCCACAACGCGTTACTCATTCGCGAATATCGTCGAGTCACGTGCGACTGTTAATATCCACTTAATGCGTATTTCGGTATTTATGTATCTTGCGACTGTGTCACGCGACGTCGATTCACTCTTTCTATTTTCCCGTTCGTTCGGACGTTTTCAGCTCCGGAAAACCCGGTGTAATGATTAGTTTTACGTTCGAAACTTAAAGGCGATAAAAACGGTTTTAAAAACGTTTTACATGGATTTATTCTCTATTTTAGCGTGAAACCAACACGAAAAAAATTCTCGTCTTCAAGATTTTATCTATATAATAAAAAATTGGTCAAGTTCACTGAGACTAATATCTTCTTTATTTTCTGTCCAGTTTGATACTTAGTGAGTTAAACTGATCGTCGAATTCTGGATGTATACATGTATATCTCGCGGTTGAAAAAGATACGCACGCATGCATTTACTACAGCAAAAAAACGTATATGCGGAGCTTTATGAGCAGTATATTACCGAGAATGCCTCCCGCTTCGTTCTTGATGCGTTTTCAAACTTGTGTAGACCGTATATATATTTAACCGAACATTGCGAAACAATTGGACCTCAAACCTGAAACCACATACACTTAACCACATGAAAATAAGAGCAAGCTGGGTAATATTCTTTTGAAAATGAAAGAAAAAAAAATATGTGCATAACCAGACTGTGTATAAAACAAAACTTGAACAATTGAATTATTGTACCTACTTGAGTGAAATAATATCACCGCGATACTTGTGAGCCAGACCAAAGTGGGCAGATTGTGTTTTTTTTTTTGTTTTTTTTTTTTTTTCTTAATTTTTTTTAGTCATCCGCTTTTCGTTAATCCATGTCAAAACGATTCATCGAAGGAAGAATTCGTTCTGTGTACGGTATCCCTTCGAAAAGAAAAAAAAATCGAATAATATTGATATGAGAAAGAAATAATTTCGGGATATTTTGTGTAGAAATAAAGTTACTGCAGTATTAAATGACGAAATCTATACCACCACGGTACCTTATAGTATCAAGGTAATAATAGCCTCTGGATTAGATAATGTTATACCTATACGGTGTACAAATATGTACAAAGCATACAGGGAGCGCCGCGAGCGACGAAAAACTTTTGGTAAATATTATTGCAGCGTTATGTGTGTATCTGTCCTATTACATAAATTATGAAATAATGTCAGGGTTTTTATCTCGCTATTTTCTTTCATTCTATGTCATGCATTACTGGATACATACACGTATAAAACAAGCATATTGATATTCAAAAGTTAGCTGACTCCTCTTCTTGCAATAATCGATAAACAACAATAAGCATTTTTTCTCTCCTTCTCTTGAGGCTGTACCTATATATACATACTACATCCTCTCTTCGTCATCTCGCGACTTTAAATCATTGCATAATTCATACGACGTGATCCGGAGGTTCCTAGCGAGTTTATAGACGATGCGAATGAACGATGAAAAAATCACTAATTTTACGGTGTTTTTTTTTTGACGTGATATTCCGCTATCGCTTAATACCATAAGCTTCGTCGTTTATCGTCATCTTCGATCATGGTGGATGCAGGGAGAGAAATCCGGCCAAATCGGTTACTGACACGTATTTAGGTATTATCAAAACGTAAACTAACTCGTTCGCACGATCGAGTTTACTGACTCCTTAGCTGCAGCTCGTTTTATATCGAGGTTTATTTTCGCTGCTATCGCGTTTATCTCATAATGTTAATACTCAAATTTCACATCGCAGCCGGAACGTGAGGCGTTTTATTAACTAGATACTTGTTTGTACGTCGGTAGTTGAACTTTCTCCTCCCGCACATCCATCAACTAACACAAGCCAATAATTTCAATTGCAGTTCGAAAATTTTATCGTATTGATTCAGGACTTACATTAAAGCTGTTCAAAGAATTTTAAACGCTTTAACTTTCTGCATACTAATATTCAGAGAATATTCATGAGAATATGCACAGAAAAATGGACTTCGTTCTCGTTTTACTTGAGGCTTTGGTGCTGCGCTGTTGCAAATGTTAGCGGCGAGGAAAACTTTAGCTTTTCCACTCTGACCTTTCTGGGTCTGAAAGCCCTTCTATCTACAAAGCTTCACCTTATTCCCCGGACGAAAAGAAGTGAAGAACAAGTTCGAATGTATTCTTTGAGTACAAAATAAAGTTTTCGATACTTTCCGGTCTCTATCGTCGACGTAATATTTATTTCACACTAAATTTAGGATGGGAAGAAATATAAAAAAAAAAAACTAAAAAAAATTTTAGATTACCTAAGGTCAGCTTTTATTATGAAAAATGATTAGAGACGTGAATTCCGTCTTTATATAAATACGCTAGTATAATTTTTTCTCCCTTTTAACGCTAGAATAAAATGGATGGAAAAGCGATGCAGTATATTCTTCTTGGCGACATATATGAAATAATTAGAAGAAGAAGAAATAGAAAAATAGCTGCATTCTGCACGTATGCAGCCGGGAAGACGATGTTATATACTTGGCTCTCGAAGCTGGTTTCTCCCCGTGCGTAGCGTGCGTAAATATAAACTCAGCGTTATAGGTGTTGGAAAGGAACGCGTTGGGCCACTGCCTACGAGAGAAATGAAGAAAAAGATACGAGGAACGATGCGTTAGCTTGGAATGCGTAAACACGTGAATTTTTTCATTTGTTTTTTTTTTTTTTATTTCTTATTTTCTTCTCCTTTCTCTATAGTCGAAACGGAACACAACGCCCACGCTAAGCGTTTCTTCTCTCGAAACAAAGCCAAAGTTTATTGCTCACTCTCACTGTATAATAACAGTAAAATATTTTTTTCTGAGAATAGTTTAACGTCTGAAATTTCATTCGATTATGAAAAATCAAATTTATTGCTATTAGGTAAATTAAAAAAAGTAAAAAGTCTTCACGTTTTTGGAAATAAACGTCTGCAATAATAATTGTTTTACAAAAGTTTCACAATAATCATATCGTCTTATAAAATACGGATCAGATTTCGAGATACATTGTTATAAGTTCGTGTGGTATAATTAAAAATAATTTTTTTCTATTAGATGATATCATATACAACCTGATATCTAAACATGAATTAATAAAATAAATATTTCACTAAATATATAATTAGAAATAAATTATAAGTAAAATACAAAGGTACAAAAACCATTCGAAAAATCAAAGCATAATAATAATAATAATAATAATAAGATTTGGTTTTCAAAAACTATAACATCTGTGAATAAGCGTTGCCGCAATGTTGAGATCAAATTTACACCTAAAGTAAAAAAAATGAAAAAAAAATCCAAAAATTTTGGTCTTTTCGACTATAATTTACGATTTCACATAGTGCCTAATAATCCCTGTAAAAATATTATCTTTACGATAAAAAAAAGCTAGTGAGAAAATAGGATATTTGAGGTCAAATTAAACATAAAATATGGTTGATAACGTACAGTATATATATACTATATGCATAATGTCAAGATTGCTTACCATATATAGTATATTTATTATTTTTATTTATTTCTTTATTTTTCTTATACTCAATTTATGTTACGTACATATTTGTCGTGTATGCCTTATAGCAGAGGAGTCGTTAACTAGTCATCGCCGCGTAGTAAAATATTTGCTATTAATTTTCGTCTGCGATTTACTATGCGCGTTAGTTTCTCGATTTATAATCGACGTATTGTGATTTTCTATTATGTTTTGTGACGATCGAATGATATACCTACGTTGTGATTTCTTCAACGCCTAAAAACCAGGCGGCCCACTGTTTTCCTCTGTGTAGTTGGCTGCCTAAATACAGGCGCCAAGGCATATATTTTTTTTTTTTAATTACCTGTATATCTCACAGACGTCAGAAATCTTCAATTATACCCTGGAATGTAGTTTATTGTTTCTTTCTGTTATGTTGCGTTATAATCGAACGATATATAGCTATCGTATAGTGCGGTGATATCAGCTACTTCAGATGTCGCCTATCTTAGAGATAGATAAAGAGCGGAAGGCTGCGACTGCGGGGCTCTTGGCCTTTAGCGAAGGCAGTTGAACCGAATTATTATAATCCGCAAATCGCGATCTCGTGCCAGGATACACACGAGGAGCTATTATCGGGTGACATCTCCGTACGAAGCCAAAAGATTTTAAATTTCAAATGAAATTTTTCTTTGAATATTTCAATAGCTCACACCACCACGTATATACAATATACATACCTACGTCACAGAGAAGTTCCAACACCGTCTTAGAATATCATCGCTACTGACTTCAAAGGACGCGGATCAATGAACTCGCGTCTTCTTCGCGGGCTTTGCTTCTCATCAATCGGGTTGTCATTCCTTTCTGCGTATAAATATTATAGGTATATCTAAATCTAGCCAGAATCTATAATATGTATTCATATACAATATAAGCGATATAAGCTTCTTGCGATTCCATTCAACTTTTTCCATTCAATTAATCAACCCGCCACTGGTAACATAGGTACAGTAAATTGATAAAAAAAAAAAAAATTGAACACAGTCGCAAAATTATCAGGCCATATTTAAATATCTCGCTATCTATTTTTTTTTTAATGTTCCTAAAAACTATCGCGACAAAGAACAAGAGAACAAGGAGATAAGACTTTCTATACCAGAATAATTATTGGCATTGACATAAGATTATTCGATCAGTGGAAGCCGTTTTTTAAATTACAATTTTATACGGTTAAATAACAATTCGTTTATGTTATAATACTGCCATTAAATTGCGGAGCGAATTTCTAGGTCAAGGTTAGCTTCTTGCTCGGTTTCACTAGGTCGCGATTTACCAGGTATACTTATAAAGAACGGGAGATGTGGTTCTTCCGGTTCACTATAAGACGTATTATAATTTTTCTTAGAAGCAACGATCTTCTTCTTCGCATACATATAACTATATCACTTTATCATCAAATCGCCTAAAACCTTCAATATATGCGTATAGCCCCACGCAAAAACCAATCTATACCTACACCTATACCTCCACCATATAAATGCAAAGCATAATAATGAACCGACAGACAGAGAGACACCTTCTCTGTTTCTAAGCGGATAACACATCGCCTATCGCTGTTCCAAGACTTGAGGTGATGCCGTACCTACTTAAGCTTTTCCTTCAAATCTGAGTATCATATGCCACCGTTTATCAGAACGAATTTACCTCCGGGGTTTTCATAGTTTTGATTTCTATTAACGAAAAAGGAAAATTCGTTTTTCAAAATATTCTATAAAAGCCAGAAAAATATAGTCGATGAAAGAAAGTCCAGACAAATTCTGATTCCATATTCTAACAAAAAAGTATATATGCAAACAAGTTCAAGTGTCATTTTATAGCCGTAGTAGTAAAAGAAATGAGAAGTCAGAGGAATTCGAATTTGTAAGCCGTTCGATTGATATAATTTCGAATCAAGGGTAGGTATAGTTTTGAATATTGGGTAACGACTTCCGCCGAAAGTTTGTTGTCTAGATTCAACGTAAAGATCTAGCCGGTTGGCCACGTGTATTTATAACGACATCGAATGGGAATTCTGCCAACAGTTGAGAGAAATCTATACTAACTCGAGATTTTCTGTTTTCTGGAGAGTGTATCGGTGCAGCGAGCAGCAAGATAAATACAGTTCTAGCTCTTCACGGTCTCTTACATACGCGTTTATTCCTCTGCAAACGCGTCACTGAACACCTTGCAAATGCTGCTTACTGCAGTTGTTAAACTCGGTTTTAAAACAACCTATACACACTTATATCTAAAAACACGTCATTATTGTCCTCGAGATAAACATAGGCAAATAAACATCATGAAATCATTGAAATAATATGTAGGATCGACGCTCCGGATGCAGTACCACACTAATATCGACCCAAAAACTGTTATTTTCAAATAAAATGACTAAGAATCATTGTACACTGTTCGAAGACACACAGACTTGAGTTCAACATCAATTACCACATCAGGAACTGAACGGAGGTAATAAATCTCGCATATCTGAGATTTATAGCAAGAAATCTTTTCTAGCCTAACGTCAATCGAAATTGCGACCTTTTCTCTTTCCCTAATTTTGACTATCTCCCTTTCCTCCCATTCCGTCTACGGTGAACCCTAGGAACGTCCACCCGCAGTTTGGTGCAGACATAACGTAACCTGCGAACTAGGTTGAAGGTCGATACGTTACGTAATTCCGAAGTCGACCAGGGGCTTCGGGACTACAACCTGCTGTTACGGAAGCCTAGTTTGGTCACATCGGACCATTCGCCAAGTTATAGTTATACTGGGTATACAATATCTATAACCAGATTCAAGAATCGGATTTTAGGATGTTATATCTACAGCGAAGTTTGTTAGTCACTTTCAAACGACGATCAACGCCACGTCATTTCATATCCTATGTATTTTTTCCGCAGTAATTTATACCCTATATAACCAAGGGGGATGATTAGGAAGGTCTAGCTCTAACTCTGCAGTACGAAATAGTGATCTCCATTGCAGCGTCTGTGATAGGTCATTCAACAAGTGTTAGCGCCTGCATTTAGGCATCCAACTGCACAGAGGCGGGCACTAGGCTGTCTAGTTTAGGCGCTTACCATCGCTGAATCGAGTTACAACACTTTTCCAGTTCAATAATCACTGGACTACGACACTGACGGATGAAGGAAGCCCGTAGATGATTTTTGTGATTCTTGAACTGGAAAAGCGTCGACTGTTTCAGCGCCTGAAACCAGGTACCCCATTGTTCACCTTTGTGTAGTTGGCTGCCTAAATGCAGGCGTTACCACACCTTTTAAATGACCTGCATCTCACAGACGGCACAACGAAGACCACCGGTTCAAACGGCAGAGTGCCAAGCTAGAACCCCCAATCATCCCCTGAAATTAAAGCACTTAGTTCGCGGCTTCCCTGTATACACAGCAGCAGGGTACGCCGTGGTATAATGGAAGTAAAATTGAGACGAAAAAGCGGTTATTTATTAGAAAGAGATGAAAATTGATTACATCTCGAAAGCGCTGTGAGTCTCTGCAATAAAAACGGTCCACGAATTATTAGAATTTAAAATCGTAGTCGGTTGAAATTAAATTGGATCTTGACTTGATTTCCAAGCATGAAACGTCCCCATTGTATCTATATAACGTTTCGAAGATGTAGCTAATAATTAAATCCGTAAAAATTTGGAGATTAATTTATTAACCCCAGCATCCCAACCGCAGATAATAAACGTACTTATAGGTATACGTACGCCTGTTATGAATCATTTTTGAGTCTGCAGCGGGGGGATTTACACCGAGAATAAGATTCTATGGCGGTAGATGTATATGAATTGAAGACATGCGCAGAAGTTCGCGTTCTACACAAACCTATGTACATTTACGCACATATTTTGTAATCGGATCTGTGTGCGTGAAACACAGCCGTTTATAAACTTTGGTGTGGGATTCGGCCGAGAAGAAAAATCGATATATTCTCTGAGCCGAGGTGGTGCCCAACGGTTCATTCATGCGAACTGTGACCTTTGCCGTTCTGAAACCATTTAAATACATCCTATATAGATATCTGCGCCTGTCCCGTTCCGTTATGGTTTTACGTTTCAAATATTTTCATTTATTTTTTATATTTTAAAACATTTATTACATTTAATCATCCCCCACATAATTTCACTTCGTATTCTATAATGAGGCCTATAGAAGGCCATTTGACTATTATTATACAATTCGATTTTTCATTTCATTCAAAAATCGAGCAACGATGAGTAAAACAATTGATTTTATAAGATTTGTTCTTTTTCTTCTTACCATTTCATCAATAAACGCATTATACAACGGATTCATTCTGTTTGTTGACCGATAGTTATAATCGGAAGCTTTTTTTTAAAAAAAGATTCGTTTAGATTTGGTAAAAATTATGCCATGCGGTCTTGATTCACGTGGGAAATCGATAAGCAGTCATTTAAAACGGCATGTAAAATGTGTGCGAGGATCAAGTGCTCCAGGAGTCAATAATTCATAGTATATAATATAGTATATAATATAGTATATAATAAAACAATCCGGAAGCTCAGTTGATACCTGAAAAATAATTAACTGATATATTTATACTTGCTTAATGTATCGTACAATATACCTATAATATAATATACGGTCGTATAATTAACAAATGGAATATTTTGCGGACGTACGTATAAGGATGTGTATATATACCTGCTACAATATCAAGGCTGTAAATCTTTCTTTATCATCGTAAAATCCTTTAATAGCATAATCTCGGAGGATCGTAACTCCGCTTCTAATCTCTTCGAGTATACCTATGGTATAAAAGATAGGAAGACAAATGGAAGGAGAAAATGTAATAAGTATGGGGGATAAATTTCGTTGAAATTTTATATAATAAATTAATATATTAAGTACTTCAATTGTTTTAATTTTATTCAAGTTTTTGAACCTTTTGTATATGGTTTATAATTAATTAAACGTGATGAATGACTTTTTTTTTTTTTTTCTTACTTTTTCTACAGTCATTAAATACCTCTCGCGTATTATATCGCGTGTATGAATAAAACATGTATATATTATGTTATGTCTAATTTTTAATGAATAGAAAAGAATTTAAATTCAACAAATATTGCATATAATGAATTTTATCAAGCTGATATAATCTAAGCGAACTGTAGGTATATATAGAGGTAGGTGAAAAATAACATAAGTATACTTACATTATCAGAGAAATTTGAATGATAATTAATGTACGTTACATTATATATAAGATAAGAAAGAAAAGAAAAAAAAACATTATAGATGAGTAGGTACAAAGTCGGTTCTTAAATGGCAAAGAATTTCATTACCATTTAGAATTACTTCGCGGTATGCACGTGATAATTAGTCACACATGAATCTCAGCACATTTCGTATCTCGCGTGATTCGTGAATCACCGCACGGTGTTCTTCATCTGCCGATTGATAATAAGCAACGGATTATTACGCCAAGATTATGAAATTGCGGATTTAATTATGTAATGCCGCATAGTTCGTCAAATCCAATAACATCGTAGGTAATTCAACGATAGAGGAAACGCATAAACGAGACTAATTTCACGCAAATTATTTATCACTGGTATCAAATTCGTAGATGTTGAGCTCGCGAAAATGTGAGAACGTTTATTTCGCTATACATATGTCATTCTACGTATATTAATATATTTTCTACGTCTTTGGAAAATTTATATTTAACCATGAATATTTGAACGTTTTTTTTTTTTTTCTGGCAAACTGCGTAGGTTTCCTACGTACAGCCGTTCTACAGTCTAGACTCCGAAAACTAGATCTTACAATTTCTTTTTTTGTTCTCTTAAATTTTGTCATATATAAATTTTCCAGATGTTTTTTCGAACCAACTTTCGCTGATGCTTTATTGTATACCTACGTGTAATTCGAATGTGCAAAAGTTTGTTAATCGTAGTTATATCTTGTGGAACGATCGTTGATCGCAGTGTAATATTCCGTTGAAAATATTTCCGTATTTAAATCGACGTTAGAATTTTTTTCTATGAAATTATGAAATTATTGAATCCATTGCTGTAATTGTTCAAACGACGATTTATCAATTATTAATAGATCGTTGCTAATATATGTGAATTTTTTTCTTTTTTTCTTTCTTTTTTCATACACATATTATCTTCGGTGGAATCAGACTTCCAAGAAGTAATTGAGAGCATCTTTACACACCTGCGGTGTACCAGAAATTGTAAAAATAAATCGTGACCAAAAGATTTCTGCCAATTTCAGGGAGGACTAACATGGTACACGATAAACTCATCTCTTTATGTATTATCTTGCTAAACAGAGCGAGTTGGTTAATATTAATTCCCGAAGTTAAAGTAACAAGATGACTACGTCTAATTGTTGTAATTTCGTAAATACAAATTTTTTTTTCAAATACCATAAGATTTCGCTCACTTCCGCAGACCCTTTCGTATTTTTATGACCTTTTCTGACCGCGATATGGGAACGAATATGACGCAACGTTGTCTTCTCTTTACGTTTTCGGATGTAACACTCATTCGAATCGTATGAAAAATCTCGATTCGCCGTGCTGAAACGTGGGATTAGATAATAATGAATGAACTAGGAAACATAAAACACAAACCACTAAACCCCCCCAAAAAAAAAAGCCTAAAGACCATAACAGCTTTGTTATTTCACCGGCCGGTACATACATTTAACCTTCGCCTTGAAATGTACTGTAACAAACGCGCAGATATGCATATATGCTCGTTTTGTATTAAATATTTACTGTTTTACATGTATATATGTAGGTATATACCCATGTACATATACACGGATACATACCTACGTAATTTATCATCGTATGTGTAAAAGTTACATACAGCTTCGACATATATATCCTACGACGGAGTATAACTGCCCGCGTCATTATAATATGAGATAATATGTATAAACGACCCGGAGATATTTTTGGATTCAGTTTATTCTTTTTTTTTTTTTTTTTATTCATTTTTTTTTATTTTTTTATTCTTTCTCTCTCTTTTTAAACTCTTTTATCATACATCTTTCACGCAATAGGCGATCCCGCAGCACGTGGTCTTCGGAATCCTTGACTTTGTCGAAACTCTGTCGCACGTGGCTACCGAAATAAATTTTTTATTCTACGTCTTCTTACCTTCTTACCTTCTTCTTCTCCTCCTCCTTCTAATTCTGATTTTCAACTTATACTTACGACGTAAAAAAAAAACTTTCACATTTATTACTTCGGATTTGCGTAACTGAATATATCCAAATTATTGAAAATCACCTGTTTAGCATCGCTTCATCCCCTTTAAACACGTAAACATTTATACAATATGAATTCGTGCAAGTTTTTCTCGGGTAATTGCACACATATGTACCTACTCATATATACATACATATACATATATTTATATTTATATTTTATAACTTAGTTATACTTTGTCAGAATATCCGTTATGTGATTCTAATTTTAGGTGACTTTCGTGGGAAAGTCGTAGTTTTGGCAAAGCTTCGATAAAGAGAATTCTACACCAAAAATTCCTAGAATTTTTTTAGACTTTCGTTGGTTAATATTAAAGGCGTTTATTTAATGAATGTATAGGTGATACAGTGCAGAGCTATTACATGCCAAGTATGTAGAAACAAAATGTGATATAAAATTTGATCGAATTGGTAGGGAATACACCCCATTCACGTACACTTGCATGAAAAAAAAAAAAAAAAAAAGAATACATAAATCGAAACAACATTTCTATAGGTATGTGTGAATGCCCTGGATTATGGAAGGGAGCTCGCTTATTGCGTCCGCGAAAAGCTTTGATATTAGATGTTCGTAACGAATGATTGATCGAAAAGGACTTCAATATTATAAATCGTAAGATATTGAACGCAAAATTTATTAAACAGCCAAGTTACCTAAAAAACTATTTTTTTCAAAAATAGTTATATTCTAAGTCAAATAAAACAAAACGAGAAAATGTCAAAAATTGTTTTTTATAAATTTGAATTGTAGCTGTTCAATCCTGTGATGCGAATTAAGTATATATGTGTTATTTCGTGAACATTCGCAGATAAATATGGGCGACCTTGAAAGTGCTGATATCACCCTCTCTTTAATTCTTATTTTATTTATTTTTATTTTTGTAATTAGATAATCGCGCGACGTAGTGCGTCGAAAGTAAAACACGTGGCCCAGAACGAAACGTAAATAAAAAAAAAAAAAAAATTATTTTTATCTGAGGCCGGGCCACCAGTGTGGGAGATAAAAATTGCACGTATTATACTTAGGAGCGCGTGTCGGTACAGAGTGACCCAAAAACTAGAGGAAAGAAGGAGAAAAAAATAAAAAAAAAAAAAAACAACAATAGTTAAAAATAAATAAGAACTGAACCAATTCTCGCAGTGGTTATCTTCACGTGTATATAACTCGAAATTGTCTGTAGAAGAAGAAATTCAAAGAAAGTTGAAAATAAAATTATTCTACAATAGTAATTAATTATTTAGTTATAATTTTTATAGTAAAATAAAAAGTTTCTTCATTATTTCTACGCAAAAATTATTTCACCGTGCAGATTGAAGAGCCAATTTGACCCATACACGCATCATCGCGGTATATGATTCCGATTACTCTATATCTAATCGCGCCTGCTGCTGAAGGATAAATTGAAATTCACGATCGCGTGCGAATACCTCGTGACGAATCTATACCGGGTCTAATATCTTAGCGAATTTTGCGTGCTAACATGGAGACGGAGAAAAAAAATAATAAACTGTAAACGTATATGTGTAACGAGTTGAACCAACACTTGTATAGTATGGGGGAGAAACAAAACAAAAAAACATTAGACGCCCACGCGACATGATATAGAATAAGGGGTAATATGATTGTCGAACAAATTTGAACTACTACGTAAGAATATCCATCTCAATTTTATTCCCCAAAGTTAATTTGAACAGTATTTTATGTTCCACCGTTTTTCTTTTATTTCCTTTTTCTTTTTTTTTTTCTTCTATACTTTATCTATATACAAATTTGTCGCAGGATAGATGTATATTGGTACTTGTTTGCGATTCTAACGTAAATTGTAAGAAAACTGAAAAATAGCTCGAGTGTCGTGCACAAGGACTCCGAAGCCCCTCGCACATTGTGAACTGTGTGTTTCTACATTAATTAGCATTTCTTGCCGGTGGAAATTACGAATGTCGATACCTTGAATTAAAAGTAACGATGAGGTATGCCTCCGTCTTACATATAAATGAGAAAATGTTTACCCGATAAAAGCTGCGGCTATAATAATTTATAAAACAACTTGTGGTTGTAGGTAAATCAAGAGACAAGGTTATACCCCGGGAAAATAGCGGATAATAAAAAAAAATGTGTATATTTACTCGAGAATATTAGATATTCTGCAATTCAATAGTTGCGAAATAAAGAAGAAAAACTTAGCAGGTAGCTAACTAACTTTAGGTCCCATTCAATTAGCAAACGATGAGCAAAGTTCGATGCCAGAAGTTGCGATTAAGAAATTAAAACTCTCGTAATCAACCCTGCAGCCCAAAATTTAACTCCTGCAGCAGAGCAAGAAACTCCATCTGTAACTAGGTCATGAAGTGAGTTAAAAATCATAAAACAATAAATGTAATAATGTTTCGCTTCACGTTGAAGATATAAGTTCAAAGAGACTTGAGTGGCAACCGGAAGTGGAAATATGACGGAAGACTGTCTTAGATCCTCGTTTACGTATCAATTCTCATACGCCGTCCATATGGTCGTATACGAGCGATTTTGAAAATCATATACAGATTTTTTTCTATTCGAAAAATCTGATATTTAATTTACTTACACATAAATGTAAATGAGAATGAATAAACGAGTGAAAATGATGGAAAAAATAACCAGTCTTCGTCCTTTGAACTGATCTATATATACAGACTAATTCCACACCATTACCTGAATAGCTGTGTTCGATCTTGGAACAGGTATAGATACTATATCCCTAATGAAAAAAAAGTTCGCAAAATAGAGATGCAACGAAAGAGAAAGGAGCTCCGATCCGTTCCGATATAAGTATACGAGATGGAAGCTGTACGGAGTCAGTTTATGAATAAAGTCAAGGTTTTCTTACGACGGCGTCACGTTGCGATGTATTGCCTATCCAAGAGATACCAATTCTATCCCACCCAGTCGACCATTTTGGTTACAGACGGTTTAATCTGCGTTGTTTCTTCAAGTTAGTCTTATGGAAAAACCCCAAATCGTGCTACGCGGGTATCTAGTCGGACGTAGATATAATATGGTATATACTCAGAGCCAATAATATTATAAATACAAAATTGAAAAAAAAAAAAAAAAAAAAAACAAGTAAGAAATAAAAAAAGATTATCCTATACCTACTTGGCTACTCCTACGTCACATGACAAACGAAATTTATAATATATTAATAACAATAGTGATCGTATGAAGATTTAACAATCTGGTAATACGCGTGATATTATATAGTATGTATAACCATTATCCTATAACATACAGTGTGTGTATATAGGCATATGTATATGATTCTTACGATCTCGTGCTGGAGCTAACGACGCAGTAGTTTGGGCCTCGATTCGAATCGTTGCCCACCAAGTAACCTTTTGGCAGTCGAAAAACGAGAAGTAAAAGTATCGCGATTAGTCATCGGTTTTTGTATATGCATAGATATTATGTTTATTTTATCTATGAAAATTGAACCAATCACCGACCCATTTTCGACAGTTTAACAAACAAGAATAGAAACAAACTATTACTCGCTGTATCTACATCGCGGGTTTTTTTCTACAATTGTTGAAAGCGCAACGTAACATCTTGTAATTACATCCGGATTTACATTCTTCTTTTCTTTTTTTCTTTCCAAATGATTATCAAATTCTTATCACTTACTGAGAAATAAAGTAATGTAAGTAAATTTCGATCAAAAATTGTAAAAATTACCTAAAATACGTTTTTCAATTTAATTGTTGATAAAATTCACCTACTCCACTGTAGTATTATATATAGCTCAGGGACTAATATGTTATTCATTTTTATCACCTGGACGTATTTATCAATTTTCAAGTACATCACACTCGCGGAAATTTCCTATATACCTACTAGATGGTTCGAACCGCGTGACTCCTACCCCGCGGTTTGTATACACCTATATACCTGGGTATGTGTATACGTATGTATTCTACAATACCCGCATATAGGTATATGCGTATACACACATACATCATCATTATACGGTCTATGAGTTTATAAATCGTGTGAGCTGCTTTGCTTGCATCCAATAAACGGTTATTAACCAAAAGGATATAACATCAGGTCCTTTTTTTCCTATCATTTCGCATAATTCAAACACAAATGTAAACGTAAAAGTAAACGTGAACGTCAACGTCAACGTCAACGGCCGATGCACCCAGGGTCAGTAAAGTTCATTGGCTCTTTTTGACTCGTTCTATATACCTACCGTCCGAGCTTAACCCTGGTTCAGCTAACTCCGTAATGAATGACGTCGGTTTAGATTGGTTGACAGTTGATCCTTATTTTGCAATCTCTCTTAAAAACGCAGAGCGCGTTTTAACGCTTTACACTCTACTCAGCAGTGAGTATTGCTACTGAGTACTGGGTCGACATCCCGGTCTCGGTTAGGTCAAAAACCTTAGGTAGGTAGGTAGGTAGGTACGGCTTGCGGCGTTCTCGACACGTCGCTGTTGCCTGTTGCCTCTTACCTGTTACCTGTTACAGCATTCACCGCACCAAGTATAATAAGAAGAAAGAATTACGCCTCGGATACAGACGCACACATGTATACCTATAGATATATAAATATGTAAATAAGTAAAAAAAAAAAAAAAAAAAGATATCTTCGCACGTAGTTTTGTACGCTGTGGGAAGATTCCTATATGTATTCAATTTGCTGAAATCATAATCATGGCTGTTGCACTTGGTATAATATTACTGCATAAAAAATAGTTCGATATACTATTAGAAGGCTAAGGTTTTGTGAAGAAAACATATATGTATATTGATATTTGTTTGATTAAATGAATGGAGAAATATATCAACGTATAAGATCGTATAAGCTTACGTTGCAACCACGTCGACAATAATAGACTGGATTTCTTATAATCCTGCAGTGCGTTCATCCTGCTGCAGTCGCGGTTACGTGATAACAATATTAAGCAAAAATAAAGAAAGAACATGGACGCTTTTGTGATTATTCATTAATTACGCTCTATACGGACTTGAATATACACATTTACTACATCACAGCGAGTTACGGTAGCAGAAATAAACGATTGAGGAAATTCAACGTGAAATAATGTTTTTAAAACCATTATTTGTTTCGTAAAAAAAAAAAAAAAAAAACAATTAAAAGGTCACAGTAGAGTTAGAGTCTCTCTAATACTTGTGTAATTTCCTTAACGTGCCTATCTCGCCTCGATCTCCTCTAAAAGTTTGATATCTATGTATACTTTATATTATTTTTATTTTTTTCATTTTATCTCGTTTTACAGTTTTTTCCATAATATTTTGATAATTTTTTTTTCGTTTCGTCAGTGTTATCAGCGTTTTGTCACCAAATGATTGGTTTTTTTTTTTTTTTTTTTTCTTCAACCAGGTGTAAATGTTCTTAAACATCTTAGTCACGTGGTAGAGTTTTACTGGCTGATTGGCTATTGACCCGCAAATTGATTCTAACGCTAATATCTCCAGTATAGTACGTCATTCACAGCTGCGCGGGACGCGGTGATAATTTGAAGCGATCTGATTGGCCACAATAACATCGCGCGTCCACGACGAAGCTATACTCGAACGGTATACCAGTGTTGAGTATAAGTCATTATGGTATGTGTAAATTATTGTTGCGTGGTAATAAAGAAAAAGAAAAAAAAAAAAAAAATCATGAAATAAATATAATAAATAAAAATTAGCGCTTTCTAAGCGAAAACAAAAACCGCACGTCTTCGTCTCGATATTTGATATTTATTTATGATTCTACTTCACGAAGAATTAGAAAAACAGAGTATGAACACTTCAGCTGAAAATATTGATGAAAAATTTGTTCTATTTTGTAAATTTTGTTGAATAAAGATTTTTGAGGAAAAAAAAATTAGTTTTTTCGCTTTGCCCCGGTCTCTCTTTATGTAGACACGTTTTTTTTTTTTCTTTCTTTTTTTTTTTTTTTTTTTTCGTGCAGAAGAAAAATCCTATATTCTATAACGAATATAAATAATATGGTTCAACGTTCCCAGCCGTACAGGTTTATAGAATAGATCCTAACTTCCGATAATATCTACTATACTATACCTATATAATATATATACGTTTAGATTCGCCGGTGGTGTGCCACCGTAATATACGATCGACCTTCAAATTTTTATCCACGTGCCCGGGCGCGCGGTTCACTCAAATTTTACATTCCGATTTGAATCTGACCGGGGAACTTATGTGGCGACGTTTTATATGTATATCTTAACTATTTATATTTACCTATACACATACGCGTTCAGGACATAAGAGATATACCCTCGTAAATACGAGTCCTGTATTTGTTGCCGTGTATACCAAACTACGCACATTTCTTTTTTTTTTTTTTCATGTACGAACGCACTACCACGTGTACTTTTAACGCAAAAGATATAAAAGAAAATGAGATAAAAAATGTACCTACTTTGGAGGTACATATCTATATGTACAACGGACTTATATCTCATTCTATCTATCTCAGAACCGCCGATACGGTTTACTGATGTGCGCAGATATACGCGGTGGCCAAGGCCAACCTTATTTAAATCGTATTGTCAGCTAGGCGCTGCTTATACTTTCCGGCGATGAAACGAATTTCAAGGCCATCGGTCGCACGACATTAAATACCTATTACATATTTTGCGGTGCCTAAACTTCAACCTTTTGTTCTTTATATTTTTTCACAGAATTTCATCGCTCATATTATAATAATATATTTAAATTATATTTATTCATTATCGTATCTGCATATGATATCCGATGCGGTCATATAATCATCGATCAATATACATTTTATACTTTTTCTTTTCGTTTCTTTTCTTTTCTTTTCTTTTCTTTTCTTTTCTTTTCTTTCTCGTATTTTCATATTCTATACACCGGATATTTGACACTCTTGTATTATACACGTTGCCGACTAACCGCAGATCATATGTACATCGGACGAGGTAAACCGTTACACAATTAACAACGATAACAGTCCGTACCAACAGACGGTTGACCACAAATGGCCCGCTAACTGACTAACCGATATTGTGTCATTAGTTCGTGGGATTGCGCTTCATTCAGTTTGTAATTAATCATTGTATAAACGTATAGATCGCACGTTTAGTTTCGAAATTCGTATTTCCCGCGGCTCTTAAGAGTCACGTGGGTTGCTGCGTCTGTTATTTAAAAATGAGCGGGAAATTCAACAATCTTATATGTCAATGGAATCGATATATCATACATATTATTAGATGGAGAATTCTTTGCGTTTTTATCGTTAGAAGAAAATTTCAAGAAATTTTACCCGTATAAAATATGATCGAATAATTGTTGACGCGTTGTTGATAAGCATATACTGTATTAATTAGCGACGATGAAAGATTTGTTTGTTAAAGATAGACTCGAACGACTGGCGTTTTAATTCTAATAAAACAACTATACGTTTCGCATTTCACGTTCGTTCATATATGTATGTATGTATGTATGTATGTATGTATGTATGTATGTATGTATGTATGTATGTCTGTCTGTATGTATGTATGTATGTATGTATGTATGTATGTATGTATGTATGTATGTATGTATGTATGTATGTATGTATGTATGTATGTATGTATGTATGTATGTATGTATGTATGTATGTATGTATGTATGTATGTATGTATGTATGTATGTATGTATGTATGTATGTATGTATGTATGTATGTATGTATGTATGTATGTATGTATGTATGTATGTATGTATGTATGTATGTATGTATGTATGTATGTATGTATGTATGTATGTATGTATGTATGTATGTATGTATGTATGTATGTATAGGTATACTGCGCGTTAGATTATACTGGCGGAAGAATAAATCGAACAAAATAAATTAGATAAACATTAGAGAGACTTAATTTTGTTAGAACGCAATATACTACCTCTATTATGCCTATATAGAGTTGTGTGTATGTATGTATGTATGTATATGCGTATGTGATGCAATGTAAAAACCTACCGCAATACGGTAGGTATTATGTTAGACATTTTGTGTGATATATGTTATTAAAACGTTGTGTTGATTTGTTATTAAAACGTTGTGTTGATTTAGACATTTTTCAACTATTAGATAAACAGACTAGCTATTATAGATAACATTATAAATGTATGAGATACTTGGAACAGATGAAATAATATAAAATCGCTACTTATATATCAATATGGCGACGTTTCGAAGTCGATATACCTAATCGTTTATTTTTCATATCCATTTTTCATATCCATTTATTTTTCCACGATAAAATAGAAAATAAAAATAATTTATAAAAATAAAAAAAAGACGATATGGTGGATTTATCAGAGAATGGACTCACCTACTTAGGTATAACAATAATTATTATTATTATAAGAGCTGGGAGAATAAATGAACATTATATTACTGCACATTATTTCCGAATACTTCTTTTTTTTATCTTAACCATTTTTTTGATGAAATTATTGCGCTGTCACGTGGCTCATGGGTTTCAATCCGGTCAGTTTTTTCGTCTCATTAATTGAACATGCAAATTCCAATGATATGCGATGAGATGCGAAATCTTCAAAAATCTATACGACCATTTTTTTTTTTAGTGCAATCCAATATGTGAAATGAAAGTCAATGAAACGTTAAATAATTTTCAATAATGTGTCAAATTAGGTAATAGTAATCAGTTTGAAAAGATATTTTCTTCCACTGCAGCGTACTAGTAATTCGAAAAAAAAAATTTCTTCAATTATCCCCACGGTGTATATACCTCTCAAATATGTAGAGATATAATTTTGAATAGCGTTTTGGTGTCGAGACATCTAATTATAGGATATCACAACATTCTTGTTGGATATATCGTGGCGGGTTGGGTAACGGATAAACCGAGGTATTATTATTAGATAAATATATAATCGCTGATCAACAAACTCGTTACTGTACAGTGTCAACGATCAATCAATAATCTATTGGCAAAAGTTTAGCGAAATTGAATAACATCGTAACCTTGAACGTGCGTAATCACGTGCTGGCATTATCATCAGCTGTTTTTTTTTTTCTTTATCTTATCTCCGAATTAAATTATATCTATACTGACAATAAACAGTCCCCTATGTGTGCATACAGAGCGATTCTCTGGAAAGTAACGCGCCTAAAAGGTAGGCAAACGCGAGACGCCTGCGCATTGAGCAGCCCAAACATCGACGATTGGGTTTTATTTCCCACGTAATAAATACGTAATAAAAAACGTTCTGTATAAGGACTATCATTGCCTCTGAGACGTTTATTGTTTACATATTTAATTGTAACTAAATACTTAGCAACGTTATGATAACTATCAGAATTCTCAAGAGTGTCAATATTTCTGTTAACTATTAGACAGAAAAAGGTAGATCTTTGCCTCAGCTGCATGTAACCTGACAATGAAGACACGTGACTTTGAACTGATTTGTCACGACACATATATATTTTCTAGCTAATTATTCATTGATTTTTCAATGATCTTTTATTTTCGCAAATTTAGTTTCATGTTTGTTTCTTTCATTTGTCAATTCACAGGAGGAAGATGTATCGTTGTCGTCAGGTGAGGGAAACGAGGAAGAACCAGAAATGGTTGAGAGCGGAAGTGGCACTTCAGCATCTTCGTCCCCAGGTAAAATTTCTTTTTTATATTTTTATTAAAATTAAATAGTTTTCATTTTTCGACTAAATCTAATCAGAGCTTTTGCTGTTCATCGATATTCCAATAGTTTTATTTATTTTTTTTCTTTTCCGTAAAAATTGTCCACGATACATGAAAAATATTGTAAAATATTGTCTCGCAAAATAGCTTTGTGAATATAATAATATTGTTCAGTTATTAAGCTGTACGTATCCTCGATCCTAAAATTAGACCTGAAACCCTCGAATGGGCATAAGGATTATTTATCAGCGTCATAAAAAACGTCATCAACCACTTTTCTAAAAAATGAGACTTGGAGCAATCCCAAGTCTGTATCATTCGACAAAAGTTTTCTTCTTAAAAGAACGAAAAACAAAAAAAGAAAAAAGAGGAAAACTGATTGTAAAGCATAATATGTAAATCAACAAAATATAGATATTGCGTTCCAGAATAATAAATCAAGTCAAAAGTTCAATCGAAAAATAATGAATAACTCAAAGCATAATATGCGGGATGATATATTTTAATCATATTTTATTTCGTTCAAAATAAGAATAAAAAATGTAATTTTTTTTTATTTCATTTGTTCCTTTGTCTTCTAATTGCAATTTTAGAAATCATTAAACTATATGAATGCTAGCCTGTGTTCTCTTCTCCTATTTATTTAATTGAGATTGGGCGGATGGGTGTGAGCAAGTTTCTCTAAACCGCAATCGTGGCTGATTTCGACTAAGCCTTCAGGCACCAGTTGAAGACTGCATGTATGTGATACCTGTACACAACTTAATTTGGGTTAAGAATGTGTTTTCGCGTGACAAGGGTCAACGAACGCACCAAAGTTTCTAAGCGTTAATCGCAACTTGTTTACCAAACAGCTTGTCGATGCAAAACGTGATCTAGACATTCACCTCTGGGGATATGGCAGAGAGATATTACGATTTGTAAAGTATCTACTACAACTTTACTATTCCCTAAGTGAAATCAGAAATTTTATACGTCTTTTGGAAAAGGGGATTTTTTTTAGTATTATTTCAGACGAAATGTTTTCAAAATTAAAGTTTTTTAATATAAGAGATTCATCGGGTAGTGGACACTGCGTATTCAATTACGTGTAATTGTATATAAGAAAAAAAAACAAGAAAGAATAAAAAAAAAGGGGTATAAACTCCGAAAGATAATACCCATATTCTGAAAATAATTTTAAACAAAGGAAGGCTTATTCTTAGAAGTTGTATTCACGTTACTTTCAAACATCTGTATCTCGTGAATGTTTGTCATACGTTCTTTTAATAACCCATACATAGTTGAAATTTGATGGAATTTATGCATCCGGTCATATGCGTATGTATGGGAAATGCGATATGATGAATTCAGCTGAAATCTCTAGTTACTAAAAGTTTGCGTAATAAAATTTAGGTTCAGATTAATTCTCGACTATGCTATTCAGTATTCATTCATAGAGTTAGAAATTAAGCTTCTAATACATGAATGAGGAATAAATTTGTGATAAATACTAAAAGTGTTTACTCGGGTACGAAACCGACCAACAAAATTCCCGGTTTTTAAAATAAATGGAATTATGCTTCCGGTAAATCACTTCGACTTGATGATATACAAATTATCATAAAACGCGATAAAAATTTATTCCACAAACTCTTAGGTATGCGTGAAACGACATATCCTGTGATTATGAAAACCGTAGCTAACTTTGACTTCATTACGCCTTACGAGAGATTATTAGAATGAAAATTTCACGAGGGGTTTGAACAGAGATGGCTTGGGGTGAACCGGAGTCACGCAACGGTGGGCAATGTTAACACATCAAAGATTTATCAATTGATAATCAATAATCAATAATCAATTAGCGTGCTAGAAAACGGTACTTTATGAGCTGCAGGGTATTCTTTAGTGTTTTAATTGCTCGCTGATACAGGTATAGTTGATTGAGTGGCTATTTCGATCTTGTTGTCACCGATAATATTCGAGGAACTTTGATTAGTTGGTTTTTGAACGTGTTGATCGAATGTTTTGAAGTAGTCATTGATGACCTTGCCGATTTAAAATCAAGCGAATTTGTCGCGGTTCTGTAATACGCTTTTTACGTGTACATTACAAAAAATATATACATAATAAAAAGTGGAAAATGAAGAAATAAGAATTCTAATTTACCGCGAGATAAATAATCCGTAATTTCGACCCAAAAGTATATTTCTCAAAATGATTTAATTTGTTGATTTCTTGCTCCTCAATTATTTTACAGCCATCATTCGTCGCGATTTATCAATACCAAAACTTCAGCAAGGCTTACGTAATTTGAATCCAAATTGCACGACTAAAGTTTATTTTTTTTTATTTTTTTTATATCGAATCATGTTGCAGTGCCGAATTTCTGACGCAATAACGGGCTATCATCGTCGTCGAAATGAATATGTATAAAACAGGTTGTTCGAACTGCGGCGTAGCTGGCAGGGGTCATTGGAAAAAAATGTATTCTATATAATTTTACTATTCTTATATTTTTCTTATTTCTTTAATTATGAACGACGGTCATTCTCCGCGCCTAAATATAATCGAATATATTACCCCGACTCCAATCGTGCAGGACATTATCCTACTCTTCATTCTTCGAAGGAATATTAAATCGCTGCAGATTCAAAATTTTTGTGTATTTATTTCGCGACGTTTTGTCGATAAGAATTTTTATACAATCTTTACTTAACTTCCGTCCATCCAGCCTTGGCTACAATCCGCGTAAAGAAAACCGCAATTTATCCTTCACCGAGTCTTTGTGATTTTTTCTTTTCATATACTAGGATAAAAATTGTTTGATTTTGATTTTTTTCAAAACCATCAATCTTCAGTTTTTTCATCGCCCTTCTCATTTCTCAATCTCGTTAACGGCATTCTACTCTATTCCGACAAATATATATACTCAATTTTGAAAAATAAAGAAAAACGCTACGTCTGTTTACGTAAAAAAAAAAATCGAAAAATATGTAAAAAATATATTCAATTCGTGTTATACTTTGATCTACGATTTCGTTATCTTCAATTTATTTCTTGCTCGCATATTTGTCTGCGGTTTGTTAAGGTGATACCATACCTACTCGCGCTTTTCCATCGTATTGGAAAATCATGCTACGCGAAGAACAGTTTGAAGAGCAAATTTTCATTTTGGGAATCGTTCTGATTTAGATTAGCGAAATATTTGAGAAATATTCTTATCCTGGTATAATCATTTCCTAATTCGGTTTAACACACTCATTGTCAACCTTGACACGTGCAGCTATCCTAAGCAATAGCCACGTGTGATTATTACCTATTTTAAAGAAAAAGAAAAAATATGGAATCGATCACGACGTCATACTGCAGCTTTGTATACCTACCGCAATATTTCGTCATCCGCAAAGATACCTTCCTATATGTATGATAAGTAAGAATAAGTAAGTTAATTAGTTAGTTAGTTAGTAAGTTCGTTAGATGTATTACATTTTCGTGTTCGGTGTTTCTGTACACGGGATATCCACGTGTCAGTAAGATTGCGGCTTTAGCTCGTAACCAAAATTACATAAAACGTGTAAATACCGTGTGGCTATGAACCCGAGGCTCTCTGTGTCATCGATACAGAAACGACGAGAGCCCGAGTGCAACAGCAACAGCATCTAGAATCGTCGAACATCGGCGTAATGCCTGAGGGATTTTTAATTTTTTAACCTGGAGTTCTGAAACCGTAAATTTATATTCACGTATTTATAGATATATTAGTGAGTTTCATTCATTATCTTTTTTATTTTTTATCTTTTAGTGGCCTCAATTCTATTAACAATGACTTAAAGCATATTTACTAATGACAATTATCAGACTATCGTTGCTATGTGTATACTAAACCTAGATTTACTTTTGGGGATGCTTTACGTAACCTCTTTTCATTTGATTTTTTATTTAGAACTGTCTTTCTCTGCAACTATTGCCAAAAATTCGCTCCTCGTTTAATTACGTTTCGAACACAAAAAATGTCTCGTAATGTTTTTCAAGAAAGTGCATAGTTTTAGAGGCATTAGAGTCGAAGACCGCTTATGGGGTCAATTTGACTCAATGTGCACTCCAAGGTTCGCTACGGAGGTGTTATACACTCGGAGGCTTGAACGCTGGAATTTTCCCCCCAAATCCTAGAAATAATTTTCACCTAATTATCCTGAGAAGTTTTTTACTTTCAAAACATCAGAATCAATTTTCTCTTTCGTTGGAGTGTAAAATGTAGTTTTTCCGTGAAAAAGAAACGAGAAAATGATAAAAATTATTAAAAAAGTGCCTAATCTAAATCCTATTTCGTAATCTCTGTCCTTTAAAGTTTCCCAAATTTCTTTTAAGAGTCCTGGAAACGTCCTGGAATAATCTATCCGTTTTCTGGTAACAATCAACTTTTATATCTAAATTCAGCATTTCAATTCGGGTTCATTTTTATTGTTGATAACCGTTTTCTGTCTCGATAAGCTCATTATGAGAAAGACCTTATTTTCTTACCCCCCAACAAATCTGGAGTTTAGAAAAGTTCGAATCTCCTCCTGACTCAGTAGTTTGAAACTTTTATTCGAAAAGCTTCTGGATCTTACGATTATCGGGTGAGATTCTGACGTCTGAACATCTTATAGTAGAGATAAGTAAGTGATTACACTCGAAATAACTTTTTTTTTCGTATAACTAGACGCGCAAGAAACTTGGTAAATTATAAGTTGCACAATTTTGAGGCAGGCGCGATGTATAAATACAATGATAAGCAAAACACATCCATTTTTCAAATCAGCTGACTTCTTTTATATTCAGTTATCATTTTTTTATCTCGTCGCCGAATTTTTATAGACAATTTGTCTGTAAAATATTACAATTTTATATAGTTATAGGTACCTATATATCCGATATAAAAATAGTTACTGCGTCTTATGTACGCACTCATTGATATATAGTAGAGGATAAAGAATATCGCAATTATGCATAATATAACGATGAGGGAAAAACAATAATATAAATAAAACATTTATGTAAGGATAAGCATATCATTTCGAAGCTTATGAAATTTTAAACCTTATTTCGTGGTGGATATCAACACAATATAAAGAAACGTTTTGCAAATTTCGAAACATCACGGAGATTTTTAATTCTAGGTTCGATAACCTCAAGCAAAAATTATAACCGAGAGACAAATTGCGTTGGTATTTTAATAATAATTACGAATGAATTTCGACGAAATTTGAATTTTTTCAAGATACAAAAAGAAATTTTTCAATTTTTTTTTTTGGTATGTTGTTTGTGCGAAAATGTTTGCAAAACAAAAACTTCGCATGCGTATGATTGCGATAAGGAAATTATTCTCGTTTTTCAATACTTGAGGCATAATATCCAATCGACGAATTTTCGCATGGACTGCGAAATTTATATGGAAAATGATTGCCAGCGTGGTGTTAATCGACTATGGATTTTGACGGGTCGTCCTGCGCTGCGCAATAAATAATTAATTCTCTCACAATCTTAAGATTAAACCCTATCTTACGTGGGAATGAAAGAGTCTGACGCGAGACTTAAGGATGACTGTAATACGCGTTTATCTCGCGGTGTTTAATTACCTTGTGACTTTTCAGATAATAATATGAAAAATAAAAAATAAAAAACAAAATAAAAAGACAAACGCAATTCACGTGTTACAAATTATAAAGAAAAACCTCTGAAACCATTTCCAGTATGAAATTCATGGATTATCAATTGTCAAAATCCAGATTGCGACTCCTGGTCCATCTTTCATCAATCCTTTAATATCAGGGACAGATGTTGATGGCGAATGAATAATTCCCCCAAAGATATTGAGAGAAATATGTTATTTCTGTAGATCGACAGCACGAATTTTTCACACTATAATATGACCGAATAATTCAGGCCGGAAATGATTAATTCCTTGCGACACATTCGATGTACAATTTGTTAATCTTTTGTCAAATCCAGTTGCAGAGCGTTGGAACGTTTGTTTTCGAAGTTCGTAACCTTTGACAAAGAAACCCATTTTTAATTCTAATCTCGCGGGAATCTGTATCCGGGTTTGTGCAACTCGGTGGGAAACTAAATTTTGTTGGTGAATAAATCTTTTTCTTTTTTTCGTCCTCATTTGAATCCCACGCAAAGTCAAGCCCGTCTTGTATACGTATAGCCTCGAGGATCCTATGTAGTTGCTCAAGTTTTTCCATCCGAGCTAGAAGCTAATTTAACAATAATTTAATAACCTGAAAGTATTGTTGCGAAAAAAAAAGTAGAAAAAAAAAATGATTCAATAAAATATCATTTTATTTCGTGATTTATTTTCATTTTCATTTTTTTATTTTTTTTTATTATGTATCAAGTCTATCGCAGATTCAATTTTAACTCGCTGATCAAAGCGATACCCAATCAGTTCGCTAATTCTATTGCTTTGGCGCACAGTCAGCGTATAAACTGATAATTAGAAATATCGAATCTATGGCGAGAATCAATTATTGGAAATCTCGTATAAGCGAACGAGATTCGTGGATCACCTCGTCGATGCTTCGAGGATAAAATTGAAAAGACTCTTATCGCTGTATAGTGAGTTCGAAAAATATTTCATCCAAATCTCAGTAAAACTCGATTTGTTTTATTGATCAGCGATTCAAATTTAATCAGAAATTGTTACATCAGTTCATCAGATCTCATGAGTCGTGACATGAATATCCAAAAACAATGATATCAGTAAATCGCGCGGCAGTACATAGGTACTTAACAAAGATTTCACATTTTTCGAACAGTTCCAAATGAAGAATATTTTGCAGAAATATTTTTACCACGAACGGAGAATAACCTCCTGAGGGTCCGCCGCGAGTATAGTATAGGTGCATTTGAAATGCCCCATCATTGGTTAAACCGGTCGGGCCAACCGCTTCCTTGGACCAGCTATGGCTCATATAGGTATATTTTTATTTCACCCCAACTGGTGATGAGAACCGCTTGTTATAGAGAAGGAAAAGGGAATAACAGAAAAGAGAGAGACAGAGAGAAAATGATAATAATAATAATAATAATAATCAAAAACATCTATTTGAATTCCATAAGACATCACTGATCTTTAAAGAGGTTCCGTAAGGCCTACGAATTGTAGGGAAAGACCGAGCTAAGACGTGATCGACTGCACCTCCGAAACGGGACGCCGGTCATAAAGCGGTATCCTACAAATATACCTGCAGAGGTGTATAATATACGTATAGAAACGGGCGTACACATATGAAAAAGCAGGTTACTCCTCGTCTTGTTAGTTTTATTTTATCTGATATTATTTATGCTTATAGTAGAAGTAGCTATATTTGATAGCCAAGTCCGAAGGAAAATCAGATCACTATATTATAGCAACCGAAGATATTTACCGTATAGCCACTGTCAGCAGAATTTCTACAAGAGTAAACACTGCTGAAGTGGATTATATGCAAGCTCGGCTCCTTTTCGACGGGGGTGTTTTTCAACGATTTTTCATTACATGTGAATAGTCGCTGGAGAGTAGCTAAATGATGATGAAATACATTATCTTTCTTGTTCATAAGATATTGATATCATCAAAATAATGATTGTTATAATTTCCGTTGATACACGTAAGGTATCGCATTATTTACGCGTAGCAACGGAGCTTCCGATCATTGCCGATTGACGTCGGACTGTTTAAGCAACAGACTACTAGTCTTGCCAGTCGCTACTCGCTACGACACGGTAGGCGTCGACGGTTGAATAAAAATGAGGTTCTGCGTCGCATATATATATCCACATAAATGTATATAGATACGCGAGATCCATGTACCTACACGTATATGTTTGCACGATTGTGATGTATGCAGCTATGTGTATACAGCATCGTTGGTTCTCGAAGCACCGTCACAGACGGGCAGTCGAGCCGATGTCAGCTGTATACGTGGCGAAGCTAACAGATGCGCGCGCAGCCGCCACCCAAAACAAATGCCACGCGACGACGTTGCTTATGCCATGTTTGTCGTATTTCCGCACGGATGTCGAGTCTCCCGACCGAGTTTGCTATTTAACTTGGTAAACTACGCATCATCACGTGCGAAGATCTTATTACATTTCCAGTTACCTATTCGCATGTACTCAGACTTTATGGTACTGAATATTTTTCGTTCTTTATCGTAATTATAAAACGTTAGAGATAACATATTTCATTTCAAAACTTACCGCGTATATCGGCTAACGACCAATCAGACACGACGTCGTGCGCGTTTGATGCTGACTCTCAATTTCTATAATATCTGTCGCATTGTATATTTTGTTATAAGATTAAGAGTCATCAATATTATAGGAGGTAATACTAATTTAACGCTCAATAATCTACTAAATTGCTTTATTTAACGATAGGAAAAATTCTTCTAATATGTGAAGAATTTCCCGTACCTTCGCATACGTTTTTCTTTTTTTTTTCTTTTTTTTTTTTTTGCTTTTCAAACCCCTTCCGGAGGTCGACAACAGAACGGAAGATAAGTAACGTTCTGTCAATGACCTAGCAAGGTTTATTATTCGAGTTAAATATTCGATATTTTTTTCATCGCTACTGTACAAAGAGAGACGAGCGCTCGCGATCCGCCCAGCTTCGAAAGCTTAGAGAAATTCTTCACCTTATTCGATACATAACTAGTTTAATATCATATTCATGGCTCACGGAGCGTGGGTTGAAAGTTGAAACAATGCAGGAACGCCAACCTCTGGATTAATGTACACGTAGCTATTTCTACCTACATCTAAACAAGGATTCTCATACGTCATGAGCAAATCTTAATATTAAGATTAAAAAAGAAAAAGAAAAATGAAAATAAAAATTGGAATGAAACCTAAATGAGTTAAAAAAAGAAATTAAAAAAAGAAAAAGAAACTCATTCTAGGTCGGTTATTCACAAACCTACGTATGCATCCAACAATCTAGATAGATATGTAATCAAAAACATAAGAGAAGGAGCCTCGTTCTGAGAACCCCTTAGGCTATGTGACGCAAGTGAACAGGCGAGTTGCAGAGGGCGCTCAGTTGTTGAAAAGTGGGAGAAATTCGGGGGGGTTAGTAGTGCGGGCAGCCATCTTGACGGGACTAGTCGGAAACCAGCTGCCGAGCAGTGAGGGAAGGTGAACGAGACAAGATCCGATGTGCTAGCCGAAGGAATTTTTGCGCTTCCGAGCCCAATTGCCGCTACGTGCGAGAGGCTGAGTGATAGCGACAACGAATACCACGGGATTTCGATAGACGAAAGCCTATAACTTTTCTCGGATAAGCTGACAAGGCCAGCTTTTATTTGTCGGCCAGTTCGTTGGAGCAGATCGACGAGCGAGAAAGAGAAAGAGCAAGAGGAAGAAAAAGAAAGAGACGCAGAGATCCTAGAGCTGAGAGATAGATAGAGAGAAAGTGGTTTTGACACCACTTCAATCAGAAAATAAGTTCGAAATAAAGAGAGAGAGAGAGAGAGAGAGAGAGAGAGATAAAAAATAGGAAGTGCAGTGCCAAGTCTGTGATAGTATTTATTCAAAAGAAGATTTAAATAACTAAAAATATAGTCGAAACCACGCGAAGAATAGATAGGCTTTATATTTATTTATATCTGTGATACCTAACTGATATATTAACCTACTTGTTCAAAAAAGGGGGGGACATAAAAAAGAATAATAAAATAATAATTCTACGTACTGCTATTACTACTACTACTACTACTACTATTATTATTACCGATCTACACATAAATACAAAGAAAGGGACATTACCTACTCATTTGTAATATCACATATACGAATCGGACAATATATCAGTATATCTAGTGGATAGGCGTTTTTTTGTAAATACGACTGACTCTTTTTTATAATTATTGATACCGGTGCAAGGATTAAAAAAAAAAAAAAAAAAGTAATTGAGGGAGAGAGAGAGAGAGAGAGAGAGAACAGGAGGAAAGAAAGAACTGTACAACAGGCACTTTCGGTTTTCGACACTCGGACATCCGTACTCAAGATTTTAACACTTTTTGCAAGATCTCGTTGAAAATGGTCGAGAAAATCTTGGAGGAACGAGAGGATGAGCGTCAAGACGCCGGAAGAGGTGAGACAAAAAACCTTGTTTATCATCCCGTATTAACTTGTCAAACATTTAGCTTTTTGCTAAACCCTGATTCAAGTATCTCAAATTCTGCCGGGTATGGTTGTGTTTGTTGTCAAACAACTCACTCATTCTTTGTTGAATTGTCATTCTTCTATTCGATCTTCAGTCGTCATAAATAATCCATTGAAACAAGCGAGAATACATGAAGATTCATCGTTACTAAATTATTTCGTATTTGACTCTGCTGATGGAATTATTTCGCTGTTATAAAATTACGTTGAATTTATTTTCCTCTATACCCAACCGGATAGAAGAATAAGCGAAAATAATTCTTCAAAGGATCGATAGATCAGCTTATACGAGTCGTATGCACAGTAACACATCTGTTAAAACACAAAGCAACTCACATCGAGTGACAAAGCGGTCGGATATGAAGGCCGAAGCCGGCTGCTGCTCTGTATGTTACTGTGCTACTAGTCGAAATGTTATTAGTACAAAATTGTACGAAATTTGAAATTTGAAATTTTTATTTCATCAATTATTCGTGTACGAATAGGTAAATGGGTATAAGAATAATTTTTGACTGCGTATGTTTATTAAGATTAATAATATACCGTGTGTTCACGTGTGTATTGTACGTTTACTATATCGCGAGACGTAATTACATACGAAAAATTTCACAACTCGTCAGTTGGCAACGAGTCTTGTCTTATACCGGCTAGAAAATTATTTAGAGTAAATGTGGGTTAGTCGGTTTCTACCGGCTTGTCGGGCGAATGAACGAATGAACTAACGAAACGAGACGAGATGAGGAACGAAAGCTCATGGCCGACGACGCCAGGGATACGAAGGACAAAGGGTCTCCTCCTACCCGGCTATTGCGCAAGTCTATACAGGCTTAAAGGGAGTAGGCCCGGCGCTGTTTAAAGAAGACAAAGGAAATACCTTGACGAGTTTCTTTCGAGACTTCAAAATAATCTTCAATCGACATTATTTTACTAACGATAATGATGTTCAGTTGAACGTCACACATCCGATTTACATAATTAACTTTAGATTTGAATATTCTCAAAAAGAATAGTTTAAAACTTATAGTATAAATTTTCCTCTCTTCAATTCACGCACCTTTCATATCAACAACAACCACATTACGATTATTTCGATGACTGAACAGAAATTGATGAAAATATTTCCACAAATTTGTTTCAACTTTGTTGAGACAATTTCTTTTTTTTTTTTTTGTTTTTCTAGTTCTTCCGCGTTTCTATAGCTTGATATGGAAATGAAATATTCGTATGTAATTTTCTTTCTCGATCTTATACTTTTACGCGTGGTTGGTTAGATGGCTTCTTGTGAGTATGAAAGAAAATCTCGTTGAATAACTAAACTATTCCCTAACGTGTAGAGAGTAAAATTCTTACTTATATACATATAGATACGAACTGGAAAAACTTTCTATCCACTGGCGAGTATAGTAATTATATATATCTGTTAGAACTTTGTTCTGTTCGACGCTTGATCGCGAGAATTGAATAAAAAAAAAAATAATAATAATAAAAAGAAAGAAAGAGAGAGAGATGTAATAAAAAAAAAGGCACGTCATAGACGTCATATTCGAGGTCATTTTATTTATCATCTGGCACACCGTTGTGTATAAAATATAACAGTGTATGTCTATGATGTACACGAAGGACTTTTATGAAAACCACTAAATTGCCACCCTTTAAATTTTTTATTTTCGAAAATTAATGTAGCGTAGATTCAATAGTTTGTTCAAAATTTTCCAACGGTTTAATATCATCGTTAACTTTAACCTAGTCATTTCGAAATTAAGAATGATGTTTGAAAAAATGAAAATAAAAAAAGACCAACACATGATGAAATTGAAATTTTTTTTTTTTTATTCATCTTCTTTTGAAGATCTCACTTTGCAGATCGGAGCATACGATAGTACGTTTACTCTTGATTCAAACAAAGGCGTGGACATCTGCGCAATTATAAACCATATAACGTTTGTATTTGTAACGATCACTTCATATCCCGTGTGGTTTTGATAAAGGGGGGAGAAAAAAAAAAAGGAGGAAACAATTTGTCTTAGAATTGTATGGTTTTAAATGAAAAACTGACTTATCAACGTCATTTTTCTATTCAATATTTAATTTGGTTTTGAATGAAAAACTTTTCATCACTAGAATTCCTCGTAGTCGAAGTACTGGAAAATAGCCAAAAAAAAAAAAAAAATTGTTTCAATAAAATCCGGACACGTTTGGTTCCGATCCGTTCCGTTCCGCTTTGCTTTGCTTTTAAATTATTCCCCGACGTCCTGATTGAACTCGTTCAGTGCGTCTGGCCTGCATCGACGTACCATTCGTCGTTTTACATCACTAGATGGAAAAGGCATGTTAACATGACGGATAAGGTATTGTCTCACATAATACACGTATGTAGTAAGTATATGTGTAATGTATACGTGCATACGTGTATCTTTGCGTTGGGAGATCGTCGTCAGGCTTCGTTTTCTGTGCCAGTCACTGAACTCAGTTGCTGGTACTGGTACTGGTGCTGGTGCCGGTGCTTGGCGGTCGTCGTTCGTCGTGGTAACAGCGAGTCGTACGAAAATACACTAGCTTTAAATAAAATGATCGTGCAACGATGAAATGCACGAAACTAGAGACGAAATTAGAGAAAGAGGAGCGAGGGGGGGGGGGGTCCAGTTCGAAGGGAAGAAAAAAATTATTGTAAATTTCGATTTCTTTTTTCGTACACTTTTTTTATTTCATTCATAAGCTTCTTGGCTAATCAGATTTTCCATCTTTCAATTAAATGTTCAATAAAATACTTGAAATTAAAAATATTGTAGAATATAAGATCTGAAAAAAATTAGCTGAGATAATGTTGGAAATTAAAAAAAATATTTGAGGCAAAAAAAAAAAAAAAAAAACGTAAATTTTAAAAATTCGAACAATTTTCAAAACAAAAAAACAAAAAAAACTTGAAATCCATCAAATTTTTCGAATTTGTGGAACTTCAATGATGAAAATTGAATTGATTTGTTTTTTTTCAATTTTTTGATTAAAAAAATTTTTTCTTCTTAAAGACTGAAAAATTGATTAACAAGTTGAAATCTGAAGGCAGTGAATGCGAGATGGTCTTACAGTCGTAAGATGCAGGGGGACAATGGCGGTTCGACGAGGTATACAAGATGGCGACTTGGGCCGTGTATAAGCAGAGATATACAGTTAGTCATAGAGACTGGTTGGCGTTCTCATTCGAACCAAGATTTCTCTTTAACCTACGTATACTTAACGCCCACCATCGGTTCGAAACGAGGTTCGAGTCTCGTGTGGAGCGAAACGTATCGTCGAAAACTAGAATCCCGAATGATACTGAGACTCCTATACTGCCTATATACCAACCGTGAAGTAGAATATATAGGTGCAAGAATATTTTCAAGTATAAACTTGAAATATGGATTTTTCGTCCCATTTTAAAGAAGCAAGAAGAGGAATATATTCTCCCGTTTTTAAGAAGCCCGAAAATAGCCCGTTACAATAATTATATACACACATGCACACGCGAAAGCGTATGTAAACTGTACGTGTGTCTACAGTTCGAATATAACGCACGAGGTTGCCAGAGCTAAAAACAGCGTAAAGCACGTGGTGAATTTGTTGATAACGTAACAACGTTCTGTTGAGATGAAAGAACTCTCGGCAGACCTACGGTAGAATGCTGGAAAGATCGCTGCGCGTTCGGAGTCTGGAACAACAAAGAAAGAAAAAAAAGGAAAGAAAAGAAGGAAAAATTGTTTTGGAAAAAGAAATAGCGGATAATTAACAGAAAACAATAAAACAACTGAGGATGCATAATTGTACGCTGCAACTACGTTATGTTTGCAAATTTGATAGATCATCAAATTATCTCTCGATATACCTATAATTTATAATCAATAACCTTACAAATGAATGGGATTCGTTGAGCTGTAACGTTTCATTCGAAAAAAAAAAAAAAAAAAGAAACTCACTTTCATACTTTTTCTGTAACACAAAATGCCATATAACACCGCCCCTGGGTTTTTTTCCTACCCTTTGCGACTAGGTATAAGAACAGCTGTGACAGAAGGGACTTTTCTCGTCCGCAAATTCACGGCTGCTCTTTCGTTTTTGTTCATGGGCTTAGGCTCGTGACGTAAACATCGGTTAGGCCCCAGGGCGAGTTTCTGGCCACGTTTATTTCATTTCTTTAATCTCCAAGGACCGTTTGTTATACAGTTATAAAAGCGATGGTTTGAGAAACTCCTTTTTTTTTTTTCTTTTTCAACAACGTATCCGAAAACTTGTAGTTTATAGAATTACACATATTATTATCCAGTTTATTGAAAACTGCAATTCAAATATCTGAATCGGAACAGGTAATTATGCGAATATTTTAATTCGCGTCTTTACTCTACTTTACTTTGCTGTTTCTTTTTTTTTCTCTCGTAATTTTTTTCTGTCGCGAAATATACGAAAAATAAAAATTTACGTCCATTTGGTTAGCGTCTGTTCACAATTTGTTTCTGTTCTTTTTCCTCAGTGTACGTACATCTTACAGAACCTGGAATGACGTCATGTTAATTATCTGTTATTATCTCATCATTAAACACGTGGTTAAAACTCTCATTTAAAGCCTAGCCTGCTGCAATTGGACCCAATTACTCTTTTGTCACTTCCATTAAAACGGATAATATGAGAGAAAATTTAAAGAAAATGAAAAAAACAAAACAAAACAAAACAAAATCCAGAAAGAAAATAATTTTTATACGCGGACTTCGAGCTTCTCATTTGTTTCATTATTTTATTTCTTTATTTTTTCATTCTTATTCCAGTCTCCTTTATCGTTTCGTAGCAGCTATACTATGATTAGTATTAAGTTTAAAAACACTTGCGCATGAATAGTATAGTCGCGAGCTTTTTTACTCGACGTTATCTTAATTGTTATTTGTACTGTGTGTACTGACAATTATGAAAAAAAAAAAAAAAAAAAGGAATGAAAACAAAAAACTATTGTTATGATCGAATGAAATTCAAGATCTTCCAATGATCGGAGAAAATGAACAAACAAGTGATAAAAGTCGTATCAAAGTCATTACAGTCGGGACTCTCAATAAGAGGGCTCTCAATAAGAGCGCTTCCCCTAATCTGCGACCGAGCAGTACCCCCACTGCCGTGCTTGTTTCGAGCGCTGCCGGATTCATTTCCAGGCTTCGCAATAAGAGCGTCCGGTGAAGTTTGATATTTAAATGACTTTCTCGTTTTGGTAACGCGACGAATAACAAAAAATTATAATAAAAAGTGCATCCTTTTTCAGTTATCGATCCGTGCAATCTATGAATAATGTGAGTGACGTTTAATGTTATAAATTCAATAATTTAACTCAACTGCAGAAGTTGTCTATCAAAGAATTGCACGAAACAAACGTTTACGCGCTATATGATACCGAGAATCACGGAGCGTCGACTTCGCTCATATTGAGAGACCCGCTTACGTTCTGAGCAAGCGAGCTACTTGGTAGAGAGTGGGGGTACCACATTTCTGGGAAATTCCTTCTCCTACAGCCCCGTAGCGCTCTTATTGAGAGTCCCGACTGTATTTCCTTTTTTTTCCGGTAACATACATACATACAATAACTTGATCTGCGTTTCTTTGTTACACTTTATCCTTTATCCTTTTTTTTTTTTTTTTTGCGATAAATTCAAGAATCTATGATAATTAGTTTTTTACAGTATAAAATTACGGTTTAAAATAGTGAATAGATACATCAGAATATAGAGAAGAAGTTGCACCAAGTTTTAGGGATCCATCATATCAATTTGTCGGGGCAGATAGAACCAATAGGAAAAAAACAAACCTTTTTCTCCTCGTTCGTTGTGCTCGTCTATGCATACGCGAGAGGAGAACTCTTCTTTTTCTTTTCATCAGCGGTTCTCAGCTTGGTAATATCTGCGCTTTTCAGGGCTTCTCTAACAACATGAATCCACATACGTATACGATATACATATGTATATGCCGCTCCCTCTATCTCTCTTTCTCTCTTTTTCTTGTGTCAATAAAAACAAAGAATTCATAACACTCCTACGACCAGAAATCTTTAATAAAGTTAGAAATTTTTGTTTAGCTATTCCTCATGAAATTCTAGGACTCAAATTTCCTTTACCAAAAATTCAAGGGTCCAATAATTTCCGAGATACAGGAGATTTTGGTTGACCAATCGCAGAGCTCGTAGGTCACATAGACCGGGCGCCGCTCAACTTCCACTCATAGCTAACAGTGTCCTATATCACTTATAAGTTCCCCGATCGATGAACTAAACTTTCGTAGCTCGGAAACTATTGGGTCCTCGAATTTTTTATAAAGGAAATTTCGCACAGAATCTCGTCTCAAAATATGGCACACTCGATATAAATCTGAATCACCCTGTATAGCTTATTGACCGATAACTCATTTGCTTCTTATTGAAAGATTAAGTGCTATGAGATATCGGCTTCTATGTACTGTTCTTTGTTATTTTATTATCGATTTAGAAATCATAGAGAAAGATAGAGAGATAGAGAGAGAAAACGAAAAAAACGTTACAAAATAAACTGTCAAAATTTCTCCTCTTTGAACATAAGTGCCGTAGATTTCTTGTTGGATTTTCCGGCAGTATAATTATATACACAAACGGCTTTAAAACAGCTAAGCTATACGACGCAAAGTGTGACTAAGGTTTCACGGAGTTGGAATTCGCATTTTTTTTTTTATCTTGTTTCGCACCGTCGAAACACATTACCGACATGATGTTAGACTCATGATATGATCGTCAATCTAATAGTAGGTACCGAGGTCGATGTTAGATAAGGCCGCGAAAAATGCGGCGACATAGTTTTTATTCCTCTGTTCACTGCACGTTGTCACGTGCGAGCTGAGTTTGCGTCTTGTCTTATTATCGCAGACTTTGGAAAAACGAGGAAAACTTTTTGTCATTTTTTTTTTTTTTTCCCACTCAGAAATAGTCGCGTGATGTTATCATCAGGCTTTTAAAGTTCGACAAAGATATCCAACATATTATGCACTTACACTCTTATTTTCGTAGTAATATAAATGCGACATAGTTCCCGTTCCAAAGTCATTCGGTCGTTCAATTACCACGGGATTTTTTTTTCTATTACGTTCGCAATCGTTTGAGAAATTGTCATTCAGACGTAGCAGGCTAAATCCTAGCTTTATTCTTATTAATCTGACAATGGCGTCAAGGAAGTAGTCGATACTTCTTGATTTACTACTTCCGGCTAGCATTAACGGTCGACATTAATGAGATGATGGGTTCTTGACATATTGGGTGGTGTAGATAGGTACAAATACGTATATATATACTCAAACGTGCGAAGTATATAACTTGTATATACCCACTTAATTCATATATTATATATTTATTCAAATGACTCATTGCTATTCATTTTTGACTAACTTCTTCGTTCCTTTTTTTTGTTGTGCTTTACAGGAGATGGTGGTTGCAGGGAGATTGCATCAACCGGGGAAACTATGAGCGCTGTTCAAGCCCGCCAAGAAGAAGCTAGGCGAAAAAGGCGCAGGAAGAAACGCTCCGGTTCATCCCTGGTATCATCTTGTTTCCAAGGTAATTTATAAATCAATAAATTGTGTTCAGTAGATTCGAAATTATTCTTTTATATTCAATAAATGGATAGAATATGATAATAGTAAAAACCAATCAAGAGAGAAAGAGAGAGAAAATATCTAATGTAGAATCTGAAAGAGAAATGGGAAAACTGGTGAGGGATGAAACGTGACTTTGGTTAAATTCCAATCATCGGAACGAAAATAAATCAGAGACGTTCCGAGAATAGATTAGAGTCTCGTTTAAGCATAAACGGAGGCGGAGGTCTGTTTATAAACACCGGAAGTTGCATGAGAAGAAGGAAGTCGCGGTTATGTATCACCAAATTACCAGCTCTTATATTTTCCCCGTAACGTCTCGCGGACGTTAATTGTGTCGTTAAATTTTCTAATCCTTATAAATAATGAATCAAAACCAACAAATGATGATGATTTACGTTGATGATTATCAAAAGTTTTGATAAATGATTTACCGAAGATCATTATTTCTTCGTTATACCGAAATAGAGTATAATAACGCGTAATTATCACAAACTCGGAGAGATTTTACGCGTGCTGCAGCTGATTTGCGGTTTTTATCATCACCCGCACGGAAGTGGCGACGAAAACGAATAAGGCACGTATTGTCGCTTACTTACAACTGTTTTTTATCATATAATATGAGCGTATAGGTAAGTGCGGAGCATAATTCGCCGATGGTTTGAATCAGAGAAATGTATCACAAACCGCCAGACTTTATTTTCATTCCGCGACGTCTAAAACTAGTCGCTAAATATTTGTTTGTATCATGCTTTTGTCACGAGTCTTCAATTTAGGCCTGTCGAACGAGATATACTACAATATATCTTATAATGTGTGTATTGAAATTGATAACGAGTGCGAGGGGAATCGATAAACAAACTATCATCGGTATATAAATAATCGAATGCATATCTACTCGAATTGTTAACTTGTTTAACGTCGTTCTTATCGATCGCCGTTCTCGCAACTCGTATTCCTTTATTCATCTCTTCGAACTTCTATATACCTACATAGTACTATGCTAGCTTTTTCATTAGATTTTAACAATGGAATTGTACGAAAGGAACAGTAAGCCCAACGATGCTACTCATACATGTGATAGGTAATGGGTAATACATAATACATAATACATAATAGAAAATACAAAATACATAACAAAATGTATGTATGTATAGGTATAAAGACCTAGTACGCCGTAGCGGTAGGGAAGCCGACATTATCGGATTTCGAGTTTGGTATAAAAGCACGACGGGCGTTGCTAGGCGCTCGGACTAACTTCCACTCACCTAAAATTCGCACACTGAGTACGTTTCCAACACTTAGAAGGATGGAAGTCGTCGAATAGCAGAGTGTCGAGCGATGCGTATAGTAATATCCTTTTACAGGAGGGGAGACGTCACGTCGCTATGTAACGTTTCACCCTTCGACCTTGACACTGCCGAGCAGTAGGTATATCGTACGAATCACGTGATCGTTTTATATAGGTGACCGTGATCAATTTAACCTTTTCAAACTTTCGTTAATTAGACTATTCATTTTGGCTCACTATTAACTATGTAGGTATACTCGATTTCATTTGATTCTACTTTTTCTTTGTTCTCTTTTTTATTTATTATATTGTGGTTCATTAAACTATGCGATATGTCATAGTAATTTTTTTTTACATCAGGTGATATATTTGTGGCTCTGTATATCTCGGCTTGTAATTATATTATACATACTACGTAAAATGATCGTTTTCTTGTAGGTTGCGTAAATTCCATGGGTCAAATTAATTGACTATTCCGAATTAAACTTCGTTGAATAATAAACAGGCGAGAAGAATGATAACATAACGTATATATGGGGCTTTCCACGCCAACTCGACCCCCAATTCTATCAGACCTGAAACCATTGGGATAACCACATGCAGAAGATGCTATTAAACGGAATACCTCTGCTGGGGCAACGAAATAAAAAAAAAAACAAACAAAATACGTCGCGCAATTCTATGCGCAATGGAATTCAAAAATGTATAAAAAATAAACGGCTGAATGAAAAAATCCGAAAAAAAATCCTGGACGCAGTTTTCACTGGGTAGAATGTTGAAAAAAAATCTGAGGTGATTTTGAGATGGTCGGGGTTTAACACTGTCGATTTGGCGTTATATATTTTTTTTTATTGAACATCAATTTTTTATTCAACTGCGACACGGACACGATATTCTACTTGTTTTTGTTACACAAATTAATCCCTTGTGTCTATGATTATTCACTGTTTTGAAATTATCATCTTTTTCATCGAGTCACGTTCTTCTAAAAAATAATTATTACACCTGTTTAAAAACCTACGTTGATTAATTTTTACGACAACTATTTAGCAGAATATTTAAATCAATTCCTAAATAAATTTTCAATACATTTATTCATCTATACATATTTATACATAATTTTTACCTACCTGCGGTGATTAGACCTTTCGTTATCCTTATGTATATACACACCTACCTAGCTATACACCAGTCAAGTTCTCTGACTCATCGCGAAACACGCGATTTAAAGAAAGTTATATTCCCCGGCGTTGCGTATCAACACTAGTCACCAGATACGGCTAGGCTAGGTGCATAAGTTATGAAGTTATAAAATTATAACTTACGAACAGGGAGTCAGTCGCAAGGTTTATTCTTTTTATTATCTCCTATTTTAATTTTTAATTTTTAATTTTTAATTTTTTTTATTTTTACCGAGAACGAGGTGATACTAATATCTTCGATACAATGTCTTATAACTATTCATGAATTCAATTTTTAAACTGAGTAAGTTTCAAGACTAGATTATTATTTTCTCTCTTTCTTTTTATGGAAATTTAATAATCTCATGTATTTTATAACTCATTTTCATCACAGTAATGTATCTCATGTTATGTATTTATAAATCTATGTATACGGCGAGTTTGTAAACTTAAGATTCTTCATTAGGTCGAGAAAAGGTCATCCGAATATTATTCAAACAATTACACTGTCTCGAAGAATATTGGCGATAATTTGCACGATTGTGGCGAAATTCTTTTTTTTTTTTTTTTTTTTTACTCTAGAATATTTCGAAGAATCAATTTATCTCCGGGAAATCTATCGGTTTGATTTTGAATAACGAAGAAGTTCTTTCCGTTATTTTTCGTAACTAGTTCGCGAGTTCTACATAATATGGAACTATAAATGAGCTATTATTATTATTATTAAAAATAATATTACTGAGCTTAGATGAGTTTTCAATATTGAATAAACAAAATAGTTATAACTAAATAAAATAACTATGACTCATGAGAATAAAAATATAGATAATTATTCACGATGCTAATAGCTGAGGCTGATCAATGCAGATATAATATCGACATGTTCGTGTATGTCGTAACAATTTAAACACACGAGGATACGTTTGTTCTGAACGTTCGTGAAATAGTAAACAAGCGATAAAACCACTCACTAGCTAGTTACGCGATGACTCACTTGTATAAAGCGTATTTTATTATTATTACTCTTTTTTTCTTTTTCTTTTTTTTTTATTATTATCATTTTTTATTACCACGAAATACAGACGCGTATTTATACCTATACTGTGTGCGACCTATACGTCACAATCTGCTACAATAACTGTGTTCTTACGCGGGGGAGATTATTATCCAGAATACAGTTGAATAACAAGATTTTTATGATTTTGTGATCATAATCGTGAGATTGATTACTCTGTTTTATTTATTTTATTTTTTTTTCCTTTTATTCTACTCGTTTGTACTTAATTTTTCTAGCAATTGTTGATAATTGTTTTATAATAATTTAGACAATTTGCTAATTTAGTTATTTCTCATTAAATTAACAATGTATAATTAATGGTTTTCTTTTCTTATTATTATTGTTACAGAACTTTACAAACTTACTGGTGAAGTTCTTGGCGAAGGAGCATACGCATCTGTACAAACCTGCGCTTCCCTGTATACAGATTTAGAATATGCAGTTAAAATAATTGATAAAATTCCCGGGCATGCCCGTGCCAGAGTATTCAAAGAGGTAGAAACTTTTCATCATTGTCAGGGACATGCCAATATCATACAACTTATTGAGTTCTTTGAGGATGACGAGAGGTTCTATTTAGTATTTGAAAAAGTTAACGGAGGACAGTTGCTTAACAGAATTCAAGAGAGAATTCACTTCACTGAACGTGAGGCCAGTCAAATTGTCAAAGAAATTGCAAGCGCTTTGAATTTCCTCCACAAAAAAGGTGAGAACTTACAGAATCTTGTTTTTGATATTTTTTTTTTTTTCCCTAATCATTAAAATATTGAATAATATGTAAAATAATATTCACTCATTATCTTATGAAATCGAATTTTTCTCATATTTTTAAGTAGACTTATGATAACGGTATTATTTCATACTGTGAAAGATGCTTTGAAGTATGTCTCATGTTTATACGGAGGTATTTTTATGTGATTTAAGGAATTGCACACAGGGATCTAAAGCCAGAAAACATATTGTGCGTTCATCCTGACAAACTGACACCAATAAAAGTTTGTGACTTTGATTTGGGCTCCGGAATAAAGTTCAACAATTCACTATCAAGCCCGATTGCAACTCCGCAATTATTGACTCCAGTTGGAAGCGCAGAATTCATGGCACCTGAAGTTGTAGAAGCGTTTATTGGGGAAGTTAATTCTTACGATAAACGCTGCGACTTATGGAGCCTTGGAGTAGTAATGTACATCTTGCTGTGTGGCTATCCTCCGTTTTATGGAAACTGTGGCACAGATTGCGGCTGGGAAAAGGGAGAGAATTGTCAGTCCTGTCAGGAGCTACTCTTCACTAGCATCCAGGAAGGGAGATACGAGTTTCCTGACAGGGATTGGAGATGCATTTCTGAGGATGCTAAGGATTTGATCAGAGGGCTGCTGGTTAAAGAGGCTCACCAAAGACTCAGCGCAGAGAGTGTGTTGAAACATCGTTGGATAAGTCCTGGACCTATCGGCGAAGAAGGGGGAGACAGATCGCTTACCACTCCGCAAATAATAAGGTAGAATGAACAAAATTATTCAATTGGCTTTTTTAATCAGCAAAGAATCTGCGTCTTTTGATTCCTGGAGTTTATACAGCTCTGAGTAATACTGAAAATTTGTTTAGTCTTTGATATTGGGTGATTAATGTGATGAATTTTAAATTACAGACGGAATAATTCAGCCCGTGAATTGTCAGTATTCGCAGAATCCGCAATGGCTGTTAACAGAGTTGTGCTTCAGCACTTTTCTGTCAATTTGGATGAATTAGCCGAGAACAGAGAGCCTAGATTATCGACGTCGTCGACTGATGAAGACAATCATCCTTACGGTCACATGTCAGATTCTAGTAGCGAACTTTCTGAGGCTGGTAAAAACTGCGTCACTCATTCATCGAGCGAGTTTGATACACCTCGGGCTAAGTCGTGTTCCGTTCACTCTAGTATTGATTTAAACGATTTGAAAATAATCGGGAGAAATCGACTGATCGGAAAAGAGTCTTTGAATCTTTTTGGGCTTTCACCACCAAGCGAGAGCAGACTTATGCAGAGGAGACTAAAAGCGCGTTCAAATCTACTCGAGCGTCGCACCGACTCAATCGTCGCATCCCCAAGTGGCTGATAGGTGATGATAACATCGAGGATGAAAATAATATCGTTTTGCATCAACTTTTGCATTAACAAATAGAAAAAGAATAAATTTGTTATCTTGAGGTTGACTAGCTATGGCTATGATATTGTAAGCGACTCCTCCCCGACGTGGCGTTACAATTTCCGAAAATTTGCTTTGGATATATACATATATTTTTTTTTTCCGATTTTCTTATTCAAAATTTCGAGAGTTTAAATAAAGCCTTGTTTTATTGAGGCAATTTCTACTCAAGGGAAATAAATGAGTAAATAAATTTTCAAATGAAGGAGAACCAATTAAAGAAGCAAAAAGAAACGACAATGCTGCGATTAAGTAATATGAACACACTTTGACAGAAATGCGAAACTGACATAATTATTATTTGACAGTACAAAGTACGTGAATTAAAATTCAATACACTTTTCAATATAGATCTGTGAATAATATTTACACATCATTAGATTTCCTACTCAACATTTTTTTAATAAATAATCAATAGAAAAATTCATATTTCGACAATTTATATACGATTATTTGTATTTGTATTTGATAAAATTGAAATGACTCAGAAAATCAAGGGCTTGATGCCTAGGTGCGTGTGGTTTGCTCACTAGAGAGATAAGAGGGTAGATCGTTTAATTGATAAGGGGTGGAGTCGCGGTGGACAGCCATCCCATAGGTGTCTAAGTAATAAGAATGGTAAGAATAATTGGGTAAGAAAAGTTGAAATTTGTACCTGTATCTTAAGCAGATAATTGAAACAAAAAAAAAAAAAAAAAAAATGATAATATTAATAATAATAAAAAAAAAGCAAACAAAGTAGCAGTGAAAATAAAAAAAAAACCTGTTGGCGACGTTCGAGTCTGTTGATGATAAAAATATAGATTTAATCTATTAATTATTATGTAATTATAGAGGTTTAACGATCGAACACCTTTACCATGGGTTTGTAATATGCTACTTTATATGCATACATATAGTTGATGAACGGAAGTTGTTTTTTTTTTGGGGGGATTTGGATAAACGTTCTATGATATTTCCATTGAACGGCAACGCAACCGTTGAAAAAGAAAAAGGAAAAGAAAAAAAAAACAGGAAATTGTTCAGTGCAATTCAACGCTACATTTTATATGTTTAATGTAACAGTATTGTGTAGTATTGTGCTTTGCACAATTTTTTTTTCTTTGTTTCTTCCCCGTTTGTTATAGATTCTAGTTTCGATTGAAGGTAGAATTTTTAGCTCATCGGGGACCGAGATGCGTTGTTCGATTGATTTATTCTTTTATTTTTCATTTTTTTTCGAAATATTATTGGATACATCTGCACACATACATACATACATACATACATACACACGAACTCACACACGCGAACACACACGAACCAGAGTGTACCAAGTCCCAATTATTCTTGGGTTAATTTTTTTTTTCATTTGCACTACTCGTGCGAAGGAAAAAATTTCTCAAATTTTGTACTATTGAGGTGAAAGGGAGGATGTTACTCAGGGCAGTCGTTATGCTGCGAAAATCCTTGTACTACATTTTCCAAAAAATAAAAAAGAAAAAGAGAAAAACAAAAAAAATTAATTTTTTTTTTTTCATGAATATACTATATCAAATCAACACATTTACACTGGCACAAATAATCTGTACAAATATTTTCACGTCCCATACTCTGCCGTATAAACTTTGATTAGTTTTTAACGATTAGTTTGGTCGTGGGGATAAATTTGAACGATTATTACATAAATAGATAAGAAAGAAAAAGAAAAGAAAAAACAAAAAAAAAAACAATAAAAACAGGGCAAAAAAAAAACAACAAAAAAAAATGTTAGGAAGTTGGAAAATTTCTAAGCTACGAATTGTTGAATTAGTTCCAGCTGACTGTCTATATCGGTCAGTTGGTCTTGCCTGTCCGTTGAAAATACACGTGTGTGTCAATGATATAATATAGCCCAGTTTTTTTTTATTTTTTTGTAAATTTAATATAAAATATTGGCTTAGAAACTATCCGACGAAACATTTATTATGTCTAGAATAAAAAATGAATTAGAGGGAAAAAAAAAAAACCATAAGGAAAGTAAAGAAAAGATGATGAAAAAAAAAGAAAAATTTTTTTTTTCAAAAAAGCATAAAAAAAAGCAACCAAAAAAATGAAAAAAAAAAAAAAAAATCACATACTGTAACATTTTAAAACTTGTACAGATGTCAGAATTTCGGGTGTGCGTATAATTTTGATGAAAATTTGTCGAGATGTAGTAAATTCATAATTGTATTATTATTATTATCTCTGGGGAAGATTTTATCACTTGATTATTGTTACTTGAATATAGAAAAAAGAAAAATGGGAAAAAAAAAGATAATAAAATAAAAAAAAAATAAAAAAAAAAAAAAAAACAATTTTTAACGCAAAGTCGCATTTAAAGAAATTGCAAAACAAGAAATTGTGAATCATTATCGTATGGAAGAGTCTGATGTAAATTCGAGTTTTCTTTTTTTTTTTCCTTCCCTTTTCTTTAAATGTTTTTCTTTCAAACTATAGGTAGACTTATAAATACGCGCGAGAATATTATAAGCAGCGTAAACAAACAATGGCCATAATACCGATCTAACGTTATGTATAATAACGATCTTTTTTTTTTTTTTTTTTATCAAATGGAGAACGAAAGTGAGTGAGAGAGAGAGAAGAAAAAAAATCATAAAGAGAAGAATGAGAGAGAAAAAAGCGAAAAAAAAAAAAAAAAACTACTAGCTTAAGAACTTTCTTGTATAGTGTTATTAAGATATTTCTAAGCCCGCTAAGTTTCTGCTGTGCTATGACGAACCAATTCATTTATCATACATTTGTTGTACGCAGCCACATATTTATTTACATCTCCCAAAATTCAATTTAGATCTAGTGAAATCAATACTAGATCAAATACCTTGCGTTACAATCCGTATACAAGTACTCAACGTCATCTAAGACATATAAAAGTCATCATTTCACAAGTCATTAAATATATTCATCGTCTTCATGAAATCATGTTAAACATGTTTCGGCATTGCACAGTGGATAACGACGCTCAACCTGTATGTTACTCTTCAGGTATATTGAAGAACTTCTTTAAGAATGAAATTAAGGGCAAAACAAGACAAAAAAAAAAAAGAAAAGAAAAGAAAGAGGAAGAAAGAAACAAAATAACAAAATAACAAAATGAAAAAGTTAGTGTGACGATTTGTTATTTCTTTCTTTTCTTTTTTTTTTTTTTTTTCTCGAAACAGTTTGTTGATTATTATTAATGTAATATTGAGTGAATAGTCAAGGTGTGCAATCTGACTAACTGACAGAGTAATATCTAGGTATGAGAAGGAAACAGCAGAAAAAAAAAGGATGAAAAAAAAAAAACTCGTTACTTTTTTTCTTTAGAAAAAAGTGCTCCAAAAGAGACAAAGAAATAAGAAAAAAAAAAAAAAAAGAAAAGAAAAGAAAAAAAAATAAAAAATCATGAGTCGTCTTTTAATCCGTTGCAATTTTTTTTTCATATTCCTATATACACACCCCAATTTTTGTGTCTCGTATCTATCGTTTTAACTACTAAGTAATATTGCTGAAAAAATTTTCAGCTCGATTTACAAATCAGCCTAATAATTTATTACCCATTCTATATAATATCCCATGCCCCCCGATCCTCGAAATATTATTTTGAAAATATGACTAAATTACTATATCCAATACATATAATACACACAGCCTTGAAAAAGATTCATGAAAAATGGAGAACGAATGGATAATAAATCAATCGATGTGTACATGCTATGTAAATAATATTTGAAAGAAAATTTCTTCGGCGACCCAAGATTTTACAGAAACTATGATCGTGACTTTAATAATCATTGAATTAAAATCAGGATCATTATTTTTCTACGTTATCCCGAGATATTTTGTTTATCATTATTATTATTATTATTATTATTATTTTTTTTTTTCTCTTCTCTTCAGCAAGTTTCGATAAACTTTGTAAGTTTACGAATCCGCGATGATGTTTCCTATAAAATCTTGAGTCATGCAATGAATTTTGCTAACTTCTTTACGATATGTAGGATGGAAGAGTGTACATAACAAAGAACTATTAGTATATGCCTATATCATAGATATAGACCCTAGTTTCCAAAAAAAAAAAAAAAAAAAAGATTAAAAAAAAAATGAATAAAATAAGTAATAAGAAAGAAAGAAAAAAAAAAAAATTATTACAAAAATATTGAAAAAAAAAAAAAAATTGCCAAAAATATAATTTTTTATTTTTCATACCCGTAGACATACGATATATTTTTGACGTTGGTGAGAGGAGATTCGTCGAGTAATGCAATCGACGAAATATGTGGAAAGAAAAACAAAAGGAAAAAAAAAAAAAAAAGAGCGTAAAGAAAAAACAGATTTCGATTATTGCATTTATATTCGACGAAGGCATTAGTATTAGACGATGTTTTGTACTGGGGCCACTTTGCTGAAGACCTTTGTGAGCGAACGAGGCCTAAGGAAAGGATGTATCGAAACGATGTTCGAGTTGCGTGTACGAATTGAATAATGAAATGACGAAGAAATTATTTTTCAACTTATGATTGTCGATTATTTGGCGCAAAATTTGCAACATCTAATCCAAATTTGTAAATAATACAATTGGACAAAAGGATGAATAAAAGTACTTTGAAAAAAAAAAAAAAAAAAAAAGAAAAAAAAATACATTAGAAAATTCTACACGTAGCTAATTATATTCGAATCTTTCAAGATAAGGAAATATAGAGAGCGAAAGTGAGAGAGCGAGAGAGAGAAAAGGAAAACTTGTATAGAGGTACTTTGCAAGGCGCAAGTTAGCGTAGTGAAACACAAATGTTGAGACTGGATTGTGAACGTACAAACTCTATTATAATCTAATAAAATAATAAATTCAAGATTTATTGAATAAAATGTCGATAATTCGAGTGGTTTTTCATTGGTTCCGTACTCTAATTCTTTATACACATGTCTGTTATGAGAAATCTACGGTCTATACACCAAAATTACTCCGTGACAAACAATAAATCTGAATTACGGGAGGAAAAAATTGTGAAAGGAAAGGAATAAAAAAAAAAGAAATACATATATTATATATATGAATAGATATTTGAGGAGAAAAAAAATTAAAAAACGAAAAAAAAACAACTGAAGCACCTCCAAGAGAGAGAGAGAGAGAGATACATAGTGTAATAATTTCTCATTCATGTATGAAGCCTCCCCCCCATTTTCTTCCATACACCATAAATAATTACCTATATATAATATTGTTTTTATTTTATAAGGAATTATATCTATAATAATATTGTGCTGTGGCCCTCGAAATAATTGCCGCAATATACGATTCGACAAGGTGAAATAACTTGTGAATATGAAAATTGAACCAAGTCATGCAAAGAATTGAGAAGAATTACACGATTTGTAAAATATAGATAAAGGGTATGCGAGGCGAGGTAAGATTCTTTTTTATTTTTTTTATTATTTTTATTTTTTAGTGGATCTCAAGCCGTTGCATAACTCGGTCCAAAATGCAGTAAATTAGATCGAAGTTGCGGGGTATGGATGTGGTTTGATATTTACGAAAGGGGAATGAGCACTGTTGAAATTGCAAAATTTTGTCGGGCCGACGAGAAATAAAAATCTAATGTAAATAAGACGAAAGATTATAACTGGAAATAAGAATATGTAATAAATTTACGATAATAATATTATTAAATACTATTAATATAAACAGTTTTAATTCAACGAGCTTTATCTTTAGATTTTTGTTTTTGCCACTTAATATTAATGTAGAGAGCAAGGTTTCCGGTCATTATCGATCGTTACTAAGAAGAAAATAAATTAAATAAAAACATTGATTTCAAAACGTTAACCAAACGATCGATGGTTTTTTTTTTTTTTTTCTTTTATCAGTTGCTACAAGATCAGATAATAATTGAACATGAAATTTTAACAATTCTTGGCTTCTCGATGTTCCTTGCCAATGATTACATTACTCAAATTGTGTCTGACATGAGCGTGAAATATTTGAAGTAAGATTACGTATTCAATTATTAAACAAATCGGAAACTTGCTATAGTATTGTACGCTCTGCCTTATTTCAGTAGAATCGGCAAAGAGTAAGGAAAGAAAAACAAACAAAAAAATAATACTTTAGATTTCAGACCTAAAACTTGAAACATTTCAAAGTGTAATTATACATATATAGATAAAAAAAACGAAAAGCCAAAAAAGAAAAAGGAAATAAAAAATCTGGAAGAGTAACAAAAAAAAAATAAAAAATATTGCTAACAGGAAAAAAAGCTGTGGCTCGAGTGATAACGTTTAATAACGACTGAACTAACGCAGTCGTATGTTCAAGTACTAACTACTACGGTTGAATAACTGGCAATCCGACAAAAGATTGTAGTGAATAAGAATAAAAGAGTGCTATATTTAACTGTAGACAAGATTCAGCAGAGAACATACTTTATATATATACACAGAAGGACGAAAATGTTTTGTATTGTATTGTATTATCAAGTGTATGTGAGAGATAGTGGGCTGAAGGGACGAGTAAGAATAAGAAAAACAAAAACAAAACAAAACAAAAAAACTAACGTCCGTCGATCGAAAAGAGAAAATAAGGAGAAAGATATACGCAAGCATTTTGTAATTTACAAATTTATCTTAGAGTCCTAGGTATACCTTACTTACTATAGGAAACCGGAATGCTTGAAAGATTTTGTATTGTATTGTATTGCATTGTACTGTACTGTACTGTACTGAATGATGCCTATTTTGCTTTGTTTCAAAGCAAGTGTTTGAAGACGAAGCCGCCTCGAAATTTCTGAGGCAATATGACGAGTAATAATCAACGGAAAAAAAAAGAATTAAAAAAGATACAAAGAATGATAAACAACACGAGCATTTTAGAACCGCTGGTGCACCTAATCTAACCATTATTAATCGTACTTTAATTGATATGCATTATTAATGGGGAGCATCGAAAATAAAATGCACAGAAAATATATAAAAAGAAAATAACGTGCGTTCATCATTTCATTATTCCTTCCAATATTTTATCTCTTATTATTTCAAGCATCGGCCAAAAATAAGAAGGAGAAGAAGAAGAAGCGGAAGAAAAAGAAGATACAAAAGAAAGAGGAACTCAATTCATTTAACGTTGATTATTTTCAGTTACGTCATAACGTCAATAGAGTTGTTGCGAAAGTTTCTTTGATCGTTCAGATACGGATGTCGAGAATTTATATTGTTATATTTATCTCGGGAATTGGGTGTTACGTTATTGTCGTTTCCAGATGATGGGTTTCCCTCATTCCCATCTAAATTTCAACCTGAGGAGGAGCAGAAAGCTACAGACACGCGATGCTATATTTGAATTTGCTCATTACGATCCGATATCTTCGGAGATGATATAATAACTGGCAATTGATTCAGACAGGGTAATATTCTGCGTGTTAACTCCTTTTGATCAAAGTTATATGCAAATATTTTGCCGGATTGTTAATCATGGACGTAGATATTATATGGAAAATTTCATGTTTGAAACTGTCATGTCCTTAGGCATTGGAATTTATAAATCAAAACTACCTGTGATAGAAGACACGAATATCTGATACCAAGTTCTCGAGGATTGGGAATTTCCGTTGGCTGACATGCACCGAAATTATTTATCTCCATACAACGATATTGATCAAATAATACGAGACAGAGACCACCCACCCTTCGGGAATTGATATAAAATGAACATTTCTTGGATGAGTAGCTCAGTTTTGAAAGCAAACGTTTCCGAATGCGGTTATAAGCTGATGCAGTCATTCGAAAAGAATTGGTCTGTGTTTTAAAAAAAAAAATGTCTGCAGGCATGACCGAATCGAGAACGGGTTCAGGGTCCACGCCATTGGCTTTAAATACGGAAACTAAGAAAAAGGAGAGACCACCGTTCAAGTTGTGCTTCGTGAAGCAACAGGAGAGCGGTCGATCAAATGTCTCTATTTGCAGGACAACCGGTAAAGGAAAAACGAATCAATCATTGTATCTATATCGAAACGAGTTTATTTCAAGTTTCACCAATCAGTAAATTTTTATTCAAAATTTCCCGCCTTTCGAAGAAACGTGTTTCGCATGTGCCTGTACGAGATTGATCAATTGAAATTAATTCATCTATATGACTTTGCTTTCTAATCGTTATTCTTTTCGCACTTTAAACGACTGTAAATTTCTATTAAACCTTGACTCTGATATTCTATCTTCCTATGTGAGTAAATGGGCGTTAGAATTACACACAACATCAGTGTGCATGATCTAATATTAGACTCCAAGTCGAGGTTGTTGTTGTTTGTTTTTGTTATAGCCAGTGTGTTGACTCCGAAATTTTATTCGCGTGATGTGGATCCGTGCGATAAATCTGAGGTCGGTCAAACGGTGGCTAAAATAACTGAGGAGGAGCAGAAAGTTCCGAAGAAAGTTCACCGGTGGCCTCTACTCACTAGCCACACGTAATAGTATACACATATTGATAATTAGTAGACCTATGAATTAGTAACGGTTCAGAGAAACGGAAATCACTCCGATATCGCTAATCTGTGAATGCATGAAAACGTTTTTTTTCGCGCAGCCCTCGAGTTGGGAATCCTAGTTTTAAGTGGATGAGAAAGTTTATGCAATTAGCGCGGGAAGGAAATTGCTGCAACTTTCTCAAAAGCGAATTAAAAATATTGTTGACATTTAAATATGTAACGTCACGGTAGGCGCTTGAACTACTGCTTTCGTATTTCATATCAGATCGAGTTTTTTGTTTCTTTTCTTCTTCTCTTTCTCCACTAATATTGAAACTTGGAGTTCGCACTTTAACGACTGCACTTTCTATCGATACTTAAAGGCACCTGGAACTTTTGGTATTATATTTTCTCCTGCAACGATGAGCCCAGAACCATGTCGAACATAGGAGCAAACTAGCAATTATTCATCCGAGCAGCGCAACGAATAATTATCAGACGTAATTTTTGTTCATTTTTTGTTTTTTTTTTAAAGAAACACATTTACTTCAAGTTAATACCTGCACTTATTATCAAGCCCTACGTAATTTCAACGTGTAAGTCGCGTATTATTTCCATTACTGCATGTAATAAAATTCGAAAGTTGATCGTGATAAGAATATACTTCCGCAAATATATTTTTATTACACTGCACGAAGGCGTTATTTCCAAGAAATATACATCTATAATCGATTCCTTGACATTAATTGGATCGAATTGGTTTCTATCATGAATGCCTACTCTGATATCGTCTATCTCTAAAATATGAGTTCGTTCTCCGGCGTATCAGCATATATTGTGTATGGGACATTCTGTAGCAATTGAGCCACTTTTTTCCGTAGAATTCTTGCATATTTCTCATAATTTGTCAGTTCGAAGTATTACTTGAGAAGACCTTTCGTAATTAGCCTTTTTCACACGACTTATGGAAGTTTGAATTTACCGCTATAGAACGCTAGGGTTTAGAAATTAATAAAGATTATAGAAGAATATTCATCGAGTAGTAGGTACTTAAAACTGGCGAGGTATGAAAGACCGCAAAACTTGACGAAATTCAAATTATCCAATTGACAGAAGATCCCCCGTATACATATTATAGGTAACAACACATATCTATAAAATATGTAGTATAATGTTAGTTGCGTGTCTCTTGTCGATGATAACGTTAAATTATCGTCATTATTATAGTTCATAAAACAGCTATTCGATTTCAGTTATGGCTGGTGGCACGACAGGGGAATCCGACCTACAGATCCACGCTTCAATTTTCATAAGAAAACGTCAGATATGGTTAATTATCAAATGAGGATTTACGCTGACGACAGGAAGTTGAAAGGTCTGGGTTATTAATTCCGTTAAAAAATGCATCATATTAAGCGAATTAGATTATATTCGACTATCGTACCTGGGGCTTATGAAATAATTGTTTCTGATCCTTAGGTGAAACTGGCTACAAGCCTTCCACTTAGAACTTAAGCTGGGCCATAGTTTAGAACTTTTATAATATTGGAAGTAAACTTCAAACCTAAATTACGCTTCAATTTTTTGGATTATATCGTTTTATATAAGAAAATGTTAGCTCCGAATAGATATCATGTACACATTATAGATATCACGGTACCACAGACAAGATTAAATTTCTATGGTATGTGTTTATACGTTTGTAATGTGTAAGTCCACATATTGACGAGAATTTATCTGATTACTTCGCGTCCAGTATCCGAAGAAACCTTCAACCATAGTGTCGTAAATCGAGATAAACACGAGGAGTTAGTATTAATAATGATATATCTATATTGTATAATGTAAATATGATAGATTTCTATCGGGGCGAGTCTCTGTTTTCTCTAATATTGTATTAACAATAATAATAATAGTCATAGGGATAAAAGCGATTTTTTATTTCGACATAATCTGATCTATGTATACTACATACATTATTATTTCCATCAACGTGCTCTATAACTAGGCAGTATGAATAATATTTTCATTGTCAATCGCGCAAACCCGCAATTAGTAGCTTTCGCTACGCACTGTCGAGAAAAACTCTACGGCGTGCTATTAGCGTACCTCAAGTGGTATTATTATTGAATAATCATATATAATAGATACATGAAAATAGTTGTCTAGCATATAACCATTTGCTTAATTCCTGTTCCTATTTTCGTCTCTACAACAACGTGTACAGATAAATTTAAGAACTTAGAATGTAACAATAATAATGATGAGAATAATAAAAATAATAATTATAGTGAGTATATTTTCCACTTGGGACTAGTAATTCTAATTGCAAGGTGAAAAAGGCTTAGTCGTAACTGATTTGATTAACGAGCGAGTGCAGAACGCTATTATAACATGTATACGTGGCACATTCCTAATATGCGTACGCCTACGAAGGTATGAAAGGTACTTGAACTCGGTTAACTAGTATTTGCTCCTTATCCAGTTCAATATTTGGCGGGATCTGGGTGCTCTTGATCGAAGTATATCTCTAAGTATCGATATACTGAGTAAATATCTCGAAGGTCGAAAACTGGCCACTAAAATCGTGTGAAATGCGATATAAACGATAGTTATCGCGGCATATCGAATCGCGTCAGTCAATCGGAGCTCTGCTTTCGCGATTGTTTTATTTTGTTCTGTAGTCTCGCGATTGAAAAAAGAAGCTTGTCAATATTCCGCCAAAAATGAATCCCGGCGTGGAAGAGGACACGCGGCTTACCGAGGATATCGTTGATAATTCCGAGGAAATATCACCTCCTGAGAGGTAAGATGATATACTAAAAAATTCTCTATAATATTAGAGACTCGTGGTATAACAAATCTCACCATTACGGTTCGTCGATTTTACCTGTTGCCCTGGAAGCGCAGGTGCTAGCCTACCGCGCAGGTGAGGTTAAGAACCCTTTGGTTGATTTTTCGCCCCCAAATCACAACAAACCTTCGTACTGACCGCGTCTATTTTCTAACAAGGCATCAAATTTCTTATAAAAAATATTATTCGGGCAGTGATGGAGGACGTTTGTTGGTATCAGAGGTGATTTTCCCTCCAAAATATCAACCATAATTCTCCTATAACTTCCCCCATTCCGTTATTATTTATATACCGTATCAAAAGTGGCGATAGTTATTCGTAGATCTTCCGATTCTATTGTGTTTAGACCAGCAACAAGTGACCATTTTGAAAGTGACCCCGAAACATCTCTTCACTCTTGAGCGAGGAAACGCCTCGCAGAGTTATTACCGATTATTTTTCTCCATTTTATTTACGTCCGTACATAAAACTACGTCGCATTTATTTTTTACTCGATATTTTTTTTTTCGTTTTTGTTTACTTACTTAATTTACCTAAATATAATCTGTGTCTAAGATTGGCTTTCGTCAATATCTTTCCATCCAGTTTTCTCATTTTTCGTATTAAATCTCATCAAAAATTATGAATAGATCGTAGATACAAGAATTAGATAAATTTCGATTATTCGTTTGGGAACATACAAATACGAAAAAATACATTTTTCGGCCATAGTATCGTAATTATCTCAAATTTTCTTTTTTTTGGTTGTTCTGATCGCCTGATTGAATTTCCGGACTATATTGATGTATAATTTTGTCGTTTTTTTTTTTGCATTTCTCTCTTTGTGCAACATTTAGCAAACGTATGAGATTGGATGATGGGTGCAACAACAACTTGAATCTAAACAGCACATTGAATAGCGCAACAAAAAATAATACACGCTGGAGTTGTGCTGGAGATACGAGTCTAGTGGAACCTGAAATACTCGAAGATATGGGAGTTAGTATGTTGGAGGATGAGGAAATCAGTTGCGAATCAATGAAAAAATTACAGTCTCAAACATACACGGTCTCTCCTACTGGTTCCGAAAGCAGCAAGCGGTTGAAACCTGCTGAAAATGTTGATAACGTCTTTGGAAACCATCCGACAATATATCGGGATTCCAGCTTTGAGACTGTTCATTTGGATAGGTAGGCATTAATGTTGGATATTAGAAATGAAGATATTCATAGAAACGAGATATCTTAGTATCTAGACTCGGTCTATGAATCTGAAATTTTTATTTCATTTCTGAGCATGTATCATCAATGATTTTGCTACCAGTTAGCTATTTATCAAGGTTCAAACTCTTACAGGTAATATGATTAGCCAGAATTATATTTTATTTAAACTTAAATGACCGAGAGATTGAATTTTTCGAGGAGGAGAGTAATTTTTCCAACTGTACTCGCTAGAACAATTTTATTCGTATACATCACAATTTCAGACATTAATCTGTTCATTGGAAATATCAGATGTTGCAAAAACCTGATACTTGTTTATCCAACGAGCTTAGTTCAAACTTTCTTTATCTGACTCGTGCATCTCTTTCAAGTTTTGATTCTCAATATTATAAAATTGAAGAAAAAAAATTCTGCGGTGAGGTCGAAGATTGGAAAATAAAGCCTGAAGTGAAATGAAAGCCTATTGGCTGTTTGCATTTTCTGATCTTCTAAGAGTGCGTTATTAGCGTGTAGATTCTTTCTACTTGCACTTTTGTGAGACCTGTAATTTTAGAATTAGTTATTTATGTACTTTTCTTCCCTCCAAAGTTGAATAATATCAATTGCAATGATATGTTGTTATAAAGGCTAGAACAAGATCCATTTGATCTGGATGATGCCTCGATTTACATGTCGATGGGCAATGAGTCTGGTTATTCGTCTCGAGTTGAGACAGAAACGTTTGGAGATATGAAACAAAGTTTCAGTAAAGAAGAATTGGGTGATATATCAGAAAAAAATGGGTTGGATCAATTCTATTTATACAGAAGAAAGAAGAGGCCTGATATTATCGGGGAAGATAAGTTTAACAAATTGTCTGACGAAATGATTCTGATGATTCTAAGATGGCTCCCAAAGAAATGCTTGGTACAAAATTGATATCACTGTATATTTTTTATAACTTACAATTCACTTCTATCACAGTACGCATTATTGAATTTTATTCACAGGTGCGTTCAATGCTTGTTTGCAAAAGATGGTGTCAAATAGCTCGCGACGAAGCGTTATGGAGCCGACTAGATCTCGGAGGCAAAGTTTTGAGTGAAGGAACTTTGGGTCACATATTACCCAGAGGTGTACAAACATTGAGATTAGCCCAAGCAGAAATAGCGGATCCAGTATTTCATCCAAATAGTGAAACCATGAATGAAAATTACTCGAGCAAGTTGCAGTACTTGGATTTATCAATGTCTGTTATTTCCCCCGATGGGTTAGCGGCTTTATTATCAATTTGTAAATCTTTAAAGAAATTGTCTCTCGAAAAATGTACGCTAAACAGGCTCTGCTGCAAAGCTATAAGCCAAAATAAAGAACTGGAAGTTGTTAATCTGACAATGTGCGAAGGTATCGACAAGGAATGTCTCCAGGACATATTGAAACTCCCAAGGTGAGAGATTCAGTCCATTTCGTCCAGATATTACCAATTCTCTTTCTGTATGTATTTAATGCTATTAATTTTATTATTTACAGATTAAATGCTCTCAACGTTGCTTGGTGTGGGTTGGACTTAGACTGTATGACCCTACTTTGTAAGCAATTACCAAATACTGTTACCCGGCTAAACATTGCTGGGTGTCGAAAGACTATGACCGATGATAGTAAGTGTATGAAGGGATATTTAGCTAATGCAACATTTAGAATCTTTATAACTTGATATCTTTGAAAGTTTGTCTGAAATGTTCAATCTTTCATCATTCTTTGTCCCATCTGATCTATGATGGATTTTGTCTTTTTACAGATGTTAAAGAGATGGTGAAATGTTGCCCTCGGATAATTGAACTGGATATGAGTGATTGCACAATGTTGACAATAAACGCAGCGCAGAGTTTGTTGAACCTTACGAAGTTAGAACACTTAGCCCTAAGTCGCTGTTACAGTATTCCCCCTTCTACTTATTTAAGATTAGCTCACATGCCCTGCCTAATGTATTTAGATGTTTTTGGACTGATGGCAGAACCTACATTAAATACGCTGCAAGCAAATTGCGGTGATACTGAAATAAACAAGTTCCTATACAGTTCGGTTGCGAGGCCAACGGTTGGTGTTCGAAGAACGAGTATTTGGGGCCTTAGAGTTAGAGATTAGGATGTTAGAAGGAATTAAAAATCTCAATTAGTGTGTTTGTATGAGAAACTAGAGAAAGTGACTAGAAAAAATAATTCTTTACAAATCGCGTTAAGTCGTCAAACTAATAAAAATTGATAGCATTAATTTATGGTAATTAAGAAAGACCGACTGAATTGTCACTGAAAAAAAAAAAAATATATATATATATCTAATGAAATAACAACAATGAGGAAATATTGTTTGCAAATAAGAATAATTGATTTTCATTTTTGTAAATAGATGTTCGTGTAACGTAATTATTATTGTCGTTAACGATCGGTAAATTATCCGCCTAATGTCTATTTTTAATTTTGTTAAAAACGGAGGTTTTTTCTCCGAGAAATTTACTTAGCTGAAAAATTTTTGAAAATTATATCATTTATTTTTTTAAACGGTATATACTAGAATATGTTGAAAATATTTCGTTTTTTTTCCTTCCCTTTTACCACAATATTCCATCTCGTCGCAATTATTTGGGTGACGTTGATTGATGAATTGGATGAATAAAAAAAAGAATAATAACTTCCTCTCCTGACAAGAGTGATACAAAGAAATTTTTAATTATTGTGATTATTTTTCTGAAACCCATGATACGATAAGTATAAGATTGTATGTTATTTTTAAGATTGGAGAGAAAAAAGTCCTTTGATACTAAAGATAATTAAATATATATATATTTTTTTTTGTTCCTTAGTTTGAGGAACAGATATTTGCCTGGTAATTCGGGTTTACTAGATCATTACAATGTTGATTATTAATTATTATGTATATTGTATAAAATAAATCAATATGTTTAATTCGATTTCATATAGTAATTCAATAATGTACGTTATTAATTATAAACGACATTATGTAGAAATAAATGATTCAAACCAATTTCTATCTTCACAATTTATTGTATTTTTTATTAAAGGAAATAAAGGTACATCGGCAGAAAGATTACGACACGTAGTGGCGTCAGTTATCGTTATACAGGGTGGGGCATTTAAAGTGACCAGGGCGATTTTCTCGAAAACGAAGCAAAATGTCAAAAAAAGTTTCAGACGAGAGCTGTAGGGTTTTGAAGGGGACAGAACATAGCGCGTTCGAATTTTTATTAAGTGGAGGCGCCAAGGAGGTACGAAGGTCACCTTTGGTTTTTTGAATACAATGGTGTATTTTTTATTTTGAAAATGAAAAGAGTATTTAATTTCGAGTATAAAAGTATAAGTACACCAGTGTCCTAAAATCGACACTCAACAGGATATTTCAAAAATAAGAAAAAGATGTCCGTTCTCCACTCTACGCGGGATAAATTTACCATTTTATCAAAGCAAATGTTCGAAATGATCTAAAAGTAAAAGAATATGTGGTATCAACACGATGGTTGTCCGGCCCATTTTTCAGTTATAGCTAGAGAAATATTAGATAGAGATTATCCTGGCCGTTCAATAGGACGTAGAGGAACTATTAATTGGCCCGCACGTTCTCCGGATCTCACTTCTCCAGACTTTTTCTTATGGGGATACGTAAAAGATAAGGTTTATCAAGAAGTGCCGACTACACGTGAGAATATGCGCCAACGGATTATTGATGCCTGTGCGAATATCACTGAAGACACTTTGATGAAAGTTCAAGATTCTTTTATCAAACGCTTTCGGAAGTGTATTGAAGTTAACGGCCATCATTTCGAACATTTGCTTTGATAAAATGGTAAATTTATCCCGCGTAGAGTGGAGAACGGACATCTTTTTCTTATTTTTGAAATATCCTGTTGAGTGTCGATTTTAGGACACTGGTGTACTTATACTTTTATACTCGAAATTAAATACTCTTTTCATTTTCAAAATAAAAAATACACCATTGTATTCAAAAAACCAAAGGTGACCTTCGTACCTCCTTGGCGCCTCCACTTAATAAAAATTCGAACGCGCTATGTTCTGTCCCCTTCAAAACCCTACAGCTCTCGTCTGAAACTTTTTTTGACATTTTGCTTCGTTTTCGAGAAAATCGCCCTGGTCACTTTAAATGCCCCACCCTGTATATAAAAAAAAAAGAAAGAAAAATCTTCCAAATACTTGATTATAATTTATTATACAAGAGATACATCAATTGGATCTTATGTTAGAATGTAAATTCCAAATAAAATTTCAAGTTTTGCAGTATCGAAATTATTCGGATCTTGTAGCTTGTGAGTTAATTATTTTGCGTTGGAGGTTTAGACCAGTCAACATTCAAAATAAGATGATCATATCCGTGCCCGTTTAATTTAACAATAGCTTTAGCAGCATCAGCTCTAAACTTATAATGAACATAGGCAAAGCCTTTACAAGCATTAGTCGACTTCTCTTTAGCAAGATAAACTTTTTGTATAGGACCAAAGGGTTTAACAAGCTCTTCCAAATCGGCGTCAGAAGTACTCTCAGATAGATTTGAAATTCTGATTGCAGTAGGATCGTCCCGCCTCGACATCTGCATTGAATCTCCACGTTTATTACCACCGTCTCGCATGCTAGGTGGTACATATTTGCTACCCTGAGGTTTTCCCATTTCAGCCATTGCTCCAGGTGCTCCTGGCCCTCCCGCTGGCTTCTTATCGTCTGGAACTTTTCCTGGTGATGTAAAACACGAAAAAATAATTAGTTCCTATAGATTATGAATCTGAAAATGAAATTTTCTCAAAATTATAACAATCGTATATTGTTTTTCTATTTTCAAATCACCTCCAGCCAGTATGGTGTCTTTGTAAGGACATTTTGATGTCCAATGATCGCCGTTACAATTACGGCATTTAACGACGCCCTTATCTCCGATGCTTTTCAGTTTATCAAGGGAGTCTTCTTCGACCTTGTTTTCTTCTTCTTTGTTTGAAATAAACTGCATAAAAACATCTTCGGCTCCGACTGTAGTCGCCGGATCTGGTCCTGGTCTGTCGTCGACGGAATCTCCAAACTTAGCCCAAGCTTTTCGAGCTGCAATTGTTTTCGATACTATGCGACGTTCTATCTTCCAAGTCCTTACAACCTTCACCTTTTTATCATCTTCTGTGTATTTATATTCTGTTAAGATTTTAAACCCATTTTCATATACTTCCGATGGGGGAGGCAGCGCTCCTCCTTCTTCTTCAACCTCATCCGCCCAACTTGATTTGACTTGCTCAGTTACCGGCATGACTGAAAATTTTAAAGAAAATAAGTTAAAAACTTAGTAGTCTATGATTTTCGATGTTCAATTATTAGCGATTTATTATGCCATAAGTATGTGTAGACCTTAGTTTGTTACAAGCAGTTGATCATGAAATGAAACAGTATAAGCTGTGATTAAGACAATAATATCAACCTCAAAAAAGATCGAAGCTCTATTGATCGGAAAATCCTGAAATTTTTGGGAATCCCAGAAGATTCGGAAGATCAGAATGCATCTGCGTTTGAAAGGTCAGTGTGTGTCTGACGAAAGAATTTTACGATTTTAGGTTAGGAATCCGCAACGTAGTTACCGTCAATTCACTCTTCACGAAACTTTAGCGAATAGATTTTCACACATGGGGTGAATAGGTTGTTCAAATATCGAGATTGATGAATATGTTAGGATGTTATAAACTAAAAATCGTGGCGGATCGATCTCACGTGTATAATATACAGTCGCAGTACGCAGATATAGGATCGCAATTCCGGGTTTGGGGGATGAAGTATGTGAAATTTAGGTCTATGTTATTCACCTGGTTCCCTTGATCGGTGATATTGGAGCGATTAAACGTTTTATTCAGCCAGTTTCTGACGATTTTGACAACCTTTTTCGTCGTATGTTGGACATGGAACAGACGAATCAAAATGGAGGAGTAGTGGCGTGCGCCCGCCGAGAACGCCCTCTTTTTAGTCCGTCTAAAACTAGGCTAGAGAGCGAGAGAAAGAGAAAGAGAAAGAGAGAGAGAGGAAGAAAGAGAGATAGAGAGAGAGAGAGAGAGAAGAAAATAAAAGAAAAAAATGGCGACGTCTAGCGTTGTCGTAGTAGCGAAATCGTGAGCGCAATGATTTTCGGCACTATATTTCTATTGAAAATAAAATAGAGTTTGATTATTTAGTGTATACAATTGGTTAGTCCACAAGTGTTGCGTTCAACGAACAAAAATGGACCAGGCTCCTGCAGGTAAAGACGCAATATAAAAATCTGAATATTCGACCAAGCGCGGTATTTTCACACCTACGATCACAGATCAAATGTTTCGGCTTCGTTTCCATCTATCACTTTAACCCAATTATACTATGCTTATTATTATATTTTTCATTATTTTCCCCGGACTTTAGTCAGGGACTTTTGACTTTTGTGTTACGGTGTGTTAGACAAACATATCATACCTTCATACACAAACGCGACTAGGTTATGTGGCACGACTTATGTACACCAAGAATAATCGGAATTGATGTAACGACGAGCAGTCGGTATTTTGATATTCGTATTAACTGATTTCTAGCTATTACCGGAATTTACCTACACATCATCAAGATTTGAAATAATACTTCGAACGAATCGTGTGTATTTTCTCTATGAAAGGAGTTACGTTTTTTAATAAATTATTTGTCTAACAGTAACTAAGTGCTTTTTATTACAAACTATAATTCCGTTCTTGTTTCATTATCAATCAAATAAATAGTGAATTTTTTATAACCAAAGTTCGATTGATGCAAATTATTTTCTACGGTAAACAGTTCATCGTCGCTATTAGAACATATTTATTACTCATTAAAGTTATGTTCATATAACTTTATAATACTTATTATCATGATATGATAAGCTTACCGCGATATTTGTACATTATATAGTCTTCTTGTTATTTATTTTTATTCCCAATATCAACGTGCTAAACTATGGTTTTCATGTTTCTTCTCGTGTCAATGACAAACATAGAATTATGCCTTTAGCGGTATATACATATCAATAGTTCGTTTTCAATAATAGAAGTAATTTTATGTCACACTGAATCTTTCCGAATCAAAGTTCACCTAATATTCTTAATATTTTAATCGGAAAATTAATAACAAATTAAGAATCGAATTTTCAATTTTCCATGAGACTCGGCTGAAACATCAATATTTTATAAAGATTGTTGATCTTTTTACGTTGTTCATAGCTTTTTTCATGAAATTTTAAGTTCTAAACCTGAATAAACAAAACGCTCAACAATACGATATGAAAATTTAATAGCGTAGTAGTTTTACTAAGATCATTAAAAAAATTCTTTACTTATTGGTGAAGCAGTTTTTATGTGATTATGTAAAATATACTTTTATAAATAAAATCGAGTTGAAACTTTCGGTTCCCAAAACTCTCTCAGCTGCTCAAACATTGAGTGTAGCAGTTATCAAATTATAGATTTACACTCGTTAATATACGTAATTTGTTGAATTCATTTTGAAAAAGGTGTATATTAAGGTGGTTGAAAAAAGGTCGATTTTTCTTTCTTTTTCCCATTATGTGAAAAATGTTAATATATGGTGAAGCAAAAAAGTTTTCCAAATACGAGCTCTATACATTCATTATAAAAGTCAATTCAACCCACTTTCAGCTCATTTTCCCAATTGTACTTGATACTATGGTTTTTCTCATTTTCAACGAAGAGAATTATTGTAAAATGTGTTAAAAGGTATTTATTTGAAAATTTATAACAAAAGTATAGAGAGAAGTTATCAATGTTAATAAACAACTTTTCTCTATACTTTTGGTTTATATTTTGAAATGAATATCTTTTAACACATTTGACACTAATTCTTTTTTATTCAACATGTGAAAAACCATAATATCAAGTACAGTTACAAAAATAAACTAAAATGGCTTGAGCTCCCTTTTACAATTAATGTATAGAGCTCATATTTGAAGAACAGTTTTTTCTTTAGCATGTATTAACATTTTTTATGCAATGGAAGACAAAGAATATATCAACTTTTTGAAACCACCCTAGTGTATACGCTAGTTTAAGGTAAATATTATAGGTATGTGTTATAATAATTTTTTATATATTCACCTTTCTATGTGTCTAGAACATAATACTAGGTAAGATATTAAATTACGAGCCTTTTTTTCCTCTGCATAATATTCTCTAAGTTTATTTTCTTCATTCCGATGCCATTGTCTTTTTCTAATAAATATTTATTTTACATGATTTGATAGACACGGACTTGCGCAACATCATAGACAAGTTGGCTCAGTTTGTCGCACGTAACGGACCGGAGTTTGAACAGATGACGAAAAACAAGCAGAAGGACAACCCCAAGTTTGGTTTCCTATTTGGCGGAGAACACTTTAACTACTATCAATACAAAGTGACAACGGAGCAAGCCAGTAAGTGGGAAAAATCCCCTTAACAACGTACAAAACAGTCTTCGTTAGTTCGATGAACTAGAAGCAAGGCAAAAATGACTAAGAGAAACGTATGAAACGTGCCATGATGAGGTCATCACTGTGCAAATGATATGAAAAATGTCCTTGGTGAAAACTCAGGGACACGTCGTTCAAGATTTTGGGATAATTATTTATTAATTGAAACAAAAAAGTAAAATAAATAATGATAGAAATGCTTAAGTGAATTCCGTCTAAAGGGCCTTCTTAAAATAAAACAAGAACGTTGATTCAAGATGTAGCTTTAGGATTGTTGTGTAATCCAGGATTAGCTAAAGGAGGATAAAAAAAAATGTTCAAAATACCTACTCCTTTTCTGTTTATGAAGATTACCCAAACTGCCGGAGTAAAATCTGTTATACATGTATGATCCTATACCAATGTGTAGGAAACGATGAGGAAAAAAAAAGAGAGAAACACATTTTGTGTTTTGAATAAAAAAAGAGATTTTCAAATTTCACGGTAGAATTTATGCACAATTATACATATACACGATGCCTGAAAGATTAACCTGTCCGCCTGTAGAAGATATTAATCTACAAAAAAAAAAAACCAAATAAAAAAAACAATAAATACAAAATTGGACCATTAGTATATTTTTTCAATATCATGAAAAAATGAAAACAATTTGCAATAATCCACCGTCATTCGTTTACAGTTTTAAAGCAAAAAGGAATAAATCCAATGCAAAATGCCGACCCACGTTTAAACGTTTCGCAGCAGCAGCAAACAGCCGCGACCGTCGCTCCGCCACAAAATAACGTCAGTCTTGCGTCAAGCCTGAACGCTCAAAACAACGGTTTAAGCCAAGTGGTTGGGAACCCGGGGCCCGTTATACCTGGAATAACTGGAGTACCCGGAGTATCCGGGGTTCCAGGACCAATCGGGGGGCCTGGAAATGTGGGACCACCCGTAGGAGCTGTTCCTGTACCAATAAGGAACGTGAATTCACCGATCGGAGGAGTTAATCCAGGTGTTAACATTGGCGGACCTCCAGGATGGTTACAGAATGAACTTGCACAGCTCCAATCGCAGCAAGCTACTCTTCGAGAACAAGTTAGGCAATCTGAGCAAAACCTGGCTGCACAACACGCCGCATTAATGGCCCAACAACAAGGGAGAGTCGAGGATGCTGTTAGGCAGGCTCAAGAAGTATCGTTGCAAAATAATGCTCAATTAACAAACACTGATCTTCCTGGATTCGATTCTGTCCTCCAACCCATTATCGAAAGCTGTACAAAGGACAGTATAAGCGCTGGAAAGGCTTGGATCCTACAAAATTCTATCACCGCCCAAAGCAACCAAGTCGTTGCCGAACATTTGCTGAAAAAGTACGTATATTCATTGCATCAGACCTCCAGAGACAGCTATTACCCTTAAATATCAATTTTCATATAGGAAATATATTATTCTTCAAATTTCGTATCAACTGCAATGAAAGGCAGTTTATTATTTCTTGTTATTCAGCCACTGGTTTACTTGATATGTCATAGTCATTTCTATAAAACATTACAGAGTAATTCAAGGAGCAACTTTTAGTCAGAAGTTGCATGTGATCTACTTGGTAAACGATGTTCTCCATCATTGGTAAGCTATGGGTATAATTTGTTGGGAAATGAGTCTTTTCATATAAATTTGTAGAGTTCTTTCAAAGAATTAGCAAAGAGTAAAAAAAAGGTAGGAGAGATAGGATGATGATAATAAACGGTTACGGTTGATTTGTGAAAGATATCGTAGGGGTACGTTTTCTTTAATTAATTTTTTGCGATTTTATATCATAAGTTTATCCTAAATAATTAAATTTAGAAACTTAAAAATTTCTTAGTGCGAGAAAAAAATCGATCGATCTTCGAAAAGCTATGGAAAATGTGGTCGTTCCTATGTTCTGCAATACGTCATTGGCTGCTACTGACGAACAGCTTAATAAATTGAACAAACTTTTGAGCCTTTGGGAATCTAAAAACAATTATTTTGACGAGGGAATAATTGAAAAGCTTAAACAACCAAATACTTCTTGGTCAGAGTATCAGGCCAATTTAGTATCTCAACACGCAAGTGCCATTACTCCAATTACTGCTACCACTAAACAGACGTTCGAAAATTATCAAGCTCAGCATCAGGCATTCGTTAATCATGCTTTGCGACAAATCCAAACTATCGAACAGCAGAAAATTGCCATTGATCAACAACTCAAAACTCCGCCACCACCACCACCGCAAATGGTAAGAAAAAAAATTCCTGGTCTCGTGGGTCAATAACTATTTAGTATTTTGTGCTTTTTCATCAACTCACTCATTCTACTTAGACCCCGACAAATTTAACTCTTCCACCGGCCCACGGCGGACCACCTCCACCAATATCTGGCGGCGATATGAACTTTAGTCAACCACCGCCAGGATGGGGAGTTCCAGCAGCTGCGGAACCACCGCCATTCGCAAATGTTCCTTTACCAGACTTCTCGAAACCTCCACCTGGCTTTGGTCCACCACCAATTATCCACGAGCCATCTATGGAAGATCTTATGCCTAGCATGCCCTATTTTGAATTACCAGCTGGCCTAATGGTGCCGCTAATTAAATTAGAGGATGGAGAATATAAGTCGCTGGATCCAGACGCGATTAGGCTACCACCACCTGCTCCGCCTAGTGATAGACTAGTTGCAGCAGTCGAAGCTTTCTATGCTCCTCCGAATCACGATTCTCCAAGAGATAGGTGAATATATGATGAAATTGATGGTTTTGAATTTGTTTTGTGTCTTATTTGATTTTTAATATAATGCAGCAAAAGTTTCTTTCAAGTTTTCGCAATCTTGAAAATGTAATTCTGAGTTACAGCGACGGGTGGGAGAAGCTTGGACTGTATGAGTACTACAAAGCTAAGAATGCGGCATGCAAACGTAAAGAGGAAGATATTCTTAGTGGAATAAGACAAAGATCGCGATCTCCATCTCCAATTTTAAGGCCAAGATCCAAGAGTCCAAGTCCTCCCAAAAAACGATATAGAAGTAAGTCTCGCAGCAGATCAAGATCCAGATCAAAGGGAAGGAGCAGATCCAGATCGCCGAATAGTAATCACAGACGCAACGCTCGTAATAGTACTAATCATAACAGTAGAAGTAGAAGAAACAGAAGAAATAGCAACAAAGACAGAAGTCCAGACAGCAGGCGAGGAGACAGATCGGATCGAAGTCCTACACCACCTAGTTTTCTGTAATTATATTTCATACCTGATAATTGATATATTTTACTTTTAATTGATGTATGTATATAATTGAAGTGAAAAATCGTTTTCTGAATATAATAGTAATAATTTTTCAGGGGTTCAACGTACAGCAAAGCCCAGCAAGAGATAAGTTTAGACGAAAGCAACAAGGGTCATCAATTGTTGAAAAAAATGGGCTGGGGTGGGGCGGGTCTAGGTGCGAATGAACAAGGAATAGAAGCGCCTATTTCGGGAGGAGAAATTCGTGATAAAAATGATCAGTACAAAGGTGTTGGTATTAATTTGAACGATCCGTACGAGAATTTCAGGAAAAGTAAAGGTCAGGCCTTCATTACTAGAATGAAGGCAAGAGCGGAGGAAAGAGCGGAAGAAAGAGCAGAACGAGATTGAATAATAATTTTATAAACGAATTTCATATTTTATGTCTGATATCGACACTGTAAGTCCAAAAAAGTCTGTCAAGAATGATATACATAATATGGATATATCCGTATGTATTTATATATACCATGTATACATATATATGTATATGTATACAGTGTGTCTGAACAGTGACTGTCATTTTGAAAACTGAAAACAAAAAAATAACAAAAAAAAAAAACAGAATAATTAAATAATGATAATAAATAAAAAAAAAAAATTAAAAAATAATAAAATAATCATAACTTTTTTACTCTACATAGTAGGACGTTAACGATTTTTGTAAAATATACAATTCCGCAATATATCTATGCCTGAAGATAATTTTATTCTTCGTCGATTATTATTCATAACGAATATCTAGTAATAGTTAAATTTTTCCATGAGGTTTTAATTCAGTCGATGATAAACGAGTTTAATGAATGAAAATAAACTCTGAATATGATATTACTACTTATTTGACTCACGTTAATTAGCTAGGGCTAAATTTAACGTGATTTGTTTATACTGCTTGTAAAATAAACGGTAGTTTATTGTCTCGATTTAAAGTTTGTCAGCCACTCTATAGACACATTGTTCAATTTCCGCTCTTCCGAAACATTAATAATTATGCAAACAGATCATTAGGGAGCGAAAAATAAAAAATTGCCAAGAATACAAATGTTGCATATACGTTATTATGTTCATGAAATTTGTCAATAAATAATAAGAATGATTATCTATACACGAATTAAAAAAAAGTAAAAAAAAAAGCTTAAAATTTTAGAAGGCAGTTTAAGTGCCGGTTTTCGCACTTAGGTACGTTATGTATACATATGTCATCCGATCATCATGTCAAATGTTAATTTTTGGATATAGTGTTATAAACAAATTTCATGTTTAGGATTTTAGAAAGTACTGATATCGATCGAACGGTTTTTCGGTAACCAATAAGCAGACTGTGAAATTTAATCTGCCAACAGAATTTCAATGTTCGAATATGCATACCGGTGCTAATAAAATTTAATGTATTTTTGGCTGAAAGGGAAGCGAATTGACCTGTTTTTTCTTTTTCTTTTTTCTTTTTACCATTTGGCAGAGATTAGCAAAGGAAAGGTTTTAACGTTTGAAATTAACTGGGTTGAACCTCTTGTAGAAGAAACAAGACAAAAAAAAACAAAATCTATTTTATAGAATGATCAAATCATTGCAGCAAGAAAACTTAAGGAAGTAATGAAAAAAGGCGCCTATATTCATTAATCATTATTTATAACGTATATTTTGCATTCGTCATTATCGATTAATTATCACATGTTTATTTCGTGCTAATAATAGGAGTTCATCATTACGTTACAATAATTGTACTTGTTGTAAATGTAATGTATATACATGTCAGTGCATTGCATTTCTCTCATTGGGCAACTGCGTACCCTACTCCTTTTAAAATATACATATGGGGCTTTCCACGTCAACTCTACCAGTCCTAAACCTCGACCATCTCAAAATCATCTCAGGTTTTTTTTTCAACATTCTACTCAGTGAAAAATGCGTCCAGATTTTTTTTTCAGATTTTTTCATTTAGCCGCTTTTTTTTTTAATAAATTTTTGAATTCCATTGAGAAAGCCCATTTTAAAAAATCTGAAAAAATTCTCAAAAATCCAGTGGATGACATAGAACAGCTCCCCGTTTTCGAAAATGCGGAAAGAATTTTTCTTCGATTTTTTTTTTTTTTTTTTCCCCACTCAATTCGGGATTTGAAAATTTTTAAAACTGAAAAAAAAAAAAAAATACCGGCACTTAAGATCCCACTCATACGATTTGACCCAAATTTATCTTTGACACGGTCAATTTCAGTTTTAAAAATTCCTAAATTCCGAATAAGGTGAAAAAATGAATAGAAGAAAAATTCTTTCCACATTTTTGAGCATGGAGGGCTGTTCTAGATCATCCACTGGATTTTTGAGAATTTTTTCAGATTTTTGAAAATGGGCTTTCTCAATGGAATTCAAAAATTTATAAAAAATAAACGGCCAAATGAAAAAATTTGAAAAAAAAATCTGGACGCAATTTTCACTGAGTAGAATGTTGAAAAAAAAACCTGAGATGATTTCGAGATGGTCGGGGTTTAACACGGTCGAGTTCGCGTGGAAAGCCCCATATACATTCAATAATTGTATTTATAGACTTAGTTGAATCATTCTGTTTAATATAAACTAGCTCAAAAAATAAATACTGTACATTTGGTAGAACTTTACTTTTTCTCAATCAATAATTTGAGATAAGGATAAAACCCGTCAAGTGATATACGAAGAAGAATTTAGAAAAAATTACCCTCAATTATTTTATAATTATTTCCTTCTATCTTTTTTCTTTAAAATTTATTATCTTTAATAATCATTCGAAAAGTCTAGAAAAACTGGATAAGATTCTTTGAAAGATACCAAAAACTTTGCTACAACAATCTTTATAGTATAGATTAAATATTATCAGTAGTAATTATTTGCATTCGTGAGTTTCGCATTTTGATTTGTTATTTTGATCTGTTAGTTTCGAGACTGACGATCTGAAGAATATAATATATTTAACATATTATTTTCTTATCGTACTTCACGTGTTTCTGCCTTGAGAAACCATACGTATATGTGGATACAAACCATTAACTGGCTGTGAACGAGCTGCGCGGGTAGTTAATCTCTTGTGCCCTCTTGAACCCCCCCAGTGAGAAGTGATAGCCAAACCAATTATTTCCAATGCTAAACCGGTTCGAAAGATATCTCGGGCAAGTAAACAAACCGAACGATCAATTTCATACCGACAATCTTATTTGCGTCAAGTTTTACGCGATCCGAAGTAAAAAGAAAATATATATATATATTCTGAGACAACCGAATGAATATAACGGATCCAGTTTATTTCATGTATAGTATTACTATTTATATTTTCAAACTTAGAATCAGTTTGATTTGAATATTCAACTATTCTAAGCATCTGGATATTTTGAAATATAAAAATTATGTACTGCTTGAACATCAATATAGTTCAACGAAAGTTTATTCAGGTAATTTGCTGAGATAAGAAATTTGCTTTTAAAATCATTTTGTACGATGACACGCATATTGCGATATTTATATCGTTATATTTTGACTAAATGAGTTGTCTTTCCGGAAAAAACAGCTCCCCACTCTTGCTTATTAAATTTCTGAACTCTACTGCAATAGAGTCTTGCCTTTTAAAATACCGCAGAGTACAGACAGGCCTTGTCTGACCAATGATGACATTGACTACTGTCGCATACTGCATTCGCGGCTGATATCTTCCGCTTCATTTCCAGCGTCGGAGTGAAGTATAAAAATGATCTAAAAATAAGTCTGCACCGTTATAATCCTTTATTGCAAAACTATGTTGATAATTTTATTTTCAATTATGTATAAAAGAATTTGTTAAATCTACGCGAGTCTGAACAAGTTCTCTCTTGCTGAACACATTTCTTTTAGAAGTAGGTACATATTCAGATCGAGGTTTACACGCGCTGTATAACATTCCAAACCTCGTGCATTCGCACATATGTATATACACATATGCAGTGTACGTTTAGACGCAAACGTATGCATAAAAGGATACATGCTACTCATATTCAAGAGATACGTGCACGTTACTCGAGTTATTTCCGATGCATGGGTATATATAGATAGATATTTATAACAGACTATTTACACGTGCACGGAGACAAAGTGAGAAAGTTCGCGGAAATATTATTGTATATGAATAATTAGAGAATAGAGATAATAAGTGATTGTCTTCTTATTCAGATTTCCGTTTTGCGTTGTGCGTAAATACGTCCTGGCTAGTACTACCCGCGGTCACTGATTATCATTCTAAGAATGAGGGAATCAGTGCGAGTGACATAAGCGCAACGTGAGCAAAAACCAAACGGATCGTGAGATTATGTAGAAGAGAAAAACAGAGAGGTAAAGAGTGAGACGGAAAATCTGTAAGAAAGCCGCGTTGAATTCCACGTGACTTTAGCGAAAGGAAGGGCCTCGACTAGCGAGTCACGCGGCTCACCACGCTTTTGCCCGACGCAACACGTGCGCGCAATGTGCATTCAAGTCAAATCCGTGCAGATAGTAGTTTTTAATATTTACGCATACCTACATACCCAGCCTACGCTTGCGATCGAAGTGATTGTGCAAGGTGCAGGTGATCACACAGATATACCTAAGCGACGTTTAAGGTTTCGTCGTAAAAGTGATCCCGCTCGTTATTCCTTTGTACAAAGCTATATTTCACAAGGTTAATTATTACAGTAATAGTTCCCATGAATTTTTGTTACATCGTTAAAAAAAATCACCGCAATGACGTAGGCATCGATACGGAACGAGGATAAACTCAGCGACTCAGAAAACACTCCTGTTTTAATTTACCAAGGTCGAAAAGAGGACTGCTAATATTGTCGTTAGCGCGCTGAATCGTTAAATCTATTTTGGTACGCTACGACGATGAAAAATCACGTGCAATTAACGTGATTTTATTTCCATCTAAAATAACTGTATACAAACAGTATCCGTCTATAAGCCTTCTAGGTATACAAAAGCCTGATAAAAACTAAAGTATAATATCCAAAGTACATACAAATCTGGATTTAGATTTACCCTAAAAAATTCTCATTTCAATTCTCACTGTTGAGAATATTTATAACTAATCTTTCATCGATTTGTCAGCGAGATAAGTCAAGTATGTAAAATAATTTTAATTTTTGGGCAATGTATTATTTTTTTTATCGAAACACACTGCAGTTTGTCGTAACTTCAAAGTTTTTTTTTTTTCTCTACGTATAGAACCAGAGCAATGATTCTTCGGAAGGCTGTGTGAAGTCACGTGCCGCACCAATACTCTAATCATTTAACGACACGTTATCCTTGATAATTATTAGTCTTCGAATACAACCAATGATTTCACGTCTACAATCTATGCAGCATTTGCTTTCGGCATTGTTTATGATCGGTAATAAAAAATAAGCGTGGGATGCGTGACCCTAGACTCCAGACTTCATCTAAATATCCTAGGCAGCTAAAGTCTAGACGGAGTTTTACCGATGAATAAATTTTAACGTCGTCGTTATTTATTCTACAAGCTACGTCTACAAGCTGTAACCGACGATTTTCTAGGCGCGCGTTATGGCATTATACAGAACACGTTCGATTGAACATACGCGATGCAGTGAGTGACTGAATGACGATCATACATCGCCAAAACTCAGGTGGGAATTGGGGTCAAGGTATGAAACCGTGGAAACATATACCCACCCATACGAAACTCGCGCGTTACATACCTTACGACGTTATTAAAGCACGCGTAGGACGCGTGTTATGCGCTTCGGTTCGAAAAACAAATGACTAACGTTATAACCAGGGGAAAATTTCTGCTTCTGTAAAATACGGCGCTTTCAGTTCGAAAGTTTCCACTAAATAAACGAAATTTCCCCGTCACGTTGCCCCTCGAGTATAATAAAGACTATTAAAATTCGATTAACAGAACTATACATAATATAACAAGTCATCCCACAAGGTATTTCTAGTTCTTTATTATTGCCGGGGTCAAGATACGACTATACATACAGCATGTAGGTATATAATCGCGTTTAAATCGGTTGCGATGTGTCAAGTACGACCACACGTGTCCCACGTGTATCATTGCATACCGAACGTATAACTTACACATCTATACCTAGTTCTGCTGGGAATGGATTTCATATCTTTCTTAAAAGACAAATACAAATACGTATATGTGAAATAATTGTCACTACATTCAATTGTAACGAGTCACTTATGCCGATATGTCATCATAGTTTCTGGTCTAATTATTGCTTGCGACAAACGACCCATTCGAAGTAGGAGTACATGTATGTAGATCAAGAGTTAGCCAGCGATGCCCGATTACTAATTAAGGTGCTTGCCTACCCAATTCCACCAGACCTGAAAACATTGGGAAAAAAGGTGCGATTAAATGGAATATCTCTGCCTGGGCACCGAAATCAATGAAACAAAATACGTCGCGCAATTCTATGTGCGACTCCGAACACGTAGGGCCCAAAAAATGTTTTCTTTACGGAAAAATAGAGAAGATATCCATGTAAAACGGTTTTGAAACGCACCTTAAAGGACGATTTAATTCCGGGAATAAATATTCGTCTTTGAAGTTTGAAGAAGATATTCGTGTATACTTGTGTGTATGATTTCGCAATTTTTGTAAACTATTTAACGCTAAAATTGTAATTGAATAACTAATCGTCCGACTTTCACATTAGCCTGTGTGTGTACAGTTATATCGTCTCGGAATTGATCCTCCTGAATATTCGGTGAAATATTTTGTGGTAATTTCAATAATCTTGAAAGTCAAACGATTCAATGAAACGACGAATGATCGTCGCCTGGCTTGAAGAAGTAGTCAATCACAACTTGCGGCTAAATATACATTCGACGGTCGGAAATAACTTCGCTCAATCCAAAGAAAAGACAAGCTCGAGGTGCTCGCTCGAATGTCTTTCTAAATAACGTTTCTGACTGGCTACTATTTTCGAACGTGCAATCGTGGCGTCACGTCGCGTCGCGTTGCCTCTTCTCCTTTGCCCGCGCAATAATACGACAATCTGCACTGTCCTCGTCGACTCGTGTGTGTCTCGTATGCGTCAGAACGGGCCACCAGCGTGGCTCGCGTGACTGTTTGATAATCAGAGTTCACGTTTCTTCACTTATAGTTGTTGTCGTCTGTCTCGCTATCGGAATTAATCGCGAAAGACTTTGTATAGAAGCGGTAAAATCAGTCCAGAGTATATTGTACACAACAAGGGGCTTAGATCTTCGGGGGAAAAACCGAGAATATATTTAATAATTAAATCGCTCATATTTTATCAAACAGCAGAGGCGATTCGTAGGTATTATTTGCCGAGAGTGAAAGCGTTGGATTACAATGAATAACAGATTGCGCAAGTTGCGCAGTCTCGGAACGAAGGCCAACGTTGTGGAATTCTCCGATAATATGCAACAAACTGGACATGTTTTTAAGGTGATGCCATAAGAACTCGTGCATGCTTTCCCATCGAATGAAAAAATCATGCCACAGGAAAAATATTTTCAAGAACGAACTTTTCCAACGGGTAATCATTGTGATTTCGATTAACAACAAAACTGATGATCAAAAAATTTGAGAAAATACAAAATTGAAGACCAAGTTGATCGTTGGAAAGCACGATCGTGTGGAATTCAGTAATTTCATATACCTATAGCTTTTAATCCCGAAATTATTTAGACGTTTTTTTTTTTCTATTGATTACCATTGAGGTTTTTTTTTTTTTTTTTCTATATTCCGAATAAATAACGTGTGAATCTATCAATAATAGAAGATCTTCGTTCTCGCACGTGAATCATTCATGGCTGCGAGCGACCGATCGCGAGCGTATAATAGATCTCGAGAACAAAAATCAGAACCTCGCTGTTGACTATTCCAAGAATTTCTTCGCCGCATAGTTTCTGTTTTATCTGCAGTATCGAATGCTCAAACTTTTTCACTGACGTATTATATGTGTATATGGGTACGGTCTGTTCCATACGTGGCTTGGTAAGTACCTCAACCGCTATTTTCAGATGCAAAAAAAAGAAAAAAAAAAAAATATTATATACCCAGTACTCGTAGTCACGTCGAAGAACGGAGAGAAGTCTCATGTATGTATACGTACGTGCATACTTGCATGATCCGTATTGTTTTCAAACGTGTCGACGCTCTCTTCGCGGTACGACCTTGTTCATGGATTCTCGGTTAAATAGGGATATGCGAGACCGTGATTATCCGATGCACGTTGCAAGTTTTACAGGGTTGTTCCTTTTCCCCGCGGTTTAAGGAAAACAGAAAAACTTTGAGAAGTATAATCAAAAGTCGAAAAACCGTCTTACATACTACTACGATTTATATCCAATGACTTTTTTTTTTCTCCTTTTTTTTTATGGCATACTGCGCATATAGGTATACATGGTAGATTCAAAGGACAACGAGCAGGATGTTGAGAATTGAATAATTGAACAACGTTCGATAAATCGCGGCAGAGATGAACGTCGTAACGGTATATTATGCAAGAAACTGTTACCAGGAATCGATCACTTAGTTTAGATAACATCGAGTTATAGGTATATATGTCTTCTGTCCTGCAGGCTGATATCCTCGAAGTAGGTATCGCGCATAGATTTATATGCGTACCATGGTACTGCTGTTACCCTTATTACGTCAATACAAAATCATCATATAATAATTTCTACACGCAATAACACAGGTAGCATGGATACGGACAGTCTAATATTATAGAATAATCGTTACGTCTCCGTTTAGACATTTCTGAATAACTAATCCACTATTTGATATGAATAGCACGTGTTGTACTACGTGCATACATATGTTTTATCCCTATCGATACACGAATCAAATCACCGCACTTATAGCCGCAATGCATCTGAAATTATAATTACCTAAAATTACCTGAAACAGAAACTATACAAAATGTTCACGTTTTTCTTTCAATGACCGCGAGGGAAACACTTCTTTTGATTTCGCTTAAACATGACATATACAAACCTCTCTTCATACTTGACGGGCACTCGTCGCCGACCGCTGATTGTGAACTATAAATCAACATATCGGGTGTCCGAAATAAACGGGTGCAGAAAAAAAAACAACGTGATTTTCCGTATAAGAAATTATCTTTGTCTTTTTTTTTTATCAAGAAGACTTTCAGTCAATTTTTTCAAGCGATCGGACTAATTATTAGAGACTTTATACACCCGGTATAATATACCTATAGATATATATATACCTATATAGTATAGCCGTAGCTACTACTTGGGCATCTACCTAGATCTGTAGCTAGAGAAGCATAGCAAACAGGCCGCAGCTATAGGAGCGCGTGACGGGACACGTGACCGAGGGCACACGGTGCTCGCGTGACAGGCCCCGTGACGTCACGCGCACGTGTCACATAGCGTGGCAAATGCCGTCGCCGTCGTCGCCGGCGTCGTCGTCGGGCGTCCTCCTCTTTCCGCAACGCCTCCGGGAGCTCGACGACTACCTAAACGGTTCTCAGTAGCGTACCTCTCCAACGATTACCGCAGCGTTCGAATATATATATATTATACATAGGTTCGATTTTTCTACTTATTTTTAGCCTTTTTCATTGAAATACATTTTAAAATCGATTTAATGGAATGACAATAAGTAATTCGCTTCGTTTCAATTTAATCACGCGTTTCGTCGATTAGGTATATCGTTTAGTTTTGAAATGGGAATTAAAACGAATTTTTATATAGTTAAAAATATTATATAGTTGGTTGGGATTTTAGGAGAACTGATAGAGTCAGTACACAGGAATGAAGCGAAAGAATAAACAGGATTGAATTCTGGGACGACGCAAATGCTTTGATCGAAATTCCAAGAAGTAATATTTGCGGGTGATTAACCGCGAATCCAATCCGCTTTGCGCAGAATTATCCCAACCCCTATGACCACAACGCGTTCGGCTCCTCGCTTGACGTAACTTTCTACCGGCTTCGTATTCTCGTTCGAGACAATATGTAACCAGTAACGTCATTCATGTACTTTGAAACACGGATGTAACGGGATGTCGTAAACTTGTTTAGACCATGCAATAGTCGCGAGTTTAATTGTAACGGATATTATACGCGCATATACGGAGAAATAGCTCGTTTAGAGTCGTGAGAAACTGAGATAACGAAGCTTCAATACACAAATACCCACGAGTTTACTTCAACTAATCCTTAATCGAATTTATTATATCATATTGTAATTTGGCATGTGGATTAACAATATTATTATTATTATTATAAATTCGCGATTTTTGATGAGTTTAAAAGTATTTTTATTCCAATGTAGGTATTTTAATCAATGAGTAACAGGTGCAGAATGTTGTGCGAAACTCGGCGCAGTTAGGTATAGAGAATCGTTGGACTAAATTTATTCACCGTGTGCACGTGATATTCAAAGAGGCACGGGTTTCGACGCGATATAATAAATTGCAGAAATGTAAAACAAAAAAAAAAAAAAAATTTCTCTGATATTACGTATAGTATATAGAATAATATTCTTAATATAACTATATTTCGACTATAAAAATTCGCCAAACTTTATTTCGTCAAAGATTAAAACAAAAGATAATCACCGCGTTACGAAATAGACAATGAAAATTATGATGATATAAATTATTCCTAATTGAGTTTGAAGACTTCGCAAACATTGAAGAGAATTCATTTCCTGCGCCTGCATAGAACATATAATAAAATAAAATATCATTTTTTCGACTGCATCGGATGGATCTTTCTTCCTTAATCCCTTCCTTCCTCCTTCCTCTTTAAGGAACAGCTTAATGACTATCTGAAGTAGTATAATCGGCGAAAGGACCGCGTGGTTCTCGATAAGCTAGAGGCGCACCTGTCTCGTTCGCTCCCACCAGATCTACTGCATGCCAAGCTTGAGCTCCCTGGCCCCGTCACGAGAATCGAAGTACGAAGCAGGCGCGCGTATACCGTAGCCTGCTTGCCAGCCATCGACACGCGTGGTGTGCATCGTGCTTCATCGTGATATATAACTTTCTAGATTTTGATCGTAACAACCGGTGGTCGAGCTATATATACATATATATATATATACATATATATGATATAAATATATTTATATATACCTGCATACCTATATATATAATATACATAAATGTAATATACATATATATGTATATAACAAAGAAAAAGTGCATCGCTTAGGCACATCGATAAGGGGTTGAAAAACTGTAGAGGATTTGCTGCATTAGTGCAAACGTGTAAAAGCTCTGCGTTGAGTTATATACCAGAGACGGGAGTAAAAGTTTGGCACTTGAGAATTGCTCGACGAAGTGTAGTACTATTAAATATATTTATCAAATAGATGAATTTACTCAGATTTGAGACGGAATATTAATCGAATGAAATTGATATCCGATGAGTTAACACTTGGTTATAATATATTATCTTCGATTTTCGAATCCTGGAAATGAATGTTGTTTGACCAGCTAATATACCTACTCTGAGAGAAGAATCTTGCACCATAGCGTGATAAATGAGACGCTCACTTTCCTCGTTGATATTAATACAAAGTTTAATTGATACTTTAGTTTTCGAACTGTGAATTAAAAAATTAAGATATAATAAACTGTGCGTGGTTATAGTCGACGAAAAATTATCCATTGGTTTTATCATCGTAAGTGAGATTGTCGCCGAAATTGAAACGCGAAAAAAGTGTGCTCATAAGTGAATTTCAACAGTGTGAAGTCAGTGGGTAATTATTCTATGCTTCAAGATGATGGAGACGCAACATTATTGGGAAGAAAATTCTGCCCATTCTATGCAAGTCAAGTATGAAAAGTAAGTTAAGTTATATGATAATAGATATTTAACATATTGTTATATTGTACGAACGTTGGTGTAACCACGTTTTCGAATAATATACTTCGCGATGTGCGAAGTATCTTATAGGTAAAAATGGTGGCAGGTCTTGCGCATTATTGTATCACGTGATGACACATGCTTGAGGAAAGTTTAGCCGACCTGAGTCACTCGAAATATATACGTTTTTGAAATTCGTCTCGTTTAAATTGCATCTAATACTTTCGCCTGGATTTAATTCTAATTAATATCAATATTCATTTTATACTTACTTCAATTAGAAATCAGAAACCAATCGATTCATTCATCGGTTAAAATCTATTTATATACCTAACCACACGCAGTTTGGGCGTAGGATATTTAAATCTTCGCAATTCAATCCATAGGGAAGAATTCGGCTCTGAAATGTACGCTGTTAAGTATTCTGAGGTGCAATGAAGATCTTTTTGAGGTTCGATCGATGTTCATCACTTCTTCATCATTTTTTAAAACCGATAATAGAACCGATTATATTGTTCGAGCACTCTTCAACGCAACGAAAAACTTTTGCGTCCACGTCTTAGAAATAGTTTATCGTCAGCTATCTCTTACAATTAATTGATCGCGCAAATAAGTGCAGGAAAAAATGAAGGAAACATCCGTCTCCTTCAATTAGAGTGGAACTTGACTCTTGTTGAACTTCATTCTCCGGTCGATGTCGAGGAAACTTGACTAAACAAGTATTTGTTTTGTATGAGAGAATAATGGGTGTTGAATAAATTATGCTGCAGTTGAGTAAAATTTCCCGCACGAAAACACGGACGATAATAAAGTCAAGGAACTTTGAGGCACGACGACACGTATTGGGGAAATAATTTCATGCGATTATTTGAACCACGCAAAAGTCTCGCCTTATACAATATTACCAGGTAGTAAACATCGTGAATCATTTCGTTCGACAAAAATAAGAAACGGACGTGAGAAAGAAATAGAACAAAAAATGGAATTACAAGATTCATCTTCACTGCGATATTTAAAGCCGTGAATCAATCGGTTATAAAACTGATCGTTGCTGGAATATTTCCGACATCATGGAAAAAACATGTTATACAGCTATACGTATGTAAATGTGTGGACGCTGGTGTTATACCTCGGTATGATGACGGATAAACCAACCCGTCTCAATATAACCGCATGCCATAATAGTTTGTACCTGTATGACCGCGGCGACTCAGGATTCTAGTTCATAAAATATTTCCGAAATTTCATTGACCTGCCTTTAGTCACGTAGGCGAGGCACACCCACATACATGTATAGCTAGATCGAATACGTACGGGCAAGTGTGTTTATCTATATCTATCATCCATCCAAAGTTAGGTAGACGTAAGTACATCATATACCCAGATGCATGCGCATGGGAACGTCTTCTAACAATTCGCACGCATTCGAAGCGTGGCCGTTGGGGACCCACCCGGAAATTGATACATGTTATCAGTTACTAAAATCCTATCCTAGAATTTGTTACGATCTTTTAATCTCTCGTCGCTGGAAGTAATTGCCCTATCTGGACGTGAACCAATTCGACGATACGTTTCGCCGGGATTATGAAGGAAAAAGAATTTTAGTACAGCTTACAATTTTCTGGAAATTCCTGCTGTGTGTAAAACACAGAAAATATCGAAACTCAATCAAATCCAATGAATGCACTCCGAGAAACTGATTATTACTATCGATATCGACTTTTTCTTACTCCACATCCTGAGTGCCTACTTCCGAGAAAGGAACGTGAAATTATGATTGTGTTTGTTATCATGTAGTTATAGGAAGAGGGGTGGAATACCACATCAAATAACCGTTTAACACCTTAAATAAAATATGACTGCGAGTTGGAATGTGTTACGTTTTTCTACTAACGCATTAGCGAAAGAGAGATATAGAGCTGATTGCAAAACCAACCACTGGAATGACAAAGAACTTTTTTGTGTTACTTACGTCAAAGGTTTTTCGTATCATCATCTATTCCAAGGCAAATTCCAATAGAGTTAAAATGTAAACGTGTTTAATAATATCTAACGTGTTTGTAAAACGATTTATAAATTATGAAATTTCGCATTCGTATGTATAGTATCTATCGTTTATGTGTGTGCTCAAGTTTGAATCTTATGCTCCCTGGAGGAAATGAGTTAAAAAAATGTCGACTCATTGTCATAATCAGAGACATAAGTATACAGAAGTTGTCAATATGGTCCGCAGTTATCTGTTTAATATCACGTGTCTCTTATCTTACAAAAGCTAGGTCACCTGACGGTTAATCACACAATCAGATAGAAAGTTTTCGATCAATTAACGTTATATGTATTATTATGTTTTATACCCACCATTTTCTCACTCAGCAGTCGTATATTGAAATTATAATCTTTGGGATTTCTATAAGATCAACTGATGATCTAATCTCGTTGAGTATAATTTAATCAATTTATTTGTTGTTGAATTAGGACCCGGGATAATTGGACGTGTTTGTTAATTATGAAATACGTTGCGTATAATCTCATTTTATCGAGGTGCAAAGATCGGCACAAATCATAATGATCAAAAATAACAATCATAAACACAATGAAGAGACATTCCCATTTTTTTTTTGTCTTCAATTCATTATAGCACACAGAGAGATGGTGATTACTTTATTATACTCTCGCTGTTTTTTCTTATCCAATATTCAACAGATTGCCTGAAATGTTAACGATGAGAGAGAAAAAACAAAGAGATAAAGAAAAAAAAAAAATTATACAATACCGCTGACACTGTGATTTAACGATCGCGAAAAATAGTATAGCTATATACGTATCTCGTTTTTTGCTCGAAATAGAGATTCCAAATAAAAGCAATTTTTATCTTTAAGTCGTAATTTATACTCCTCACCCCAGGCTTGTCAACACGTTATGCATATACCTACATGTATTTATAGGAAAGATAATCATAAAATTTTGTCGTATAGGGATAACAAGATGGAAAATTTTGGAGACAAGTCGTTCTGCGATAAGATTCTCACGCACATGAATACCAACTCATTACTGACATACACGCAAGGACCTATACATGCATCTGTTATTTCGTATGTCAAATCTTCGCGTAGAATGATATTCAAATTTTTAGCATTTCATACGTACTAATAAGATACACTTTCACTTTATTCAATGTCAATTTATTGGCGGTCTACTAGAATGTCGAAAATTTCTGCAGTGTGAAAGTGTGTCTGGCTTAGTTTCGCAATAAATTAATCTCTGATCCACCAGGGATAAAATAAATTGATAGTAAATACATTCCTTAATCTGCCAGCTGAATGTATATGTATACAGTCAGTCATTTATTTATTTATCAATATATTTATTATTTTTTACGTAATATATTCTGCAAAGAATTTTTAGTGTCAGACTTTGGTCAGCTGTTGTTGTATGTAAATTATTTTACGATGCGTGGAATGAGTTTTGGCAAATAATACTCGAACTTAATAGAACTCAATAAGAGATAAGAGGAGAGAAATATATGATTAAGAAAAGAGCATAATTTTCGTAATTTATCGCATAATTATAAAAATTAGAGATCGCATTATTAATTTAGAGTCGATATGTATGCGTAAAGACTTCTCGTCTGTATACCTATGTATACCAGCTCGCGTTGTTTTAGCTAAAGCCACGATGTTCAGCAGAGATTGTGCTTCTTTACGAGGTCGATTTTGTAATTATATCTAGGTATTTGTCTCCGGTGAATGTGTTGTAAAAATATTAACCTAGATTTAGGTGCGAACGCGTGCCATGCAACGTGACTTTTCAGCTCGCTCGTCAAATACGCGCGCTAATCCACGCATATATACATATAAGTATGTATGGTCGATTTCCCGCACCATATATAATCGATTTCATATACTCTGCCTCTGCACAAAAGACACCACTCGGGTATATATCTATATGTATATACATAGAATATTTCTTGCGATTATTATTCATTGAAGACCTTTAACCATGGTTTATTTTGAAAATTTTTTTTCTAAGAATTTAGTAACTTCCTTTCTCTGTATTTTCCTTTTTCTTTTACGAGAATATGAACGAGGAATCACTGTCATTTGAAAGCGAGTCTTTTTTCGTCTCGATACTAGCATCTATTTGAATTTGAATTTCGAATCGTACGATAAACTCCAGCCGATTCCATCTTCATACCTATCCAAACGAGGCTATAAAAGTGTAAATAACTAATAGGGCTGTCAGTATAATACAAAGTGCAAGTAATTTATCGAAACTCTAGCTGCAGGTGTTCGTGTAAGAGTTGCAAGTGGTTTTTAATTATTTATAACACGAGTTATGCATACGTGAGTCTCTTATTGCGTCACTATTATCATTACAAGAAATTTAATTGAAGATAATTTAACAAACTCCATTAACAACAAACCCCGGCCTCACTCTGGCGATATATTTGACGATTGGGTCGATGAAAGGTCAATGTCTTGTAATAAAAAATGTGCAAAATAAACAAGTGACTAAATATCTTGAGATGTTTAAAACTCGTTTTCTTCTTTCGCATCAGAATCTTATACTCAGTTGCTCGTAGTTATATAAGTATTGATAATTATTTTTCGTGACTTAAATCGCGTTTATGAGCGCAAGACGCGAATCTTTGTTTCTCTTTTGATCATCGAATGTAAATATGCTTCAATGAAGATAGAGAGAAACCGTAATTACAATAAATATGTAAAATTTCAGAATTTGCAAATAAATTTCTCTCTGAAACTCCGTAATAACATAAAGGTGCCATATACATCCTGATACGACGTGGACAAATTTCACGTGAGGCGTGGCTACACGCGTGTTTGTGCAAAAGCGAATGGCCGACGTCGCGCTACGTCGTCGAGTGGGTTGTAAGGTCGACGAAGGACGCTGCTGAGATATTTCAGCCGAGATTCCAGTCGCTTTAAACTCGTATCTACGCAGGCTTCGCACTCACTGGCTACCAACCGTGCTTATCTCGCTCAGGCACAAGACCGTCGCATGTAATATGTACACATACACCTGTCTACTATTATTTTTCTTAACACTATTAGTATTAAGTGCTAACAAAGTGCGAAGTTTTTATTTCATTTGTCAAATCAACGACATCAAGTTTTCAACTTGTTGCAAAGAAAGAAAAAAAAAAAAAAAAAACAAGGAAAAAAATTTGCTAAATTGAACTGAAATAACCGAGTTTTGGGTATGGATGTGAAAAATGTAGCATTCAAATTTTTGAAAAATATCTTCAACGAATCTATATTTGAATTTGTAAATATTCGTTCATAGAAATTTTCATAGCTTAACTAACTGCGAAAAGAAATCCTATTGTACAATAAGATGAAAGAAAATTAATTTTGGGATCAAAGGAAGTGCAGCGAGGCTTTTATCTCATTTATCAAATCAACGAAATGACGTTTCTAATACAATGCAAAAAAAAAAAACATTTGCTGAATCGAATTCAAATATCCGAGTTTTGGGTAGCTATCGAGAAAATTTAGCATTCAAATTTTTTAGAAAATCTATAACGATCAATATAATATTTGAAACTGTAAATATTCGATCATCGAAATTTTCAGAACCTAATTAACGGCGAAAAGAAATTTTGCTATGCAATAAGATGAAAGAAAAATGGGTTGTATGGCTAAAATTTGCGGAACTTTGAAGCATTTATTAGGATCCGTTCATTAGACTGCAAATGAAATTTTCCATCTCGAACCTGCGACTGATACAGGTATACCTATACATAGATTCGTAATATTCTCACGTAATGATATTCACAAACGCCGAGTCTCTAATATATCCACCTGGCAATGTACATACATACTTATGTATAATCTTGACTCAACGACGCGGTTCGCAAACGCGAAATATTGAATAGCTAGTCACAGTTAGTGGAGTAAATTTCATCCACGTGTCTCTACACGCGCGGTCTTATCATATAGTTAATTCCCGCTTAGATTCCAGGTCGAACATGCTTATACGTATATATCTATAGACATAGTGTATTCGCGGGTTATAAATGGCTGTAACTACCCCGGCTATATGCTAACGTCTCTCTAGTATACCTCTACGTTATACGGAAGTACTATTTTGATCCGTTACATCGATCGTCTGGTATAATAGCTGCAGGTGTTTGCAGTTTGATAAGTTAAATATTTAAGACTTTCCGCATGCGGTATACCTGCGGACTGCAGGTATAGAGGCACTCCGTTGTTATAAATAGAAAATGATAATATACCCATATACGTTTATGGATTATGGAAATCGTCGTGGTGTTTTTGGATTATGAATAAAGACCGCTATACCTACTACATCGACATTTCTCACATTTCTTTTAACTCTTTATCCCCCTCACCCCGTCTATTTACGACTTCTACGTATTTCTATCTATAGACACTGAATCTATATTCACGAGCTCAATTCTAGGTCGCCCAGGGTTGTTGACTGTTGGACTCACGGACGGAGGTCGACCGATGCTCGCATAAATTTAATCCAATTAACGCCGAGCTTGCGATCAATTCAGTTCGTCAGATTTTTAAAACAATTATAACTATTCAGTCATTCGTAATTAACGATTCTTGATTAGCATTATCTCAATCAAGATATCCGTTTTATGTAATATATATATATACAACTCTGTATACGTATGTAACATAAGTTCTTATATTTATTTGCGAGAGAGGTAAGGAGAGTATAAAGTGCCGGAGGCACTCTTTTTCGAGAACTCTGATAGCGGTTTAACTTCGCTCTTGAATGTCGAGTCAAGTAAAGTCACGTGCTGAATCACGAGATTCGGATCTGGCAAGGTCGCGACAAGGTCGTGGCAAGGACTCAGCCGGTGGGAAAGGAGGCGTTTAAATTCGCTCTTCGTTGGTTAGTTCGACGTCTTGATTCCGCGTTATGTTTACGAGGGAACATTTTAGTCGGAGAGAACCGGTCGGCTTGATTTCGATCTCAATTTCGTTTCGTAAATTGGGGTCCAATTTGGATAACGAAGGATTTGTGTCGCCACTCACTCCTTGCGAATAGGATGATCAAAGAAAACAGTTTATCCTCTTCCTCGGGTATATATTGTACCTAAATATCATCACTTACTATACCTTATACTTGTTCTCTCTTCTGTTCTTAGTTAATTCATTATGAAATAGTTTCTATGTAATAATTAAACCTTTATTTATTTATTTATTTATTTATTTTTAAATCAATGATTAATATTTCAATCATATATTTTACAATTTTTCTTATCTAACAGCCTCGTGTTGGTTTCAGTCTGGATGGAAGGTCCTGCAAGGATGAGATTTACAGAATGGGTCTTGGTAACGGATACTGCGAAGGAAACTTGAACTTTGCCACTGCTTCCGAAGACGATGAAGTCTATACAAAGAAAAAGGTCTCAAGAGTAAGTATATCGCTATCAGTTTCCACCTTTCATAGATCCTTTATCGGGAGGTCTTTGATTTAATCATTTTCGAATTTCAATTCTCCCAATATATACAAATAAAATTTAGCCAAAAACCCCGGGTTCCTATCTCGAATCTAAGTATCGCCCCCAAAGCCTTAGAATTTTCCCATTTCAATGAAACACGATTTCTGATATTTCGCGGTTGACATTTTTTTCCGCCCTTCAAAAACCAGAAAAATCCGAGACATCGAGGTCCGCTTCGCGTGGAACCCATTATCTATGACGTGTGATTATGACGCGGGAGAAACTCTTCGTTATTTTAATAGTCACTTTTTCATTATCTCGTATGGTTTTGATAAGGAGGAAAAGATTGTTTTTCTAGTCTTGTTTGGTTTTGATAAAATAAAATAAAAAACAGATTTTCCAATGTTAGTTTACGATTGAATTTAACGGGTTTTGAATGACGAAAATTTTCGGTATGATCTACTCAAAGATTAAAACAAAATTGGATTTCAATGAAATGCAGATTTTTGGATAATGAATAAGAATCACAAAATATATTTCATCTTGATAATAAAAATTCACAGATAACGAGGTGTTGCAATTTTTTCATTATTATTTCAAAGAAGCGGTAGCTTCTTTCTTTTCTTCTTCTTCTTTTTTTTTTTTTATTTTTAGGTTTCCTTGACAGTCAGGAAACACGGTGACTAACAAGCTTGAACGTCAATCAAAGACGGAATTCGGGTCACTATAGAAAGCTTTTCCGCGTTGTCGAATCAGCGTGGTGATGCAATCGAGGAGTTAAATTGGCTATAATATAAGTCTGCACAAAAACATCCCACAGGGAAAATGAAGCGATAAAAAAAAAAAAAAATTAATAAAAGTAAAAATGATGCGTCGGTATTATACGAGTTCAGTTTTTGTTTTTTTTTGTTCCCAATTTCAATTCCGTCAATAGTCAAAATCGTCTCGAAATTAAACATGAAACGCAACCGTTAAAAAAAAAAGGAGAATATTATCGATAAATTATTTAACAAAATTCACGTAGGTACAGAATTAAAATCATATCTCCGCCAATCTATAAGAATCACGTGAGTTGATGAAACTTTGGAGTATCGTTTTCTCATTTCTACCTTTACAGCAACGATTAAACAAAGACCGAATTATATTTGCCCGAAGGTTTATATACTGTAGGTTAAATTAGCTCTAACACGCGTACAAGAATTTCGATCCGTGTACCGAGTAGAACGGACGGCATGGCATCGATGAATCAGCTACTATAGGTCGTTCGTAATCGTCTTGGTGAACGAAAGTTTTCGTGTTCAGTGACACGTACGCATTACTGCGGTTGCAGAATTATCCGTAGGTATTCATGAGCTGGAATATGGGATTTCCAATTTTCATCTATCCTTGATTCCTCGTTCTACATTATATTTCGGGTTTTCAATCAGCCGATTGCTGCGACTTGTTCTCTTAATCGAAACAAGATGTAATTTTAGTACTTACCAAATAGAACGATAAATGTGAATGTAATAATTGTGCAAATTAATGACGCGAATATAGCAGCGAAAAGCAACAGTTGGCTATGTAATTATATTGACTTTTTTTATTCAAGGTCGTTAACACTGATTTACTCAAAGATATAAATGGTAACGCTATGATTATTGAAGCATATGAAAAGAGAGAGAGAGAGAGAAAAAAAACGGATTTAGGAATCGTATATCTTTTAACGTCTTACCAAGCATGTCTACTTTCTGTAGACAGAATTATTAAAATTAACATGAATTATTATACCATATGAATTCGGCGACGGGTACGAGACACGCGCAGGCGAGACGTACTCTCGGGGATTTTAAAACCTTTTCCTTTTGCCTACTCGCGCGCGTGACTCAGTCGTGAATATCCGGTTAGTTTGTAAATTAATTTCGCGGAAATTTACTCGTGAATTTAGTATCTACACAATACTGTGTACTTATAACTCCTATGACTTAATGCATTTGTAATAACAATACGTGAACACAATATAATTTCTGAAATATCCCTATATGTCGTTGTATACAAGACTTAAGATTTATTGCCATATTAGCCCGTTTCTACTGTAAGCGAAAATAGGGAAAAATTATAATGGGATATGCGGTTATTTTTCTCTTCTTTGAAGTCACTTGACATTTTATAGATCTGATAATTATCACCGGGATAATTTCGGCGGCTTATTGAACGTCTAGTATTTGTCAATTTTCAAATATACGAGGCTTTGACAAGGACCTGACCTTCGGTATTTCTAAAGGTTATTAGTTTCCACGAAGGAAAGTGAGGTCGTAGTCTTGGCCGTCTATATATGGAACGTGTCACTGCACGTGAAATATTAAGGCCTTGTTATATCAGTACGATATTCTATTTGTACAGAATTTTAATCGCCTTTTTAACTCGTCAGAAAATTATAGGTAACCGGATTATTCTTTTCTTTCGACGCGATCCTTGGATGAAAAGGAGTCTCTAAATTATAGTCTGAGTATTAGGGAGTCTGCGTCTTGAATCAATCTTCTGAAATATACGAGTCTTCACGTTGATAACTACGAGCGGGATTCGTACAGCAATTTGTATGGCTAATATCATTCACTGCATAGGAACGGTTTTTCCTTGATCTCATTTCTCGCGTTGAATACCACGATGATCCAATATAGATGAAGATTCTCGCGATACCACTATAGTAGGTACGGACTGAATTAATCAACCAAATTTTAGGTCAATTGAATATACGTTTATTTGATTAATAAATAGCGATTCTTAATAAAAGAGAAATCGACAAATAATAGAAATTGAAATCGGTCTTTGATTTCACCGAATTAGAAATATTTCCGATTAATCGATTGCATAAATTGCAAATCGGTGATGCAGACGGAAAATCCAACAACGTATCTTATACGAATCATAGGTACAGTCTTGTTCGAGTATCTAGATCCTGAAATCTTCCTTTTAGGATGCGAATAGAATTTCCTTGAAAACATACGCTGCATTACTGCGAGGCAGTTTTGCCTTTGTCTAATTACTAGATAGAGACAACACGTGATTTTTGTTCGCGGTATGATTCATATTAAGTCACATGTTTCCCAACACAAGTGTATATTTTTAAGAATCAACGTGATCAGTTTTCGGTCGATGACGTCCCCACGCGTTTACCTACCAATACATTAAAGCGCAGGTAGAGTATACAGCCTCCGTTACGAATACGCGTGGGCAGGTTGGCACTCTGGGCAAACTTTATTAATAAACAAATATTATCATATTATATTTCCAATTATAGAATAATAATAATTATTGACAGGGGCTGTAGTGTAAGATTATCTGAAACAGATGTTAGACACAATTACAATTACGTATAATAATATATATTATCATTATGATATAATATGCTTAGGTGCTTCGCCCCTGCGCGCTTCGCGCCTCACTCTTTAACATACATTGGATTGTGGACATCCTTAATTACCAATTGACTGCGACCATACGCCGTAAGCCACAAAGCGCACGATTTTGATCCCTCGAACTACAATGCAATTGCTATCTACAATTGAGTTCTCTCCATCCATTGGAACCATTGTAATTCTTTTTATTCATCATTTCCATAATTTGAACTCGCTAAACAATTATACCCACATCTATCGATCGCTTTTATATGTAGGTGTGTAATTTTCACGATATCCTCAATGAAACAATAATCAATTGAAAAGTTTGAAGTACAATCACGCCAAATATTTGATAAATACGATTGAATAGCAACAAACTCTAGAAATATGAATATAAAAATTTAAAAAAAATAAAAAAAAAACGACAAATTATATAAAAAATGAAAATATTATCATATGTATTTATTACATTTTTTTAATTCACTCTCATCTAACTTCTGATGAAAAATCTATCATATCTTCTATATCGTCAGCGAAGATCATTATCGTCATTATTGATTCTACAAAAAGATCTATTATCAAATAAATTATTCTCCTCGTCTAAAATAGCTTTTCCTAATGCAGTATAGTTCCGAAAAATCTCAAACTTATTGGTACACTCTCCTCAGCTGCAGTAGTAGATTTTATGTAAATTCGACAAATTTTCAAGGATATACCTAATTGATCTCTGATCCTAATTTCTCGGCCTTCTCAACCGTTCAATTGTTTGGGCGATGTACGAAATGACAATATTCATTCTAACACAGTAGTGAGATATGATATCTACTCTCAAAAAAAAAAAAAAAGAGGCTCAATCTCAAATACTCGTACAAACGGGATTTCTATTTCCTATATGATTAACACTGGAAATAAATACAATTTTTACTAAAAAAAATTGCAATTTGGCTAAAAATTAAGATACTGAGTTCGTTTTGGGCGCATTTTTAAGGGAAAGGATTGGGATACTTAACTTAAAAAACTTTTACACCCTGAACCGATCCCTGCTTCCAGGTCACCCCGTAACTCATCAAGCTTATATCGAAGTCTATTTTTTTTATTTTTTTTGTGTATAGGTAGCCCAACTCTGACCCTCAATAATGAACGCAAAACGAACTAGATATCTTCATTTTTAATAAAGTTATAATTTTTCTCAGAAAACATCATCTCATTTTAGGGGAAGATTTCACTTGGAGTATATCAGCACTTTGATGTGTATAGCAAAATTTGCGATGAATTTATTTGGAAAATCTGCTCTTCGACAATTATTGATATTCATTCGTCTCATAAATGGTACCCGTCCATTCCTTCACGGTTGATTGATATTGTAAATAAAATTAGCGTAGATATATAAATTCAAGAAAAATTCATCGCGTGATTCTTGACCGCGTTTGTTCAAGCTTGAACCACGGTTTGAGTCCCCAAGGCACAGAAAGATCCGCCTCGTACAGAGTCGTCTTTTGATAAGAGACAGCCAATATCTGGCTTTGTCCGGCTTTGCTGTTAACACAGAGGCTCTTGTCGGACCAACGCGGTCAGATTGGTCAAGATCGTTCACAGGAGAGATATTTATACTTGACGTTAATCGGGCGAAGTATAGCGAAGTATACGGGGACCCCGGACCGCTTCAATCCGGATACTCGATAACGTGAGGCTGTTTGACGTCGTCGAATTTTTCATACATATAAATGATGATAATAATGCGATTACTCCAACGCGAGAATGGACCAAAAATATAATAACAAACTGTTATCTCATGTTTGCGTGATTAGACTCTTTCGCGCGAATAATTAACGGAATTTTATATTCGGTGCGAAATCTGATGGTAAATTCTGTTTTTTTTTTCCTCAGTTTCTTCAGACTCTTGTAAATCTTGTTGCGTAATGTAAAACGATATGTATATACATCTATATGTATATATACTTGCTCGAATAAGCTGGGAAAGTCGGCGAGACGGGTTCGTGACTTTTATCACGATTTGAACAGAGCCCGTATAAATGAATAGTGACGATGAATAATAATTGTTCAAAGAGTAAAAAATAGCCACTATATAGGTATAGGATTAGCTAGATGGAAATAGAACCGCTTACGTGTCCCCTCTAACGCACGTGATAATTAAGTTTCTTCAATACCGTGCAGGCGGATTGATGATTCTCTAATTTTAGCTTTTCCGTAGGAACTTTCCATGGAATTCCATAGCCCCTATTATACCTACTATCTGCAGCCACGGGGACACGTGATTCGCGGCATGTGATTCCGTCCACGTTGTACATTGAATTACTTTATGATTATGGCTAGCTGCAGTATTAATTATTTCCTCAAACTGCAGAGTTTAGTTGATCGATTGATTGTCAAACAACACACACGTGTCCCAAAGACTCCTCTGTTGAAAATGTGAAGAAACTACCGATTTTCAAGGTTCAAAAATATCATATTTAGACACTTTTTTACTTACATATGAGCAAAATAACTTTCGTCATCTGCGCGTGTGAGACCGATAACCATAATTACTTAAACTGAATAAAAATAGTTTCTCTCCTTACTCTGTGTATACGTTTTAAAGTTTCAAGGTTCAACTAGTACAAATAAATTCAGACTGTCTCGTCGTCGCATATGGGGATAAGAAAAATAAACTTCTGATGATATTATTTTTTACAATCATTTCGCTGAAATTCAGTCGGTCATACTTTAAGTAAAAAATAGTAGACAAAATCTGGGCGAATGATATCTTTGGTATTTGAAAGTAAAAATGCAAAAAACCGTAGATTACAATCAAATATTCTTATCCCTATATGCGGTTGCAGTGGGCGAATACATATCCTCCCACTTGGTAATCAGAAAATTGTTCATATTTTCAAATACAATATCTCATGTTATCGAGGAGGAAACTCACGTGCGGATCGGCGCGCGCCACAGAAAACCTAACACGTGACAGGGTAGAGAATTTTGCGCAGGAATTGAAATGGGAGGCGCAAGCCCCCGCGCAACATGACTACTACTACTTGGCTGTGACTGACGCTCCACGGGTCATTCAAGTTTGAGCAGCATCTCGAAGCAGTTCATACTAGTTGCAGCTTAATACTAGCATAAAGTATTTACCGACTGGTTTCAAGTCACGTTCTGTAGTTGTGATAGAAATAATTTACCGCCGTTTATAAACCCAGTGTTGTTTACATCGGTTTAAACACGCAAAAGGTCAATAACAGCTTTTTGAAGAAGTTGATCAACGAGTATTAATCATACCAGGCTAAAAAGCTACGAGATAGAAACATTAAATTAGGATAAAGATTCACGGGAGTTATTTAAAACTGTGCGACTTAAAAATGGTGACAAATAGTATCGGCAATGGGAGAGACATAAGTGACTATTACGTTATAGATGATAGTGTGGACAATATACTAAACATGCAGTTTTATCCATCTACAACACCCTCTGATGGTATGACCCAATCACCGCCTAGGAAACGACGGTGTATTAATAAAGAGGTGATTTTAATTAGAGATATAGTGAGACATTCAAACTCAATAATAATCATACTCGTGACGCAATTAGAAAAATCATATCCCGGAAGACGAAGGGAGAAAGAGAACCGCGTTAACAATCTCGATCAGTGGTTACAAAACTCACATTCAACCCGATAGATTTCTATCTTTATTTTCCTTAAGATCTATCGAGACATACTTGGCCCTTTTCTTTATCAATATTATCACACTATAGTAATCATTATTCGTTTGAATGAAATGACGTGAAAGATCGTTAAAACTATCCGTTATAGGATTGTTTTCGATACAGTGTAAGATTGCACTTTACGCACACTGTGTAGAAAAATATCGTATGAAACAGCTAGTGCGTAAAATTTCTAACGCACTTGTTGCGTAATATATACTATTATTGAACTCCAGTTGTTTAGACTTGTTTCTAAATGTTTTTTTTATCCTCTGTTGTCCCTTAGCAAGATCCTATGTCTCACAGGATAATTGAGAAGCGTCGAAGAGATCGTATGAACAATTGCTTAGCTGATCTGAGCCGACTAATACCTGCGGAATACCTAAAGAAGGGTAGAGGCAGAGTAGAGAAGACGGAGATAATTGAAATGGCGATAAGACACATGAAACATCTGCAAGGTGTGAGACAAGGTAAATTAAACAAACGTAGATGATTAAAGTTCGCTGTAAACGGTTTATACTTTAGTTTATTAAACTTCGGCTCGACGATGTATTCGTAACAACATGTTTATCGAAATAACGTCGATAGAATAATTAAAGGAATAAAACAAATCCAATAATCGTAAAAACATTCATGATTACAGATGTCAGACATCCGGCAGTTACACCTGTTCATTCACATACCGAGGACAGTGTAGACAGCGTATTACATTCAGCTACCGCTTCATCGGCAGCAGAACATTACAGACTTGGATTTCAAGAGTGCCTGAGCGAAACAATGCACTTTCTTGTTGACGTTGAGGGATTCTTCGCTAGGGATTCTCTGTGCGTTCAGTTAATCAGTCATCTACAACAACACTGCGACAAAATATTGGCAGCAAGTAAGTGTTTAATCCTTTACGTGTGCTTTTACATAGAATTTTGATATCATGCTATACGCGAAGTATGTATATTTAGAAGAACGAATTTTCCGCGATGGAATCGTTGTGATAAATAGTGACACGATTCTACGATACGATGTAAATTCACTAGTACGATATCATGCCTTGAAAATATTTGAATCTGTACTGTTAATCACGAGATTGTGAATATATTCTAATCGCAGTTGTGTTATTTCTTTTGTTTTTAATAGGTGATAGACTGGGTTTTCCACATCCGGAAATGCCCTCGTCAATGAGTTTGGCGAATTCTGGTTTTTCGCACAGCACCATTCCGACGACATGTCCACCAAATAGTCACTCTGATCGTGGTTCAAGTTCGGGTGTTAGTTCGCTCGGTGATCCTGAACGTCCTCGACCGATAATACAACCGCCAACAATCGTCAGTGACGATAGTAATCACAGTACTCATTCGCACAGTATACCGGCAGTATCAAGACCGACAAATTACAAATTCAAAAGTTCAATAAAACAGAGATTTTCGGCTGAAAGAATAAAGTCTCACACACCGCCTATGATGGAGAAACCACACGGTGTACCAATATTCGCGTTACACGACGCGGGAGCTTTTTATATTCCATTAACAGTTGAGGCAGAATTGCTTAGGCCGCATCTCACCTTTACCCCAGATACTGGACCGGATATGGTTTTACATCCAGTTACGATTTCGGTTAATTTCAATCATTCTACTCCTCCAGCGTGGTCGCATCATAGTCCAACACATCAACAAACTTGAGGATGTTATTTCAGGTTTTGGGTAAAGATGTGAATCTTTATTTTATACACTTGTTTGTATGTGAGGAGTTTACATAACAAAAAAAAAAAAAACAAAAAAAAATGAAAAAAAAAAAAACAAAATGAAAAGAAAAATGAAGCAGTAGATAGTACAATAAATATTTGGCTGATATACTATATCGTAATGAAAATCAAATTGAGTCTGATGATTTTAGATAATCGGTATTTCAATTATATTTTTATTTGTATAATAATGGTAATAATTAATATATTATATAAGATTCGATCAAGGACCAAGTGACTATATATTATGGGTGATCTTATGCATATTATACCCTGTAAAGTGAAATCTGATCGATCGAGAAAAAGGGTTACTGAGTTTACCTAAGCCTGAAAATGATTGAATCATAAATTATCGGAGGTTGATAATAATAGTATGTTTTTTTTTTTTTTATTATCAATAGTGTTGTTTCATCATTTGTTTTATTGTTTATCGTTTGTCGTTCATTTTACACCCCGAAATATAAGATATTTGGTAATAATTGAGATTCAATAACTGAGGCTCAGGTCTACTTCAGAAACCTCGGTTGGCCTCAGGAACTAAAGACTGACCGAGACCTGCATTACATTGTTATCTTATCAAGTCGTCGTGTTAATTATTGTATATATAATATACCATGTTTAGTTACGTATAAATTTAAGAAAAACATTGTGTTAATAAATTATATTTACCATAAATTCACACTATTCTAATCTTTATTCTCTATTCTTTCTATGATCATGCCTTTGAGATTGTCTTTCTTCTTCCGTTTATAAAAATCTAAACTTTTCAAGACAATAACGTTAATTCTTAGTTATTCACTGTGAAAAAAGCAATTCAAATTTTAGTTGAGGAAAAAAACAAAAAAAAAAAAAAATAGTCTCATTATCGCGAACGATTTCTTTATCGACTGATGGAAACGAAAGATAATAGTTCAATATTATTCCCTTAGAATTGAATTTCTTTATTTTATATCATTTAATTTCTAACAAAAGTTACCTGAAAATGAATAATCAGAATTTTACGAGGTTTTATTCTTTACTATGATCCGCTCTCGGTTTGAATCGATTTATTTTTCTATCTTTTTGGTCACAACCTTACGCTCTATAGTATATTTTGAAATAAATCAAAAACGAAGCATCTACAATGATAGTTCAAATTACTATCAGAAGCTCTTTCAATGTTGATTAAAATTATGACAATTTCTTAACTTTTGATCACCTTCAGATCTGCAGGTATTAATAATTATGTTGTAGGTACACCTATACGCTGCATATTAAATATGGAATATTTATTAAATGAGAAAGAAAGATAGGCAAATATTTCAATTAAATGTTTTTTTTTTTTTTATTATTACATGAACTCAACATTGGCTTAAGGATTAAAAACAATCGTGATTCAATATGGGGACAGTGTCTGGCACTATGGCCGGGTAGGAGACAGGAGATATTCTACATAGTATATAAATTTTTTTCAATCAAATATAAAATCAGGGTAGGTTATAGATTGACAAAACGGTTATTAAAAATATCGGATTAATCCAGTGGGCTCTATAACGATAGATAAACATCTTAAACAACAAAATTATTGGCAATACGATGATGCAACCAAAGTTCTTAAAAAATAATCAGCCTTAAAAAATTCTTCGGAATGATTAGGGTTCGATGAAAAAGGGGGACGAATGATGGTTGATAATTACATTTTGCATTAAAACCAGTCGTGATTTTCAAGACTAATTAAATACTTAGTTATCTTTTGAAAATTTTTAATTAACCAAAACTCAAGATTTCTTATGAATTAAAAAAAGAAAAAACAAAAAAAACGCAACATATGATAATTTATTATGTTAACGTTGTGTATAATAATTGTATAATGTAAAAGTAAAAAATATCCCAAGTGTTTTTTTTTTCTTTTTTCTTTTTTTTTTTCTTCTTTTTTTCTTCATAATTAAAAAACCTAACTACAGAGTTCGAAAACTGAGTATTATACGTGTAATTCAGTACGTGAATGGAATGAGAAAGAATCTTTTCTTTTTACGTAAAAACCCTAGCATATGTGGGGAGTGCGGGGAGCATGGGTGAACTGAATGTGCAGATTAGGGTAAATACGTGGATTCAATACTACTGGGTAATGTAATGGGGGTAAGTATAAGCACATCTTTCCACTTCTGGTATTGGTTGAGTACGAATTTAATCGGATTGGCATAAAAAATTGAGCCCTGCTGTTGGATCGCTTTAGGACTCTTAACGGACACCACCCAATTAACTGCGAACTTCCGAGGAAGTTTGATGGTTACTTTTTCTTCTGGGCCTTCTCCGCGGCCTTTGTTACCTTCCCCTGAGTGTCCTTGAAGTTTACGCTCTGTTAAGAAAATCATACATTTTTTTTAATCAAAGTTGAAGCTGAATTAAACTCGGAAAAAAATATTTAACATTTCAAGTGTGTAAAATAATATCAAGTGATGATTAATTTCAAACCTTGATGACCCCGACAGCAACAGTTTGGCGCATATCGCGTACAGCAAAACGTCCAAGCGGAGGAAATTCTTGAAAAGCTTCAACGCACATCGGCTTGCTTGGTTGCAGCATGACAATGGCAGCATCACCGCTTTTGATGCTTTTAGGATTTTCCTCGGTCGTTTTCCCGGTACGACGATCGCACTTTTCCTTAATCTCAGCGAATTTGCAAGCAATATGTGCCGTGTGACAGTCAAGCACCGGTGTATATCCGTTACTAATTTGTCCGGGATGATTGAGGACGATTACTTGAGCTGTAAAATCTGCCGCACCTCTCGGCGGTGAGTTTTTCGAGTCACCAGCTACGTAACCGCGGCGTAATTCCTTAACGGAGATGTTCTTTACGTTGAATCCAACGTTGTCGCCAGGAAGAGCTTCCGTCAAAGCTTCGTGGTGCATCTCGACGGATTTTACCTCAGTTGTAAGTGCAGCAGGAGCAAATGTAACCAGCATACCAGGCTTCAAGATACCAGTTTCTACACGGCCAACAGGCACAGTTCCGATTCCTCCAATTTTATAAACATCCTGAAGAGGAAGACGCAGAGCTTTATCAGTGGGCCGAGAAGGTGGCAGAATAGCGTCAAGTGCTTCGATCAAACATTTCCCATCAGCATTGCCGTCTTTTCTCTCAACCTTCCACCCCTTGTACCACGGCATCTTCGGCGATGGTTCTAGCATGTTGTCTCCGTGCCATCCTGATATTGGCACGAAGGCTACAGACGCTGGGTAGTAACCGATTTTCTTGATGTAAGATGACACCTCTTTCTTGATCTCCTCAAATCGACATTCCGAGTAAGGGGGCTCGGTCGAATCCATTTTATTAACACCAACTACCAACTGCTTCACACCAAGTGTGAAAGCGAGAAGAGCGTGCTCACGGGTTTGACCATTCTTCGATATACCTGCCTCGAATTCACCTGTACCTGCGGCTACTATCAGTACCGCGCAATCGGCTTGACTGGTACCAGTGATCATGTTCTTGATGAAGTCTCTGTGACCCGGTGCGTCGATTATAGTAACGTAGTACTTTGCTGTTTCAAATTTCCACAGAGCAATGTCGATTGTTATACCACGCTCACGCTCGGCTTTAAGCTTGTCCAATACCCAAGCGTACTTGAATGAACCCTTCCCCATTTCTTGAGCTTCTTTTTCGAATTTTTCAATTGTGCGCTTGTCGATACCGCCACATTTGTAGATCAGATGTCCAGTTGTTGTTGACTTGCCAGAATCTACGTGACCGATCACCACGATGTTTATGTGGATCTTTTCTTTTCCCATCTTGATTTACGACTGATCTGAAACTGACGAATCATTCAATCATATACGCACCTGTTTACATACAACAGTAGAATAGAATGGAACAAGTTTGAGTAATGCATCGATATTCGTTGCTGCAATTTATTAAAATAGAACAAATTTGAAATACCACTTAAACGAGGATGTTATTATTTTTTCAATGTCTCTTGGCAGTCAAACGATAGACTAAACACCAACCGGAGCTGATGGCTGATAACATACTCGCTTACATCACGAAATTATTCGAGAAATTGTGAATACGAGATTGTGCAGAGTATTGGTATTTGAAAAAAAAAAATTGCACCTATACATTACAGATTTATGATTGAAGGTACAGATTCTCTCAGGGGTTTCAGAGTGGCTATATCTTCCGTGCAAAACGAATGAGTAGAGTAGAGTATCGTAAAATACCGAGTCGTGAACCGAGTTCAAATTAAATCGACCATTCTTGTTCATCAGAATCTGATAATAAATGGTTTCAAATTATACCTAAGTGGGTATTCAGATATTTAAAGATATCTGAAGTTGTTATGGGGAATTCGAATTCAATGTATCCGCAACAATTTGTTATATACATTTGTAAAAATAATATTTCTGATGAAAGCTGATGAAGACTTGATGGAATTGACGTAGGTAATTATTGAAAGCATTGAATCGATGATAACGGCTATAAAATTATGGTAACGGTTGCCGGTACGCAGTTTGCTCATTTTTCCGTCTGACAACCCCAGAAATCAATATGTCTCGGGTTGATCGGGGTCTGCCGGCTTCTATCGCGAGTAGCCAACTTATGATTGCGATATTTGGCACAAGATACTCTGTAATTCTACTATACTAAAGATTCAAATGACTCGCTACTTACCGAAGATACGAATGCCGGTAGAAAAGTGATAAAAATATTATTATTTTCGTAGCTGAATTTGTGAAAATCTGGAGACGTTAAAAACCTCGCAAATATCCTCTGCCATTCGCCTCGACAAGAACCCCAAGTGTATTGCGACGGCGTAACAAATATGGCTGACGGTTTTGCGCACACGACTCCAAGATTTTTGTAATTATTTTGCTGTACCAACAAATAAAAATTCCTTTTCAAAGGACACGTTTACATACCATCCCTTAATAAAAATGACCAAAGATAATCTCATATCTATTTCAAATAGGAAATTAAATACGGAGTATTGATACTTTAAAATATTTTTCTCGATTGGCTGAACCAGCAGCTACTTTAGACTGAATGGAACGAAAATAATTGCAACCCTTTATTTAATGAAATTAGCGATATTGTATAATAGATTTTCAGATCGTGATTTAAGATCAGTGATGAATTCAGAAGATTTTCTCTTTGCGCTTTCACGGCGTAGGAAAGATGTAGATGCTTGAATCTGTTATTATTAGTATAGGTAGCTATTTGTTATTGAATATCGGAGGAAATAAACCGTAGTTAATTTGCTCCGAGACACGAGGAGTAATTTTTTTCGCTATATAATTTGTCCTTGAAATGTATAAAATAATTGGAACCAGATGAGATCCACAAATCTGTAAACGTTACAATGATTTAGAGGGTTTTATAGCGCGTAGATTATATCTCGGGCACATAATATTTCTGACTCATTATATTCAAAGTTGTAAAATATCAAACGACTCTATATCATACTAAACACATAAAATTATATAACAAAGCTAAACGTCTGTACTGCAGTGGTTCTGTCGATGCGAGAAGGTCGCAAAGAACAAAGAAGCCAGTCCCGAAGAGCCAGCAACCAAGTCTCATATCGTCTTTGACGCTGATCTTAGCTGATAAATTATTAATCTCAGCGCAAGTCTCGTGGCTTTGATCCAACTCACGAAGGCTTTTATAAATTTATGTATTGCAAGGGAACCTTTATTTTTCATCTCTCAACAATTCGAACTAGGTGCCAGTGAGATTCTTAAATCATTCAAGTTGAGATAAAAGTTTCCGTTTTTCGATCGTATATACTGGTCATTTCTGTAGAGTTAACGTTAACCAGAGACAAGCGTGTAATTCAGTATTTAATAACACGTTCTAAAATCGGTTATAGTAAGAGAAAAAAGAAAAAAAATAAAGATTCATAAATATTATAACGATGGGTGATATTTCCTTTCCTAAATTACGCGCGCACACTGCATGTGTCACCGTGATATGAACCAGAGATCTTTAGAATTCCAGTTCTTTGATAGAGTTGATTCCGTATTAATATACGATATGTCCGAAGATTTTCCACAACGCAAATAGGTACTAATATCTTGACAGCTGCTGCATTCCAGAATATATTTTGACGTGTATATTCGCGAAGAGAGTTTATTTCTGGAGTAATTCGTCAAGATATATAGCATAGAGAAGCTATAATTAAATTCAAGCAAATGTATACCAGACGTTTAAAATATCGATAATAACAAACGGGGAATGAGATTGAACGCCTTGGCACGTCAGGTCCATTAAAATTCGTTCGATGCTTTTAAATTTAATGTTTTAAAACCGCATATGCCAAAGGATTTTTTAATCTTTTCCAAGCGGAGAGCATCGGTTGATAATTAATGACCACAGCCATGATACGTTGATAAGAAATCGAACCCAAAATTTTGAGTGAAAAAAGTATATAGGTTCATAGATCAGGAAAAATTTCAACGAAATATTCACATATCAAAAAAACGTCTTGAGGAAGGCTATGGTTACGTAGAACGAAGCTCGTAGTACGTAGATAGGTACGTGGGAGTCGTAGATTAGCGTGAAATCGTCAAGTGCTTGTTTTCGTTTACATAAGATTAAGAGTCGTTATTGACAGGGATGCTGGGCTGATGCCAGGGCTAGAAAAATCTGGGAACGTCATTTTTCTATATTTCGTTTGTTCATTTCAGAGCTGGGTCTCTTCCCTTACATTTAAGTATCGTATATGAACGCGGTGACGTGTGTAAACGAAAATATACAACAGCGTGAAAATTCCTACGACATTAGTATCCTGCAACCATATGTATGTATAGTTGATCCGGTTTGCGTAATGAACGACAAACAGGAGATAAATGGTTTATATTATAGTCATTCAGAAGTGAGTCTTTGTCTATGAGATTGGAAGACAAATTATTCCGCCCTATTACTATAGATACGATTTTGCAAATGATTCGTTGAAAGTGTAAACGAAGCTTAAAATTGTTTTTCAGGATTTTTCATATTATATTCTCGGTTATTACACCGCAGCTGGATTTACTCAATCTCTATTAAAAGCTAGAAAAAAATACTGAATAGTGGGGACGATTTTTTTTTCTTAAATTTATGTGAACAATTTTTCTATGTACGAATGAAGTTGACGAATATCGTTATATGTTCACCGTGCAGAGTTTCGTGCGGTTCTATCTTTCTATATGAAGAATGGGGTATATATAATACCGGGAGTATTCGTGAAATCATGCTCCATAGGGAAGTGAAAACGCCTGCATACAGGCAACCCAAAAATCAAGCGTTAGATTTTATTTCGCATATCGCGTGCCCGTTGGCTACGTGGGAAACAAAACCTAATCGCTTGATGTTCGAGTTGTCTGTATGCAGGCGTTTTCACTTCTCTATGGAGCGTTTCCAAGAATACTCCCGGTATACATGATGGCACAAATGGGGCCTCATTAACGCGAAGTTTTTTTTTACCGCAAGAAGACCTGAGGGTGTCATTCTGTTTCGGGAAAATATGGCTTACGTTTCACGGTAGGAAGTGAGCTGCGATCCCTGCCTGGGTCCCACGGGTCTAGCATTGATTTTCCGCTGAAGTTTAGTCCATTAATTTATGGCGATGGGCGATATTGTCACTTACAGTAAATTTAGCAAATCGTTTTGTGCGAGGGTGTAGGAATTCTTGCAATGTTACGTAAGACATATGTACGGCTTTTCATGGCAAACTTACGTCATTAGGATGTTCCGTTTTTTTTTCTTTATTTTATTTTTTTTTTAAATTCTCAATTTTAATCATCTCAACGCTCGCGATTCCACGTGTCAATCATTCGGCTAACTATAGACTTCAACACGTGCCGTGCTGTCTCAAATGCTTGTATGTAGTACATGTGATCGTAGTACATGTTCTTTCTGGTAATACAAGTAATAAGCATAAGTATTCAATTATATTTATCGTTCTGGTCAGAGACATAGTTAATAAAAATTTTGACTTGGATAAAAGGAGGAGATAAAATATAAAAAATCTATACCTAAAAGTTTTGACTAGACGACATTTTTTCGAAAATAGTGAAGAGATTATCTTTGGTGGTATTGGAACAGCGATGCCCACCTATACTTGCGCTGCAAGACGTTCGGCGTCTGGCAATAGTCCAACGATAAATCTTGTGAGAAAGCGCGGTGTAACCGCGGACTTGACCGGGATTTTGCGTGTTTTCTAGAATCGGACAGGAAATCAAAATTGTAAAACCGAGAAATATTGAGGGTCAAATCAATCCGCGGCCTTCGTCGGGCGCCAGCCTTTGACCTCGATGTGATGAGCCCAATAAAATCCGCGGCTTTTTATCTCAGTATACGAAATAAACCACCTGGAGGAGTCCCCCGCACACGTGTAGCACTTCTTGCCTTTGAAAATCAAAGATAAATGAAATAAATTGTTTATTGGTTCCATTTTATTATCGGCAAGTTCGAAAATACGCCTTTGCTATACCTACGCCGCTCATAAACCGAGGAATCCTCGAATAAATTGGCTCCTATAATTAGATTATGAAAAAAATTTCTTGCTATAAGGATTACGAGGACCAGAGTCGGAGATCGATAAATAACACCGCGTTCCCCGTTTGCCTCACAAATGTGTTTTTATTCAACGGACCAGATTTTCAGCTTGAAAATATCGATTTCGTTTTTTTATCTCTCAGGGTTCTCGCCATTTGAGGGAAACTCCTTCGATCTGTTTTTCTTTCTTTCGGTTCCTCTTTCGGCTTGACTGCATCGATTCTCCTTTATTCACGGTCACGTACCACGTGCTGAGATATACTCTTGGAAAACAGGAAAATTAAGACGCACATCCTATTCTTCTACTTTATTTAATATGACATTCCACCGCTTCCGCATCTTGTTGTGTACATATTTCTATTCACACCTAAAATTGTAGTGCAAAAAGTGCAGCGGATGCTGTGCTAAGTACCACCGTGTAGCCGTATGCACATAATGGCACGTGGTATTATTGCCTTTGAAAATCGCGTTAGTTTCTAAAATCACGATAGTTATACGCCAGGATGTCATGTCCGTAGTTTATGATGAGTCAGTAGAGAATTTCACGTTGTGAAATCCGACTGACTAGATTTTCGGCTTCGCCTAATTACTCGAAAATTCTTCCCATCCCAACTACGCAACGGCTGCCAATTTAACAGCACCTGCTTTGGTGCCGCGCGTTTTCAAAAGACGAAAAAATTTCAGCAAAAAATCGTTGTCCAAATTTATTTTAACTCAGGACAGAAAAACGGAGCAATAAAAACTTCGGGTAAATTTGACAAAGAAAGATCTAATTTTTGGGTGGCCCGCGAGTGACTAACTCGAGCACCCCCGAAGGCAACTATTAATAATGAAATAAATTCTTAAAAATTAGACGGCTGGTCGTTAACGTAAATGAAAAATTTTCACGCATGTTTTTCAACGTCGGCGACGTTTTCGCGTGGGTTGGGTATACCGCGGTCAGCGTTCCCCGTCGTGACGCGTGCGGTTACGGAGTCTGAATGGACCCTCGAATATCGAGAGGCAGGCGATGTGATGCGGTGATCCGATTGCTTAGAATATTTATATAAAACACGTGGAAATTCACTGGCGCCGTTGTTGCGTTAGGTAATGCTCTGAGTGTTGGAAAGAATTTTATTTTTCGATTTTCAGTTGGGAGCGAACGTGGTAACACACGCTACCACTTACGTCATCATCGGCACAAATATGACGTTGCTATACTATCAGCTCGATATAAGCCTACGAATTATGATCAGATTTTACGTTTAGAAATTTTACTATATGATTAAGAGAAGCAAGGTAGCTTATGTATCTTCCGGGACGAAATCTGGACCGCGGTATTATACTTGAGAGACTTGAATTTTTTTTTTTTTTTCACTTTTTACTCAAGATCAGTGAGAAAAAAACTGTATGAATAATATCTCAGTGGAAATGCCAAAGGTCTTTAAAACTTGTGCCAAATCAGAAAATTTACAAGAAAATTATAATTGCGTAATCTGTTCCGTTATGCGAACTTGGAACAGTGCCGCATCTCGCTACTTATTACGGGCTGTCACCTGGAGCATTTTTTTTTTTTTTTTTCTTAAGGCAACAAAGACCTGGACCTCTCTGTGTCTGAGAATAAAATAATAATTCAACAGGAATTAATTGCAAAAGGGGATTCCGAATCATTACGCTCGAATGGTTGCTTATTTTACTTGCTATCGGTGCGGATTCTTCTTATATTTAGTTTCTCTATTCACTAAATATAGAAAAAAATGTAATACGAATTGAAAATCTTTATTCTAGACCCGCCCGATTTTGGCGGAACGAAAACTGGACCTGATTCAAAATTTTTTTGCTCCGAAACTGATATCGAGGAATATTAAAAAAGTGAAAAGAAAAAAGAAGTAGGGTAAAGAAAAGGGAACTTAGCTACATACATTCGTCTGAAAAATCTATCTTTATCGTTATTGAATATACGGTAAAAATTTTCGAACGTAAAATTGTTGATTTTATTATACTTTTTTCTTCATTACCTAATTTTATTTTCCTATCATTTTATAGTTCGTCGTGTTTATTCATATGAAGATTTGATCGCGTTCTAAGACGCAAAAACAGAAATCAGGGTCATGGTGTTGTTTTTGGACGGAACCTCCGCGTCCGCTTCAATTATAGCACGTCAAACTCTCATCGATAATTTCTTCTTGACATCCTCTTGCGTACTTTGATGGTTTAGAAACGCCGAGATTCGTGAGCTGGGGATTTCCCTGTCATTATAGGCATTAAAATTTCATAGCCTGCGAGCGACACGTGGAGTTTTCGCACATTTTCTTCTCGCCTAAATATGCGGTAGGCATATACGATATACCTATACTGTGACAAGAGCCTCCCAACTCTATTTCGCAATGAATATATTTAAATAACCTATGTTGACTCAGCTGTACTTTAGTAAACAACGTAATAGCAAAAGATTCGTGTAAAAAAATAATAAATAACAAAAAATATGAATGAAAGATGTTCGGAAATTTTTCTTATCGTTTTTTACGATCGATGTTCGCACGCTGTGTGCTTCGTATTGAAATCAAATCGCACATTAGGTACTCGGAGAAGTGAAGTAAAATTCAACATAGATCTACAACAAAATGTTTGTTTCACGCATAGATCTAAGATGCGGTCCAACATTTTTTAGCATACACGTGCGCGTCACGTGAATATTTTCTTTCGTTGTGCTTTGCACACCGATATAAGTGTTAGAAATTGAATTCCGCAATAGTGAATCTCCTCCGTGTTAACTTTAGCCAAAGTTAATGTAAGAACAATCGGTCAGAGTAAACGTTGGGTTAGTGGTGACTGAGTGCAGCAGCTACTCTAAACGATCTACACGTATACATATAGACGTCAGAGTTGCGGCTGAGTCTTCGCGTCTCGTACGTCATGCGTTCATTGAGACTTTGGCGGCGTGGACTAGATTTAATTTTGTACTTCCGCCGCGTTCGACTATAAGAATTTGTTTATTTTCAGTAACCAAGGAACGCGCCTTTAACGGAATTTTCAAATCGGCGCAATCACACGCGATGAGTAAGATCGCCGAACAGCCGGACATTCCTTATCCTCATGGCCAGACAATTCGCCCCGAAATTCCGACCTTGGGATTTTTAACTGTGGAATGTTTCGGAATTCAACGATCTACATATGCAACAAGACCGTTAAAAAGATTGGTGCTTAAAATTAGATACGAATGCGTGAGTGCGAGCCTTGAATACATCACGGTCGACGCACCATAGCCGATCATTTGTTTTCTCAACGCCCTTCTTTTCATTTTTATTTCCATTCAATTTTTTCATCACCTCCTTGCTTTTACCCAAACTAGACGAAGAATCAACAGCAGAATAGAATCGACAAGGATTCCCTCAGCAATTTACGAATCTTTATGATCTTTTTTACAATTTCACATTCAGCCCTGGCGGATTTTTGAATCAACAATTCTTTTGTCCTCATTTCCCCTCCGTCGTTTTTTAATGCAATAATTTTTCCTCGGATAAAATGCAATTCGTAATTTGAAATCGAATTGATGTCCCGTAGACAAAAGATATTAATATCGTAACTCACGCAGTCAAGATTTTCATTATTGCCAAACTATCTCTTCGACCGATTCAAATTTCTATTTATCATGGAAGAATTATGTTGATCCAACATGCGACAGTGTCTGGCTCGAAAAATCTATTCTCAGATTAACGAAACGCATCGCCTGAGCTGTGATTTTTTTCTTCGAATTATCGCGCCAAAAAAATAAAAGGAGTGATAAATTCTACCGATGTATTTTGAATTTTGATAAACCTTACTCTTTCGTTATTCCGTTTACGATTTAATATAATTTGTGATAATTTTTAAACTCGGTTCAAAAAACTCTGTTTATAACCGACTTCCGGTTATTCTGTCAATCGCTATCCAATCCTCGTGGCACGATGGCCTGAAAATTGGCGTGGTACAATCAGTTCGGTAGACGTCGACGGCTGTATGTATAGTTATAAATACCTATACCGGGATTATTTCGCCTGTGAGGCAGTCAAGAGTTCGTGTAAGTTTTTGGGGGGAGAATTTTTGACGTCGAGTGCTTCTTATAAAAGGACGCACAGCATCTCGACGTCTTTACTCTTTACTAAGCACACGCTGCTGTACCAGTGCTAGAGGGACCATATACCTCTATAAAAGAAATTAATGAAGATAAATTATTTGATCATTATATAGAAAATATTTTCCAGTTAATTAAAATAATTATAAATATTGTTTTGATTAAATTATCACCGAGCAGTATTAATCCTACATTTTTTTACGCGATTATATATTATTCGTGTGCTAAAGGATCAGTGAAAGTCTACTATGTCGTCAGCCATGTTTGTAAGTATGACTTTTTTTCCCTCAAATTTAACCCACCCTCTAGTCTCTCACTGAAATTGTTTCATCGATCTAATTGGTCCTTGACACGCGACGATCCAACACGTTTTCAATTTTCGTTCGAACGTTACGTTTCTAATATTCTACTTATCATTAAACTCGATTATAAATGCAGAGAAATTAATGTGCTGGCGCTTATTTATAATTTTAAGAAAATATAATTCAACTACTAAAGACGGCCTGAGCCTGATGACAGGCGAAAAAATAATATGTTGACATCTGGCGTGGCTTGTAGACAGCAACAATTGTTACGCTATATATGCAGATTTAGTTCATTTAACGCAACGATCATTGGCACCCGAAAATGTTATTCGCATCATGTATACCTAGACGGTATACACATCATTCAGAATGCACGACCCGACTATCTACGTCTATATAAATATTGGCAATGCCTAAACTTGCGATTAAATTTTGGTGACGAACAAAGGAGTTTTCTTCTTTTTTTTATATATATATTTTATGTGTATACCTATACATCGCATAGTAGAGAAGAAATGAATCGATCGAAAAGCCACGTGCATGTTCTATTTGATATTTCCATTCACAGTTTGTGAAAGCGGAAGCAAGCGGTTGATTATACTTGAAGCTTTTTCGCAGACTTGTATACTGCGATGCGATGTACGTCGCGGTACTTTTGAAAATAATCTTTAAGTTTGAGGGTCACTGAGGGTAGGAATTTCCCGCGGATTTTTAGCGCCGTATCTTGATAGTTAGGGTCAGGCAGCTTGAACGTTGTGATCTTGGAATCTCGTGCCACGATCACGTGCCGGATATATGAATGTGAATAGAAGAAGCGTAGATAGATCAGTAGTTGGGTCAGACTGTTGTCAAGGTGCCACAGAGATGGCTTTTATGGTCACGGACAGCGTAGAGCCCGGTCGATTGGAATCAAGCCAACATTCCTTGTTCATTAGGTAGTCCCAGCCCCTAGCCCCCAGGACGCGTTGTGTTTTCCGCGACAACCTGCGATGCCCAACGAGTATTGTCCCTTTCTTATAATTTTTTTATATTTATTTATCGAATAATTTCCGGCTAATATTTGTCTCAGATTTACGTAAGGATTGTACTTTAAATAACCCAGATGTTATAAGACTACGTGACTTGAATCAGGAACACTTTTTACCGCACAAGAATTCAAAGCCGCATAGGTATGTGTGTATATTTAGAAAAAATGAGTAAATTATACACCGAGCATTGGATTCTTCTCGCCTGTGTTTAGTCAGCTTTATAGATCATTAAACGTAGATCGAAATTCTCAAGATAAATAATCAATTATTACATTCTTCGTGTCTTTAGATAATCTATTACGATGTTGAGAGCCAATTAATCTAATACGCAGACGAATTATATGACCTAGCCAATAAACGTACAATGCAAGAAAAGGAATGCATCTCTACCCCATCTGCTTCCGTATAATAGAATAGATGAGGAAGGTCAATGTTAGACTAAGATTAGAAGCCCCTAGGGTAGGGTTGCAGTCATAAGGCGCCTTGCTCTGATTATGTCACACACTTATAGTTCTATCATACGTAGAGGTACCACCGCGTGTCAGTACTCGTCTTAAAAGCTTCGCGAATACGTATATTGCGGTCTCGGAAGATATAATATTTTTGGAAAATACGTTCCAACGTTCAAGGTTTCGTACGAGTATTTTACCCTTCAATTAGAACAGCAGATTTATCTGGATATTAGGAGGAGAGTTATACCGTATAGGATCATCGATATTCAGACGTGGAATATCAGATTTCATTTGCTCATTATAGTTGGGATAGAAAGAATGAAAATGTAGAACTAAAAATAGGAAACAAATTTCGGTAACGTGCTGCAGCCGATATAAGAATTAACTGAAATCCCACTCAAGCTCAAGGTTCATATTATCTCTCTACAGAAAATAGAACTCTTCAGAGTCAACGACCGAGGTATTTTAAAACTACAAATTCAGTGCAGAGGTCTAGACGAATTTTACCTTACATTATTCATTGGATTATCTTGCTCATGGATAGCTTCTTGACATTCGATGTTTTAGGAGTCGTTGGGGGACAAAGTGGCCATGTTCAATCAGCAAGCTACTCAGCACAAGGACACCCAGTCAAAAAACCCCTTCACATCCGGCCTAAACCTGCCCAGGCCAAAATTTTCGAAAGAAGAATACGGACGGTAGGTTTCTTGCTTTTTATTGTTCCAAATATCCTCTCACTGAATATTATTAGGTACTTGTATATCTATATTCATTATTTAATTAAAAATATCAGACCCGCTGCTGGATCACTGTCTGACATTCGTGGCCGTAAGGCATTCGCACACATCAGCAAGGAGATCATAGAACTATGTGAAATCATAAATCAGAATGGAACACCGTGCAAAGATGAGCCAGGGATCAAAGGTATCACGTTTGGCGATTTGTTCAACATCTACACATACGTCAACGACAAATGCGTGGGGCTCTTACTCAGAGCTAGGAAGCAAAAGCTGATAGAATTCGAGGGCGAGTGTCTCTTCCAGGTGAGAATATTTCGCACACTTATTCAGCTCAAGTTTCGAATATAAGATTATAAATTATTATATTTAATTCACGGACTAATTTCTTCGGTTTATTTATTTATTTATTTATTGTACGCGCAGAGGAGGGACGATGATGTACCAATTTTCCTGACCAAACCAATGGCCGAAATCCGGGAGATTTTCAAACAGAAAGAAATTGAACAGCGGCGGATAGACGCGGAACAATTATAACCGAAGACTTTCTGACGGAAGCAATTATTTATAAATAAATATATGTTATGAATACAATTATGTAAAGTAAAAAAAAAAAAGAACAATTTTTTTTCACTAACAAAAACGACCATTATTTATAATCAACTGATAATTTGTAATTTGTGAGGGTGATTGGAGCACGTGAGCCGATGTAAATATTGTATGAAAAATTGTAGGCATATATATATTGGTCTGGGAGCTAGTAATAAATCAATTTGTAAAAAGCTGTTATTCAAAAATTCATTTCAACCCAACGTTATCGAAATATCCTATCGTTTTTAATTTCATGAAATTAGATCACGCTGCAGTCCCTCGAGAAAGAAGTCTTCGACGCTAAGGTTCTAATTAATCGAATTATTAGAATCCCGATGAAGGACGATGGGTATAAAATAGAAAAATAATTAATAGTAAAGAGAAGAGTTAAGGTAATCGTATAATTTATATTTATATATACAGTCACTTTACAATGCGCATTTTCTTCACGTAATATCTATAGTTTCATTAGGTCTCAGACAGTATGGACACAGTAATAGATGGTATTAAAGTAAAAAAAATAATTAATTAGAGCGTTTGAGACTATAATATATAGGTATATCCTGAAAATGGCCACAGAAAGAGAGAGAGAGAGAGAAGAAATAAAAATAAAATATTTTCACAAACTTTGCAATTTTTGTTAAACGTATTTTATCCAAGTCCCAAATCTGCAGCTCTACAACTATCGCCAAAGTTTAATTATTTATCTAATAAATGAAAGAAAGAAAGAAAGAAAAAAGAATACGCTCTGATAAACATTTGTATAGGCCGGCAGTTTCACTGCAACGTATATTTTTAATTTTATGTAGGTAGGTATAGTTATGATTATCCTTAAAGTATAGAAAATGAAAAATGAAACACACACTTTTAAACATTGTTCAGCCTTCCAGCAATAAGCGATATGAGTAACGTTTTAAATGTAATGTAATGTAATGTGATGTAATGTAATGCAATATAATATAATATAATTTAACTTTACTTTATCTCTTCGTAACAATATTATATACTGGCCATACGAGCGTGCAGCGATATGTTACCGTTGATTGAATAAAATTTAGAGAAATTTTCCAATGATATTAATATCTGGTCATGATTATTTCTCAATTTTATCATATGGATATGTCAGATTGCTTGCAATTGCATAACATTACCCTATTAACGTTACTTTATTTTAATATTAGGTACTTTTGCACGCAACATATATACATATATATATATATATATATATATGTATACCTATGTATGCGTACTTGAGGCCGCTTACTGACCACTATTATGTATAATTACGGTAGTTAGTACATACAGGTAAATCCATATCTATGCCCAATTTTAATTTTTAACCATTTAGTATCAGTTATTATCTCATGGCACGCTCAAGACGCGGTTTTACGAGGTTCAAAGATCACCTTACCTCTGTAAACGTGTATTCAATACGCTTTTTTTGCCATCGTCAACTTAGGCGTGGAACACATATTATTAGATTCTGATATCTTCGACCTAAAAACGACGCATCCCTTGCGTCGTTATTATTCATTATTCGTTATTCCTAATTCATTATTTATTATACAGCACTTACTAATCGATTACATGCTATTTTTCACCTGCGCGGTCGGCCACTACTTGACATTTTATAGCTTTTTCATAAACCGTATAGGTGTGCCTATTGTATCAAGTAAGAGCCCACAGTATTCGTTTTGGCTCTTCACCTGAAGCAATCGTTCGCGAATATTCATTTCGTTGTTTCGTTTTAATACAGCAATTTTTTACTTCTTACATTTTTTTTCCTAAATTTTATTCTGTTTTTAGATGAACGATAATTTCTAAAGAGTAACGACGGATTTTAGAAGACAAAATTTTCATTTTGACAAGCAAGGATTCGACAAAAATAAAAACAAAGAAATTCATATAAAACTATGAATTCGTATAATTTATTAAAAATCTATTAATCATAAATTACACAATACGTAATAATGATATCTCTTACTCGTACTGCGATTATAGGGAGAGTTCTACATCCCGCGATGAATTTTGTTTTAGATAACGGAAGAAAGTTCGATAGAAATTTATTTATGAAAAAGCTCGATAACAATATATCTCGTCATTTAGCAGCTGACCAAATCTAATAATTTTCAAAATCGAAACGCATCGCTCAGTTTGTAACAGTGATTCAAAACATAAATAACGTATATGTAAGTATACATATCCTACTAAGCACAGTACTTTTTCTATATTTACTATAGAATAAGTGATTTATATATGCATTTAATTCAGGGCTTTTTTACTACTCAAAATATATCTTAAAGCCTGAGATTAAGTATTATCGAAATTTATACTCATTCGAAGATAGGGCGTCCTTATCAAAAACGAGAAAAAAAAAAAAACAAAGAAAAAGTGGTGATACTCAATCTATTCCTAATATCAGACTTTAAGAATTATTTTCTACGTCTTCTGACCTATAACTTGTTCTATTCATCATTCATATAGTATACGTATACGATACGACCCCAATAAAATATCTTCGATATAATAACGTGTATACGGCTGGGGCAACGGCAGGTTTTTTAACAGTCATTTTGGGAACTTATTTTAGACAATTTACGTTCGAGTAGCGAAGGCGATAACACTTATGAACTGACAACAAACCATAGATGGCATTTATGTGTAAGTAGAAAAAAAACTGAAGATGAAATAAAATAAAAAAGAAAATTTGTTTATTACTTCTGCGAAATTTATGGCCTTCGCTACGATCATGCATGTATAATATTATGCGAATTTATTATTAATTATTTTACATATTCGATTTAGGCAAACGTTTCATCTAAAGGAAGAGCTTTTTGTATATTCTTGGATAGTTCATAGCCTTGAAAATGGTTTATTTAAAAATCATTCTCCTTTTCTTCTTCTTCTTCTTCTTCTTCTTCTTCCTCCTCTTTTCGTAAAGCCATATTTCGGGAACCTAATGAATATGGTACGCGATTCTACCCGTTCGATAATTTATAATATAATATGTATACATATATGTGCTGTTGTTACCTCGAAGTATGAAATGTCTCTATTATAAATAATGAACGTATATGATATACATATTCTCAGCGATTATTATTATTTACATATGTTTCTAGTTGGAATGCTTCTTCGTTAAACATGAATAACAAATAATTCTTATTCAGTTAATCATACGCCTATATGCGTTATAGTTTACCGCGTAAATCGTCCGTTAAATGGAATGTAATATTATTCGTTATTCGTTTGTAAAAAGCTTATTTTTTTTTTTGTTCTTATTTTTTTTTTTTTTCTCTATGTGAAACCAATACAAGTGTAACCTACTCGCATAACTCAACGTTTCTTAAAATACATTTTTTTTATTTTATTTTTTTATTATTTATTTAAATTTGCACAACGTTAAATCTCTCTACCGACACTCAAACATAACACTGATTTTATTTCTTTATTAGTCAGTCTTGGCATCAATATATATACTTAAAATTAATTTAATTATATTTAGTTTTATTCCAAATATTTATTCATTTATTTATTTATTTATTCATTTCTTTTTTTATTTATCTACGTATTAAATTCATTCATATATGCGTACATATATGTATAATAAATATATATATATATATACATATATATGTATATATATATATATATATATATATATATTTATTATTATTTCTTAAAAATATATTATTGTCTTTCGATGGAAACGCAGCACTGCCAGCACATTTTTATATTCCACTGATGATTATTATTTTATTTTTATTCACGCAATATTATACGTAGAAAATTGTTTAGGTCGTAAAATTGCCACAAGATCATGGTACTATATTAGCTTTTGTACGATTTATCAAATTTCCAAAACGTCAGGGTTCAGATCATCGGGCAATTATAGAAAACTGATCATTAATTGAAGTACATCTTACTCTAATATTTATTATTGATAGATTCTACGTCGTCCCGTGACTTGTAGCAATTTTAAAACCCATTAAAACTCATTTGATTTGGTTTTTTTATAATACTTTTCAAATAACTCGTTACCTCGCACTGTATACTTGAACCTCTGATGAAAACGTCCGCACAAATTAATCAGAGGATTCTTAGATCGATTATTATCGAGCCTGCAGTTGAGTTTATATTTCTTATTTTTTATTACTATCATACGTCGTTGTCGTGGCAAAATCCTATCTTCCGTCTTGCTAGTTGAAGTCTTCTTTTATCAACTACGAAATCCGTGACACATGCCTTGATTCCCTCGTGGCCCGGCTTACCACCGATGAAGAGTTTCCCGTTTGTAGTCAGCAGCGTAGTTTCCGTCGATATTTTAACCGGAGGTAATTCGTCGATTTGAATAATCGTAGCTCTACGACGTCGCGAAGCTTTCACATGATGAAAAACGCCGTCGTCTACCCTCGCCTGCAAAATGAGAATTTTTTTTTTTTTTTAATTAACAAATATATTCATCAAAAATAACTATTTCGCAAATACTGCAAAAAAGACCTTGAATTATGATAAATCTCGCGACTTACTCGACTCCTTAAGGTCATGTCTTCAGTTTTGCTCTTATAAGAAAGAACGACGTGTCCTCCCTGCAAGGATAACGCCAAATGCTCCGCTTTCCCCCTTCCTATCCAAGCTATGAGTCCTTCCGGGTAAGTAGTGCTCAATCTTAGTTCGAATTTATTCGACTGTTGTCCTTTGCGTCTGTAAAGTTTATATGTATGAGAAAGTTGTTTTAAAATAAGAGCTATGCACATATAATAAGCTTAATTAATTGTTAGATATTAATACTACAAGAGATATAACATGATTTGTTTATAAGTTTGAGTAAACTTGCGGTGATGTAATAGACTGAGATAAACTCACTCTGCGTAATCGTAACTTTCGTACTCGTAGTCGTTGTCTTCGTCGGCTTCGTACTCTGAGTAAAACTCGTCGAAATATTCTCCGAAAGTAGTGTTAGTGATGTTAGGACTGAGGCGTTGAAATTGGTTAGTAAAAGTTACCCGTGGGTTTGTCACTTACAATTAGTTCAATTAGTCTGAGCTACACTGGTTCCACTTTAAATTTAGTTTCATCAAACTTTTATCATTAGTCTCCAGTAAATTCAACTTCATGTTAAATTTAAAGTGAAAACAGCGGCCCAGGCGAGACCTAAGAGTTAAACTCGTGCTCACCTCCTTCCGTACCGATGTTTAAACTGCAAAAAGTTGTCGCCTCTAAATCTTACGGGTTTCTCGGATATTTCACTACTAGAAATATCGTAGCCGGTGACTGTAAGGATCAGGGAAGCAGAAAAAGAAAAAAATAGGATTAGATTGATTCGAAGGAAGAAATAAGATCGTCGAACTGTTAAAAAAAAAAACTCACAAAATTCACAATGAAGACCGTTGTATCCGCTAACACATTTGCACAAGTAACTGTTGAGCAGTGGCAAACATACGCCACCGTTATGACAGGGATTTTCGTTACTGGGACAAGGAAGACCATCATAAATCACCGCGTTATGCTGTGTTACGTTAACGGCCAAGTTCTGATACGTTTTTCCGTTGACCATCAACCTCTGGACTGCACCAACGAGTCCTGTCCATGCCCCAGCTAGTTTGTGGACTTCGTGCCAGTGTCTGGATAGGAAAAATAATTCTTTAACGATCTATTTCGCGAAGAAAGAGGTCAGTTCTATATGGAACGATGAACTGGACGAATTTACTTACTTTACACCACCGACGTACAACGGCATTTCTAAATTCAACTCCGTTAATGGGCTGCCGGATAATCCTCTGGCTACTGTGCCGTCGTCCAACTGAAGAAGTCCTTCGCGTCCGAGTCTGCTGATCCGGACGCAATGCCATGTGTCTAGGCTAACCGGATCCGGCGAGCTAATGTTGGCGATTCCACTTCCCAAATTAAATCTGAACTCTAGTTTCCCCTGGACTAAGTTCAAGCTGATAAAGTCGCCGCGGCCGTTGTTTAATTGACCGTTGTACAGCAGAAGACCGTCACTCGCGCGTGACAAGAACCATAATTCGATGGAGAAGACTTTAGCTACTCCCTCGAGACACGGTAGCTCGAGAAAACCATCCCCAGAGAGCTCGGGTACCAAGAGTTCGTTTAGATCAGCATCCACTGTGGAAAATTATGAAGAGAGTCGTCGTGAGTTAGTGGCTCCTCATTTTAGGATTACAGCAAGCATCGAGTCTACCAAATTGAGAAGGGGGTTCAAATTACTCACGAGTTTCGCAGTGTTTTCCATTTCTACCTGGAGGACATTTGCACATGTATCCACCCTGCGGCAATATATCACAAGTAGCACCATGCTGGCAAGGTTCACCCATGCAGGGATCGAGCGATTCTTCGCAATGGCGTCCAGTGAATTGCGGTGAACATATGCATTTGTAATCGTGTACCTCGTACTTTTCGACGGCATAGCTGGGTCCATAATTGTTAGTAAAACCGTCGTCATACTCGAGATCGTAGTCGAAATCGCAGTTGGGACCAGCACAGCGTTTTCTCGAATTTTTTCTTGACCTTCTTTGCTTCATCGGTGCGCAGTGGGTACCTTTGCACACAAAACCTTTCCTGGTTTTTCTTCCGCAATTTTTTCCCTTGCATTTTTTTACCCCGCCTTTCCCGCACTCGTGACCATTGCAGAGATCTTCTTCAAATATTGGCTGGCAAGTGGCTCCGTTATGACATGGCAAATTTCCGCATGGATTTTCACCGCACTCTTTCACACGATATGTTTCGAGCACTTCCTTGTCGTGACCAACGTGCAGGTCTATTATATTCCGATTTATTTCCAGTTTACGAATGCAGCCTAAAAGCCCATGGCTTGTTCCTATGTTCTCGTGAACCCTGTGAGAAAGTATTATGTGATAATTAATTCGTACTCGCAATTATTTCTACAAAAGAATTTTTCAAAAGGTTGACTTATGCTCATCTATGTACTTTGTGTAGTTTGTCGGCATGTTGCCGATGTATGTGTCTTGATTCAAGTCCAGGGATTCCAGCATCCCTTCACTCTGGCCAGCGACGTCTTCGCCACTGTTGAATATCAGGACTCCGTCCTTTCGGTACCGTTTAGCAGTAACTTTGTGAAAAGTTTTCATTGTCGCTTTATGGGGTGAAGTTAGAACGACTGGTCCATTTCCGAGATTATATCTGAACTGAACGTATCTGTGCAAGCAAAAAGGATAGTGAAACAGTGGGACGTATATGAGCGCAGGATCTTTGATCAAAGTATACAGTGAGGTGTGATTTGTCGTCCAACGTCAATGCACAGATATACATGTGCGATACATACCCGTCAACTATCGCTAGCGACACGAAATCCCCCGATCCATCACTCTTCTGTTGATTGTAAAGGATGATTCCGTTATCCGCGTAAGTCTTGAATTCCACCTCGATGCTGAAGGTGTGATAGGCCTTCAGACGGTTCATTCTGACGAAGCTTTTCCCATCGAAAGATGGAAGGTCGTAGTCCCTCTTGTCGATTTCTTCGTCGCATAGTAACCCGGTAAAGTTTGGTCTGCATAGGCAGACGAATGTCGCACTTGGTAGATCCACGCAAGTAGAAGCCATGTGACAAGGGTAAGAAAGACAGGCGCGAAACTCTTCCGTTGGCAATACGGGAACGTAGTTAGCTGGAAATCGAAAATGATCATTAAAGTTTCGCGAAATCACTTCGACACAAAAGTAAATGACACTGTTTCCTCCACTAACCGAAACATTCCTGTCTGTCACTAGTCTCCGCATATCCTTTCGAGCAGACGCATCCTCCGTTTATACATTCGCTGTTTGGTATTGTGCAGTCCTTGTCATCGCTGCACAGATCTCCGAGGAGTGCTGTAACGACCCGGATGGTTGCCGGAGTTGGCCGATAAGAAGCTGCTACTCCTTTAACGTAAATTAGAAATGATGTTCAGTAGTGTCTCTCGACAATCTCTGTTCAAAGATTTTCAGGAAGTAGATAAATCTCGGATTACCTTGCTTCAAATTGTCTCTGTCTATAGATATGGTCTCCTGATGAGCCCTGTGCGTGTAATAATATCTGGAATCTGGTTCCGGCACCAGGAGATGTCGGGTAGATTTTGATAGTGGTGAAATAGCTGCTGCAGGCTGGGTGTATTGCACGGCGGTGAAACGTTTAACTGGAAAATCCGTGTTCACCATAGGATCATCTGGAATCGTCGTCAAAATGAATTGCGTCTTGTTATATTCCTGTTAGAAATTTATTTTTTAACGACTAATTATAATTAGGGATTTCAAACGTAGACGGTAATCAAAGGCGTTACATCTTCTGTCGTAATAGTTATTTCTGCTGCATTTCAGAATCATATTATTCTAACGGAAAAGTTGGTAATTAAATTGCAAGTGAGTATCGTGATAAATAAAAACTTTAACGCCCGTGTATCGTGGATATTTTTAATCAAGGAAGAAACATCGGTAACAAATATTGAATTCATTTTTATTCACCAGAGTTAATGAAGCTTGCAAGAAAAATTTCATGAATTGTATATGAAGAACCCGTTCAGCACCGAGCTGGAAGAACTTCGAGTGAATTTTTGTTACGAATTTATTCCGAAAAGTCTTATTACCTAATTGCGCGGCGGATTGATCCTTGTAATTTTTTTTTGAATGTGATGCGAAGCTTTCGACGAAAATTCCGTTTGGAATTGCTATCTGTTTGGCAAAGTGCAACGTAAATAATTTATTTCTAAAGCCAGGAGCCGACTACAACGAGCATCCGATCTTTCAGAAAATACAGGAGTGCTCTTTCCGAGATAAATTTTACAGAGATCATCCTGTATAATTCAACAGATCAGCTTTATGGCTGCCAGAGAACGACACATTTTATGTGGCTTTAATCACTTTTCAAACCCACATACGTTCAGTTTTTTCGAAATTTCCTACGAGTTTTCGGCTCATTCTCACGCTGTTTATAGATTCATTTTCTCGCTACGCTCGAGGGATTTCAGGTACAAATTGCCAAGAAAAAGGAAACAAGGTTCGCCGAACAGAATCAGGGAAAAGTATAGGGAAGAAAAGAAAATCAAAAATTGGGTAAATGGAAAATATAAACTATAAACTTCGTGGAACTTGGTGTTTTTTTTTTGGCTTGATTTTACTTTTTTGGTGAGCATTTCTTATTTAAATTATAAAAATGATGGATTGCAGTCGTTAGATGAGCTCCATCCCGCGTATTGTTCATTTTTAATTACTAAGTTTATAATTTTTGAGGTAAAACTTAGAAAAATCAATAAACGATTAAATCTTTTGATTCCCTTACAGGTTCAAAGCAAAACATCTAAGAAATGAATAAAATTAACCCATCAAGGTAGAGAGGACGAGATCGGAGGGTCTTTGTAGAACTTTGAAGTGATTCATTTCCACCAATTACACGATACATTATTTATAATGAAAAGTACTTTTTCTCATCCCTTTCCCTTCCCATTTTCATTTCCCTTTCTATTTCTGCTGCTCCGTGCTCCCTGATGTCGCAGGACTTTTAAAACCAGATAGAAAATACAAAACTCGAGGTGAACTTTGAAGTACGGTGCAGCCAAATGCCTTTCCTAATCTAATTTATGTTTAACTTGCACGGGAGAGAAGACTCGAGAAAACTTTTTAAAAGATTGACTACACCCTACAGCCCTTCCTCAACCCCCGAGGCAATAGGAAGCGAACGAGACAGTGGCAATAGAAAATAAGGCAGGCAACGAATCTTATTGAACTTTAATAGATTTACGTACTTTAAAGATTTCTTCTAACTTTTTCTGTATTTTTTTCTTTAAGCCCTCACCCCCTCCCTCCTTCCAGCCCCATCCCACCGCTGTCCCGCAATTTTCTCGTATCGGAAACTCAATTCATTATTTACAGCGATTTATGATTAGTTAACAACCTGAACGATGAAAATTTTAATTACCAACTCTTCAATTGTTGAAGATGTGTTTTTTTCTTTTTTTTTTTCCAATCCATCGGGTGAAGGTGGGATTCATATAGTTGATGATTAATCTCGGGTCGAGGATCGAGGTAGATTCATAAATTATTAGTAAAAATTGTTAGCTTTTATTGGTTGGAAACGGTACAAAGCTTTCCTATACGTGGATGACTTAATTTTTTTTCACTATATTACCCAATTTCACAAATTTACAGTTTCGTTTTTTTTTCTTGTTTTTTTTTTTTTGTTCTTGTGGACATAGTACACGACATTGGTTTACTCCTGGCTCGTATTTCTGCCTACTTTACATATCACACTATTAAACACATAATATACTAAGCTTGTACTTTGCTACCAGAATACGTAAGACCAATACGACGAAGATAGCTACAATTATCTTAATCTTTATGATAACGCAGATAATCACGATCATTTTAATAATGTAAAATATATGGACCAGATCGATATGGATTTTTTTCCGTAAACACACCTCGACAGTGGCCAAAGGCCTGGGTGACAACGTCAGCCTGATGACGACAGGCGTATAAACGTAGTTCGCACTCGTTGTCGTAGGTTTGTCCGTCACTTCCACAAACTGGTACCGTAGGTATATCAGCAGGGCAAGAAGATGGACAGACGCAATGCGGTCCACCAATCTCGGCGCAATGACCACCCGAGTAACACTCCAAGTCTTCGCAAGATTGGGGCATCGGTGGAATCGTGTCAGCTGTGATACGAAGTTCATTTTTAGTCACGTGAGAATAGAGAATCTTTGGGTTTTGTATTTTCTACGGCGATTTTTATTTCGCAGTGAATTCATAGCGGGATAAAAGAAAATTAAAAATCTAACAACTCGCAGGCATCTACCACTCTTTAATCCTTTTTTAAATTCAATACCTGAATAACATCCTGTCGGAGTTAAGACTTTATTGTGATCTGTACATATGGTACATTTCTGTCCCTGGATCTCGGGCTTGCACACACATCGGCCAGTCATCTGCTCGCAATCTTCTCTTACCGAACCAAAGAGCGAACAACCGCAGGCTGTAAGCAAAAGAGATATTTTTTTCCTTTCTTATAAACGGATATGGGTGTAACTACGTATAGAATGAAGAGAATCGTTCGAATTAAGAAAAAAAAATAAAAACAAAAAATGTGACAATAATTGATGTAGAAAATTTCAGTTATTTCATTTTCTTTTCTTTCTTTTTTTTTTACAAAAATTTTCCGTTTTTCAAAATCGCCTCATACTAAACCCTCTCTTACGTATGCATCCGGGATGCCCCTCGCTGATTTTAGGCAAACCCCAATAGCCGGGCATACAGCGATCGCACTTGACGCCCCCAACGCCTGGCTTGCATTCGCACTGTCCAGTTTCCGGATTGCAAGTATCAGCGACACTTCCGAGTCTATTACATCCGCAGAGACTTGGACAGCCAGCTCCGTCAGGACCTAAAGCCGCGGTTTTTCCATCTGGACAACATCCGTGCCAAGAATCGGAGCATTTTTGGACTTGTATACCCGGAGCTGAAGGAAAAAGTGTTTTTTCATTTCCTTTTTTCACTCTTTTTCTTATTTTTTATTTATTCCAATAGCTAAAACATCCCGATTTTTTCCCCGCCTCGATTTGTTCTCACCTTTTTTACAGCAACGCGCAAATCTCGTAGTCTGATGGCAGTAGCTTGTGCTAGGACAATCCCTACGCTGGGGACCGCTGCCACAGTCATATTCACGCCCGTCAGAATCTACTAATGGGGAATCCCCCTTGCAGGGACGAACCTCCATGCCTGTTTCCGGTAAAATAAATCGTAAGAAAAAAGGGAGAAACTTTTCCGAGAAAAATATGACGTGAAAATAACGAATTATTTTCAAATCAATAAGGTTTTTTATTTTCCTTTTTTTTTTTTTCTATTTTCTAATTTTAAGAAATAACGGTCATTATGCGACATGCAAAATTTTTATTTAGGGAAGGAACCGTGTTATTCCGACCTTGGCAAAGATCTAGGGGTCGTAGTCTGAGTTCCTGTTGTCTTTGGCAAGCTTCCATTTTCATTGCGCAAAGAGAGGAATAGGTTCGTAGATCGCTGCCGCAAATTGGTCTCATATTTTCAGCCGATATTGCTGCGCAATCGAAACGGCAACTGCATCTTGGAAATCGATCGGGTCCCAATTCGCATGTGGCTTCAAAATCGCAGTGAATATCACGGCATGCTTCGCGTTCCTGGCTATTACTTCCTTCTATTGTTGTACTTAGCCGAGTTACCGGTCCAGTAGACATAGTCGCTAATCACGAGAGTTGTTAACGGTTAGTAGGTGTGAAGGGATAGGGAGAAAGAGAGAGAGAGAGAGAGAGAGAGGAGAAAGAGAGTTAATAAAGCTTAACAACTCACCAATTACAATAAAACAAATTTGTTAATATTCCCATTAGATTTCATTAGATTTCATTAGCAAAGCGTGATATTAAAAATTTTTCACCTAAATTTCTTCTACTTTACATTAAATGATAAAATTATACTCACTGAGTGCTGCTACAGGTGATTTTTCACCGCAATCACCGTAAAAAGTTACAACGAGAGCCGGTAGTTCAGGATCTCTGTCGCAGGCTGCTTTTTGTAATTCGCATTCGGAAGGGTAGGTTTTGGTATCGCTTCCGCATACAGGTTCGCCAGCATCTTCGGGAGGACATGTATCTGGACAGACACAGATTCCTCCGACGCATCGAGCTCCGTGTTCGCAATGTACACCGGCGCAAAGTCCTATATGAATCAATAATTTCATATTATTCTCAGATATGTTCGATATTTTATTATTTTTTTTTTATATAATAAATCATGAATGATTTCAAAGTTCAAAAATGTCTGACTGCAGCTACTATTCGTTACGGCATTTGAAGATCGCGAGGTAAATTTTTCTTCAGAAATATAGAGCAGCGTGTTAAAGAGTAAATCTGACTTCACGGTTAAAGTGGAGCAATTTCAAAAAGTCCGGACTGTGCTTACCGCAGTCCCCTTTGTAGCTGAGTACAATGAGCGTATGTGTGGTGCAAGAAGCTTTCTTCAAGGCACACTCACTGGCGTAAGTTATTCCGTCAGTACCACAGACTGGAGTCTCGACCTGGAACGATATGAAAATGTTATTAATGAAATAGGTGAAATAGATTAAACAAAATAAAGAAAAAAAAAAAAAAAACAGCCTTGAAAATAGGCCAAGGGATAAGAAAATTGAATACCTCACTCCTCATGTATTAGAATTATTATTCTATTGATTAAACATTCTTTGATTCCTTGAAATACTATAGAAAAAAATATGAAAAATAAAAAGAAAAAATATATATACGTTTACGATCAGACGGAAATGATACTAACTGGGACGCGTTACAGATGTAGATCAGGATCTGAATTTTGTTAAGGATGGTACTCGAATGGTAAATAAAAAACGGGGATAACACAGTTTTTGGAAAATAATGCGAGAAATTTTTAGGCACATCGACATAGTGCTATTGGTTTTCTCGTGGGATACGTTTCAAACGTTGCGGTCTGGCAGATGGACTGCGTCGATAGTAGAGCTGTAACAATGGAGCTCAAAACGGGCAAAAAAGGCATATGACAGAATAGGAAAGAGAAAAAGAAAACTAAAAAAAACCACAAAAACGGGAAAAAAAAAAAACAATAAAACCGCCACAGCTCGTTGGTTGCCACGTTTCACCCTGCCCATACCGTCTCGACGCTCCGCGCCGTTTTTCTCTCGCTCACATCGGCGATGCTGACTCGTCAGATCGTGTGCTGCCGCTATTTGGAGAACCCGTAGCCTTCGTAGTTTCTCGTCGTACCTTTTCCTCACCTCTTTAACCCCGCTCACCCTATCCATTGGCATTACAGTGAAACCACGTAGCCGTCTATAGACCGGACAAATAGTCGTGTACAGCGAAATCGGACCCGGGGTGCAAGTCGCTTAAGGAATCGTTTCCGCAACGTTCACGACCACCCCGCTGCCCAAGCTACTCTCAGGGAATACGAGATGATTTATTTGAAATATATACCTCACTCTGACGATCGTGACGTATCGGAAAATTTATAATACCGCGAAAATGAGGACTCCCGTTCATTTCGATGATTATATTGAAAGAGAAAAGAGGAATATCGGATTATTATGTATTATAAGGTTCTTTTTCGTGTCGACGTTGTTACAATTCATGTTTGAAAACGGCGATAAAGATCGAGTCCGATTACCCGGTGAATCGCGTGTTGGTAATAAAAATGAAAGAAAAAAGAAATAAAACAGGGGATGACATGCAGCGAGATAATAATGAGGGTTGGGTGAATGAAAGATGGCCTTACCGCATTGTCGCAATTCTTTGGGCAGATACATTTGGCCTCGCCACCGCTGTCGCTATCACATTCGGCGTAATGCTCACATTTCTTATTCTCACAGCCATCTGAAACAGAGTCGTAGGTAGAGCGGCTTGATTAATCGAGTGAACAAAGAAACGAGGTTGGAGTAGCCTGTTTCTAGACAGGGTGGTACACAGGTGTATCGATCTTGGCTAAAATTGTTCAAAATGAAATGCATCAACCTCTGCGAGGTACACAATCCGCCTTATTTACCTTCTACAATCTTGATGATAAATTCTACTCCTTTGTTCTCTCATTAATATTATTACTTTTATCATCATCGTCATTATTATTCGATTTCTGGAATCGAGATTCTGGTCTTTGATCCGCACGGTAAATGTTCAACAATTTGCATAACCGCATCTCGTCAAAGAAATTTATATCAAGATCCTTGATGGAGGTAAGGTCGGAACGGGGTCGCGACTATAGCGATGTAAAACCAGGTTCGTCGCAGCCAACCAGTTATCTTTAGAATTCATTGAAATCCAGTGCGAATCTCGGGAGGGCGGATACTGTACACGCGCTCGAACTCGAACACATATGTGCATACGGGTATGTATATAAATGCAGGGTGCATGCCTCAGGGCAGCAACTCATCTATATAGAGAGACCTCGCGATATGCATGAAACCGCGCTTTCATTCACATGCATGTATCCACATTCTCATACGGAACTATTCTATGATTTTTCGACGGATGTTATCAAAGCATGCAAAAGTTGTGAACAATCGAAATCCACAAGGGTCTCGGCGCTACAGCTCGAAGGCTTACACATTATTAAGAAAATTCAACATCTCGAAACCATTTGGATAATAAAAATATCCCCGCGTTCCGACCACCTCGCAGTAGGCAAGAAATTCTACATTCATTTTACGACTTCTCACTGAATACTAGAATTCAAGAGTAGGATTGTTCGCGTAAAGAACGATGGAATTCGATCGAACTAGAAAGTTCTATCCCGACTCGGAAATACGTAAAAAAATCTTTTTTAATTTGAAATTTTCGAGATTTCTCAGTGTTCTTGGCTCGTCAAGACCGACACGTATAACACAAACGCGTGTGTCCGTGCGATTTGCGTTGTAAATGAACCAGTAGTGCCAGCTGGCTGATGCCTCGTATCTTCTCACCCCAAAAAGCCTGAGGGCGGTTATATGCCAGAGTTAAATCGGTCATCTCACCGTCAGTGAGAACTCCTAGGTGACGTGTATGCCCGAGGTACATATAATCGGGGTAGATTGTTTGCTTTGACGGTTTAATAAATGTTCAGATGTCTTTTTAGTTCGGGATGGATAGCACGTGGCTCAACTCGGTACGGGGCTAAAATCTCTCTCTGTGATTCTCATTTAACAATAGAATTTTGTTTTATTATATTCTTCTCCCCTACTCTCAGCATGACGGTACTACCAACGGTATATAGGATCCTCCGCAGTATCTACAATACAGCCTCTAACTCATTACGCTTTACGATCTGTCCTCCTACACAATACCTAACGGTTCTATATTAATTAACGAGAGACACGAGATTTTCAGGAAACCGTATATTTTAATTAAAAGAAAAACGGAAATAAAAAATATATATGAAAGAAGAAAAAAAAAAAAAAATTAAAAAAATTTCCGCCTTCAACACGGGGCTCGCTTGTCGGTTGTTCAAATTTTTAAAAAACTCCAGAATAAACGTTTCTTTGAAAAAATTTTCCACAATTTATTTCGTCACAACTTTATTATTTGGGTGAAATTTTTAAAGTGAATTATCGAAGAGCTCAAGTGTACAGATAAATGACGTAAGATTCGATCTGTGGGCAGGAAAATGATGATACGATTGGAGCGAAATATTACGACGAATTTCGTTGATCTTATAATTTTGTGAAATGCCAATCAATCAATATTCATCGTTAATTAAAAATCTGCGACTGGAATAAAGGTGAAAAAATAAATTGACATCATTAGTGTCGATCAGGGCCCGCGGAAACTTTACGGTCAGCACCCCAGGGAAATTAATTTCATTTTATTGTTACGATATCGAATAATCGTCCAAATAATTAATACCGTATCGAGTGTTGAGTTAAAAGTTTCGGATATAAAGTGACAAATTTTTTTTTTCTATTTTATTCAGGATAACAATCGATTCGAAGATTTCGTATAGCTCCTTGTGAAAATTATGTTAAATATGTACGAAATGGTCGAACATCATAATATCGGTGCAAAAAATTCAAACATAAAAATGGCAAAGTTGTAATCGATGTAGAGATGACTTTTTCGGCCATACGATAAGTTCTTCTCCTCCGGCGATCGGCGAATTCAGTTTATTGTCAGAATGTAGTAAATGGAATACTGGAATTGTACTTACTGCACAAGCCGTTATAGAGAACTCTGATTTCTCTTCGATGTTGACACGCCTCAAGTCGTAGTTTGCACTCGTTGCCATAACTGATACCGTCATTGCCACAGACTGGCTGAAACTCGGCCGAGCAAGTGGGGCATTCGCAGACCGCGGTATCTCCAGTCTCCGCGCAAACAGCACCCCATTGACAAACCTAGATTGAAGATGCATGTCAAATGTTAGTTTGAATTCCAACATAGAACTGTTTGATTTCAAACTTCTGCACATAGGGTGAATCTGGGATTGGTGTCCAATACCCAAGCAAAAACCGTTACAAAACAAATTATTTTATATTTTATATATATGTATTTTTCATTTCCTCCACTGGGTAAAAATAAAAAAATAAAAATTCATAATTGCAACGTAAATAATATACGAGGTTCCAATCGAGTAAAATTTGTACGTATGTACTTTCCAGCGAAACTCGATTGCACATGCATATAGTGTTATTCATCGCGAAAGTTCGGGGAGAGCAGATAATAAATTGTGAATTTGAATGCTGATATTTGACCAGTGTTTTACAAATTATCGATATAATGGGGCATCATTTTCCGGCTCAGATACCATACTATACAAGTTTTAGTAGACTACTTAGGCCAATTCAATATTTCGTATTTCTGAGGTCATCAAGTTCGAATTTGATCTCAAATTGTCGAGACTCAAAGTGGGGGGTGAGAATAGGGGTATATAAAATATAAAAAAATTCTTTCAAATTTGATAAACATTGGTGCAGCTATGCCCACAAGAGATTCTCGGGTTGCTGCAGGAAACTTTTCTTGTTCGGCAAAAATGAGTGATAAATGAAAGTATTTATTTGTGTCATTAGTGTGAAGGGAACCCTCATTACCCATGGAGAAATTAATTTACAAACTGTTTAATCGCGAAGTATTGATTTTTCCGAAAATCAGCTGTCAGACACAGCGCGGTAATTTTCAATTTCCCGGTAATTAGAGCGCGACTTTGATCTAATTTATACCGGGTAATGATAATTAGGGTAATAATAATGATAACGATAATTTATTCGCGACGGAGATAGTGGATAAGAATTTTTCGCGTTATTTAAACTCCTCGTGGTTGCTCTGGAATTTAATGTTCACCACCGTACTGGAGGATATGTTACATAAACTTGATGTGTAACACATATACCTTCTCGGAACAAGGTCCCCTAGACCCACAGGCGCCCGTGTAGGCCAGGTCAATGCTGGTCTTACTGATGCAAGCTTGACGTTTCATCTCACAAAACGATGTGTAAGTAGATGCGCCTCTGGCACATACAGGCCTCATTACTGGCTGGCATTCCGGTCCGCATTCGCATCTAGCGATTCCGTAACGGTCGATAGCGCATTGCTGATAAGACCCGCATTGCGCGCCATCGCAAGGGTTGATTCCTTAAAAAATGAAGAGAAAAAAAAAAAAAAAAAAAAAACATCGAAATTTGAAAAAAAGAAAGAAGAAAAAACTCGAAGGAGGTAAAATATGTTAGAAAATTTGTCGATGATACTTACCGGAGCTGCAGGCACCTCTGTAAATTTTTCTCAGTGGTAATCGTGAACGACAAGCTTCTTGACGAAGGCTACACTCGTTCGAGTATGTCTTACCATCGCTTCCGCAAACTGGTGAAAATTCTAGACCGCACTGTTCTCCACATCGACAAACCGGCTGCCTTGAACCATCCAATTGACATACTTCCGGTTCAACGCATTCTACGCCGGAACAGGGGTCTGAAACAGGCATAATACTCGGTATTGACCGTCCCGTTGTAACTGTGAATATACAAAACCCCTTTAATTTTCTCAAGTAGGTAATTATAAAAGGTTCGAGAGCATCGGAGGGTGAAAATATAATAAAATAAAGGAAAAGATAAAAAAGAAAAAATTGAAAAGTTTTTACGAATTTTTCTACTTATGCGGACCTTTTTTCCTCACTCGATTCGCACCAATATAATATGGGCCGCGTTAAGGTAATGTTGCGTAAAGTTAACGCCGCACGAAGCACGTGGCGGTATTTCTTTAAGTCGTGGAAAATTTCGAAACAAATGAAGCCTGGGGAATTCCATTAGCCATTTTCGGGGTGGATGGGGGCGCAGGGTATTCGCAGTACCCGGGGGTGCTCGGAGGCTTCCGGGTGTTTCCTCTCGATACAGCAAGGGCAAGGCGTCGCTAGTAGGTATACCCTACGAGGGGAATAGAGTTTAGCCGCTTCGCTGGACTGTAACTTAAGCTAACCCCAGGAACACCTCTTCCGAAACTTGCCTCGTCAGCCTGCAACCAGGGTGGAGTTCAGCCGGGCGGGTACACCGACAGGAAACGGAACCGAACTCCCTTCCTTCCGACTTTGGTTAATCTCGGAACTCGGATATTGAATACCGAATTTGAACGCGGAATTTTCTGACTTTAAATACTTTATGTTCGTCATTTTTCATTTTCTGAATCAATAGTACCTTGAAATCTGTTTTCTATATGATTCGAGAAATTCACGAGTGAGTCCAGCGAAATGTAGAATTCAAAAAAATGTCTGAAAAAAGGGGCATAAGAACATAAAATAAATGGCTTTATTTACAGTACAACGAGTCATTGCAACAAGGAATTGCAATTTTATTCGTATTCCATTCTGAGGGAATCCGAAATGTAATTAGATAAGTTTTTATGGGGTTGTTGAACAATCTCCTCTGGCCCGTAACAAAGAACATTGTGTAAGTTTCGTGTGAATTCGTGAAGCAGTTTTTGCTTTTTTTCTTCTTATAAAAGAGAGCTGAGTCATGGGGTTTATCCCCGTATTTTTTCTGTGTTTCTTTTTCAGCAGACTCAAATGTATATTAACAGACGGAGCCCCTCCCTTTCACTTTCTAGTATCAGCGAGTAACTGATTTTCTTATTTGCCCAGGGCTATCTAAATACAAAGCGTTCGAGTTGACGATAAAAGAGTGTTTAAAATTCCCGAGTCACCGCCAGGCAATTGTTTTCAAGTCCTACGGTAAGCGTTGCCAAGCTTTTCTCCGTCTCTTTCCATCCCGCATTATACCTTCTACCTTCTTCGTTTTTTACCTTCCCTTCAATCTCTTCCGTATCTTCATTCCATCCCCTCCACGGTAATTTTTAAACTTACCTTTAATTTTTTTTGCATTTTTTTTTCAACATTTTTCTTTCATTTTTCCAAGATATTTACCATCCCTGCTGCGTGAACCCTCTACAGTCTACACCAAAAGTACGAGATAGAATCTCAGCTCGGTAACAACTCTACATGATTTTTGATCCTGTAGTTGGAAGGGTTTCAACAGGATTTCCTGGAATAACTAGTTGCACACATACGAGCCTGAAAACACCCTAAATCTCTTAATAACGTAGAAACAATCTCTCCAACTACCCCTGTATTAAAATTTTATTTCGAACCCCTTCACGCGCAAGCTATACCTACTCAGTTACACAAGACGTGAATTATTCGACGTACATTCGACGCTCACTCAGCTTTCAGCGTTTTCCTTAGTAAGGCCTAAGTCTCTGATGTCGTACCCAGAAATTCTATTCCTTTGATCTTTCCTCTGACACGCTTCTCTTACACCGTAGCATAAAATAGCATAAAATTAATAAATAATTGTAGTAGAGCTACGTACCATGTCATAAGTCAAGAACGCCCGTGATTGCTGAACTCAAAGTCGTAATTACGCTCTAGATAAAGCAACTTATGCGCATAATATACTCCCCTGAATATCATCCGTCAGTTCTCAGGCCGAAAATCTAATCAGACCGTAAATTTACAATCCAGGTATAATCGGTGAAAGGAATTCATGAAGGATGCCAATCAGGCGGTATAAGAATTTCGAGAATTGCAAAAGCTTGACAATTTTGCGATAAGGCTTCAGCTAGTTCCCTAAAATCAGCTGAACCATAGCATGTACAGTCTCTAGTCTTGAGGTCCCTGCGTTTTGCATCTCACGTCCTGGGACCAATGATATAAACGAGTTTAACAGCTCCTTGGGTACTTCCGTGTGACGTACGCCCGTGTTAACCTACTTACGACTTACGACTTTCGCAGTCTCCTAGGCAGTGTTAAACTCAGGTCACCTGGAGGAGTCGAACCGTATAAATTGTTCCGCTCAAGTTGTGGAAGTCGTTCTTGCAGCGAACTTTTGGCGTACCTACTATTGCCCGATTCAGAAGTTAGGGTGAAAACGTAGAGTCGCTAAAGTGGCGCGGCACAAGAACGGCGAGATAACCCGGAACAGGAATATGTGTATATACCTATATAGAGGCTAAATATTATTCTAAAGTCCTGCAATAAAATTCACAAGACTGCATATACGCGGCGTAACCACCTGCTCAGACTTAGTTGGTGAGAGAATTTAGTTGAGCCCATTTCGTTTGGGCATCGTGCCCTTATTTCGGGACATTCAGGCGTGAGAATCCGGCGCTGAAACGGGGTAGAGGTTCTGTGTGTCTTGGAAAAAAGTTCTATCCTCTTTTTATACGTCTACTGGTTTTAAAGAGTGAGTGAAAAAGCAGCCGCGGACGGATCCGTTTTCAATTTGGATCCACTGGCGCGATCCTCCAGACGCCAGATCCAAGAATGCCAAAGTTGAAAACTTTCGACTAATTTGATTTATCGTCAAAACCGAACCACGGCCATAATACCCCATGATGAGAATTCATTATCGATTATTTCCTATTATTTTCATGTGAAAATGGCCTCAAAGGAATTTACAAAGGGCATTGTGAACTCGTGTTTCACTTCATATTTCAACCAAATGTTAATTATTTTTCCCATCCGAAATAAGAAGATTCGTCGGATTGATTAAGTGAACAAACTGCCAATCGAGTAATCCAAACTTATCCCGTAGGAATGAACTGTTAGCACAAGATACTATCAACGCCGAGTATAATGATTATCGGGAGTATCCAGGAAGTTACAATGTTGTCTTGGACGAGCGTTTTAGTTCGAAGATTCTCGGTTAGCTAACTTCGATAAGGTATATAGGTGTATACACCAATCCGAAAGTAATAAAGTTCGCAGAAACCTCCTGCATCGGTGAAGCCGCATTGTTTGGCGTATATTCACCATCGCGAAATCTTCACCCGGATGAAGATTTTCATTGAATTCTAAAGAAACCAGTGGTGTTTCAAGTTCCCTTTCAAAGATCTGAGGTACACCCACTTACCCACCGATTTTAGTCCGCAAGCAAACTGCCTTTACGGTTAAAAGCTTACCGATATTTTTCCCTCTTGAGACGGTGCTCCACCTACACTCGAAAAAAATTTTCGAGTGACATTTAGTTTCCCACTTTTTGAGACGAGGATGTGTATATCAAATAGAATTAATGGAACGTAATTTCCGAGCTTTCCAAGTGCCTAAATATACGAAGAGCTCAAAAAGTCAGGATGAGTGACACAGGTAGGATATTGTCGTCTTATTTTTTGACCTATGCCTTTCAGAGTCCCTGAGTAGATTCCAACATACAAGGTTAAAATAGAGTGGTAAGAACTTTGGATCGAATAAAATATTTATCCATATAATATATATAGAATGCATAAGCCGGGAAGAAAGTTTTTCCGTTACTTTATCGCGACGCGTTCTATCTACGTCACAGGAAAGATAAATGAGCGTGTGAATAAATAAACGAGGAACTGAAATTGCAGAATAATAAAATAAAAAATAAAAATAAAAAACGGGATGAAAGTTGGAGGAAAAGCATTTCATCGAAATAGTCTGCCTTCCAATTTCACCCACGCCTGTCATCGTCACCTGTTTAACTACCACGCGACCACGTAGGTAGGTATATACCATCGCGTATTCAATTATTGTTACCGTCTTAATTTGCTTTGATCTGTTAACTTCCGACCTGGCAAGTATTTCGCGAGATATTTAACCAACTCATTAACAGCTAGATTCACGACGCAGTCCTGGTACCCGTGACGAAGGAAACAGGAGCCAGGAATGGGATGGAAAAGGACTGGCTGGTACGACTTACTTAATCCTAAGTAAATAGCACTTTCCTACCTGCCTGATCAAACATTTGTCCTTACTACTCGCTTGATTAAACGCCTGCTAAGTTTGTACTGCATTGGACCGACGCGACGACGAAAGGGAAGGTGCAGGGGGAAATAGGTAGATGGTAGCTTGGTCTGTCGCTGAAAGCTCGTGAGATGAACAGGAGAAGGACAATATATCTACCTATATTAGGTTTAAATCATCAGTACATGTACATACAAAGTTCATTTCCGTATCAGATATACCATGAATGTGGAACAGTTCTGGCAAATTATTCCCTTATTTGTACGTCGCATTGAATGTTATCGCTCGTTTAATGTGTGAGTTGGTTTCTCTCTTTCTCTATAATTTTCCATAATTATTCCATATATAGTATAAATTTTTTGTTATAAAGGTTTCGTGTAAAGTAACTTTTTTTTATTTATTATGTTATGAATGTATTCAACTTTCCGGGCAATTTGTTTCTCGGAATAATGATCAACCTCAACAAAAGCGCCTTTCATTCATTTCTATTCTATTATAGTCCCTCGTGTCTCTGATGTGTAATTTTGCCACAAGCGTGAGAATTTCAAACGACTTACACGCTCCAAGATCCTTATCTATAATTCTCGCTTTTGGTAAGCCGGTCGTAGACCCAAGCCAAAACTTTTTTCCTCGTTTTAAATTTCACTTTGCTGTCACTCGCGAATATTAAACCCCAGCTATGAGCCCAGCGGTGTAAAATTACACATAGTGTGTATAGTGGTAACTATTTCTTTTCCTTTTTTTTATCCTGCACGTATTAATGGCGACGACATGAAAGATTAGCTTGATAATATATGCTGAAGAACTCACCGCATTTTCCACGGAATGCTACGCTCACATTCAACCCCTTGGTACAGGCCGAGCGATTCAACTCACAGAGATTAGGGTAGTCAACCCCGTCGCTTCCGCAGACAGGAGAGGCTCCTTCGTGGTCACCAAGGTTGGGGCAGGATATAGCACACTCGCATTTAGCTGATACCCCATCCCTTGTCCGAACGCACTGTGCCCCTTGAGCGCAGTTAAGTTTCGTGCAAGGATCTGTCACTTCTGAAACAATCGAGATGATAGTAATGATTAATAGATTTTATTTACGAAGCAGTTTTCACTCAAGGATTAAATATTCCGAAGGAACGGAGCCCTGGTTGACTTATGCAGATCCAATATCGGATTGAAATTGGGACAGAAATAGTACCACAGATAGCGTACGACTGAATCTTGCCTATCAGACGTTTTATAGATCTCCAATGCGCCAGTTCTTGTAATATAAAATTAGAACGGACGTCTGCTAGACAATTATTAGTTTTGTGCTATCTGGTATGCAGCATTTAATTATCATAATGCGGCGGAGAAGATATAATTCAGTCTGCAATGGGTACACAGTTTAGTGTGAAAGGGAGAGATATCGGTTTCAAATAATTCCAATTTAATTATGCTCGAGTGCTTTTGTGGGTTATTGATTTGCTCCTCAATAATTAATCAGTCATTTAAGCTTTTCGACGTTCGTCCCAATTATCATACCGGCAAACTTATTACCGCAAACGGATAATCTGTAATTTGTGTAAAATGTTGAAATTGCATATTTAATAAATAAGTCAGTGAAACCCGTGGGCGAAACCCGTGTAATTTTCATTTGAAGCATTACGGGAATCGATGATAGAAATAACACGAAACCTTGAGGTCCTTTTTGAATCGCGGAAAGCAACTCTAGCCGGAGAGACATTAATCAGTCTAGAATCTAGAATCTGTGGAAACATTCACGGCGCGGAAATATCGGTAGGTACGTTTTAATTACTAAGAAAGCTAATTGCTCAAGCTCTTATATATCCGAATGTATACGTAAGTCTGAAAAGTTAATTGCAGCGCTTGACGCACCTCCGTTAGTCTGATTAAATAAATGGGTATTACTCTTCAGTCATTTCCGGGCATAATCCTCTATACATACACGAATATAGTTTGATAAGTACCATACCGAAAAACCTGATGATTTTTCATCATCAAATATCGACAGGTATCAGGATCCAAGATTATAGTTAGTGATCAGGAAATATTTGATATTTAAAAACAGGTTTTTTGGATAAATAAATTTCACGTTTACTTATGCCAGATAATATTGCAGATAATGACATAATAACTTGATTGTGGTACCTTTGGGATAAATGTAGCAGCACCTTGAAACCGCTATGGTAGTGCAGAGGATAAGGAACGTGAACGTGTTCATTTCAAAGGTCTAGAATACTTTTAATCCGGTTTTAAGTTAATCGTTATGAAGAGGTTCTTCGGGCGTGTGGGTTACTCAAGGTTCATGAATTGGCTGAAATTATTTTGATCAAAGTTCAGGGTAGGTCTTTGACGCAAGGAATTCCAATCGATAGCGTAATCGGATCCTGGAATAGAGGTAGGAGTGGTTTTTCGGCGCGACATAGTTCGGAGGCATAAGTTGCTCCGCAAGTCAAAGAAATGATTATTATCGGCAAATTGTTAGACCAATAAAGTCCCGATTTATAAAATGAACAAAATCGCGACTGAATACAACGCGGGATTAAGCTCCGCGCTGGTCATCCAAACGACAGATTAATTCTCCAAAGTATTTTAGCCGGGGCATATGCTGAGGCCGTGGACTAGGGTAAGGGCGAAAGAATAATTAGTAAGCCACGGTACAGGCCAGCAGTCGTCCTTGGAGGTCAGAGGTGGCGGTCAGGGAGTCAGGTAGATTAGTGGTCAGACGTTAACCGTTAAGTGGCCTTCTATCCGTCGGCTGCCGTGCTCCTTGCCTGGTTATCGCTAGACCGCGGCCGACTGCAGGTTGCTGTGACTACTAAAATGCTAACTCGTAGTTAGGGCCGGACTTGTGGTCTAGCTGAGAAACTAAAAGTTAATTGACCACGGGTAAGCGCTATGCTGTATACTCCACGCTCCAGAATATAGACGGGGGTGAGTTCGCTAGTATAACAAAAAAGAAATGAAAAAAAGGGAATAAAAACTGTACTTTTATTAGCGCTATTATCTGCCTTTGTTCGCACGCCAAGCTCGCGTTAGAGGAATGACAATGAGGTATGTAATTAGCGCTCTAAATTGGTAATTAATAGTTGGAATTCGAGGACTTCGCTTTGAGCTCGGCCCTGATTTTTTTTCACGTAAATTTTTACGCTCATGTAATTTTTCGCGAAAATCGCGCAGCTTGAAAAAAAGTAAAAAAATAAATCGACCAGATCGTACGTTGAATAAAAAAAAAAGCTCTCACACTTTACACGGCATCGCTATCCCTTTTTTAAAATGATTCCGAAGGAAAATGAACGTCGATTGAAGTTCTCGCCCCACCATTGAATTCATTTAATTTTTTCTACGATGTTTGAATGATTTTAGCTTCGGAACTAAATGCCTCGTCTGTCTTTGGCCTGTACTACTTCAGAAAACAGTTTTTCATCTTTTATTCAAGCTGATAACCCTACCGATCAATCAATAGCGACTTGGCGGTATGAAGAGAAGTTTCTTCGGCGCGTTATCCTAATTAATAATCAATTTCCTGGTTGTTTTTGTCATTCCTTTAGCTCGAGTCTTGGTAGTAAGAGAGGTCGCCGTTGACCGCTGCACTGGCTCAGTTAGTAGTTTGAGGTAATTTATTACGCCTGGCCATAGCTGGTCAGTATTTGCAGAACTTTTTCGTTCGCTGTTTTGGGTTTAGTTGAAGCAGCGTGTATACCAAACTCGTGTATACATACCCTTCCACTAAACCAAACACCTCTTTCCCCATTTGATGTTGGTGCTGTAGATACATACGTAGATTCATGCGTGTACCATCCATGCCGTTAAAAGCAGGCTGTGACAATTATGTCGTGAGGTAGTACAGACATTAAAAGCGCAAAGGACCGAGACAAACGAGTACAGGTATGCACTATGCACGTACGATAAATGGTTTAACAACCCCTTGCAACGCCCCGAGTCATCTATGTCACAGACCACAATTCCTTTTACGACAATTTCATACTGAACGAATTTCCGAAGAACAGTGGTTCCCGTAATTTGCAGAAAATTGCTTATAACTATACCAATTCCGGGCCAAAATGGGGGGTTTAATTTCGTGTTGAAAATTAGACTTGGTTTTGGTCGAGAGATTTTTGGTTTCAGGTCAGTCAATCGGTCGATTGGCCAGTCATGGTGGCTGAACAAACGATGTGGTTAGATCTTGTCATTGGTTTGCCAGTGAACGATATACGATCGGAAGGCTAGTTCAGGTTAAGGTAGAATTGTGTTAGGCCAGGACAGCTTAGTTCTGACCCAATTTGGCAAAACGCCATGGAAACATTGCTGCCTGTCCTTATACTTATCTCTTCTCTATTTTAACTCTGCGCCACCGGCGATGCTTCACTTTTGTCATATTTTCAAGCACTCGAGAAGAAATCATTCGGAAATAAAAAGAACGAAACTAATAGAAACTTTTCTAGTCTGTCCACTCTAAAGTATGATCGATAATTATGGCGGAGTATGCCTTCTCGTTTTGTTAAATAAAATAATTTTCAACTGCACTTTTGCGAATTAGTTTTTCATTTCTTATTCGAGTTTTATTTCGGTGGAAGAAAAACAAAAAATATTCTTTGAAATTAAACATTTTTTTTTTTTTTTTTTAATAATATATGGCATATTTCAAGGCAAAAGAGATGCGCAATATTTCATTGGGTTATGGAAAGGTTTGTCGTGAAATAAATCTTGAATTTCAAATTTACCTTACTAAATTTGATAAGAGGGACATCAAGTACCACCCACCTACCAAAATCTAGAGTGTTTCCTTGTGTCTCTCGTCTAAGCATAAAATTCTACCCGGTTTATCATTATTCAAGATCGTTCGTCTCGAGGAAAAAGATCCATGAATGTGAAGATCTTATTCTTATTTTTCTTCTCTCGTTTTTATTTTATCACTAAAAAATTTGCCGCTTTCTAACTTCAGAACGACTCAGAAAGTGCTTATGGTGCAATAACTCGACTGGCGCGTAGGTTCAAGTTTACATATTTATTGTTAGTGTTACTTCAGTCTGGGCACTCATACGTTCAGCCGTCAAAGAAATCCATATACCGTGAAAGAAAGGCGTTCATCATTTACGAGAACGCTTCGTTTTGTCTGGTACGTCAAAATGACGTGTTACACAGAATTAACAAATTTTCTCAGTCTTCGTCCGGTTAGCAAAGCGTTCCCAACGTTCCAATCCCCGGCTCCCCAAGGCCTCGCTCCAACAGCGCCCGTCAAACCCTCGTCAACAACTGTCTAAAGACAGGCGACCCTTTACGCTGTGCAAAGTTTATGCCTAATGCGCCTCGTTTGAAGGAAACTTGTTCATCCGTTCCGCTGGTTAACATTTTGGGCTATCAAACATCGGTAAATATCTGGGAAAAATCGACAGATTATGTGTCAAAAACATAGATTTCAAAAATTCCATTTTTATACTTTACTACTTGCAATAAGCGTTTAGTATCAGTTCAGTGATTCGTGATTCAAGTTTTTACATATGAATTAGTAGGGGGATGATTCCAGCAGCGAGTTCGTCTTTGTCGCGTGTATTTGATCCTGTAATGTTGTTCGGACACGAATATCGAGGGTGATGTCGTGTCTGACCTCAACAAGTTGTTGGACTTTACTGAGGCAGCGATTCATTGGTTTTTTTCCTAACGCAATTCCCTGCGACTTATCTTGTTCTGGTTAGGGCCGGATTGTCCAACTGCTTGTCTCGGTACCAGAAAGTTATCGTGTCCCCGGCTGACGCTGTTCAGTTCTTATCTAAATCCTGCTTAAATATCCGACCAACAAACGTATTCGCATGTCCACAGCCCAACCCTGTTATAACCCTCAACCCCCAGACTAGTTATCTTTATGCTAATTCAAGAAAGGTTGACCGAACGCCATTGGTTCTTTTGTACCTTGTAAAACGTAGAGCTTTATCCACCTTTAAGCTTATTAAAGTTTGAAGGTAAAAGTTAGTCGAAACATATCTTGCGGGTCGAGGCTTTCTCTCTCGTTCATTATAATTATTATTATTTTCTTTTTCTTTCTCTTTTCGTTTGTATCAAATTTAAATTACATCGTGTTTCATCTCGCGTGATAATTTTTAATTACCTATTTCATTCCGGGTACCCTGCATACATACTTGAGGCGAGATTTGCGAGAGTAGGTATATACCCCTACCTGCAGCTATAAATATACGCCATGTCGAGGTAATGTATGAGGTAATTGATAAAAGTTTAGATCATATCTCGGATAAATTAATATCGCGAGATATAATTCTGATAGAAGTCACGTCTGAGGCGTGATCGCGTTACGAAAGTCGTAATTAAGTGGGCGACAATCGACCTATCAAAGCTTTGCCGCCCTTTTACCCTCGGTTTTACCCTTTCCTCACCTATACTTCACGTACGTATATACCTATACCTTTTCAAAACGGCACGGAGCCACGAACAAAGTCCATTGTCTCCTCAGAATTGATTAGTGCTTTGATCCTTCAATGATTGCGAACCACTCGCTGCCTGCCGCCCTGCCTGACGTTCACATCAGACGTCAACTCCTCGACGATAAATATTTAAAAAATGAACCAAAGGTGCGTGCCGAGGTAATTTCAACGGTGATATATTATACCCATTATCGAGAATGATCGATGCACGAGCTTTTGGGCTGGACTATTTTTCTTTTTTATTCGCGCTTCCGTTGACCATTACTTGCTTTACCTCACACTCAATTTTTCTTATTTGAGGTTGAAAGATGAATTTGTTTTAGCTAAGATTTTAAACTCCTAAAATTTAGAGAGTTTGATAAGTCGTTGGGATTTCTATTCCCGAAAGAGAATCGCTATTCCGTAGATTAAACGCCCACTCGCGACGACTAGTTTCGCAGAGAGTAAAACGACGTCGACTAAATGTCCGGAGACTGTCTCTCTACTCTCTGGTATTCAGTCTCCAGTCTATTTCTCTTTCCGCCTTTCCTGCTTTCGGTCACTTTGTCCCCTTGGCAGACCTTTCGGACCTATGAATATTTAAGATCCTTCAGATTCGCGACGCTAGCGCATCGAGGGATTCGAAATGAACAAAACCGCGGAGGCGTTGGTTACACAGTTTCCAAATCCTCGCTTCATTCATCGCCGTTTCCAACACTCCCGTTTACGAATTTCAATCATTACAAGCAATCGATATTTCCTGATGAACAAGAACATCGCCGATCATATTGCATATCGCGTGTTGTTCCTACTTCTTTTTTCCATTTTTCTTATTTTTTCTTTTTTTTTTTTTTTTTTTCAAATCATGCGATAACCACCAGTCACCCTAGTAACCGTTGATGGTAAACCTTTGTGAGGATAAGGGCGGGAAAATTGTTGACTAGGGGTATCAAAGGGGTTGGAAAGGGGAAAGGTGTTACGGTTAGGCAGTTTGGTGCAGCTAAAGGGGTTCGGTTATTTGGAGCGGCAGTAGTAAAACCCGTAGCCGACCAGACGGTCGGCACTATTACGGACTATACTACTGCTGAAAGCAGCTGGTACGCGAGCCTGAATTAGGGTAAACGTCTGGGGAAATTATAGAAAAAAAAAAAAAAAAAATTCGTTTCATAATGAATTTGGGTTTCTATTGATTGGAAAAATTATTATTTATCTTTCGTTTATTTACAAAGGTTTTATTCGGCCGTTTAATACTCTATCGCAAAGGTAATCGCGGGCTTTCGACGTGCCTCGGAGAAACGGGATAAATGGCAATAATTATTGCTACAAGTTTAATGCTCGAGATAAATGTTAGCTATATACGCTAGCGATTCATCTAACTACTGGCTTCTCCTTTTCTGGCCTCTAACTATGCAGATGAAAAATGCAACGCTCTTTGGCCCGCGTTGTTTTCCCGTAGTCCAACTCAGCCTAGACGAATCACTGTCTGACGCAAGAAACGACCCCTACATTTCTACCAGTTCGCATTTCCCCAGGGTGTTGGAGGAGCCCCATTATTTCTCCCTGTGTGCCCCACGCGACCTCCATCTCCACCTTCACCTCCACCTACACCTCAGCCTTATAGCCTCAACCCCTGCGCCACTTTCCTCGCTCTTTATACTCGTCTCTTCTTAACCGTGTACTTTTTCACGCGGTCAAGATTTGACCCAGTATAGTCATTTACGTGTTGGACGTAGCGTGAAATTGATCTGAAACCATATTCGCCTCTATTTTCAGACTCTATTTTCTTGAATACTTTGCTGGAGGAGAATTAGTTTTGAATTTTGTTCAAATAATATAAAAAAATATATGAGTGGGCTTCCGATCTTATAAGATATCGATTTATTAAAGAAACGCGAGTAGAAAGCGGGAAGGAGATAAAGAAAGAGATAGGAGAGAGGGAGAAATGCGAATGGAAGATGAAAGACGCGGTGGGAAAAAAGAGAAAGAAAGAAACGCGTAGTTGGCTATGCAGAATCACGCAAAACTTTGAGAATTACCCCACGGACCATAAATAAGAAAGAAACTGACGGCGAAGCGCGGTGGAGGAAAAAGAAGAGGAGGAGGAGGGCACCAGCCGACCCTCCGGGTCTGGGATCAAGGGACACCCGATCCGGGATCCTGGCTTGAGTTATGAAGTGGAAAGGAACGAGTGATTTACCGTAAAACCGTTGATAAACTGCTACCGATTAAAATATGGCTCTTTGCTAAGACTTGATACTCGCCTTGCTCGGTACACGTAGATCAGTGTTTATTGTTAATCTTTTTTTTTGTCCCCCTTTATATTTCTTCGTCACAGGTTAAATCCTCCGAAAGCCCCTAAGCTAAGACAAAAGTGATGGAAATTTACGTGGAACTGATTCATACATTAATTTTCACGAAAATTTTTAACTCTCGTTGCTATTTTTGTCGAAATTTTGGTATCCCTATCTTCGGGGACAGTCTGACATTTATAAAAACGAACTCCTTCTTTCTTGTGAATAAATAATCCGTTTCCGGTCTCTATATCGTCCTGCCATGCACCGCATGCATATGACGTTAGTAGATGTTACTATATATCTATACCCTGTTGTATATACCTATACCTCTGCCTATGTATCTATGTATACTATATAAATATATACACGAGAAGCCCTGTTTTATTTATGGGTTATCTCATCCACTATCGCGTCTTTACCTTCCTTCCGGTGGGCGGTATAGCAGTCGTGTCTTTATATACCTATACGTGGTTATAACATGTTTCTTGATATTGCATGGTACACAAGCACGTGAGTATACATAGAAATGTTGCTTATTATATAAATCGTAGCTTCGTTTCGAGTACTTTTATATGGCCGTTAAGGTATACAGAGGTCTATAGGTATATGAAAACGGGGAAATAAAATAAAATAAAATAACATTGTGTTCCTCCGCAAAGAGTGGTGGTGATTGTGCAACCGGTAGATCGCGTGATCTACCCTAAAGTTGGCTGAATAAATTGTCGAATAACCAGGCAACCTGATTGTTAAATATTGTTATTCCTAAGTTAAGGTAATGCTTGGTATATACGTATAAAGTATATTGTAATATTCTTGCACGGAGAGACTTTTGCTGGCAAAGATTCTTCAAATTTCTATCAGATCTTACTATTTTTGTTCCTAATCCACGGGCACATCTGCATCTTATCAGAAATTACTACGTTGTGTAGTAATGTCCGAAGTTACTGTTTTCATGGGAATAAAACCAAACAGGCTTGAGCTATTTCCCGAAAGTGAATATTGTAGGATCACTATACCGATGAAGTTACTATGTCCAATAGTAACAAGTCTTGCCAACCTTGGACTCCATACTTAAAATGAGTAGCAACACTTCTCAGACACTATGGTAAAATCGTGATCGCCGTGACCAGCAATAACCATATATATATATATAGTGTTTTCGAAAATATGCCGTTATTTTAGCAAGTTGAACCAGTCCAATTAGGAGTATATCGCAAGTCCGGACGCATCGCTGTTATTTATTTGGCTGATGCTGGTTGTTATATACCGCACGATGATCCGTTCTAGCACTAGTGAGAAAATTCCACGCGTCTGTGGCCACCTATCGATAAGCTCGCGAAGCCCATACCCTCGAACCACATGTAGTTATACGGTTATACACAAAAAACATGTAACGAACGCTGCGCTTCGAGACTCGGCTCAAATCGGATATACTCGGGAATTCCCGGCAACGAGTTTACTATTCTTGCTGGTAATCTTTGTGAGACAAGTTCTCCACTTGTATTACGTTTGGTTGAAACACGTACGAGGTGTATCACATCCATACAGATTCCCGATTTTTAGGAAAATGTATATTGGCTTTTTTAATTCATTATTCTAGTTGTTTCGCCATCACTTATTAATGTGTATGTTACGTTTTACGACTCTCACGTTTACTATTCGCAGATGCCTATACTCAACAGCCGTTAATTACTTGTTGCTCTTCTCGATGGTAAAACATTTCATTCAAGATATTAGCTTTCTCTATTACCATCGGTAATAATGCAATATTGTCAGAACAGCAGAAGTGTGCGCGAAACACCAGCCATTATGGGAATCTTTGCCAGCAAAAGTCTCTCCATGTGAGAAAATTATAGAAAAAACCGAGATTTTTATCGTAGAATAAAATAGTAAAATATCCAGTTTTACTGGTTTTATGAAAAAAACATCTTCGGTGTATTACAGTATAGTCTATAAAACGCGGTTCGTTTGGTACTCTGCACTTTCAATTTGTCGGAAAAATCTTTTCCTCTCGCTTTATAGAGAGATCCTGTCATTTTAGCCTCATGCAAGCGCGTTTCGCTACTTTTTTTTTTTTTTCTCTCTCTTTCTCCTTTAAGCGGCAAATTTAAAGCTTTGACGCGGTAGTTGGGTTGAAATTTATTTCTCACCGAAGTACGGTGTCGAGAAGTGCATTCTTTTTCTCTTTTACCTTTTTCTCCTTTTTTTTTTTTGTCTTCCATTTTTTATTACCATTAAGCTGGCGCGGAGGGTTTGTCGTCCACAAACACGACCGCTTTGTAATTTGTCGTTTTAATTACCTTTACACGTTTTAGTTTGGCAAATTATACTATCAATTTGTTATTTTGCGTGTTTAAACGGACCAATTAATATCCTGTGTTGTTCTACCATTGATCGTGCGAAAATTGAGGCAAATAAAATGTTTGATAAATGTGGTTCCTCCGTACACTTTCAATAGTGGTTTGATGTATGGTTATTTTTTATTTTTTAATTTTTATTTTTTCGTACGTCAATATTTTGACTAGTAATTCCTGAATCTACGAGTTATTCTTTATTAGCTTTGAAAACATCCAACGAATACAACAGTTTTGTTCAAACTGTACTTCGGGTTATCGATTTCAGTTTCAGAATCGTCGAATGATTTTACTCGATTCGATTTGATTTTCCTTCCTGCGCGGGGATGGTTATAAAAAAGTGATTTTTCTTCATTTAGAAACGCGCTTGATTACGACGGTGCAATTTTTATTATTTCGAAACGACGGGCGGGGGTCGGAGGGGGTTGTTTCAAAGGTCTCGTGGGGGATGGGAAAAACCAAGTAAAAGGAAAAACACGCTTGACGCAGACAAAAGAATTTCAGGACAAAAAATTGAAACCTCGAGTAACACGTGACTACGAGGTCACACGAGGTCACACGAGGTTGCGCGAAAATACTCGTGATTCAAAATGGCGACCTCCGTCCCAGGGTGGCTTCCGTTTAATCCTTGCAAACACTTTTTTGCGGATCCGTTGGGCAAAAACGGTTTCACTGATTTGGCACTTTGCGGAAGAATTTCAGGCTTTTTGCACCGCAAGGGCACCACTGCCTGGATTTCGAGACACTGAGATTTGTCTTCCTCGACCACCGATGCGAGGCGCTGCGAACTCGGATATTGATTTTCAGAGAGAAAACGGTGTAAGTAGGTGCCTATGATACGCCGGAGTGCATTGCTCGTGTGAACGCGGGTCCATGGGTTGCGATATCGTACCTCACCTCTCTTCATCCGATCCTGTACCGACCATCTCCTGTCCATTTGCCTCTTCATCTTCGATATTGGTCCAGACTCGTTATAGAAGTTTATTCAAAAATTGATATGTGCATTTAATTTTCCTCCAATTAATAATTCCGATTTCCGACGCTTATAATCTGTTCAACTCACTCCATTGACATAGCTGATTAAATCAATCGTATAGAAAATAATTCCCTTGCCTCTGATACCACCGATTTTGTATATTAATTGAAATAAATTAACTAATACCAGTTACGTTGGGTTTAATTAATCATCAATGTATACCTCTCACACTCAAATACCTTATATACTCATACGCCATTAATCTAAAGCTAAATTATAGCTTATTTTAATCACCTTAGATTAATAGTTCCCTAAACTAATGAGGAATCGTGGATGGCGAAAATTTTGTGGCAAAATTTTCTCGCTTTTAAATTAGCAATTTGGTTTTCTTTTCTTTATTTTTTTTGAACAACTTTCGAACAACTTTAATAATCAATTGTATCTATAACTTGTCGTCGTCAGAAATGGGGGTGATTTTTGTAATAGGAAGTATTCCGTGATTCCATGGAGTATACCTAGCGAACGTTATGCCGTATAGACGTGATTGAAATTTGACACCACGCACGAGTTTCGTATAATGTATCCGGCTCTATACATAATGTCTTGGCATTATGTACGGAATAATATGCCGAGGGTATATATATAACAACGGCCATAACCGCAGTAATGCGAGATTTATTGGTAATAGAGTTATGGCTTGTCAATCTGCATTAGGTACTCCCAGTAGGCTTTGCTTGCACGTCAAGGAAGTGACGTAATCACGTCCCAACTCCATTTCTGGCGGACGCGTACACGCCATACCAGCCCAAGTTTAATGCTGCAATTTGGCAAGGAAGGGTATATTTCCGTCATCCCGTTTCCCCGTGCCAATACGCTCCACGCTCCATTTCCAAGATTTTGCCTCCTGACCCCCCCAGCCACCGAATCGCCGTTTGCGCCGTAGAAATTCACGTGACGTTTATGGCTCGATCACTCTGCGGTGGAAGGGTGAATGTTGGGTAGGTACGTCAGTTGAAACGAAACACACGGGACATAATTAATGCCTTGGGTAAATAAGTAATTAGCGACGAAACGGCTCGATCCGACCAATTCTAACTTAGCCCTATACGGGTCACACACATTTGTTTGGTTTTTCATCAACCGGTGAGGGTTGATCCCTGCAAATGTAAATAAAAAAAGGAAAAGATTTGTTTTTCTGTTTTGACGACGCCAATTATCATCAGAAAATACTGAACAGGTCATACGTACCAATTAAACGCTTTTGTGGGAGCGAATCAGTCGGAAATATTCATGATGTAGGTATACAGTGTAAACACTACATGATTACAAGAAAAAAAATATATATATATATATACCTATGGGTGTGTATGAAAAATTACGATTCATTACCAAGAATTCGGACCACGAAGAGTCGAGTTGGAGGTTTTCATGCCAAATATATACCTACTTTACCTCTATGCTGAAAATTCAACCCCCGTATATGTGAATATGAAAGGATGATCAACTGAATAATGATCAGTCTGCTTCATATAATTCAGTAATCAATTATTCAAAAGAATTTATGTTGTATCGTTGAGGGTAGGTACTGCGGCATACCGATAAAATAATGTTCTTTAAATAATGAAGATCTAACCCCCTGAAATCACAGAATCTAACGAAATTCAACAACTCAGAGGAATACGCGAGTATCTAAATACGAGTAGAACCCTAATTTCGAACCGTGGGTACCAACATCCAACATCGGAGGGGCTCCAAGCAGAGAGATCTTCCACTCGCTCAGAGGCTCCATAAACCCGGGTCGTAACAGTTTTCCTTCTGCTTCTCTTTGAATTCGGAAGATGGGTTTGGCCATAAACACTGCCGCTACGAACCTCAGATTCTTCGCTCGACCATAATATATGGTAATCTGGTAATCATGAAAACCCTTTAACAGGGAAAAGAAAAATCACCGACTCTAAATTTCACTACGGATTACTCGCACTTGGGAGTTAGGAGACTCCAATAAGACCCAGGAAAAACAGCGCTAAATACATATCCCATTTTATCAACAGTCTTTTATTTAGGGACAAATAACACTCAACTTAGAGCTTATAGACCAGACGAATATTTTCTATCAAATAGGTGAACCGAGAGGCCAAGAATACAACGTCATCCACACGCATAGATATTTCTATATAAGTATTTCTATACACTATATGGCGGGGCTTCGAGAGGGTAGCGAAAACTTTGAGCCATTGAGGTCTCCCGAATTGTATATCTAGCCACCATCTGGTAGTGCAGACTTCTTGTAAACAAACTTGAAATTATGATTTCTTGAGTTTTATTTAGTTCTTTTTTTTTCTTCCTTCTTCTTTTCCTTCTTTTCCGTGGAAAACAAACTTTTTCATGAATTGCTCGAGGCTGGTCGTGTTGCAAGATATATACCTACACTCACGCACGGTAGTCGAGACTATTTCTGTTGCAAAAAGGTCCTAACAAAAAAAAAAAAAAAAAAAAAAATTATAAATAATTTTGTTCCAACAGTCGGATGAACGGTCAGAATATTACTCTGTATCTTTTAATTTTTTGGTTAATACCGACAGGGTTATAAGACGTGCAATAAAAGGTAAGCACAAAAAACAAAAAATTAGCAAGTAAAATTCAAAACTTTGTACCATTGTAAATTTTTTATCCTAATTTTCTTTTTTTTTTTTTATACCAACTGGAAATTTTATGCAAATTCATGACTTGCCGGCATCGTTCAACTGTCCGGAGTGTCCACGCCAGTACTCGGTCCCCGATGGCCATCGTCATTCAGGAAATAGGAAATAGGAAATACATCTGTCCTGGTAGAACGAACGCATCAGGATATGCCATCAGCTCGGTTGGTTGGTAGGAACACTGGTGGTTCGCTACCACCCTTCATCCCTTTGGACTTTCGTCCTTTCTCGCAAAACCATTCTACATAACAGTCCGGCGCCACATCGCGACCGAATCTCACGGTAAATCATATTGATTCCGCGTTAAAACTGTGATTTACGATATCCACTAGGTATATAGTCATTGTATAGTTATATATAGATTATGGAACCAGAATATAGGTTTGCCTTGCATGGCCTGACTGGACTGCCCTGGGATGACCTCGACTACGTATACCATACAAAATTTATGTATAGAACATTACAGCTAGGAGGCAGTCAGCAGGCTGGTCCAGTACTCGGTACTACATTATGTGCGGATAAGATCGGTGCACCAATGATCTGTTCTCGATACGAGCCCACACCACCAAATAGCCTTTGGCTATTACTTCGGAATTGTATCTACAATCGGATCGGCAGGGAGGAAAACAACCGCTGGATTAAGTCCAGGAGGTATTTTAAAGGTCTAGTTTCACATTTTATTGTCCTTGTACTTTCGGTTTAGATCTCTCGAGTAATAACATGCAGTACCTATGTCAGGACTGATGACTCTCTCGTAATAAAATCAGGGAAAATTGGGTGGATGTCCACACTGGTATCTGGTGTTATAATTTATCATCGTTTACGCACCTGGGTGCGGAGGGGTGTAATTTGAATAAGGTCAAGTGAACCCATCACGTTCAATAACTATGTCGATCGGAAGAATATACGGCCATTTATTAATCACTATGAGTACCCAACGATGTACATACATTCTCTAAATATAGAAAATTGACCTTTGTCACGTTTTTCACAATTTCTTTACCTCCTTGAATAGAATCACGGTATCTTCACGAGCAATGCAACACTTAGTTCATTGCTGGCCGATTTATCATAATGCGGTATCCAAGGGGTCCTACAATTTTGGTTGCTTTTTGCTCAGCTAAACAATTCTCTGATGACAAATCGCCACTCTGTTCCATCACATCGACGGAAAACAATGGCAGATATAGGTACAGGTACAAGGTATGTACATTCATGGCCATCAGTCATCACATTAGCTTTTGCTAGCTTTACTCCCGTCCTTTCACTCTGAAACATCGAATGCTTCCTTTATCGCAGCACATGCTCTGTGTTCTGATTAGGACAGAATCGCTCTGGGATTTCCACCGCAAACGTTCGTATTCCGGATATAGGATTCCCCGGTACAGGGTGAAAGGGTGAGTACGGGGGTAGAGAAGTACATCCGACTGAATGGCGCCCACCGATTTACGCCGAGTGATTAACCGTTTCGCGAGATGACGGAGCCTGATTAGCAAATATGGTAGTTCACCGAGTCTGGCTTTAACATTCAATGCATAAGAGTTCTGAGAATAATTTTAAATGAAAAGCGGCTTAATTACTACTCAGGATTTGTTGAAATTTGACAAAGCAAAATCACGGTGAATCTCTGCAGTATTATTCGTTAATCTCGGCTGAGCACTTGACACTAAAGATGTGTTAAATGGAGCCTAAGTGACTAGTAGACGACCAAACGCAACCATTTCGTATCTCCGCAATCGGTAGACAGAGTGGTGAAGCTCGTTGCTTGCACGTTTAGCCAGTATATTATACATACATATAGGAGTACTTGGTTGACGGTTCAGGCACAAGTGGCGTACCTACTCGACGATGCAAGTTTCCCTCAACCATCTCAACCAGCGAGCTATTTCGGTAAACTGCATTTGTGAAGGTATAGAGTCACAGCCCGAAAGCCACGCAACACCACTAGAGCCATGTACCCGTAAATTGGATGGGAAATTTAGTGGTTTAGCTTGCAAATATCCATTCGTTCCTGCCTACGTCTGTCCGTCCTTCTATGTACATATATACATCTATACATGTTCTACGTATAATTGTATACGCAGCTGAGAATCGTTGCGGGGATGTTTAGCTGATACCATTTATCAGGTGTCGCATAAACCATGATGTCATAAGTTGATATAAATGTATAAATTAATTTCGTTCAATCGTAAGTTGTATCATTGATCACTTATTTGCGATGGAATCGTCAAGTGTTTTAATTACACTTGTGAAGATTTTTGTAAAAAAAATGGTTTAACCGCGGTTTTGGACAGGTTGGTAAAGAACTGGTCTTGCTGGTGGCGAAGGTGACGGTTAGCAAACGGGGTTGAAACGCCGTGACCCTAATTCCTAATTTGCAGGACCACAAATGGGAGTCCCCAGCTTTATCCGTCTAATGGACGGAACTCGACGCGCGCACCAGGAAACGGTAAAACCAGGAAAACGCGAATCTACATAAATGATAAACCAGGGAAGGCAGACAAAGGACCTTCGTTATGTCTGCATTAGAATTTAATAAAATATCTGGCCCGGGTTTTGCGAAACGTTTCTACCGACAAACCGGCTAACCAACCACCTAGTTTGTTGTTAACTCGAGCTAGGTTAGTGCATGTTATAATACACATACACCAGAGTCAACCCCATGCTAACTAGATAAGTTAGTTACCATCTAAACTCATTCGTTTGCGCTCAGCTATAAACCAGTCATTCTCTATTTTATCTCTACGAAAGGGATAGAAGAAAATTACGTTTTTCAACATGCATTTCAATTGGATATGAACGACACAAAGTTAGGGATGAAATACTGCCGTTTATTACTACAGACGAAGTTGTAAGGACGAGTCGCACTGTATTCAAGCGAAATACCCAACTTTTCAACATTTTTCAAAATTTTCGATACCTGAATCTGCCAGTGTGTGGCTTCGCATGTATGTATACGTACTGGTATGTGTCTGGAAAATCGAGATATGATTAACCACGAGTAACTAAATGTGTCCGCTCAATTAATTCTCATTTTGTATAGCAGCTTGTTTTTACATCAAAATCTAAATCCCTTTTGCCGTCGACCCGCCCAAATCGATATACTGGTCCTTAATGCCGGTATTCCAGCTCAATGGTCGAGTTAATCTCAAGTTAATACTTCGGACTAGGGTTAGAGACGGGATGCTGGTATGCGGGTAATTATACAAGAGGTGATCTACTCTCACCTCAGACACATAATTGGAATGTGTAATTATCATACGAATATAATACATTCTCAGTATTGTACTATATAATCATTGAAATTTATTCAAATGCCGATTTAATTCACAGCAATGAATTGCCTGCGAAATACCTCCTGTATAAAGTATTGGAAGTAGTGTCCGATGGTCGATTTGTACCTGCCAATGCAATGCGAATTGCGAACAAGCGGGTCAGTCTTGTCCTAGAAGCCTCATTCAATTTCATGCGGAGTAGCCGAGGAGTTTTATTGAATTTATCAACCCAATTGACTCGATTAATTGGACAGGACGTTATACGGCCGATTTGTTTTCTCAGTCAAAGGAGGAATTTCCTTCGAAATTTTATCGAGCTGAAAACCATCGCTTGTATACATACCTACTATAGTATACATCATACATATATCAGGATTTTAGATGATGATTCGTCACACGAACGAATATCATTAACACAACGAGTCCGGAGATCATTTATCTCCATATCTGTATTGTGGAAGTCGAATATTTTTACCTTGTACCAACTCCCCGTGTCGTACATGCAATTTTTTGAAGTGCCTTTTTTACGACACGTAACGCACGCTCAGAGGTTGGATAATGGTACGTGGTAGCGTCTCCCCGGTAGCTTATTAAGACTGATGGATGAAATTCCGGAGGTACCGCATCACCGAGAATTCTTCCGTCACGAAACTCTCGACTATCTATTTCTGTTTCTTTTTTCCTTTTTTTTTTTTTCCATTTTGTTTTTTGTTTTTTGTTCTTTCTTCTCTCTCTTTCTTTCAGAAAGTGAGAGAAGCGAAGGCCGAGAGGAGATTCGTAGTCTTTTGTCATCGTTATGCTCAGTTATACGCAGAGTAGATACTGGCACATCAGCGTGGCTTTTATTGTCGAAAACGAAAACTGCAATAACGCGAAATAATTTCGAGCGAAAATAATTGGCGAATTTTTATACCCACTATAGATGGCCTTGATTTTATTTTTTATCTTTATATCGGTCTGCTAGCCCCGAACGAGGTATCAATTGACTCCGAAGGCGCGAACAATTAACAGTGAACGGCGATACCGTGAAACGGTATAGTGCAGAAAGTTCGAGGAATTTCTGAGCAAGAAATAACTCGTGAAGTAAATTAGCAAGGAATGAAAACCACCCCCGGATTTTGTGGTGAAGTATGAACAAATGAACTGATGTTAAAAAGTTAAAATAGCGTTATTACGGCCTGTCCAAAACTACAAACACGATGAATACTGACATAAATTATTTACTCAAAAGTTACAGGATTAAAAGTTTGACCCATCGAATGGTAGGGTAGCCAAGGGAAGATTCAAATTAAGGCCGGCACGAATATCTTCCAGAGTTTAAATGAGATTAAAAACTTGTATATATGTATATAGTATGAAAAAATTAACGAACGATCACCAAACCTTTGATATAGAAGACCGAAGCTTGGGGGAGTTTAGTTATTAAAAAAAAAAAAAAAAAATGAGAAAAAAGTAGGAAAAAGTTTTCTGGAAAATATTTGCTTTTCATTGACATATTTCATTGCCTGAGAAATAATCGGTGCGAATGAATTGTGAAAATTTGGTAAATATTTTGAGGAAGAACCCGCGTGAAAATTACGCTGTAAATGACGCGTATTTAATTACAAAGTCCCCAGTTCATCTGGGGATCAATAAAATTTCACCTTTTTAAATGTCGCTTGAGAAAGGATGATAACAGTGTCGATATACTGCAGGGTAATCAACCCTTTTCATCAACGTAGTTTGAAATTTAATAACTTGGTCACATTGAAATTTCAGAAAAAAAAAATTCTCATTTAAAACATTGAATGCAAGAATTGAAAAATGAAATTCGATATTAATATTAGCCTAGCTGTACGTCAACGGGTTGACGAATTCCTTTCGTTTATATTACAAGAGCTTTCCCTCCCCAAAAAAAAAAAGAAAAATATATATATTTATATAATAGGAAAGTCCAGGTTAATGTGACGACAGCTACTACGACGGGACTGACACTAAAAGCTATTTTTATATTTTATGAGGCTAACAGTAAGCTGAAAGCTCCGCGTGGTGATAACCTTAATACCGATTTCTAGTTTCATTTATAACGCCGAAAGATTTTCGTTGAAAAAAAAAAAAGAAAGAAGAATAAAAAAGAAAATTTTTGTGGTTTATTGTTTGATGCATTAAACAATATGGCATTAAATAAATTTATTTGGTAAGTACTACGTGTTATATTTATGGAAATAAAAACGGATCTATCCAACTTTATACCGTATACAAGTATATACAGCTTACACCACATTCGATTCTTTAATCAATGGCCGTTGACAATCTCGGTAATTATTACCTCGGCATGCCATTAACTTTGTAGCACAGTTGACGACTTCTGGGTGTAATTTAACAACAGATTGAAGAACTTAATGTCACGCGAACGAGTCAACGTATAAACGCATTGGGTATTGCCTGTTGTTCACGATAAAACGTGGGTCAAGAAGTACAATTGGATTTGTACACGTACTATGTACATTCTACACTTCTACAGGGTATATAAGAGTCGACTAGGCGTCAGTTGATGAGTAAGTGAAAGAAAAATTAAAGGAAAAAGGAATTACGAGTATTTGTCTGTTGCATGCCTAGTCGCAATTTTTAATATTAATATACTATAAGTTATATCCTTGATCAATAATTTCTATGGAGACGTCCGCTTAGTCTAAACCCGAGGACAATATACCGTGACATTCTGTGGATGCGGCCCAGCAGGGATACCAACCCAAAACTCGTTATCAGCAGTTCAGTAACTCACTAGATGTTTCTAGGAAAATCACTGAAAATCACTAGATTTCTACTGGACGTCACTAGATTTTTAGTGATTTTACTAGGGAAATCTAGTAAGTTACTAAACTGATGCTAACGAGTTTTGGGTTGGTATCCCTGCTGGACCGCATCCACAGAATGTCACGGTATATAGTTGGTGACCAAGTGTGCATTCGTAAACTCGAAATTTTCAATCTTTGGGATTCTGCCTACGTGGCTTTTAAGGGATTTTTTGTCTCTATGGTTTCCATGACGTTATTTAGTCCACCATAAAACTATCTACGTACTACATACTTCTTCGTAGAAACTGTATGTACCGAGTTTCCCGCTCCTTCGACTAGCCAAAAGGGTGACGGGGTAAAGGGCGGGAAATAAATTATGTACGAATCTGGGCAAAGAGTAAAAGCGTAAAGAAGAATGAAGAAAGATAAAGAGAATATATATGATATGGTAGGAACGCCGTATGCCTTTTGTAAAACGGCTGTTGAGGAACTCCGGAGGAACAAAGATGATAGAAGATCTGGGGTTGGATTGAATTAATTTGGCACTGGCTATAAAATCAAATCAGGGCAGGGACGGCCCTCGCGCGGTGCGCTAAGGCATCGTAAGTAACTATGCGAGGAGAATAATAACCAATGGTGGTGGCCTAACTGAATTATTAATAGCGCGAAATTGAGCCCTGCGAACCGCCAAACTCATAAAAAACTTTTAATATTCTCGGGTCGTTGGGTCGTATTGAAATTTGTTATTTGTTGCTGTACCTACATTGGGGACCTGGGAACCGGAAAGGCCCGCAAACGGAGCGGCAGGAAGTTGCGGAAGCGGTAATTTAGGAGCCGGAAATTTAGTAAAAATTTTTAAAGAATGTAATAACTCGGAAATAGGAAACGTTCGTAAAACGGTTGAGTTCTAACCATCTTTATTTAGGAAGCTTGCGGAATAACTTTCAAACTCTACTGTATACAATTATGTTAGTTTTATACCGTGCAGGCTGCTGGAAAGAAGCGCTGGGGCTTATAGAAAATCCGTGAAAATACTTTACTGAATCCAGTTTTCAAGCTTGGCGCATTGACAGCTGACTTTACTCCCCCATTCCTCCCTTTTCACCGATCCGTTAAATTCGAGGTCTGGCCTTTCGCCTTCGACTTTTTCCTTAGGTTTCGGCGCGGTGCGGTGCGGCGTCGCGTCGTCTGTTTGTCGACGAAGGGTCGAGGGTGGCGACAAAAACCATTAAATGTGACATTACATCCCTGGTACGTATCACCTCGTTAAACCGGAAGAATAAATCAGAAATTAGTGCTGTCTATTTCGGTTTTTACAAATCAACACTTCCCAGGGAATATTTACTCGGAATATTTTTTTCGAACATTCTTTCACCCCAAAATTTGATCTCGGAGAAATCTCGGTCCTTCTTTTTTGTCTTTCACAAAACGAGCTTTTATGACTCACTATCAGTGCTCCAAGGCTGGTCCAATCTGAGACGAGAAAAGTGCATTATATACACCCCCAAAAACCATTCTGAAAGTAATTTGGCACGGTGAGTGCAGATTGGCACAATTTTAATAACTTTTTTAAAACCGAAGGTACTAAACTAGTTTCATACGTTATAGGTACCGTCGAATTTATTGCTAATCTGTATTTATATTTGCAGTAGGTATGTGTATAGCGTATCCACATACGTTCAGTATCGATTATAAATTAAAGCACACACAGAGCGCGTTGATACTATTCATTAAATATATATTCTAACGTAAAATAATTTATTATATATATGTATATATAGTATATACCTATTTCGATTGTCCGCTGGAAGAGTTATCAACGAATGATATATAGCTACGATAAATAACGATTGCTTCAATTATTTCATAGCGATTGTATAATTTGATAAATAATCAAAGATAAACCGAAGTTCGAATTAAACATTGTTCTCTGTAACACATTGCATGTAGATGTGGTAATTGATTTGAAGTGAATGCACAGTAAAGCGATGATTCATTCGGAATAAATAAAAAATCCACCAACATAAGGGGCCGGCAATGATTTTCCAGCTCTCAGAATAAAAAAAAAAAAAACCCATACGAAGACGGACGACCCTGAATAGTTCAGGCACGAACAGATGGACAGAAGGACGAACAGATGGACAAATGTCTCTGGAGGGCGCGAGAAGTGATGGCTAGAAGTCACCTTCACCCTTCAAGCCGCGATCCATATCAGATGGAATTAGGAGACCTGATGTTGGACAAGTTGATCTCCGAAAGGCCAGTGACAGTCCATATCTTAGTCACACCCTCAGTGCCTCCTGACAGCCTCTGTTCTACCACAATCAGCTAAATTTGATGCTGCGTAAAATTATTGATTGGAAAATTACTGATACGAATAGCAGTGTGAGGATTAAGAAATGGAAAATGATTAATGACACGAATCAGTCACATTCCATGATTCCATTTCCGAAAACCTATCACCTGAATAGAATGAGAAAATTTCCTCGAGCTTTACGATCATTTAAATCATGCTAAAAAAAAAAACCCGTCGTTATTTCTACCAATTAAACGCTCAAATCACAACAGTGTAGGTATTCACTTTGATCTATGCTCTGAGCTGTTGTATATACACATAAGAGCAGAAAGAAATAGATAAAGAAAGAAAAGGCACTATCGAGGTCCGACCAGTGCGGCTTTTTCCACTAGAGTTTTTCCCCGCTACAGTAGTAACGCAGTGTCTTGTGCCAGGCAGAATTAAGTGGTAGAATAATTACATGTCAGCCACTCCCTGGGCGGTAACAACGAGTTTTGTTTTTGTTTTTTTTTTTTTTTTTTTTTTTTTTTTTATGGTTCAAATTACACCCTTTGTTTCTGAGGTTTCTTACCGCTTTCTTAACGCTTGTTGTTTTGTTTTTTCTTTCACCTCAAAGTAACGCCATTTTTCTTTCAGCTGGTGAGATTATGAGGAAAAGAAGTGCGGCTGGTTAACAGCGATATTTCTTTTTATCAGTCCTTGCCACTATATCCTATCAATGAAATATTGAAAGATGAATACGAGGCTTTTCTTTCATTCGAGAAGCTTTGCTAAACCGTTTATTTTATTTAAAATTATTTTTAATTCGGGTCTCTAAGTTCTTCTCTCTCTCTCTCTCTCTCTCTCTCTTTTTTTTTTTTCTCTTTCTTTATATTCTTGCTCATCCGCAGAATTTAATACTCGATGATCGATGGCACGCCGGAGATTAAGACTTCGCTGAAGCAATATATAGCCTCTGGGATAATCCCTTTGATTTTATTTCCTCAAATATAATTAAGTTCACTAAGATTTGATCTTACGGTGGTTATTAAAGCTGCAAGAAAAGTTATCAAACTGTCCGCTTTTTTTTCTACAAGATGAGTTGATTGAAATTTCTTTTCTAAACTTAGTTAGTTCAATAAATATGAAAGCAACGTCTGGGGAAACACGCGATACTTGTAACTAATTAAGTTTCAAATTAAATGAAGAATCACTACTTCGACTTTTTTTTTTTCCCACACAAGCTGACAGTAGCTTGAAGAAATTGTTAAACTGTTGATAATAATGATAACCTATCGTGTACGATCTGAAATGAATTTCCACAATTATTACCTGAAGCTTATAGCGGAAGTGAATGAATAGATAATTGACATTTTGTTATCATCTCAGGAATTTATGATCCTCTGACCTTTGAGTACCGAGGAAGGTAGCTGTAAATATGTATGGGATTCCGTGATATACAAATTATATTTGCGTAGGGAGAAAGATAAGGTGGGTAGGTAGGTAGGTATGATATCTCTGCAGCCTTCGAGAGTCGCAGCTACCCTCAGCGTCGTCTGGCACATAATTTATTTCAATTATTTAAATCCCTTCGAGATTGGCTTACGTTAATTCGGTTCGGTTCAATCGGGAGAATCCCGAATTTACTCAAGCTGATTTCTTTTCGGTTGAAAGTTTATTTTCCACCAGTGATATTTTCTTCTTTTTCTTATTATTTTCTTTCTTTCTTTTTTTGTTTTTTTTTATTACCAAGTCGAGTCCTTTACTTTCAACAAATCCTACGTACCAATTTTCAATCGCATTTCATTCGAGTTTATTCGATCGATAAATTAAAGTGCCTCACCTAAACCAACTGATTTTCTCATGAATAGATTTATTACGTCTCGACTTTCACTCTCGATAAGATTCAACCTACAAACGAAGCTTATTGTTAGTATAACGACGCTTCAGATAACGTGGCCCTCTGAAATAAAGCCACGTTATTACGTCGAGAATCAACAGACAAAGAAACATTCTTATAGGTGCCAATTGAACTGTCATATACTTCTATGCTATCACGAAATCAATTATTAAAAAGCGGGTGGTATCGATTCAAACGTCTCACATAATCTCAGCTAGACTTCAACGAAGACCTGAACGTCCATACTCGTATAAAAAAAATTAATATAGAAAACGAAAGTTGAACTTTTCGATCGTATTGTCTGAGAATTTGTCGATTCAAGATTCCGGCAATTAGAAAAATGGAATTTTTTTACAATATCAAAACCTTCGGTTTGCTAAAAAATGACAATAACTCATACGAGGACGTAGTAGTTTCATTTATATTTCACTTTCATATCACGCGAGCGTGAGATAGACTTACAATAGTAGGGTGAATGCGAATAGAGCTGGGAGGCTGCCTGAGGACTCTACGTATTCGTAGGTGTTAGGAGATAGGCGAAAGGACCAGCATCCATCCCGGACGATGAAGAGGTCCTCCGAAATAGACCAGTACGTGAGAAGGCAGATATTTTGTCCATGGGGTCGGCGAATACGTTGGGCGATTAATTTAGTCCAAAGGGTATAAAAAAGTGTCTGCCAGAGTTCTGCAGACTATATAGTGTCGAAAGATACTTTATCGCGGGGCTAATTTTTTCCGATACGCTAATGACTCCTTTGTTCGACGTTGGTTTATTCATACTTCACGCGCTTCTGTATCCCAGGAGGCTACAGGGTTGGCGCAAGGGGGCGATAGGGTGAAGTGATCAATAGTTTTGCTGGCCTTATACCTTTTTGGTACGGTAGCGTTTTGGTAGGCGTTCTGGACTGGCCGAACGTGTGTGAAATACACAGGCCAGCTATATTCTCTCACCCAGTAGAGTGCCAGAAAATTATTGGCACTAGAGTCGTGAAATTTTCACCGCAAAATTAGCCTTTAAATTTTACCCGTACATACATAGCTATAAAAATGTGAAAAAGAGGAAACGGTTTCTTCTATCTTTAGTTTCATTTTACTTTTATTCTTCGTTGTTTTACTGCCCGCCTTTGTTACCTGCAGGCTCTCTTGCACTCCGACTACTCCACAGTCAATGCAAGCAAATTTCTCCTGCGGCTGGAAACTAGTTCAAAGCGATCAACGAAAGTGGCCAATTCCGTTCAGAGTACCTACCATATACACCTTCGATACTTTTTCTAACGTTGTTTTTGCCAAAGATTGAAAGAGAACGCGTTACCTCGGGTGATGTAAAGTTCCGCAGATACAAGGCACGAGGATATTCAAACCATCAACCCCTAGAGGCGATATAATTTGAGGTAAAAACAAAACAAAAAAAAAAAAACAAAATAAGCGTATACTGTTTTTGCTGCACCAATTAAAAAACTCGCTGTACCATGATTGTTGGAACGTGTGGTGCATTCGACACTATTTTGAACTAGATTACACGGCAATTTTTCCCAGCAAGAAAGCCTTGCAAGTTCTGGAGGGCTAAAACGCGTAGTTTTTAAACGGCGAGAACAAAGGAAAATCGGGAAAATGGTTCGGGCTATTCCCCTTTCCGACTTTTTGCACAAACTTTAGCAACCGCGGGCGCGATCCCTTCGTAATTTTCTGTATGCAATCCGTTAGACTTCGCCTCGATCCATCCATCTATCCAATCGATCTACGGGGAGCTTATTATCCAATCAGAAAAGTGAACTTCATTTTGGGTGATAACCTTTAGACTTAGTCCGTCGCGACGACACCTCTTCCTCCACCCAACGAGCATGCAGGATAAATGAAGGGAGGTTGGGATAGAGCTTAGAGACGCCCGATGTAAATAATGAAAGAACGATATAGAAAAAATGTTGAGCCCAGCTTCCACTTCTCCCTTTTGGCGAGGTGCAAAAACTCTCCCACGCCTCTCAGTGCTCAGCTCCTCTTCGTTGTAATTAGTTTCAGAGTTTAAGTGGCAGGGTCACGCGCACAGCTTCGCTTAGAAAAAGTGGGAAATAAAAAAAAAAAAAAAAAATTTGGGTCGTGCGAGATAAGGCTTTTTCCCCGTTGCTTGCCGCTAAGTAAAAGTTCAAAGTGGAAACTAGAGGGGGTTGAGGTTTAGGGTTTCGGGTTTGGGGGAGAGGTGCGCGAACTTTTCACAGCGAAAGTTCAACGGGTGAGAAATAGGGGATGGATGATTTCTATTTGCCAACTTTTGACTAAGCTTTAGGGAAATATCTCGGAAGAAAAGGACAACTGACTGTGCAACTCAACAGATACTATACACATTACACAGTGATTATTTGCCTATGGTATTTCAAACTAATTATAGGTCTAAAGCGATCGAATCAAGAAACACTAGAAACTTTATCGACCCCGTTTGGCCCAACTTTTACCCTATTTGTTCGAAGTATCTCAAAGTACTTAAAACTATTTCTTGACGACACAGCGTCGATCTAATTTGACCCGGTTTTATCCATCGAAGATTTTTTCGACGATGAGAAGTTCGATCGATTAGATTCCATAATTAGGACCAAATCTACGAAGGATAATTGAAAATACAAGGGTCCTTTACCTTTGTACAAATGAGATATTATAGATTTATATAATCGGTTCTGTGTTTTTTCTACATGTTTGAGGATCGGCAAAAATCGTAGAAAGATGAAATTCTGGAACTTCTAGATGCAAAGGAAAATTTTTTCTATTTTTTTTTCCTCTTTTTTGGATAAAGACGCTAGCCACTTATCTTATTCTGTAATGTCAGCGGTGGAGTTTGCATTTTGAATTTTTAATTTAAGAAATGTGATCAGGCCGTGAAGCCTACTACGCGCCCCCGATTTTTCGAGGTTGTAAACTTTTACGAAGATGAAGGTATGGAGCCGGAGTAGTGTAAGGATAATCCATGATAGGAGAGAAAAAGTTCTATGAAACGAAGTTTCGCACTTTTTTAGGGCACCAGACGGGCGGAAGTATAAACCATATGGAAGAGAAAAAGGAAAAAGGAAAAGAACCGTATCGTAAGTTTTATATACGCGACGTAGTAGCCGTTGATCAAGTGGTCGCACTTTAACGAGCGAAATATTTCGTCTGAATTCGATAAAAATTTGGAATCGTAGCAAGATTTAAAAACGTGTAAACAAAACGGTGCGTATTTCATTTTAAATCCGGAAAATTCGATCAACCTCTATCACCCACCTCTTCCCACGCTTTTGGGAGGCTGCAGTAAAGTTTTACGAAGATAAAGGGACTGCCGCATGTTCGAGTAAAGGTAAAAGATTATAGGAGTGGGAAGAAAGCCCGTGTAACAACTTTGGCACCTTTATATAGTAACGGATGTGGGCGTTCTAGCGTGTAAAAATCCGTTAGCAGCAACCACCGTAGCATTCGAATGTTCGGTACCCATACTGGAAATATCTCGTTGAAAGCTCGAGATACGGGCGGTGAGCTTTACGAACGCAAATATGAGCTCCTAAAGAATTTATACGCAAAACAGGTTTACGTTTATACTCCGCTGTACAACACGCCGATGTTGTCAGACTCGAGGTAGGTACTCTTGCACTTACGATTTTTCGGGATTACCACATGAAAAGCGTGCACTTTTGGCCTCAAGAAATTTGATCAAGCCTTGTGAAATCCTTGAAGAATTTTTTCAACGGTTTAAGCCTTCGCGAGGATGAACGGACTGCCATACGCTAATGTAAGGATAATCGATTATTTGGGGCGATATATACACCGAGAGTATTCGGTGAAAGTAAACGACCCCCTTCCTACGGTAAAACCAACACAGGCGCGCACCGCGTGCGTGAGGCTCGTTCGGGAGGGGATGCGATGCTACTGGCACACTCTTATCCCCTCCCGAATGAGTCTCGCGCATGCGGTGCGCGCCTGTGTTGGTTTTGCCGTAGCAAGGGGATCGTTTGCTTTCACCAAATACTCTCGGTATGTAAGTAGTAGGTATGGCGATATGCGGCACGCTTTTAGCACGGCAGACGCGTTTCGGATATCTAGGTGCACGCCAAATCACATTTTCTTACCGTGAAAAGAATTACATTCTCATATAATGTATGAAATTTTCCACAATTTCCGTCACGGTCTAGGTTCTCTCTGGTATGAAAAATATTCTTTCACACATACCTCACACATCATATTCCCAGAATTATGTGAGATGTGGAAACCAATTAAATGGGAATCCTGATCCTATTTTATTACCTCAAAATTGAAGGGTGTCTCATGTCAAACGTTTAGCTCTAAAGGAAATTGAATAATCTTTCGGGAGAAAAACGTGAAGAAAAATAATCAAAAAATATTCCCAATCCTGAAAGCTTACACCGAATGATTTGAAAACAATTAGAATTGTATAATATAAATAAGCTTTAGTCCAGAGAGAAATTTTTCAAAAAAGTAGTTCGCGGCGCGCGTTCTAGCGTATCTATAGCTCATATCGAAAAAAGCGTAACTAAGCAGTGCAGAAAATAAGAGCGTATCTCGGTGAAGCAAATAAGATGGGTGTATTTCGGTAGTGCAGGAAAGGAAGGCGTATCCGAGCCGATCAGGAAAGAAAAGCGTATCTCAGTAAAGCCGGTAAGAAAAGCGTAGGACTCAGGTAAGATACGCTCTTCTTTCACGCTTTGCCGAGATACATTCTTCTTTTTTGTGATATCGAGATACGCTCGTTTTATTTATTTACTTTCCAGAGATACGTTCTTGTCTTCTGCACTGCTGAGTGTATCCTCTTTTCGATAGGAGCCATCGGTATCTCGTTCAAAAATCAGCAGTACCGGGTCGAAACTCGTTAAGGAACGATTGAAACAACCAAAAAACTGGGAAAAAAAACAGATAAGAGATTAGTCGAGGGTTGCCAAGGCCTTGAGTAAATCGCAATAAGTATTCCGATCCTTTGATCCTTCGTGAAACAATATATAGTAATTTTCAGTCTGTCTGTGTTAGAAAAACGACTGACCCATGGAGACTGGAAGCAGATGAGACGAACAGATAAGCGAAATAAAAAAAAGGGTTCTTTTTGTCACAGTGCCGTCTGACGTTCGAGAGATAAAAAAAATGTCGAAAGATAACGAAACAGGGAATAAGACAAGAAGTAAATGAAAACACCTTTACACTATAGCCCGCGCACTCATATTTATAAACCCGAATGAAGAGAAGAGATTGAAAAAGTGAAAAAGAGAGGGTCGCAGCTACCTCAAACCATCTCGAATGCCTCGCAGCTATGTATATGTGGAAAAAGTTGGTGGGTGAAGGGTGGACGGTGAAGTTTGGTATTTTCAGCGACGAGGGTAAAATTGAATTCGAATTATCAATGTCGGCCTGAGGGTAACGGATGGCCATCGGTGGTGGTCATTGTTCGAGTTGTTAATCCGAATTACGAACCGGTTAATCGTTAAACGATAATTTAGTGAGGGAAATTCAAATATTGGCGAAGATATGTGTGTACATGTGGAGATAACGATTAGTTTAAAAGTTTATAAGTTGGGCAGCCATAAGCGTCGGGACGAACGTTTCCCCTATCAATCTTATGGGGCGAGGGGTGAGAGAGAAAACGTTTTCATAAAAGGATTATATACGAGCATCTGCAATATGTACGCAGCGATACATAAGTATGCACGGTGAGATCTTGGGATCTGGCTCTGAACCCCCATTCCCTATTTTAACCCCCTTCATCCTCTTGACCCCCTTGACCCCCCTGACCCATCCTCGAACCACGCTGTGACCCGAGACGCTAGGACGCGTTCAGACTTCAACCCTCGGTTTCAAACTAGTTGGCTTCGAGCCATGCATATAGAGGTGTTTGCTAATAAGTGTACCACAGTCGGAGCTAATACACCCGGCGACTGACAAATGCCTTAATACCTGCCATCGCCAATCTCTGCCTTTTCCCCTCTTATTTCATATAGGTATAATACAAATTCTTTTCCCTGCCAAGATCAATCCATTAAAATTGAACACAGACCAAAGTTAACCCTCATAAATAATTTTAGGAGATGAAGAAGGGTAATCGACTCTCGTCAAACAGTTTCCCCAAAATGTTCATTTGCGTATGGGTGTATATCAAAGCCATAGGTATCACTTCTTCCTACCGATATAGGCACAAGATCGAATATTTCATTTCTGATTGATTATTGAAATTGTCAATTTTTCATTCCCACGAAACAAAATATAAAGCTTAAGGTTATTTCGGGTCTCGAAAGACGGAGGTGAAAAATAAAATGGAATCTAGGGGTAAATTAGCGAAGTTTCTCCAAAAATTTCGACAAATTTAAAACGAATGTCTTAATCCGTACGAAAGCCGGCGGAAGTTTCAATAAGGAAGGTGAGTTATGCCTCGCTATAAAGTCTCCCTTTTCCCTTCTATTTTTCTGCCACCGTCTCTCTTTCTCTTTCTCTTCTCTCTTTCTTTCTTTATTTCTTTATTTCTCTCTCTCTCTCTCTCTCTCTCTCTCTCTCTCTCTCTCTCTCTCTCTCTCTCTCTCTCTCTCTCTCTGTCTTTCGCCCACCGGGGTCTGCTAATCCTGAAAAATAGCTGTGAACATTTTTCACGGGATTCAAAGTAACAATCTGTACCTAGACGTCGGAGAAGGAGCTAGCGTTGAGAAAAGGGTCGAGATTTAGCTACCTCGCTACTTTTTCCATCCCTAATTTAAAATCGCAACTGTATCTCGCAACGAGTATGAAAAATAAAAACAATGATAATTTCTTATCTGAGCGAAAAATGTACCGACTCAAAAACTGTTCAATTATTTCAAAATAATCCACCCCATTTATTTCCCTCCTCATTATAGAAACACGTGTTATTTTTGGGCTACCCAAGTGTCACGAGTTTGCGAATATTTTCGCACAAATTTGGCTGCACCTAATTGCTTAGCCAGGTAAAAGTCGCCAAGGATACCATAAGCTCCCTACTGTATGGTACCGAGGCACCTTTGACCCTACAAAAGACGGGTGCCGTTCTATGGTGACCTCGCTTCCGTTGAATCCAAGTATGTATGTCACGTGGAGAAAACACGACGGGCATTTCGTTCACGCGGCGTCGACACGCAATTTCATATCCGCTGAAATGTCCCATCCCTTCAGTTCCTCCTTTACTTCTCGTACCAACCCCTAACCCCGTTTTACCCCCTTTATCCGTTGCTACGTCGACATCTAAGACCAAAAAAAAAAAAAAAAAATATCGCCAAGGATGTCTGTACGGTATCTTCCGTTTTGCGAAGTCAAATGCCAACTCAAATATTATAATACCGGTCGAGTTCCGTTCATGTTCCGGATGCGACGTGCTCCCGATATTAAATCGCGGTAATTTTGAATTTTGAATTTTAAATCTTGAACTTCTATTTTTTTCAGTCACTTTCTTCTATTCCCCTTTCTGAGGATTCTCATTATATTGAAGAAATTTCTGTTTTCATTTACCAAAAGATCGTCTGGAAACATCTTCTTCATCCGACCCGCATGCGCCTTTGACAGATATAAATATTCAGTTGCATCGGGTAGGAAAGGAATAGTTGGAATAATCTGTGGTATCATATTTGTAGCTGTATAAAATGTATACCGATAAGTTTCTATGACGTCAATTCCGCCTCGTGAATATCGACTACTAAGGGATATATACAAGCTTGCCGTGAGGCAGACGCGCCCAGGAGTCTGACAAAATGTGTTCTTTGAAACGTGTCTCCGGAGACGAGGTAAAAAGCGATAGCGTGAAATAAAGATTTACCTAGCAAATGCATTGCGCGAGGCACGCTTCGCAGTGGATCGAAATATATAGAAAAAGCCAGCCATATGAATTTTCTCTATCAGATCCGTATAAAAAATTATTGTTTATTAGTGAATGTCATTAGAAGTTAGGAAAATGACAAAAATTTCATATATACGATATTTAATAATTTTTTTTCAACAATTTTCATGATTTCATTAACACTAAGACTATAATTCGACTTGAAATTGAATTTGTGATGATTATTTTACAAGGAAGGTATTTACAGAAATACAGCTTGTTAGTTATGCATCGAAGAACAAATTCCCCATTTTGGTTATTTTTATCCAATTTTTAGACTTCTAACTTCATGGCTATAATAATGATGAAATTTAGGCCATATGGCAAAAATGATGCTGGGTATTTTCGAAGAGAACAAAATCCTACCATGTAGTTCTGATATTGTATCAAAATGACATACGGTTTCAAAAAATTTACCCTGCCGAACTTTTTGATAACTTCTCGCTGTATAGGGTATGAAAAGAAAATATTCTAAGATTTTATTTCTATAGAGTATATTTCCTGCAGGTACTATGGCAAAAGTATTGTCAAAATCCGAAAATCCTACGCGTCTGATATTGATTTTATTTGGATTATTTTTCTTATTCCCCTAACTAAGCGAAGCCTTGATTTCATAACACGCAGTACCTAATTATATAGGGAATAATTTTGTTAGTTTTCGAAAGCTGATCCAATTACGATGGCTTCCGTTGCCCTTTGTGCCCTTTCCTTTGCCCTAGATGCAGAAAATCTTGGCAAAAGAAAACATTGTAATATTCTTTCTTCCTTCTTTCGATGTGAACGGAAATTAGGGTGATTTATCATTATTTATTTTTTTCTTTTCTTTTCTTTTCTTTTTTTGTTACTTTTTTGTACTCCAACTGGCTTCACTTCACCTTTCGCCGCTTTTACTTTATGCGCGATGATCTGTACCACTGAGATAGTCACTGATTAACTTAATTACACCACTCGGGCCTTTGATGTGTCTTGGGAATACCACCCTTCGTTCGCTACCCTCAAACCTCCGACCTTAACGAAACCTAGCCCATTCTTTGAATCGTTTGAATGAATCGCTTACCTCAGAATGAATTTTGTTCAAGTCGGGAATCAAATGGAGTAAAAAGAGAGAAAATAAAAAACAAAAAGAAAAATAAAAACGGTACTCGAATGATAAAATATAAGAGCATAGGGTGCGACGCGTCGTGTTGTAGATGAACGTCTGTCCATCTATACACGGGTTGAAAATAAAAATAATAAAAAGTCAAACGTTCGACTGTATAAAGTGGTCTTCAAGTGGAGTCGTGGTAGAGAATTAGGGAGCAGGAATGGCAGGTGGTAAAGCCTTGCTTAAGCCAATAAAATTAATTTAATTTTTTCACCGTTTTTGTTCGGAGCTGGAATAGATCTGGGAGCTTGCGAGGGGCTTCCCTAATTGAAAGCATGGGCTAAGCTCTGGAGGGCGAGTTTCAATTGTTTTCGACACGCTATCGTCCGCCATCTTGGCTCCCTTGAGGCTAGAATGTGCACACCGTGTAACAAACCTTCCCACTATGCATGTGGCCCCGTTGTATAGTGTCTAATTAGCGGTAATGATTTGTGAAGGATGAAATTTCGCCTCATTTACAGCTTGATGTTATTGAAAAAAAGGAAAAAAAAAAAATTGCAAAAGGTTGCAAATTTTTTACACTTTTAGTTTTTTTTTTTTTCCTACTTTTATTATTTCAAATCGATTTAATCCAAAATTTAACCAATTGAGTATATTGTTCGTTACCTATACAGGGTGAGTTCTTCCCGGGATCCGGAGAGGGTGTGACTTAAACCGGCTGAGACTCCGCCTCCTTCTTTTCATACTGCTGAATAATTGCTTTCAGGTAATAAACAATCCATTCAGAAATTGGGGTTTACATAGTATAGTGTTTCTAATTTCTGAATTGATTGTTTATTATCTGGAAGGCAATTATTGAGAAGTATGAATAGAAGGAGGCGGAGTCTCAGCCGATTTAAGTCACACCCTCTCCGGACCCCGGAGTAAACTCACCCTGTATATTTATATAAATGGCAATAGTTCCTCAGCCCGCCTTAACCATATCACATATTTATGCGGCGTTAATATTAAAGGTTCAAAGGAGCGGCAAAAGTGAAGTCTTAATATTTGAGAGCCACGACTGAAAAAATCTCCACGCATTCGAGGCATCTCCAAGATACGGGGGGGAATATTTGAAGACAAGATTTCAGCCTTTATGATCCATTCGTTCCTTGGTTAGAAGGAAGGCTCTTTTCTCCCAACGCTACGCTAGCTGGAAGCGCGAAATTGATGAAATGGCAACATTTTCAAGAATTTTCGAAGCAAACGGTCCACGAGAGTTCAACCTCTCGGATATAGAAAATAATAAAAATAAACATAACAATAAAAGCGATAATCATGAATGAAGAACTCCTCGAGTTATCGATCCATATCGTCTCTTCTTATAAAATAAATAATAAATATGATTAACGACGCGACGTAACACTGTATTCAGATAAAATCCCCTTTTTAATATTTTTTTCCAATCATTTTTTTATACCAATTAGCGTATTATTGGATAAAATAACGGTCGTTATCGAACATGAAGGAATTGTCAAAATTATTATAAACTATGTGTTCAATTATGAATTATTATCTCGCGGGTTGTTGGATGACTTTAATGCATGGCGGAGGTAGGCAAAAGCGGTAATGCCGCAGAGCGGAGAACTTGTGTTGAATAAAAGATGGTTTTTTGAATTCACGGTAGCTAGATTACGAGATGCTTGGAGCAAATCTTCCAGAGTGTATCGTGCGTATTGGTTAATTCATAGGCCAGTTTCCTTCCCATGAGAAAAAAAAAAAAAAAAAAAAATAAAAAATAAAATAAAATAAAAACAAAACAGGATAAAACACAGGGAATAGAATAAGCTAACCCATTTTTCGCCCTCTTCTTTTCCCAACCGGTACAATTCTCGCATCTTGTTACAGGCCAGGTATCAGAGCTTTCTTGAATGCGATGAAAAGATTTGTTCAGTACTCCTTACAGAGAATAATAAAAACGAACTTTCCTCATCGCGATTTTGTTTCGTCTATCGCCCTTCTTCAATTGCAATTTATCGGCTGTTTGCACTGATCTCAATGACCATTGTGGTTGGTGTGATAAATCAGAGATAATTGACTATATTTATCGAAACGGGACACCCGCTGCATTAATTAAGTTATATGTATCTATAGGTAAACACGTATTTGAATGTTTGGAAATTAATTGATTGAAATGATGTTAAATCATCCAAACAGAGTAATGACGAAGTGATAACAGGTTGTATCGTACGAATAATTGCACAGTGGACAAAGAATGTACGTAAAAAAAAAAAAAAATTGTAAGACAGGCTGGTAAATCCTAATAAATTCTGTTCAAATTTCGCCACGAAGTATAATCTGGATTTTCCGGATCTGGATTATTCCATGAATAAAAAAAAAATACAATTGGTTAAAATTCGTCGGGGTAAATCCAGACCCACGTTCAAGGTGGGCAAAAGCACAGCGGTATGGGAACCACCGATAATGAAGTATTCGCAGAAATTCGCAGCCTGTCGCAACGCGAGGGGGTTGTTATTTTCCAGCCATGGATTCGAAACGAGTAAAGGAAGATATCCTTAATTTTAAATCACATTTCACAGACCAACTCCTGTACAATTCTGGCGTAGATTCTCGCAGGAATTTTCAGGACATTGGAGTGAATTTCTTCCGGTTTAGCTGCTTTAATTTCGCGTTCAATTGTCATGTCGTATTTTTTCGTTATTCGCGTATGGCATGTATGGATTCGTAAGAATGCAGAAAAGAAAAAAAAAAAAAAGGAAAAAGAAAGAAAATGTGTACAACGAATTTTCGTAAACTTCGCGCAGTTCTTTTGTCGCGAAATTTAAAACAGCAGTAGGTATGCTTGTGACATTTCTGAATTAGTTTTATTCAGATATATTTTCAACAACGATTTCATCGGAGTAATAAAAACAGGAAACAGTTCCCAAGACTCTGGAAATACGAGAATAAGTTTTGATCGTCTTTTGAACCCGCTTTGTTAAGAATCACTCGGTCTTCGTTTGTTTTTTGTATAATTTTGCAAACATCTCTGAAGCTCTGAGCTTCGCCCCTCTTTGTAATACGGCGAGACACAGGGGTACGCGCATTTTAATTAGGTACCTTTCAAGGCAATAGTTTCTTGCAGTTTCACGGAAAAGCTCTATTCCTAAAGCTCATAGCATTTTGTAGAATTAAAACGTTCGCGGAAGGAATCATACGACGAAACGCATACAGAGTCAACTATATGTATACCATATGAAAGTACAAGTTCTTCTCCATCATTTTTATTCATTTTATTATTCACTAACCAAATTTTTTTTATCACCATTTCCTGAATACGAATTACAATACCCACCCCGTGTCGTTTTAACTTGCGCTGCAGAGGTATAACGTTTCATACTAAACATTTTATCTCTGCAAGTATAATGATAGGCACCTTCCCTCCCGTTTCAGCTTCGAAAAAGAAAAAGAAAAAGAGAGAGAGAGAGAGAGAGAGAGAGAGAAAAAAAAAAAAAAAAAATGGTACCATATTTTTGATTGAGCTCTGTTATGTTTCTAGCTGATGTTTTATACGTCGTATCTAAAATTTCCGTCATGTTTATTTTACGAGAAACAATTTTCCACGCTGCTTTACTGCGCGACAATTCACTTCTCTACGGCAGTTAAGATATAGGTCCCATCTACCCAGCATCCCTCGTCCCTCGTTTAAAATTTGATTGCAAATTCACCCCAACTATAAACGTGACTAAATAAAATAGAAAAATATTATCAATTTTTGAATTAAACGTGGTGCAAAACTGCGATAATATCTCTTATTGTTAACCGTAATTGACTGAGTTAATCAAACTGATTATCTAACTTGAATCAAATGTCCTTACGGTCGATTGAACAATTCGATATCATGGTTAGCAAATTGAATCTCACAATCTGTTGCTCTCGGTCACGTAACGTAATATATAACCGTATATGTTTCTCCCTCCGTATCTGTGTAAGGGAGATGAGGGGTTGCGAACGGGCACCAATTCTAAGAATAATAATTTCGTCCTGATTGATTTTTTCATCATATTCCAACGTGTTTTGGATCAACAATTGACACAAGAAAGCAAAAGGATGAGTGAAAAATTGATTTATAACCGTGCAATTCTATAGTTCAAGGATATGTCATCGTCATCAGCTCCGCAGCACACGAACACTTTGCCCTATTTTCGTGAAACTGAAAGAAGTCATTTTTAAGAAAGCCCCGAATTTCTATTTTTCGTCGAGGAGCCCGTTTTGCCCCCAATGTTCCCTATGCGTATATTTCCACATACTATATGCACAGGTTGATCGCGGGTTGATTAAACGCGGTGAATAAATATCGTCATAGACTTACCGCAAGCTCCTTGGTGTTTGACTCTGGTGTTTTTTCTACGTTGGCAGCTTTCCTGACGTAGATGACAGTGGTTGGTGTAGGTGACATTATCGGATCCACAAACGGGTTGTGATGTCGGTGGACAATCTACCGGGCATTGGCACAGGGCTCTCCCGCTTTCTGAGACGACACAGGAAGCGCCCCAGGCGCAGTACGTCTTCTCACAGGGTTCTGTAACGTAAAAAAAACGGACTCTTTAAAGGATGGGACAGATTGTTTGACGACGCAATCTAATATCTTCTATACCCATCGTATACGGAGAATTTTCTTTCTTTTTTTTCCTCTTCGTCTTAGAGATTGCTTGTTCCATATGCATAATCGTATACCGGATTACATTCAGCTTTAAGCTCTAAGCGTCAACAGTTTATCTTGTCTCTTGCTATTATTTAAATCTAGCTTCCGAATGGATTAGAATAATCGTTAAAGTAGGTGGAAAAAAATAAAATAAATAAATATAAAAAAAAAAAAACGAAAAGAAAAGAAACGAAAACGAAGTTGTGCGACATTTTATGGAGTGGAGAAGGACGGGCTAGGTCGGTGAGCTTTTCTGGAGTTCTAAACTTTACCAACTAGGTATTCTCTAGCTGAGAATTTCTCTTTTAAACTGCAGGCTCGATCGAGCTGTAAGCTTTAGAAGGGACTGTTTGTAATGGTGAGCTTTTACGGTAAGGAGCTTTTGTCCTCCGTCTTTAGGCTTGGAGCTTTTCAGTTCGCCTGTATATCTGTTGGTTAATTCTTGTAGAAACGGAGTGATTTCGTATTTCAGGTCAGTGTGCTTTGCAGTAGGCAAATTCGAGGGTTTTCGTTACGGAGAAGACTACGAATATTAGGATAAAAGTTTCTCGTTTATAAGGGTTGAAAAGATTTTCACCAAATCAAAGAAAATATATCACCGTAGTGCCGGTTTTATAGGATTGATTTTATAGCTTTCGGTCGCGGCCAACTAATTTTATCGAAGGACACAAAAAAAAAACGCGAATTGAACGTTTCGAAGCCGATTCAAGTCCGGCGAGGTAACCAAACGATTATCTCCTTGCTTTCGGAGATTGGAGAACGCCGAAAGAGTCCTTTCGTGTCCAGGCAGACGGCAGAGAACCGGGTTCACTCGTTTGATTAGTCGCCCTTGTAGACTAGGGCTGAAATTCAACGGTAAAAACGTTTGCCATCAGGAAATTACTTTTTCCTTGCCGTCAATCAGTCGGTCAATATCCGTACACGGGCGGTTCAAAATTCGCATCTAAAGTTCTATATGGCATCAATTTATTGGACGTATTTTTATCCCCGCGACTTGTATTCATCCTGGATATTGCCAAGAACTGTGACAGCTGCTCAGTCTTCTCCGTTCCGATACCCACACCGTCAATCATCGAGAATACTTAAAACACGACGTATACCGATCTAACATGCATGAGAACGCAAGAATTTTATTCCTGAGGTTCAAAATTTCTCGATAAAAGTAAAGAAAAGAAAAGAAAATAGAAAAAAAAAAAAAAGGAAAACATCGCTCTGACCCATCGAGAATTGAATTTTGTTTTTTGATCCGAAAGATGACGCAGACAATTTCATTATTTGGAGAAACTTTATTTTTTTATAAAGAAGGTCAGTTTTTTTTTTTTTTTTTTTCTTCTTGATACCAAGAAGCGAGTTTTCTTGAGGTCCTTTGACTTTGCTCACTCGTATAACGGAGAGTGGAATAGGTGGAATCGATTTTTCACCGAGAAAAGTGGCGGATAAAAAAAAAAGACCGTACGTTTGAGAGACCCACCCGCTAATCCTTCTACGACCGGTCATTAATATAGCCAACGAGTTGATCCCACAAAAAATTTCCTGTCTCGAGGTAACAAACCCCGAACCTTACTTCGCACCACGAACAGTCCGCCATATTTGAAGTCACCTTTGGTTCAATTGAAGTCTTTGTAACAAAGGAATCGCCAAGTCACGTCGTACAGCTGAGCCCGGTAGTCGAAGTAAATCGGAAATCGAGGAGATCGATATGCGTGTCCACGAGTTCAAAACAACCCGGTAAATTAAAGGAGAACGATAATATGTTTTTACAGAAAGTTGAAGTTATGTCATCGTCGATAGGGTGCTGTGAGATATAAATTGATAAAATAATTGAACGAAGGTTTTTTATTAACCGATAATTTACTCGTAACTAAATCCCATGAGATCTGTAATCTTCGACGAGTTACGTGGCGATCTCTTCCGCGATCCAATCAGCTGAGAACTTCCGAGCTTCTATAAATCAGCGAACTTGCGCTCGTGCACCACGGTGCAGGATTTTTACTTCTTCTAAAAATTGCATTAGGTAAAATTCGCGAACTAATATTAGCCCGCGAATATTTGGACCGTTGGAAATTCTTTAGAATAGGTAAGAATGAAAGGAATTGCCATTTACTTCACTCAACCCATGCTGGAAAAAAATCACTAATGCATATATGCTTAAGGTCGTATAATACACGTACGTCACGTCAGACACATAGTTCTATAAGCCTATAGGGTATCCTGTTTGAGAATATAAATTCAAATCGTTCGGTAAACATCGATGATACGGAAAAATGTTCCGGCTAAAAGTTTCGCACCGTGACGGGGGACGAATGAATATCGATGTAGATTGGATCAACGACTTTCTGTTTTCGAACAATTTTTCAAAACCTTATGATGGGTGGATTTCGGATGGAATCAGGGTTTTTCAACAACGGAAGACAGAGCTGACGGTGTTTTTTTCACTGAGAAATATCAGCTCTAAGGTATCGAAGTTCCGAAAAATTGGTGGAAGAGCAAAACACTGCACATCCTACAACCACACCTAGTTCAAGCGTAATTTTTCTACATCTGTAAAATTTGTCATTTATATTATATTTTTTTTCTTTATATTTTGTTCTTTTCTCGACTGATGAATGTGATAGATAGAAATATGCACAATCATTGAACGCTGCGAAAGCAAGAGGAAATGAATCAAGTAGTAAAAGTCAATCAATATCGGGTAAATATCGGCGCCGGAAATCGAGGGTTATCGTTCAACCGGACATTCAATCTAAGGCTGTATGTATCCTTGGTGATACGTTGTGGGGTATCTTTATACTACATAGTTCCGACGAGGATTCATTTAATGCTTGAGAAGTCCAGAATTTCTTCACATCAAACGGGTAGCTTCAATTTTCGCGAAAGGTCCTTGAGCCGATGAACGACCAAGAGACCTGAAAAAGGAAATAAAGAGAAAGTGGAGGGTTGCCAGCGGCGGCATGACCCGGGACGAAATTCTGAGAGAAGAGAGGTCGAATCACTTTAGGTGTCTATTAAGGAGACGCCCTCCACTGAGAAGTGATGGGGGTGCGAAACAGGTCAGTGTCCAGACGCTTCCGTTGTCAGGGACGAAAAGGATACACTTTCAGTTTCATTGATATCTTTGGCACATCGGCTGACGGTATACGACATGCATAAATGGGTACATTACAATATGAGGTATGATATTTTTTGTACGGCGTCAAGGCCTATTGAGAGCATCCATCAAAATTCATTACATTTTTCGTTTTTTAGGTAACAAGTTTCTTGGGATTCTAAGCCCAAAGCCGTACGTCATGCGAACGAGCAAAAGGTAGAACAATATAAGGAGACAGGTAAAGCAGAACGAAATCACCACTCATCGATCCATTTGTATACCGAGTCCCCCCCTTCCAAAGTCCCAATTCCCCATAGGGTGATATGATAATATATGGAATACAGAGGACTCTACTCCTGATTTCGGGATGTGAATGGTCGGAAGAGAAGCGACTGCCATGTAGACGAAAAAAATGTAGCAATGTTGAAAATTGTTCGATTTAGACGAACAGTATGAAACTCGAAAAATACTCACGGGCTTGAAGATTGCCCGGTAACGATATATTGGTCGGAAAAATGAGAGAATAAATGGCAACTGAAGCGGGGCGTAGGCTCCAAGGATATCAAGACCTGTGCTGCAGCACTTTATTTTCAAAAATTGATATTTTTCACTCATTGTTAGTTCGCCACTTCCACTATCATTATTGTGGCCATTCTCGGGCCTAGTATGACCCAATCTTGAAGATCATGGCAATTTTTTACTCGTCTAGATAGGTGAGAGACGAGCTGAGGCTGAGGCAAGGCGAGGCAGTACAGCGGGGCGATCAAGGCTTATGATTATGTTAACGAGGTTGTTATAAGCGAGGGTTGGGGAGGACGAGAAGAGCCTCGCTCTTCTCGTTCGTTGCGTCGAAATCCCATCCGCCCTCCTTCCCTTACGCTTTCGCGTCCTACTCACCCTCATAGCTTTCAGTTTCTCAGCCATCCGTCATGATCGGTCTTGTCTGACAGTTACGGGCCAGGACTACTCCTCATTGGGTTTGGTGAAAGGAATTAAACCGCTGCTTTGGGGCCCTGTGACCTTTAGAAATTTCATAAATCGACTATGTATATTGGTTGACGGGTAGAACGACGTCGCGATGAATTAGGCCAATCGTAATGGAGCCGCGAGTTGATTTTAAAGTTACCAGCGCACAACCAATGAGGTACAATTTTCAGACCAATAAAATGATCTTTTTTTCAGTTCCTGTAGGATTAAAAATTTTTTTTTTTTTTCTTTAAATATAATTAGCTGAGTTAAAATTTTCTTCGCCAATCGAGGATTTCGTATATTCGGAGCGTTGTATAATTTTTTACGAAATTTTCACCCATCTGCATGTCCAAAATACGTAAACTTCACGGTTTCGAAATATACTGATGTTTCAGACATCGAAAATAGGATGATTAAAATTTCAATTGAACAAGCTGCGGGGGTGAAGCTCCTAGTTCTAATTAATAATCAGGATTGCGAATACACCCTGATTCATAAATCAAGTGAGTTATACATTCGGAAATACATTCTGAAGACTGCGAGCTAGAATCTCTAAATGAAAACAAACCCTGCGGGGCCGACGAGAGAATGATTTCGAATCGCAAATTTGAACCCCACACGAACCATAGGAGTTGATTGTACATTGAATTACCCGACAATGAGACCAATCGATCTACATTCTACACAATTACTCCTCCAGCATGGCGGCTGGCTGGCTGGCTGGCTGGTTTCTTAGGTCACTGCAGGAGTGAAATTAATTTCTGGAGTAAAGGTACCAACTGTACGTTACCTACTTGCCGCAGAAACTCTATACCCACATCTAACGTACGGAGACCGTGGTATTAGAGACATATCGTGCCTACACGTAGCGTCTGCGTATGTGTATGTAATACGGGTACCTAGATATGTGAAAATGCGCTACTGCACAAGTTAGTATATAACAAGTCCAACAAGCCTTCATATACTTGATTACATACACAATACCGTGTGCGTATATACACTTGCACATACGGTTCAGCTGTAACTACGAGACAGGTATACCTATATGGCACCTGAAACCATTATAGTTGTTCTCTCGCGGCCTTACGCGACCTCCGTGGCGCGCCTCAGGGTCTAATCAAGTGCTATGTGAAATAATTACATTCACTGAGAACCCCGCAGTCTGTTGGATCCAGGATGTCTCTGAGGCGGGAAGATTATTGTCCGCACGTATTTACCAAGACAATATGGGTGTCGGTACGCACGCATGCCGGTATAGGCTGTACTAAGAATGGGAATTGCTTCTGGTGGGTGGTAACGACGATGCCTTAGGTCCTGCCTCGGTCGTCCTGCCGTCTTTAACCGTTTATTTCCCTTCTAGATTAAAGCCAGCCAGTCGTAAGCTCTTAGACGTTACTGTTTTGCGCTCAGAGAAGACGAGAGCTTGCTTGCTGAATTGGACCAGAATCAGAGAGGAGAGAATGAAGTTAGTTAGATATAAGGAGAGAAGTACGATAGGAAAATTGTGAAAAAAAGGAGCGCTTCTTCACGACGAAAAAATAATTTATTGATATAAAGAAGCGCGTAGGAAATGACCCAACTATCGAATAAAACATAAAAAAAAGCGTGACATACACTATGTTTCATATAGACAGTAAAACGATAATAAATAGTGTGTACCCAACTTTGTTGCAAAAAATTGAATTAACCAAACACCGTTGTCTCGGGTTACTTTTTATATGCCGTTGATCCTATTTATCAAATAGCGCAAGAAGTGGAACAAGAGTTGTTGAAGCGGTGATGTCGTGGGCGGATAGAGTTTCTCTGTCTCTATTCACGTCCCGTTATCTCGTTCTCTCCATCGGATCAAAGTTTGACTATGCGGTAAAGTACTGAAATTAATAATTGACTGGAATGATCTGTTTCCCCTCTCGGTGGTATTGAGCCCAGGGGATTCAAGCCGAACAATTGTTCCCTAAAGGCTTACCGGAATATTGAAAAATGGTTTTTCTTGCTACCTTTTTTTTTCCGCGGATCGTTATTCGATGCAAGTCTGTAACAAAGCACCGGTTCAATTAAATTCAGATTTTACGTAATCGTAACCGATTTTAAAAGGCAATTTAAATCACCGTGATTACGTACGTTGAAATCTTTCGTTGCGCACGTACACATGGATACGTTATGAGATAAAATTTATTAGAAAACAGTTTACCCACCGTAATCGATATCTGCATTTAATTTTCTTTTTTTTTTTGTTCTCCGAAAATTGAAGAAAATTTAAGAATCGATCCTGCTTCGGAGGAAACGTCCCGCTAAAGGGTAATACGTCGATCTGTGCTTTTGTGCATTGACCGCGTAAGTGATGAACAGGTGTATAATCTCTCATTGCGTTGTATCGTAGACAGGAAAAAAAAGGCGCCAACATCGACGGGGCGGGTGCAGATAGAACGAACAACAGCCGACAAGATCGTCGATTGAAATTGTTGTAATCCGATTTGTTGGCAATTTATTTGTGTTAGTATCCACCTGACCGCGGCATATACCCGCGTGTAGAACCTCAGTTTCAACAGTGGCTTATGTACACTGAACCGGTTGTATTCACAGCCGGAACTGTAGGGTGGAGACTAAATCTGAACTGAGGGGTTGAGAAAGAGAGAAATAGACAGGGGAGAGAAAGGGTGACTATAAACCGGCATGGGGGGGATAATAACGTAGAAGTAGTAAGGGAGCGAGCGAGATGCGACCGCGGTGGATAGGGGTGCGCTCGGATAAAACTCAATTAGCAACAGTTCAGCGGTCAAATGTATCAAATATGGGACGAGCGAAAGCGAGAGATATGTGTGTGCAATTTTGATACTCGAGTGACCGTGCCGAGATCAGAGAGTAGTGAATCGCTGTAGTATTAGGGTAAATTAGTTATCAGGTTGAATCGTCTCCTTGGGTCTCGTCCGTCATCTCGTCTCATGATTTTTTCTGTAAAAAAGGAATAGATGATAAAAAAAAAAAAAAAAATAATATAATAATTCTATACTACCGATTGCGAAAGATCCGCAAACTGCATATCAAAGGTCGAAAATTAAACTATGCAATTTTTTTTTAACCATAAATCGAGTCGCTACCACTTATCGCTCTTCGAGTAGCTAGGGAAAATAAATATACGTTGTGGAGAACGATGTTGAACGTTGTTGTTCATCCAATAACTGATTATCGGTGGTAGCAGCACTTAAGCTAATTACTTCTCCGAGCAGCGATCAATGCTCGCTTATGTGTCAAATTGTGAACGATATATTGATGCATGCTACTTGCACACATACACTTATGTAGAAAAAAAAGTGATAATTAGACATGATTATTAAATTTTCTTTGAAAACGCATCGGGAATTCAGAGTCAAACTTACACTGAGATGGAAGCGCGATATGAATGTATGGAACCTGAAAAAAAAAAAATAGTATTTCTTGTTCCTTTTTGTGCAGGGACCCAAATAGTCGTTGGAGTATTTTTCAGAAATTTCGGTGTCTTATGTTGAGAAAATACCGAGCTAAGATCAGTCAAGCCAGTTGGATATTTCGAGCACGCGTCAATCTTGATATAAGACAAATCTTTGAACCTATAGGAAAGTCGAATAATTTTTTTATACTATTTTTTTAGAACCGAAATCATACGAGGACGACAGTTGATCCCATCGAACTATCCTTGCCAAGTTTCTGATCCTTCTGACCACCCCTCCGGCCCCGATTCACTCGACCGCGAGGTGAATAATGGCAGAAGTAGCGCAGAACTTGCGGCTATATAGGTATATACATATGTATTATCCCCATTATATGTATATACGTATATACATATATATATATCAGTCCCCGATCGCGCGCGCAACTCCCACTTGACATGAATACCATCTCGCGTGGGTAGGTATAGCAACCTACCACTAATCAGGCCGTTTCCACTTAATTTGCCTGGGTAATTAACCGTCTCACTCGGCTAGTCTGTATCTAAACCATTCCAAAGCCGAAGCACTCTATAATGCACGCAGAGGGTGGAGGTCTGAGGTTAGAGGATAGACTATTGTCCGACGAACCTAGAATCCTGTATAGATTCTTGGGGATGAGAGTATGGAATATAGACTCACTCATAGATGTACATACTGAGGTAGAACTTTGCTCTATTATGTTTATAGAATTCGAAGTCAGATAATGGGGGTGCAACAAAAGGTAGCAAGGACATAATGCAAGATTTTTTTTCTTTATTACCATACACTCATAGATCCAGATCTTTCTTGTAAATGTGATACCATCCTGCAATCCTCCGTGCTTTATTACGAAGAAAATTAAATCCCTGTGCAGTGTAGCCTGATTGTGAGCTCTCGAGGAAGGTTCACTGGTCAGCTTCGCTGTGATCGATTATAAACGAGTAGTCGTGTCGTCTGACAGTGACAATGGAATATCGACTAATAAGTAAACAAAACATGGTATACTCATGAAAGTTAATTGAATATTTGATCGGCAGCAATTATTAACAATACGCTTCAGCACCGTAGCTCCGCAAAATTCGTATGTTTAATATTGTATCTGGCTGTCTGCGAACCTGTGTGTATATTTATGTCCACCCCTATGTACGGTTTGTCATTGGGTATTCAAATTTTTTATTTTTTATTTTTATTTGTTTTTATTCCATACGATTATCGATCGAATATCGCGTATGTCGGTTTGGAAAATATTCTGATTTGCCTGGTGCCAGTAGGTACGCCAAATGCATGCACAAATTAAAACATTTCGAACGTGAATGTGAATGAAATTTGGGATTGATTTTTTCGAAAAATTCATATGGTCAAGCTTGATGAAACGTAGAGTTAAATCGGTAATCGAACTCCGGTCGTAATTTCTATTCGGAGTGTATCAGCGCCTTTGATGTCATAGGATTCGCCGTGATAGAACTGCTAAAGCTTTTTCTAGTCTTTCAGAGCGCATCTGCATCGTTGGAACTTTCCATTGTCAACTATTTCTTGAGTTTCTATTTATGCTATAAGAATTGTATAAAATTTCGTCTCTGTTGTAATAGCAGAGTGTTTGCAGCTTGGCATAATAGAAAATATCGCACAAATGAGACTTATTGAAATTTTAATAACCGAAACCTTGACGAGGAGGTCTACGATGATCTTTGTGCAAAATACGTACCCCAACGACGATGAAAGAGTTTCCAAACTTTCTTGAAATTGGCAAAACAATTCCGTCGGTGATTACAGAGTGGCACATATATCATCAGTAGTTTACATGGGAAATCTCATTGAAAGTTCAGTTTCATATCCAGAAATGGTAACAAGTTGGATTCGAGAAGATCAAAAGAGCTAAACTAATTCGAAACGAAAGTGTATAGTATTACAGTCGCAGTCATAGTCTCTCGATGTGATATCTGTCAGGAGGCAAATTTTCATTATACGACTGTAACGCAGGGCGATGCAGAACCTACAATAGGAAATTTCATTTGCGAAGCATGCTGCTGCCTCTTGCAGTACACGCCCGAGCCAAGTTTCATTGTTTCATAGTTAGTCCTCGACTTCTCTCCTCGTTAGCACAAAGCTGATCGCAACGTATAATTACCAACGTTGTTGCTTGAATGGAAATTCTAATTTCTTACTTGCCACTGCTGTATGATTCTATTTATTTTATTACCTGAATGAATGAATACTCCTCAGTCTTTGCTGAATCTTGTTTTAAGTCCGACTTACTCGGAGCTATCATTACGCGGATACGTATATCGCATGTGTGGTCAATTTCTTCGACAGTATGGAGCTTGATGATTTTACATTCGAACTTATACCCTTCGAGAGTTGTCCGATAGTTTTTACTTGCCAAATAAGTAAGGAAGAAACTTGAGGTGAATTGATGACTCTCGCTGACAGCAAATTATACTTCATTCTATTGAATATATTACAGAACAATGCATTGCGAAGTGAGTAGTTTCCATGCTAATCGTGTGTGCTGCCAACTGCGACATTTCATAATCAGATTATCGCATTAACCGACGAATTGCGTCGATCATTGTTGAATTTACATTGACGATCCCCACTGCAGTTGATGTGGCATAAAACAAAAAATAAATAAAGAAATTAAAAACGGTATTTGATTTTAAACAAATGATGAAAAATCGTGCATGGATTGAGTAGCGGTTACTCCTCTGCAATATTGGGAAATTTTTTTATTGGATAATATTTTATTTATTTTTTTTTCTGTACGATTATTCGGAAAATAAATTTGAACGAGGTTGTTGGAATCGACCACTCCAAACATCTAGTACATATGTATCAACTAGGAGTCCGTACTTTTCGTCACGATTTGTTGTTCCGAAAATATATAAAAGCAACTCGACGCGATAGAACGACAAACGTCAATATCGTCTTGCCGGGTCGATCATTCGAGGGTATCTTTTCACTCGCTTTATATCTACTAAGAGGACTTCTGGTATTAGTCCAACAGAATTGGCACCTTTTTAAAGCCAGGGTTAAGTAAAGATCTCCCTATTTACGATGGGATTTGAAAATTATTTTGACGGATTGAACGATATCGATCATACTCGATTTTGAACTTATTTCATTAGTCTGACATTTTGTCTTGTTCGTTCCTTACTTGGAAATTCTTTTTGTTACTTACAAATAATCCACCTGAGATATTAGTGGAACGAAAGCTCTGGTGTTGTCGGTTGTGGAGGACATTCGATCGTCAAAGGCTTAATACGCGGTCCTTTCTCCGTTGAACCGAGAAACGAAGGACCAATAGAAGTGCCAGGAAAAGGTCACGGAAGGTCAGACCAGGTCGAGCAAAATTGAAGCTTTACCAGGCCCTCCTATGCGTCCGACAGTGATGGGGGTTTCCTGTTCGTCGATCGACACGGGCTTTAACTTTGCCTTGAGGCAAATGAAACTGGTGGCGAAAGTCATTTTTAGTCAGCTAGTTCTTTTGTTCGATTCGATCTGGTAGAAAAATCAAAGACCTAAAAAAACCGGAGGGGTTAGTCAGTCCGCGGCAAAGGAAAGAAGCTGGACTTGTCGAGCGAACAAATACGTCGGGCCTTCTAAAAACACACATTCAAACGCGTGCAGACGTCTTATACGTCTTCTGGCAGGCAGCAGCTCGGAGATGGCTGATAAACGTTGTGAAATGGGTTTTTTCTTTCGCTTGGAAGTCAATTCTTTCGTCTTATCTAGCCAATGCCTGGTAACAAATGACGCTTCCAACGAGGTATTCCATCCGCTTCGACTCTGGTTCGTCTCATGGTTAACCGGGAGGGAAAAGGGGCTCGGGCCTTCTTTCGCCGCATCATTTTCGTTCTTGGCTTGTATCGAGGACTATTAGTTGTGCAGGAAAATCCCGCGTGTCATGTAGCGGAAGTTACTTGCCGAGATAACCGTGTGAGTTTCGGATCAACCGATGTGGAAGAAATTTGTAAAGAACAATTCTCCGATCGGAAATCTTGTACTATAATGCAGAGTAATTTCATATGGTGAAAGATCGTGCATTCTTTGCCACCAGAACCAACGTAAAACCAACTACCAATAACGCTCGATCAATTAGAACCGGTAAGTTTTGTACTAACCAAGTTTGGAAAGTAATAACTGCCGTATTTAGCACAATAAAGGTATTTGCGCCAACGATTTTGCTGAGCAGTATGTGTGACTGAAGATCTCTGAGGTTCTATAAGAACCGTAGTATTGCGGTGGCTGAATTTTACGCTGCTAAAAACTGCACGAAAATGAACCGCATCCGTGTTCATAATCCTGCGTTACTTCTGGTTTTGAAATTAATATACGCTATTAATTCAACGTTGGAGGATAGTATTTTCCGAGACGTTCCAGAAACTTGAAGATCTAACTTTGAATGGAAATGAAATCGTAGCAGATTTGTGTCCCCAAAGTGGAGAAGCGGTTTTTTCCTTTCTTTTTTTTTTTTTGTATCCATAGCAAATTGCAGAAAAAGACATGCAGTGGAGGAAGAAGTCGTCTGTGAGTTAAGAACGGTTTTTCAGCGGTGCTGAAGTGGTGAAGGAATTCTTAAACTCGGTTGTTCGTTGACTAGGAGTAATGCCCCAAATAATCATTCAATTATCACACAGCCTTCGTATCTCTGCAGACAGTTTCGCGCATAAATTCATAAATACATCATTTATGAGCTGCGGTTGTGGCGGCTAGCCCTTCTCATAATAGGGAGACACAATTCACGCCAGCCACCATCCCTATGCCCGTCGTTCTCTGTCCTCTGTTTTCTACCCTGTATAGTCTACACCATCCCACGGTGTTCCTTCTGCAGACTTGAGTTGCCTTTTGCTCGAGGTTTTGAGCTGGCGGAAACCCCGACTACTGCAAGGTAGGTTCTACGCGGATATCCCGCGGCTGACGTATTGGCGGATGAAATTCTCTTCCCTCTACGTTTATTCTTTATCTTTTCTGAGCCTCTGTCTGAGGCTTCTAATTCCACCAAAAGTAGTATTAGGGATAAAAAACAGACAGAAAGGGGAGTTCAAATATTAGCATTCCCGTAAGAGAATGATGTACAATATTTGATCTACCCATTACTCAAATAATTCAAATTTCCCAGAATTGTACACGTCGGACTATTCATTTTCGCTTTTTGGTTGCTAGAGAAATTCATTCCGAAGAAAAATACTCAGACATTTGAATACATTTAATATTTATATTTCCTGAAGCATTTCAGGCCTTTGAGAGAGAGAGAGAGAGAGAGAGAGAGAGAGAGAGAGAGAGGCAGAGAGAGATTAGAGAAGGGCTATAAAAATCGAGTTTAAAAATCGAAATTATGATCGGTAGGCCACGCGTGTGCAAGAGGCTCTTGGCTTTGATTTTGGTAGGTGTTTTGCCCTGTAAGATTGCTGGGAGGATAAGCGGCATAAAATATCTATCAGGATACAATAACGGACATATCCGACTCTCTAGGGGGGCTTAAGAGAAGCGTTTGTATCGTTTATGGTACTCAGACGGTACTTCGTGGCCGACTCGAAAGGCAGGGAACTTATTATTGGTGATATTCCCGAGGGTTATCGTTAGGTACGTCATTATTTATACATAGGACGTAAAACTGCGGTGACACCGAGTTTCTTGATCGGATAAACTATTACAATGGATAACGTACGTATGCATAGAAGCGACATATAAAGGCCGAAGTACCGACAATTATTACGATCATTATATGAGCCTAATAGCCTATGACAAAAAGTATGACGATGAACATAAGATTGACCAAAAATAGGGCTGGAGCTTTACCACAGAATCTAAATGATCATAAAATCTTGAAAATCCTTTTTATTTTTCGTATATCCTTCTTTCTGAGTAAATCAGGTATATATATGGCGCGTTTCGATGGTTAAGTAAATATTCGGCCTCGGTCTCGAGGCGTCGGCGTTGTGAAAAGATGGCAAAAAGCGTTGGTAGAAAGCGTGTCAAAAACTCGGTTGGTACTTTGATATTGCTTTGAATGAAGATCTGTGTCGAGCGATAGTCTGCGCTGCCGTTGGCACGTGGCTAGCGGCCGCGGCCACGGCATCGCGACGGTAGGCGTCGTAAATCTTTAACATATGCAATGTCGAGGGGGTTCATCTAAATTTAGTTTCCAACACTGCATGTATCTATGTATACATATAGCGATATCGATGACGGCTGCCGCTAAATTATATCGATATTTATTTCATCAATAAACTCTTTTCCATTTTGCTATTGAAAATTTTCAAAAATATCAACGATCTGTTATGAATTAGAGAGAAAAAAAAAAAAAAAAAAAATACGAAAAATTTATGCATCAAATTATGCGACGCAGTAATAATTAAACGCAGTCGCGAAATGCCGGATGCCGTCATATAAAGGAGGCAGTAAAATAGACGCAAAGAGAAAGAGAGAAATAGGGGATGAACATAACGTGAACTAGAATAGAATAGAACGGGAGAGAATAGAATAGAATAGAATAGAATAGAATAAAGGTTTATTGTGTTCTCCAACCAGCTCCTCAGAGGGTAACAAACATAGTGGAATATATTGAGATGGAAAACGGCATGAGTAAATAGTTTGAGAGATTTAGTTAGAATAATAGAAGACAGGTGGTATACATCGTTATAGAACGTGGCCGGCTAGGTACGTCTCGTTTAAAGCTAGAGGTACATTTGTACAGTGTAAAATGTACATATACCTCTACACTAGAAGAAAATAAAGGATAAATAGCCTCAGAGTAAGAAAGAGATCGATGAAGATGGAGTGGAAATAAAAGTCACCCAATTGTCTGTACACGTTATACCAGGGGAAGACAAAGCAAGTGATAAAATACTGTAGTTAATCAACCTACGAAAGAGATGTACAGATTGAGTGGTATACAAGTTCACCAGTGCACCACCGATACTTAACTTCGAGTCAAACGAATAAGGCTTTAGCGTGTTAATCACGATTGTATACCCTTGTTGCTGATTTATACGACGGGATTAGTTTAGAGATAAAAAGAGAGATAGAGAGAGTAAGAGAGGAGAGAAAAAGGTATAGGGAAGGAAATTTAGGGGTAGATACCTTCTATAAAAAATGTAAACTTTACTTTTCGTTTCTGGAGTAATCGCGATGTATTCGTGCTGTATTAATGGCTTGTCCCAAGCCTCGATACTGAATGGAGAAGGGAAACTCTACCGGCACAGTAAGCCGGGGGGATGGTGGTGAAATATTGAACGGTGAGACTCGGATATGTAGGGCGTAAAATGACGAGAATTATTCGTCGATCCGGAAACGTTAAGGGGTTCGGTAACGGAACTCGACGAACCAAACGAAATCTAGCCAAACCTACCCTAACTTAACTGAACTTAACTGAGACTAACCTGGGCTGACTTTGCCTGACCTATCTCAACCCAACCTAAATTCATCCGCTCTACCACCCCCTCACCTTAACTCGGGGAGCTCCGGCGTGGCAGGCAGCGTGCTAAATTTCAATCTGCAAAATCTCATTAACGAAAATTAGTTCGCAATCTCTGGATCTCTGTAATCTCCTTGCGGGCAAACATATACCTAGCTGTACGCGTATATACCTAGTATAAGTTTATGCAGCTGAATCCGCATAACAGGGTGTAAAATTTTGTACACGGTGTTCCATTTCATGTTACAAAAGCCAACGCATCTGTAATGCATCAGAATATGAGAATTTTCGTAAAAAGCTACTCGAAAAGTTTACGCGATTTATAAGTGGGGTATAAGTCCTTCTGATCCACGTAGGGCACAGAGCTACGCAGGGACCAATCGTCGTAAGAGTCATAGCCCACGATATTAAGGAATAAACTGACCCCCTCGGTATAAAGGTTACGATTATTGTCCACCCGGGGTTATGACGCGTTTCAGGTCACAGTTGTCCGGTCCACGTTGCCGTTGTAGTCATCCCCGTCAGGTCAAACGAGTCTCTGGGGTCCGTTTGGTCACGCCCCCGGTAGATTAACCGTCGACGAGGATTTCGGGGATTATTAAAAAACGTTTGCCTCGCTAAAGTCCACCCGACACTGAGAAGAGCCTTTTTGCCGAGATAACGTCAGTGCCACGTATACCATACGCATACGCATACCCACCTACACCATACGCGCTCATACATACATCCGCATGGTATATCCTTTGAGAAGTACTTGATGAAACGTATGATTGGTGGCCGAGCCACAACCGTCAGCCAATCGCGTGACTAGACCGTTCAATTCAACGAATTGAATCCATCGAGTCGCGTAAAGTTCGTGAAATCGATTGGCACTCGATGTAAATAAAAAAAAAGGATCCTCGGGTGTTCGATCAGTAAGGAAGATATCTCGGAATCTCTCCGTTTTTTTTATCTCATTCTTTTTAGGGTATGTATGTATATGTGGAGGGTGAACGCGTGCGTGGATGGGTATATGTGTGGATATATATATATATATATATATATATATATATATATCCGTCGCTCCTACCTATCAATGGGGTTCAGACCACCCGAAGAAAAGCCTAATGTAACTGATATTACGTTTCATTTCAGTGCCGCGATCCCACCAGGAGACAATTCCCTCCACCCAAACCACGTTCCCTGAAGCGGTGGGGGCGCAGTGAAATTTTCGTGAAATAACCAAGCATTATCGTAAATTGGTCCTACGCTCAAACGACAATGGCTCAAGGCGTGTAACGCTATTGCGTACGATTTCTCCTAACGGACGTGCCTCCGCATCGAAATTCAAATTCAGAAATTTTCCTGCCCAACAATACAATACTCCGACGTTGGCTAATTGTGAGGTGGGACCACCGGGTTGTGGTTTTAAACGTTTCATTTTCAAAAGGTCAAAAATATTAAATCCGCTCACGGAGAGAACCAGCTGGCCTCAGGCACATTACACGGATTATTTTCGTTTCTTTTTTATCAACCGAGATAAGGGAAAATGATAAATTTCTTGCCTACCTAATTTGATATTTCCATCTTCATCCGAGCTTTGGCTAATGATTAATCACTGCGCCATCATATATCTCATCGAAATTCAATATTGGGAGGCAAAGTTTTATTTTCAGTCTAATAACGTTCAGCGCTGCAGGGGGTGAAAGTTTTTGAGGAAAAAAACTTCGTATTCAGTTTACAGATACATATACCAAGGAGGCAATTCTAAATTGAAATATGTGCGTGATGTCTGTCTGTCTGTCTGTCTGTCCGTCCGTCCGTCTGTCTGTTTGTCGCACGAGACCCCGTAGCCCGGTAGCCTTGTAGCCTCGTAGCCTTGTAGCCTCGTATAACCCCGCGCGAGGTCCATGTAGACGATAATCGATAAATCAAATAAAACGGTTACCTCCACCCTCACCCGTATTTTACGCGTGCTGACTTTAGGCCGTACTCATACGGGTGTAGTCCTCGTCCCTTGCCGACGTGGAATACCTGCTACGTGTTTGTACAGCTGAATTTGTGGGTCTGGCGAGCCGTTTGATCTCTTCCTTTCGATACACCTTAATTAAAGGCTTCTTGCGATCAATTATCTAATAACCAGTAGCTGCCAGATACTAAATATGGTAGTTCGACTAATCCAACGGATCTTAAATCATGATTATACCTCTTATAGACACCGTGCTACTCGCACGCTCTTTTAATTATCATGTCTGACCTCCGAGCGTTAAAATGCACATAATATTATAACCCTTCATCAGTATTTTCACCGGCGATAAATCATGCCGAATAATTAAATAAAGGATTTTACATGGAAAGATGCGAAAGGGTTTTTTACATCTGAACACATCGAATCTCTGAACTGAAAATTGACAAAGTTCCAATGATAAAGTATCGGCAATCAATTAATGGGTTTTTACATATATACACTTTGGGAATATTTGCTTTCAAATCACTGGACACGCTCTGTAAATAGAATTCATCGACTTGGTATTTGCATCGCTAATTATTTGTATTTTGAGACTCAATTTGAAATTATTAGAAATTTTATAGACTTCGCCTTGCGTAGATTGAGTCGAAACGTTCATCTAAACTTCTCGAAATTTGAAGGGAGTATGTGTCACGGAATGATGTCGTTTCGAGGCAAGTCAGTAACACTTGAGGATAAAGTCAGTCGTTTAGATAATAATGAAAAAAAAGAAAATGATTAAAAATCAGAAATTTTCGTATCTAAAAATGAAAATCATCGAATATCGGAATATCATCAGTTCGCCCCGCAATCACCCCAATGTAGAATATTCCCTCCAAATATGAAGCAGCTTCGATGACTGATTTGACTGGTATCCTATGACAACCACTTTTTCTTCGACGCGATCGATCGATGTGGGGTGGAGGAGGGTAGATGTGAGCCCAAAAAATCTCAATTAATTATGAATCATGTCTGAAATTCGTAGTAAGAATTCGTGAAAAAATTTAGACAATAGGAAATTTCCTCACAGCGTATACGAGTCACTTACCTTAATATATGATTTAGAAAATACGGTATCACGTATTATTCATTTGATGATTACAATGGTATTAATTTTAATTCGTATTACAGAACCATGTAGAGTGCCGAGTCCAATTATACCGAACAAAGAGAAAGCGAATTGCTGATTACACCTCGAGACTGTTAAGCATCCTTCGCAACTGCAGACGATTGATGAGGTGGTATAATTCACGGCGCAAGAAGACGAGAAAATCATTTCATGTGTGTTTGAAACGTGCACCGATCTCTTCCTCAATAATTTTCAACGGGAATTTACTCTTGTTGCATCTTAGCTGTACGTACTATACAAATCAATAGGCATACCTCGCTCGGTTATAGATAATTAATATGAGATCACATGCTCTTGGCGCATACACGGGCTGACCGACGCACGAATAGACGGCAACGCGTATTAGACAAGGTAGACAATGCCTGACCACATCACAAAGCTGGGATTATCATTATCCAATCGATTTCAGTGAAATTGAATACCTTATTGGGGGATTATTCAAGGTATTCGTGAGCGAAATCAGACCGAAAAGTTTCCGATTTTTTTTGTGATCGGAAAACTTACGATGCAGCGTATTGCAAGGGTTTAGCAACAGTCAACGATCGATGGTATCGTTCTGGGATCCGTTGAAACGATTGGTTCGAATAATGTGTATTTCGAGAAATCGCAGTTGATCTCAATCCATAGTATTGAAAAATTGTAAGAAAAAAAAATCTAACGATCTCGGGGTAGATTAATCCTCGAAAGGGCTTTCAATATGTCGGTTGGGATATAGTGGAGTTCCCTGGGGACAAAGGGGAGCAGGAAGATCCTTTATTATTTTAAGAAAACGCGGGCTATCTTCCTTACGACTCCGCAAGCCGGCCCAAAGGAATTCCCCATTTGTATTCATCGATTTCTGAAAGCGAATGAAAAAACCGAAAAGAAAAAGAGAAAAATGTCAATTTCTATAAACATCAGTTTCATTGGCCCTCGTTTCCTTCCTTCCTTCCTTCCTTCCTTCCTTCCTTCCTTCCTTCCTTCCTTCCTGTCTTATTTGCGTCTTTTTTTACTTCCCTTTTTCGCCTTTAGTGATATTTTTTTTATGCGCAAATCTGTGCCCATCGTACCAAGCAAAGAAAAAGAAGAAGAAGAAGAAGAAGACATCCTTGATTTCCTAATTTTATTCTACTATCTTTCCTCGATCTCTTCCCTTTCCCCCTTAAAAGCCGCGTGATACTCCTTCATTCACTTCAGCTTGGTATATAATTATACCCAGCGGTTCCTTGCCGAAGCGACTGTAATGTATACACGCAGGAGAAACGTGAAGGACGATATCGATTTCCCTGATTTTCTTTCTTTTTTTTCTCTACCTTCGTCGATTCCTACACAGTATTTCTGAAATTTTTGAAGTTTATTCAAATTACTCTTTACATTTGTTCAAGTAAGAAAATTCACTATTGAATAGTGAAAATTGTGCCACTTTTAATTCCACTAAAAAAAAGTACCGAGATTTTACTCTTTTATTCACTCTTGCCAGGAGCTGCAGATTTCTATTCCAAAAAATTGAGAGAATGGACTAAACCAAAAAGCCCCATTATGTGTCTATATACACAATATAAGTCTAGGGCATACGTGAAGATATAGGTATGTCGCTGAGGGCGGACAGGTACTAACCCATTGTGAGTCAATTCTGTGAGAGTTTCGTTCGTCTATATTCATTCATTGTTCATTATGTATTCCCTATTCTTCCTTGGCCCTGGCCCTCTCTTTTCTGCTCAGGGTTCCATTTGCGTGATCCGCATCGACCGATCACGTCTTGGTAGTCTAGGCAAAGAGACGTGTGACTGTCTAGACGCACGACGTTTCAGGATAGAAGTAGGGCACCATCTCTCTCTTTCTTTCTTTCTCTTTCTCTTTCTCTTTCTCTTTCTCTTTCTCTTTCTCTTCGTCCTCCATCATCACGTCCCTCTTCCTCCTTTTCTTTCTCTCTCTCTCGTTCTCCATTACCATTTATACAACTCAATTCGCGCCCCCTTTTCCACACACTTCGCCTCGACCGAAGGACCGCCGGAGGGAGTCCTGCGGGAGTCTTACAGGCGGGGGATATCCGCGACGTGGAGGATATTAATAAAGGAGAGGAAAAGTAGTCCGTGAAAAATGTCACGCAGGGTTTGGCGGACGTCTTGAGGCCAGTGAGGGAACTGAGGGTAGGGCATACGGGGCATACAGGGCATATAGGGCACAGGGCATGGTAAGGTAAGGTATATGGGATAAGGACGCGAGTGACGAAGGAGGTTGCAAAATGGCGAGCATTCGTCACCTATTGAGGGCAAGATAGAGACGTATTGAGAAGAGGAGATGAGAACCCATTGTCGAAGCCTCTGGCGGAGGGTCAGCTACGTAGGGAGGTTTCAACGTCGGCCAACGACTCGCACAGACACACCATTTTACCTACGCATTCGCTGACAGATTCTCAAAAAGAAAAAGAATTAAAAAAATGGAAAAAAAAAAAAACGCGAGACCTTCCGCACACATTCGGAATTCGAGACTCGTCACACCCGCGGGCTAGCCAGTCGACGAACAAACGAACGGACGAAACGGTCGCCAGTTACCAGGCGAGGAAAATGGTTCTGCCGAAGAGAAATCAATAATGAAATGAACAAAAGACACGTATACTCACTTCTCTGCTTGGGTCACAGCTAGCTACTACATAATTCTGTGACTTGAATAAAACCACCTCGGTACAGTTGAAATTAAAAAATAATTTACTCGATACTGTGATAATTGGGGGTAGGTATTTACTATTTTTTCATCAAAACAGGGATGGTCACATACATGGGGATCATTTTCACATGAATCTAATCTCCGATTTTATTTTCGCAATTAAATCCTAAGCATAATAAATTCTCGAACAAGGGCGAAGAATAATAATCACTATTACTTGGTAGAAATGGATCATACGAATCTTGCGAATATTTAGAAAAATTCTTTTCCACTTCCTCCGTGGTCCAGTGAGTTTGAGGTTTTATTGAAAAAGAGTCTACCTTCAGTCGGGCCACTTTGAGCTTGTAATTTTTCACTCCTGTCAAATAGCCTATTGTCCGTAGCGTCACGTGAAATGATACGTGGACTATGGGGCTATGTGCTCGGTAGCTTGGTATAAGGCAGATAAAAAGAAATGAAATAAAAAAATAATCGGTTAGGAAAAACGTCAGGTATAAAAAAAAAAGCTTTTAATTCAAGAAACGACGTGTATATTTATGACGTTATGGATTTAATTGGGAATAATAGTTGCTGCTATTATTCTCAAAACTATATTCAGTCTGGTTGCGGAAATCTGAGATCCCACCGAAATCTGAATATCAGGCTACGGCATGTGGATATACGACGATATTTTTAGATGGGAAATATTGGGTTGAGTGATCAATTATTCGCGAGGATCCGTGAATTGTTCGTTAATTCATTCATTGAATATACTTAACTCCGAGTCATCGATTTCATTCTATCTTCACGTTTCGCTGTGGACAATGGACCCCTGAATATTTTATTCGATAATTTATTTATTCTTTTCTACCATCGCCACACTGGCCTCTATGGAATTGACAACTATTAAATAATTCGAGTAAAACCGCGAATAGATATGATAGAGTGAAAATAATAAAGAACGAAAAATGTACACCTAATATCACTGAAAATTGTATTCAAATTGTTATAGACTTCTGCCAGGAAGAGTGAGCCGTGTTAAAACTAATGAAATTTAGTCCGTAGAGAGGTGAACTCTATTAGTTATACCTAGTCTGAAGAGTATCAGAACTTTAAAGTCCTGATAAAAGTTGCTAGTTAGTTAATTTCACCTGGTAAGAATTAACCATGACCGAAAGAATTAGTTCTTGACTAATACCAATGAGAGCAAGAATCTCTAGGCACATAAGATCCTTGAAATGATGATATCCGGAACTCGGAAGAAATAGCTGATACAGGAATTTATTATAACTTATCATTGATTAATTCCATGGTGGTGTAGGAAGTGGTAATGATAAATTTGCCAGCGACGCGACGTTTGGGACAAAACGTGTTTACTGATAATGAGTTTCAATTATTCTAGTGTTAGGCACAATCTGTATTTATGGAGACAGGATGTTCTCCGATTTCCGGCTCTTTCGTACCCACCTACCTACCTACCTACCTACCTCTGCGAAGTCGTGCGTTAGAAGTTTCTTCCCGAGGGAATTGCCCCCGTTGGTTGTGTCGAGGCTAACGCAGCGAATTACGAAACGCGTGATTTATTCCCCGATTAAGAAATTAGCACTCGACGAAGCTCCTCAGATCTTTGATCTGCATTTTGCCCTTGTAAATCTGATGGAAACTTTCACTTTGATCCTGTCTTTTCGCCCTTAAATAAGGACGTGTACTTTGATTAACCAAAAGTACACAAAAGAATGCGGGTAACCTGGTTGTTTTTTTTTTTTTTTTTTTCTTTCATTTTTCAATCTCTGTTCGTTTATAAGGATAGATCCTCGTCATTATTATTATTATTATTATTATTATTATTATTATGATCATTATATAGGTTCCTTTTTCGGACCTGACTGAATTTAGAAAATCTATTCAGCAGCTCGAAAGGTTTGAAAAGTTTTTATGTCATCTCGGTCAATTTGTCCCGTGAAGGGTCTCGCTCGTCACAGCTGTCGACAGGGATTGTTAGGAGAGAAAAAAATATTGAAGAGAATTTTTGAGTTTGCAGTTTTCATAATTGACATCGAGTGTCCAGTGTCCATTGGACGTCCATAAGCTGTCCTGGACAGTATTCTGTATATTTGACGTGAAGGACTTCCGTGGAGGCAATCCCGACGTCTGACAGCTTTCGAGATATACCTACTCGTGTTGACAGCAATTAGACGTGCAGTGGGCTCCAGAGGATTTGTCAAGTGGTGGCAGACCGCCATTGCAAAAATAAACTAGAATTCTCCGTTGAATCGATCTCTTGAACAGAAATTCAATTCAATCTGCCACTCGAACAATCATTGGCGCGTTGTAGGTGACATTTAAATGATAATGATCGCAGCTATGCTTTTGCAGAGTTTCAGTATCTCGGTAGTACCGCGTATTTTCACTGATGAACTCTTAAGTGTGGCTTCCGCCCGCCCCACCAACGAGGAAATTCATTTTTGTTAAGTAGGATATCGAGGAAGCAGAAAGCATCGCTGAAATTGACGTTAATTAATTTTTTAGAATTTTTCATCGCGTTATTTCGCCCGTGCCAACGGTTATTTCAAGAAAAAGCTGAGAATTTATTAACTGGGTTATAACGCTCGTGGTTTATAATTAAATACGTGATCGAAATATAAGACATTCGCTTCTTGCAGGTAAACGGTATAAGGTACGAGCTGTGAGGAAAAGCTGCGATAAGTAATCGACTTTGCTTCGCACAAACGATTACACAGACATGAAATGAATCGAGTCATGTAACGAGCTTGTCAGATTTTAATAATTATTATTTGTTGATTTTCAAATTTAATAAACGTTCAAGAATTTGGAAAAACAAAAGAGCTAATAAAATTTCATGTTTCGCCCACGTATACCTTCACAGAAATCATTGAATCGAGTCTCATTTTCTAAATGCAAAACCTAATTTGAATGAATTAAAATCTTAAATTTGTAGACAGAATTTTTCTCCATCTGCACTCCTCAGGTTCGTCCTGCGTATACGGGGGTACATGTTGTATCTTCGCATGCTTGGCATACCTCCGAGTTCCGTGAACTCCTATGAACCTTTCAAGCTCTACATAAGGTTGAGGTTTTGATATTCTTCCGCTGAATCTTGGTATAATATAAGACAATAGTTATATGTATGTATTCGTTGGTCGCCTGCCTACATTTGGAGCAAAGCGAAGCCGGTGTAATATTCAAGACGCCATTTTCCCCGCGGAGCATCCCCCAACACGAAGTTTAGAAATTAAATTTTCGAGAGTCCACGCCGAATACCAAGCAGCCGAGTTTCTGTCGTCGGTAAACTAACCTCTCTTAACGGACCAAGCTCAAGAAGAGAAACGAAGAGGAGAGAAGAGAAGAGAAGAAGAGAGAGTAGTCCAAAGCCCTACAATATGGCGTAGAGCAGGGAGAGGACATGCTGTCAGGACAAGATATAAGAGGACTCTTCCTTTCCTCCCTGAGAATCCACCCCTTATCCTTCCCATCCCCATTATATCCCAGGGGAACTGCCACCGCCCCCTTTTTCCATCGTTTCTCCTCATCCTCTTTTACCCATGTAAATTCCAACACAGAATCTTTTACTACCGGGTAAGATCCAGGTCTGTCACTGAACCAGTGGTTACGTGATGCGAACCCGGTAAACTTAATTTTCTCGTAGCAACTTTGTTCGCTCGTTTCTTTCGTTTCGTTTACCTCACCCCCATCCCTAGATTTAGAAGAACGCGAATTACAAATTAGGCGCAAAAGAAGAAAATAACTCCTCTTCAACATCTAAACCCTTCTCCATAGTTCGCATAAAATTAATCGATTCTATACAGGGGGTTCTCTTTGTTCTTATCGTATTTTCTTCTTTCTTTCTTTCTTTCTTTGTAAGCTTATATGTGCAAAGATTGTTACTACGAAAGTCTCGGGTCTTCGTTCTATATATACTAATGCCAGTGATTCGCGTTAATTTCCAATTAATTGAGAGCAGTGGTACCCAGGGATTGGTACGGAGAGAGAGAGAGAGCGAGAGAGAGAGAGTCTGGAGTCACAACCCGTGGAACCACTCACCATCGTTGAGCAGCCCACTTAACCGTTAATAGCTTTTACCTTTGTGCCATCTTGGGACGTTGGTTTGGTCTCTATTATCGGCACACGCGACTCATAGAGAGCAGATGGTCGTCGCGTTGCAACTATGCCTCTAAGACGACGCAGATGGAGTTGAAACTTTGGTTAAAGTAATATACCCATACACGTATACACGTTCCACCATAGAGTAGAACAAAGTACGGATAGACAGGTACTCGTAATGCAGTTTCGTATAAAATGGCATGAGGTTGCCACCACTTGGTCTACTATTGCCGCATCGTCTTGTGGCGAAGTTTCCTTTGCCATATAGTAGCAGCGAGTGTAAGTACCTTCATACTGGGCAGGGTTTATGGGTATGAAGACACTTTATAATAGGAGTGCGAGTCCCCTTTAGAGAAGGCAAAATTTGGTGGTCTCACCTCTTACTTGACAAAGGGAAAAGGTTGTCTCACCACCACAAAGGGGATGGTGTAACCTAACTAACTGAAATCGGAGAAGGGTAACCGGGTACTACTCCCACTAGTGAATATTAATTCAACTATCGTTTGGCCTTTGAATTTCTCACCTTTTACATATCAGGCTTCTGAAATCCCTTGTTATGTCTCTTCATAGACGTTGTCATCCATTCCAGGACCTTTCCCATCGGGCTAGAGTTGGCGGGGGTCTAAGTTACCGTCGTAAGTACATCAGTATATCTTTGTTTTCATAGTTTTCTTCACTCGAATAGCACCCCAGTTCGTAACCACCGGTTAGACTGACATAAAACGTACAGATTGTTCTTGAGGGAGTCCCGCAACCCCGCAGACTACAATAAATAGTCTATTTTATTCCGTTCACTATCTTCGAGCTACTTTCTTGCCACCTTTGGTTCACCTTTTTACTCCCGAGTTAAGAAGACACTGGGAATGGGTACTCCGGTGAAACAGGTTCCGTAACTGTATAGCGCTCATGGTGTCTGTTACCTCCGAGATATTTCTGGGAGGGAATATTCACTGCAGAAGGTCACATTCCGCCCTTATGAGCCGAAATCCTCCCCTTCGAGAAAATATGTGTGCCCCATAGAGGGCCGCGAGGGATTCTACTACGAAAGGAGTGGGGTGGAACCGAGACCTCGTGCATCTTACGACTCTGTACGCGGCGGCCTAGTGAGATTAACTTTTAAAGTGCTTTAAGAACCGCCTAAAGCTCCTGGGTTTATTACTCAATTCAGATGATGGACGAACTGGGCGAAGAGAACCTAACTGCAATCCGAGAGTACGCCGCCTTCTCTCTTTCTCTATTTTTCGATCCTCTACCGGTTCATCTGCGAGCAATAGAAAGTGAGAGTAGGCACAGCCCGGAAGAGGATATCTCGTCCGGAATTATCCAAATGCGGTATTTGGGATTCGGAAAGCACCTCGCTTCTAAATGGCTTTGAAACCTCGCCTTTCAGTACACAATTGATCACGTATTTAGAAAACTCTCTTTCCCCGCGAGGAAAGTTGTAATTACTTATTGAATTCGTAAGATGGTAGCGGTACCAGTAGAAGGAGCGAGATTCGTATATATTAAAGAAGTTTGTGCCGAGCTTTATCCGACTCTTCGACCTACCGTAGTCTCAATTTTCGATCCCTTCCGACCCGTGTGCAGCCTTAAATTTCTCCTTCAAAGGATCAACGGCGAGGCGAACCAAACGGCAGGTAGGTATTACCTAACCGTCGGTAGATTGTCGCAGAGTTTGAAGGACTCTCAAAGGACGTTGGTTTTGATGGTGGTTGTGATGGTGCCAGCGGTGGTGCTGTTTCTACGCCTTTTCGTTGACGTTCAAGACTGCGTCGGTTATACACCACGACAGGCGTCTTTCTGTCTTTACTCCGGACACCGTTTCGGCGCTGTTGCAGGAATGTTCATAACGGCGGGACACCCGTCTAAGGTAAACCACCTCGGGTACGAGAAAGCAACGCGCAAAAGGGTACCAGCGTAACAACGGTAAGGGGTAAGGGGAGTTGAAGTTTATTAAGATTAAGGACTTCATTCGTAGTAATTCCAAGAGAGTGTACCTTACCTACCAACCTACCAACCTTATACCTTTCATACAAGAACCGAGCAGACAGAGAGGGGAATGGTGTAGGTAGGTATATACATCTTATGGTTACTTACTCGTATATTAAGCGAAAGCTTGTGCGAGGCCTTCAAGTTTGTAGATTTTATTTTTCTCATCCCTGTACAGCTACTCTTCAGCCTCGTGGCGTTTGTAATTATTATACAGAAAAGCTTAGATATTAAAATGAAACTATACCGAGAACTTTTAACTACAGTTTTATCCTCGAAGTCCGACAGAAGCCCGCTTCAACCTGTACACTCGTGTTTACTTCACCGTCCAGATTAATTAACAGAATTCTTTTTTTACCTCGAACGGTATACCTTATGTTCGTTTTCTTCTTTGTTTTTTTTTTTTTTTTTTTTTTTTTTTTTATATATATATGTATATACTTGGGGTATGCCCTCGTCGATAAAAATTTAGCTAAATATTTACCATACTGATAAAGAGAAAACAGGAGTATATTTAATATAAATTTAACCAGGAAACAGCGGGCCGCGATCCGGCCAGGCCACCCTTCATATCGTGTATCATAATTATTAGAGCATGGCTTAAACTGGTGGAAACTCTGCGGTTACGATCAGGCCAGAGCCATGGCCAGCCAGAAGTGGCAATGCGGGTAATGGCCGGCTAGCTGGTTATCACGATATAGGCTACATGGTGCAGACCCACGCGAAGGTACGTTGTGTCTACATGTATGTATTCATACATCCATACACATACGTACATGTATATCCGGGTTACGCGCGAGTATTTATAAGCAAGGGTGTAGGGAGTACTAAATTCTAATAAGTGGGCCGAGAAGGTAGCCCCGTTGGCCAAGCTTTAAGTGATATTAATTGGACGACTTTGTATTGGGGCAAAATAGCACAGTAATCTAAGGTCCGCGGGTTTTGCGAATAGAGGGAGAGAAAGGGAGGATCGCAGAACCTCTTTATTGCTGGAATATTAATTATTTTATGGGGGATTTTTAATTGATTATCTTTACGAGGACGGCGTTCATAAGCCGAGTTATTGCCAACGGCGAACGGTAGGTGTACCCCGCGACTTCTTATCCTCATAATAATTATTATTATAATGAACGGCCCGAGGTAAATGAGGATAAGACTTAAAATTCGTCTTTTCGAATTATTATCGTTAAGTTGTGATTTCGGGACTTTGAAGAGCCGCCATGCAATGACGTCCTTTACAATTCCATTCAATTGTTCAACGGCTCTTCTAATCTCCCCTGGCAGGACTCGCGCCTCGCTTAACGGATGAGCCGTTCAAAAAACGAAGATGAGCAAAAAAAAAAAAAAGAAAAAATTTAACTCAGAAACATTGTTGGACGTTCCTCTATTGTAACGTACGCGTGAATTGAAAAGATATAAGATATTACGTAAAGGGAGACCAGATGACTTTTTGTTCTCTATTTTTTTTTTTTTTTTTTTTAAATACTTTAAGTCGTCGCATATTATCTTCTTCTCTTGTTTTCTCTTCGTTTCATTCCTTTTTTTTTTCTCCCAAATGTCATTCTACGCCCCCGTAGCGCTTCTCTGCACATTCGCTTTTAGCCCCGGTTTCAATTAACAGACGAAACTCACCGCGGACTTCTTTAATAAATGGAACAACCAGCGATGACTTGCTTGCTTGGCAAAGACGAGCCGAGCGAGCAAAGACGGGAAAAATAAATGGAACAAGTTTAGTCTCGTAAATATTCCCTTCTAAAGTTTAGCCCGTATTGTATACCGTGAAAATCTTAACACAACGAACTCAAAGAAAGAGAAGAGAACGGACCCTTCTTTGATAAGGTATGGAAGAGAGTGTCCTTTACAGTTTAGGCGCAGGTAGGTAGCCTTTATTTTCTATTATACACGACTTTTACCCCCGGCTCCCGGCCCCCGGGTATAACTTTCGCGAGGCTATGTCATATGCTTTTCAAACTCTTTCCCCGGTAACTTATTCACTTGAAATGGGTCAGCCTTGATCTAATAACATGTAGGTACGTAGAGCTTATACCGCTCTGCACCAGGTCTATTTGTGGTATAAAATTGTGTGAAGTGACGATGACTCCCAAAGTAGAGACGGTAAACTTTAACGTCGAAGTGACAACGGGGTATTTTGCGGAAGACCGGCTCGCCCCTTTTATATCACGTTTGTTATTTACCATTTTACGAGCTACGAGCTTAAATTATCCTCATTAAAGTGGGCCAACAAGTGCCCAAGTACCTGGGAAATATTACTACGCTATTTTTTTTTTTTACCTAGAAGAAAGCCAGGAAGGACAGGAACTTTTTCGCGATACTTACCTACATGCATTTCTCGTCGTGTGACGAATTTTCGCCGTTTTTGTTCATCCGTTTCTTCAAAACTATTCGAAAATAGATCCGTGAGATTTTCGTCCTTCGTCAACGGTGGCGATAATCTAAGGACTTGTTTGGTAGGTCTTTGCGCTTGTTGGCGCCTGGATAGGCGAGGCTAGATTAGTTGGGTGCGAAGAGGGTTTCCATGAAGAAACAAAAGGGAAAACGGAAAAATCCCCAATCTTACGCGCATCAGGGTTACTTTCACGACTTCCGGTTCGGATTTGAATTTTCAAGTTAATTTACGCGAACGAGTTAGGTGACGGAATGATTAGCTGATACAGCCAACCATTTATACTCTATATGTATATAGCCACGTTCAAATCATTTAGTTTTATGAGATCTCCTCGCTGCAAGATAAAACAAATTCCTTATTCTGTTGGAATTGGTATTTCGTATGATAAATCGATACATAATACGTATTGAACAGCTGCATGTAACTGATACCGAGATATCGTATCGCGGGATTCTGACAGTAAGTTCTAATTGCTCTACGTTCGAATCGGCATCTCATATTCCCACGGTTGTATAACAGTTCAATTATTGGATTCTACCTATAATAAGGTATCATTTGGCTGAGTATCGATTCTAAGTTATCAGAGCATCAGTGAAAACGGGTGAACATTGATGCTGCAGAAGATTGAAGAAATGGTAACTTATCAATGCGTTGTAGAATCCGTATTTAACAAAACATACCTTTCGTTGTTCGATTTATTCCGAGGGGTTCTACAACCTTGATAATTACCATTAAACGTATTGTGGTTTCGTTATTAATCGAATAGTCCAGCTGTTTATAAGCCAATCTCAAACGCAGGGGCCCTATATCGTAATTTTAATAGTAGCTGGTCGCTCAACACGCAACATTCATATCTAGTTGAAACGATAAGTGAACATTATTGCTTGATATAGTACCTACTCTGGCATAAATTATAAGGGGAAACCGTTATAACTTATATACGTGATCCCTGTTCATGTGTATATGATTGAACTTACGCTGCGTTTACCTACCTGCGGGGTAAATGTATTACGTATATATCGCGTTGTAGTGTGGCGCGTGCAGTAAACTACCCCTTCGTAGGTCAGTTTTCAAGCAAAGTTTAGAATCGTCCATTATAGTGGACATAATCCACTTAGTCTTCGTGGGATTTTGCTCGTAGTCGGGGACTATAGTGGCTGATGTGAATTTTATTATGCGAGAGAAAAAATTTTTATGAAATTAAATTAAATTTTAGTATCCGAGGACTGTACGAGAACTTAGCACTTTACGTGGTCTAGTGTCCCGGGTGGATTACACTGGGCAAACTTTTTCTGCACTTTTTATTTCATTTTATCTTCGTTATTTATTTTTCACCCTTTTAAACATCCTCGAGTAAAAAACTCGGCCGCTTATCATACCCCACGTTATATCTATTGACATGGGATTTCCTTGTAAATACTATACCTACATAGAATCTCCGAGATTCAATGGTAATAATGAGCAATCAAATTTTTTTAAATTCATACTGATGTACGTCTTATTCACTGATTTATAATTCTCTTCGTTCTTCTGTCAGGCGATCATAATGCGTGAACAAAATTCATCGTGTTTCGACGGGTTGAGACAAAAATCTAAAAAAAAAATCAGAAAGACTGCTTTCAGTAGGTAAAAAAAAAAAATAGAAAATTTTGAACAAAATCAAAAATGGTCGGGGTCATGAATTGGTCGGTTTCGTATGGAATTCATAATATATATCTGGTGTTGCTCTAGGCAGCCATGAATATGTCAGGCGAGGCAAATCATTTTCACGTGCCTCAGAGCCAGTGATGTGACATAGGTTGTATAGTACATAATATATCATAGAAATTTCGAGCTAGTCACCAAACGGTATAATTACGAGAGCTTTGATCGTTAGAATTTTCTATTAATAACTGGGGTTTCGTGCAACACATATATGTGACAATAGGATGGATAACAGACGGGAAGTAGATTGTGAGGTAAATAAGAACGATCGCGGTTACGTGCGGAGGAATAAAATGGGCAGAGTCGGATTTGTAATCCCGCTGCAATCGCATCTTTCGAGGACCAGTCTGCTCGCAGACAAGCCACGGTGCTCTCGAGGCTACGTTTGAAGTAAAAAAGCTGGAGTCAATATTTGCATGCCACAGGGCGACCCGAAGAGTAAGGCGAGTGCGCCTCTTCGACAGGAGACAAGAACCTCCGGATGGTAGCCCGAAGTGCTCCGTAGTCTCTGTTCTAGCCCCCTCATTCTCTCACCACGCTATGTCTGGGTCTCGAATCTCTGTGCTTCAGGGATCGGTGCATGAAGTGCAATTATAATTTCTAGGCGGATCCGGCCTCTCGATACCTCGTAGTTTTCTTATAGCATGCAGTTTTTCGATGGCGTTGCAAAAGATAATTATTTCTTAGACATTCAACGCTTCTCTCTAGAGATTTTCAACGAAGCAGCGTCATCGAACTTTTGTAGGCATGGTTGGGGGTCCCTTTTTCATTTCTTCCTTCGTTTTATTCATTTTCAGTTTTTTTTCCTTATAAAAGAAAGAGGGATAAGGGGATCTCCGAACTCCCTGATCTCTTCACGATCCGTGAGAAGACCTTTTATTGGAACTTGAACGAATGAGAGCTGCTTCGTCGTTAAAAACGATCTCAAATTACGCCGCTGCGTCAAGTACGATTCACGATTAGTTAAGGGCGTTAAATCAATATTATATACATAGGGCATTCCCTGCCGAAGCGACCTGGCCAAAAACCCTCAGTATGTTTAATTTCTTTTTTTCCAACTAGCATGTTGTTGGTCATCGAAAAAAAGCCCGCCAAACAAAGTTTGAGATTTTTTGAAAAATTGGTCTGGTCGTTATCATTCAAAAATTGCAAGACACTGTTCGACCAATCCAATTTGGATGAAATTTCACATCAGCGAAGACGAATGATTGACAAATAGCTACCATCGATGTAGAACCTAATTATACACTCGAAAATGTTGGAGCGTGATATTCAATTACTCGTCTCTGACTGTATATGTATAACGAGTAATAACTAGCCGTATACAAAACATATAGGCATTTACACGTAGGCACTGATGTATAAAATGCTCAAGTATAAGTAGCATTTATCTATACAGTCGCGAAGACGTAGGTATAATACTGATAAATTAATACACGCTTTCCTAATTGGATCACCTGTCAACTGAAGAAAATTTCCCACAAAATTCACACGAACGATTTATTACCTCAAACCGAACGTCGAGTTCATGTATAATAAAGAGAAAAAATTTACTCAAACCACGGAGCTTTAGTCATATAGATTTTGCTTTTATTTAGCCACGACTTGTTCCATGCAAATCCGATCGGCCCAACTTTGATGGCGAGGCAACGGCCGGCTTGTACACCACACTGACTTCATACCTCTGTGTATGTATACGTATATGTTATATATATCATTTTTATACGCGAGTACACTGTACCTGCATCCGATGCATGTGTATTATACATACATATATATATATATATCTGAGTAGCAACTACTTTAAATTCACTCCTCACACTCTGGGGCTGCGCTGGGCGAACTACTAAATTGAAAACTAAATTTCCTCCACCAGCACGGATTCTTTCGAGATAAGAAAAGTTTAATCGTCAAAGTTGAGGCGACTTGTGGCCGAACGGATGGACGGATGTATATAGACGAATGCCGGCTGTAAATGTGGTTCAAGCACTTAGCTATGCATGTATATCTATCCTATCGTAATTAAATTCTGAGGTGAACTGGGACGTTAACGTCGGTGAAATCCTACAGGAATATATGATTGCGTATTGTTCGCATTCACCCAGCTTGTATAGCATCCTTTACCCCAGTCCCGACGAATGCAGCAACACTTCAACACTCGGGTGTCAAATACGAACCCAATTACGAACAGAGTACTTAATTAACAGCGACGTACTGTCGACGAGGTGAGCACCAACCTACGATTTACAGCTAGTGATAGCTGCGAACTAACCGTATTTCATATATTTGTTCCTTTCAAATCCTTCAGTTTTTTTTTTATCTATAATGCTAATTCGCATCTTATTGAACCATTTTTCTTTTTTTTCTTACATCTGCCTAAGTTTTCATCGAATAATACGAATGGAGGTATGAATATCCAAAAGGAAAGACGGGTCTATAACTCTCTATGGAATCGATGCTGAGCATTTCGCGTTTCCTGTCTTGAATACTATCAACAATTGCGCTTTTAGGGGGTTGATTATCTGATGTCATATTATAGCGATTTTTGCGGTGAAAGTTCGATGAAAGGAAATGTCGATTGAAGTCAATGAACATGTTGATACTTTGACATAATCAAATATGAGTATCTATGGACGTATGATGAGGGAGAATCGTTGGCGACTCAAAGTTGTACTTGTGACATGTAATGGAGCCAACCTGGCACAGGGTCTATCTACGGAGATGGTTTTAAGCTAAGATGACGGAGTTTGAACTCGAGCCGTCTGCCGGCTTAGTAAACTAACGCAAACTATCGCTGCAGCTTACTTGTTCTGACACTGAACATAAACAGGAGACAAAGCGCAGTTGCTTGGTGTCGGGTAGGTCGCGGTGTTTCGCCTCACCTTCGATCCCACCTTGTCCTTTCTCGCTTCAACTTGCCTCGTCGTTATTTGGCGAACGTGGTCTAGAGTCTAGACAAAGCTCATTGTAGATCTGTACACCTACGTAGTATTCAGTCAAACATATTACTCCGGAGTTCTGCTCGCGTGTATTCGGAAGGTAAACTTTTTCTCTCGCAGTCTGTCTTCGTTCATAATAACAGAGTCGGTAAGTTTGCGCTTGTTTATCACACGAAGAAAGTAAAACGCCCAAGAAACATTGACTGATCGCACTTGGTCCTGTCTTGATGTGGACTGGAAGGGTTACAAGAGGAAAGGGAACATACATGGGAACAACACCTAATCGCTTGACGTTTGAGTTGCCTGTATGCAGGCGTCCTACAAAGCGTATTACTTACCTTACTCGCTACAATCTCCGGAAATGTGTATAGTTTTCTTCATTCTGAACTTATATAGGTACAGGTATGTCCCAGCTTAAGAATTGGCTAAATTTCTTTATCCACAGTGACTTGGGATATCGAAGTGATGAAATTTTCGTAAACCTAACATAATCGTTAGAAGAGAAGAATAAAAAAAGAAAGTTTTATCCATTTTCAATTAAGCGTTGAGCAAGGGAAGGGGGAGCATCGTCGAGCTCCGAAGGGTCATAAAAGGACAGTTCAAACTTACCCACTAAAATTCACCGTGGTTATAAAAGCTGTGGTATATTCTATACGTATTTAAGCACAAGGTAGATTCACGCCGTGCTCAACTGTAGAAGACTGACGACGGCTGGTTTCAGGGTTTTCTTAGTTTGTTTTTTTTTTTTTTTTGCCCTTTTCCGTTTCTTTTATTTTTTTTATTTTTTGTGGTTTCATAAAATTGCGCTCTAGAAATTATATCCCCTCAGGGCTAGAGCTGAACTGATCAAGGGAACGAAACTGTGCCTTCACGTTTCTCGTCGGCGGAAAAATGCCCTCGGCGCGAAGTGAAAATAATAATATAAAAGTTCTAAGTAAAAAAGCGACAAAGCATAACCAAGCCGATCGATTTAATATGTTATATTTATATATATATATTTCCTTCGAACTTCCGTTGAAATTTTATCGCCAAACTTGAACGTCGCCGCAGGGTCGAACGATTTCGTAATTATGAAAAGTTGCTGTCACCTAACAGCCTTGCCGCCGAGGTTACCTGATCAGCTATCGGTAAAAAAAACTTTTATGAGTTTTTAAACTTATAAATATTTAATATACATATAATTTTACACGATGTGTACTAAAGGTTTATTCGATTATTTTTCTACCCCAAAAACTATTACTGTATATAGTTTCCTCCTATATCGAAAGTCGTATTTGATTTTATTGCCCTTATTTCCCTATCGTAAAATATCCAAGCTGCTACTCGGCAGCGGTATTAATATTATATGCAAATGTTATCAACTAACGAACTTCTAAACATGATTGATATACTCCGCTATCGAAGATAATACCTCTATATATATTATATTGATGTCTGTTGAAGAATTCAATCAAATATGATTACAACCGCATACTGAGAGGCTAATTCAGTTTTGCACGCTGCTATAAGTCGAGAATGAGTTTTGAACTTCCTCATTACTGTATCAAGTTTTTTCTCTCAGTTTGACGTCATCAATCACTAAACAATGCCCGTCATCTTTGCGGTGACGCAAAAACTAGCTCTCTGCAACTCGTCGCGTATAACAATGGAAAGTTTGCCCTTTGTCACCAGAGTGTAGACAATGTCGACAAAAATTGACACATCGTTACTGCAGCTATAGGAATAGTTCAGGGGGAAATAATACCTCGAATTTCTGATATCTCAGTCAATTGAAAAACAAAAACAAAAACAAAAACAAAACCACAGAAATGATTCAAGCATGCTAAACATTCAACGAAAAATATCGAAATTTTCACTTCACGATCAGCTTCGAACTCTAGTTTGGTCACGAATTGCATGACAGGTCGTCTGTCATGTAAAGTATCCAACCTGCTTTCCTTACGATATCTATTTAGGCTAACGTTTTGATTGGGATCTGTATACAGGCGCGAGTGGTTTGATACCTGAACTTGTAGGGTAAGTCAATTAATATGGGTAGAAAAATGGGCTAACAATCGCCGCAGGTTCAGATGGTCGCTGAAAATAATAGGTAGAATAAAATGAAGTGTATGAAGATAGAAAACCTAGTTGAATAAAAGGAGACATCTAGTCTTTCTTATAGCTTGGGAAAAATACGACTAATCTCCGAAGTTTTTCCGCTTCGAAGTTTCCTTCGGAAATAAAGGTAAACATGGTCTTTGAGTAATCATGGGGCTATCCAACTTTTGGGTAATTTTTACGCAGAATCTTTGAAGTCAAAGGATGGCTTGACGGAAAATGTTTTCGCAAATTTAATTGAAATTTAATTGAAAACTTTGTAAATTCACAAAATACTAGTACTTTGAGGGAAAATCTTGGCACCGGAATGATTTTTGGTCACCTTTTAGGTGCTACCAGATATATCTTTTCTGTGTAACATATACTATACATGTTTAAGAAACGGTGTCGTCCAACTTTCGCATTAATAATTTCCTTTTTGCCGAGTTTACTCAATGTCGTGGCTGTAAAGGTAGATGATAGAACAGGGAAACTTTCAGGAGTATCTTGACTTATTGTAATCCAATTCCGAATATTATTCAGCATTGAGGGAGAGTTTCCATGGGAATTAAGAATTTCCCGATAATATTAAAAGATGTCTGCGTACGTATCCCCCGACTATCCAGTTCCTTGATATATCATATTATTATTATTTCGTTATTTTCGTCTGAGAATAAGAAATCCGACGAGTATCAAGGTGCGCGAGATATTTCTAAATTGACGAAATCATTAGACGACGTCTCTGCGAATTTTTTTTCTGAATAAAATAAGAAATCTCCTCTGCTCATGCCGCCCGGCTTTCCGAGGTAGCGAAGACATCTAGCTTCCTGTGAATATAATAACCGCATAACGGTGATGGAAGCGAAAAAACGAATTACTACAGTAGACAAATATGATATGAAAAATAATATCAACGTGGATTATCATGATGGTTATCATAATTGCGATAAAAACAAATAGTGATACCTAGTTCCGTTTTCACCGTGGGATGAAAGTGTGTAATACAATATCTGCCCGCAGTGCTAGAAAGAAAATAGTACAAAAGATTGTGATGCATGGAATGAGTAGGGTGGTGTGGAAATACAAGAAGATCAGCTAAAGGTAAGTAAAACGACGGAATAATGCCACGCAGAGACCTAGCTTGAAAACATAATACATAAAGCAGACTTTCATGCCGGTTAGAAGCGTACATTGCATTATATGATTATATTTTTCACAAGCGTACGAAAGAGCCTTTGAGCATCAATAATTTAGAGATTTCAAAGTACCGAACCGAGGCCAAGAGCGCATGATAAAAGGCTGCGAAAAATAAATCAAGCAACAAGAGAAGAAAAATATAAATAAAAGCAGGAAGAAAGACGTGTGGGTGTTGTTGAAAAAAATCCTCTTAAATTGAGTAAAAATCATGGTAAGTTTTCTGATACTTATTGTTAGTCAATCGCGAGGATGTATTTTTCCCCAATTTTCATACGCGGGCCCCGAGATAATAAGTTTGAAAATTCTTGGACCAAGACAAGGTGACAGCGGAAGTTGTGACGCTTTGCGAATCGCGGCACGACCAACCGCCCTTGGAACCCGGAGCCTCGGAGGAATTTGATTTTCACCGTTTATATATGAGGCTCCCGTCGATAAGGAGTTTCTGCACGAGCGCGTAACAGCGTATAATGCTAAGCGATGCTCTAGCAGTCTAGCCGTAGTCATCCAGAAGCGGGATTTACGGACGTGAGAGATACGGTCAAATTTCCGCACGCCATAGGTGAGCTTAAGTAGACGGTTACACAAGGTTTTAGGAAAGCAGAGGTCGTATACTGCGTGATACCCTACTCGAGTTGTGATAGGATCAACGCGTCCGTAGCTATATAACTTTTATGCAAGTTGTAAAAACCTTTCTCAACTGGAAAGGTGCTTTTAGTTTAGAAACCTGAAGAATGGGGCTCGTCAAATTTGAAGAGATATTTTGTAAGCCAGCTGCAAAGTAACGTTCAATAGCTCCACATTTTCATGCCGAAGACAAAACACGGTATTCGTAGCTCCAAAACAAGGAAGAACATGGATTTTTCACATTTCGAGATGACGGGGCAGTGGTCACTAAAAACGGGGCAAACAGGATTTCTTATACTTCACTCCCTGATCTCAACCCCACGAGGATCTTCTCGCGATTTTAAATGACAACGAGATTTGCATTGATTGCTAGTATTCAATGGTTCAAGATTCTAACTTTACCTACAATAGAATACGACATCTTCGAGGATGCGGAGTAGTGCTGTGAATGTGGTACCATCTTTGTAAAATCCTGACTGATAGTTCGTAAGAGCCCAGGAGAAGGTTCCCTCTTTCTACAAAAGCGGTTCGCTGAGAAAGGCAGATTTTTCAATACTTCGTACCGAAAAGGAGGAGTTCTGACATGGCATAAGCCCATGGAGAGAAGCTTATCTGCTACTCCGTTCTTAGACGGCAGAGAATTGCAACGCGGTACACCAAGGTGCAAGGTGCAGGATGTGGGTCCTGAATAGCGAGTGGTTAAAGGTGCATGCATATGTGTAAAAAGCAACGTATTGGCTAATGCAGAATTTCCTTTATAGCAACGAATATCGTTACATCGAGAGGTTTGCTTACATAAGTTTAGCTTCCACATCATGGTACGGTATCGGAGGATTTAGGTGTCTTGTATCGCCTCATAGATCGCACGTCTCTCCTCGCGTGCACCGGAGTTTATGGATTTTTGCTAATTGTGAGACTGGTATAATGAGCCTTAGAGAAGTCTGCCGGAACCAGCTGGAGGCCATGATCGATTGGTGAATTGTGGGAGTGAATCGGGGACTTTATTTTCGTTCCGCGTTTGCGAAACACGGATAAACCTTGTGGTCACAAAAGACAGTACAGTATCCGAGTGGAATTTCATCCCGAGATACAAGGCATGTAGAAAAATGTGGGACTCTAGTCGGTAGACAAGTTTCTATACAGAAGAACATTCACGTAAAAAGACTCGCCGTTCAGTTGATGTGAATTTCAGAACCTACGGACATGAGATCCACGGACGGATAGGCGGTTGTAGAATTAATAAAGGGAAATAGAAAAACTACCCGATGAAGAGACTGCGGTTTGTGAGTGAATAAGCCCTAGTAGACGACATATGCCAGTCTTCAAAGCTATGAAACTTCAAGGTACGAAGCTGATGAATACCAGTGAATTCGGTAAAATGGATGGATAATCTTGAACCGTGAAACTGGACGCCATGGGAGGTTGGATACATAAGATTGATATTCGCTCAAGCGGAAGAGACTTTTACCAAGATCCGAATGCACCCCGCTACAAGAAGTAAGTAAAGGCAAGAAAGGACGATGTGTACAAGTGCATGATGGTTCATAGTACTGAAAGATCTCTACATTTCTATTCATGTTTTTGACCACTGGTTGTTTTCCGTACTGAAAATTCTTACATGCGTTTTAAGAAACGTAGACTTCAAGGTGGGGAAAATTCTTGGAATCTCGTCCTGTGTCCAAGCATGGAAATGTATGGGTTAGTATTTGTTGGATGGAATTTTGTCTCATTCTCAAGTCATACCGCGATTTGGAATTGTGTTTCTCCAGCGTGCCAAGGAGAGAGGCGTTTTTTGGAAAAGATGAAATAAATAGGAGAAATAAATTTGAAATTAAGGCCAAGTTGTTTTTCCGATTGAGCGACACCAGCGAACGTGTATATATTCGCACATTCTTGTGCCTTTGACGTCGTGAGAGGGTATCCGTTGCGAATCATACTTCCTTTGATACCAAAGCCAAGCCGAACACCATTTCTGATTTGCCGCAAAGCCGCACAAAGCGAGAAAGAAAAAAAAATTTCCGCCAACATCCTGGGGGTGCGGGCCTTCGGGAACAGGAGACACGAGCTTTTTATTCTATTTTATTTTATTTTTTCTCGTGCACGCCAGAGGGAAGAAAAACTGGCACCGTCAAGTGTGCTTTAATTTTATTGGGACCGGCGCGTTTTAAAGGACCTTAAAGGACCTTAAAGAAGGATTCGTCAATAAAACGCGTGTCCTTCGGGGGCCATAAATCCCCGTACATAAAGACCAGAGATGGATCCAACAAAAGCGCAATTTTCACGGCATTGAAAACTCACTATCACTACCCTGGCTTCTCAAGTATTCTCCCATTTATATGGAGAATTGACTGCTATGGGTATATGGTATACGAAAATAATAGTAGAACCACGTAGACGATGCATGTTCACATTTCATTCTTGTACGCGAATCGCGGGCTATATTAACTGAACTGAGCACTAAAAGTCAACGAATTTTATATATACGAAAGCAATTAGATTTGGTTTTAAAAAAACAATTTTGAACACTTTCGGACACGATTCATGTCCATCACTACTCTACATCTAACTCTATATATCTACCCATCTACCAGCTCGACCGTCTCGTCCGTCAGAGAAATGAGAAGATTGAGAACGGGTCTGCGTGTCCTACATGTTACATTTATATATATACGTCGCATTTTATTATACCTATACACATACTGGGTGTCCGAGTACCATATCGTATAAGTTATAACCCGATTCAAGGATTCAGTGGAAAATTTCTGAATTTAGTAAGAAAACAGTTTGCATTTCCGATCAGCTTGTTGATCATTCATAACTCGTTGAATATATTTTTTATAGAGTTTATTTTTATGGGGTCGTCGTGTTGTTCATCAGTAAGTAAACTCATATCACTGACCACAGCGATTATAACTAAATGATATTTCTTGGGTAGTTAACGGAGTATGAATATTCTTTCTGTAACTAATGATGAGGGAATGAATTCCCTCTGAAATTGTAAAAATAACTTGGTGGTGTTAAAAACTGGTATAATAGTGTTCAGGACACCCTGTATGTTCGTAGAAAACGAGAAAAGGATGCGGATATCAGGCTGGAAATCCCCGACTTACGGGTATAAGGCCTTATCTCACAAAGTCCTAAATCTGGCCGATACCTATCTTGATAACACTGCCACGGAATGATGTCGAATAGTTCGATCCACGGCGAAAGTGAAAAGTTGAGGACTCTCGAGCAGAGAGTATAGCTAGATGGCCGCGGCATGGGTATGGGTATAAAGAAAATAGTTGTCATATGTATGTATATATATATATATATATATATATGTGTGTGCGGAGGAGGGATTGTAAGCCAAACAAGGGTGTACAAATTTTATTTGTAGGTTTAACCTCCTAACCCAACCCTCAAGGAATATCGAACCTGTGTATATACAACCTCAAGGATACTTTATTAGACGTTCTCTGGTTCTTTCGCCATTCGCCTTGCCTCGTTCGACAACCATATCCCGTTTTCCTTGCCCATTTATCTTGAAATCTTTATCTTTTTATTACGCTGAATAATCTTTTGAATTTTCTTTTATCCAAATTCTATTCCACCGAGTGCATCACGGTTAAGCCGAATCGCGACAAAGGATCTTTTTGATTATTAATCAAATTTCCTTACCGACTTGGAGCCACTTGACGGTCTTTGTTCCTCGTTGAACATAGCCCCTGTAATCTCGAAGTAAGTATCGTTAGAAAAGAAGAAAGAATTAGGGATGGGATGGAAGATCAAGGAAAGGTCTCAATGACTGCTAACTCGCTTTACTATAACGCAGAGTTGTATAAATACCTCAGAGGAATAATTTTCATAGCTAAGAAATTATCGTGGGAAATTTCGAATCAAGAGGGACTTTATCAAACTTGCAGGATCCGTTTGTCGCTGTCAGATGTCCTTGCGATGAAGAAAAAAAAAGAAAAAAAAACTGAAAAAAGTTGACAGAAAACTCCTGCGGAAAAACCGAGTGCCAATATACGAATTTCACTTGTGAATTCACCCTTTGACATCGGGGCACTTATAGTCGAAGCCCCTTTTGTCGGCGCTTTACTCAACAATGAAAACGAATTATCATAGGTCTCTGTACCCGACTCTGGTTCAATTTTTCTCTGTTCTCACGCCAGTTCCCACTTGCCGTTTATCACGTATATTGAGCCAGGAATAGAAGACGTATTTCGAAGCCGGGGAAATATTTTTCTTTAATATAATTTGACAGGGGCTTAATAACGACAATTGAATGTTTGGTAGACGCTCGTGAGTCGTGTATACGAATATCCACTTTTTTTTTTAATACTGGACATTTTTCCTCGTAACACATCAAGCCGACGAGGTAACCGTCGTGTCCGTGATACCTGTTTGCGATCAATCAGCATGTCGAATTTCTTATTATATAATAAAGTGTGATGCCCCATTAAGTAAGCCTATTTTCGAAACGATCTAAGTATATGTATACGTACGATACATGTGGAGCTAGGAGATACGGTTGAATAAACGATTCGATTAACTCGCAATGATAGATATATCGTGGTAGTTTTGTTACGCCCTAGAAGCCTAGAGTATCATAAGGTACTAGAAAAGTGTCTCGAATATTTTTCTGGTAAACATTAATTCGAAAACCGTTTGTCATTGCTTGTCTGTAGGTCTATAAGGAATAAACTGAAGCTGACTGAAGAATTCTACCATATTTTACCAATGAATAGTATATGGTATTGAGTTAGATGATGTGGTCGTGGGTGTTATGAAAGAAACCTGTCAGAAAAATTGGAGAAAAAAAGTATTCCCCTTTCTGCCCCAGTCCTTAAATAGAAAAAAAGTAAATAAAAAAAAAAAAAAAAAAAAAAAAAAAAAAAAAAAAAAAGGGAACAGAAGGCAAAAAAATAAAGAAAAAAAAAAAAAAAAATGCGTTCATGGAGAAGAAACAAAGGAACGGATGCGCGCTTGTATGAACACATGCAACAACGGTCGTTTACGTTCCTCGTTTGAAAAGAGCTCGTTTTTATTCTACTTATGAATCGAGGCAGCGTTGATCCGGGACAACAAGCTTTTAGCGAAGCTGACGAGGCGAATCTGAAGCCCCTAGCCCCCAGCCCCTCATTTTGCAATGTAAATTGAAAAAGCAGACCCATTAGAAATAATTTAAATGCATTGCTTTTGAAGGAGGAAAAACTCTCGGAGAAATACGAAAACATGAAGAAAACACGAACCAAAACCGACATGTATATCTGTTTCCTGGATATCCGAACAACGCCCCGCGCTGGACTAGACAGTACTTATCCGCGACTCGTTGAATGGTATAACGATTCGATGGATGCACTTTGTTGCATTTTTACCTATCACGATTTTTCTGTTCCTTTTTATATTTTTCCCTACTTTTTTTCGCCGGTATTATTACGCGCTTCGATCTTTTCTTTTCATTTCATATTTCCTCATTCTACTCGCCCTCATGACTCCAGGCGTATTCCCGAACGATTATTGTTCGAAAATCTGTGCCATTCACGATCAGTTTGGCCTGGAGAAAATAGCCGATGGATATTCTTCATCCTAAAATCCCCCCACCCGTGAATAAACTATGAAAGAATTATCGCTTTATAAGATAGTCCAATAGTCCCAACTGGTCTATGGTTATGAATAACTATGGTCACAGTTTCGGAAAACCCTGGATCGCAGTAATAATTGATGTAATTAAGGCCCTAGAAAATATCCGAGGAAAATGAAGCCGGAAATTTCGAGTAAACTAAAAAAGGGCGAACTGAAATTGTAACGATACTATAATAGCCTGATGAAAAATTCAGGAATAAACAAATAGTACCTATAGCTATGTAAATTTGGAAAGTGTAGCAAACGCTGCACATTACCAATTTCACAATTTGCATTACGCTTTTGCATCATTTCCGAATTTCAGATCCCTCTGTTCTTTCCATAATTCGAACTTTAAAGAACTAATTTTACATCATAATCAGTCGAGAATTTATTCTTATCGCTAAAAGATATCTCAGCAATTATTCTTTACATGATGGCTGCAGAGCAGATCGAGTGAACTCGATTACCTCAATCCCATCGAATCGGAAAGCCGAAAATAGTCTGTCGAAGGCTTAGATCTATTAGGAAAGTCGCAAAAAGTCTGTCAATTAACCGATGCGCAGTGGACGACGGGATGCCACTGCATGTTAGTGCGATATGGTCCAAGTGGCTAGCATTTGCAGCCCAGTATTAGCACAGGATGCTGATTTGCATACGTTAGTTTAATCACTTTCTGCTAGACGACGACCACCATTCTATCCAATTCTTGGACGTGTAAGTAAGAAGCGTTAATTCATATGTATGTACATTAGGGTGGTCCTTGATTTGATCATTGAATCAAGGACTACCCTAGTATACATGTGAGTATGGAATTCACAAACGCTTTATAGCAATGAAGAGACGCTGTTTTTCAGTTTTTCAAGCATCATAATTTTATCTGAAGAAAACCGCGTTCCAGAAACCGAAACGTCACAAATTCGACTAGTCGTTGAACTACGATTCCAAATTAAAATTACAATGTTTCCTTGCAATACTGGCTTGCAGATTCCGGTAATTAGCATAGACACCATGTTTCTATTCCGACTATTCAACGGTATTGGTTTTATACTGGGATTAACGACCAGGCCCAAATCACCATCGGGCCTTTCGTTAAACTTTACTTGGGTTGCAGGTATTCCGGTCGATGAATGTGCAAAGAGTTTTCGTACTTTATGATGAATTGACATCAAGCCTGTCACAATTATTAAAAGTTCTGTCTAGACTCTAGACCGATAACCTCTTAGCCATGAGCTTGTGAAATATTTTTCTAATCCATACTGTGAATTAGGCATGCGAAAGCGATCTGGTTTTAATGCTATGGGAGTAATTTCAATCCAAGCTAGGTTCTGTTAGTAATTTTAAATCTGAATTTAAAAGACCTAGTTGGAATAGAAAGATTTAAATAAAAAAAATTGAATTTATATGGAAAAGAATAAGGAAGGAAATTTTTCAAAACTTATATAGCTTCTTAGGCCCGGGAGGTTCAACTTGAAAATTTATACTCGAATATATTATATGCATCTATATAGGTATATATACGTGGGGGGTTGAAACGGTACGGAAAAGTTTTATCGTCAAAAAATGCCATAGAGGCATCCTTTCGCGGGTAGGAAGTTATAAGTCGGCTTAAGCGCAATGACGATAAAATGCTCGTCAAAACAAAGACTTTTCTCTTGATCCTAACCTGACCTAATCTCTTAGCGGAAGCATCTTGAGAGGCTAAGAGACGGTTTCTCGTTTCGCCTGATACTTCGGTTTTCTCTGTGTTACGAAATCCGCCGACCCACTGCTTTTCCGCGTCCTCATCTTCATCCTCATCCTCATCCTCACCCTGAGCCCCTGTCTACGTCGTCGTCCCCGTCGTTGTCCTCCGGAGTCGCATTGGATCACGTCGGATTACTCCCGAGGAGCCTAATCAACCAGATTGCCTGCAATTTGCCGCCCTTATCTCCCCCTTCAGCCACCTCAGTCACCCTTCAGGTTCCATTTTGAATCCCGAAAAGGGTACCGAAAGAACGCCGAACGACTCGACGTTAGAAGAAAATAGAAAGTTCCAATTTTTTTTTCTTCCTCTATCCGTAGCGAACTCAGCGGGTGAAAACGCAATCTAAGTTACAGATGCATGCGATAATGGGAAGACCGCGGAATTAGTTTTCACAACACATCAAGATTCCTGTATATGGCCGTGCAGAGAGAAAAAAAAGGAAAAGAAAATAAAAAATAAGAGAAAATCAAATAACGTAGTTGAACATACACTTGTTCAATTTACCCACATGGAAAATAATGAAATAGTGAATGCTAAATGTGATGATGAACGAAAGTCCATTTCTTGAAGAATTTTTTTTATTCAATTCGGTTTTCAATCATTTTTTTAATACATCGATTAGCTGTAAGCTTGCACTGCAGGCAATGGAAGTTGATTGCGAAAGTAATCACCGCAGAGTTGGTTTTACGTCAACGACGTCAATGAAGAGCTTTCTTTTTTCCCTTCAAATAATGTAGTAATTTCACGGAAAACCTATGATTGTATGTTCAACTAGTTATTTTCAAATGTGTTAGATATGTTCAACTCACCCACGCTGTTACTGGCGAAATTTAGATCCTTACCTGTAACAAATAGAAGAATAAAACGTGATTAGAGCTCAATATCCCGCCTTGATCTCCATATGTATGTATGTATGTATGTGAATGCGGTGGGAATCGTGATGGGTAAAATATTACCCCTCGCGTATAAAGAGGGATGGGCGAGTCTCTCTTTTCATTTCAGTGAGTACCTAGATATTTATCAGGTGCTAAGGGGACCGTCGCACAGCTTTTCAGTTTTACAATTTGAGATAAGTTTATCGTCGATCGCTGCACCATAGGCTACGTCAAAGTTTTCATTGAATTCGAAAGTTTGCCACTGTCAAACTCACCGAGGTGTGCGCATGGAGATTCGCTCAATGATTGATTAGAATTTCCACTCTATTCAACAGAATTTCTCACCGACTTCCTGACAGTCTAAGAGAAGCTGAGGAGTGCTGCGCTGTCCCAACCAGCTTAAATCACTGGCATCGTTAGCGTATCGTGATTTGTTACCATCACAAGGGAAAAGTTCATCCATTCGACGAGCATTATACTTGGAAGAATTATTATTCATCAACTATATACGATACCGCGTGTGGGTTTCACCGGTTTAAGAATCCTCGGGGTCGTCTGTTTCGATTAAACTTCGGTTTTGACCGGAAGTTGGTATTATAACCGTCGTAGAACACCAGCCGCGGTGCGAGGCACCGGCATTACGTTTATGGCGGTCCAGGCGAGAAACGCAAGGAACCCTGAAGCGAGGGTGGTACGATAAATGGCAGGATTTACCTTACATCCTTTGTGGAAAGGGTTCGACCCTCCCAGGGATGCAGGGACACCACACCCGACTGCCATTCTCTTTCCAACGCGTCCGCGAGGCGACCCTACGCGACGGCAGTCAACCCTAAGCTAAAGATAACAACCGCGATCACTAGGAGAAGGCTCTCGGTGTTTTTCTATGTTTTATTCCGACTCGCATATATCCGATTAAACTCTTCCTTTTCATTTATCGCCGAGCTTCTCCTCTCTACCCTATCGAGCCCGAACGCGTTTCGCCAAGCCGCCGAAATCGCAGGGTTCATAAGAAAAGAGGGATCCTAATTTAATTTTTTCCCCAATTTTTCGACGTGACAAATTTTTGACACTCGATTTCGCCTGCGTCGTCTTCACGCGTCCAATAAGTGTTTCAAAACCGTACCTCTACGTATTTCGGGGCTGACATAAGGGGAGTGTATGTAATCTCTGGGCATAATAAACTGTATCTATTTATCTCTTTTTCACTCTGTTTCGCGCCCTAAAGTAACAGGGTAGGTCACGCCTGAGAAGGTGAAGCTAAAATTGTGAAAAAGAACGTTTCAGGACAAGATATTAAATGGGTAGCCATGTGTTGCGCGCCAAGTGTAAAGGGGGAAAATCGCTTTTCTCGTTCCTCCTTTTCTCTGCTCCTTTAATGCACTTTAGAGAAGAAACTTGGCCGAAGAATTTCCTGCACCCGATGTTTTCACCGAGTTGATTTAACGAAATCAATCCGTTTGATTCATGTCCCAACGGCCACGGTCACGTTCCGTATAATTGTCGTCGGAAAATCGCGGTGCGATTCCCACGAGTTTTTATAAAATAGGAATAAAAAATTCCCGAGCATTGATCTTCCATTATTATTATTTTATTTTTTTTTCTCCTTTTTTTTCGTATCCCTTGGCATATGAATATCTGGATATATGTGTAGTAGATCCATACGTGTAGATGACCTACATAACTACATACCTATACCTAGCGTGGAAACGGCGACAATAAATATTCCGCTCTCTTTCTCTTTATCCATTCAACTGCGAACAATGACTAGAAAAATAATAAAATTCATTCGTCGAACGTATATCTGGCTGTGACAGTGCAGGAGTCACTGGTAGTTCTGCGTTCACAACTACGATGATACTTAGAGTGGTTGTGCTGAAATGGCGTGCCAACCATTTCCCGGTTTCGCCTTTTTTTTACAGGTTTGCAGTACCTGCCCAAGAGGTAAAAGGTTGAGTGGGTATTTGCGAACGAAAGTTGGAAGGAGTAGATGTGCGGTTGTCCTCATTCTGGTCCTCGTCCTACGGAGAAAGTTGTAATTTGCGACCACCAAGAGTCCGAGATCACGAGATTAAATTTTTATCGTACAAAGGGAGACGCGGCTGCGAGAGAATCGTCCGATTCAAAGATGGCGGCTAGCTGGGGGTGATTCTGAACCCGGAAAGGGTGGAAAGCGCGGAGTGAGTTACTTTAGCCGCGTATGATCGAGCGAATAAATTTTATCCGAGGTTTTACCTTTTATCGGGGCTGGTAGCAGACGTATTTGCAGCATCAGAAAGAAGCAGTAGAAATGAAAAGAAAAAAGAAAAAAATAAAAAACAGGAACAAGAGAAGGAAAAAGAATTGGCACCATTTTCAAGCTCATTCATCGAACGAACGATAGATGTCACCCCGTAGTATATGGACCGAGAAGATGCGCGGTTATTCTTGAGATAAATGCGTTTTCACGAAATTACTTTTCTTCCCCCTGAAAGTGAGGTGGAGTGATTTTTTTTTTAAATTTTTTTTTCATTTTTCACTCCAAATATTATCATCTCCTTTTTCATTTTTTGGCCGGGTTCGAAATACGTCGCTTTGAGTTTATGCGCCATTCCATTATTCCGAACCACTCCGAATGGTTCTATGAACGCATACATACATGATACATGGCACTTATAGAGGTACCTGTGCTATGCGTACCTACACCCTACATATACCTATGTGGATATGTATATAGAGGCGAGAACTGCCCGGCCAGAGAAGTGTTCAGTTTACGAGGGCTAACCGAACTAAACGGCCTTGCGAACGGCATGAAAAGCGAGGCGCATTCAAACGTTTTATAGCCGTGTAGCGCGCGATTCGGACGATTTCATCGCATCGCGATACACGTGTTTCATACGCGCCTCACTCTGCAAAGTTATAGGCATTTCGCAAACGGCGAGGCTGGAGGAATTTTTTTTTCCTTTTTATTTTGTTTGTATGAATTTTCACGACTCGTTTTCTATTCCTCGTTACTTTATCACGTGCCGATATCCGCTCGTGAAAACGTGAGAATAAAAATTCAAAGATTTCCGCTAATCGAAGAATGGACACTGATTAAGAACTGAAGAACCGCGGTTATAAAGCTCGATAAAAGAGTGAATGAGAAAAGGAAATGTATAAACTCAGTGCAGAATCAGAATCAGGATCAGGATCAGCATCGGCATTGGGAGGAGAATGCGTAACGCAGGATCCTCGTCACTTGTCGGATAGCAATTGGATTGAAAATCTCATCCAGAGAAACTGCGAGGTGTAAAACATCGTAAGAAATTCTCGTTACGAAATGCAGTATACGTAAGGATTTTAGAGGCGAGGGAAATGGCTCAAACGGGAGCTTGAAGGATGGGGTCTTTTATTCTACCGTAATTCTCACCTTTTCGAGAGAATTTGTATCCCCTGAATTCCGCTGATATATATTCATACCGACGCAGGTATTATGATCATTATTATCACTATTATTCTCTTCAGCCATTGTCCTGGGTCCGGGGCTTCCAGAATGACGTTATAGTAATTCTTTTATCGACTCGCCCCAAGTTCACCGCCATTTCCTATACATATGTACAGCTATATACCTGCCTTTTACCTCGACCCTGGATAAAGCTGGAAGGAATTGCGGAGCACGCAACCGAACGAACAGGAATCCTGCGTTCGACTTGCCGTGATTTAAGGCCACGAACGTCGGCCATTGAAACATTTCTACTTTTCCACGTGTCTCAACCGTGCTCCTCGATACAAATTTAAGGACCACGCCAGTTCTCTCTGAAAATATACAACTGAACGACTGTTCGTTCGTTTTCGGGGGAAAATAACGAATGAATAAAATATATAAATAAAGTCAAGAGGAGTAATAGTTTTCATTCAAGGAGTAATTAATTTTTTATTCAATTTTAAACGCCAACTGATAGAAACTCAGAATACCAATGTAACCCAATTTCACTGTGAAAAATTTTAGGGAGGGTGTGTCACTCTGAAGGCGTCAATTTTTGAGATTCTATAAAGAGCGTTGCGTCAGAATCGGATAAATCCACTTTTTTTTTTCGAAATATTTGATATTGAAGAACGAAATAAAAAAATTAAAAAAAAAAAAAAAAATCGATAAAGACCCTTGTTTCACTTTCCAGTATCGAGGGATAAGAATAGTCATGAATTTCAGTAGGAACAGAATTCGTCAAGAATCGAAATAATGGCACAGTTTTCTTTTTGCTATTATGAAAAGTTTTGCTTTTGTCACTCAGCTGGTTTTTGCGGAGACTGATGATGCATTTGAAATGATTTGATAGATATAGTTTATCGTACAGTCTACCGGACGATAGAAATGAAAGAAAACAGAAAAAGAAAATGAAAAATTGATTTGGTGGGAGAGATTCGCTGAGTTAACGCAGGCTGTACAATCAGCAGTAATTAACACGGTTCTGGACGGTGAATATTCTGTAACGAAATGGATTTCTTTTTATTGAGATTCGAGTGAAAAAAAAAATTGAAAAAAAAAAAAAAATGATGCGATTCAACGTTTGAAAATGTAAAAAAAATATTCAACGTTTCCGAAAAAAACCGAGTGCAATTGCGAATATTGATATCATACGAAAAAAATTCTATGGTCTTCGGTGTTATCGATGAAATCGTTTCCATAAATTATAATAATTCGAGAATACGCATCCATCGAAATTTATTATCAATAAATTAGAAGGGCGATTGAATATAAATAACAAAAAAAACAATGCGAATTAAAAACTATATATCCGTGCAGATGCAAGGAGCATTTTGACCATATTCCAAATATCGAGGTTTCGAAACGCTCCTTACCCTAAAAATGTTGAATTCTTCAGTTAAAACTTTTCCAGTTTATTTATGGATATAATTCCGAGATATTCACGTAGCTTTTTGAAAATCAGTTGATGCTTACTAATAGTAGAAATTATTTCACAGTATTGCCGAAGTCGGGTGTACGTATGACGTGTTGCCTTCCTTATCTGCGGCAATGAAATTACCAGTTTTCGTCAAATCAACGATACATCCGTTATGCCCTATGTCGCGTCGCGGCCCGTTAGTATACCTGTACTAAATATACATCTACGTCATATTCCAATAATAAAACTTTTCCGCCGGTGGGAACTTTAATCTAGCAAGCTTTGTAGGAAAATTACACCTACCTGCCTACTATGCATATCTATGCATGTACATACACGCAGCTATCCGCAAAGGCAGACAATACGCATACATAAACACGTCCGTGAATATAGACACCTATATATATATACCTATAATATGTATGTAGCTATATGCATGTGGGTAACATGCAGCTAAGTATGTGGTGCAGAAGGACGTGTCTACATGAATCTGTAAACATGTGTAAACATGAGGAATATAGATAACCAGGTACGCGCATAGGTGGATTTTTACAGGGGCTTGGAGAGATGCAAATTGGAGCGCGTGGAGTGTGCAGCCTAGTTCTGCAGGTATTTCCAGTATATTTAATAACTGGGTTTCCGAATGGTATGAAACAATCAATGAGAATGGAGAATTGAAATCTGTAGTGGAAACAAATGAATTGAGCCGACAAACGAGAGCAACGTAGATACATGCATGCATATCGATACATATACCCATAGCTAGTGCACGGTTTGTACCTTCGAGCCACAACTTTTCCAATATTCATGCGTTGCAAAGTTGCAGGATCGTAATGACGTCGTGCTGCATGTTAGACTTGTCGAGAATTCCCTAGTGCTATAGGTAGATAGGTAGATAGGTAGGTTTGTACCCACATATCTACATGGGCTGACTGCATCCGATCGTAATCGTCCCCGAGGTACTAGGATAGTGGAATGAGAAGGTGCGCGATCCCCCTTCGGTTTTATGCTACGTTTCATTTCACAGGTCGTCGTATTGCCTATCGCCTTTGCAATCGATATCAATAATTAAAGTGAAAGCGTTTTCTTCCGCTTTTAATGCTACACCTTTCTCAACTGCCCACTACATATGGTTCAAATTTAAATTTAAAAAACGAAACGTTTTCAAAACCATTTTACATGGATTTATTCTCTATTTTAGCGTAAATCGAACATGTTTTGGGCCGTAGGTGTTCGGAATCGCACACGGAATTGCGCGACGTATTCTTTTTTATTTTTCCTATTTCGGTGCCCAAGCAGAGATATTCCGTTTGATAGCTGCACCTTCTGCACGCGTTTATTTCGAAAAATTGGCAAAGTTCCGAAAACTTTGGGGAGGTTCACGAAAAGTAGTGGCTGATTTGGTTGAGAATTCGTAATATATCAATCCCGAATCTGCGTAAATCTAAAATTTTATCTCACTGTTGGAAAGGCGTGGCTCCAATACAAGAATTGCCTCATCGTTTTGGGTCTATAATGATCAAAAGAAATGAAATCTGAGCTGAGTGAAGGTGAAGGTAAAATTTCGAGATATTTACCAGGCGAGATTGCATCAACATAAAGTATTGATTGCATTTGGGCCGGTTGATGTCGATTTTTCGAGGGTTTAGAAACTTTTTACTTTATCTTCTATATACGGACTATAATGGAAAATATATGTCTGAGTTTACATTGATTTAAAGTGGGATAAACGTGGATATAGTAAATCCGCGAGAATGATAAATTAAAGATTAATACCTAATTAATAATTGTGATATTTGCAAGTAGAAAATTTAAAGTGATGAATATTTTCACCCTCTGACATTATTCCAGCCCTCTATAACAGTTAATATCTATAACACGCGGTGAGAGTGTTTCAGATTTCAGAAACTTTACCAGAAATACAGGTGTGAAACTTTTTCGACATTTGATTTTGGTGGCGATAAATTAAGGGTTGAGATGTGTGTTCGTGTTGAATTCGAAAATTTCTACGATATACCTGCGTATAAAATTAAACTCTTGTAAACGCGGGTTGTCCCGAGCTTAAATTAGTCCGTTATGTATAAATGTACATACGATTTCGTCCCGGAAAGTTAGGGTACAGTTTTCGAATGACGTGAAAAAGCAAACCGCGAGAAAACTCTTCCGGACCAAAGAGCAATTAACGTGCGATTAAATTACCCCACTATGTATAGGTATACACGGATAATGGGCTAAAAATGAAGAAAAACAATTCGAAGAAAGTGAAATCTTTGCCAAATGTTCAAAAATATGAATAACCAAATTTTTCTTTCTTCTTGAAAATGAAATATTCATGATAATATAAGAAAAAAGAATAACTGCACACTTTCGCCGAGCTTTTTGTGTATTCATTTTATTATTATTATTATTATTATTATTATTATTATTATTTCTTTTTCAGGTTTTTGATTCACTGCGTGCAGCCGTTGCCAATTCTACATACTGTTCGCTGGTTAACTGTGGTCACCTAATTGGCCCACGTTACTTTCCTGTCGTCCGTGTAGCGCCGGATTCAGAACGTATTGTTTACGCGTATATACATACACGTATATACTTCGATATAGAACAATACGTAACAGTATTCATTCGTACGGTTGAGTTTACGCACAATAGATCGTTCGCAGTCGACTAGCTATACCGTGAAACATGTTCACTGTTGCGTACGTGTGCCAATTCTACAGGTATATACATATCGATTAAAGTTGTTGACCGTTGGTCATTGATTCCTTAACAATTATCAAAATAATAAAATATAAATGGAAAAAGTGAAATTCATTATTTAGTTAAGAAAAAAAAAGAAATTGTTAAAAAAGCTCATACGTCGTTTCTTTTATTTTATTTTTTTTCATTCGGTTGGATATGTCCACCGTTTGTTTTCCGACTATCTTTTAGCTTTATTTCGTAAACGTTAAGCACCGGATAATCATCAGTACGGATTGTACCTCTGTTAGAGTCTTTTGTTTGCCGATGAACAATGCGGACCTTTAGCGAAGTTGGCTGACCACGCGTGCCGCGTCTGGTTTGGTCGTTCGTAACCTTTTTTTTGTTCTGTTTTTTTTTTTTTTGTTTTTTTTTTTGTTTTTTATTCGCGAATTTGTCGCTCTAATGCCACTTCGAATTTAACGTGAAACTTTTACCTCTGTTCTTTACCAGTTTGATACCACTTTATAGTTTCCCTGTTTCTTTTATTCCAGGATACAAAAGTCCGGGCGACACGCTGACCTATGATGTATAATGTATGTAGGATATTAATTGCAGTGTTAGTTAGGCTTGGAATTATCGCAGAGGATTATGTGACGAGTCTTCGCAAGGGCGTAGTTTTTTTTTTTTTTCTTTCTTTCTTTCTTTCTTTTTTTCCTTCTTTCTTGAATAGAGTAGAAAATAATAAGAATCAGAACAGTCATTCAACTCTCTAATCGCGGGGGCATTTTGCCCTCTCTGAATTATAAACTCCTTGGGAAATTATCATTTGAATGCGAAACGCTCGAGCGCGCTTCTGTAATAAACCGGAGTCTGCAAAGGCGAAGGTCCTCGTCTCTCCCCGTATAATATCGTGCAGGTATATATAGATAATATAAAATTCATACACAAATATGTATATGTATATGTATAACCTATTATACGTGTATGTGACTATTTATGTATATTTAAACGGAAATATCATCTCTATATTAAGAAAAATGGATTATAGATATACGAAGCGTAATTCTGGAACAAGTTCTTTCATAGGATTTTTCATTTTACGATATTATTACGGAAGATATGGGCGTACCTGGAATAACGAGATTATCGGAAAATCCTAAATTGAAGAAAAAGTTTACATACATACCCATACGCTACCAGTTATTCAATTGTGTCAGCGCTGAAGGATATTAAGCGTAAGAATTTTCTACGGTATTCTAGCATCGGCATAAAATATGAAATAAAAACTACGTCATACTTTACGCGATATTTAATATTCTCGCATTTTAATAAGCTCTCCTTTCTCGCTCTTATCACGTCTTATTACACCCACGATTTCAACACATTATTTTATTCCACATCTCAAACGCATCTATGTTCATAATATAAACTATTAATTAATAACTTCTAACTTCTACACAGGACTATTCAAATAACAATAAAAACCGATCATTATATCCTCAAATTACAGTAAGGGAGTCATTTTTTTTTTCCAAAATTTAGGGGTCCAACTATTATTATTCTCCGCATTTTCGGCTTAGATTTGACCACTTGCTGGACGTCTGAGTAGGTGTATAAACATATTAATTAATCAAGGTAGAAACAACGGCTAATTTCTTGGTATATGAATATATATATTTATGTAGTACATATATCTGAAGTATACTATAGGTGTATAACAAGTTTTGGAAACAATAGATGAAGACTTGGGTTGAGAACCGTGGGGTTTATTATATTTGGGAACTGCAAACAGTCGTTCTGCAATCTACCCACGCGGTTATGGAGTCTGTAGAACCAACTAGACCGTATAGTGTACCTTGGTATAGAACAGTGCGACTGCAACCAGGTAATGTTAGTTCTTAAGTGACTCCATTATTACAGACGAATATATTACACGAGAGAGAATGCGGCTTACATATTTTGCTTTGATATACTTGAACCCGGTGTGTAACTCGTACGACTATGTTATTATACATATAAGAGGGGTTGCAGAATTATTTTCACCACCCACCCCCATACGTGGATGTATAAAACAACACCTACGTCGTATCAGCATCCCAATCCGAATGAAAGAGGTCGTATGAATCGTTGGTCCAGAACCACTTATCGGTGAAGAATTATTATGTACAGAGACATGCATATGTGTATACATACCGATGTTTGGAAACAGTTTTTTTCTTTCCTTTTTAGCGTTTTCGTTTTCATCGATAACGTATTATGGACGTGTTTATACATCTCTTTAATTTTTATGTTCATTTTTAAATAACCGGAGATCATTGAGGTACGAAGATGAGATACGTACAATAAATATAACTGGGTATATAAGGTAAGTAGAGAGGAGAAATTATTTTCTGAAAATTTTTCTCCACTAAGAAGATCTAGTATAAAATAACGGAGGCGCGTATCTATGTCTGAGGATGGTGGCTTTGAGATTATTTTTTTAATATCCCTTCGAGGATATGCTGGTGTAATAAAAAGGCAGAAGGTAAAGAGCGCGGGAATATAAGGTGAAATTAATTTGAAAAAGAAAACAGACGATATTGGTTCATTTGAATATCCTGCCATCGACTGTGGCCATCGAAACTTAACCCTGGATCGTGCCATGCCCCTACCAACGGACTCCCACTTTTTCTACTGGTCCTGTGACCTGACATCGATGATCTTCTCCCAGACGGATATCATTTCATTTCTGTCTGTGAGATATATATATATATATATATATATATCAATTTATCTATAGTTATTATCCCGGTTTATTTTTTTCTCGAATCTTGGGGAACTCATCGGAGTTTATTTCTCATTGAATGTCCCGATCCCATACCTATATACACAGCGATTCTTGAATCTATAATTGGACTTCCCATTGAGTTTTCGTAAAATATAAATTACCCTGATTTGCATTTAATTGACGGTAATTTATTGGGACGGAAGGGAGGAAAAATTACATCGACAAATAGAATCTGATTGGCGTTAATGAAATGTAATATTTAATTGGATTCAACTGACGTCGCTAATTATAAGAAAGATATAATTTTTACTCAAATTTATTCCGCACCAATGCTAAATCACCGCATTTAGAAGCTACGTTATCCGCAGAAAAGTTGGGAAAAGTTTTTCCATCTATTGATTAGGGGGTAAACTATGCGACATACGCCTGTTAGTTATCAGTATCGAATTCACATTACCCTGATTGCCAATTAATTTAATAAAAAATCCATTTATAGTTAGCTTGCGCATTATTGATTGAAGGAATCATGCGGTGATGTCAATTAAGAAAAAACAAGTAGCTGAATAAGTGATGAATTCAAAATGCCATTCATCATAATATCGACCTCGCACATATGCAGCTGGGCATTAAATTCAGAAATTGAGTGATGCGCTATAATATTTGGCAGTCTTATAAAAGCTACTATATTTATAGATCCGTAATTGGATTTCCGCTTGAAAATTCCCGAAATATATGTTATCTTGATTTGCATTTAATTCAAGTCAATTTATAATCGAGGACGCTCGTTATTGGTCGGTAAGAACCGTTAGGAAATAGGAATTAATTGGCGTGAATAAAAGGTGGGCTCCGAGTGGTTTTTCCTGCCATTTACAGCGTTTAGAAAATCAATTTCTCGTAGGGTTTTATATTTTATCCTGCAATGGTGACGTTGGATAATTTTCCATATCAGTAAACGTAGGAACAACATCGACAAGCATATTTGTCATTATTCGAAGAATGTGTACATTAGGGTCGTCCTTGATTTGATCATTTTTTAATTTCAATACTCCCATGGACCAGGACGTCTCGAAATATGTACTACAAAAAAATGTAGTCAAGACCCCAGGTTCCTATCTCAATTCTAACCACCACCCCAAAGCCTTAGAATTTTCCCATTTGAATAAAACACGATTTGCGACATTTCGCGAATAATTTTTTTTTTTCCTATCACAGTATAGCTCCGAAAAATCTCAAACTTGGTACACATGGTGCACTTGGCGCACCAAAATAATTTCTAATCTCCAAATAGTGATAAATAAAATTTTGTCGTTGAAAATCTACAAATTTTTCACGGGTACTTACTGCTATAGGTAAAAGGTGTGCGGAGTTTCAGATTGTTCGAAGCGATAACGCGAAAGGAAGTAAAAAATAATCCCGAAGTACTAAATATCGTCGGTTATTTAAATGGGAAAGTTCGAAGGCTTTGGGGTAGTACTTAGAATTGAGATAGGAACCTGGGGTTTTGACTACATTTTTTTTTTCTGTATATATTCGAAAACGAATTAAGCGGAACGAAGAAAATCGCAGCTCACTGCATTTTGATAAGATTAACTCGTTCAAAATTGGTTTTTGTACATTTTCAGGGCTGACTATTACGGATTGCGAGTAAAAATCGTAGGATTCACGATGACGGGGCTCTTCGAAAAAAATAAATCGACATTAATCGCAACAAGTTGCGAGTCTTCGAAATATATCGTCGATTGGATATACCAATAACGCTTTTTACGTTCTTTTCTAAAAAAGAAAGATTTTCTGTGCATAAAATTCTGCGAATTATTATCAGTGAAGGAATTGTGTATAATAATTTACCGAATGATATGTAATTATGGAATAAGTACGTACTCGATAACGATAATAGTACGAGTATAAAATATTGAAATGAAAAATCTATAATATTGTATATGCAATTCTCTAACTAGTAATAATTCACAAAATTCCCCACACAAGATACTTGGATAACCCGTAAATATGAATATTCATACAGATCGGAAGTTTTCATTCGATCGAAAAGCACAGCCATTTTGAATTTCACAATTTTTATTTGAAATTGAAAAACGCATGCAGACACCAATGTTGAACAAGTTTTTATTGAAATTCACGTTTGTTTCACGGTCTATACCACTGCTTTACGTGATAGTATCTCTCCGGCTGTGTATAGGAATAATATACGTGTAAAATCCTTTTACCTTTTTGCTCATATTATACTAGGCGTTCTCAATCGCTACGCAAGGACTCCGCGGCAAACAAGCCTGAGATAAGTTTAATTAAGTAACGTTTCACGGTTTCACCCGAACTCCTGTTCTCTCATTCCCGATTTTTATTCTTTATTTTTCTTCCAACCTTTTTTCACCTTTTTCTCTGACTCCGGGTGGAAGCTCGAACCTCGACACGAAGCGAGCTAACCACCCGAAACTTTAAAGTGATTCGATATACAAGAACAGCGAACGAGAGATACAGAACGAGAGAGAGAGAGAGAGAGAAAGAGAGGGAGAGGCTGTAGACAGCGAGGGAGAAATGGACCAGTACGTATACCTGCAACGGGTATTATACATGTAGAACCCCACAACCGACAACTTACCCGCCTATTTACCTAGCTTTAAGCACCTTGTATTAGACTTTATAATAGATGGCACCGGGACGTCTTGCGTATGTTAATATAATACGTTGAGCCTGATATGTGCAGGAGACTAAAATCCCGGTGCATTGTTGGCCGAAATTTATACCCGACACAATAGACATTATACATTCAACGCTTAGTGTATATACCTATATATATTTACCAAAAGAAAATAAAAGAAAGAAAAAAGAAAAGATGAAAAGAAATAAAAAATAAACGACATAAATAAAAAGAAAGGGTTTCCTTCCCTCGTGCGAAGAGCCATTGTGGTTAAATTTCCACTCGTTGCCTTACGGTTAATTATTCACATTGGTAAAGTCTGGTGGGATCAAAGGTGGGTAATTATAATCAACTATAGAAATCGAGTTTCACACTGGGTTATATTGAACTATAGCGATGAAAGATGGTTCAAGGCGAGTAGACATAGGCTTGTTGGGAAAACAGGCGATCTTAGGTCTCCGGTGAGAAAGCTAAGAAAATCATGCATCGACTGGGAATTTAGAGAATTTAGAGAATTTAGGGAATTTCGTAATTACTTGCGTCACAGGTAGTCAACTATCGCGGTATATATATATATATATTTTCACGAGGTCGAACCTGCAGCTATACACACTGGGGAGAGTCGGACTGGACGGGCACCGCTAAAAAAATTTGCAATTTTATATAAAATTAATAAATTTTTGAAATTTTATTTTCACTCTGTCACGACTACGGTTTACATAATATTTTTCATAATTTTTCCGCAAGGAGTTACGATTTCAATTTTGAGTTAAAATTATGATTATAATTTTTTTTTATGGGTGTTCATTGACCCCCACGTTTTGAAAAAATGTTTGTGCCCCACTCTCTTCTATATTTACCTGTACAATATTCAAATGGCTCACAAAGTCGTCTCGAAAATACAGAAAGATGGGAATTAGGGCAGTTAACTTTACACCCTAATTACAGACATTGCCTGCCAAAACGTTGGGCCACTTAAAATCTAATATAAAATCTATTTAATCGTGTTATAAAGGATCTCTCGTGGCATCGGAGCGTACCACTTTTAATCCGTCAGTTAAGTTTAACCGACCGTTAAGTCTTAACCCCGACGAACGCGGCTCTACCAAGTTCCTCCCTTATATTCTTTGGAAATAAACAGAAGGGGATTAAAATTTATCATAATATTCTGATCTTCAGAGAGTTGAATAAATATCATATCATATATGCAATACTGCAGCACATTAAATTCCGGTATATTAATCTATCTGCAGCGCGGTGGTTGGGGGATGAAGAAATCTACTAGATACAGAAAGTTAAAAATTACTGTTCGAATTGCACGCGAATTTCCTCATCGATTTTAAATATGTTCGCCTGAAATTTGGGGAAAGGAATGAAATAAAAAAAGGAACAAAAAAAAATCGAATACATTCTTAACGTGATTCGAAATTCTTTCGATGGTTAAATTCGGGATTCGTGCGCGGCATAACGAGCGCGTAGGGGCGATGGACCGAAAGCCTCTTTGGATTGGAAGCTGCGTTAAACTCCGGCAAAAAAAACGAAGATTAACCTTTTGTCTACCAAGCGTTCCGGGAGCCGCCTTTGTCCGAGTTGAGCACTCTGTCGCGACACCCTGTTTTTGTCCGTCGTGGCCAGCCGCGACCCTCTTTCCGTCTTTTTCTCTTCCCATCATTTCCGTAGTTCCTTTCGCCCCTGTTCTAGGTGGTAGCTACCACCGCGTTAACCTTCTCGTTGACCCGCGGTGACCTGCCAACCCGCGTTTCTAGAGGAAAGTCAAATCCCATGGGAGAAGGTGCGGAAACTCTTCTAAGCTCCTGACTTGAAATATTTCGCCCTTCAACTTGAGCTATGGGGTTGAGAAACTGTCCAGTCCGCGAGAGAGACGCCGAGTTAAATTTCATCCCACAACATTAGTTAATCGGCGTAAGATAACGCCGAGGAGTCTGGCATCATCGGACTTCTCAATGATCAAATGGTAAGGAAAATCCGCAGTAAATTTCGATAGAATCGTTCAGGCTATAGAAAAGCTCGGATGCTGAGATACTGGCGTTTCTTTAGAACCCCGTTTATTCTTTCAATTCCTCCTCAAATCCAATACCGAATCTAAAAATTACCTGTTCGAGGTATTTTCGAAACGAATTTCGTCGAAATAGGTCGACTTGTTCTCGAGTTATTCGACAGACGGACAACGTGACGAATTTATAAACGCGCTACGTCTTCATTTCGAAGACTGCAGGAAATGAGGGATAAAACTAGAGCTGGGAGTTTGTCTCCTAAAATGTTACTTCTACGGATGAGTAGGTAAACCGAAGTGAATTTGCAATTCTTCATTCACTAAAAGGAATTTTGTAATAATTTACATTTCGTAGAATTAGAAGCAAGAGCTTTGGAACCTCTCTTCCCTAACGACTGCGGACATTATGTACTTGAAATTACTACCTATAAAATTAATGCAGCCTGAGATCTCCTTCAATAAATTTGTGAAAGGGTTCGACGATCGAGGTGATACAGCAAGGTGTAGTGTAGACTGTAGGGTACAAAGACCGTGAGTAAATGGTGGTACCAGCCGCGGTCAAGGGTGGATGGACGACGAACGGACGTACAGGCGAATGTTGGGACCGCCTAAGTGGAACATATCGAGTACTAAGTAGTGAAATACCATTTGGTGAGGTCAACCCTGCGGTCCGGTCCGCCATTACCATCTGGTCCTTTATATCTGTGGTTAGGATCTCTTACTTACTTTAAACTAGGTAACTTACTCAGTCTCGAAATTGTATTATATACTTGGTCATAAATACACCAGAAGTTCTCTACTCCGTTGAGGATCCTCCCCGACGAAAGGTCAAACCAGAAGAAAAAAAAGAAGAAAAAGAAGAAGAAGAAGAAGACGAAGAAGCTCGTTATAATTTTTTAAAAGCTCCAAGAAAAAGAACTTGGAAGGTTCAATTTCCGACAAATTCTTTGTCCGTTCAAAGTACTTTTTTAATAAAGCTCTTCTCTATATTTCCTCAGTAACTATACCTTTTCAACTAATAAAAAATATTTCACGATTGATACCTCATATAATGAATCGAAATTTTCTTATTTCTTTTTTTATTTTACAGCTAAGTAGTTGTACTTTGCATACATATTCTCTAGATATTGCGAATATCAAGCGAGATACGAAATTATAAACACAAATCAAAAACGGTTGATTAATAACAGATAATTCAATACGTGACCGCGAGGTATTTGTTCCTGGTGGTTAACGAAATCCACGATTATCTCCGTAAGCTGGCACATGGACAACGCGTATAGAACGTCGATGATATAACAAAACGGTTCGATTAAAGCGATGTAATATCGGATAGTATGCCTAGATAGGTGCACTCCAGCGCGTGAACGTTTAATAGTGTAATTCATGAATGGGAACAAATGATGGGACGTGGAATTATTGGCCCCATATCGCGGGGATATCTTTCGTTCAGGTAACTCGTTCGTAGAAAATACTTCCAATTAATCGGACTCACGAGGTTCGACGAGAGAGTGATAAATCCGCATTGACTGAACGCGAAACGACGAACAAAACGATGCATTCAAATTCCAGAATCTATATCGGCTCAGCTGCTACTGTTACTGCACAGATTTTGACAAATCCAAATCTGCAGGATACCAATATCGTAATACGGTTTTACATCCTGTCGAACACTATTAATATTATAATAGTCTAGATGCGAATTTAGCCGACGAACTGTTATATCCCGCACTAAATAATATACGGAGTATACATGCCTGTATTTATGGACCGTTTAATACGATCGTCGATAGCGGCAGGATTTCGTAGAATATTTTTAGGCGGCCGGGTCGAAGTTCCGAATTTTAAAAGCTCGGAGAACGGTGAAAATTTTTTATATTTATCAGACGATTTAGAATTTTCAGAAACGTTGAACTGTAGAACATTCAAATTCCAAAAACTTTGGAATGCAGACAGCTAAAAACTCCGAAAATCCAGATTCCCGAAAGCCCAAAAATTCGAAAATTCGGGAAAATAGTCCATTCTAATCGAGACCGGCCTTCTTCACGGAAACTCACTTTATCTATTTAAATCGATAATTTCGATGTCATAAATGATTGATGGGATTTGAAACCTTTTTTTCCGAAAAGTACATCCCAAAAGGATCAATTTGACCGCTTATTGGCTTCGATACGATAAATACAGCCTGAGTTATTGAACAGTGAATGAATACATGCCTAAATTTCAAGTTCCGGAGGTTTGACCTACCGAATTTTTACCTTTGGGAATTTCGAACCTTCGATGTTGTTCGTGTCAAATATTTTCAAGACTGTCGTGGAAATGCCTGTTTCAAAAACTGTGAGTTGGTAATATTCGAATTCGGAATTTCAACCCGGCCCCAATTTTAGGCAAACAAAGTAATAGGGAATACCGCGAAATGAAGAAAAATGACGAGATACTCAAGAGCATTGAAACATGTTTATAATTCAATTTATTATTCTCCGATAGAAAAATGAGATCCGAGAAAATTTTGCTCAATTTTCTTATCGCTGGTGTGTTTTTGTCTCACACAGACATCAAATGAGACACTTGCTGCATATGTGTATGCATAGATACGTGTATGGATCGTGTGTGAATAGGTAGGCGGAGAGGCAACGACGAAATTCTGTTTAGAGGCAGACCATAACCCTGGACCGATTTGGTCGATGGGATACATCGAGTGGGCAATCAAGTGTATCGTGGGCAGCTTAAGTCTCGGGACTATAGGTAGTGCATTATCGTTACACTTGCAGACACAACCGGCATTAATAACAGCGGTAATTGCTAAATCGGCCAAACTGGATTACACTTTGTCCAACCGCGGCTGAACGGTCTTGCTCCATGCGTCTATTTTTGGCCGTAAATTTATACCTCTACCTATACACAGGGACCTTACCGAGACATGCAATCAGAAGAAGAGAAAATAAAATAAAGAAGCAAATCCACGTGAAGTTTTAGCATGTATTTTGACTTCGAGCTTAATGTCTGTATCTTTAGATACATATGTCTATTGATATAACGCAATCCATTATACGATTCCGTGTTTACAGTGAGCTCATATATTTACTCAATTTTCATTTCCGGGGAAAAAGGCCGGTATCTGTAGGTATCTGAGCAATTTCATGGATGTTTACCACCAGTTTCGTAAATATATCTGAATAAATATTACCGGGATGTATACATCGTTCTTTTATACTTCTGCATCGGTACGGAGTATCAAATTTCTTAATTGATTGAATACATATAAGTATAATTAATATTTTTTTTTTCCGGAAGATTGTATCGGGTGTTTAGTGGAAATTGATGATATAGAAGGGAACCCATGCGCCCAAATTTTTACTCAAATATCCACCTACCTACGTATGCAACTTCTTCGCACGGAAAGCGACTTTCATTGAATTCTTTGTCGGACGAAATTTGATATCAGATTTTCAATATTTTCATCATTTCTACGGTTCGTATATTTCTTCGTTTTTGGAAGTACACTCAAAGTGCGTGAAGAGGCAGCGACTTGGTTACAAAGGGAACCGTGAAACCGTGCAATGTTTCTTCCGAAAACTCGGGTGGGCCAAGGACGAGGGTCGTTTGGCGGAAAATAAGTTTTTCTTTTTAGTAGGTTTAAAAAGAGGGAGACAGAGGGATCAGGGGATTCGACATGGCCCAGATCTCTCGAGGATGACGGTCTGAGCAACGAGTAAGTGTGGATTTGTGGTGACCTCAACTGTCGAAGAAATAGAGCTGCAAATATACCTATACAATATACTTACTCACAGTGCAAGAAGTATATGAAGAAACCATGTTATAGGTAATGTGGAGGAAGAGGAAAATGGGGTAGTAAGAGGAAGAGGAACATTGAAGAAACAGTGACTAAGGTCGAACCCCCGTTCAAATAGCCCTTCAAATAAATCTCTGCTCGGGTCTCCGAGGGGCCATGTCTCAGTCACACTACTTGACTACCAGAGCCAGGTTCTCCTTCTGGTCTCTTCCCTCTGATTCCTCTTTCCTCCCTTGTCTCTCGTCTCTCGTCTCTCGTCTCTCACCTTCTACCTTTCTCGGAGCTCCAGCGACCCGAGCGCGTTAACTTAACGCGAGTTTAATCCACTAATTTAAACTTCAACTTGCGCCTGACAAAGCGGTTCGATGTTTCTTGCGATTTAGAAGAAAAGGCTGACTGCCGTTGGGTTTTATCTGCACTGTCCGTCTTTTCATTTTCGTACATTTTCTCTAAACGTTTGCATCTTACCGTTAATTGACTTAACGTCCCCCGTTCCCATTCCCATCCAACCCCTATTCATCACGCAATAAGGCTTGTAATTCAGGGTACGTCGTACTTATATCTTTTTCACTTACTAATTTCAAGTGTAATTTAGGCCGATTTAGAACCAGCTACATGTTGAGTTGCGCTTCGGCCGATGACGATCTTATCCTCAGAATTTATCCGTCTCTCATCTACCATTCTACCACTAGGCGTGGCATTTTTATTACGTTATTTATTCGTCTTTATCGTGCTCGTAACGCGACGTTGGACCTTTACGACGCCGACGCGTCTGCCCAAGCCATCCAGAACAAAAGTACATTACGTACGTGTATATGCTGGATATATTTATATACATATATATGTTCCGTATCTACAGATATATCCCATCCAACGTTATATACGTATAGAATACATACATAGAAGCTCCACACAAAGTCGAAAGCTTATATTTGTCTAAACCAACACAACAGCTCGGGCTGTAAGAAAGAGGCAAGAGAAAACCGCCTAGGATGAAGGGCGGAAATAGGGGCAGGTATGGGTGGGATAACTTTAATGAGGAAAACCCAGGCCAAGGCGACTCCTAGCCTTTGCGTGAGAACGGACGTTGACTGATGGTTGGTCCCACCCCATCCTTACTCTACCTTCTTGTTTCGCTTATAAAAATTCACCACCACATAGCCATATATTATGTATGTATAGCTACCCTTCGAGGGTAGATCATCTTGGATTAGACTTTTAATTATACCCACCGAACATATATACGTAAGTAATAAAGATATAATCATCAAAAGTTTGACGAATAAACCCGTTTTTGGCTTAATCTGCAATTTTATTCAATTCTCGTAATAGGAAAAAGGGAATTTCATCCCCAATTATGAAAATAAGAAACGGTAATGTGGAACTGAACTTTTTCTCTTCCACAATCAGGAGTTAACTTTGCCCTCCCACTCTTATAAAGCTTGCTTTCGAATAGAGGATAAGCTCTATTCCTTATCCCCTATATACTCTTTATTTCTCCATTTTGTGAGTATCGTAAGAATCCTTTGGAAAATAAGCACAGAAACAAACAAAATGAGGTAAAGATAACAACCGCAAACGTCTGTGACTAGCTGCTCTGTAAACAAGATGGTAACTCACTCTTGGGCAGCTCTCTTAACAGCTAAGGGCGGTCGAAGCCGGAAGAAGAGGGAGGTTAAACTCTTTTACTTTTAACTGTTCATATTTATTCCATATTTATACTCCTCATTCCTCCCATTTTTTTTTTCCTTGTCTTTCAGACTCTCTTTTTCTTCTTATTTCCCTCGTACACCGCGTCGTACGATTCTGCGGGCTTCCCATAAATTCAGGTAGTAGGTTTCCGTTCCTTTTTCCACCGTTCTTTGCCTTTTGTACCTTTTTCTTTTTCCTTTTTCCGTTTTTCCTTTTTTTTTTTTTTTTTTTTTTTTTTTGTAAGAAACATTGAGGGGATAGAACTTGCGAGGGAGGTGCCTGCTACCTATCCTACAGGGTAGAGGTTCGGCTTCACCGCCTTGGAAGCAATTTCTTAGCTGAGCTCCAGCTCCTGCAGCTTCGGTCTTATAGACGTTGCGATGGTGCTGAGCAGCCCCCGTTTAGCGTTTGCAACTGGAGAACGAGAACGGTAAGGGAGAAAATTTTCCGAGGTCGAACACCGGGATATTTCTAGTATCTGCAATTGCTGCTGACAATGTGCCTCGGTAAATACCCCGATATTGACAACTGGCTCTATATACTGATCCTCATACACCGACTTGCATGCACTTTCCCGGTACTTTACCACCGCATGTATATTCCCTTGAATTTTCCTTCGCTTTGTTACTGTCTCAACGGTTCTACGTCTCATAAGAGTCTCAATTCGCGTATCAATATTTCCTGATGAGAAACACATAGTTCGCGAGATGCAGATAAAAGAAGCTTTAATCCTTATGCTGACATGTACTGAATCATGTACTTCATTACTTTTCAATTTTTTTTTTTTTCTGTAGGATATATCGATTGCAAGATATGACGAGGCATGGAATAATAATACACGCTTCTTTTTCTGTGCACTGTTTGTATGTAGTACACATACGTCTAGACATGACTTGATTACGAACCCGGGTTGCGGAGTTGTAAAAGCACCTGCGATGCTATAACTACGAGCTACGTTATAAATAGACGAATAAATTAAAGATCGTACAGACATTGGGTAGTACGATGTACGATGTAGACGTACGCTGCCTGTACAGTGTGTACCGGCTTTGTGTAAAGTAAAGATAATTAAAAATCGGCTGGAAAAAGTCAAGCCTACAGAAAAAGAATGAGAAAAACAAAGAGAAGGAAGAAAAAAGGTACAGAATAGGTAAAAAAAAAAATAAAATAAAAATAAAAGAAGAAAATTGCGCTCGAGAAAATAGTCCGCCAAATTTAGATACATGGGACTTGTTCATTGCTCTATATCTTCGACAAACTAAGTTCGATAGTTTAATGTTCACAGAGGTATACTAATCCCGAGCGAGTAAAATTCAATCAAAAATATAACCACATCCGGATAAAATATTTCCATGTTTCATGCCGTTGTGATGTACGCATCCATGAATATTCAAGGTATATATAGAAATAGGGGGACCCGGGGCGAAATGAGACACCATATTTTTCGCAGATGTCCGAGTCGAAATGAGATACCATTTTTGAGATGAAGGAAGTTTTTTTTTTTTTTTTCTTCTCCAATAGCGGCCCCAAATTCTCAATAAAATAATTCAGATAATGAACACTTGGAAAAAAAAATTATACTATATTTTCACTAAAAATTTCAAAGCCGTTGCATTGCCCGGGCTGATAAAATTGCCCAATACTTTTCCACAAATCGTAACTAAGAATTTTCGAACAAAATTAATCTTTCATTTTGCCCCAGGAATATATATAGGGGAACCTGGGGCAAAATGGGACACCGTGTTTGAGTAAAAAAAAAAATTTTCACCCCCACCCCTGGAAACCTACGATAAATATAGGGTCTTATTTTGCCTCGGGTTCCCCTATACAGAGCGATTTAGAGAATAGTATATTGTGTTGCAAGTGCGGAAAGTGGCCGATATCCGGCGAGTGCTGCTATCACACGAGTTAGATATCGGCCATCTGCACGTGCTACACACGCTATTTTTCGTCATTCCTGCGAAGGAAAGTTTGATTCGAGAAGCAGAAGAATTTCACCGCGAGAAGGCGTCACTGATGATAGTGCGTAAAGTGAAGCAAAAAAAAAAGCACTAGTGCGGAAAGTGAAGCGAGAAAACACACTAGTGTGGAAAGTAGAGCATTTACAATGTGCGGATGCGCCAACTGTTATTTTCCGCACTGCTCGGAAATAGGGTACTTTACGCGCGCTACAGATGCTTCGAAAATTACACTTTTCAAGCAGGTGTTACAAAAATGTTGTTTTTCTAATAGGGAGGCAATTCGGTGTTTTCCGAAACTGGCAACGCTTTTGGACAACCACATTTAAAGACGACGTAACGTACCTGTCATGTCGTTAGGTTATTAATAACTGTCGGATTCAGATTTTGTAATCAGATTTTAATATAGTTTCTACGTCGTCTGTAGATATGGTCGTCCGACAACGTCGCCAGTTTCGAACAAAAACAGACTGGCGACCTATTAGAAAGGCAATTAGGATTAATCGAAGAAGGGGTATCGTACGCAGAAAAGAAAAACGGAGGTGTTATCCAACGCAGTTCAGTGTTCCGGAAAACACTTCTACTGCAGTTTATATAACTAGTTACGATCACCAATACCTACTTGTTCCGCTTCTTTCTACTTGGCTACTTGGAATACGCTGTTGGGGTGAGTCCATGCAAATCAATTTCATCACACCAGTAAGCGTTGTGGCGCTTTGATCATCCAGGTTGTAGGTTCTATTGGTTGTTCTTTCATAGATTATCATGTCCTCGAAGAATTTGTCCGAAACCCAGTCCCATGGGTTGCATGGTCTCATCAGAATTAACGATGTTATAATTGTGTTCCTTTAGGTGCAGAATGGCTATACCAACGTCGCATTGGGGCCTTGATGGTATCCTTATTTTTCTGTCGGTGATCTTCGTCGCCTACCTTTACATGACGCGAAATTTCAAGTATTGGATAAATAAAGGAGTTATGGAGATACAGCCGACGCCGTTCATCGGAAATTTTGCAGACTGCATGCTGTTTCGTATGTCAGCTGGCGAATTCATCAAGAATCTGTACGACAAGAGCAAGGGCTTGAAATACATGGGCTTTTATATATTCGATAAGCCTGTCTTGCTGCTGCGGGATCCTGCGATTATAAAGAATGTCCTGATCAAAGACTTCAATTTCTTTGTCGACCGTTATGTCGCTGCGAGTGGAAGACGATGCTCTAGGAACCGCCAATTTGTTCATACTCAAAAGTCCTCACTGGAGAAACCTGCGAAACAAACTAACGCCGGTATTCAGCTCGGGGAAGATCAAGAAGATGTTCCACTTGATGACAGCCGTTACTAAGGATTTGGACTCTCATCTTCAGTCCCTTGAATTGCATGGTAGGTGCGAGTTCATCAGTTTTCCAGAGATTCTTTGTGAACAGATTCCTACAGCGATCTATTCATTTGTTCTCAGGTAATGGTCGAGTGATCGAGCTGAAAGAGACCTGCGCAAAGTACGCAACCGATGTGATTGCTTCCTGCGCATACGGCCTGAACGTTAATTCTCTGAACAATCCGAATGCAGAATTCAGAAATTGCGGCCGGAAGATCTTCACCTTTACTTACAGACGCAGCATTGAGCTCTCAGCGTTTTATTTTGCTCCGGGTCTCGTGAAACCGATGGGCTTCAAGTTATTTGAGAACAGTTGCTCGGAATTTCTGCGCAAAGCTCTATGGGGTACCATAAAAGCTCGCACGCAGAGTGGTGACCATAGGTGACCATGGTGACCATGACCTCATCGACACTCTCATCGAATTAAGAAAAGCTCAAACTCAGGCTGATATCAACGATCCCGAAGGATTCAGTAAGTTCATTGTGTCACCTTGCGATGATGCATAGCCAGGTCCGCCGAGTCCGGTTAGCATAGCTTGATGGTCATCTGCCCTGACAAAAGCGAAATGTTGGATTCGAAATTTCAGTTGCCTTGGTTAATCTCCCTCTGCATTGGCGGGGGTTTCGATTATTTGTCGACACTAAAGCTTTTTTCTATTACTCCTAGAACTCGATGGAGACAACCTAGTGGCTCAGGCAGCAGTCTTCTTCACAGCAGGATTCGAGACCTCGTCGACGACGATGTCTTTCGCAATGTACGAACTGGCATTGCAGCCAGATCTGCAAACGCGACTGCGAACCGAGATCACTTCAGCTCTCGAGAAAAGCGAGAAAAAACTTACCTATGAAATGGTGGGTGTATGCCATCAGTCAATTATGACGTGATTTAACTGCAGCTTTCCCCGTGAGAAGTTATTAAAAAAATTCAAAAAACAGGTGATGAATCTTCCGTATCTTGATATGGTCATCTCGGAGACACTCCGAAAGTATCCACCACTCCCGTTTTTGGACAGAGTCGCGACCCGCGATTACCAAATACCCGGAAGTGATCTCGTTATCGAAAAAGGTACGCCTGTATACATCCCCATGTTTGGTCTGCACTACGATCCCGAATATTTCCCCGAGCCTCAAAAGTATGACCCAGAACGATTCAGCGAAGAGAACAAGCAGAAAAGACCGTCCTGTATCTACATGCCGTTTGGAGGAGGGCCCCATAACTGCATCGGTAAGGGACCCTGATCTGATCCTTACTTTTTCTTCCTCTCGATTAATTGAAATAATTTATTGACAATCACTCCCCAATTTTTCAAGGACTTCGTTTCGGACTACTCCAAGCAAAGCTAGGCCTGATAGAGATTCTCTCTAAGTACGAGGTGACACCATGCGATAAAACACTGATCCCGATGCGCCTTGACCCAAAAGCTCTGTTTCTATCGTCGCAAGGCGGTCTGTATCTGAACATGCGAAAGATTACGACGGCAGCTCGATAGGAAACGGCGAATACAAACCGTATCTAATATATATATATATATATATATATGCCACAGTCTGATCTTACGGGACTATTGTAGTAGATATACGGTGCTTGAACACTATCAGGACTTACCTCATGGTCATTAGATGCCAAATCGATAGAGTAAATAAAAGAATACAAGATATTCCATCAAATATATTATCAGAAACATATATGGGGAGAAGTGACGTATAAAATGTTATATAATTCACCTAAAATCTCAGATAACGATGCAAAAAGTTCTTCAAAAGAGAATCGTGTAGTCTCGATACTCAAATACCCGAAATTTTCAACCGCAATAGTCTCCAATTTTTGAGTAATTTCTTACATTGAAATAATTTTGAAGTATTTTGAAAAATTTCGTGAGTAGTTTTATGGATAGCAGAGGATGGATATATGCATGTATGGAACACGCAGTAAAACTAGATCTCCATCGTTTAAAAACAACAGTTTAAATGCATTTTTGGTCCCTGCTTCGACGTAGCAAAATTATTTTTTATCATTTTCCCACAAGTGTGGTTATAACCATTATTTTCATCAAAAGTTGAAAATATGCGAGTCATTTGATAAAAACAAACCAATTTACCCTTAAATTCAAAATGTCGGCTGACGCAGAAGGGCTGGCGTCCCGAAAATCTGGACTTAGACTACCAATGTCCCCTCTCTATGATTAAAAAAAAAGGAAATGTAATTATTGCAATTTCATCACTTATTTTGGAATTATACGAACTTACGTTAAAGAATATTCCTCGCACTTGTTATATATTCAATTTATCAATAAATATCAATTATGCAGGGTAATTCGAAATAACCGCACCATAGGTGATATAGATTAATTTTCTGTGGAGATCTAAGACTGAATTCTCCTTCACCATAAATTCGAGGGACCGATAATTTCCGAGTTACGGAGGGTCTTAGTTGACTAATTTTACATCATGATAGGGCCGGTTTGAGAGTGTGAATTGATCAGTTCCCGTGACAAATACAGTACTCGGCTTTAAATTGATTCCTAACTAAGTACTTCTGACTCGAATGTAGCTTCCATATACTCATCCCAATGTCTAGGTCTTTCGCTCATAATGATGCCTGATCCCTGAGTGATTTTCCTCAATAATTAGGCAATGTGCCTCAAACGTATCTGCCTGATGGTCCGAATTTGGTTGATTCGAAAACTCACGGACAGTTCAAATTTTAAGTAAAAAATCGTCTTGGTATCAGAACAGCATCTGACCCGAGGAAGTATGCTCAAATTTTTGGTCTGTAAGCATGCATGTGCGCTTGTTTGATACCTGGAATAGAGAGTTTCAGGAAGTGAAAATTGGAGTTACTTTCCCGTGTCCACCAATCAGCATTCTTGCGGAAATTAGTGCAACTTTAAATTGTTTTCAGTTTTTTAAACGCCGACTGTCGATTTGTTATAAAACATCATCAATCGAACCGAAAGAACTTCGGTTGCTGCGTGCGAAAAAAATTTCCAAAAATATTCACTGGCTCCCGGACTATAGGCTCGAGGCTTTTTAATTCTAGCATACGATTAGGGTGAAGAAAAAAGAAAAAAAACTAATCACAGATAAGTAGAATCAATTCTCTTCTTGTTTACACATTATAATATTATGTATGAATCAATCATACTTCAAATTCCCGATTTCGACTTCCGGCCATCTCAACACGACTCTTGGTGTTCGGACGTTAGGAATTCACCCTACATGTTTATTTTAACAGCGAAAATTGTGATTCCATTTATTCTTCCAGCTAAATATATACGTCAAAATGTATATAGTATACGTATATGGATTTGTGGACCGGAAGTGAAAGGATTAGGTGAAATTTATTATCCTTACTATTATTATTATTCTACGGTTTTTAATCGGGACTTTATTATTGAAGCGAACTTTGGACTCGCGTTTCTGTACTCCGTGGTTTTAGGAGCTTAACGTAGCGGAGTAATTTGCATTATTGTATTATTCCGGGCAGTGGGAATCCCTTGGCCTGGTCTCCGGCTTGTCCCTTGTGAAGGGTGATTATAAAGTCCCAATCTATTTCCTGGGGTGTGAAGGAGATGAAAATTAATTTCCGACAGATGCTTTTGGACGTACGCATGCTGCTATCGGTATAATATATATGCTTTAAAATAACATATATATATATATATATATATATATATATATAATTGAATAAATACTTCACGAAAAGATTCCCTTTCTGATTTTTTCACTCATCTATTTTGGGAATGAAAATTCTTACTCTTTTGATCAAATTTTGTCACCGTTCTCTTCCATTCCTACATTGTACCACATGACCACATACAGGTCTGCTCTGCTCCGCTCTGCTCCGCTCGACTCAATTCTTTTTGTAATTTATCGGAGGAATTTTTTTTTATCCTGCCGCGTCGCTGTACCTACCGTGCGATTTATAGTGGCTGCACCCCCTGTCGTAGAATATTTTTGGCGTAACTTTTGGCATACCTTTTACAGTGCCGGAACAACGCCTCTGGCAAAGGTGGGTGGTTGAACGCGTTCACTGCTTTGAATACTTTTGTGGCCACGGCTCGTACAGCTGTGGTATTATTTTCGTCAAATCAACTGGCCAAAGCACGGCTTAAATGTGGTTAAAATTTTGACTAAAGCTTAAAACATGAAACATTGCACGGAAACTAATGGATTTGAAAATACGTACAAAGTTCGTGCAGCGTATACCCATATACATAAAAATACAAGTTTTATTTTATCCACAAAAATATATGATTAAATTTTCTACATTTTCGGATATTTTACGAAATTGCATTCAATTGGAAGTACAAGAAGCTGCAACTAATGAACCAACTTCCTCATCCTTCAGATGGTATTAATTTATAATTATTGAAGAAATCACAATCTCTGCTGGTATTTACAGCACCATCTCCGACTGGTTAGTTTTCAGATAATTTTTCGAACTGATCGAAGTGTCCCTTGGGTTCGTAAAACGAATTAAATACCAATTCAACGTTTCATTCGATACCTGTCAAACGCTTGTGCCAATCGACAACCACCGAACAACAAATGTCGAGGGCATACGAGGGCTCGGATACAATATAATGGTTTGGTGTAGTTCGAATTCTCTTCTCTGCAACAGTTGTGGCTGTACTCGATGAAGCTTATTTCGTTGATACTAATTGAAGAATTATTGTGCCGGCCCAGTTGTCCGCAATTTGCAACATCGTATGGCATCATCCAGCTTCGGCATTGTCTATTCTATCCGTTGTTACGGCTCAAATAATTAATCGATTACCTTATTTCAAAGTATTTATCCGAGTCGGGATAGCGATTCTAGGTTGACCCACTAAAACGTTAATTCCTTTGCTCTCCAGTTTTGCCGACAGAAATACAACTCTGTTTTAGTTGAATTATATCCCACGTGAGGATTCATAGGTGTAAATCAGGATTATCACTTGCACTTGAAACTCTGATTAGCGTCCCTGCATCCCACTGAATTTACAAATGCTACTTACGACTTCAGAAGTCTGCGAACAATTGCTTCAATGATCAATTTTATTTCGGACTTGAAATTCGTTCGTCGATCAGTTCACAAAACGTTTTATTAAATATTGGGGAGGTATAAGTCGAGACCAGAATCACTGAGCCTTTCTGAATTCTAGATTCTAGAGGGCCAACGTAGAGTTTAGAAAGTCCAGTTTGCGCTTAAACTCGCTCAAAAACGGACATGACTCTCTGCTGAAGGTGCAAATCGGAATTTTATCACATGCAGAATTGTACCCTCAAAGGCTCAAATTCTACCTTGCATCTCCAACATATAATAAATCTAAAATTTTCATTCCAACTACAGTAGTATATCTACTGTTCAGTTGACATCAGTGACTCGATAGTGAAAAATCTGGGATCATTTGGCAATCTGTGTCCTGACTCTTGATGTAATTGACGTTAACAAGATAATGGAAAATACGAGTAAGGCTGAATAATTCCAAACTCATACTCGTTACTTTTTTATCTCTCGGTGCCGCAAGGTAGAGTATATACCTATGTCCACGTGCTCATGAAAATTTTGAACTGATCACATCAGCAGTTTGTAATCTTTGATCGATCAATCCTGAAAATGGGATTAGTACACCTGGCAAAGAATAATCGAGACGGAATAAAGTGGATATTGGCAAATAGGTAAAAAATGAATGTCCATTTTCCGCGGCTAATTTCTCTGTTGCATTCGATCTCGTGGCTATTTCAGATAGATAGAGGTATATATGTTAGCGAGCTGACCGGTCAGATACCCCGTCCGTCGTTCTCCTATAGTCGTTTATCGGTCGCCGTAGAACGGTTGAATCTATTTCACCGGTGTAAATTTGTCTGATTTCACGGAGCGGTTGGTCCGTCGTTCTGTCGGTTGGCTAGCTAGAGGACCGTCCATACCAGCGGCAGCTTTACTGCACGCTCGATGGTGAATTTATGACTTGAAATAAATTTACTATCGGAAACTTGCAACTTGCACTAAGAACGTGAACGGTAATAAAAGTACTATGAAATATGCCGCCACTATTTCTCCACTTCGACCATCATTTCCCATCCATTTTTATTTTTTCTTTTGTCAACCTTGCGTAAATTTTTGTAATATATTTTTTTTTTTTTTCTTTTGTAATTTGAGTATATTTTTCATCCAAAATTCCGTTTATAGATGATAACGCATAGGAACCTTTGATACGAGCTTAGGTATGCAAAGATTGATGTGGTTATTGATAAAGGTGTATAAGACGAAGGTTCGTTAGTGGTTATTCTCATGCATGATCGTTATTTTCGTATAATCTATAATAAATATTCAACGATGAAAGGCGAAAACGGTAATGAAATCCGTAAGGATATCAGAGGGTGTTATAGAGGTTGAAATTTACTTACCCTCGACAACGGGATGGCGTGGCTTATATGACATGTCTGAAATAGAAAATGGTTAGTATTAGTGAAATTAGTTATCATATGCTGTATAAGAGATTATTAATGATATTACTACCGGAATTACCACGGTTCTCACCACCAAATTATCACCACCTATAGCGAACAATATTAGAAGCACGTGAGCGCAGCCAGTCCCAATATATTAGCTCTTGCACAGTGCTAATGAGTTTCGACTTTTTTTTCATTCGATTTTTTTTTTTTTTTTTCTCTCTCCATTAGAACCTCTTTTTGTCTTTCAATTCAATACAGTCCCTCTGCAATGGGTAACCAGCGTGCTTTCTAGTCTCACAATTCGCGAGAAAAAATTGTGCAATACAACGTATTACTATTTATACATTACAGAAATACAGTCATTACAGTCATGCACGTCATTTCAAGTGCTTTAAACGAACAATGTACAAATAAAAATGTGACAGAGATTCATCGATGGAATATTAATATAGGGGCGGTTTCTTTCCGTTTTTATAGACTTAGTTCTGAACAATGACACCAGAATTTTCTCTCTTCTTTTTTTATATTTTCAACTCTCCGGTATACCGCAAGATTTTTTGTTCCTCTGTAGGTATATGCATAAATAACGATGAAAGAAACTGAAATTGTCTATCCTGTCAGTTTCCCTGTGATCGTATATAGACAATACGAAACTTTTTACGACTCGCCAACTTTAGTTTCCAGAAGGGCAGGTCGTCGGGGAAGGCATCGGGCACCTGTACACACACACGCACGCACTCACACACACACATATATATATATATATATATATATATATATATATATATATATATATACCTATACCTAATAACTAACAATAAGAACTTGGGCTCAGAGTTTTCGCCCCATAGTCCGCGGTGGGACCCCCGGACCCCGATCATTCCATTTAATTACGCTTTCGCCAACCCAGCCCAAGGCTTCCATGTTGACCTGGCGTGACTACTTTGATTTTCATCGTGAGTTGACGATGTGACCTTCTTTCTGCGTGTAGCCTTTACCAGCGAATTATATCGAGGCTAGGGGTCGTGGTAGCGCTTATATATATATTTTTTTTTTGCATTTAACTGAAAAACAAAAGATCGAATTTCTAAAACGGATGTCGATTTCAAGGGTTTAATAAAATCATAAAATAAAGAAAAAAGGGTCAAGTTAACAGAAATGATTGATCAGTAAAAATTAATCTTAAATATTATATAAACTTGTGATTCTCAGCACAAAATTTATGACAGTGTTTATCAGTTTACTCCTTCAAGTATCATTGTTCATTTTTTTTTTTTTGTTTTTTTTTCCAAATTTTTTTTCAAAGAGAGAGGCTTCTCAGTGAAATTAATTAATCAAAATTGTATAAAACTCATGGTAGTAGCGAAGAGAGAGAGAGAGAGAAAAAAAAGAAAATACCATGAATAATAAATATTAGCAAGATATAAAGGAAAGACATAAAAAAAGTGATGACAATATTAATAATTCTTCATCACGTCCAGTCACAGGTGTGGAAGCTCGTCATTTCGACGAAACTACCCACCTACACCACCCTCAGCAGCTGTTTGACCCGAGGAGTTGGCGCGCGAGAAGCGGCCGCAGCGATTCGACGGCAATGAAACTCCGGGCTTAAGACTCGCCTCGTTAATGGACATTTCCATCTTGTGGTTAGCGAAACACCGCAAAGTTCAAACACCTACATCTATATCGAAACTTTGAATTTCAGACTAGCAGAATGGCGTGTTTCGACTAGGAAATTTACGTCTGCAACGAACTTGGCGATTGTGAGCTACGTTTCGCTCTAAAGATGATCGGGAGTCGTGGTCTAATTTCAACGTAATTAAAACGATGCTAATCCAATGAATTAGTGAATAGGCAAGTTGATCGATATCGATATTGATATTGATAAACTTGGGAGTTAAAAGTTTGCACATGTGATTGTGGGCTTTGGGGGTAACATGCACATGCCACAAGGGCAAGAGGTCACGACCTGGAATCTGAGGGTAATTTCAACCACTCGCTCGACGGATACGCGGAATCCGACGATATGTATGCAGCCCGCCTCCACCAGAAGTTATACCCGCCAATATCCCACCAATACTTTGATCAAGATGGTTGACACACACGGTGAACAGGTGATGCCACTTTCCGGGGCTGAGAAAGAGAGAGCTTTCGAACTTTGAGGTAGGATTAGAAAGTGCCTTTTGGTGATCAAGTAATTACGATATAATCTTAATCGTGTTATCAACTTATACTCGAGTAAATTGAAGAGAGTATAGGAAAGTTCTCTTATCTGTCCTATTCCGGCTCTTCGAAGCATCCAGGGAAGTATTTCTTTAGCGGTCAAAAAATAATCTCAAATGAACCTTGAAGCGTGAGTATATATGATTTGTTCGCCGCTACTATTGCTATTTGTTACTGATATTGACATCGACAAGTGTATGTATAGCCGAAGAAAAAGTGTAGCTAAGAAACCTCGACTCACCGGTTAGAATTTATTATTTTTGGTCGGCGGTGTGTGTGGCGAAACTACTGGTGAAAGGGTGCGATTGATTTTCGTAATATTTCAGCGAAACTTTGCACTCGCTATCGCGAAAAATGAGGAAACTTCTGGCCTCCCTTCGTGGGTCGGTATATACCTACGCTTTCGACCTTTGACTTTCCCCAGTCGTTCTCTTTCTTTCCTCGATAGATATCAAGGCATGTGTATATAGACGTACGTGTTTACTCATGATACTGTGTTGGTGTGCGGATGGATACACAACACACGATCAAAGACTGGACAAAGTTTATTGGACGGACGCGGTGAGTGCCAACTGATAAATATACGTGGCTGGTGGTCCGATGAAACTATGGATTACACCTAATTCCCTTTATTGGCAAGAAGACCCGCTCGAGGAAAGAGAGACCATAAAACTTCGAGTCAAGAACCGGCTTAATTGACGAAGTGATTTTCTCGCAAGATCTTTTTCTCCAATTTATATACATATATACAGATATACATGTATACATATTGGAAATCATTTTTTTCAAACCATTTTCAGACATCATTAAAAATGAATTCAGATTTTATAGACTCCGCCGTTCATAAATTGATTGGACCGAGCAAAAAGTGGTTGTCGTAGGGTACGTCGCAACTTCTTAAAATAAACTGACCGCATCTCTGTGTATCATCGGTTTGTACCGAAATAACATCATTTCAAAAAATTCATTTCAAATTTAAAAAAGCTTCGATCAACGATGAGACCTGTATCCTACGACGATCACCTTTTCTTCGATAGACTCAACCAACGTAAGGGGAAGTCCCTGTAATCTCAAATAATTTCTAATTGTATCTTAAAAAAGAAGTAATCAGCTGTGGAAAAAAAATGAGTCGATAGAATATTTCCTCAAAGCACAGCAGTGATTTGAAGAAATTCGATTCGAATACACGTTTCCTGATTAATATAGACACTGCTCGACGTCGTCTGACCAGATACAGAGTTGTACTACTTGCCAAGCGTTATGTTGGTCCTGACTCTGAGGCTTAGAATCTTGTGAATATAATATTGCCAACTAAAAGGGAAGAGGGAAAATGTAGTATACGAGGTGAGGTGGCTAAGCCCTCTTAAAGTATTGTCTCTATATAGTTAATTCGAGGAAAGGTGTAGGTAATAATGTTACCAACCTATCTTCCAGTAATTTCGTATTCAGGTGAAATTGCGTTATTAGCGTAGCGTAATAATAATTCACCGGAGCAATTGAAGCGGGTATTATGCCACTCTAATTGTAAGCTCACCACAACTCGAGGAGTTCAAAGATCGCGACGTGAGAAGATCAGCCTGTGAAATTTTTCGTTGATGTCTGAAGATATATGATAGATTCTGCATGCCAAAACCGAATGATTATAGTTCGTTCGGAGCTTTCGGTTTCCGATAGCTCGTAAAATAAAAAAGATATACGAATTAGTGACGCGTTTAAATTTTCGAAAATTGTTCGGATGAAAATAAACCCGAAGCGAAGAGAGAAGAAGAATCGAAACCTAAACGGGATTGATGACGTAGATAATCGCACTTTGATTCGCGCGCGGAAAAAATAAAAGCGGACTGTCAATCTGAGATAAACTTTAACGAGTGAGATTCGAGCTAACGGCTGAAATTTCAGACCCGTTGAAACTCGAAGCTCAATAAGTTCCGACAGCTAACAAGGTTTAGTTTTTCACTGACGATACACACTTTCCGGATGGTTAGCGGACAACGTGACCAATAAAACGGTGAATAGCCTGGTTATATCCGGGACCTATAAAACTATCCAGAAAGTTCCGCCTTTCCGCACAAGGCACGACCTTACGACGGTGAATCAAATCTTACCGAAGTTTCGAAAGCTTATTGGCATATGCCGTTAAAGAAATATACTCAGTTTTCACGTTTCAAATTGGAATCGTGCTGCTGCAATATTGAGTTACGATATCGAAAAATTTTGAAAAAAAAATATATTCCGGTGGGAGGAATCCACTTCCCAAAGTTCATTCAGATATTTTGAAATGAATCAATTTTATTCAAGCAATATGTACATGATATCCACAACTTGTATGGTGGTTTCGCCCACTGTTCGATTCAGAGTCTAGCTTCAGGTTTGTTTGAGTAATTATTCTCGTAATTTTCAACTTGACGAGCGACTAGGTATTGCAGAGATCCTTTAGGTGACAATATAGGAAGAAAAAAAATTCATGCAAATGTTGTTCGTTGTATAAATTTGAATACCATATTCAGTTTAGCTGTTATCATATTACTTATATAAGGGCTGCTGTTTCCTATTTCATATTTTTCCCTCGTATGTATTACATACTTGGTGCGCATTGCACGGTGGAACTTTTGGATAAAATACAGAGGGCTAGACCGCGGGAAAACAAAACAAACGCAAGGGTGGTATGACGTCAGAAACCCGGGACCTACGAGATAACTTTGCATGTAAGACACGTCCGCGTATCTGCCTTTATGAGCCGCCTTGCAACCCTGCCGACCGGCACCCCAATGCCAGGGCTATTTCCTCGCTCAAAGCCAGCCTCTGAAATCCATTGGGATTAAGGATACCTCTGATCATATTAAACACGATGTCCCGGATACATTGGGTCCTTCATCAGCTGTCTTCACAATTTATCAAAATTACACCCAGATTAATTCTAGACTGTTTATGATTTTTAGTGAAGGGTTGAACGGCTGTCTCCACTCCCTCTCTATAGCTATATTAAATCACTCGATTTCCGGGTTGAATTTTTCCACCGTTCCCGTCTTCAGGAATAAATATTAAACTTGGTATACCGAAGGAAGTAAGAATGTCAATTTGCGAAGGCGAAATATAGACGCTATATCGACGTTACGTGATTTCTTGTTAAAAGTTGGAGTAAAAATGTGGGAACTTGTTCGAAAATAGTCTTGAAAATTCTCTGGGATTAGGGACGCTGCCGATCACACTGTTATACTAAATAAGGAGTTTCTAAAACCTGAAGTTCTTTATCAGCTGTCTGTACCCTTAAGCTCTGCAGGTTTTGGTTTTGGGTTAAATAACATGCTGCACCATGTAGACGCGGAGAGTATGCAAATACGAGGGAGAAGAGTATGACGATTCCTCGTTAAAACTTGAGGTCGAAATCTGTTAGAGCTTCGTTTCCGAACGAAACGTTATTAAAAGTTTCATGGACATGGATACGTTACAATTTACGTGATATCGTTTGCCATAGTATCAAGTGGAGCTCGAAATTCAAAAAATATTGGTAAGAATTTTTAAACTAACGATCAGTATCCTACTTACTAGCATGGCTCGAGGGTTCCTGGTTATTCGGAATTCCTACTTCCTCGTCACTAGAGAAACTAGAGAAAAATTTCAGCTCGGGCTACCGCAGTAACTTCTTAAATTTTTTTATTTTTTTTGTGAAATAATGAAGATGAGATGTCTGAAGATAAATGAAGACCAACCTGGTACTAGTTCACCTTCACCTTAGCCGTGATAAAATCAATTTTTCGATTATAAGGATTAGATATAAGTTTTCAGATCTCGTCAAAGAGGAGAAAACGAGGAATGATTTTTTGCGTAAGATAAATATTATACAAGCGATCGCAATAAACGATTGGGGAAAAAGTTGCGATTTTATCGCAAACGAAACGGGTCGCGATTCTCTATTCTTCTTTGGAGAAACGGGAATTTGCCATAGTGAGTTGAAGAGGATGTAGGCGAAGGGTGAGAGAGAGAAAGGCGTCAGAAGGAAAGGAGAATCGAGGGAGAAAGAAGCCCCATCGAAGGCTGGGGTAAGCGGGATTTATCGATGTTAGACTTATTAACTTCGGATTGGAGTTAACATTAATCTTAAGGCCAAGTTGCTCGAAGGCGCGCAAAGACGACGAGGCGGTGGTGGATTGACATTCCCTCCTCTATTTTTTCACCTTCTCTTCCCTCACGCCCCTCTTTTTTATCCCAGTATTTTTTTTTGCCCGTTTTTTACTGCTTTCACCTCAGCGCGACTAACCATTAATAGAAAAATACCAAGCCTGACTAGACCGAGGCGTTTTAAAAAAACAATTAGGAATCCATTGGGCAATTGGAATTCGCCTGACGTACCGTATGCCCATAATACAAAGGGTCACGTTTACACGCACGTAATTATGTCGAAAACCAAGCTGGGGATGTTCTGACGAAATTATACAATACATATTCAGAAGCGAAAGTCATTACTGGAAGTAACAATGATCCTACAACGAGGAATGGTCTCCGGCGCGAAACTAATACTGTGAATAAGTTGCGCCCTAGGTACACGCGGGATATCGATGTGCGTTGTTCTGACCAACGGCTAAACTCTGACATATGTTGTATCTACGTAGCTACAGCGTATACTAGGTAACGTAGTAACGTCCGCTGGCCCTCGAGGCATTTCAGTTTCGGTTTGGGAACGATAAACCCGTCACGTAGAAACTATAAACAACCATGGTCTCTGTGACGTCGTCGTGAGCGTCCCTGGCGTCGTTTTAGGCGCCGCGATTTATTCGGATTCCTCTCTCACCTGACCGTTCTGTTTCTTCTCTCCCCTGCTCCCTCTCGACTTTCGAGAATTTCCTTCCAACCATCTGGCAAAAGTGTTCCCTCTCTTTTTCCTTCCATCTTCATTATTGAATAACGTCGCAGTTTTTGGCGCGTCAAAATTCGCGCGCATTCCGTTTATATGTTCAGTTTAATAATCTAACGAGATTCTTGTTACGCTAGAAATGGCCCTGTGTCTACAGTCAACGTCCCGAATCGAATTTCTCTAAATCCATGCAAAATCTAGTGCAGTAGATTCGCTGGAGTTCACTAGAAATTCCTATGCGCTACTCGCTACCAGGGCAGTAAATGTATTGTCGACGGACAATGCCAGGGCTGATTGCGGGCGGTCAGGCGAAAACTTGACCCGAAAATAAACTGAATCGCTCAAATGCTGTCCACCGTCGGCAAATGCAGCCACTCGGAATGCTCAACAGGGTTCCGAGGTTCCAGCCTCGTTCCACTGGTGCTTTCAGTATACCTACTACCATTGTTGAATCAAGTGCTCTACTCTCGCTGAAATATCTGCATCTATTTCCAGCAATTCTCATTGTCAGCTGGCCTTGGAAACGTTTTTGATAAAAGCCCGGCCCGACTGTATAGTATACCGAATTTTTTTGTCAGCCTCGTTTCCTATCTTGACAATTTTTATTTACGACGTAGCGTCGCCGTCGCTGTCGTCGGTCCCCCCGAGGGCTGTGAATTGCCTCATTTATCGATCCCGTTCGTAATTATACAGGTGGAAAATTTCGGTGATGTCTAATTCGAGGATATAAATACGAATAGGTGGTCACATGCATCGATAAAAAAACACAACGTTTTTTATGTTTTCAGAAAATTTCGTCCGCCTTGACAGGAGACAAATTGGAAACTAGATAGTTCGGACCTGATATTCTTCACTTTTCATACAGGAAAATTCGCAGGGTTCTATGGCTGGTCAACTACGAATGGAAATATGGAATTAAACAAGTTTTGACGCTCGTTCCTGCCTCGTTAAGCCGGATTATCATAGTGGTAGATATTTGTGGATTGTAATGATAAATTTAAAGGGGATGAATTGAGAGAGAGAGAGAGAACGTATATATCATGAAATTTTGAATTTCATGTTTTCTCGTCCGTGTTCGTAACTCTAGCCGCAACTCTACCAGATCTAATCCACCTGCGAATGTCAGTGGAGTGGCAGAAGATTCTCTACGGATTATCGACTTTTAAATTAGGCGGTTACAAGCCGGAAAATATCATCTCCCATCAAATTCCCATCGACGCGGTCACGTGCCGTTGGCACTTTGGTCGGTTCTTGGAATCGAAACAAAAACTGAGGAAATACGGAGTGTAAGATAAAAAACGAGAGAAAGAGCCTAGGCTTAAGAGAGGCTGGGAAAAGAGGGAGAGAAAAAGCGAAAAAACGTTCGAATTTCAAATCAGCACGCGAGGTATTCATCAAAATTCAGTCTCTTTGTATTTATGGACGCCACCAGAGCGCTACGGGACTCTTGAAATCAGACACTTTATATTCTTTGGGACTCTGAAAGACTAACAACCCCGCGACGCTTCTAAATCTCCTGTTCGTTCCTCGTAAGCGATAAAATGAAGAACAAGTACGGGCCGTATGTTCCTTAGATTTTTTTCTTCTCCTTCTTTCTTTTAGGGTATAGCCATCGATGGGACGGCCACGCGACCCAAAATCCTCGAAATGCACGCCTAGCATGAGAGTGAGTGCGTGTCACGTCCCGAGCATTTGTATTCGGATACCGAGTGTGCCTTACGATCCCTCGATTCTTTTATTATTACCGAGAAAAATGCACGGGACGAAATTGATCCAAAGATGAGGATTTTATTCCCCAATTCAAAATTCGTTCCGAAAACTATTTCGAGGTTTATAGTTAGTCCCAGCCTTTTCATCCCCATTATATTAAAGTTCCATAGGAACTGGCCAGCCAACTCATTCACAGAACTACTTGATTTTATTTCATTACTCCAAACTTTGACATATATGCATACTTTTTTTCAAAAATTTCATCAATACGACCCAATATTCTCTTCGTTGAATTGAAAATGATCATGTATTGAGTAGCTGCAGTATTCCTTTCAATATGCAAGCCCTACGCCACAGTACAACTTCTGCGGAACGAAAATTCACACTAAATATGAGAAATTATTGAACCCTGGTTTCGAGTTTAATCGATAAATATAAACCTCAATTTTTGATCGAACTATCGTTTTGGAAGAGACAGAAGACTGTCGCTAATCATAACGATGTAGTATAGAATCCCTTCGAAAAATTAAGAAATATAGAAGAAGGCTTGGTTCATTTTCATTTGATCTTGTTTTTCGTACGACATAAATATATCGCTAACGGTTGACTATTAGGGATCCTCCTGCCAGGAAGTCATAACGTTACCGCAGGACTGCCATTAATTATTTAAGGGTCTAACGGTAGCAGACAGGACCTTCCCAAACCGGACTGTACCCACCGGAGAACACGTAGCGAAGATACGTTAGCGATGATATAACTTTACCGTCTAGTTTTATATGTCGGAATTGACAGTCCCGGCACGTAGACGTAAAGCCACTATATAGCAAAACTGTTGCGGCGGAATCGCAATGCGTCGAAAAAACTGGGTGCTGGTATCCTTGGTGAGCAGATATCACCAAGGCTTTGACACACCACGTATGTTGACTGTTTTTGACTAACGGTGCGCGTGCTGGAACCGTCGTGACAATCCAGTGCGGAATTATTTTATCGCATCTCCTTTTACTTTGCAGTTTTAATAATTAAACCTGATTGTAGTTAAAATCAATGAAAAAAAAAAAAGATCGTTTCTCATAATATGTCTAAAAAGCTGGAGCACCATTCTCAATCACTTATTATTGTTAGACATGCATGCATATTGCTTATAGAAATTGAAATAGTGAACTTACAATTAAAGTAAAGCAGGATGCCAGCTACGAGAACGAATATGACTACGAGGAGGACCAGCAGCAGAAGTAAAATGGTGGGTCTGCACCAAGGATTTCGTTGAACTTCCGTCTGGCCGTTTTTCGGTCTTTTCTGTTCCACAACGCTAGATTCTCCACTAACGTTGACCACAACGCCCTTGTAGGTATACTGGGGTAATTTTTTATCGGCAAGAAATCCATGATCATCCTCAGGGTCAGAGTAGACACCGTAAGCCTCGAAATTACTCTTCCTGTATCCATTCGCCTTTTCCAAAGTCGCCTCTTCCACCTCTCTAGGAGCTGCTGCGCGAGAATGGGAGCTGCTTTCCCCGATCTTCAAAGTCTGCTCATAGTTTTTTCCCCCGTCACGGTCGTACCTTGATGGGTCATATTTCGCGTCGTAGGTCTTTGAGCTGTACGACTTTCCGGCCAGATCGTACTTCGGATCGTACGTCGCCTGGAAGCCCTCCTTATCACTCACGTCAAACTTTCCGTCGTATGACTTCGACGCCGTATCATACCTCGGTAAGGTACCGTACATTTTCACTCCCGGGTGAATTTTTGAGTCGTATTTTCTCGGGTCAAGATCCGAGCCGTGGGCAGAGCTGAGCTCGTAGGAAGAATCGTGAGTCCTCACCCCGGACTCGTAGCCTTTTGGAGCAGCCGAGCCTTCGTAGAGCTTCGGCGATCGTTCCTTTTTCTCAAGCTTGAGCGTCTCGTCGGCGTACCTTGCCTCGTATTCGTATTCGGTGTCGGCTAAGTCGCGAGAGTATCTCCTGCTCTGAAAGTCGGGGTCGTATCGAGACTTTGTTGGAGGGTCGTAGGGAGCGTCTAAGTCCGATTCTTGATAGGCGCGGTTCTCCTGTACTCGCCTTTCGTATCTGGGTCCGTTTTCTTCGGGATAAATTCTTGAGTTGTCGTATCTCTCGCGATCACCACCGCCCTCTCGTTCCAGGGTATTTCCTTTTCTGTCGAAGCTCCTGCACCCGTACGCCGCTCCACTTCTTCCCCCGTAACCGTTGTCATAGACAGTTCCACCACCGCCTTCCGTTTCCGGGTACGTTTTCGCCTCGTACTCAAAGTAACGAGAAGATCTCCGTTCGCTACCATAGTCCATCGAGCCTTCGACAACGTTTGGCAATTTACTGCTCAAGTTTTCCCCGGTGCTGTTATTACTGTTACTACAGCTTTCCGCATGTTCAACAAGGTTTGGTAGTCTCGCTATCGAATTACCTGGCGTATTTTCTGTCAGGTCGAGTTTTAGGCCGTTGTTTCGTCTCATTTTTATTGATTCGCATCGTTGCTGATTCGATTCCTGACCACCACGCGCGTTTTTCCAGGATACCTACCGCCCCGAGGAAGAACTGGCCGGAAGATAGCCAGCGACAGCTATGCAGGCAGAGTGCGCCAGAAACAACTCCACCACCTTGTGTTAGTTGTTAGTTGTTAGCTGTTAGTTGTTACTTAGTTAGCGAGTCGGTCGGTGGCTTAGTTAGTTAGAAGAGCGCAATTAGCGCTGGCAAGCCCCCGCCTGGAAAAAAGAAACAGAGAAAACCCAGTTAGCTCTCATGCTAATGCAACACATTTCAGAATAGTTACCACGAGTTAGTATCAAGGCAAAGTTACTAGCCCCATAAAATCACTAATTAACAAAAAGACGCCACAGTGTCTTAATTACTTATCTATGGGCAGGCATCGAGACCTAGGGAATAAATATTAAGAAAGGAGCACAATGATAGTTACACCGTGGGATACGTTCTCCAAAAAGTTGCCAGACCCGAGGATATGGTATTTCAATGCCAGTGAAAAACGACCCTCCAGTATCGTTAGACACAACTTTTGAGTTTACGAAAGCGCGAATAATGAGTTTTGGCTGACACAGTCTTGGTATTGCTTATTGTTTCTGAGACTGTTGATGTATTTAAATGTGATTCCTGTAAAACGACATAGCTAATCATTCTCGGCTCGTGTTCACTTCTCTCTAAGCAACATGTCGGATCCCTTGAGATCCCCGGGCGTATCGTAACCCGATACAGATACTTAATTACCATTAGTAGACTGCTGCGTGAGTCTAACGCGTATTTGTGCTTTAAGACCCGTAACCGAATCCCCAGCTCCCATGGAGACGAAGCCCGTGTGGGGGGGCCGAACCTAATCAACAAATTGTTGCCCCCATCTCCTATTTCATTGTTCAATAGGAGATAGAACAGATATACATTGATATATGGATGGATGGATGGATGGATGGATGGATGAGCAAATCTATATGCAGGATGCACTTCTAAGTATGGCATTTCGCCTAGGATCAGCGCATTCAGGATCGCTAAATACCAGACAAAGGTATGTGGGCTAGTTCCGTGACGGATTGGCCTTCGTAATTACCAGACTGAAACTAAATTCTATGAAATTCATATGGAAGTTGACATTAACTTCACATTTCATTTCATTGCTCCGGAAGAAAAGTCGACTGATACAATTCCTGAAAAAGAGATAATATATTTATGAAGCAGACGAGTTTAGGCAATTGTCAATCAAAGTGGAAACCGGCCATTCTAAACGTTCCGGGCGTGTAGTTCTAATAATACATTACTTCTCTAATACATTAAGGCTGTCCATCACTTTATCGTACGTCCTTCCTCCATTATACAGTCAGTCCGGTAAACCGTGTCACTAATTTTATTCTCGAATCCAATGATAAAGAAATAATGAAATGTATTTTTTATTTACTAAGTTTTTTTTTTTTTTTTTTTTTCATTTTCGAGGAATGGTTCGACGAAAGCCTTCATTCGCACACGTTCATAAATGTAGCCTTGTAAGAAATTGATTTTATTTCAACACTATAATTGATATACTTTTCAATGGGCAGCAATAGCTTGGGGGTATTCGTATTACTTGTGTACCTAATATCGGAATAAAATTGGTTGTAGCGTAAGAGCTTGCGGATATATTTCATCTTTTTATTTGTATATTACATACAGGAATGTAGATATATGTTAAGTCTTGGAGCGACTGTGTATGCGGAGACAAAAAAAAAAGAAAAGCTTTTTGTAGTACAAGGTAGAGTTATCAGGTGCATCTACCTCGGGAGGTTGTAATACTTTCTACCGACGTAACCAAAGTAATAAATGTACCCAGGTTCAAAGGAGAAGGTTGTTCCGCATGCAAATATCATTAGTTCCGGGGTGTAACTTCATTTGCGTATATTAAAAGGGTGGATAGCGGACTTTATGTAAATTATTTAAAAAAGGAATAAAAATATTTAGCGAGAAGTTAGCGCGAGTAATGGGACCGAAGGATGACAAATAGGAGCGAGGATCGGAAACGAAAGGTAAAAAAAAAAAAAAGACAAAAAAAAAAAAACGGAAAAAGAAACGAACGAGAAGGAGAGAGAGAGAGAAAAAGGGAGTAAAATATCTGGAGATGATAGGAAGCGGTGAGAAATGTATAAAATTGATGAAAAATTCGGGGAGATCAATGATAATAACCAAAAGTGTACAATAAGATACGTTCAAATACGCGCCATTGAACTTGACTCGTTTTACGACTTTACGCGCCAGCGAGTAGCTACCGGGAAAGCGTCTGTTCTGGAAAATCTGCACTCCACATTTTGCATACTTTAAGACGCACAAGTTTAAGGTCGCAAACGGCAGAGCTCGAGACAGACGATTATATTATCGCACATAGAAGCCCCTCACCCTGCAGCGTTCAGTCAATCGAAAGAATCGTGAATTGATGGAAAAATCCTAAGAGGGAGAAAAAGAGGAAGTGAGGTCATTATCAGGGGACGTTTATTTTCCGGGGTTCATCAAAGGTGTGAAGATAAATGTAGATATATATTGTTAGACCTTAGGAAATAAATATGCAAGGATAATACGAAGCTTTGTGGACTCTGGATATATGCATGCATGTTGTATATGCGTATAACGATTGTGAAGATTAATAGTTCGGCAATAGTTATCTTGATCGCAACTTGCCGATGGTACAATTGTTTTCCCGTCTATTCTAGACGCCGCATGGATATTATTAATATTCCCGAATTGTATTCGTGAAATACCAATATTCAAAGAGTATCGTAACTATTTCCACTAATGAACCACCGTTGAAACTTTCTAGGCATTTCAGGGACTTGTACTTCCTTTTCTCATCCCACAATTCCTGCCTTCACCAGCTACATCCCTATGTATATCTTGCCGAAGCGATCCCAGTGAAATTCCGGAATTGCAACGCTATTACTTTCTCGTTATAATTAATATATAGATATAGTGCTGGGGTGCCGGGCCATCCCGAGTTATATATCTACGATTCCTACGGGAAAAGAAGGTTTTCATCCTTTTTTTTTTCTTTTTTTTTTAATTCATGAAAGCGATACATATTTGATTACCAATTTTCAGTTGAATTAATATCACTTTGTTTCACGCAACTTCAACAAATTTTCGGGGCTAAAACCTCATTGAATTTTGGTTAAATAATTTTATGTGAAAAAAGGAGGGGAGCAATTTTAAAAAAGTTTCAACAACTTCGTTTTTATAATTCGTAATATCAGTTGCCGTTGGGCTTTTCGATCTTTTATTCTATTTACAAATATTTGATAAGGTGCGTCAAAGTTCGAAATTTTCCATTCACTAAAAAACGCGAATACGTTACATGTATATATCCGCTCCGAGATATATTTCTGACTCGGTCTTCGTTCCTGACGGTTTAAAGTGACGGGATAAAAAATCGCAGCATCCAGGTCCAGCGCCAACGCGTGGCACAGTTTCCCTCTATATCTCATCACGTCCTTGTTTTTCCTTTCCGAGTATTTATATTCCCATTTTAACGCGTTTATTTGACAATTTGGCGCGTGGCAAACCTCCACCCCTAGTTCTATCTCTGCACGAAGCTCAGTTGCATAAAAAGTTTTGAATTATTTATGTTTTCCATGCCGCAGTCGCACCCTGCGATGCGAGATGCAAATGCATCAATTTTTTTTCGTACTTTTTTTTTTGTACTTTTGAATGTTTAATGTAAACGTCCACCGCCGTCTTTCTATTCTCCAAGGTCCATTATTCGTGTTTTACAGAAATAAATGGGACCGACAATATTATATCGCAACCCCAGATACGATAGGCGAAAAAATAGGACGCGGTTGGAATAGATCGCGGGAAAAAAAACTAGAATTTCACCATCCTGAAAACGAAAAGTTATCTCGAACTTTTGCCCAGCACAGAACCTTACAATGAGGATTTCGAATCACTGCTTTTCATTGGGGTGAATCAGAGAAAGGAAGAAGACATGAACAAAATAAAAAAGGCGAGAGGTTACATACACGGATGAATCGAAAGAGAATCATCAATTAATACACCTTGATAATATCGAATTGAGTTATCCTTTCCACTCTGAATACAGCCGCCGAGATTTCGCTCCATATTTTTCTTTCACTATACAAGGATTGTATTATATTTAACAAAATAATGAGTGGGTATTTCATTTTTCATTTTTTCTCTTCGCTCTCCACTCGAATTCTCGCGAAAGAGTTAACACACGAATTTTTATCTTCAGTATTCTTCTCCCTTTCTTTCCTTTTCTCTTTTCCGTCCTTCTTTTTAGTTCAACTCCGTTGTGAAGCGAAGCACATCCAATGTCGCACAATACTGTCGTGTAAGTTGAGAGGTGCCTTCAACCGTAGAAAAGGGCCCCGCGCCCTGACGAGTATCTCACAGTATTCGGGGAGAGTATCGTCGTGTACCTCGAGTAGTTAGCCACCCCCAGATATGGTACTTTTGTGTCCAGCAGAGCTCTCAGCACCCCCTTGGGCGTGATTCGACCTGGTGCGACTTTGCGAACTTTTCAAGGCTACCTACGCCCTTTAAATAACACACAAAAACAAGATAGCCACTGCCGCATATTCCTCCTTGCTTAGGGTTTTGTCCCTTGTTCGAGGGTGTCCTAAGGGTATATTATTGGCTCGTATACGCGCGATAAGGGTATACGCGAAATTTATAGGATGCGAATTTTCCTCTATGTATATACGGCGGTACATCATTTTGAAGACCCTGTTCGGTGTTGTTATCATTATAATTACCAATTAGAATATATCTATAATTTTATACCTATCTCGCTTGTACTGATCATAAAACACATCATCTTGTTACAAATTTCCTCTCTACTAAATATAAAACGCAACCGCAAGAATAATCATACGGTTTTGTTCGTGTGAAATGAAATATTTCTTGCCAAATTGAAATCTCCGAGCTCAGATTTGAGGATTTTTAATACCGTTGGGAGACGCGGTTTTCACGTTGTAAAAATGAATCGAAAACAAAGTTTCTTGGCCAATTTCGTACCACAAGAAAGTCAGGAAGAATATGTGAATAATAATAAAAAAAAAAAAAAGTAAAAAAAAAAAAAAAATAAAAAACCACCACCTCTCAAACTGGGTGCGCCAACCTGACGTCAGAAACTTTTACAATTATTCCTTGTGCAGGCGAATACCGGTGATATAGGTTCGTCGTATGCACACACATATATACCTGTATATATACGTGGAACTGTCCACCTCAATTCGACCCACTTCTAAACCTCATCTCCTCCGAGTTTCTCACTTCTTTTATCATTTGTCAGATTTTTAAAGTCAACCATTCTCCGAACGTACCATAAGTCAAGATTTTTCTATCCTGGTATACAAAGAAAGAGTTTCAGACAAAATTTGAGGAATTTTTTCGCCTATTTAATTCAAGTTCAAACGATCTTCTGATCGAGTCGAGCGCCAAATATAAATTTTTTTTTTTCGTTTTCTTCTCTGGTACAAAAAATAGTCATCAACGCTCTCTATTCCCCATTATAGAATCTTTTCTACGGTGTAGTGCTAGGGAACGTTTTTTTGTGACCTAGCTACACCGGCAGGGCGGGTATCACAAAACCGTTTCCAATTCCGTAGATCACGGAATCTTGATGAGACCAAGCGACAGGGAATTCAACGATCGAACGCGGGTGTTATCGCGTTGAAAAAGAAAAAAAAAAAAAGAAAAAAAAAAACGCTTGCGTGAATTCACACAAGGACATGCGTATCGTATGTCTACCAAGGCGCGCGTTAACGTTACCACAGTGAATTTAACGTTCAACAGCTCACATCTCGTTCGAAGTAAACTGAGCGAACATCTTGTCATTTATATATTCATAAAGTATACGTATACGAATACGCACAAGGTGTACGTTAATCATTCACGGTTTCACCAGCTCCGGGTGTCATGTCGCCGCGTACTGTTCCGATAAGTTATATCATTCCTGTCTTCGTCCTGACGCCCGGCCGGGTGAAGTTAAATCAGAAGATTTTTCATCTCGCAAAAGTTTTCTCTTTCCATTTCTTCCGCATTTTGGAAAATCACAAATTTTCGTAAACAATATCAGGCCCAATGAAATTCAAAGAAGTTTTTTCACCGTTTACAAGAACGCCGAAAAGAAATTTTGTAATTAACTGTATTTGTGTGTAACAGTGCATGAGGTAGGGTGAATAAATCGGGACGCCCTTTCGTCGTACAACTTTATACTAAATCATTTGTGATAAAGCCAAGACGATTGATTAACAAGGCGATATAGAAACACGCTATAACCTAGGGTATGATACGTTTTTCGCGTGGCTACACCGCGATACTTTTCTTTTTTTTAGTTTTTTTTTTTTTTTTTTGGGTCCTCACCGCTCATGGAGTTCTCTGACTATACGCGTGTCGTTCGAGTCTGATCGCAAGCGTTGTTCAAGGATGAATTTTATGGTGGGGTTTAATCGCGGCGGGATATTTTACTGCGATTAATTAAAGCTCAAAGAAAAATTCTAAAATTATCTCAAGCCGAACCGGTGTAGGTAAGTTAAATATGCGACGATCAAACCCCTGGGAAGCAGACGTAATTATTATACAAAAGGTAAATATAGAAGTTAAAGTCTCCAACGTTATAGAGTTGAAGCGTATTACATGGAAAGAACAGAAAGTAAATACAAGTACGCGACTCATTTTTATTTCACACCGAGAATAAAGTACGAAACATTTTGCCTACAGACTTGGAGATACTTATTCAAAGCATGAAGTATTAACTAATTTAAAGCTTTACACGAATTATTCTCTATTCAAAAACTGGGTTTGTAAAAAATAAATAAGAATAAAAATATTACACGATATTTTGTCCGCCTAAAGTTATTGCGGTAGTTTGAAGTGAAACCTTTCATCCCTTGCGCATCAGCAATATGCCCAAGGGTGGATAGGTATCATCAGTAAAAGTAAGTTCGAAAGTGAAATTATTGTAATCATCTTCACAGGTGTTAAAGAAAAGCAATTTTCGAATCAACCGCAAAACTAAGTTATGACATTTTCCATCCCCAGTTCCGGCGGACAAGATCTTCGAGATAAGCGAGAACTGTAGAGTAAGAGACTCAGAGTCGTTCTGATAAATTTGTTCAAATATCAGACAGTGCGGGGGCGGGGGGGCTACAGGTTTAAGGAAAGGGAAGACTAAGAAGTCTCCTTCTCCTCCTCATTTTCTCCTGATTCTTCTGATTCCGTTAGATCCCCATCTGATTCTGAGCTGTCTAAGTCGGGATGGGATTAGGAGAGACACAGCGAAAGGATTTCGGCTTGCGGTCGTCGTATTTTTCTCGTGCACGGAGCGACAGAATTGAAAGATAGAAAAAAAAACGAGAAAAACGAAACAAGGATAGAAAGGTTATTCCATCCCAGTCAAAATAACTTGCCGGATTATAAAGTACGCGTCGGAAAGTTGAGCGAGAATGGAGCAGCTAACCGCCATAAAACGAATCCATAAACGAGGAAAAAAAAAAACGTACGAAAAGACCAAAGGCAAAGGTAAAGACCTTAGCGGAGGTGAGAAACTAATATAAGTGGGGTGAAAGCCGTAGCTACCAACTGGCATTAGGCTGAATTACGTGGAAAGTAAAACGCGAAATATAAAAGACAAAATGTAATCGGCAAGTGTAAAGGGAGTGCAAGGGCGAGGGGGGGTACGGCGGAGGCATGGTGCGGAGGAAAATGGTCCTATTCGCGAGATAACCGTAATGTATTCCGCGAGGATAAGGCTATCTTTTAGCTGCCTCCCCCAGTGTCTCCCGAGTCCCAGAGAGTCCCTGAGAGTCCTGGAGGGTGGTGGCTCACCCTCTTGTATGTACCTACTTCCCTAACGCCATCCTCCCATCTCTCAGTCCCGGCCGAACCGTCTGGCTATCGTACTTACATATCTAAATGCAAAACTTGAAACTACCCTTATCGCGCGCAGTGATGTAAGACCGTTTTATTTTATTTTTTATTTTCTACATATGTAAAAAGGTATATAGACATGCATTATACATGCGTATGTTTACGATACATATACATATATAAGGCCACTGGCCAGTTTCAACTACTTCGTAGAATTTCGTAATATCTACTGCAGTGGCTTGGGTAAAATCTTTTTTTTTTTTTCTTCTTCTCCTTCGTCTTTCCTCTTCTTTTTATATTGCGGTGAAGGAGAATATCTTGGGGATAGAAATAGTGGGAGTATCACATTAAAGTGCTATACGCTCAAGGCAGATAAGACGACATTCGCTTCGGTTCGATCGGCGCACTCCGGTAAGGCTGTACACGAAAATCGAGATAAGTTACGAAGCTGAGTCGTCAAATTCTCTCGCGTCGAATAAGAGGGGAACCTCTTTGAAAGCTAGGGATCTTGGAGGCGAAACGAGAGGAGAGAGAGAGAGAGAGAGAGACGGGGACAGAGAGAGGGAAATAGGGAAGAGAAAAGGGAGCAGAGAAACAGGGTGGTTAACGTTATAGAAACGGGCTGGCATTAGTATCGAATTAACGGAAGTCTTAAACGATAATGCAGCGAGATCAGAACGGATTTCCCGTCTCAATTCTGCACCGACTAACACCAGGAATGTAATTTGGCTGAATCGAGGTGGTGAATCGGTGGTGGAGGAAACGGGTCCACTAAGAGTTTAAAAAACGAGCCTGAACACCCGAAGAAATACTTAACCTCAAGTTATTGCGTGGGGGCCAGAGCGTTTCATTGTCATTCTGGTTTACGCTGATTCATAAAACGAGCCCCACCCCGACCCACCCTCCTCAAACGTTTAAGGTCACTCAGCAACCCGCAGTCGGCATTCCCGTTGAGTAAAGTAAGTAAGGATAATTGGTGGAAAAGAGGATGAAAGAAGGAAGAGAAAGAAAGAAGAAAAAAAGAAAAAAACGAAGAAATCCTGCGACAATTACGGTGCTTTAGGTCTAATACTGCTTACGAGGAAAAGTATAATCTGTACAGGTATGTATGTGCAGGTATTATAATTGGCAAGGCTTTTTATCCTCGGCAAAAGAGAGTTGAAAAAAAAAACGAGAAGAAAGAAGAAGAGAAAAAAAAGAAAAAGGGATCGTCAGATCAAATAGATTGTCAACGTTTTCACAATCAGCGGACGATTCCTAGGACCGCGTCTGCAGACACAGGCCGGAAACGAGGGAACCGCGACCGGAAACGTGGCTCTCCCGAGCCGGAAGTTACGTTGGGAAAAGGATAAGATCGTCCAAATCCCGCGTATGCTATCCGTATACACTTTTCCGTGACTTCTGTCCGCTCTATATACCGTGTATAATACATACCTATGAAAATACATTAATCTTTAGTCTCTTGTCCGAGTCTGGATAATATCGAAGGGGTAAAAAAAAAAAAACGCGAAAAATATGAGCTAAAACTCGACGAAGAGACGTCTAGCTGGCGATACGTGACCGTAGACACAGTCTGTGGGGGTAGCGTTAATAGGGGTGGACATTAGGTTATCAGTTGCGCTATGCACCGTCAAGGGTGAAATGTAGGGGCGCGACGCGTTCAACTTGGGCAGTGGTCGATGTAGTAGTGGTGAAACCGTGATTCGACCAGACACGCATATCTCCGTGATACATTGCTGGTTTTTTAATTCGGGGTGAACCCCCGTGCCCATAGAACGTCACATTCAGTACCTACGCCCTTTATGAACTTTTTAGCTATTCCAGAACGCGAAGCTCCACGTCGGACTGGAATTCCGTTTCATAACTCCCCGTCTACAGCTGTAACGCCCGTTTACCCCACGTACGTGAAAATGCAACATGCATAAGTGTAACCTATGCGTACACGAGCCTCTCACCCCTACCCTTACAACCCCTGTACTTTACATACTTTGTATTTATAATTCAGCACGTTTATGATTGCGTTAAAGTATGTCCTGTCTCGTGTTACGCATACTTATGTATATCTGTATATGGTAATAGTTTCGGCCCGGTTGACATCACCTAGAAACTTTTCTGAACCTGGATTTTTACCTCCACGTTTGTAATATTATGCTGCAGGGATCAAAATAAAACGCGTTAATTTTTTCTACGCGAGATAAATACGAATCTTTCATCATTTCCATACAACTTTTTAGACCAACGTTACAAAGTTATTTCATAAAATTTTTCAAACTAAGAATCTCACGTGCGAGGGATGTCCAATAGATGGATTCATGGATTAGAAAAGGTTGAGATTACTGTTTGATGCAATTTATTCCTGAATTTGATAAAAATAAAACGGAAGAAAAGAAACTAAACTCATTGATTTTGGTATCGATTCAGCCCGCCACACCCTTGGCCAGGACTTGCCTGTCTCACAGGCATTACTCAAACGGACAGAAGCACCACGTCGAATCAAACTCTGTTACGGGAGGCGCCCCGTTGATCCACCGTGTCATCCTAGAACGCGGTGAAACGACAGGGGGATAGAAACCGTGCACGACAAGAGATGTCAAACACCGGGGTATCGTCGTGTTAAATTAACGTAGACCCATCAAAGATAGTAAATGTTCTGATGAGAATCTCGCCTAGTTTTAGTGATAAGAGAATCAGCTGCACGCACTCCGCCTGTCATTCCCCGTCTGGTAGGTAGATAGATTTTGTATTAAACAGGTACCCAGTTACTTGCAGAAGCCTAATCACTTTCAAGAGATATCGGGCACTGTACTGTAAAGCCACCTTCTCTTTCTCTTTTTGGCTGGAGCACGCGATAAAGGGACATTTTTCACTCCGACGTGAGACACTTTCGGCGGGGTGCCGCGCCTAATGGGTTCAACCTCGTCGAGTCCTGGGTTCGACCCTTGGATATCGGAGTATCGCATTGTTCGCCGGGTGTTCGTCAGGGATCCGTGGCTAACGCGGTGGTCGATAGACGTCGACAAATTTCGGTTTGCTTGGACGCTGCTACTCGACTTCGTTGTCAGTCGGATATCCGGAACTGTTTTCTGCGTTTTTCCAAACGATTTTATACCCCTGAGATGAAAATCGAGAAGAAGATAAGAGAGCTGAAGAAGCCGATACAATATCTCGAATTATTCATTACAGTATCAAAAGTATTTTATAAACTAACTAGAGGTCTGCGATACTCGTTGGGCTCGCAAGATATGAAAGGTAAGAACGATAAACGAATCACAATTTTCAGTTTTTGAAATTTCACTTGAATTCAGGTACTAGATGGTTAAAAAATAACTTGACAATAAAGTTGAGAAATTCCCTGATCCGACTGACTGCGGCATACTGATTCTGTAAAATCAAAGCGAAGCCATGCGATATACCGTGCCATTCTACCTAGTTGAAAATCTTCTGTCGAGAGCAAGTCGAATCACTCGTCGGCCACTCGCAAACCACAAAGGATCGCGCATCCGAACGTTATCCTTTATCCTCCATCCACCCGCTGTTTCCTTCTCTCAGGTCTTCTCACTCCGGGTATATGGATGTAGCAATTCGGTTGGTCTGTCTGTTCTGCAGCCACTCGACACTGTCCGATTAAGCATCCAATTATTACGTATTAGCCCATTAGCGACATGCGATTAGGCAGAATGTTGCCGTGTACCGTAATGAATGAAACATTCTGAATGGTTGACGTGTCTTGATTGACAATTTCTTGGCAAAAATCAGGGTTCATTTATCAATTGGTACTGCAATAGTTTCGGAGTTGAATAGAACTTGGTGTAGGTATATGATTCACCGATTGCAGTCAATTTTCATATTCCCAACTGCGACGTTATTATTGCACGTTAAATCCATTCAGTATTGTTCATGCGTGGATCATTCCTCGTTACACGTACTAGCAGAGACATTATTACAATTAACAGCTTAACCGATATCCGGGATATCTAGGTGTGTGCATGTGTTTACCTATGTATTATGCACTGTGTACACATAACCACAATTATGTCAGGACCACTTTGAGAGGGAGTTACCAAGCCACTGCCCTGCTACAGGGCCTCGTTATATTATACCCAAGGGATCGTATTCAAACAACATTTTACCGTCATTTTTTGTGTGAAAACAAAAAGCGAAAGACCATCAACCCGTTATTTTCCACGCTAACTTTTTTACTCTAAACTTGAATTAAAGGGATTCAAGCATACGTGTGTTTGCCATTTTTATTGTATAAATGAAGAGGACTTGGAATTTCTCATTCGTCGATGCAATCTCGATTTTCAAACTCCTCGAGAAAGGGGAACAGATAAAATTCAATACGATTATATTCGCGTGCCATTCAGAGCTGACAGCTCTTGCGATCAACAGAATCGATGCCTCTCAAGACTGGGAGAACCATTTCTGATCAATAAAAGTGTTCTTCCTTTTGACAAAGATTTTACGAACAGGGGACGATGACAATGCCCAAGACGTCAATAACTTTACTATATATCCACGACGAAAGCCTTTTACAGAATAAAGGATAAACAAACAATTTCTTACTTTTATAACACCGCTTCTTATCTGTGTATATGTATATATATATGAAGTTTAACCTACTTTTGTAGCACCCTTTATCGATGACGAAAAAAATCTGCAACATCATCGTTATGTTCATAAATAATTCTCGCGACTTGGGGTCAATGCTTCGAAATCATATTTCAATTTCTGACGCACGGCTTTACTTCACCCGCACAACCATTTCCGCCTGAACTAATTAGGAATTCAATAATTCAAACATATCTGTCTACAATTTTAGACCTAATTTCCCTCATGTAGGCAGAATTTTGACTCCGATTAAAGACTGAATGGAAATGGAGTAAAAAAGAGGAAAATGAATTCTTAAAAATACACAAGATTTAATACTCTAAAATTTTCCTTAATCAAAACGACAAAAAATCATGTGAAAATTTCTGACCAACTTGCGAAGAACAGTTGGATGATCGAACCGAACGAAAATACATGTGAGCTTTTGTTGCTCTCGTTGAATTTCTATGAGAAAAGTTAATTTAATCGGTGCAATTAAAACGGCAGGTAGGATATGACGAGATTGGTCAAACGGGGCAAATGGTAGGTACTTGGGTTGGCTGTAGCCTGTAGGTGAACTAAAGTTGGATAGTGGTGTACACGTGGAATTGTGTTTGTATATATGTATGCGAGCACAGCCCTATAGTGGGTAGGCAGCTACCAGTTTACGCTAATTAAGTAATTTAAATTAAAATTCTTCACGGTTCCTAGCGCTTTACGATCCCAGCCTTCTGACTCGGCGGCATATCTATGACGATAACTAACAGAATTTGAAACTTTTCAACCGAGTACTTATGAATCTTATTCAAAATATTTTCGCTTTCTGAATTCGTTTATCAGTTATTCAACATCGAGGTGATTACTTTCCTCTAAATTCTATGATTCGGATGGAAGTGAACGAAAAAAAAGGACGAAAACGAAGTCTCGAGTGGATCTGAGTTACCTCTTCGTAAACTCTTGATGTTTTCTTATTCTGTACTCGCTAATTTTTTCGAATACGGTTCTATACTGCCCCACGAACTTTTGCCCCATCCAGAGAAACGCAGTCCGAAATAGATCCTTGTGAAAAGTGATGAAACGAATAGAGTTTATGCGAAAAAGTGGTAGGACATGCGTCAGATAATTAAAAACTAAAACTGCAAACTCGGAAGATTTGAATTGTGGATAAAAATTATAAAACGCATGCGGGGTCGTGGTATTACCGCAAACTACCCCGGACACCTATGTAATTCTGTATAAATTATTCTACCCAATATATATGTGTATATAAAATGAAACCGAAGCTATTCTCGTTTCCCCGATACTTTGAAAATACCAACCGTACTTTTCAATTAGTTTTTTAATCGGCTACTATTGAATCACTGGGGAGATACGCTCCTGTCCTGTCAATACCTAGATATATTTTTAATTGAATAAAACTAACGAAGAATCCTCAGCTGCCGTCTATTTTTCACCACATTTTGTAATCCACAATTCTCTTTTCACCGGCGCGAACCAATAGCGTGTTCCCTCTCTCGTTTTCACACGTTTTTACAAAGACAGCTCTCGGTAACAAGTCTGGAAACTGTCGGCTAATCCTCTCTCTTTCTGACAAATCCGCGCGATCGGGATTATAATCCCGACTGCAGCTAGAAATTTTTAAATTTCCATTTTGCAAACAGTTCTCGCATTTCATTCACGAACGGGACACTTGAATGTTTGTAAAAAAAAAAAAAGAAAAAAAAATGGAAATGTAATTTAAGCGATAGGAAAAAATAACTGAAGTCAGAAACTGAGGAATTAAAATAGAAAGACTATCAGGGGCTTGGAAGCGTGAGGAAGTTCCTTCCGCCCAGTTCACCTCCTGGTGTGACACGGGCCTAGGATCACGCTCGACTTGGTAAGAGCCACCACAGCCTTGACGGAGGCCTGTGTGGATTCAGACAACGTGGCTTGACGTCGACACGATTTTAATTGGAAGCTTCGACTTGACTTCCAACCCTCGCTAGTTAGCGCCGCTATGCTACGACGGACGCCAGGTCCTCGACGTCGTAGCTAAGAGTTTGTTCAGAGGCGGAGGGTTGGTTCAGAGGTTAGAGCCTGGTGTCGTTTTGTCACGTTTGATTTTCAAAGGAATATCAGATTTTTCTCTCCCGCACCCCTTTGCCCACGGTTAGTCGAGCCTTTCGAATAAGAGTTGCGGTTCAACAATATTAGGGATAAAATCAACACAGCCGGGTATTCCACACCCCGCTGAGAATTTAAATAATTAATCGAATTACGAATTCGGACTGCGATTGCTAGCGCAGTCTGTAAAACTTGATAATTTAATTTAACACCCGCAAAGGAAGTTAATCTCGTCGTCACGAGAGCGTTGGATAGGGTTGAAGCCTGAGCCTCAGAATCCAGGGCGTGAGAGAGGCAGAGAAGATCCCCGTGAACAAGATCGCGAAAGGAAGACTTGGGACCTAGAAACTCGGGACGGAATACGGGAGGACGAAACAACCAAGAAACACCGAACAAACTTTCGTTTGTTTGGACTTACTCGCCTCTAGTTGACGCAAGAATTATATTTTCCTCATCTTACATCCCCTAGCTCCTGTACGGCGACTGTCGTCGTGACAAGTAGGTAAGGCTTTACGTTCGAGGACCTGCTTCCTTATGTGTACAGATAATTTGTGAAGGTATGTGTACGAGTATGTATGTACCTACATTAAGATAAAGGACACAGCCCGGAATCAGGATTAGGTATTAAGACGATTCTCATCACAGATTCAACCTACCCGTCTCAAATGGAACATGGATTAGATGGACCTCGAGGAAGTGGATCAATATAAACAGATTACAAGGCAGATACCCATAGAGAGCCGATTAATGTTTCCTATTTTGAGTTGGTATAATACACCTTGAAAATCATTTTGTTTCAAATCACTTTTCATAGACTTCGTCTCACACAGATTCATTGCATCGATAAAAAAGAAGTGGTTGTCGTAGGGCGCAGATCGAATCATTCATCGAAACTTCATCGAATTTTGACGAAATATTTTAAATTGAGGTAAAGTCTCGAGGGAAACTAATGATATTCGACAAATTCAATCTTCAGATGGTAAGATTTGTGATTTCGAGTCACTTTTTGCAAACGTGAAGAAAAATAGTGTGTTACGTGCTCACGAAAATAGATACTATTGATTTGCCCGGAAATAACATCATTGATACAAATATATTTTTTTTATCCAAATTTTATTTCGAACTGAGCTATGCGAAATATATTTAATCGTTTTTAATTATGAAAGACCACCTTTGAGCTGGCTTAAATAAATATAAAATAAATTCAATCAATTCCTACACAATTCCACTCAGTATAATATGGAGAGTGTAAATAAGCCGACCACGTTCAAATAAATAAATAAATACGAAAATAGGAGAGCGACGAGCCTTTGCCGTAGGGCAAGCCCACGCTAAGTCCCGAATTAAGGACGTGTGAAGACGAGACCATCGATAACCCGGGGAGCGTGGCTGTCACTTACACGCACACCCCAACCTCTTTACCCACCCAACATGGGGTGGTGAGACCATTGGCGTAGACATTATCGGCGTGGGAAATAAAATAACCTGGCGAATAATTATTAAATATATAATACGCTTATAATTATGAGTTGTTGATACGATTTCGTTGTAGGTAGATTTGAAAGCGAAAGACCTTTGATGAAAAAAACTAAAAGCCACTCGGCGTGTGGACCGGTGGATAAAGACCGTGAATAACGTGAAAAAAGGAAGAGATACAAAATCGGGGGAAAAAAATAAAAAAAAAAAAAATAAAAAATTATTTGGTCAATGGAGAACATACGCAGAATCTACAGCAATATGTCCGTCATTTTTAATAAAATATACCAAAGCGCTTTGATGTTATCCCTCAAAGTAGGTATGTACCTCCATGTGAAATGGAAATGCTGATAACAAAATCTCAACGGTCATCAAACGTTGAACCCTTGCTGATATTTTTTCGGTGAAAAAAACTACAATTTTTTTTATCGGGTAATATCCGAGCGGTTATTAACAGGAACATTCATCCCTCATAGAGTGACGACTTTTCTATATTGGCGATGAAATGACCTGACGCTATATACTATATCTATAACAGTAGTAAGATGTCGAGGAACGAAAATTGGATAAGGTTTACGATAGAAAAAGCCACTTGATACGATTCGAGGAAATAATAATGGGAAAAATAAGGTTTAGAGATACAAGAGTTTGGTCCATTTACCCGCGACTACCCAGAATGAGAAAAGATTTTAAAGATAAAATCGATTGTCAGAGGTATTCTTCCGAACCGATTCAGTGAACAAAGCATTCGCCGAGTATTAAAAAGAGTGAAAAAAACAGGAAAAAACGAAAAATAACAACAAAGTCAAGGGAACGGCGTTGCTTTAGACAGTCGCTCCGGCCTTTGGAGAAGTACACCAAAGCCAAAGAATTTACCGCGGAGCTGTCGCAGCATCAAAGCTGTCGCCTTGGTCAATGTGTCCCTTTGTTCCTTCACTCACAAAGTCTTCGTCCAAAAAATCTTAATAATTTAAAAAAAACACTCTATGAACGAAGTGTGTACATGGATGGAACTCAAAGTACGAACTCTACCCCAAAATCAGGGGCCTTCACTCCCTCCTTTAGCACGGTCAAAAGACCTCTGCATTTACTGCACCCCTATACCATCAACCTCAAAGACCCAGTTGCCATCAGGTATTCGATGTAACACTACGCCAATGAGCAGCTCTCGTCGACGCCAAACCTTGTAGCTCATGGAGTAAGATGGATGCCGCACTTCATTAAGTCTTGCCTTCCCTCTACCCCACTCACTCACCCTCTCTCTCTCTTTCTTCTTGCCACCCCATACGTGCCTACGTGTGTACATGAGTATGTGTGATCCAGAGAGAAATTCAGTCATATAGTATATTCGAAATGCAATGCTCCCATGGGCCAAAGCGTTTTCAAATATATATATGCACATAAAAATGTAGTCAAAATCCCAGGTTCATATCTCAATTCTAAGTACTACCCCAGAGCCTTTGAACTTTCTCATTTGAAGAACCCACGATTTTTAGTACTTCGGGGTTACTTTTTACTTCGTATCGCATTATCGCTTCGACTGATCTGAAACTCCGCACACTTCTTACCTACCATATAGTAGAGACAGTGAGGTAACCGTTATTGAAGTATCGTGAGTATGATGATATTACTCTAAAATTGAAATCAACTAATAATAAGGGTGGGTGAATTTCTGTTTTTTTTTTTATTTTTCTTTTTTTTTTCTCTAAAAAATTTGCTTCCGACCAAGATATTCCGAGATTAAATCGAATTCACGATCTCAAATGAGCCACCCTTCTTCTCGTTCGACGGATATATCCTGCGACACTTGAATCGGTACGACGAAGAGAAGTGAAGGGAACTCGTAATGAAGCAAACGAATCAAGACTGAAATTGAATCGATCCGATTTTGCTCAACGATTGGCTATATACACACCCCCCTATATACCCCCGTTTCATTCCCCTATTCAATCCAAAGTACCTACACGCCTAGCTATCCCTCGCTACTATATATACCTACGCTCGCCGTTGAATTGGATTAGGAATGTCATATCTGGAGGATTATATTAGGAGGACATTCAAACGCAATCCCTCCTTCTCTCAACCCTTGGATGGTATACGGATATACTGTGTGGATATACCTGTATGTATTGGGTATGAAATTGGCGTACACATCGAGAGGTTGAGGGTTTCCCCGGGTCCCGAAGCGAAACGGAGACCAACGGTGGCTTGGTTGGCGTGGAAATAAAAATAAAAGTAAACATAAAAATGAAAGGACTCCTCGTACGAGGGGGGTTGACTAAGAGGGAGGAAGACGAGAGGATGAAGGTGGAAAGAGCCGGAATCCCTACCAATAGAAGAGGGAAAAGTATCAATTTACTTTGAGTCTCCTTCGTTAGCACCGCTTTCCTCGATTCTTTCTTCGTGGATTCATATAGTGCCTCCGCTTTCATCCTACTTCAAAAATCCTATTCAAAAAAATGAAATCCTAATCATTTCCGGACTGAGAAATATCTTGTATACCCATACCTACCTGTATGGAGTATTCTCGAAGAACGAATACGTTTCAAGGAAAAGAAATTACCTCAGTTCGCCGAATAACAATTACTTAAATAGAGTGGACCGGAATCAGCACAGTCCACTTTATTTTCCGTCATATTCTCACAATGAAGTAAAAATAAAAAAAATCTATATAAAAGATTGGGAAACTTGTCAATCATAGCTTGAAATATATATTTTTCTTTTTACCATAAAGACATTTACTTTTATCCGGAAGGCGAGCCCGAACAAGGTTGGCCAAAACACAACCTTTGCTTTTCTTTTTAATGAAGTTATGTCTCAGTCAAAAAATCCAAGTCCCGGCTCACCCTAGCGGTAGGCAAAAGGTCGAATGGTTCGTTACCGTGGTAGCAGGCACCCTCTCTTGTCGGACGGGACTCTAGACACCAACCACTCTTACATGGTTGCTCGGGGGTTGGTTTCGTAGGGAGTTAAAGTAGTACGTAAGGTCAGGCTTCGTGGCCCTCTTCTCGCTCTTTGACTCAAGAAATTTCCTCCCGCGAGCGTCTCACCGTTAAGCCAATGCGGGAGCACGTAACTCTCGTATTCTTCCACCCTAGGTATTCGTATAGGCATACTTGGAGGGTCGGAGTTTAAGCAGCACCAGCACCAGCACCAGCACGAGCACCAGCACCGATGTTGGTGGTAGTGGTGATGGCGGCGGTGTGTTTCAACCAAGCCAAGTGCTGTATTCAGGAACTGTGCCAAGATTCAACGATTCCCAGACTTCTCCGCGCTCGGCTTTGTACCTTGCGTTGTTTATTCAAATATCAAGACTTAGAGCTTGCGCTGAGCTTTATTTTCCCATTTGAAAAACACACGCTGCATATGCAACAAGGATTTAATGTTCGATTTTTCATACGATAAAATGAACATCATGCGGCTTTTCGCGCTGCCTTATTTCTTCTACAACATTGGTTGTATATGATAACCGACGCATTACATCGTAATCAGATCTCCAGAACATTAGAATAAAGATAAGAGTCTCGACAACCTTGGAAGGTAGCTTTCATCGAGAATTTCTAACACGATAAGGTCATAGTAGTTGATATATATGTGTATAAAAGCGAAAGATACCTTCTTGCAATACTAAAATTCTATTCAAGAAGAATAAGTGTCTGGCGAACGAGTGGAGGGATCATTTTGTGAAGAATCTCATTTGGAATGCCGTAAATCTTACCAAGACGCAACTCTTTGTCAGGGACAATCCGTAGGGCCTGTGCAAATTGTACTGTGGAACTTGGTAACGGCACCTGCCTACTTTGTGCCATTTCGCCGGTTAAATTCGCGTACCTGACCCGGCAGTTGAATTACCCTTCAAGATGAATCGCTCAGAGATTGTTTATTGCGGGGGTAAAAAATACATCTCTTCTTGCCATTCAACTTCAAGTCAGATTTATTTCCGCGATTGTAAAGCGCGACAGTTAAAATCTGATAACAACAATCATGGAGCTGGAAAGGGAGTAGGTACAGAATGAAATATTCCTGTTTTCAAATGGTTTTTTTATATTATTAACAATCGAGCTGACGGAGGTCATGCGTATTACATGGGTGACGACTCTGATCTGGTCAAGCCGGAATCGAGGTGCGAGATAAAACCGTGATATGCTGGAAGACATCTCGGGGATGAGAGCAGCCCTTTCCTAATTACAATTAGGAGAACTTCGGAGACAAACACCTTCCAAGACATCTTCCGAATTTTCGCTCGCTTACAAACTGCGACGTGAAACTGTCAGCCTCGTTTACCTAGCAAAGCAAATTCAAGCTGCTTCCACGTCCGTCTAACCATCCGTCCATCCCGTCTTGTGCACCCATCCTTTCGCGCCTTTCCCGACATTCGAGTCACGGTCCTCTCCTCGTGCTATTTATCTCTGTACATCAACCTCCAGAACACCGCCAGCCTGAACCCCGACAAGCCCCACTTAAATACACTTCCTCGCCCCATCTTCGTCCGACACGCGACCCGCTCGCGCCTCATTAAGCTAGGCAGAACGGGAGCGTCTCCCTTTCTGTGTCTCTGGCTTTCTCTCTCTGTCTTTCGCGTGTCCTAGGCTTTTTGTACGTCGCTCTGTGTGTGGATGTATACCCTGTGTCCTCGTTCAAAATAGCTTTCAGCAAATATCGGACTCGTAATGCTTTTTTTCATTTCTCTTTGCTCATTGCTTTTTGCTTTTTGCTTTTTGCTTTTTGCCTTTTGCTTTTTACTGCAATCGTTTTTCAATGAGAATCAATATTCGTTAGTACTCTACTTGACTCTATATAGAAATGCGTTTTGAGGTCAAGCTCCGTTCAATGGCACTTGGGAAGATACATCATTACAACGATCGGGGCAAATCACAGCTCCAGTGTGCGTAGCTCAAAAACTCAATAATGCATGGTTTAATATATGATCATATAATGACGTATCGATCAATGAAAATAGTCATATACACTCGACCTCCTCTTCATGCATCGCATTTGAATGATATGCTTTCGAGTTCAAGATTCCAATAATCTGTGAAATCCATATGGAAGTGGCGACTTTGTAATGGTGCAGAGTTTTCCGCAACATTTTCAGCGCGATAAAACGATTTAAGGTAAACGTTTCCAACGGGACACCCTGTGCACATTTACAACGATTTCATTTTCGCCCCTTGGCCGTTAAGGGTGAAGTCAGAGTGACACGTACACTCGCGTCTTGGCTCTTGACGGTATTAGTATTTCCTCTTCGAAATTCTGGCCTCCTATTTAGGGGTAGCCTTGGATCTCAGAGGGGTAGAAACTCGGGGACCAATTCTATAAAGCTTTTCTACGTCACCTACCCAGTACTTGCAGGAAAAACGAGAGACAGCCGAGAGATTGGAGAAATATAAGGTAAAGAAAGAAAAATAAAAAAAACTGCCTATTTGGTATGGAGCTTAGTTTTTCTTTCTTTCCTCTTCTATCGTTTCTTAATACTATAGGTGTACTTTCCATGATATTAGCTGTTCTTTGTATAGGTATGGAATCTTGCGACGGATTCTTTCGTCTGTCATAGTAAATAAAATAACGGATACCATAGGAAATTAAAGCTGCATTTCACCCCGAGGACTGGATAACTCTTGAAGTATATGTAGATAGATGTATAAACCAGGAACAAACAGCAATTTGTTTCTGACACTTTGCAGGAGAAAATCTAAATTCAGACCCCAGAGCGAAACACGCTCTGTAGCGGGAAAACGGTGATTAATTTTATACTCGCATGACATATCAATTTCCCCGATTTAACGATAAGGTGGAGCTATTTTATTCTCGGTCACGCTACTCGAAAGCTCGACGAATCATTGAACTTCATACTTTACAAAAGTGTAATGGGAAGTCAGTTCTAGAACCAGTAAGACAATAGTTACAGGAAAACAAAGACGTTGTTGCGGAACAAATACGTCACCGTCTCTAGCCCATTGTGTAGTCTAGTGTCTAGTGTTTACCATCACCCGTCCTCTACTCAGACTACGAATAAGGTACAAGATACAGCCTCGGGAATCTTGTCACCCCAAAGACTTCCACTTGAGGGGTATTACTCCGAGATGCCGTTCGTCGCTAATTGCATACTTCAAAAGGTCAATTACGTTTACGCGGCTACTAGAATCGTAGCCTAGTATATAAGAATCATATGATTTATCACTAACATATTAACGAGAAGTTCGGATTCAAAAAGTTTTCGTTGGAAAACTAGACCAGCAGACGTTCCGAGTCGAGAAATCTCGAGACAGTACCTGGTACTCTGATAGATATGTACTTCGGAGTAGAAATAAAAGTTAAAAGGAATGAAAACCGGGATGAGAAGAGAGACGTCTTTTGTTTTACGGTAAAAAAGATCGGATAGAATATCCTTTTAGTAACTTTTGTCTTTTGGCTGAGCGCTGCTATCGTAGATGGAGACGAAAGTCGAGCTGATGCTGGTCCTGCTGCTGGTACAGAACGTCTCTGCATACAAGACATCTCCATTTAGATACTCCATCACTTCCTTCTTGTCGCCTGGATCTGTCCGTCTCTTACGTTTTGTTTTTCCATTACTTCATTTTTTGCAAACGATGGCTCAGCCAGATGGCATTACGCCCTGTGACATTTATATCGCCGATAGATGTTGTGACTAGAGCATAGAGCGAAAGGACGACGCCCAGCATCTCCAGGCGTCGATTTAAAACGTGAAATCCAGAATTCCATCCGCCTTCGTCTCTCAAGTATTTCTTAGCTACTTTCAGGTCGACGTACATCTGCACTGACACGCGGAGATAAGTTTTCCAAGGAAGATATCGATCCTTCGTGCGAAAAGCGAGTCTATATACCTATCCGAGGACATTCTCTAATAGGCATTACCTACTACTAGACTCCGAGTAAACTTCCAATGTTTTCATGGAATCTATTCTAAACAGGTTAACTTTGTACCCGTAATTTTCCAACTATAGAAATTATCCTTCGTCAAACGTATTTGCTCATACTTTAAAGTAAAGAAAATTGTGAAACCGAGATTACGATGGTGTAAAAAGTCCTTATCCACTGGGTGGTCTCCTGCAGTATAAAATCGCGTGTAGAGTATCAGTAGAAAGAGATCTGAAGAACCTTAAATTATATATATGAAAAAAATTGCTTTACATACCCAGCTGGGCCGAGCAGTGCCCGTCGTAAACACCCTTCACCGTAAACACAGGGTTTATTTACCTTGGGTTGTAAGCTACCCTTAGTCCCTGGTAACATACCTTCTTCTGCAAAACGGGAGCGGCTATATAGCGCGTTTGAAAGTGTTTTGTATTTTTTCTTCTCCCCTTTTTTACTCTTTTTATCTTAAGGTGCGCCTGACATTTACTTCCCTAAACAAGATGAAAAATAAAAGGAGGGGATCCGAAAGTGAAGAAGAAAAGGCAAGGTCAAAATCATGGCGTTTAACTCCTGGGGTGAAAATTCTCAAGGGATAAACTCAACCCTAGTTCTTCTCCAGTTACAAAACGGTTTGATTTTCCGTCAAAATCGTTTTCAGAGACTCACAAAAACAGCTTTCGTTCACCTCTATGATATTCCAGAGGTAATTTCAAGCCAATGATGCATGACTGAACGTAAAAAATTTATCCGTACTTACATCTTTCCAATTTTAAACATTTCTGATCATAACTTCGTCAGCTTATCAATTGTCAATGTTTCTGGGACGACGGTAACGATAATTTACTACAGAATGACAAACAGACAGACAAGGCAGGCGGACGCTTGGATCGAAAAATTTACGCTGCGTCACATTACTGCAGCGTCGTTCAAAAACGGGACGGAATTCTGCGTTCGAAGGCCTCGTAGCCGGGTCGATGGAATCGGCACATTTCCTCAAGATGTACCACGTTCCAAGAAATTGTAGTTTGAATACAATTTTCCAACCCAGACCCTAAGGGGGTGAAATGGGTAGCTATGGCAGGGGGTACGATCCCCTAGAATATATTTCCCCGGGTTTATCGGGGCTCAAACGCGAAGGCTGCATAATGGGAAGACATTTTTCTAATCTTCCCATGTACGGGGAGGAGGCGGTTTAACGAAGTTTTGCGAATGGGAATTCTCCGTCATGCGGAACTCGCGAAAATCTCTGTTCTCAATTTTTATCACGCGGTACAGAGAGGGTGAAGTTAAAGTGATGAATACGCAATACTTGGTGGTTTTTGCGTCGTTAATTACGTCACTGTCGCTTAAATTCGTTTGTTGGTTAATCTGACGAGTTTATTGGAGACTTTTTGAATCGACTTTCCTCGGCGAGGGAATGAAGTAATACATCGAATTCATAAAAAAGTATTTCGAATTCGATGGTGAGGCAAAGTTATGTGTGGTATTGAAATTTATTTTCTCCTATGCTATTTGCTCGCAGTCAACTTTTTGGAGAAACGACAAACCGTTCGCGAAAGATTTGCACGACGTAAGGTACAGCTCCTGGGGGCTTTCGGGAACCGTGAAGTTTAGCAGGCAATGTCAAGGAATTTAATCCACTCGTTGAAAATTGGAAATACTTTCAGGAAAAGAGATTCATACGTGATGGAAAATCGCCAACTCGTGAAAATACCATACTTCTGAAATTCCACATCGGCGTGCATGCTTTTAATTATCACACAGCCAACGACTCGACTTATATAGTGTTAAGATAAACATGAAAATTTTACCTGTCCACATGGGACTCCCCGTAATCAAACGAACGCCAGGAGATTCGGAGCGGAAAATTGCTACGTATATTATTAAATAGATATTTGGGTGTCGGGAGATATCGAAATTCGTGGGTATTTTTGATTTTCTTATTTTTTTGACAAATAGCGGGGTGAGAATATTCGCAGAAATAAAGGAGCAAATATTAGATGTCTACAATTTGAAATTTCAGGGCTCCGAAAACTTTAACAGAATATATAATATTTTGTAAGCATTCAATGATAAGAAAGAAAGAAAGAAAAAAATAAGGAAAACAAAAAAAGTTTCTTTCCTTCTGCAGAATTGACGGAGAGCTGTAGCAAGCGAAATTTTCAGACGTTGCAATGACTCTCGAAATCAGTAGCGCACCCCGTACAATAGCACGGGAGTAAAGTTGAGGGTAGAAAGAGAAGGGTGGAAAGAAAAAGAGCAGGGAAACTCATATTAGCTAATATACAAGTTGGGCGCCACGTGGTTGGGTACTAGAATCCTTCGTAGCAAAATAGTCGCAGACTGACGAGGCGTGCGATGAAAATTGGTAATCAAAAAACGACCACAAACGATTTAGATTGCTAATGGTAATTGAGAAAATAAAATAAAAAATAAGAAGGACACCCCTTTCATCTAGGTATGTCTTCATCCCCGCCATAATTATTCGTATTTAGGTCGCGGGCTCGGCATGAGATTTTTGATGAGAAGTTAATTAAAGCAAGGGCGTGCCTATTTTAAGCACAAACTCTAATTCCCCCGAGACGATGCACTTGGTTCAATAATTCCCCTGATAGACAGGCACGTTCCACGGACGAACCGTCGGTCGTAAACTGAAGTCTTAATAACGGCTTTTCTATAATAATGGAAGAGCCTTCCGTTCGCCTTCTATATGCCTTCGCATAGCTGTGTGTATAGGAAATCACCTGGGCCTTATATACACCTATGTATGGATATATCTGAAAGCTGCTACCCTACGTGATAAAATGGTACCTACCCTGTACTATCTAGTGAAGAACCGAACGGTTCGTGGGGCGTGGCCCTTGCGTGCAACCCTAATAGAATTAAAAAAGATGAATTTCTTACTTCGGAAAATTGCGTCTTGAAGAGGGTACATCCATCCAACTGACCATGACAGGACTATTGTTCGAAAAAATAGGGCGCAGCCCTGTGCCAGTGCACTGAATAAAATCGAGACGTTGGTTGTACACCACTTCCTACAAATTTATACCCTCTTTGTAGATAAGAAGATACGAAGAATAAGAGACGTCATGTATCGAGACAATCGATAATTGTTACTTCCAATAATGTAAAGAACGAGAGAACTTCCCTATATAGTCGTGAAATCCGAAAGACCTTATTTTCGTAACTGGACGTATAGTGTTGCAACGATTCTCAAGGGATGCCCGCACCATGTCGACCCTTAGTCCACGGTCAGCGAGATACACGCGTGGGCAACTAGGGCTGACCAACCCCTAAGGTAAAGGGCCTCAACTCCAGGTTGAGTGCAGCTGGCCTAAGAGGTGCCGGACTGCCCTGACCCGCCTTGGCTATCTTGACGTCGAAATAGCCAGGGCGGTAGCGAGAGGGATAAGGGATGAAGGGGGGGAGGGGGGCTTAGGGAGCAAAGGATGTATCGAAGTTTGACGTAGGCGTGAGAGTAGGAGGTGTCAGGCCGAAAGGTCGACACCTTTGGGGCATTTTACGATCCTCACCGAAAAACGTAAAGTCGTGTTACATGCCCTCTTGATTTTACGGGAAAAAATCCCTGCGGATTTCCTATACCCGTAGAGCATTCGTCTCTCGATAAAAATTAGGTCTTCGAACGATCTGCACCTAAGCCCTATACCGCGTTACCCGGAAGACCTTCATCCATTACACGCCGGGGACATGGAATAACAACAACAATCATAATCCTCATAATAATCATTACAATTCATAGTCCTGCGAGGCTCAAGGGTAGAACACGCAGCCCCGAAAAGCCAGGTATAGAGTAGAACAAATTATCACCTTGACATAAATTATATCTCTGCAATTTACCGAGACACTGTTCCTCCCAGAATTATAAGCAATAATAATTACCGTGAAACGTCGTACATCGGCTTTAAATTAAAGCATATACATCCGTACAATCTATAATGTACATTGCAAAGAGGATATAGGTACGTTTGAGTGGGTGTCACCGGGTAATTAACCTTTCATTATTTATGTAGGACGCTGCAGCTCTGCCGACCTGACATTCTCTATCCTACATTTCGTGCGCCACAACCTCTTGATGAAGATCTGAATGACGGGGACAATGTGAGGTGGTAACAAAACTGACGTGTCGACGTTAGGAGCGACGTTTTATTCTTTAATTTTTGCTTCACATTTGTCACGGTTGAATTTATTCGACGGTATAATGCAAAGTTACTGACGTAAATTTCGACGCCGCAGAATAACCGTGAACCGTGATTCATGTTCCCAACGCTTATTATTAATACACCTGCACCTCGCTAGAATTGTCTCTCGGTATTTTCAATTCACATTCTCTTCCTACTTTTTACTGAGTATAAAAATGATCGATATTCGCAGCGTTCCCAGATACACAGCTATAGCTATATTGTTATTTTGTTTATTTTACTTTTTTTTTTTTCACAACTCATTGTTTCCGACCATCCGGCGATGGAACGGAAGTGTGCAGTGAGGTTGTGACGTATCGTAGCGTATCCAAAACGGGCAACAACTAAACGCGGTATAAAAGCTCGAAGGGTGAACCTCGGGCACGAATCGCTTCCGATTCGTTTCTATCACGGAAGTGCGTGAGCCAAATTCTTTCAGGTCGAATGGACGCGCGAAAGGACATTGGGGGTGGAGAAAAACGGATGAAAAAAGGGCGGAGGGTCGTGTGTCAGTTCTCGTTCAAAGTCGTCGACCGTTTTATCGAAAACGCGTCGCATACGCGCATAGTGAACAGCGAGCGGTGTTAAGCAGCACTTGTTTGCAAAGAGGGTAGGTAGGTAGGTAGGTGCTACCTGCATGAAGAGCGACAAAATTTTGACCGGACGAAAAAAAAAGGGAAACGATAAAATGGAAAAAGAAAAAAGGGGAAAGGGGAAAGGGGAAAGGGAAAAGAGGGGAGAATAAGGCACGAGAAAAGGATTGGCTAAATAAAACGTAAAAGGGGTCGGAAATTTCGAACGCCAGCTGTGATTTCAACGAGACACGTGAGCGCCGGCCTTTCTACCGATTTTCCTGTCACTTCGACAGGAATTTGTGGCGGGTACAAGGCTGTCTTTGTGTGGGTGGGTATCGAACAGTCTTGAATTGACAGCATGTGTCATAAATGTATAAACATGTATTAGAGTGTGGGGGCGTAATGAGACTCTTATCATTTTGATGGTGGGCTAAAATGAAATGAAACGTTGAACTGCAGGCGTCGGATAAAAATATCGAAAACGTCGACGCCATACGTCGAAATGACGTATTCCCCGATCGCGAATAAACCAGCCATCCTGCAGGCAGCATGGAAAGAAGGTGTCAATTTCGAGTTTCTTTCCAAACTGCTTCGTCACGGTTTGCGCAAGGGGGTTTTTCGCGAAAGAAAAGGGGGAAAAACGACAGAAAAATACAAGGTGGATGGATGACTGAGCCAAAGGGTGAAAGAGAAGACGTTTTGGGGCGGAACAAGCGGATGAAAGACAGTGAGAAATTGATCAGGTGAAAACCGGAGAATGCCTCGGTTCCACGATTGTAAGTTCCATGGGTATTCTCACGAGTGAAAGACCTCGGGATTCGCAGATCGAATATAAAACCGTGACAATATTAGATTTACAATTGAGGAAAATACATAGGTAAGAATATAGGTCTTTTTCCTTTCCCAACGAAAAGACTCTTCCTGCGCTTTTTTATATCGATTCAATATATGTAATGCCTTTTTTGACTCAGCCCATAGTTTTATCCAGTTTGCCATCAATTTTAAGAAATACAATCCACCCTCAAGTTTCTATATGTATTTCTGGCTACATTTGCCGATAGTCAATACCGCGGTAGTAATTTCGGACGCTTCAATTTTGCTCGTGGACCGTAATGGGGGCAAATTTCGTAGTCATATAATTCCTCTTAGAAAAAGTTGATTCTGATTCTGGGTGGACACATGCACGCATCTCGCACGTGCACGAAATTACCATCGCGTGGTTCGTGATATATGGGGTCTCCGAGCTTCGTTGGTTCGAGAAATTCGATTTTCCTGAAAACATATCCTGCAGGCTGCACGTTGTCTGCGACACCCAACTGCACTCTGATCACGATTCCTCTATATTTCACGAAGCTGCACAAACATGCCCATGTTCTTGGGCACGCGAGTAGCGAGCAAACTGCAACGATGCCAGAGGCGTGCATCTGGCGGTATTCTTTAATCAGGTGGTGAAAGAGAAAGAGAAAAAAGTAAAAAACAATAGAACAAGGGATGAAAGGGAATCTATAGAGCATCTATTTCGTTAACCAGCCCCAAGAGCAAAGAAAACTACACACCACACACCCATGACGTATGAAGGAAAGTTGCCATAGCGACTGGAAAATTGAATGTAAAATTATAAAATCCTAAAAAAAAAAGGACATAGGTTATTATAATTATATTGAATTAGAGTTCGAATGTGAAATTCTCGTTCAGCTGATGGGCTGAAAGTCAGTTGATGGACTTAGGCAGCACGATTACTAGAAATAACATTTTCTTACACTGAATTCAATATTAATCCTTGACTCGGAAGTACCTTTTGTTTGCCAATGCCAAATACTTATGTTTAAGAAACTGTTGATATTGGCTTACGAATAATTAGAAACTTTTCAGACGCACAGTTTATACGAAAATTCTCCTACAGTTCTTCGCGGTTCTTCGTCGTTCTCCTTTCAACTTTCTCAAACGTTGTTCAACTTCTTCGAGCATTCGAGCGATGCATATTCTGTGACGGCGGGCCAGCACCCAACGTCGGCCGCTTCGCAAGTGGAATTATAATTGGATAAGTTAATTAGCTTTTTAAACGAACCGTGTCAACTCTTGAGGATTGTTTTTATTTTCTCCTCCTTACTTTTCACTCACCCCTCAGGACAGACATCTCTTTGAAATTTTACCTCCTACGCTCTTTTATCCCCTTTATTTAATATTCTTCACGAAATACCGTCTTATAGTGTGCCTCTGATTGTGACTCTAACTCAAACAAGATAAACGAAAGAGAGAGAAAAATAAAAGGGAGAAAAAAAAAAATAAATTACATTTCATTACTCGAAATGATGCCAAGATTCCTGCGAATTAAAATTAATGATAAATTATACATAGGTACTCATCAAAATCTTATCGGAAGCGTATGTATAGCGGGTATATGTATATATATATATATATATGTATATACTCACATGCATGTGTGCCTATATAACCGTCACGTGACCACTTCAATAATCATAAAAGCAAGAAGGAAAAAAAAAAATGTACAATCATAAAAGAGCCAAGGTGGCGTTTCGTGTATGAATAACATACGTCTACAATATTTCGACGAGCTTCTGAGAGGATGAATCTCAGCGACCCTTATAGAGCTGGATAAAAATGTGGTGGGAATAATTTTTCATGAATGAATTTTCACTCGGAAAATCATACATTATTGATTGGTAAACGTGCTGTCATCATTGTTCAAGTATTTACCAACATTAAAACAATCAAAATGAACATTGATAGTAACTGATATAGGGAAACCCGGGGCAAAATGAGCCATGATATATTTCGTAGGTGTTTTTGACTCGAGCATATGGTGTCTCATTTCACCCTGGGTTACCCCAGTGGTTTTTGGAACACCCTATAGACGTAAATACGGAGTAAAGCTCACCCAGGCATATTCCTACTTATACAACAAGGAAATTTCTGAAGGATAGGGAAGAGCCGCGGGACTCCCGATGGTAGATATGATCCAGAGTCCCTTGTTTGCGCCGTCTAAGTAGTGCAAATACCGTTAGGTCAGCCAACAACAAACTCTGCGGTGGGTATATATAAACGCGACTGAAAATTTTCAGGAGTGAAAGGAGTCGCAATGCAGAGGAATACCTACCGAGAAAATAGGATAAGGCAAGTTGGTTTCGAGCTGGTGCGTGTCCACACATGAATTAAGGGGCGAGATTTTAATTGCTAATTGAAAAGCACCCCTTGGTAAAATTTTATCCTCAGAACCGATCCTCGGTAAAACTTTTCGTCGAAAATCCACAGGTATAAAGTCCGATATTTTCGTTATGGTTCGAATGATAGGAAGAAATGATGAAAATTCAATGGATTGATGATACTCTGTTGAAATTTTTAATTAAAAATGACCCGTCATACAGATAGGCAATTTCGGTGCGCAGGATTTACATTGCGTAAATATCAACATTACGAGTTGTACAAGTGTACTTTGGCATGATTAATGAAGCGCATTGACATATTTGCCGGTCGATTCGTAATTTGGCCCAATCCAGAGCCCAGTAGGGATCTAATGAAAATTGGCATCCCTTATATTGAGCCACAGCGCCGACCAGTCATACGCGTATTTGTCAAGCAAATTAATCGGCGCTTTCAATCTCCGTAACCGAACATCAGTTTTGGAGTTTTGTAGTGGCGTCGTTCGAGTGCTGCTATTATTTATAGTTTTTTGGAAAACCGATTTCGGTTCTATTGTTCGCCTAACCCGACCCGACGCGAGCACAAAGAAAAGCTTTTTTTCTGGCTCCATTACAGAGGGTCGGAAAAAAAGGCAGAAAAAAGGTAAAAAATTTCCCCAGAAGCTTGAAAAAGGGGGAGAAATTTTTTTCAACAGTAAATAAGGTTTCAAGATTCCAGGACATCTCGCCAGCTCTGCCACGTGTCCTGGCACTTATTTCATGAATCTTTTACTCTCCGGAAAGCCGCATCCAACCGACGAGGGCGTGCCGAGTAAAACTGTGACCCACTCCACCAACGGGCAGGAATTACGAAGGGCTCCTTTCTCTAAGTGGCGCAATTAGCATCGGACAGATACCTCCGGTCTCGAGAACCAACGTTGTTCGCTTTGTACTCGTCGCATTACCTACCAGACCGACCCACAATGTACAGAACCATTCGAAAGCCGTCGTATACACACAATCAAGAATACCTCAAGATAGTAATGATACCGACTCACTCCTCAAAACGATGTTTATATAAAACAATACTTTCGATCGATATCCTCAAGGGTCAGAGAAAGAAGCTTCATGGGCTGTAGAAATAGAGTCCTTGAACTGTTTCTCTTATTTTCTTCGTAAACCACAATTTTCTAAATATGAACATTTAGAATCGTGTGAATGATAATGCTAGCCGAAATTTATACGCGGCTACTATAGAACATACCCATATAGTTGTATAGGTATTACTGTTTGAACAGAATTATCAGCTCCGCAGTCCATTAAACAGGGCCCTGAGGGCAGCAGAACTTTTGTCTAGAAAGCATGTTTCGGGATAACTATAATTTCAGAAGTGAATCATTCGAGTTAATTAAAATGAGGCACCCTATAAAGGGCTCCGACCCAAAGTCGCCTCCGGTATTCGTCTACGAGTCCATCTAAAGAGCCTCCCTTCCGGAACGAAGAAGGTATAGTAGTCATACTCAGAGTAGGTACGTAGTTGAAGTAGTTATATTTAACTACATAAAATGGGTGGTGAGATTCCGGGGTAAGCTTATCTCTGCTCTCGCCGAGTCTCTTGCATTCCCATCTTCGAAGTCAGTTTCTAATTAGTAATTAGTAATCAGTAATTACTAATGATAACCAAAACCGTGGTTTCGGAGTTACTGCGGTTTAAGGTTTGACTTCATGGATCATTAATTCCGAAATATATCCACCGCTTCAAACGATACGTTTCAGGTACGGCAATTAAACTTTATCAAACTATAGCTTAGAAGACAATGCGTAGGAGACAATACCAACGTAGTGTACACGCGTGTAGCACATGCACACATATAAGCGATAAATGTGTGAATTATTTCTGTTGAAATGTTATCCCCGCGAAGTCGGGTTTTTGTCTGCTTTTAAGCCAAAGAGGCGACGGTAGTACTTTCGATAATTAAAAGATTTCCTCATTCTTACCTCTCTTTACTCTACACGTTCGTGCTTTCGGATGTGCTCGCGATTTGGTGTGCGAGAAAAAGGTGAATTCAATAGAATTCAATGGAACAGTAGACAATGGAGAAAAAAGATAGAAAAATAAGGCATGGAGTATACGAAGAGGTGCTAACAATAAGTCGTGTCGAAGTTTCGTACGTAGGTGTATATACTACCTATGTTTAACAAACTCTAAGGGTAATATAGCTAAACGACTGTTTCTTTTTTTTTTTTTCTTTAAATAATTAGGTAATTGTCTGAACACAGAGAACTAGCGTTAACAATGCACTATGCATTATTATCCGGCTGTGAAGGCAGCCACCCTAGTTGGGATTATCGGTCAATCAGAAGCCCAGTTTATCGTTTAATGGCCTTGACGTTCACTGCTCGATTCATTTTCATTTTCTTGATTGTTCTAAAGGCACTGAGCGACCCTCCCCATAGCTTTAACGTCAAGGTGCAAATTAGAAGCAGCCTGTTTAAAACAGCTCGAGAAAGACGTCGCGGCTCCGTGCGTCGTCGAGTCGGTGTAAATCTTTCGTAATTTCACGGACAAATTGGCAATTAGTAGTTTTTTTTTTTTTTTTTTTTTTTTTTAAAAGAAAATCAGAAAAGTTAAGTGAGAAAAAAGAAAGCTTTTGAAACTTTGTCTCATTCAAGTTATCATTTGGCTGCTGAATAGCGCGTAAAAATTCATAATCGATTACATTCTACTTAACCAGGTTTCATGCATAATTTCTACGACGTTATTGCATGCCCTTTGAGGGATTTTAACACGGTCAGAATGGCATGAAATTTGTCAAAAGTGCCACCATCGAATAATTAGGCGCTTTTTTTCACCGCAAAAGACACCGTTATTCGTGTATTTGAATAAATTCTTAACTCCCAGAGAAATATTTGGAAAATTTAGGTGTGTACTAAAAATCTAAGAAATTATGGGATTTTTTACAATTTTAATAATTTTCAGCTGTTTGAAGACAGATAAGTTGCAAAAACTAGGGTAGTTACTGCAGGTCAAACGATTTTTAAATAATCTTGCCGTCGGGTTGGAAAAATTATACGCTGACGCGGATGTAGATATAAAATTTTCGAGAACGAGACCCCCTAAGTAGAGGAAATGAAATGAAATTGCGAATAACGACGTGCTACTCATAGTACCGTCGTTGCACTTTATATTTAGCGAGTAAACAAGCAGCGTTTTATTTTATAACGGAAATACATATACTGGTATATAGAGAGTAGGGTGGAATGGGGAAAGGGTAAATATGAGTTGTCCATAACTCTGACAGCATCTATGGTCTGTCTAGACTCTAGGACTGTATAAAGGCGAGAGTAAACTGTGGGGATGATAAATATGCGAACGAGCTATGTGAACGATTTGGACAAACCCTTTCGTACGTACTACATTATTGAAGACTAATTGATGAGGGAAAATCATAATTACTTAATTACCAATATATTTCAAGAACTTCCGCCCTTGGGATGAAACAAAAATAAACCTGACCCACAGCTTGCAAATGTTAACTTTCGATATTCGACAAAACTTTTACCCTCCTTGGGCACCTTATAACTAACCAACCAATCTTATCCTCCACAACCCTCGCCAAAACGTTAGTCTCCATCTCCACCCCCGTCGTTGCCTCTGCCTCTGGCTCTGCCTCCTGTTCTCTTTTCCAAACTCGAGTTAATTAATTATCTATCAAGGTAGTAGACCGCTCTCGCAAATTATCGATACCTTCCTACGCAAGTTTGACTTGAGTTCAATCGACCGCACATTTTTCATCATATTTCAAAGGAATTTTTGATGAAAATAATTATAACTTATCCCTACCCGATGTAGACTAGGTATACCTATATTTATCTTCACCCGCTCTCTCTTTCTCTTTATCTCCTTATCATTCGTATCGATATATAAACTGCGAATATTTAAGGGAATTTATTGTCGAAGAATCGCATAAAATTTTACGACTTTTGTCAGACTGTACATAAGATAAATTACTGGTCGTGCTGTAATTGCATAATTGCACATTTCTATGGTTGGTGAAATGGTAAACTACTGGCTAAGTAGTTGATATAACGTGACGCTATTACAGCCTTACATTTCTCATTATGGTTACGACGAATCGAATCATTCTGAGCGGTCGTCGCGTACGTACACGGAATTACAACATCATCGAATTAATAACACGAATGCATTTAGTACCATAATTTCTTACGGGTATTAAACCTGTTATATGGATTGGGTTTCTAGGTTCTGGAAAATATACGAAAGCCGGAAATATAATTATCGTACTTTCCCTCTGGCCATGGCGATCTACTAGTAAAAAGAGACGGCGTGACGAGGCGATGCGATGTTATGAGGACACATTAACCCAATACATAATAAAAATGGTTATGTATATACCTGGACATTATGTATCCTCGTAGACCGTATATACATATAGTATTACGTATAATCTACAATCTATATATTATATTCGATATTTTTCTGCGGCAAATACTGCCTCTATAAATATATATTCTGCACCACATATCCTGTACATTTATACCGGTGTATACTGCATTGGTATATCTACCCCAAGACGACAGTAGGGACCAGAACGAAGCCGTATTGTATAGCTCATCCCTTCGCCACAAGGAATACCCAAATAGTTGTTCGCTCAAACATAGGGGAGAAACGGGGTGAAGGAAAAATAAAAAGAAAAAGAAAAAGAAAAAGGAAAAAGAAGGAACGAAAGAAAGAAAGAAACCGTCAAGGAAATTTTTCAGGGATTCTACACACTCCGAGTCCCTTCCGAGTTTCTCAAGGAACCTTATGGGCAATAGACGGTGTTAAGGGAAATGTACTTTGTCCGTATTTGCACGATGGAGGGTCGGAAAGGGTTGAAATAATGATTATACTTTCGTGACTTAATTTCCGCGGTGAGGTTGCAGCCCTCTCTTTTAAGATAAAAAAAATCTTCTCAAATATCGATCAAGCACTTACTTCCTTTATCGTAAAAGCGTTAAATTTCAAGCCACGAATATCGACGGTGAGAATTCTGTCAAAAATATCAAAGTATTCGACGATTCCATAAAATGCACATAAATTCTGTACGGAAAGACTCCAATACGGCTCTCGAGCTGGGGAGAATTCTCTTCTCGCGTTTCCTACAGTAATTCAACGATAATTTGTTCGACTCTCAATCGAACAATCTGGCTTCATAATGATATCAGAATCGTCGAACACGGATCGCGTGTTCCGATATACGATATTGCATTGGGCGTAAAAATTACGAAACGGTTTCTGCGTGAAACGATCGAGAAACAATTCGTACCTAAGTTTTTGTAACCGAGCTGGACACTCGACGATATCGGAATATATGAAAGACAGATTCAAGAACGAAGGGAAGAAAAAAAGAAAAAAATAAAACCAAGACTTGCATTAGCTGAGTAAATATATTACACATATCGCTAAAATTTTCCTCATCCCCTATTGACTATTCAATGCATGAACATATCCAGTAACCGACCGCGACGCCCAACCCACGCTCTGAGCGCAGCCAACTCGCATCATAAAGTTGTCGTAACATTTTTATATCCGTTGTATATAAAAATGTACACATCAGTCAACGCGGATATATAGGTTCAAATAATAGGACAGGACTAGTAGGTACATGGGGGAAAAACGTCATCTGGGTAGATACATGCGTAACGTACTAAAACCACAAAAGTTTGAAAAATATTATAGTACATATAATACGGTGGGGTATATTTACCTCTGCGAAATACACCAGCTCCGAGTACATATAGTCGACACAATACTTTAATTACACACATTTATATTTTTTAATCATTTTTTATTAACACCCAAGGAACACGAGCGTTAACTATAAATTTTTCGTTTAATTATATTTCAACGCCACCACAATACTGAACGGTATACCTACACGTGAAATAATTTCATTTTTATTGTTAAAACCTTACCCCTATTATACGTATGTCGTAGCTGTATACGCCACCTCTTTAATCACAAGATTTCGTGTCTACACTCTTTGTCCACTGTGATTCGCGGGTACATTATATGTATACGAATTATACAGGTAGTTGTAAATATATTTTAATGTCCTGGTGCGTGCTCAGGGGTATTATACTGGTTTCTGCTGATTCTGCTGGTCTGTCCTTTTGGGGTAGGTATAAAGGATCGGGGGTGGCCCGGCCAGAGTTTAGAATTAATTCGACACCGTATTATTATGATTTCCACTCGGTGATCGCACAAAGCCTTTTCATACCGGTCTACTCCGTTGTGTTAATCGCGCGTTTACGTATTCCTACATACATATGCATTTTCGCTGCCCAGTTTTAACCCGAGGACTCATGTTTGTCTTTCGACTCCAAAACTTCGCCCTCTCTCTCACTTCTGTCCTTGCGAGGCACCATTAGAAGTAGAAGAAAAAGGACGTTGACATTTTATCATATTATAATAATATTTCGTTTAACATTTATTTATATTCATTTAAAACAATCTATTATCGATAAAGAGTATCAGCTATTGGACATATATAACGCGTATTTACGCTGAACTATATGCAACTGTTATTTGCTATTGTGTTTGTTGTATTTATTCGTTGGTCACGTTTATATCCTATTTCCTGGATTTCCTCGACACTTTGAAATTGAACGTGCGGATTTATGGAGGTTCGAAGGTGTTTATATTTGTTTATTTCTCGATGCTCTAATCCTCCACCGTATCCGCGTCACGTATCGAACATTCGTTATAATGGTTTTCACAATTTTACCCACACCGTACAGCAGCAGCAGCAGCAGCAGGTATTATCCATCAGGAATTGAGTTTTTCTATGTATATCATCAGCAGTTTCAGCGATTATTATAAACCGAATTTCGCGGGGGTGGGATATGCCGCGCATCTCCATCCACCCTGAAGAAATGAGTTGAGAAAAAAAATCGCTATACCTAATCAAAGGACACTTAGAAACCGCGCGATCTTCGGATGAAGAGTTCAAGCGGTATTTCAACCCCTCGAAAGTTAAAAATTAACATTAAAATTCATCAGCGAACCAACGAACGCTTTTCGGGGAGGTTTTAACCCTTTTGAAAGGCTGAACCTGGTGATATCATAAATGTAATAAACCACGAAGCACGGAGTCACGACGCGACGCGTGCCAGCCGGTGCGACAAAAGCCTCGGTCGCTCGCGACGGGACAGCCGGCAAACTGAACCTCGGTCGTTGGGTTCAACCGTCGAGCGTCTCCCACCCCCACATGATAGTCCGTCTTCGTCGCGTGAGAGGGATGCAACTTTTGCGCACGCGTCAGGTGACGTCGGTCGACGAAATACCTGTGCAAAGACGAGAAAAAGATATGGATCTCCATGCCTATTGAATTCGATCTAGCTACGGCAGATAAAGAATGAAAAATAACGTAGATAAATTAGTCTATTAGTAAACGATTAGAACTCGAAGTAATCGCTTTCAATTATCACCCCTTCATCATTTCGTTCGAAATCAGTTCCAAACACGAATTTTTTAGCTTCAAGGGTTGTTTTTTGAATTTGTTTGATAGAAAGAATGATTTTTTTTTTTTTGTAATTGACGGACGCTATCGTAATATTTGTTGGTTTTGGAATATCGTGGGAAAAACCAATATGGATGTTTTTCAATATCTAATTGTTTGATTGCGATGCCCTGTTACGATTATATCGCAATCATTGGTGCGGTTAAGTATTACGATCAGCATGTGAATCGTGGATAGATATATGTGAATATTTTATTAACCGGCGCTCAGGCATTCACATTCATTATTCATTTAGACATATAGTCCACAAACCATCGATGTCTCCGTGTACAGGTTTAGAACTACCCTAGATTCCCGGAGCTTTCAAAAGTGAAATGTTCTTTGAAATAACTTGAATATAGTCATTTCTATGCGGGATATAATCTTGCGGTACAGTATGCGTCTTGAGGTTTCAAAGCGTTGGAAAATAGCGAGTAAAATCAAATTTGGTACATCAGATATATAGTTGATGGTATTATAGTGAACCAGAGCGAAGGTAGGATGACCTAAGCAACCTCGGAAAAGTTGCGGATGTCGTCAAACGAAGTTTAATACGATCTATAAAAGTTTGACTGCGCTCCGCTCGGTAAGTTTCTTAGGTATTTCGTCGTGCGTGGTTGGTTAATCTTTCGTGTCTAAAAACGTAGTTTGACAGCGTGACATCCCCTCGCTCAGCGTGTCCTATAATAATCTAAATTCTGAGTTGACACGCGAACGTCGCATTTATGCAACCAAGAGACTATCATAAAGTTGTCGGGCAACACGCTGCTTCCTAAGCTCGGTGGCATTTGATGGCAAGATGACGTTAAACGTAAAGATTACCCGTACACTTTGACATGACATATCAACCAGCTCAAAGCGTCATCGCATCCCCTCAATTATCCATCAATATAGATGTCAAATTCAATAATTCGAGAGTTCGATGCAATGGGAGCATCCATAATATATAGAAATACGCACCATTCATTCAGTTGTATAGATATTTCAAAGCGATCTTATTTCCCGATGTGCTCCGCCACGCTACTCACTAGATCTTGTGTTGACTGCGAAAGCGAATATCTCTGGTATAGCGGAAAATAAATTGTTGAAACATGAACCACATGCCCTCGTTGCAAGAAATTCCATAGAAATATAACATTTGTCTTTCAATACGTTAGAAGATCATAGATCTGCTACTATTTGTGAATAATAGCGCGTCACATAAGTCCCAGCACTGCAATACATATTTTTTTATTCTGCGAATAAGATTTTTGGAAAACGTATACAGTAACAGATTTCAAACATTAGGTCCAGAATAAATATTGTGTTGTTGTTCAATTGGCAATTATACAATATATGATTTCAAACCAATCCATCGATAGTCTAACGTCTCACACCACAATCATATTCAAAGTTATTATAAAAGTGTTCCTCGCACTCATGTAGATGTATTCATTCCTTAGATTAATGATATAGGCTCAGCGTGTCCTTAGCGCATCCAACACTTCAATTTTTACTGAAATCAGCCTTGGCTGTCATTTACGGCTTCTACTACTCATTCTCCGTCACGATTTACTCCTGAATACCGTCTATACTCTTACTGTAGCACTAGCACGTAGGGACGGGACGATGGGGGTGTTTCGTGATTGTTGATGGAGTATACATAGACGTGTTTAAGTTCGATATAATACCAAGGAAAATAGAATATCATCTAAGGAATACATTGGAGCTTGAAAACTGCTCTGAAAACTGAGAATATTGAGAATTTTAGCCTTTAAAAATTACTATTAATGACGGATGATAAGAGTAAATTTAACTATTTTCAATTTGAATTGCTTCTCACTCATTGATGGTCTTGGGCATGGATGTTAGAAATCAATGGCTCGTAGATTATAGAAATATAATCAATCAATTATAAAGCTTCCAGGAATCCTTGCTTCGAGGATTGGTCGGATGGATTGCACGGTCAATTCATACCTGGAAATCGATACTTCTCTGAACACTGATACAGTGGGACATCAGAAAAGAAGCAAAACAGAAGATTATTAAAAGGTGACTAAAGCGGAGTATCAACAACACTAATCATGAAAAAAAAAAAAAAATTTAAACAAATGAAAGGAAATTAAGGTTATACCAAATTAAGAGAACAATCAATATTCCTAAAACAAAAAGGTTGGCTCACAAGAATAAACACAAAATTGCTCAAAAGGAAGTATAACAGGAGAAGTGACGGAGTTTTCTGAGAGAAGTATCACTCTGAAAAAAAAATAAAAAATTAATAAGGGTCGATGAGATTAATACAGTCAAAAGAAAGTGAAAATTATAAAGTTATTAAATTAATATAAAAATATAACATTAGTAGATATAAATATAGGAAATAATAAGGAGTAGACTACATGCTCTCTGAGGGATGGGTCGATTGAGGAAAGAGAGAGAGAGAGAGAGAGAAAGGAGCGGGACGATCTACCGTGGGTTTCTGTCTGACCACAACACGTTACTTTCACTGCCTGACTCGCTTCGCTAGTGATAAAACCAATAGACTAATAATCCCAAACAAATGCTTTCTCCAGCATTCTGCTGGCTCTTCGTCACTATCATAGCCATAAAATCAGATTGAATCAAAGGTGAAGAGAAAATGAACCTCGCTAAATAACTTACGCCAGTTTATATCCTCTTTATAAGATCTTGCTTGTTAGATATCTACCAAAGTTCTCTTATTTCGCCGGAACTAAACAACAGGTATACGCGGCTATACACCTGGATATATTAACCATGGTATATGCAGAGACTGGTGCTCTTCACTCCCTGAGAACCATACTGAATTCGTAATGTTATCAATTACCGAATTATTACAGCAAATTGTTCAGGTTTGCCTCGACTCGACTTCGGCTCTATGTATCGGTTCCTACAGCGCTGGTTAAAGTGGTACTGGTTTCACGGACTACCAGCCATTGTGCGACCAGGTGCACGGTCGCTCTAGCAATCATATAGTAAATTTCAACTTAGTCAAAGTCCTGTACGTCGCGATATACCATATACCATATTATACGTGTGTGGTGTATGGGTGTGTACACCACGGTGTATTATCGTAATACACTAGTTCTGGAATATATTGTATCGGGGTTTTCTTATGCCAAGTCGGTATATACGTATAAGATATTCGAGGGAAGCGAATCCCCTCTGGTATTCAAGTTTTTTTTTTCATTGGCTCGAAGCGTAGCATAATTAGCGAGTAATAAGCGAGTGAAAAATCTCGTTCGGCATGTCTTTAGATGGTATCTTTTTTATAGTCGGGTGGGCGTTGAACATCTGGAATCCAGCATTTACGTGAAAATGTGAATAATGAGGAACGCCATTCTCTCGTTTTAATTCTATACGGATACGAGTTGATGTTAATAAAATGAATAAAATTTTATTTAAATGATAAAAGTCAAATTGAAGAGCTTGTGAATAGAACTGATTGTAGCTTTCAGAAAAATCCTCATCGCTTGTGTTCGGAAAATAAACTAAGGATAAAAAGTGCCGGTGATAAGCTGCACGAAACTTTATAGGGTCGAAGGGAAGGTTTTGGATTATGAAATCTCACCCTGAGGGTGATACATCAGAAATTATTCGAAGTGATTGACAGGTTGTTGCCACTTTATGCATTAATTACCATCATAACTTATCCATTAACATATTATCGCAGCAAGACAGACGAGTCATATACCCTATGCAACCGAACAATGAGCAAGAAGCCCCGGGGCACGTTTAACTATTAACCCTGTAGATTTAAGGACGAGTCTGCTAGCTTGGTATAGAACAATTATTTTCATCACTGATCTGATGACCACTTACCCTTATGTTATCAACACATCGGATTTAAACCGGCTCGGCGTAATGTCGTGAAGCCAGATTCTGATCGTATGAGTTAGAAATGGAATAAATTTCAAGAAGTTTGTATAAACAGGCAAGGATTCGAGATTCAACAAGGAAAATACACAATCGATTCCGCAAGATGATCTTGAGGGTCTCTCGTGTGGCTCGAAAACGCTGATATAGGTATATGTGTCCACGTGTACCCGAGCTTCGATCCGACATAACACTCGTGCCGAAGACGGTGATAAGACAAGTTTCCGCTGTATCAACTGTGGGGCTGGAGTTAACCAATATTGACAGCTGTCAAATATCTTTTTACGCTTGAAAAAATTGAAGGAAAGGCATTGTAATGACAAAATTACGTTTCGAAGGGTCAGAGTTTGCTATAGATATCCAGAAAATGTACCACAAGTTTTTTTCTTTTTTATATTTTATTCGAATTTTTCCTCTTTCGAGCATTCACTTTATTCCGGAAGAATGCAAATCCAATAAATAAAATACGTGTTAACATTTTATTGACGAGGTGGGTGGAAAATCTAGCGAAACACACCAAAACAGTTAGCCGTTCGCAGTACATACGAACTTCCTGATATAATCTGGTGCATCGATCGCTGGAAGTAATTATCTCAATTCCAGTTATATATGTATACCGTTTCGTCCACCTCATCGCAACGTCTATTTATTCCGACAAAATATGGTTGTTAAATTTTGGCTCGGAATTTTATTTTCACTGTGTAAGAGATAAATGAATTACATATTATTTGGCTTAGACGTCTAGCTCTGAAAACGGGTAAATCATCTCCGGTGAACACGTGTCCAAGCATCAAAGGAGTTTTGGTAACCTGGTATGTGCTAGCTTCATACAAAGTTTTCATGCGCCCGAGACTTGCTTATGTAGTAGGTACCTACCTGGGTGTAACGCTGTACGCTATTTTACCTCCAAGGTAAGAGCACAGACGAACTCTTTGGTACACGTTCGTTGGTACATATAGGTACGTACTGCGTGGAGGCAGGTGTTGATAACGTTAAATACGAAGCTCTGTTTTCCCTTGCGGGAAGAGGGCCGCTTTTGAAAAACGTAGATCTATGAAACGTTGTGTTAGGTTGATAGGATTAGGGGTAGAATTCTATTTCGGAGTATTTTCATTCCTCACAGGGCCATCCGCAAGAATATCGACCAAAAATACGAAGGGATTGTTTTACTCTCCTGCGAGCGTTTAAAATTTGCACTTTTATGTAGGTACGAAACGTATCTTGGTTTTACGTCGGTCTTCCAGCCCGACATACCGTCATCCACAGTCTCTCTACACCTAACTGTGAGGCAATGACGCGTATCAAGAACGTATGCGTGAGGGTAGGTAAAAGCCTCAAAGACGTGTACCGGAAAGACGTGAGAAAAGTTGTTAAATTGTATACGCGATAGCGTTGTATCCGGTGAAATTTGTCGTTTGAAACCCTTTACGAGATCGCCAATGAAACTGAGACTCTCTTTAATTTTATATATCCTTTTGTTTGACTTTATTTTACTTTATGAACCCATGCACGCCGATAAATCATTAAAAACTCAATCCAGTATAGAAATATTTCACGATATGAATTCATCGTGCTTGTTAAAAATAATTAAATTACAGAAATGAAGTCATTCAAATACGACAAACGATTATACACAGGCAATACAGCTGCAGCTGTCACGCTCGATCACCTACTCTGGCAGATTGAACCTTTTCAAAAGTTTTTCACTGATGAAATACGAAATCTCTATTGTCGAGGCTCAAACAGGTGTGGAGGCAGCTTCAGGGTGCGGTGGTATGTCGACGAACGTGAAATCGCGAGGGGATGGATAGGTGGAGGAATTTTAAATTTTACGGTCGTCTGCTCTGATAATAATAGTGATAATAATATTAACAATAATAATAATAATAATAATAATAATAACGATATAGTCACGATGACAAAAAAAAAAAAAAATAAACGAAAAAACGATTATCCGAGCAATAGTCGGGCGGGACACTCGATCCTCCCGAACGAACGTCCGTGTTGACACGTTGAACCTTTTTTGAAAGTTTCATCCCCTAAAAATTGGCACGACGAGACGACGGTGATCTGTCCATTCTACCCGCGTGTCACAATATCCCTCGATATTGCGAGGCTATGGAATTCCAAGATGGCTGCCTCCTATGCATGCTACATAGTATACATGACATATTTACAAAGCGAGAGATTCCACTTTGAACCTGTACCTACGTGTATATACAGTGATTACGTTTTCATGAAAATTTTAGGGCTTGTATTCTCCCGGGTTTAATATAGCCAGTATGTATAATATGTATACCTATACCGATAGGTTGGCTACTTTTCTTCTGCTTTGGTTTTTTTTTTTTTTTTCATTTATTTTCTTTTTTCTTTTTATAATCCACCCTTCACGGATCAGTGTCGATTTCAATTCGGAAATATCGGTAAAGTCTTCGGAGCTGTGAGGTGACGTTTGACAAGACAAAATTGGCACCGGAAATATCGGGAGAAGAAAAGGGTCTTCTCACATGTAAACATCTATATGTGAGACGGATGATAAAAACATAAAGTAAATAGCCTTCTCCTTGCTCCAAATAAGCCTTGAGACGTAAAGCTTTGATTTCGAAGACTTCAATCATTACCCTACCCACGATAATAAAATGTTTTAGCCATTCATATATCTTTTATATTCGTTACTCTAAGGAGTTCACTTGAGTGGGTGGGCGCAATATACTACCTTTGAAATAATTTTTTTCAAATCACTGGATACACTTTTGAGAAATATTCTATAGACTCAGTTTTTTCTCACAGCTGATTATACTTGTATTTAAAAACATAATTTCACATCATTTTAGATGCCATGATCCTCATCTTACATGGATTGGATCTACCGAAAATAAAGTTGTCGCGGTATACAAGTCGTATTGTTCATCGAAACTTTTTGAAATTTTGAGGGGACGTTCTAGATTGATGTCATTTTCGGGTAAGCTGATAATATATAGAGATAAAAACAGCCTCTCATTGTCGAGAGAACGTAACACACTTTTTTCTAAACGTTTAGAAAAGAAATAACTAAAAATCAAAACTTCCGTATCCGTAAATAAAATTCATTAACTGTAATTGGTTCGCCGCGAAAATGTATCGATGTAGAATATATATCCTCTCCAAATTTCATGAAGTTTCGATGGACGATGCGACCGTACCCTGCGAGGACCACTTTTTCTTCGATAGTCGCGTATATTGATAAATAGTAATGAAAAGACACTATTTTCGAAATCATTTGTTCGCAAGTGCATTCACCCTATAGATATTGACGGAGAATGCAGAGTGTGATATGAAGAGTAGCTCAATCCTTAAGATTGTATAACACTTTTGTGTTTGGTGTTTTAAATTGCAAGGAATAGTCAATCGTGATTATCATACGAAGTGTAGCAATCCGTTAATCTATAGGAAATACAATACTTCACTCGAATGGGTAATTGTGGTTAGTAAAAACGACTCTGAGGGAAGAACAACAGGGCAATGTACTTAAGAGGTAAACCGCGTGGCTCACTAGATCGATACTCATTAAACGGTAAATATCAGGCTACAGTACCTACACGCAACCTGTACCTACATACGCATGCTCGGTCAGGCAAGACCTCTACACAGTCTACGACGACCTCACTGAGGCAAACATCGTCGTGTAATCTCCCCTGCTGCAGGTCGACGAATCGCCCTGCTAGGAGCATGGGTCACCACGTATTTGTTGGCTAGCACATCCAGGGACGAACTCTGCCCTCAATCTCATCCCCGCAAATGCACATACTGCATAGTTCACCTGGGGTTGCTGCAGGCCCAGTGTCCTGGTGTAATATGGGCTTGTCCTAGCGTTTGTTGCGGGTCGCCAGGGCGTCGCAATTAGCCTTTGACGCCCGCGAACTACGAGTTGCAAGCTTCATTGCCTCTGACGTCGACGGACGGGAAAAGTAATAAAATTCCTAGCGCAGTAGTTAAAAGGAAACGTGACAGGCCCCAAGTAAAATTTTACGAAGTTACAAAAGCTCTTTTTTTTTTTCTTACTTTTTATTTTGAGAGACAATCGGGATTCTGGGCCCAATAATTCACCCTGAAAGATCGTTTGGGTATTTTTCTCAATTTTTTCTTTTACAAGTAAAATTATATTACTTATCTGCCCTCCCGCTCCTCCGATCTCTTAGTTCTGATCAAAGATTGAATATCTACAAATCTGGGATTCTGGAAGAACTTGTGAACGGCGAGATCGACTTATTGTCTTCCCGTTCGAATAACGTGTCAAACAAATCACTGATTTTTCCACCCTCTGATAATTTCGTGATAAAAAAAAAAAAAAAAAAAAAATCTTGAAGGTATACTTACCAAAAAAGGCACAGGAAACTGAAGATCTTCTCTTCAAAATGCTTTCTTAAGTTAATATTTGCCAAAAATCAATTGCATTACTGTTTTGAACCGATAAATTTTTTGGCCAAAATTTGATAACGGAAAATTTTATGCTCGCTGTACGATATTTCGTTCTTTAATACATCCATCCGATTTTTTATTCCGATGTAATGGAAGATTAAAAAATAACCCATCGTTTCGGGCGTTATTTATTAAATTGGAAAACGATATAAATATATACCCCCAGAAATTTTTGCCGAAGCTTTAATGTCTTCGGATTTTTAATCATCGACTAATAAAAGACCAGATTCGATAGATTGATGATCCGAAAAAATACTGATTATTATTATTTTCATTTCTATTTTCCTGTAATTACCTTATTAACACACCTATACGCAAGTTTGAGAGACTGATGGTGAGAGAGACGACGATGAGTACGACCCCGTATAATTTTTACGCATTGTTACACTTGTATCCACATAAGTTAGTTTCTACGTACGTCATACCTGTTGTTCGAGTTGTTGTTGTTGTTCTTGTTGTTGTTGTCGTTGTCGTTATGTGCCGCGAATTTCCGCTGCGCAAAATGTTGCGGTAGTAATTTCGATTTTACATATAAAAGTGATTTCTCGTAGGCCATGCACCCGTTGGTTTATTTATATCATTTGAGAGATTGATAAGAAACGAACAAGAAGATTCGATGAGTTTGACCAAAAAAAGTAATCTGATCGAGAGAGCGAATTAAATTCGATCGGATGGTACAGCTGACCGGATGTCGATATCCAATTTCCGCTATACGCTCGCTTTCGTATACTTGAAACGCCTACGACTGTCTTATCTATTCATTTATTCAAAACCAATCCTCTTTATCGTTAGTTTTATCCAGAGAAAAGTCTACTCGGTGAATTGAAAACGTCCTTCTGTTACAAATCCGGGTGAAACATGATCACAACGCAGTACACCAATTATGATAGAATTTTACACCGAAATACCTGCTTATATTTCATAAGCATATAAACACATGCCAGCTAGGGAAAGATAAAAAAAGAGAGAGAAAGATTAAGGATTAGGTACGTGGTACAATGTACCTGGAATAATAAATTTCAATGCTACTTTTTTGTTTTTGTAACACCATCAGCTCCTCACCACGTATAATCTCTCTAACAAATATCCCGCATAATATGAGCTCGATTTATATAGTACCTACGTAGGTACCTAATATCAAAACTAAAATCCCATACGAGATGAGCATACTCAATTTTCTGTCGCGAGCTTCGCATAATCTACGGGCATGCATTCCCCAAAGTAACACCTAAGGTTACGAAAAGGGTAGAAAGAATAAGATTGAGGAATAAAGGGTTGAGGATAAATGGATACGCGGTGCGTGTAGCCTCGGTATTGGTAATAAATCGACGAATTTCAGTAGAATTCTTACTAATATTATCGGTTCTGGTACCACAAGTGAAGAGATGTCCTCGAAGTGGTGTGAATGTGTGATCGGTATTAAGATTAGTCCTACCCTGTTCATCCAATACTTATCCACAATCCTGTTCTGTTTCATCTTGGCTAAGCCCCTCAAACTGCCTGGCGAATGTTGGGGTAGCAATATGCTAAGAAGTAGACTAAGTACATAAGATGATTACCGTATAAATTCGGTCCCCCAATCCCCCTATCTCTCCCACTTTTATTCCCCCTTGCACAACCCTCTAAGACCCCCCACGCCATACTTTACAGGGCAGAGGTTAAGCGGAAGTAGAATTCAAATTGTTATTTTAATATTTATTACCCGTCTCTTAAATCCCTCCTCAGAGCGAACCACCCACAACTCCCTTTTAATTCTCATCAAAAGCAGGATCTCCTCTTTCCTCGTTCAACTATCCACCTACACCGTATGCATATGAAATATCCGGGTGTAAGATCCGGATTAAGTCTTTGAAACGTCGCTTATACTGCGTTCAAAATCTACAACGGGATTTGAAAGATGGATTGTTCAACGTAGATAAAAAAAAAAAAATTCCAATGACGTTAATCGCGATCTGATTGTACCCCAATGGTAAGAATTTCGCAAACTATGCGTTGGTGAGTTTCAAAGTGTAAAAATGAACTCGAGGACATGTGCTACACGCAAGGTAAAGCAGGAAGGCTTAGTTTAACATTAGTCTCTTTGATAAAATGTGGAAAAGATTCGGAATCTGTCCGGAGTTACCAAACCCGTCTATTAGGACAAACGGATAGATAGATAGATAGGCGAGGCAATTTAATGAATTCTTCAGAAACGTCGAATTCCAATTAAGAAGATGATATGGAATTGATCGATTACCCCAACATCGATTCACATAAATCCGTTTGTGCCTATGTGTGTGTAGATACATCTTCTCATACGCCTACACATAATGCCCACAGTTTTTTGACTTTTAATGAATTTGCTGTCGTAAGGGTGTATCTGAAAATTTAACACGTGAACTCCGTAAGAGCAGTATGCCACTATAATGGCCATCAATTTTTGCCTACTTATACTGCCATAAAGGTTTGACATCAAATTAATAATTTTTGCGCTTCTTCCGGCAAATGGCTTCACCAAATTCATTCGAATCTCAGCCGAGCCAATTAATGAATCAACCAGTCATTCGTCGACACACTTGGATGATGTTTCGTCTCGTATAAGCTATAGCTATAGCGAAACGGACTAACGTGTTAAATTTTCAAATGAGCCCTTATGGCAGCGTTTGGACTTTTTTGTGGATTATGCCTTTCTGGTTCCTAGCCTTCAATATATATATATATATATCTACCCATCTTTCAGTATACCGATAATGCCGATATATATAATATATATATATATATATATAATGACGGTTGAATTTGAACAGTGGCTAGCGGTTGTACGAAGGCTTACCCTAAGTCCGTTATCAGTGAAACCCAGCCGGTCGTCGGTCCCCGGGTAGCCGAGGGGCCAACAGACCGGCTGCCGATTACTGAGGCTCCGGTAACCTGTGATTAAAATCAGCCTAGTGAATTTGATAGTCTCATCAATATTTTATTCCTACATCTGACCTGCGATTATTTTTTATTTTTTAAGTACCTTTGTTTCTATTTGGTACTGAAACCGCAAGAAAAAACTGGGCTCCTTAATTATACCCACCGATTATTGGATACATATCCATCTTTCCAATTATCTATACTTATATTTTATTACCAATCAACCAAACACAGCCGGTTCCGTTTCCCCTCAGGGTCACCGCTTCCTGCTCGTAACATACTTTATATTGATTCTATCTACCACAGAGTTGTTCTTCGAAGCTATTCCGAACAATAGCGTATAGATCGGAATGGAATAGAAGTAAGGGATTTTTGATGTACCAATTAAATAATGGCAATAAGATCGCGGGTAAAATGGGGTAGATTACTTGTCATATACGGACTTTGTGTTGCGTTGCGGAAATATAAAGTAGCATTAGCATAATCGGAGGGACAATTATAATTCCTGTTTCAACACCTCAGATGAAAAGGATTTACTCTATTTTCATGTTCAAATCCTGTTCGCGTTTTCTCGCATTCACACACGGCTAACATTTCAAATCTCTATATTATCATAGGTAATATTTTCATACAGTGGCTGAAAATTTGATTACAGAATACGATGTAAGTATAGGGGTAGTGATAAAACTATCAGGACGAAAGCGCGGGGGTGGATCAAACGCAGCGCGTATGAGAGGATCGCTATGTCGTGTAGCACCGACGTCAATTTTATTCCTGAACAGACCGAAGTATGCATCCATCGTAGGCATCCAAAGCTTTTGTATCAAACTGTAATACCCTCTTTTGAAAGTTTGAAAAAAATTTTGCCGCTCGTGTGTGCCTGATCAACTCTTAGGGTCCTGGTCTACTTCCCGAAAAGTTCTTTTTCCTAAGCTTTCGCGAGGCCCGCGAAGCTCTTTGAGGTGTTTTTGTAGCCAAACTAAAGGCTGACCATATTGAGTGTGCCTCAAACCACCCAGTGTGTTCGGTCAGCCTAAGGCCTAGCCTGAACCGAGTACCTACACCCTGCCTTAGCGCTTGAGCAGATGGAATTTTTCTACTTTATTTTCCTGCACGCGATATCAAATTCCAAAGCTCTTCGCTTTTTCTCGCTTCTTCTTCATCTCTTTTTCCTATTCTTTTTTTTCCGCTTTTTTTTTTTTTTGTTCCTTAACGGATACCTGCCTTGCTCTAGCCTCTAGACGTCCATATTTTTGAAATACTGTGATTAGAATGAGACTGCAGGTGTTTCATGGCCGTCTGACGATATCGATATCCGATAATAACGTTGGAATTATGGAGAAAAAATATAAGAAAATAGGATTCTCGTTCACGCGACGGTACGTAGTCAACTATAACGCTTAACCTGAGCGACTGCTGAGCATCTGAAGATTGTGAAAAATTGTAACAACTTTTAATCCCCTTTGACGAGAGGGAAATTCGTTAGCGGCACCAAACTAAAAGCACGAAAGCATTTGATCACAGATTTTCATAAAAGGTTGGACATTCTTGGATTATAGCGGAGAGTAGGGTCCGTTTTATATCACAAGGTAAATTGGACCGATCGAGTTTCATCAGTTTTTGACAGACTTGTTATTTCAGCAAACCAACATTGATACAGCGGTTGGAAATTTTTTTTTTTTTTTTTTTTCAATAACTTATTCTATTTATTTAAGACAAGTTTGAAGAAATATGTTGTTGAAAAAGTACCTATACGTACGTTCATTATACACAGTGAAATAAATAAGACCAATCCATATTTTACAGAGATGATATGAGATGAGAAAAAAAATTGTTCGAAAATTGTGACTGCTGGACAATCGGACGAGCAATAATTATTCGCACTTGCGTCAGGCGCCGCTAATTACTATATACTTGGTAAAAGCAGGGCTTCAAGATACACTTGACTTAAGCACAGTTTAATACGGTTTAAGTTCGCGGCGTTTGGACGGGAACAAGTTACGCCTAATCAAGCTTCACTTTAACCCGCGAGCCTCTGAAACTACTTGTCCAACTAATAATCGTAGAGGATATCCCACAGCTGAAAGTTCCTTAGCACCTAGCTTTCGCCGCCTAGCTCAAGGACCTTACCTAGAGTCCTGCTCCTTTTGCACGATCTTCTATCTTCCATGTTTCTGGCAGATTCAAGCGCATACACATAATCATTCATACACATACCAATATTTTACTTAATATCCAATATTTGATCATCTACATTATCGCACACATATACCTATACAGGTATATAGGTATGAGCTCTGCCGAGATACGTACAGTCGAGCACTAAAATTCATTTATTTAAATAGCTACGATCTTCGATTTGAGAATTCATTTCTAACCATTCTATATCCGTTTGAGTGAAATGTGATGTATTAAACTGAATTTAAACTCTCAATTTGATTCATTACTCCTTGCTCTAATTTTCCATTTATAGTTTAATTTTACTTAATAGACACTCGGATAAATCGAATTCATGAAATATAATAGGGTAGATGTACAATTTGTCGCCACTGTAACGTTTGTGGCCATGCTTGACGAACGCTTCCCTACTTTCTGGCACTATAAATCTATTCAATTATTAAATTAATTACGAAAACATACCCTACATCAAATATTAGAACAAACTTTTCCAGTACTTGATTGTTTAAATTAAAGTGAAGTTTTCAATAATTGAAGCTGTTATGGCCACAAACGGAATAAGCGATGACCGCAAACGGTACTAAGGTGGCCAAAAACGGTACGTCTACCCTAGTATTTATGTATAATTGACGGGATATGAGGTGATTATAGATATGCAAGTAGATGACCACTAAATTTTTTCATGGCAAACGTACGTATATCGATTAGCTCGGTATTACATAATAATCCAAAATTCGCCGAAAATCACATGGTATGATACGTTAATGCGATAGTTTAGACTGTTGGTGACGTTTGGCCGATGATAGGCAAATTTAGGTGAAACAGGTAAGCCCTTAGCTTAAAACTCCGGAAATAGTCAAGAACCTAGGACTTATTGGTCCTGCAGAAGGCGAGTAAGGATATAAGAGGGGCGATGGCAGGCGCCTGATAAAAGGGTTCCAATTAAAATCAGAAACAAAATTCTGCTTGAACCTTAGAGCCTGACTGTACATACTCGCATATACCTATAGTGTAAAGTGTATATCTATAAGGGTAGGATATCGCGACAGCCCATATTTCCCTGTTATGTTTGCCGAAGGCTTTGAGGGAACCGCTTAAATTACGTCAACCTGGTAAATTTGTCAAAAACTTAACGTTCGGGAGAATGCATGAAAACGGGAGCATTCGAAAATCCGACGTTTTACTGGCTTACCAAAATCTCGGGTTTTACTAAAATCGCAAAAATTTTTCACCGCGATAAGCCCAAGGTAAAATTTTTAACGATTAGGGACATTCGCGCCACTTTTATCACCGCAATTATTCACGATTCTCAACGAGCTTCTAATTGATAATTACTCCATCGGCAAACAGTTAATCTGAGCTACGTGATCATTATATTCGTCAATATAATGCAGTTCTACGGGATATCGGTCTGTCGATGATTGAAGAAGTTATAAAACCTCTTTATAATGTTAACGCTAATTATTATTTGATATTATTCCGTAGTACATATTATCATCGCGCGTCTGAAGAAACGATCTCGAGTATTAAAATTATCGACTTTCCTCTTCTCATTCGTCCAATCATGAAAAATAGGTGGATTTATATTCGCGTGCAACAAGCGGGGGCTATGGTAATTAGATCGTTATATATCTCGCATATAAGTGGCGATTATTGACTCGACGTCTTCGGCAAGTCGCGTCGGCGTAGCGACAAGCTCGAATAAATTACGAGGTCGTTTATCACTTGTAGCCGACCCCAACAACCGTTCTCATAACCATCCGTAACAAATATGTTTCCGACTTGAGAAATATTACTTATACTTATATCAGTGCAGGTAATACACTCCCTCCGATAATGTCTACAATATAACAGTGAATGCCTATACGTATGTCTATATACGTATATATCGGCGCTGATTGATCGTTAACTTTTTACACGACGCCCACAAGGATACTTTACTTCCCCAAGGCTCGTATATACCTATATACCTATACCAAAGCGTCGCGTCGCAGAGCGTCGGAGTATAAGGTAGCCCATTACCTGGAACCGTACGGCCCCCGATCCCTGGTCCCGGGTCCCAGGCTTAATATAAGACGGACCTTGATTCTTGGAGGCGTCCAAAATTATATCTTAATAGAGTTTTGGAGTTAGTTTCGCAGGGCCGTGCCCCGACATTCGAAATACCGTGGTCGAGGCGTTTCTGGGGATGCGGGGGTTGGCAAGGTCGAGACGATGGTAAGGAGGGTGAAAGGAGTATAAGGTAGTAAAGCGAGTAGCAGGGGTGTATTTGACCGTATTAGCCGCAGGGTGTGTTTGCCCGAGGCAAACGGGTGAAACCGGTAATTATATTTGGCGTCGATTTCTTGGGCAAACAAAGCTACGCCGGGTTGCCGATCCTACCCATCAAAGAGACGCTGGGTATGCGATGTAGCTATAGAATGAAACGATCTTAACAAAATGTGGGGAGGTTTCGGTCGTCTTCTCAAGTTAAACATTGCCGATGCTATTAGCAGCTTAAGGAAGGACTTTAGTCAAACTTTGATGATAAAGATGCTTTTTGTTTTTAAAATTACAGAAAAAAAAATTATAATCAAAAATTTCTTGTTATACAAAATTTATTATCATATGATGGCATGTGTGTTGACAAAAAAAAAATCAATCTCCTGCGATGAAAGTGTATGCGCAAGGAATTTTTTTTTTTTTTTTATGCCAACAAAAATTTTCCCTGCGCATACACTTTCGTCGTAAAAGATTGAAACTTTTTATCAATACGCATACTTATCATGATTTGAATTTTGTTGGAAGGAATTTCCTAACAGATTTGTTTACATGCTTCATTTTCACCATTTCGCTATTTGAATTTCAAGATTCAATCAATTTAGATTGTTCTTAGAAAGGAAGACTATTGCTTCTCCATAATTCGGGTGATTTTGAAAAAGAGTTTTCACTTTTCGTACTCGATTTTTGGGTATAAAATAGTCCGGAAGCTTTTCGATCCGGATCCCACGGATATACGGACGTCGCGGAAAAGTTTAGTGCGCTTTTATGGTTTTGTCTATTCGATTTGGAGACCCTCGCTAATATCAAAGACATGAAGTTTTCTCCCGCCGAATTTATACGGCATATTTGATCCCTCCTTTCCATCGGAAAGGTATCAGGCTTATAACCGGAATGAATTTTGTCGAATTTCGAATTACAGAGCTCCTTCGTTCAGTCCCTACGTCCTATATAAATCATCAATAAATTCGCGAAGGTTTACGTTAGCGAAAAATGGAGGAATGATAGTTTCGCCGTGATTCTATCCGACATAGAAAAATTTATATCCGGGATTTTGGAGATGAAATTTCTCGCGTTTTACGAAACGTTGATAAATATGATCCGGAGAAAGCTCTGACCAGCGTGGACGTCGTGACCACTCGAGGGACCGCTCGCTTTCATTAGCCCACCGCCATGATGGCGCGGCGGGACCCTAGCCAGTTGAATTTACGAGTGGTGCGAAATAATTGACGGTCGCGGGAAATGCGTGGACTTGGGTCTCGTTTGGGTTCCCCGCGCTGTCGGACTTCGCCTAAACAATCGGGCGTTTATGGCATATGCCTATCTACATATACCGGAAACGCGCTAGAAACAGTAGCGTGAAAATATAGCGTAGTTTAACGTGTTTGAAAATTTTTTCAAAATTCCCCGAACGTCAGGGTTCCAAAAATTTCACTCGATTTTCTCATTCTTGAGTAAAACGCAATTCAATCGTGCTCGAAAAACATGAGAGACCCATCTCCGCGTAAGATTCCAACGATGAAAAAAATCGGTATATAGTTTTCTATATGAGACATATCACGAGCGAGAAAATCTTGTCAATATACTTTGAAGAATAAAGAAAAAGGTGGGGGTCTCCGTTCCCCATAAAATTTCTTGAAGAAATTTACCCGGGTTCATAAATCGCCATAACTTTTGCGGCCCTCGAAGAATCGGTATACCTTCGGTGCGCGAGGGGGACTGATTGAGCTACTAAATAAATCAACTGCTCGTGAACTTTCGCTTTTACTTTCGTATTCAGCTCGGTTCGTATATCCGACGATTCGTTTGGACAATTTAAATCCGTCAGGATCTGAACAACAAGTAAATACGTATAATAGCTACATATCCGTCGACCAAACACAATCCCTTTTTCATCGCGAAAGAGGGAAAGAAGAATCGGATCAAAACTTTATTACTGGATTCTAATAACTTGGATCCTCAATTATTCGCGTTTACAAAAGAATCAATAAATACACGAGTCGCTTATGTTCGACTTCACCTGACGAGGGATGAACAATTTTTCCATCCCTTGCTAAGCGAGCACTACACCCCATTGTACCGTAACATTCTATGATAAAAATTTCTATAAGGCAAAAGTCTCTGACGGGTTTTTTCCCCGTACCCACATCAGGTTTTGCCACAGATTACTTTTCATCACCTTAGAAATCAACGTAATTACCGGAAATACTGTGAACGTTGTCGGTGAAAATTTGGAACCCAATTTTTTTTTTTTTTTCTTCGTAGAACCAAACGTTCGACTCGAACGAGATAGCAACTATTCATGCTCATCGTTTCTATGCGAAGTTCTATCAATTTCAGATCTTATCTTCCTATGAAGATATATTTTTCGAATGCTGAAGCCACAAAGCCGTAAAGGTGTGATAACTTGTTGAAGTTAGCGAAAGTTATCGGCGTCTGACTTTCTCATATCACCAAGGTGGTGAAAGGTAAAAGTAATCGGCGAGAACACGGAAAAACATCTAGTCTAGGTGAATGTTGTACATCTCAGTGATAGATGTTCTATTTCTTCATCCATACTGACATAATATGAAGAAAATGAAAAATAACAAATTTATTGCCCCTTTTTGCCATCGACCATCAGACCATATTTCTTCATGGGTATATCAGCACGCGCATTTATATCTATGGGAAAAATATCTGACCGAAACCTCGAGGACGTATCGATCGATTTTATCCGAAATTATTCAACCGACGTATCTGCGTATGGATATTATTACTTAATGGCTTCGCACTCAACCGAGACCTGCAAAGCTGATATCCAGGGTAAAATTTATCAACCCAAATACTAGAGCATCTCGAATCGCACCTGTTGGCAGACAATCATTAGCCTCGCCAACGCGCGCACATCTATAATTATACTTCATACATATAAACACGTCCATCCAGGTACCGTATTTACCTAGAGGAATAGGAAGCCGTTGAGCTGATCTCAGTACAGATTATACAAAAGCCAAAGCTAGTACCAGTCGCACTAGGTTAACGTCTACGCTAGCCCGAGCAAAAGTTTGTTCAGCACATCTCTCCCAGCTCGTTAAGGAGGGCAACGATTTCTTATGGCAAAGTGGATAACGGGATAACCGCTACAGGAAGGATAATAACTAGGTATATACGTTACGACCTCGCAGGGTTACAATGAAAATCTGCATGCATAAAATTGTTGTTAAAAGTATTTTGTGTTAAACTTATTGATCGGCGTACGTGACGGGATGGTGCGAGCCGATCCCGCTTATCTCTTAATGTAAAATTTCATGGGATTATACGGCGTAATAGATATCTATACTACAAGAAGTAAGGTTGTATGGTTATCTAATAGCCGACGTGCCTAGAAACCCACTTTTTCAGAACCCTAGATTCGAGAAGCCAAATTATAACAACTTCTGGGTTAATTGCAATTAGAGCGAGATCAATTAGACAGTGGTGAACGAGGACCACCCCGAAGTCTGTGCCGAGGACCACGATGAGGAGTATCCTGTACCCTGCACCCAGACCCACGACCTATCCGGGTTAAGACATAAATAGTCAGCTCAGCACGGGAGGCCCGAATTAAAGCAATAAATAAACGTAAGGGTGAGCTCTCTCCCTCTCACAGCAACTCTCTTGGCTATATTCTCTCTACTTAGTTTTTTACCTTGGAACAGCCGGGAGGTTGCCTGCCTGAGATCTTTGAATTTTCAGTAAACGTAGATAAAAAGGAATGAAGAATGAAAAATGAAACATAAGTACCAAGAAACTTGGTCCGAAGCGCATGATTACGTTAATTACTTCGCGGTAAGGGTTGTGTTTGGGAAAAAAAAAATTAAAAAAATATATTTTCAACCCCAAACAGTGTATAGATACTACTTTTACAAATGCATTTTTATCGGGTTCCTCCCTCTGGTCTCGGCAGGATTACTAATGGATAAGTGATATTCGGGGTCGGAGCGACCACTTAGAGGATTGACCGAGAATTACGTAATTTACCGATTAAAGCACAATCCGCACAGTAGGTAGCTACCTACCTTATACCTACCTACCTTCCTACCTACCTACGCCATTTGCGCGCGAAAACTTATTAGCTAAGCAATTGGATTAGGACGAATAAATTATTGCGTTGGACAAGGGAAAGGGAGTCTTTGAACCAAAGCATAGAATGGATATATACATGTATAGCTGCATAATTTATTAGGGATGAAACAAGAGGATTTTTACCGAATGCCAAACGAACTTTTTTTTACACAACAACAATTAGGGGTATCATTTTTGTTGCTATTCTAGTTTTATGTATCAATTAATTTCAGATTTATTATTACAAACTGGGGATAGTAATAATTGCAGAATGGTAATCAAACTACAAATAATTGTTTTCCATTATTCGATTACGAGCGTATACGTAACCCTCCATGTTTAACAGCGAGGGAATAAAGTTAAGAATTTTTATTCCGAATATAGTATATATATATATCCATCGTAAAAATACTCACCTGGCAAATTTGATATCACGTTCAATATATCGACGTTATTTTACAGGAAATTATAAAGTTGACTCATCACTCACCTGAAACAGAAAATAAAAGGAATTTAGACAAATTACGATGAATAATTAATTATAGTCCGAGAAGACACAGAGTGTTCAAGGGTTAGAGAGAAAAAAAAAAAAGTGACGAAACTAATAAGGGAAGAGTTGATGAAGAAGAAAAAAAAAAAAAAAAAAAAAAACGAAAATATAAAAAATAACAAAATAATATAGAAAAAAATATGAAAATCCATAGCACACATAAATCAATCAAATGCAAATCGGGAGCCGATAAATCCCACCAAGTAATAAAATCGTATCAATCAGCTTCAGAATCGTGGATCGCTCCCGTATTTTCCCTGACACATTTCCAAAGTTGCTGAACTTTATTCCTCGCGGTTGGTAGGGGGTCTAGAGGTGGTGGGGTAAGGGGCGGACGAGGGATAAGGGGGAACGGCACGGTGTGGAGTGAAAAACTTTTAGAAATCCGGGTAAGGAAGGAAAAAAAAGTCTATAAAGTTCGACCAAGTATTTGGAGTATTTCAAGTATTGCCGACGCGACTCTGCAGATCAATCTGATTCAGTTAGACGCCCACGTACAACATTGGAAATTATGGAAATACCGCAGGGATGCTGCAAGATTTACTTTCTTTTTACTCGGCACATTTTCCTCGCCTTGGTCTGTCAATAACGATAACTTTTTACTCGCTTTTATTAATCATCTCTTCTGGCTCAAATCACTCGTTGTTTTTTTCTTTTTTCTTTTTATACATTACTCTACCTATAATGAAAACACTTTGTTCAAAGATTATCTCCCAGTCGTATTGAACGTAAGGGGGAAAATTTTTTCCCATACTTTTTACATCCTTTTTGTTTGTTTCTTATTTTGTATGTATTCAACCCTAGGAAAAGCTCCGCCGTTCGAAGGCGTCGCGACGCGAGCGCGTTTTATGTACGGCCCGGTAACCCTCGATTCGCGTGTCTCCCATCGACCAATCTGTGTCGTGCACCTTCCTATTACGTCTGATAAGGCAAAGTAATTTATTTACCGAGGCTAGGGGATGCCGGCACGCCACCCTCTCGTGCGCCATACACTTTCACGGGCCTGGGCCTCTCTTCAACGCGCGGCAACCCTTTACGTACGGAAAACTTCGCTCCTTCGAGTACTATTAAGCCTTCGATATTTATACCATCAAATTTTCAACACGTATATGCAGCATGATCATGTTCAAAGTTCCTTTCCATTACGATCGACAAGTCTATTGAATCGGGTAACTTTTTATACATTTTTTTTTTCCAACTCTATAAGAACATTTTTTCGACTTCAATAATATATATAAGCTTCTAAATTATTCGAGAGGAAATGCTGAAGCGCGTAAGAATTTCAAAGAAAATCTTATAGTTACCACGAGATTCAACCCATAACCAGACCCACCGATTACCTCAAGAGTTCGAACGCAGATCCCTACAACGTCGCCGTTCCAACAGATCTGTTGCAATTACGACCTGTGGTAAGCCAGGATGCGCGATCGGGTCGATGAGGCAGGTTTCTTCACTCCAAGAATCCCGAGATAGAAAATTTGTCAACAAATTTTCAAAAATATAAATTCTCCATTAAAATAATCGCACCTTTCAGGCGCGCGGAATCGATTTTTGAAACAAAAAATCGCTAGAGTTTTCACCGCAGATCTTCGCTCGGTGGAATTCTAGGCAACTGCAATGTCGAGTGCAGATTATCCGAGAAGAGATCTTCTTCTTTGGCTTGTAGCTTATCTGAAATTATGTCTGCGGCTGAAAAGAGATCCTCAGACATTATTGTCCCCGCTTTTAGGACACAGCAATAAAAAAAAAAAAAAAAATGAGCCTGTAATTCCCTGCCCGTAATACGCTGCAAATCTGGTCCCATAACGATAACTCGACATTTAACGGCATCGCGAATCGTATGTAAAGATAGAAGACGAGAAATATCAAAGATGCTGCGGAGTCTGTTTAAATAAATGAACGTTATCATGGCGGAACACTTTCACACTGCACCTTAATTTTTTTAATTTTTTTTTTATTCTTCATTTCATTTCCTACCTCGTTGCAAGAAGGTATATTTTCAAAGTATTCGTCTCTCTACTCCCCCAAACAATTAAAATGATCATAAAAACAGTTTGATCTGACTAACTAACTAAGAGATATTTTATTTTATGGTGTCGCCGACGGTCCGCAGCGCTTCTAAACTATACGAAGATTAAAATCTTATTATTTTGATATCACATTGATATCGTGAGCCTTGTCAAGGCGAGCTACAAATTAGGGGATATTTTAACGAGCGTAATTTTTAACTACCAATAAAAGCGGGAGTTTATTACGGTGACAACGAGGTGTGGGATTACGCCTTTATATACGCGTCCGTTTGTCTGTTCGTCTACCTTTCACTGCAACGAGGTGCGTTGGTGCTGCAGGGATGAGATCTTTATCTTCTGTATGAATATAGTATGGCTAATTCATTTTTTTTTCTTTCTACCCCAGAAAAAATAAATTGGATCTCTTCGATCCGGGCCCTTGATCCTGGGTCAATGCTCATATTTACGATCGGTAAAAATATGAGTTTAGCATCTCTCAGACCCACGTCCGGGCTTAGAATTTTACGAGCTTTAATACTTTTAAGCGAGACCTCTTAGCGCCCGCTCTAGTGGCCTTCGAAATACTCGAGGACACTTCCTGAGTAAGTGGATGTTTATCGTATATTTTTCAAAAGTGTCGAGACACTTAAATTCTTCTTGAGATGAACACAGAACCCGACAACGTGAACGTAACATGGCCAGAAAAATATTCAACCGTAATGACGCCATGGCAGGGTGATTCTACACGGCATTACAGTTACGAGCAAACCAACACGACACAAGAATATATATAAAAAAGAACAAAAAATAAGGAGAACTATTGGAGCTAAGAACATTCCTCGAGAGCTTACATCTCCTTCACGAAAAAATATACCATGCACTGTCCTGGATAATCCGGATAACGAACTCGTGTTAACTTCATTTTCTGTTAGCCTAATCGTCTAATGAACAATTAATAAAATTGTGTCGTTGAACATCTGGCGATTAGTTTTTATCGACGTTATTACGCTCTCGTCGGAGACGCAGGTTTAAGAAATCGAAATAATTCCTCGAAGCGACTTATCGATGAATTGTGTAAAATCGGGTGTAAGGTAGAGTGGGATTTCTCTGAAACTATCATTGAATCGTGTGCAGGAAAACAAACGGATAAAATAGTCGTCCTAGTTGCCCCTTAAAGAGTGAGATACAGTTCTCCGACATTCTTAAAGTCAGAATTAGAATTCTACGTCTCGACATACGTAACCCATGCCTTTACCATAACTTCCATAATTACATTTACGATTTTGTTCACCTAACGACCCTAATTAAGGACGAGAAAGATTAACCCGATGACCTTGTGCTACAAGCCTCCGTCGGACGTGATTTAAAAGCGTAAGAAAATAATCGTAGAATAAATAAGAAGAAGAACAGATGATAATTGAGTGGAAGAAGATCAGTCGATTTCCAACATTACCCAAATATATTCGAAAAAATCTAAAACCAATCAGGTCGAGTCAGATCGGTTATACGATCGGCACAAACAATAGTCAGAGTCTAAAGGCAAATAGGGTAACGTCGGTAGGCATTATTTATTGGGTAGTAAAAATTTAAATAAATTTCCTCCCCACATCGGCGTGATACCTGTCTATATATGCCATACCATAAATGGTTATTTATTTGCTTAATTCGATTCTTTTATTTATCTCACTCTGATACTTGTTCAGGTTTTCGGCGAAGAGAGGACCTTCAACGATCCTTGGTTGGCAGTAAATTTTCACCCTTCCCGTAGGCGTTGTAAATTTTCGTTCACCTTCTGCCTTTCAATAGAAACCCCGTGTCTTTTTCTATTTCCTTTTTTTATTTTCAAGAAGGCCCTCTTCTCACGAGACAAGGCCGTGAGTTTGGGCGTGGACGATATTTATGTCTCATGCCAGCCGGCATTCCTTCTTTAAGTCTCCGCTTCCTTTGCTTCTGATGGCCCATGGACGCGCCACCAAATCTCAAGGCTGATGCCAACAGCATCCCTATCTACACTCAAGGGTTATCCTTTTACTTTAAGACGTCGTTTGGGATTCGAGGTGATGCTATCTGATATTTGGTCCAGGTCAACCACCTAAGCCACTCGCCCCTGAGAAAGTTTTTCGTGATTTTTGGATCCCCGGTTTATAAACAGAAATCGCTTCCCAGATAATTGTGAAAAAATTTTACGGAGGCTGCGTAATATGAGTCCGATAGAGAACGACCGGATGTCCACCTTTTCTGGTGATAGAAAAAACTAGGTTTAATGAATTTTTATCGGTAGACAAAGACCGCGCCCAGCCGCGGCGAGATGCGGCCGAATATCTGAAACCGATCTCGTCGTAAATTCTTGGTATCTGAATCGAAACACAGACGAAATCACCCTTTCTTGGAAATACAACGTAACCAGGACCGCGCCGCATCGTACCTACGATAAATTTGTAAAACCAATTTAAACATTTCACAAGGCTCTGATGTTCGAAAGTATCGAACTAACTCTAGAGGGCATCGACACTTAAAAACCATTATCTCTATCACGGTCTGAAATACATATAGGTAATTCCTTTATCGCCTCCTCCGTCGAACCCCTCTCGATATCCCTCTCTTTTTGCCTTTGTTAGATAATACGTTAACCCGCAGTGAAGCTAAGTTAAAAGCATTGTTTCCGCAGACAATTAAATATCCCCCGTACATAAAACAAGGTTCGTGCAACGGGACGAACGCTCATTTCTCCTCTCGGAATAATATTTCTTCCTTACTGCAGAGGCAGACTAGTCGGCCAATCACAGACCCACGTGCGGATTACAACGGAAAGCAATTAAGAAGACCTCAAGATAGACGAGCGGACCAAACCACCATGAAACGACGAACCAACTAATACTTTGCGACGATAGCTGTGTATCCGGGTGCAGGAAGACCTGGTTTGAGAAAAAGTCTCACTACGGTCTCAGGTGTGATATTCATTGCTAATCTCTATCCAGATCGGAGAATCCTGATGGAGTCAACTCGGCTTCGGTAAATTCCAACCCTTAACATAAACACCACCTAAATCCAAGGATTCAGGTGAAAGATATCTTCAATTTACACTTACAGGAATACATTATCTATGTGCATACACACACCGTCAATGAAACGGCTATATAGCTGTATCATTACCGATTTGGGAGCTATACCTATACCTGCTATGCATTTACGGGTAAATCCGTATCATTTTATAGTAGAAAGTCCGGCTCTTAGTCTCGGGTATTAATTACTGGCCTACGAGACCGTGGATAAGGATGACAAGACGCGTTTAGTCCGGGTCGGTCGCATTATGACGATTCGTGCTACGATTAAGCGATTTTAGTTACACATATAAGGGAAAATTCATCCACATTGGTCTCACACATATATATAACATAATGTGCGTGAAGATAAGAAGATGAGAATTATAGTAGACACTTATTTTACGTTTGTGTTAAACTTTCCAACTGTATTACCGAAGCGAAGAGCGGGTATAAGTGAGTCCGGCTTTAAACTGAGGTGGCGCAAATCGGTATATAGGTATAAGTGGGCAGTAACATAAGCTGGACAAATATTGTACTTGAAACAGAAATTAGTATACGATTATTATCGACGCCATTATATTATTTAACGGACTCGATCAAGCACCAATAAATAAGCAATTTACTCATAATAATTAGCGGCTACAAGCCGCATTGGAAAGTCCCTGTAACACGACCGATCCCCTCCACGATTTACTCGCCTACGCATTTGAATCCCATTCGCATCGAGTTCCCAGTGGCTACATCGCGGCTCGTAACTTGTATAATTCTTGCTCGATCTGCTCCAGACCAGTAGCACTGGTCTCGTACTGACCACATCTTGATACTCTCCATCTTTCTTGAGCTTCGGTAGGAAATATCTTTCGAATACTCGCTGCAGGCGCCAGGGTGTGGTGACCAGGGGCACACCAATATAATCGTAGTACGAGCTCACGATCAGCTGCTCATCCAAAGGCCTTCCTTTTATGGTCGCAGCCCAGGAAGAAGACCCCTGAATTCGCTTCAGGCGAATAACAACCATCCTTTGACTCCTGAACGCGTATTATACACATGTACCATACCTCTGTATGTCTTTTTCCTGGACTCGAATAGCAGCTCTTGGCTTGTGCCACCGTCCCGCTGCACTGGAGTTCACCATCGCGATGTACACTCGGGTAATTTTTCAACGTGCATGTGATTTTACACACGCGGTGTGCAGTCCTGGCTATATAAGGTAGTAGCTCGTAAAATACGCCAAGTAATAATCGGTTGAACCGAGGGCCACCACTACCTGCAATTCTTGTCTTTGACGCCGTTCAGAGTTCGAGGTTTCGGTCGTGTCGCGACCCGAAAGTCTGGGATATGCTTCCCCTAATTACGATATTGAAGATGTCTGCTCAGGCTTTTAACGAGAACTTTACCAAGAGTCGCACCTCGCCCGAGGGCAATGAGACCGGAGGTGAAGAGGGACAAAAAGTTTACCATTAAAACTAATACTTTTTACTCTCGTTTCATCGACTGAGACCATTTCGAGATTCAAACCTGAGTAGGTATTGTACCTATTTAATTTTATGTATATCCACGTTCGGCGTTCTTCTTTTTTTCTTTCATATTTTATCGTATTACTCGATTCGAACCAACTTTCGAGAGCTTTCCAATCTCGTGACTACTCACCTTAGTTTAATATAGGTATAAGCCGTGTAGAACCGTGGTGGCTTGTAAGTATGGGTATATAGGTATATTAATTGCACTACGTCGCGACGTGTCACGCTTCGAACGTTTTAATCGCGCGAGTCCCGGGTGCTTTTGCTACTGTGTTTCACGTGACAAGTCGTTTTATTCTTCGATGGATTATTTTTACTTTTTATTTTGCGCTTTTTTGTCCGTGTCAACTTCGCGGCTCCGCTTGCGCAGGCTTTAACGATTTGAAAAAGAAGAACGTACAGCGTTGCGAGTAGTTGCAAATCCTCCGAAGAACCCTAAACGTCATTTCTTAGTTCTTAACTCTCTACCATTAATTAAGCAAGTCATTTAACTGGCTCGATAAAACGATACAAAATACAAGTCCCGGCAGTTTCTTACTAAGGCTAAATCATGGTAAGGTTATAATTATTTCCGCAACAACGATTCTCGCGTTAATTAATCGACGGATACAATCGGAAGGTATACGTAAACTCATTTCTTATTTTACTTAAATATTAAGGAGTTGCGCGAGTAGGTACAGGTATAATTGTAAGTTATTCAAAACGGTTATGGAATAGAATAAGTAAGAGTGAGAAAAGATTTTTTTTTCATTTCTTTTTCTTATTCTCTTTATTTGCCCCCGGTACAAACGACATAATTAAATAAATTCCCTTAATTTGCAGCGCAGTCCCGCTCAGATATCAACGCACCGGAGGGAGCCGTCGAGATTCACGAAAGATAGTGAGATCCCTCGCCTCATGCCTGAGCTTCGCATTTATGGCTTTGGATAATAAGGATATTTTGCATACATTAACGACTAATGGAGGCAATAACGGCGCTGTATACCCTTTCGTGTTATCCGAGCTTCTGTCGGTCGAACAAGATTTGAAGAAAATAACCGAACGGTCTCTAATCCCGATTTACTACACCACCCGCAAAATTAATTTATGGTTTATCAAATGACCAAAAAAAAAAAAAAAAAACTACCTATACGATTCTTCGTTTTTATTCATTCGGAGTAAAAGGCAACGTTTTGCTCTATTCTTGTAATTCCTATTTTTTCTTCTTCTTCTTCTCGTCTTTCTGTAATTCCGTTTTAATTTCTTTAACGGAACGCGGTTGTGGAGGTGCGCGCGGCCCGTATTTCAACCTGTAGCACTAAGCCGATGAGTAAACGCTCTCTGAGATCGAAGCGTTATCAGGTAGTTATATAGGCACGGATACTTGACTTGGCTCATGGTATAACGTATATATTATGTATGTGGGGGGACTTTGGACTCGCGGCTAAGTTATAAGAGGAAATAGTGACTCGAAATCGGGATGGTGGTGCAGGAGAAATCCTTTACTTTACAGAGCGAATGCCGCCGCCGCCGCCGTGGCCGTGGCCGTGGCCACCGCTGCCACCACCACTCGACGTCAACTTAAGATTATTAAAACACTTAAAAATTCTCACCGAGCACGGGTAAACGTATGACTACTGTTTCTGGAATTTCTTAATGAAGCCATGCGCTCTAATATATACTTATCCATACAGTTTCGTGCGAGCGGCTCATAAAGACTTATAAAGGACTAAAATCCAGCTACTTTAACCACGACGTAACGTCACCACCAAATTTACAATCTCTTAACGCGTTCTCCCTCAACAATTATTAACCCTAAATTTAAAAAACTGTATACCCACAAATTTTAACCCACTTTCAAGCTACACGATTATCCACTAGACTCGTTGAAAGGGTTGTTGTCAAAAGATATATCCTCGCAAATGATTGACCATTGATGATTTTGGATTGCTCATTTTGAATCGACCTGTATGAAATTCTTGATTTTAGTTCATGTTTATGTACGTACGTAGATAAATGTTAAGTCAGACTATGAAGTGGGACGGTATATAGCGTTGTTTGCACAGACGGACAGGGAAGTACATCTAAGAGTGAGTTGGTCCAAAGACCGACAGACTGTTAATGGTTGCGGACTAATGCATCCCGCGTACCTACATTCATCTTGAGTCTCTCTCGTAGGTTTTTATTAAAATAAAAGTAGACAAAGAGAGATGGGGTAGATGGAGAGGGAGAGGGAGAGGTGAGGTCTAGATGAAAATGAAAAAAATTTATGCTTGCACGCATGTCTGTCTACGTATAATAACTCTATATGTGGTGAACCCTGAAGTTCTGCACGAATTGAAAACGACGATAATAAAAAATACGACGATACACGTACGTGTACGAGTATAGATTTTTGGATACCAAAACTGTGGATTGATGTTGAAAAATAAAAGATTGGAGTGAAAGTAAAGAAGAACTGGTTTTGACGCATGTCATAAAATCTCAGCTGATATCTTGACTAATGACGTTAAAAATGGACACTCCCTGTTCTGTTTTCGTTTTTATTTTAGTCTTTTTTTTTTTTTTTTTGTTTCTACTTTGGGTCATTTTTTTCCGTCCAAAAGTTATAAGTAACAAATCGTGTATCTACCTGCCAAGGATAACGGCCTTTTTGTTAGAGCGCTTAGTATAATCCCTAATTGAAAGGATGCAGCCATCCGTTTGATCGACCTGCAGAGTTGAACTTGTACCAATGATGGACAAATAATTAACCCCCTAGTACAATACAGTTGAATGGAAATAATAAAAAAATAAATAAAGGAAATTCAAATTCAAATGATTATTTTTCACATACAAATTTCAGCCAATAGAATTGCACCATTCGAAGTTATTTTGCATAGCCCACACGATATTCAACTATACATATATACAAAACAAAAGATTTTCCAATCTGACAGATTGAATTATAATTATAATTCTGTGAGTTTTAAATTTTTATTTTTTAACTGTGGATTTTGTCCCATGGTGCAATTCTATTGGCCGAAATTTGGATGGAAAAATAATCCGCCGAATTAATCGACAATTTTGAAGCTCTTGTGGTATTACATGTGAAAATCGAACATTTATATTATATACCTACCTGTAGCGTCGATGTTACGTTTCAATACTTTACGATCAATTTGTCTCGGCAGCCCTGTGACAGGCTAGAAATTTAAATTCAAAATCCTTGCCGCATCTCACAAGCTTCTAATTCTATCCGACGCTAATCCGGCCCATAATAATCTAATTTAAGCTTTGATTGACAAGCAAAGATCCTGCGCTGACTTTGTTTAATGTGACTAACGAAGGGTGAAAATTGTGTATTGAATATAATTCCTCGCAAAAATGATTCAGTTTATTTTAGCTCTTTCTCCTAGTTTTTTCTTTTTCATTTATTTATTTATTTTTCCTCCTTATTTCTTGATTCATCACAGAGAATCGCGAGCCTCGGTGCTAATGGCATCTCGTTAATTGCAACGTTCGAGCGTTAACTACCCGATCAAAAATTAACTTTGACTCGCCGTTAAAGATCCGCAGGAAATGCTCGGCGTTCCTTCTGCACAGTATATTGGAAATTCTCATCGAAGATTATAATACTTGGAAAAATATAAGACTTCGATTAACAACCATAGAATTAAAAAAGCAATTGGTTTTAACAACCTTATAACAAAACGGTCGCGATAATGTAGCTTGAAATAACTTTTCCTACGTTCAGCTGTGAAATAATTTGTACTTATTTAAAACGACCTGCGTGAATCTCTTCAAATTATATTCATACGTAAGGGAGAGGAGTTTAAACTAAAGAACCCAAAATTTGTGACGCCTCGGTATTCGATACGTAATCAAAATTTCTCGTTGCATCACAGATATTGAATTTTTCGATTCCTCACTCTTCTGGCGCTCCTGCGAATGTAATTTTAAGAAATCCACGTAACTTTTTTTTAAATTTAGAAATCTTACCCCCCATAGTACCAATTATTCTGCGATTTTGGTCAGATCATCTCTGTAGGCCCTCCTTACCTTTTAAAATCTGTCTCATATCCTGCAGCCCCACTGTACTCCACGAGAAATCTGCGATCGTAGATTGATTATAATCCGACAGGGTTATTGTTCGGAAATTCCCTATCAATTATCGTCACCATTATCCCATAATTTTCTCTGTCATATCCCCTTATAATTTTCAGCTTATGAATCGAGTTATTTGCCTCACTGCAGAGCCTCATGACAAACTTAAAGCCGCGGACCGCCGGGGGTTCAAGGAAGAGTCCAACCCGTAGCAAATTAACGACATGAAGTAGCGATTCGCGGCTTTAAGTGAGTATAAGTATACTTCTTGAAGAGTCGGATCGTATACCTGCGGCTAACAGACTCGAACCGATTCGATATCTATAACAGATCAGGAACAAATGAGTCCGCGGTGAACGCGTCAAACGACTTGAAGAGTTGGTATATGTAGTAGCTAGTAGCTGAACTGCGGTACACAGTGGTGCATGGTGCATGCTTGGTTTTCTTAGCGATAATGAAAGACCGGGATAGTGAGAGAGAAAGAGAGAGAAAAGGAGGAAAATTAAAAAAAAAAAGAGAGAGAGAGGGAGAGAAGTGAGCGGCGCGTAAGAAGCTACACCAAGACTCTGACAACTCAGATCTTAATTACATGCGGCCATCACGAGTTACCCGAAGCCCTCGTTTATGCCCGTTAGATATAGCCTACTGCACAGGTAGAACGAAGGTATAAGGTAGAGGTGGGGTTGGATGTTGGAGGTGAAGGTGGAACTATAGGAATGAACGGGTGCCTAACTGCCGACGAATGCCATGAGTGAGGATCTATCAGGGTTGAGCCATCACTCTGTCTGCAAGAGAATAATGCGTTCTTTGGTTCAACTTCTTTGATCTAGGACTCGTGTATTCATCGATTAACGTCCATGGTGGGCTTTCAGTTTTGAATTTTATTTCATTTCATTCGGTTTCATCAATTTACGGTATATAAATTGTGCACAATCAGAGTATAAGGAAGATGTATACCAAGATCGTGCCTCTCGTCGTGCCTTTTACCACGTGAACATCAAGTACTTCGAAAGTACCAATAAGAAGCATGTCGCTTCGAAGTGCCGCGACAAATTCTATTGTTCAAATTCTTCAGAAATATGATTGCTGCAATTTGAATTCCTGGTGGTTGTCTTTCTTCTTCAATCCTGTATGATGAGAGATATTGAATTTTGGATGAGGTTAAAAAAGACTGTAAAAAATATGCAATATCTTCTTCATTTTTCAATGCAATTGTCAATGTCGGTATATTAGAGATAATGATGAGATAACTGAGATGATTCGTCAGGTACAACGAATCGCGGGCACGAATATTGCGCGACTATAGCTGGTGACGTGATTCATAATCTAACTTTTCTCTTGCTCGAAGATGATTTGAAAAAAATAATCTTGTTAGAGGCACGTCGTATCAATTATTGCAAATCATCATACCTATCATCTCTTGTCATGAAATGATAGTAGAATGTAAATCAGAACTATACGATAGTGTCTCAAAGGTGATCTATATTCGTTTTAAAGGTGAATTTATATAACAGCTCGTACCAATAGTAATCATGAAAGTAACATTGTCGATAGTAGCGCGAGACCGGTGGCAATTTCGCGAGTATTTTAATCGCATGAAACGCTACCGCTTGCGGTGTAGGTAGGTAGGTAGGTAGGTAGGTAGGTAGGTACTACGTTTAGCAAGGTGGTAAATGGCGCGCAGTGGTTGCAACGAACGACGACCGCGGTCCGCGCGTCCTCCGCCCGTTCGCCACGCCTCGGGTTCGAGTCACCGAGCTGGTTAATTGCTGCGTCTCATTTGCATAGAAGTTCCTGTGTACCGCCACCTCACCGAACCTCCAGGACCACCAGCTTCATTCCGTTAATCACCGTTGCGTACATACGATCCTTCAAATCGGCATTCGGCGCGGGAATTTCAAACGCGAGATCGTTCAAGGGGTATATACTACATATACTAGAGTGGTCCTTACGTGGGGTGTTTTTTAAATTTCCCGCGGACAGGGCAGAAATAGTTACAAGCTCCAAGTTTCGCGTACTTTTTTTTAAATTTATTTGCAACCGTTCTTCCGCCTTATCCGCGGGAAATTTCGAGAACACCCTAAATAAGAACCACCCTAATACACATACAGCTAGGAAATGCTTTATTTCTCTAATCACTGGATATACGCTGTGAAGAAATATTCTATTGAATCAGTTTTTTTCACAGCTAATTAATAATATCATCGGATATGATGGAAAATTATTCTAAATTTTATGGAGTTCGCGTTACATCCTGGGTAACAGTTTCAAGCGGTAGCCATATAAGCCGTAATCGTAGCCGTTGGCTTTTACCTGGCGATGACAACCAGCCTGTGTCACCTCTTGTGGGTATCTGGCTGGATAAACAACATGGTTTATTTATGGTTTCGACCTCGCAGTTAGGTGGCAAAATTATACGAAATTACACGGTATTACGGTGGCGACGTCCTGGCAGCGATACGCCGGCGCTTTCTCGCTGCTATGTGGATGCCAACTAGTTGTAACGTCAAAGCGGTGAAGGAACCATGAAGCATGTAGCAGCCGCATGCGCAGGTTCATTACTAATCCACATTTCTGTGCCTAATAGTTTTTCAATAAAAATGAGGACACTGCCACGTTGCAGCTTTTTCTAGAATTTAGAATCAGGAGAATGGAAATTATCGGCATCTTAGAAATCCAAGAATTCCTTTTTAGGACCGAATTGATTGAGTCAGCCATAGATTTATACCGTTAAAAAAAAAAAAAAAAACCAACTCCACCGCAATTCTCGAAAGCTCAAAAAGCCACCCACATATTTACACCGCTTAGAAAAATCGCTGACTTGACCGCAACTCTCAGTAACTCGAGATTCCAAAAAACGGCTCGCCCAAGTACCGTTTAAAAAAATGTTTAAATTGTTATTTTTGTACCAAATTTTACTAGCTTCCTACGTATTTGAACAGTCTTGCAAAAATTGCAAAAAAAGTCTTGTAACTCGGAGGAATCGTAATCCAAAACTATGCGAACTTGACCGTTTAAAAAATGTTTAAATATGACAATTTTTCATCGTAAGTCAATCTCTTTGAAAAATTGAGGAAAAAAATTGGGTTACTCGCTCACGACGATATAAAATTGATCTCACCTCTATATATTATCGGTTTGCCCTGAAATTACATAATTTTAGAATATTTCCCTCAAAATTTCGTAAAAGTTTCGATTAACGATGCGACAGCAACGTTTCCTCAGCTAGACTCAATGAAAGTAAAACGGAGTCCATAAATTCTGAAATAATTTCTCTAATCATGTCTGAAAATCCAAGTAATCAGCTGTAAAATGAAAACGATTATTTCCAAGGTGTATATATACCCCCTAAACGAATAAAAATGGGCTAAAGTATCGCGTCACGACATCGTCAGTCGCAAGCTTAGCCAGGTAATTGTATTTTCCTGTAGCTCGTGTCGAGCCGGAAGCGGTTAATGCACCCGCCTAGAATTGCCTCCAATACTTGGACGAATATAAACTTCGGGTACACAATGTCCAATGTATTCATCTCCACTTGCATACGTATATGTATGTAATAGATATAAAAGGCGTAAGTATGTAAGTATATATATAATGCTTTGCGCAATAAGGCACACGGAACGAGGATATAATCAGTAGTGCTAAGGTAAAAGTGGGTGGTAAACGGCGAGCTGTGGCCCCTTAAGGTACACGCGAGCCGCGACCGTAACTACACCGTCGCCAACTGCACCGCGACGCCTGCAACGCCGCCGCCAGTTCCCAGTTGGCGCCAGGTTATTTTTTTAATTTCTACTGCGCAATTCTGATCGCGAGATCTCATGGAGCCACGGTTGTAAGCTGTGCGGCAGAGAGAACGCCAATCGATACTTCATCCTCGATAACAGGCGTCGATCGGTCTTCCGCGTTAATCGCTTATGCTACGTTGAGGTGTGGCTTCGGGCTTTAACGCTTTGATTGCGATAGTTCGTAAAGGGATACTCTCTTTCTTTGATATGCAGAGCATACACGAGTACCTTTAATTATATATACTATGTCGATATCCACAGACTCGTAAGTTGTTCCAATATGAGATTTGCAGACCAATTCAGGGGTCGTTTCTTCTCAGAGGAGCGGGTGGTTCGTCTTGTCTGTTGCAGAGGATTATAAAGAGATTTTTTATTTGGTGAAATGGGATTATCAGCAAAGGAGTCATCTGTACCTATTTCGTATAATGGAGAAAATAATCGGTGATCTTATATGGAGATAAATAACCATATAGCGATCAGGATTTGGAATATTATGAAATTTTGTTGGAAAATAAAATCCTCGCCGGATTTAGCGTGTGTTAAAAAAATACTCGGAACCATTACTACTTGTTTTACTTGGGTATATCCGAACTTTAGAAAACCCAACGTGGTTTTAGGTTTAATTTTTTCTTCATTTCAATTTCGCCATTCTGGAAGAAGATGGCAAATCTTTTGTGTCAATTTATACATAAATATACGTAAAGCTAGAATACATAGGTGAAATTTATTATTTCAATTGAAACAGCGGTCAGTATTACTTGCTTCTCGATTAAACTGACTCAAACGCAGATTTGTAATTATAACAAACATCGCTGGAACACTTGTACTACCAAGTATCTGAATTTCATTTGAATAATTCGAGCTCCTTCTTGAATTTCTATGTAAAAATCTCCTCGAAATTATTCCCTAGGATTTTTATGCGACTATAACACAGGGTGGATATGCTCAGGCTTCTTATGCCTCAAGATATATTGACCGTTTGACCGCCCCGGTTGGCGGTAGGTGGCCGTAGCAAATCTCGAAACAAACACTCGGTAGATCTGCTATTTAAAATCACAGCGTGAAGGAGTGGAGCTCTCAAAGATTGTTCGAAGCTCCAAAGTATCATTTGAAAATATGTGGACCGATTAGGGAACGCAGAGGGGGGTGCCTCTCAGCACCTTCTTCTGTTGCCCCATGGCCGCCCTTTGCCCGAGACTATATCCAGCGTGCTGACTCGTTGCGCCCCCGAAGATAATTTATGTGTCGGCGATTCGAACCTTAAATACGAGCTTAATAATAGGCTAAACGGCTTGTTAACCTTAATTAGCTGTAAATCACCCTTTAAATTAACTGCAGCCACGCTAGAAATCACCATCAATATCATTATAACCGCGAGGAACAATACGCGCGGGTATATGTCTTTGATTTATACTCAAACAATGAAAAATGGTGAAAAATAGTAGGTCCAACATTCATATACTGGTTAACCCTTTAACCCCCATCAACCCCTTCATACAACTACCTCAAGTTCGATGGACACATTCGCAAGACATCCATGTTACGGGGTTCATTGGTTCCATAGACGATTTTTTACGGAGAAAACTATTATCAGAATTTTCTTGCTATCAAGACATTCAAGGTAACGATTTTGTTCAGTAGATATTCTAATGAACTGGTATAATAGTTGAGAAGTGGGTTGCGATGAAGGGGCATAGTGTATCATCACGTTTCGAGATGATTGAGAAAAACGCAGCATTCATCCAGTGATGGATATTTCGATATCTTTTTCATGCATGCACAGTCATCATACCAACTAGACTTCATGATATCTGCGAAGGCGAATATCTCTGATTGAGCAGAATAAATTTTGGAAATATGAGCTTCATGCCCTGATACGAAAAATTGCATAGAATTACCTGCAATCATCCTTTAGATTGATACTAGAGGGAAATATAGGCTCAGTGCGTCCTTATTGCATCCAACTCTTCCATTATTAAAAAAAAAAAAAAATGGAACTAAGTAGAAGTAAGTTTAACCATTTTTGGAAACAAGTAGAGATCGTGCTTTCAACCATATCATTTCATTCCTACGGATACTAGGACTGACCACAACGAGAGACGCGTGCGTGATGATGCACCAGTGATCTGTGCGTCGATATTAATCGATGGTTATCTTGACCAACGTGCAGCAGTGCACAGCAACCAACGTCGGTCCAGTGCCATTAATATGATCTACGTCTCGGCTCTCTTGCTACCGATCTTATGTAGTAGATACTATCTCGCTCGGTCATCGATTCGTTTGACTCCGAGTTCCGCGCTATGTAACTAACTTACATATAAATTGGCCCATTCTACTCTTCGCGTTTGAAGAACACATGACCAATTGTGGCCGGGGGCGAACAGAAATTACATTTGCATAGGTTGCAGCGGTCCACTTTTTTCGTATTTTTAATACTTGGACGTTTTAGGCCACCTCGGTCGACGACGCTGTCACAGAACGTCGTCTATTTGTTAAAGCGGTCCTTCCACCTGTCTCTGAGCATAATGAGCTCACTGAGTCCCAGCTTCACGCTCTGTAGTCTTTTATTATTCATCTCTTCTCTTATCTATCCAGCTACAACCGCGGCAAGTATTTCATTCCTCGTTCCAACGAACTGCTACGTTTGACAGGTGGTTGACAGTAATGCCACAGAGGCCAAACCTAACTGGCTATAGCCGAAGATCTTTCAAACATTTTCGAGGCTGTCAGGAGACACGATGACGACAACTTGAATCACATTACCGATTCGAGCCAAGCCCATAGTACCGGAAGTATGTACGAGGTATGACTCACCCCGATTTCCGGAATATGAAAAATATCGTGTGGAATTTTTCGTTCGAATTTCGTCACACCTTTCGTCAAACGACAATCTCATCTTTAGAGTTCAAACGTGAGTTTTGCCTATAGAATTTCCTCCATGATTGAAGTGGCGAAACTGATCTGCGATAGACAATTGTTAGAAGTCAGGAATGCATAGCTACATGCTATTTACAGGCACGTGCAATTGAGAAGCTGGAGAGAAAGTGCGGTGTACGTGCATTGAACAAGAGAGTTGACGCCGAGAAAATAGCAGATGTTGAAAATTTGAAGATTTACATGTAAGCTCTCGGAGAATAATATGTGTCAGGTAATATTCTCGCTTGTCTTAGGATTCTCGGTAATATTATCGACTCCTATATTACTCTACTGGATGGTCCAAAAAAGGAAGTGATTTTGAAAAAAATTAAGTATTTCTTGGCTAACTGATCATCACGAAAGGTATAAGTCATCAGGTGAACTAACCGGTTACAAAACGTCACCAGATTGGCCAGACATGATCGATCGAGGAAATATAACTGCGAAGCAAACTACAAGATGATCATTCCACTGAGTCCGGAAATGAAGACACGGGTTTTTGAAACACGTTGTAAAGTCGGAACACTTACTTCAACATGAAGGTATAAGCGTTGTCGTTCCGATGGTTTGTCAAGGGTCATAGTTCGAAGGTTCCTCGTAAAATGGTTGACCGTCATCATGGCTTGTAAATTCCCAACAAGTCCAGCCCAATCTGCAATTGGCCCGCAGCACCCTTGCATGTATATTCGATAAGTTTAGGGTTAGGTATTTCTCATGAGCCATCACAATGAACCTGTGGGTTTAGGTGCAGAAGGAGCAGAGACCGACTTTCGACTTTCTCGAATCAAGTACACAGAGTGATTCAGATGACCCACTGATTTTTTTTCAGGTATCAGGCGTCATAAGCGAAGGATTCACATCATGAATGACCATGAAAGGCACATTCGAGTCAATGATTCACTCACACTTTCACACCGATCAAATTAGGACTTTGAGTAAGCACTGCAATTCGCCAACTTTTAGTAACTCGGAAAGTATCGTTCGCTGGAATATTTGATGAAGGGCATTTAGCATCAGATTTCCATACGTAATCAAGACATGACCTGTGGTGCGGTGATTTTGAATCACCCTGTATAGTATAGACGCATTATTATTGTGGGACTGAATGGATTTTTGGGATACAATGGAAGCTGGAAGAACGGCTGGTAATGGGTAATATTAAATTTATGATAAATTGTAATAACCCGCGACATTCCTGCCCAAAAAATAACCCGCCCACGTCGGACCTCAAGCACCAGGACCTCCCCAGTTCCTACAGGTATGGTAGGTAGGTGGGTAGGTAGGGCTCGTGTATACCTATATGGAAGAGAGACCATACCTAGTAGAGCCCGTGGTGGACCCAGCCCTAGCCATTAGATACGGCGATAGAGATGAATTGAATTTGATTATAGTTGTCGAGGCGGGCATATAATTTCGTGTGTCAAAATACGGACCTTTATATTACCACGCGATGTCCTAATATTTACTTTAGTATCAAAAAGGCGAATCCGTATATAGCCCGGTTGATCCAGCAGTATGCAGTACTTGCTGAGTGCATACCAACGTAGAACCTGTAAGCGATACGTGTATGAATATCTTATAAATAAACTCGCTGCCTGTATTAACATTTCGTCCTGGGATATTGAGATTTTCATCTTTTATTCATCAACTGCTCTTAATAACTGGGATCAAATTTTCTTTATCCAAACATCAAATTCCCGGTAGATATGAGGCAGGTACTATCTTTGAAACTCGAAACGGTATTCTTCGTAATTTCTCACATGCATAAACATGAATAATCGATGTCCTTTTAAGGGACGGTTATTTGTTGGCCATTTTTGTTTTTCATTTTTCCTTCATTTCACAAGGCCGTTGGAATGAAGAGATTTTAAATAGCCAGAGATCATCCCTTGAGATAATACAAGAGTCAGGTAACACGTGACTCGGTGGTCATTTTTTAAAACACTTAAAACACTCAAACGCTTCTAAAACTCATAAGTAGCGGTCTGTTTGATTTTTTTTTTTTTTTTTTTTCGCGCCGCGGGAAGCAGGCCGAGTTAATTTATGAAATATAAATTTGGAGAAACCAACCCCCAACAAATTTGACCACACCCTGACACACCTTCCTTTATCTTCCTCTTCGTCTCTTGTTTTGTTCGTCCTTTTCCTTTTTCACCTGTCTTTGTTTCTCCCTGAATTGTCTTTGTTATCCCTCATACCTGTCCCTCTTTCGGTTATATTTTATCCCAGGCTCCCTCCGTCCTTCTTCCATCATGCCTTCGTCCACTCCCGTTTCTTCACTCTCGTTTTGCTTCATTCGTATAAGCGAAGGTCATTAAATGAAACGGCCACAGAGAAAGAATATAACCAGTTCGGCTGTGCATAGCCCGTATAACTGAGTCATTTGTTTGGTGAACCGATTTTTAGACTCTCAAAGTCCTTCATCTCCATCAAAGTGTTTATTGAAGTTCATTTATTTTCACTAATTGCCTTTCGATTTACTCCACGACTTTCCACCTCTTATCCTTTTTCTCACTCGTCTCTCTTTAACACTTGCTTCTCGAACGTTAATATTATTATCAATCAAGGTTTATCAATTTTTACCATTCCTTTTTCGCTTGCAAAAGATCTGCGTTCGAACACAGCCACTGGCACATCATCCGGCGAGCCGAGACCGGTCATTAATTACAATACCCTAAAGAAAAAAGTAGGAGATATATGATCGGTAAAATAAATAAACTATCTACCCCACTCATTTCGACTAGACGAAACTTTGCTACCTTCGGCATTTCCGGTCCGGCGCCTCGGCTGGTCGGTAAAGATTCGAGTCTGAGATTTGCGTCGAAGAAATCTCAGCCATAGATCGAAGGTAGGGATGGAGATGTAACTGATTAGATATTATATTAGCTATAAATTCCATTTTTATATAATTATTTCGACAACTATAATTCCTAATAGGAGTCCATAGAAACCGTGAATGAGTGAACGGATGATAATCTCTTCTTCTTCTTCTTTTTCTTTTTCTTCTTCACATAGAGGCACGCATGTGATTCACTCACCGCAAACAAAGAGTTTTTGCCAGAGGGAAGATATTGCGATCGTTAAAGTATAGTGACTAAATTAGCATGAGCAGAGGGATAGAGAGTAGGAAAGAAAGATGCGAATTTGTGGTTAAACGCGTGATGGTTTCATGCCCAGATACAACCACAGACGTAATTTGCCGTTTAAAAGATCATAGAATTAACTATACGAACGCGGTTTCTCCGACGAGATATGCCATAGGACTAAATTCAAATCTGAAGACTGTGATCCCGCTGCTGCAGTTAGTCACGTATGCATACAGGTGCGAAGCTCAAAGCTCGTTTGTCATATTAAGCGAACGAATTACTTAGTTATGCTCGTTCAAAATTCAAAAGACACGAGCTCAACTTCGAAGAGAGATGCAGGATCGGGTTACCTTAGGAAACATGGTTTTAATTTGAATTTGTAACATGGACCAAGATTCCGTACCCTTATATGGGTGGACCTCGGGCCTCTGAGGGAAACTCACCTCGCGTTCCATCGCGAGATTATAACGTAGCTAGGTACAACCTGGGCTACATACACATCAGAAATATGTATAATATAGAGTCGGAAGACCCACCCATCCCTCGCTTTATACTTCAGGTGAATATCGGCGAGTATAATAGGTGCGTAGATACATAGAGCACATTATCATGCCCTCTGGTCTGTGGGAGCACTTCCTGCGGAGGTTGAGTAAAAATGTTACATCTTGATTACGGACTGAAGAACCCCTGGCTAATGTCGCGTGTAAACTACTTTTATTAGGAGGTTAAGAATTTTAATTTCCTCAAAAGAGAAACTGGTTTTTTTTTCCATCCAAGTACCTAGTAACCCACGATGATCCACCCACCTAGCAGCGTTAGTTGGATGGTGAGGGAACGCGGGACGAGGTGAGTCCGTCTTTCGTGGGCGACTTGTTTTCACGTTGTAAAAAAACCAATTTTATATATTCGATCGTGCGTGCCGCGACTCAAACCGCGTGTTTAAAGACACGCGTGTCTCTACGGGCAGCGTCGCGTCGGCGACTTAAATTTCGACACTGTTTCAGTCGAGTGGAATGGAGGGCCATCCTAGCTGCGATGGTCTTCTACCGGTTCCGATATCTTCCTCTTCCGTGCGCGTTTCAGATCGTTGACTTTTGGAAATGGAATTCTTCTCTCTGTCTGGCCTCGGATTATAAACTTCTCTTTATCCATATACCTCGACTGGTCATTCCTATCTTAGCGGGGGCTCCTAAAGAAAACTCGCACGAGTCTCTTACTCTTCTCTCCTATATCTCACCAAACGATAACTTTCTGATACAACTCCCGCTCTTTGCGGCATATCACACGTTGCTCAATCTAATCTAAAGCACGTGGGCGCGGATAATACTCCGATTCATTATTCAATAAAAAAAAATTCTCAGCAAATATATTCTAGGACTTTTTTTATCACAATGCAGTACTTCGGAGAAGTATCTAAGTACTTACACCACAAAAATAGCTATTTTGGAATACCACTCGGTTTCCTTCCCGCAATTCATGAATCAATCAGCTAGACATAAAAATTTGAAACCTATCGCCTTCCATGATTGGACGTCGCGAGGACTCCGATCATTTTTCGGTCTCTGATTATCTGGAAGAGATTCTAATACCAAAATTGTTATCTTTTTTCTTGAGTTTTCTAGTACAAAAACGAGTCGATAAATATCAAAAATACGAACTCAACATTCTCTGCAAGGTTCATCATCGTTTCTTTTAGGATGCTGGTCAGGTGCGAGCGTAAGCGAAGGTTTAAGCAGCGATCAGCTACCGCATTGAAATTTGAAGGGCTTCTCGACTTGGGTGAATTCTTTGATTTGGTTGTTTTTTTTTTTTTGTTTTTCTCGGCTGTTGGCCTGTAGAGGTTCACTTCGGCGTCGTCGGCGTGGAACTAGGCGGGGAACTGTAATTGAAAGTTGTTACGCTCCGTATTTTATGACTTTGTCCCCGAGGCATGCAAAACTCGAGTTTAAAACTCCTGCACCGCGTTGAGGAGGCGAGACTACTCGGCAGCCAAACGGGAACCAGGGTGATAAAGGGGGAATAACGCACTGCCGAAAACCATCTTCTCGTCTAATTAAGACCGACTAAATTCGTCAAAATTAAGGCTCGAAAAAGGCGATCTCAAGGTGCATCGAGCCTTCGAATTACAACGATAAAGAATAATCCTCGCGTAATTAAACGCAAAAATATTCGGCAAATTATTTCCAACCTCATTGACTTGTTAAAAATTATTTGACGTATAAAATCTGCGGTTACCACACGCATTTCAATTTTAATTAGCCAAAAGGTGATTAAATAAATACGACAGTCAACGGCTATTCATTTTTTATATATTTCAAATGAATCAGGATTTCTTTTTACAGATAATATTTCTTGGTATAGGTAATGGTCGGATTGGATTTCCCGTAATAATAACGATGAAGAAGAGGTCTCAGATTAAAGCGAGGTCGAAAGACACGAGCCGGAGGTCAGAGCGCAGAGCCTTGAGTTTCTTCGCTGCCTTTTGTGTCCCGTTTTCGATGTACGAACGTCATATGAAGATAAAAAGAGTAAAACGATCGCAGTACGAGTCCGACGAAACTCGTCGAGGGACTAATTGAGAAAAAGGTAAAATGTGAAGTAAAAAAGGTCACCAAGGCCGAGCGCTGGCTGCCAGCGGAGAAGAAACAGCCCCTAAACATCGGGACGAGTTTGGTAAAAATTAATGGGGGGCCGAAATATTTAGAAAGCGAATAAATTGGGCCCTGTATCGATGACGACAAGGCAGACCAAATCCCTGGACGTCGCAGCCCGTTCGATAACGCGATTGGGCGTCGCGGTCGGTCGTCAAAATAAATGAGCATCGCCGTGGCCGTCTTCCGCGCTCCGAACAAATTGGATGAGATACTTCAGTCTCGGCAGAGAGTCAGAGTCAGAGTCAGAGTCAGAGGCCCGGGGGCAAATTCATTTCAGAATATAGAACGAGCCTATCCTGATAGCTACGGAACTCTGTGGTCTTCGAGAAGACCGCAGTACGTCAGCTGCAGCGACGACGAAACGTAACGGAATCCTTTATTTCGTAAATTTTTTTTTTTTTTTCCTCTTTTTTTCTCTAGTTTTTTCATTTTAGTTTCCTTGTATTTTCAGCCGGCTGAAATAGGCGCCTGACTCATACCACTATTCTATTCTCTTGACGGTTAGATGGATCGAGTGTTAAAAGCTTTTATTGACGACGACACCCGACCGCACGCGAGACAACGATGTTGGATCCAACGGATACTCAGCCGCGAACGCCGCACGGTTTTCGTCCGGAAAGTCGTAATCGAATTCTAAATACTGTCTTCACCTAACACGATTTATAAATGCCATGATAATATGCGTCCGCCTATGTATACAAACTTTTTTATACACGTAGACAATTTCTCTGTCTTCTATCTCATGTGTTAGCGTCTAAGTGTTAAAATATTTCATTTAAATTGACATTTTTCTCTTTATAAATCACCCCATTGCTATATTTTTTTTTTTTTTTTTTCCCATCCACCAGATATATAGATTTTTGAAAAAACATTTCCCACTGGCTATTTCCGTGATGAATTTATCAACGCACTGCAGTTTCTCATCGGCTAATACAATTGATCTACTTAACAGACAAACAAAATCCGGTTTTATTGGCAAGAATGAAAGCTTGGCAAAGATTTCAACTTCAGCTTTGGCTTCAGATCGAACTCCGTTGCACCGATACGTGCAATGAATGTAATAGCCATTGCGCGAAGCAATCCGTTACGCAGAACAAATCGCTGTGTGAAAATCAAACAAGAATAATGAATAAACGTCTGCATATAGGATAGAGCTTTGGGTATAGTGGTGGAATACCGTTTCTTTTCGAAGTTGAAAATTCCCGTATCATATTTCGCGAGGTGTTTTAAGTCATCGTTCGCACAAAAAGGACTTTCGCGAAAATTTTCAGATTGCTAAAAATGGCGAATCGCTCAAAGTACACCTGGTCAGAGTTATGCTCACTGGGCGTGGTCAAGTCGGTACAACTGCAGCTGGAAAGCGTAGGTCGAACCGTATTATCCTGGTCTTGCGGTACGGACTGAGAAGAGAAGTGCCGCACGCTGCCTGTCGTATATTGAAAAGTGCGTCAAGTGACGCGATGTGCGTGGGCAAGAACGCGGAGACCAGGTGTCGTCGTAGTACAGACTACAGCAACCTCGCCATGTTTCCCAGCTGGTCAATGCTCGCCTCCTCATCTTGTTTGCAATTATCATATCGTACAAAAGAATCGTAGTTCTCGGCCTGGTTCCTCTTCCACTTCTCTTCTCAACCTAAACTCGAAGCTCTGAACAAGTCGCATTATAAGTTATAACACTGCATAGGTATGACGGAATTTTAGAGAACTCATCAACTCCACGCGCCCCCAATAAACTCGAGTGTGGGTCGTACTTCAGCTATACATATCTTAATTGCAGCCATCTTGTTTGGTCACATTTCACTTTTTTTCTCTTACTCTCTCTCTCTCTCTTTTTTCATTCTCCAGGCGTCTGTTTTTATCAATTTTTTTTTTCTCTTCACCACTCCGCGAGTTTAAGAGGAGACAAACGCCTGGACATATGCATATGGCCTTATCCCAGCACCCTAACTCGTTGGACAAACATCTCCTGAATGTTTCGTCAATACCAATTTGGAGATTTTATATTTTTCACCTTTTTTTTTGACTAATTATATTTGATTATTATTTAATTACGCGATAGAGAGATTATTAGGGAGCCCATCTATACCCTGCACTATACTATACTGGGAGAGAATTATAGATAGAACTGGAATACATTATCTGTAATAAAAATGATTCCTTCCTTGGAAGTAATCGGCGCTGGACTGATAAATATAACTTTCCGTTATCTCGTCTTATTACGCACTTCTGAGATACCGATGGTATACCCGGCTTCAGCTGGAGACGATAAATTTATTACCGTCCGGCGCGTGGACCAAACGACTTCACCTATACCTACGACTGTAGGTGAACGCGTACGTGCGTATCGTAGGGATTATGCGCCGGTGTAACTATAAATATATTTACGTTCTATCAATCTTTACCCATTATTATATCTTTTATTTATTTATTTATTTATTTTTTCCTTTTTCTTTTCACCAATCCGACAGCTACAACTGCATCTGCATTTCTAAAACCTGCATTGACGGTCAAGATTATACTTTCAAAAGTTACGACCTTGCTATATACCTACTTCAATCTATTAATGCATTCGAACGGAATTATTAAATAGAGAAAGAACCGTTCCAAATAATAATTTACTCCCTCCCGCATTTCCTGCTTCACTAAATATAAACTACAAAGCTTCTGGCACGATACCATTGCTCGACTAACTCGGAACAATGCTGTTCAACCAGCAGAGAATAACGCACGTTATTCCAGCACCCCTACATCAGCTGAGAATTGACCAGGATTTAACTGCGATAATTTTGGAAAAATTATCACAGTTTTGATCCTTTCATCTCTAGATACGTGGACGCGACAATTTCGTAGGTACATTTCCGCTTTTCGCATTTTTTTCAGCTGTGTCAAAAATTCCGTAAGGACCGTGTCTCTGCGGTTTATATGTAGTACGTAAAACTCACCGCGATTCGTCAAAGCCGATTAGAATTCGAAGGAACGGTCTTACCTCCGACTGCAGCGTTAAGACGATCCAGATTCGTCAGGGTAAGAGGAACTGGACCGAAGTGCATCACAACTTTGTCCAAAGTCTTCGAGTCAGATCCAGCCTTGGTCGGATCCCGTTTTGCCATGAATATGCCGGTGTAGCTTCTCCGCACATAAACACCACATGTATCGTTCAAAGTCAGATCAACAGTTGAATTAAGAACACCCTTAATGGCCCTCTTCACACGTACGTGCAACTGTCCGTTTCTTAGCTCCTTAATTTTTCCGGTAAAAATGAAGTCGGCCTCGTGAACCTTAGTCAAAAAGGTAGTCTCGTTCTTGACGGCAACAGTCAAATTCGCACGACATTCTAGCAGCTCTTTTGTAGTTAATCTCGCGAGGGTGCTACTAGCCGCGAATGTTACCAGCAGCGCGAAAATTTGGAACTTAAATTTACCCATTTTGAGTGAGCGAGTTGAGTCCCATGGGAATTAACTCTCTCTGGGTCAATCCTTGGCGAATGAATCTTTCGAATTCTCTGAAACCAACCCGAAATAAATTTCTAACCGATCTCTCAGCTTCCTGTCTACGGGTCTAAGCGCGTGTCACAAAGATTATGCAACAGGTTGGCGCCGACGTCCCACGCGGTTTTAGCGCGACTGGTTAACCGTTCTAACTATGAATGTCTCAAGAACGATCGGAGAAGTACGTTCGGTTAATTAACGAGCCAGGTAGTGTTGGATGCAGCGATTCGCCTTTGAATATGGTTACTTTTATCTATGATAGAACCTGCTAGCATCTACCATCGGACAACCAGATTTGTCACTTAGTATTTCCTGGGATAAACATTTTCCCTCAAATCTGTGCATGTTCTTGTTGTATCAATCTGACCGCACTTCATTTCTCTTTTACCTCTTTCTGTTTTTTTTTCTTTCTTTTTATAGTTCTGATGCTGCAGTGTCTTCTTTAACTTCGACCATTAACTTCGTTTGTTATTTACACCACCCCAGACTGGTATTGGATAATTTCTAACAGTGAAATTAATGGCAAGATATAAACGTCATAAACGAAATACGTCTTGCATAAATTATACTTTGACAAAACGAGAAAGAGTTTCAGGCAATACCAGACGATAAATTTCTTTTTACTCGTGCTCACCCACGCTGCACGATATCTGATGTGACGAAGGTCTCTCCCTACGATTTTCAGGAACCACCCTAAAGCGCGCGAATTCAAAGTCCGCCCGAACGGGGACTATGCCATATCTATCCAACTCGTGGGAGTTTGATACCCCCGAAAGGAATGAAAACTAGGTAATTTAAATCCACGTAATTCACAACACTGTTTATTTCACACGATATAAACTAGTCACTGTTTTCATTAAAAGAAAAAAGAAAAAGCTTGAGGAAAACAAAATCTTCCGAAGCAAAGAAGAATAAATTCACTGTCACTCGTCTGATCCGATCAATCGTCTGATTAATTGTCGTAGAAAGATAGAAAATTGTAAAATTAAACGAAAACAGAAGTCAGCTGACTTCTTGTTCAGCTGTCAACTCGACTTGGAGAAGTTGAGAACCGTGATTCTTCGTAGTTACTCGCACTGTCCACGAGGCTAAGCGAGCAGAAGCGAGTAAAAGCGAGTAGAAGTGAACGGTGGTGGTTGGTGGTTGGTCGCGTGGAGGCACGCGCTGAACTGAGGGCGAAGCGTGGACTCTGCGCCTACGTTGTGGCGTAGGCGTAGTGGCATAGGATCCGGCGTGGCGTACGCGGCGACGGAGGACAAGGAGGAGGTGAAGAAGGTGGAGGTGGAGGTGGTGGTGGAGGTTGGAGGTTGGAGGAGGAAGAAGACGAAGACGAAGAAGAAGAAGAAGAAGAAGAAGAAGCAGCAGCAGAAGAAGAAGAAGAGAAGGAGGACAACTTGGAGTCGATATGTGGGATCCACGCTGTCCGCTGTATCCTACATGGCACATCAGATGACACACCTATACCTACTTATAACGGGTGTCACCTTTGTCAGAGCTGATCCGATCTTCATCTTGTTACCACGTATACAAATATCGGTTACCTATTACCCGGACAATACGCATCTTGGTATCAAGATTTCCAAATTTGGCTCCGGATATCCACTAAAGAAACTCGATATTCTTACCGTAGGTACATACCTACATAGAACCGTAGTATATCGTATCAGCGATCGAGGCAGGATCAATTTATCAGTCATCGAAATATCCGAATCTGTATAAAAGTTGTATGAATGATATCCCGTATAAGGAAACTAGCTTTATCCACTTCTGTACAGTGGCTAAGATTGAGTCGAAATTTAATTCTTATATTCAAATATCCCGGAGCTTATAAACGCGGAGTATCGATGAAGCAATTCTTAGAAATTTATGCCTATAAAGCAAAATACTTCATTGATACTCATATACATAGATATAGAAGAGTCTAGCTTCTAGCGGTGCGATCAGCAGGAGGCGTTGTACCTAAGCTTAGCAATATCTCACTCGAAGAGGGTTTACGACAACCTCGTTTCCCCCAGCGATATACTTGCGGACAGATTACGCACGCGCGTACGCGAGGAAGCCACAGGTACGTCGGAGCCACGAAGAAGAAGAAGAAGAAGAAGAGGTACGGGACAGCATCGCCCCAGGTTCTGAATCCCTGACGTCTACGAGATCTTCGAACAGAGGAAAAGAAAAAAAAAAAAAAAGAAAAATTACCAACTCCCTCATTATTTCCTCACATATTACCTGCGTTTATATTCACCTGCATATATATCTGTGAACAGAAACGTAAACAGGAGGTTTTGCTTCACTTACAATTAACTATTACCTCCTTACTAAAAGATACGCAATTTCACGGGTATACAAAATTTGACTGTTTTTTTTTTTTTTTTTTTTAAGATAGGATACAGATTTTCAACGTTTGAACGATCGCGGAATTTTTTAATCGTCGTTCAACAGAGAAGGGACGTGTGAAATTCTCACCATTCGATCTTTAAATTAAAATCAATTACAATAACTCTTTTCATTCGGTTGATAAATCATCGTATTATATTTCGCTACCACTTTGAATTGTCGATATTAAACTTGTCTGCAAGGTTGTTCTACTTTTGGCGTCTGAAGAATAAAAAAATGTCGTTTGATAATCCGGTTGGTGTTTATAATTTATGAGGTAAGAATACGCGAGTTGTACAGGTCGTCATAACCGAGTTTCTTTAGCGGTTTGCTACAGGGCAAATCGAATAGCCTATAGATATAGCATCTGGAACAGATCTAACCGGCTACCGCTACCCGCAGTACCCTTTCAATTTTCAACAGCTATAACTCACCGCCCCTCGCATATAGACCCGGTGCAGCCCCACCTTCGAAACCATCCCGCGATATACCGCGGCTATATGTATAACGCAGGTACGCAAACGGCTAAAACCCCTGCGTCCAGTTTCATACGTGTGCGTGTACTTAGCATAAGTCTAACACCCGAGGCGCTCTCTCATCGTATTTCATGCCGGCTATACTCGACCATCTCTCTTTTCCTCTTTCTCTCTCTAATATCTTTCTCTTTCCCATGGCGAAGGATGATGCGATGTGGATGTACATATTCGTGCCAGGGCTTGTCAGCCGGAAAAAGGGCTCATTTACTCGTTTGTAACTTATCGTCAGAGTGACTTATTGCCTCTTCTCTTAGGTAGGTAGGTAGGTAGGTAGGTAGGTAGGTAGGTAGGTGTACCTACGTACATACGTGCGTACGTACCTACTCTTTCGAACTGTGCGAGCCGTGGTCAGGTAATTCCCTGAAATTAAGTGTTCGCCTCCGCGATCTTACTCGCCGTGTGGCTACACCGCGGATTGTATACTCGATTCGTTCACGGTCGAGGTCACAGTCTCATTATTATTCGGCCATTTTCCCGCGCCAAATTGGTCGACGAGTAAATTTAAACGAAGTAATAAGAAATTTTATTATCATATACCTAGAGAAGCGCGAAGAAGGTGTAACCGACCTGTACGAATAGACTAACAGACAGGTGCTCCCCGGCCCTAAATCTAACTGAACGTGACATGAGATGAAGTCGAGATCCTTTATCCTCCGGACCACTTAGTCAGCGCGGTAACGCCGTGAAAGATTTTTATCTATGGTTTGTCAGTGTTTGGGCTTTCGTACGTTACCATATATTCCTGGTGTATAGCAGGAGGAATAATTAATGGCGGTGAATATCTAATCATCTATAGGTAATCGCGGTTCTTTATACGTCGAGCTCTCAACGCCTTCGCAAATGAAACTCGTCAATTCGTTGAAAATATGCAAATAATCTTTAATACCGCGTTTGATTTACATCGTAAGAATATGCCTCGATGATCCTGGACGAAGCAGAAAATAAAAAAATTACCGGAGGCGCCGCGGACGTGGTGTAAATATACCTATACCTCGGTAGAGCAGACGGCGCATGTTCGGCTAATTACAGATCCCTGATTACCGCTCAGCGCAAGGATGCAGGCTAATAAAGAAAAAATAAATTAATAAAGGCTAATATCTACTGGTCAAGATCTCCCCCGCAGGAAAAATAGTGTTTATTAATTTATTGGTCGGGATCTGATAAGCTAAGATTCGGTCTGGTAAATGCCCTAAGAACGTCCGTCATTCTGTCCGTCCCTATGCCTAATATACGCAGCTAATCGTGAGTCTAACCATGTCGAGTCTGCGCTGCGCAAGGTAGCCAGCTCTTCCTCTCACGATCAGTAATTACCGATTTCTATGCCTCCTAACAATCATCTGATGTAGTATCCTGCGATACTCGTATAATGTAAGGTAATGGGCGGCTGGGGGTGGAAAGAAATTAAAAAATGTGAAATAAATACGAGGCTTAAAGCTTCCGCGTGGGTACTGCGGTCTGCGGCATAGAGTCTATATCAGCCGATATGGCAGACTTTACCGCCTCTGCATTTGCGTACATGCATTTCCAACAGAAACCGATGCGATCACTATGTCTAACGTAGAAACTGCTATGCTTACATGTGCATCGGGGGAATTGGAATCGAGCATGTGATGCAACGACGTTACTTACGACTCGGCACGATGCCAAGAGAAACTATAGCGTGGGTCGGAAAGAAAGTTTTTATTTGTATTTGTACGCAAAAATGTGTAGTTAACGAGTTTAGATAATTCGATGATGATGAAGGGAGGAAATCTAGTGAAATTCAACGAGTCCCGCATTAATCATTCAATCTTTTGGTCTTTGAACTTGGTTCATACTCGACATTGAACATGTTACAGTGTGAAATTCCGAGGTGTACGTCTGTTGATTAAACAGATTTTATTCTTGTGAAAGGCTAATAATTATTTCAATGAGCTAAGCAGGTGATATTTGCATTTCTATGTGCATACCGATGGATGATACAAGCGAGCCTTGAAAATCCAACTTTGGAAAACCTGGGTTTATATAGGTATTGTAAAAGCGAGTATTTTTCCGGAACAGGTTTCTCGCAATGACTCAATACTTGAAGTATTGCATGACATAATCTAGCGCAAACCGTTCCAACATCTAGCGAATTAATAAGGCGCCGTGAAAGCTCTGCAAGAACGACGCAATTCGATTCAAGTGGAGTCGTCGTCTTTCTGATAAAAAATGGCTAGAGTTGCTGATCCGTTGAAGTGCACGTCGAATTATATTCGCCTAGCTCGTTCGTCTTCAGACCTCTAGCCAAGAGTTCGGTCTGTACGAAAGGGGAATGACCATAGTATGAGGAAGGTCGTTAGTCACTTTTTTCACCATGAGTAAAGTGGGGCTGATAAAAAGTGAAGAAAAATTGTGACAATTGTGAAAGGCGGCTGTCTGTTACCTCCCAGTAATTCCTGACGCGAAAAATTACACCCTTTAAAATATGACGCGTCTATGCCAGGCGGAAAAGAGTCCTAATAAGTTTTTTTCAAAATCAACCGCAAGATCCTTTTCAGATCATGTCTCTCCGAGATCGTATTCGCCCGCTTCGGCTTTCTGGCGGACTAACAAAACGAGGATCCGTCAAGAGGAAGACGTTAACCGGATGAGCGTCCCTTGGAGCGGTTTTAAAAGGTTAAAGTGTCTTCAATTTTTCATCTCTTCAGAATCACCGGCTGAGCCGCCTGAAAATCACTGCAGCATTCGCGAGGGGCAGAGAGACGAGGATAATGTTAAATCGGATAATATCCACGCGTAATCCTTATGCTAATTGATTAATTACCAGCTTCCACAAATCGCTCTTACAAATCCATAAATAATTCTCACAGGTTCCGATCCCAAAGAGCTTAACCCGAGATTTACGATGCCCGACGACTTTAGACCGTACACAATAGAAATGGATAGAAAATTAGAAGGTTAAAGTTTATGTTTACCCGCGTGTCACCAGACACGCTGATGTTTACCAACCCGACACCAATTTACATCACGTTTGTCATCCGCATCTTGGAAACATGCGATAGGTATACCTAAGGGCTAAGTGAACAACCATTCATAGTGCGTGCGCTGCACATATAGATATACACACCTAGGCATAAATAAAGTAGATAAATATGCATGTAGATTGTTGTATAAGCGGCAAGAAACGCTTAGAGCAAACTAAAGACCAAACGGAAGTCACTAATTCGACTAATTCTTGGTCTACGAAGAGATTATTATCTTCTTAGAGGTGGACCATGGCAGGGTTCTATGCCACATTGCTATACCGGTGGTAAGGTGGCAGGCTAGTTTAGCTCTCTGTTGAAAAGGACGAATGGTGGACAAACATGTATATAGATATATTTGTTGGATGGTACATTTGCAGGAGTTCCGGCACGTTTATATGCCTTTCTCATTAGACGGCGTCTCACAGTCTCCCACGCCTGCACTTCGTTTGCAACGACGCGACGCTATCCGCCCGCTGCAACTCGCTATGGTATGAAACACGAAGACGGAGATGAAAATATATAAACGACCGCGATCCTCGAGATTAGCTGAGGAAGCGGTCTTCGTATACACGTTTAAACACCCATTAGAGGTATATGCAATTATAATTCAAACTGTAGGTACTTTCGCGAGGTCAGAGGTCCGAAAATCATTGTTCGGACAAGAAGAGGTCAATTTATACGAGTTTTAGAAACGATAAGCTTAAATTCGAGTTCAAAATCGAAAATGACATACATGGAATATTTCGGAAAGCTATAGCCTTTCGCTTTGATACACCCCATAGCTATAAATCTACCGCATAACTTGGTAAGCGGATTCACAGTTGCGGGGAATAATTCGTTGAATTAACTGAACGGAGAATCAGTTCCGTCTACTAGTATTTCTCATTTGATTTGAATAGATTAATTCTGTTTCATTGAACAAATCACATATGTGTGAAAGGTATACGAGATGAGACGGCGCGGCGTTGAGACGGAATTAAGATTTGACAAGTTTCATGGCTTAATGTTGGAATTTCTCATTGTGAAAACCCACTGTGTAAATTATTCTGACATGTGTAGAACCGTGGAATGTTGTAATAATGCGTATCTCCAGAGTATACCTACGTATACTCAGAAGTTCAGCAATTATTTGCTGATAGGCGCTACCTGGATAACCGTTTCAACGAGACAAGTTTTGACTCAGGTGAGTCACGACAAATAGGCAGACCGCTGACGAGGGCGGACAGTGACGAGGATAAATGCAGACGTATAGCCTCAGGGAAAGTGAAATAGCCAAAGCCCCAGTGGCTAGTCCTACAGAGGATTCTCTGACCGCAAGGTATCTAGGTATCGCGGGTATGGTTTTTATTTTTGAGAAGAAAATAAAATAATACGGGATGCATCGTGGCTGAAAAATGCTTCTCGTTATATTCTATCGAATCTATGATAATTGATGGTTATCACCACTTATCAAGAAATTCATGCGATAGCGCAGGCTGAAATCAGGCACTGTAGATACATACCTACTTACAACATACGTGTGAAAATGTAATTCTTTGATTTTACTGACAAATTTTGAATATTCTCACGGGAATAAAATTCGTCGAGTTCCCGCTTGACAATCGAATATATTGACTATTGTATCACCCTGTATACCGTTGCATACTTTCTACCGCAGACTGTCCCACGGGCTTTAATGGGAGTTTTGTGTAAAGGGGGACCACCTCCTCGCCGAAATAAAGTGACACGTGGGTGGGTGCAAATTATGACTATATATTTTTTCTTCTCCTTCTCTTATATATTTCGAATGAATTTCTTCGCTCGAAGCCTGAACCAACTCCGGTACCAGAATTCCCTGTTTGACAGTGGGCCTCGATTCTCCGAACGTATATATACCCACTACGTATATGGTTCGCCAGGTAGTATACGGTAGAAATGCGGGGGCGGTGAATTTTATCCGTAAACAATTTTCTGCTTTTTTATCTCTTCCCTGAATCAACAACACTCGCATATTACTGCAGGCTCTTCTCAGCGCTCGACTCACACGATTAACGAGTTACGTTTCACTACAAGACGGAGAAATCTCGCTTATTTCCATAAGCGAGAATACGTGTCAAACGTATTATCCGCGTATGACTGGGGTACGTGATTCCAACCGCAAACGTGACGCTGACAAAGCAGTACAACTATAAATTTGCGGTTGAAATCATTCGGTCTACTAGTGTCCCTCATGTTATGGCCAAAGCTGTATCCGTATATAGATAAGAAAATAAGGACGGAGATTCCTCATTCCTCGGTTATACTATACAGCACAAGGCGAAGGACGTTATACGAATACGTGGCAATAAATCTTTGGCTAAAGTCACGCCTCGTGGGGTAGGTAATACCTTAGCGACTGGCTACTCTACCGTCTTGCGACGTGACGCGCCTTCTTCCGCGCCCTTCATGCAAATTCTCATCTGATACGACCGCACTCTACACGGCTCTATTACTTGCCACTTATCTTTACTTGTTCGCCATTTTTTCTCTTAGGTAGGTACTCGCGATGAAGTTTTCAGACTCTCGCGCAACCTACCGCGATAACGTAATTGGCTCACAAAGTAATCTGATTTAAACCCACGCGCCCCAGCGGTCCAGATACGCGGTTTTTTTCCCTCTCATCTCACGAGTGTAAGAAACGTTTGACAATGAACATTGCCATCGAGAAAATTTTTTTATTTTTTCAACCAAAGTGAAAAAGAAGTGCGAACGTGCGAAAATCGTCGAGAGGTCGATTCAATTGCGCGTCCGTTGGGAAATTTGACTCGCAGAGTCAAGGCCGGGGATATTTAATAGCTCGCGTATAGGATCGCGATATAGACGTCAGGATCTAGGCGGAACCCCGGCGTGGCCGTAGACATGTTTCAATAAACACGAGATACGGTCGTTAAGGAATGTAATTTTCTTATATGAACTAAACGACTCGTCTTCGAGTCTCTAGAGGGCTTGTGCATTGTGATATGCAAGTATAACGCGAGATTTTAATAGCGGCTATTTAGTCGCGTACGATATGACCACTTAAAAAACGTTGAAGCGAGTAAAAGGAAATTCTGTGGTAAAATAAGGCTCGAGGTATGGAATTCCATTAAGTATGTAAAGTAGTGTCATATCTGGTGGCCGGTTATAAAAAGCACGGACTCGCCTTAGCGCGTGCGACTACTCCCTTCCCACCTATGTAGCTGCATCAGAAAGACGAGCGACTTGTGGGTGGATACGTCTCAAAAGAACTCAGAGGAACTCTCAGTTTCCCAATACCATACGCATACTGCATTCTCGATAACTCTCATCACTATCAACTCACGTGAGAAACCTTTCGCCACCACCGTTGATGGAAAAGGCATTCCAATCGATCGAAAACTAAAAAAAAATTTGATGGTATCACTAAACGTCCATAATGAATCGATATCGTCAATTAATTGCACAAAAATTGATAAAAATAAGATGGAACGTCAATAAAACAAGAAGGAATCTCTTCTTCGATAATTAGCCATCGAAACATGATAACTGGAATCAATTGACATCCGGAAAAATGATTCATTTCAATTTTCATTCATCACACGTATAGGAGAATAGATATTCCTTCATTTTTCATGAACGAATATCAAGTTTCTGCAAACAATTGCGAAACGGATTCATGACCAAAAAAATCATTGTGCTCAGCTTGACTCTTCCATAATACCGAATCAGTAAATTTGCGGAATTTCTGGCCGCGAATTAGGGGCCGCGTAGTTATTTTGTACAGGATATAATCTGGTCGGATACGAGTCGCTCGGTATAAGCGTACCTACTCGCTCACTCGTGCTCACGCACGCAACTTCAACGCGTGGGAGAGCCACGCGACCAAACGGGTTCCTCTCTACGCAGCGGTGGTACCAACTAAACAGACTGTTGAATATTCAAACGTTCCCCGAGAACGCGGCCTGCATCTCGGCTCCTCCCGCCTCGCCTTGAGCATTCTGTATTATGGCCCTGGTGCGGCGTGGCCGGCCCCAGGAGGACGTCGACGATATGGCAAGGAGAGAAATCAAATGACACGAGAACGGCAGCAGCACTATTCTATTATAGCGTATCGGGTAACAGCCGGAGTGTATTTCGCACCTTCGCGTATTACGATCCAGCTTCAATCACTCCTGATACTTTTTTGTTGGGACGAAAGAGAATTGCAAATAATTGCCAAGCCAGAAAGTGCTTATCGGATCACCGAATGACCCAATTATCCTCTCGGGGTAAATTTGATCCGAAAACTTCATTCGGATCTTCTTACGGTTCGATGTACATCGTTGCATAGATTACTGAGACATTGTTGAAAAATGAATAGAATTACAACCTTTGAATTGCTTAGGAAAAATAATTGGCCCGAAACTAGGCCGACATGCGGTCTGTGCTCCAATATTCCCGGAATGTTAAATCCGATACTACGAGACACGTTCGATAACGCCAGAGCGCAGGAGTAGCATACCGCACTGGTCAGACCGCCGAAATTCATACGGTTGATTACTACTTCGTTTGGCTAACATTTCGGGAATTTCTACTGATATTGGAGCCGCTGGCTCAGTAAATTTGTTTCCCATTGCGGTGTACGGCATTTGTGCAGATATGCGTAATTTGAGAAAGTAACATCATCACGGAACTCTGTTTTGTTAATATTATTATTTTTTAATGCAAGATGAAAAATTGAGTCGTTTAAAGCGTTCATATAGGATATATTATTTCGATATTCATCATTTTAAAAACACGTATAGGTACGTTAATAAAAGTGTCACGTACCGCAAAGCGCGAGCGCGTTAGTCAAAAGATGGCTCGGCAACAACCCGACAAATTGGAGTCTCGGCCTCTGCAGCAGCATCAGCAGCAGCAGCAGCAGCAGCAGGCAACACGTAGGAATAACCGACGCGACACGACGCGATGTAGGCACCCGTGACCGTTTCAACGAATGTCCAATGTGTAAATTAGATAGTAAATTTCGTCACAAAGAATTAGTCACGGCATATAGCCAAAAAAGAAATTTAGTGTGCCTCGCTGCTGCGCAGCGCTTGACGACCTACGAACGGTTGATGGTTGACGGTTGATGGCACAGCAGCAGGGTGTGGGTGGTAGATGAGAAGTACAAACATCGTGAATATAAATCCACGGACGAAAAGCACCCGCCTATAAATGCACGTGTATGTGTATGTGTATGTGTATGTGTACATTCATAAACGCAGAGACTCGACTTCCATTTCCATATAGGTATACGCATATTATACATCCATGAATATGCACGTACCTAGACACATACGAAGAAATATCCTCACGTGGGTATATATTTATATAATGTAGTTGGATGATCAGGGACTAAGTTAGCCATTTGGATAATGTGTAAGTCTGCATGTGTATGTGTGTGTGTACATGAGGGAAATAGAGAGAGAGAGATAGAAGAAGAGAGGCAGAAGACGCACCTACGAATGGACTACCGAAGAATTTAAGGATTTCGAAATTCCTCGTGCACTTTTCATTTTCCATCGAGGCACGTACTATTTGCCTCAAATATTAACCGTCTACTTTCTTCTGCAAACACCAAACCACTCTGCAGTTGGGGGAAAAAAAAATTGGGGGAGCTTGTCGTGAAGCATAGAATCAGGACGTTTCAATATTTCGGAGAAAACGGGACTTCACAGGGTCGCTTTAACACCAAATGAACGGTCCATATAATTGTACTGACTTCAAAAACTGCCCGCCATATTCGTAAAAGGGATTTTTTCTTCACCGGTTAATTACTGGATAATCACCCAATCTTTCTAAAGGAAGATTCTACACTCAGATTTGATATTCCACTGTCATGTCATGGAGCTTGCCATCCTTTTTTCTATACGTCTTTATTGTTTTTTGCTTCACCCATATCTCCGACTTTATGTTTCTTATTTGTATTTTTCATTATTAAACTCTTCACTTTTCTTCCCATATAGTGTTCTTCAGTTTCGGTTGTGAAACGTGGTGATCTTTGAACCTGCAGGTCTTTTGCCCTGAGGTACAGCAATAAAAACGTTTTATTATTGTTGTTGTTATTATCATTACTATTTATTTTCAGTCATTTTTTTATCCAAGAAACAATTAGTAGGGTCTAGGCAGTAGGCCTTAATTTATTGCCCATTCTCGACAGCATATTGTAACTCGTAAATGAAACGATGCGCAATATTTCATCTCGAAAGTTCTATAGACGCAGGTACAATAATTCTGCCATAATTTTGTCAAATCTGTGCTAAAATTATTTTATACCTGGGCCTAAATCACGTATTTCTTTTTTCATTGCACCTTATTTCTTCGCCTTATTTAAAATCGACGAAACTTTTCTAACGAAAATAATGAACAAATAAAAGCTGGAAGTAATTTGCCAGAGTCAATTATTAATCGACAAGTGGCAAGGACTAATTGACTATAATTCTCGCCCACTTATGCGTAAGAATATTTAGAGATTAAGAGAGTACAAGGTTCTGGTCTCGATTGGAAATAAAAAATGTCAACGAATCGAGGATCGCGGGCGCCTCGATTATCGCTTGGCATTAAATTCTGTCACGCGAACTTGGTCAAGCTCAGAAGATTAATCCATGCAAAAACTGAAGTGCGGATCTAAAAAGTCGACCTTTATCGTAAGAGTGGGTATACCAATGTACGCGTACCATGTATGTGTACATATAACAGAACACCTTCAAGATTCTGAGAAATACGAATTAATATTCAATCGAAACGAGATAAACGAATATTGGGAACACGGTTCTTATCGTAAAACGTCTCTGGCCGAGATAAGGCTCACGAATTAATTAAGTCATATTATATTATCGTCCATTTGTTCTCCGACTTGTACTCCCATGGAGACATTTTAAAAACCCTTTTAACATTTTTTTCTTACTTTTTATATCCCTCCACTTTTCATTCCACAACTTTCTCCAGATGAACTGGCGCCTGCCCCAACCTTACAGCGGATAGTACGTCTAACCACCTACTACAGCACCTACTTCTTGTATTTCTTCGAGCATGCATGCGCTCCCATGGACATATCCATGTACGCAGGCCAGATTGGTAAACGCTCACGTGTATGTCCGGCGTTTTTGTTTCGCCATTGGCCAGTCCTTTTTCAACCTTAGCAGTTTGTCGTTTGTTCGCATCATTAGAGGGCTCGCGTGTGCCAATTTGCCACGCCCAGATACGAGAATTCGCACCTTCGACCGAGAGATATGCGAAGCGAACGCTCCGAGGCGCCGAACCGTCGGATCTCAAGGGAATATATTTTTTTTTTTATTCTTCTCTTTTGCTCCTTACTCCTTAACCACTCTACTGGAATTTCTTCGCCTTCTTCTTCGTCCTTTTCTTTTCTCTTTATTCTTCTTCTTCTTCTTATCAACGCCTCGCCGCGGCAAGCTCTTCATACGGCGGGATCGGATATCTGTTGTTACTTAATGGTAGTTATTATAATTACGCAAAATACAAACGAACCTCCAGCCGCGGTTCCCTAACCCTGCAATATCCAGTTACCCTTTCTGGCCTTGGCGAGAATATTGCATTCAGTATGATGAACATTTTAAAATCATTTTATAGGAAAAAAGGCAGATAAAGCTGACCGAAATATGGGATACTATATGCTTGGTCAGGTCGCTGGGACCGCAGTGAAACAACGGCGAAGAACCCTGGCAATTAAACTCGTTCGAGCCTCCAGCGACGTCATTTCGACGTCGGGAATCGCTTGTTGCCGATAAATCGACTCCTAAAAAGACAACCGTGAAAACATGACCTCTGGCTTTCGAAACCAGCCCGCTCTCCAGTGCTACGGTTACATATTTTGCGTCTACTTATGAATTCATATATCTATAGATATACACAGAGATCAAATATTCGCTTTACCTATACAGGGTGGGCGATTTACTATTTACCATCCGTTAATAATTCGGGCACGAATTTACTCTTGAGACACAACATGCGCGCTCTTTTAAAATATACGATAGAACTATGATAACTATGTGTTCAAATAAACCTTCAAGTTAGTTGATCATAGAAATAGGCATGCGAAATGAGAGCAGGAGGTGAGAGAGTAGATATTTGACCAGCAACGGCTGGGAGATGAGGAATCAGGAATTGGGAAAAAAAGAGGATGAGGAAAAATGCCCTCGCCTTGTGACTAATTCTAACCCAACGAAGACGGTCTCGCCCACGTTGAATAAAAGCGAAACAGAGCGCCTCGCTTTTAGGTACCATCTGAAATATAATGGTGAAGGGATCTCATACCTCTGTAATTCCGTTCCTATACTTCCCAACCGGGTACCCAGGAGAATTAAAAGACAGACGGGTGTAGAATGGAAAGCAGAAACTTTTGGGTAGTGGCGTAGCCGGGTATGTAGATACGCATACGCGTGTCAAAAGCTCGTCGAAAACGTAAGAATCGTATAATCGTATGCAAAGTTGAACATAAAAGGTGAAGTGAGGCCGACGCGTGTCAAACTTAAGCTCTTTCATTTTATTAAACTAACGAATGAGAGTTTAAAAGTTTGAATTTAGACCTATAAGAAAAGACCAAACAAAAGCTTGGACGAGGATGCAGAGAGCTACTCTTGCGTTAGAAATGGTTTAGAAAAAGCTCTGGGTATGAAACAGAGAGGAACCTTGTATGCTGGTCGCCTTTGACCCTCCTATAAGAATTACGGCCTACCGGGGACGCTCGCGACACTTCCCAAACATTTAATTATGATTTACGTTCCCTTATTTTCGGGTCACACGAAGACCCGTCGCATGCGCAACACGGATTCAAGCCTTGGGTTTAAATGGATTAGGAAATGGAAGGATAAAAAATGACTCGCACTCTTCCTGGCCATCGGGACACACGCGAGGCCCTAGGCTAACGTTAAAGTGATCAATTTCAACAGATGTCGAAACCACGGACGATCCAGATCAGACATTTTCTAACCTACGGTCTACATGCTGCTCAGTAAAACTCGATAATGTATTTAACAGATCACCAACTCGTGGGCGGATAACGGATTCGGCAATAAATTATATGTTTACTCAGCTCAATTACCTCTCTCAACTTTACGACGGCCCGGATTTACTTCGATGAGAACAGAACTTTCGGAATCGCGAAAAAATCTATAGAGTATCATCAAACACTTGGCAAGGTTCAACCAAGATGACAAATATCGACATAGTGGATCTAATTTTCGAACTCGTAGTTAATTTTAGTCTGATGCAGATCCAGATATGTGCGAAATTTCGGTGGATAACCTAATCATGTTCAGACATATTCATTTTCCAACATGTTCTAAAAATTTTGAAATTCAATGACAGCGGCGAGCTGGAAGAAAGTCACAAGGACTGTGTAGGTACACAAAATTTCAGATCGATGAAAGTAACGGTTAATTATAAAGTCAAGTGAAAAACATCATTTTCCGCGAAAAGGTCGTTTACGATAAAATTAATATTCCCTCGGATAGGCTCTACCCAGAAAATACGAAAGATATTCACAAAAGTTTACGATGAACCGCAAAAAAACCGCAGAAACCCAAAAGGAATCAAGTTTCACGTTATTCCAACATGGGGAATATAACTTATCTATTGATTTCTGACCCAAGCTTTCAGGTGTTTCAACTTTTTATGGAAAAAGAATGAACAAAAATCAAAATATAATGAGCTTGCATTAGAATAAGCTGATTGCACGACATAATATACCGAGGGACCATTCGCTCCTACCATCAGCGTACAGATGATGTAAATTGAAATCGATAAGACTTAAGTCATCGAATGATGGTTTTAAACGATTTCTCTCATCTGTAATTCCATATAAGATATAGTGAAATGATTTTCTGGTGGAATATAACTCCTAGTATAATGTGGATGTGAATTGCAATGAAAATTTATTGCTAGACTGTAATCTACGGACTGAAAGCACACAAATGATCCTACATGTGTATAATACAAACAACTGGATTGTATCAGCGCTTTTAAAGCACTGACATTCAACCCTGGTATCCCATCTTAGACTCGTGTTGGGTAACATGATCGGAGAAGGCGTATAAAAACATTGGTATATAGTGAGCATGAGCATGGATGGCGTACGTATCCAATGTTATCGGTACCGAACATCTGAAACAAACGGCAACATCTGTACCATCTAGGATCGGTAGTAGAGAGAGTATCGAGTGTTGTTCGGCACTGACTGACTGAGAATATAAGAGAAGATCTGGCAATGCCAGAGAGACGGAAGATATGCGCGCGTGCACAGTGCACGTGTTCTGAGACCCGCAAAGCCCCAGGGCTGTCCCGCTCGTAAAATTCAAGCTTGTGTGCAGGGGATATTATATGTGGGTGTCCACGGTCCCACGCGTCTAGGTGGGGCCCGCCCGGTCATTACATATATGGTAGGTACAGTCGTGGAGGGCCTCACGTCATGGGAACGTCACCGTAATCACTCTGACAGCCGAGTGTTAAGAAACGAATTACGGCTAGTGATTAATCAATTAATGATTGTTGATTTAGAAGACGCAACATGCGCGGATCTCCCTTTCGACATACGACACGACTTTTCACCCTCCAGTTTGCTGGAGGGATAAAATTCTCAAAATTTACGAATTTATAGCCATCTGCATTTTTCGTTTTCTCGTTTTATCATAGAAGTTATTCGCGTCCAGAGATGCCCTTCGTGATTATAATTGTTGGGTAAAATTTGTGTCAAACTCAAAGGTACTCCTTTCGAATAAAAATCACTGTTCCGTCATGGCCTTATAGCCACGAATTCATTTTCAGTTCGATAATTCCGACGAAACTACTTCTTCTGGAAACGTTATTTCGCCTCATTTGACATACGGTTCAAGAATTATTTACGCAGAGGCTAACGATTGGAAGAATTTTTTTGGGGTAGCAAAAAGGCCTCCAAATATAGTCTCGGGGATAACGTATATGAAAAATCTGTACAAGTCAGGAATATCAGAGTTCCAAAATGCTAAAACTAATAAGTTTTGCTTGAATCGAAAAAAGCGCGAGAAAACTATCAGGTTTCTGACACGACGATCAGTGCCGTAATCTTTGACCTCTTACACGGGATCGTAACACCAGGACTGGTACGAAAGGTGAATAAATATAAGTACTAGTTGTAATCAACGTATAATCTTGTTCAGTAAAGATTGAAAATGATTTTCCCACTTTTATTTCCTGCGATATTAATTCCATCAAGCGCAGTTTTGTATTTGGGAACAGTAAGAGCTTTCTATTGTAAAAACTTGTCATGAACCAGCGACGATAATTAGAGTGAGAAAAATTGCGATCTGCGTACCTGGGTAGCTGGTACGATGATAAAAGTTTCCCCAACGAGTGTACCGCGTCGTAATCGTATGCAGATTGTAGGGCGGGCAAGAGGGCTTGTCCCCAAACTTCGCGTGCAAGATTATACACTCGAGGCTTCGGGCCGCGCTATCCAAAAAGGTAGAAATCGACGGGTAAGAGAAAGATTAAAAGGAGCTGTCTGTGGGTACGCCGAATATATACAGCGTAGGGATATAACCTGGTAATACTATACATAAGTGAGTGATATTAACAACGCAACACGTGTACCAAACCGTTCGAAGCTCGATCTTAGGCTTCCGCGGTTTAAAACCGCTAAATATTCTTATTACAGATTTGGCACGGGAGCTTTTTGATATGAAATCAAATTTATAACCATGAATGAAAAATCTTCACGTGTTTATACCTCGATATCTGATATTGAAATTTATTTGAGTCCGCATAAAACGGAAGACTGCATCTGACGATGAGCTTTGAATTTCATACCTGAAAGAAGCACGTGATTATGATTATTGTAATTCTATGCATGTAATTATAAATTATGAGCAATTCGCATGAGTTTGTTGTTGCATCTACAATTTACAATAATTATCTCGATGTATGATATCGAAGGTAATTTAAGTCAGGAATTGAGCTTAAAGGAAGATTGGTTCAGGCAACTGGTTTCACGCACGATTATAATTCTATGCATAATATTGTAAATTGTTATACTTATCGTTAGATCTGATTCAGCTCTTATTTCTGTATTAAAATTTTTTACAGTATGTAAATAAGTGCGTTACAATAACAGCAATTGCTCTCCGTAATTCATAATTCATTACAAAGGTGAATTTACGTCATGGACTGGCAGCAATACGGCCTTACGCAATTTGAATTAATAATAATCGCGAGACAGGCTACTACGGAGCATTCCGCATTAGTATTACAGTATCTGAAGTGGCGGTCGGCGATTGCATCAAAGGGAACGACAACTTCTCCAAGAGTGTTGGTAGGAGGTACAAAACTGTGGGATATAAAGCTGGGCGTTGTATGAAGAGGGAATGAAATAGAGGATATACGGCGAAGAGTATAGAATAAGAATAGAAGTTGAATAGAATCGGAATGAAGGGGTATATACGATAGAAGGAGAAGGAAACAGAGACCGAGGGAGAGCTGCACCATAGTCATTTATTATTGATAGTTACATGCCCGCAAGGCCAGCGGGGCATGTTCGAAATTAATTTTATACACGAAGAGAGTTTCAATATATTTGGCTGGTATAGTGCATAAATCAACGATCGAATGCATTAGCTTCACCGGGTCTCCGTATAAGCTGGTCCTTGGTAGTTGAGACTCCGAAGAGTCTTCTCAAAGATTATTGCACATATAGTGTCTAAAACCGCGAGGTTGCTGGACCGATCCTGCACTGAACTGGGATCGGGGGACGCCCACGCCCTCCCAGCGCGAATTAATACTTAAAGATAAAGAAGAAGAGGCCTATAGTGCCTCCGCGCGTCCATGGTCGGAGGATTTCATCTCAGCGCCAACTGACAACCTCCGGAGGCGAAGCGGTGAAAAACAATCGTCCATGTACCTGGACATACATATATACACTTGGTTTACATCTGTTCTTATCCTTTTCTTTTCATTTCTTATCTTTCTGGTGAAAAAGAGAATTCCCGCAGGAGCTGATTTTCGAGACCGTCGAAAATCCTCGAGCAAATATGAAAAAAAAAAATAAAAAATAGGAAAAAAAAATGGTAAAAATTTAAGATAAACTTTACCGCGGCCTTTGTCCGCGAGTTTGCCGCGGGTAATACGCCTCGAGAATTATACTTTACGAAGCTAAAATTCTGAGGCTAGATCGTTGATAAAGGATGGTGAAGTGTATACAGAAGACGACCTTCTTTTGTTTCAAAGTGGCTTGCCGGCTCTCTGCCTTCCAGAGCTGAGAGGGCAGCCAGGCGCAAGTCCCAATTACGGCGTAACTAATGCCTTCTTGCTTCGGGCACTTTTCAAAATTCATCAAAATAAACTTCGCTGACCGTTGAGGAGATAATTCATTCCACGTCGAAATTTTTGACTTTTTATAAATTTCAACGCCGTGAATTGCAGCCGGACCAGACGGTACCGGGTATGGAATCCGGATCGTATACGTACGTACGTATGTGGCCCATATAACTTGATGTACACGTATGCATACCTGGCATTTAACATACACGGTGTCCCGAGTGACGTGTCACGTATAAAAACTCGACAAACGATCGTTATTAAAATCCCATTTCAATAATTTAACGAGTATCACGTCATCAAACTGCTTACAAGGCAGGAGCTTTGATTCACGAAATCTTTGCGTCTCTTAACCCACTTGGAATACATTTGTGGGCAAAATGTTGAGCTGGATATGAGGCGATATGTATGATTGATTGCTTTCTCGTCGGACTATGGACGGATTTGAATATCATCTATATATTTCTTCACGATGAGAAATGCTGAGAATGCAATAGAAATACTATAAAGTTAACACATCGCAATGAAATTCCCCCTCTGACTTATTGAATAGCGTATGATTGCGGGTCATTGTATGTAGATATTATGAAACAGCATTGAATCGATGCTTGGATTGACCTCTTCCGCGAGTTGGGTATCTTTCAGGATGAAAAAATGAGTGCATGTCATTCATGGACAGTGATGACAGGTAATTAGTAAAATCTGTTCGAGGTATGCGGCTTATGTCGAAGCAATTCTCGTAGACACTGACAGGCGAAGAAAAATAGTACCTGGGATGCTAGTTTAAAGTGCCTCACCATGTAGAACCTCGTTGGGTATGCGTGTAACAGTGCAGCGCATTGTGCATAACATGTGTAGATTCGAACCTATGGAGATGATGAGTAAGGTAGTGGAGATGAGGATAGCCACGCGCTCTGAATCCGAGCAGAAAATGTGCCTTTCTCTTTTTTCAAGAGCTGAACGAAGGCAACTCTCGAAAGACAAATGAGGGCGATTTTTCACAAAAGGGTTTGATATTTAAATCGTATCCACGCGCTTAGCTCGAGCAGTTAGCTTTACAAATGCGTTGGCTTCTTCATTAACCGCGGGGGAATTAATGAAATTTATCAAATTAATTGCCAATTAGGGAATTTGGTCTCCGATACCATAGAGACCAGGAATAATCTCACCATAGGAGCCAAGAGGTACAACACTTTAAGCGTCGATATGACGTACGACTTTAGGCTCTGACCTCGCGCCTAAAGACGAGAGCCGTACGATGGCGATTGTTCAGAGATAGATCGAGGGAAAGAGATGAAACGTTTCCTCTGTCTCATAAGCAACGATCAACCATTCTCAAGTTCAAAGATCAGCACTGATATAATTCATAGAAAAGAAAAAAGTAAAGAGAAGATTGCCGCGGATAACAAAATATGAATCGCGGTTTAAGGGGTATAAGGAAAAAAGGGTGAAGGACTTGATTTTATTTTCTCCCATGTCCTTTCAGGCGAGGAGCGAGTCGCGCGCGACTCATAACTGCACCATCTCAACCAACTTTTTCTTGCTAATTATAAAATACTGATACAGGTTGGAATGCATATAAACATCGAAACGCTTCCAAAAACACCGGGGCCAATTATCTGCTCCTGGGCGAGAGAAAACACGCCTCCTCGTAAAGCAGCTGTCACACGGAGCAATACTTTTGTAAAAATACTCTGTAATCTACATGTAAGGGTATTAAGAAAAGAAAAAACAGAAAGAAAAGAAAAAAAAAAAACATTTCGCGGTTGATAAAATTATTAACGAGAAGGTTTGCCGCGCTAAATCAAATCTCCCGCTCTTTTGGTTTGCCGAAAAATTTTGCCTGTCGTATCGGACTCGTATATATACCTATATATACGGTTATAACGTCTAACTTCAACGGAGTGGTGCAGTTTTCGAATGAAGCCATTAAACGTGGGCGTATCTATACACACGGCCTATATATACCTACGTTATGGTACAGAAACGCGGGAGGCTGGGTCCCGCGACTACGACCACGACCGCGACGGTAAGAAAGCTTCGCTTTAATTTTAATTTAAAATCGTTGCCTCGGACGAGTGGGACCACCTACGATTCGTACAGAGGTGCTCTCCGACCGGGAGAGAGAACGTCATGAAGAAAACGACCCTGTATACTGAGATTTCAGTTAGACCTAGCGAAAGATTTGAACATACACGCACGCTTGTTCCTAACTATTTGATTTTCATTCAGAAAAACTGATTGTAACAAACGATTCTAGATCCTCAATTATCTATATGAATTTTTTCGACAAACGAGGACAGAAACTATCGCGAAATTATGAAAATAAGATTGCAGGCTGCGGCACTTGCGAGTGAATGAAATGGCGAGAGGGATACAGATTGAAAAGTATTTGATGATTGGTTTGATGAAATTGGTACCTACCTCAAATAAATCTGTTCTATTAAAGAAGTTAAACGTTGATTGACCTCGACCGCAAGAGCAATCTCGCTCGGACTGTTGAGATTAAATCGGTTAATCAATGCTGAGAATCGGGATGAATTAAAACGAGATAATAGTCCGATGCGCCTACACCTAATCTGTTAACTGCAACGTAGGAAGTTTACTGAACAAAGGCATTAATTAATCGACGAGGTAGCTCAATGGGATGATAAATTCAAAGGCTATCCACCTACGTATCATTCAATAGCCAAATCAGAAGGCATAATAATAATAATGATAATAACGAACTCATTCCGAAAATGGTATGAGAAAATTTCGGGCATTTGGATTTTTTTTTTTTTTTTTTTATATCTCGAGTTTCCCTGCGACGAAGAAACCCTTTTATTTTAATTTCAATCTCTGAGTATGCTTTCTTCGCACCCCACGGAGCTTGAAAACAGCGTTTTTAATCGTGAGATGAACGTCAGGGCGTTGTAGAAGATCCTGGAAAAGTTTGAGATACCCTAAAGCTGAAAAACGGTTTGATTGTACGGAGTAAAAGTCGGGTCCCGTTACTACTGCCCAGGTTATACCAAAGACCTATACATCGGTCCCCAGGTAGCAGCGGACGTGGTTCAAGGCGGATAGCTATTGTTGGGACCTCCCACTGGGCCCGCGACTCCTTGTCATCGCTCACGTCTGTGGCGCGGGCGCGGGCGCAATGAAACAGTCGCAAGACACGATGGAACCACCAAGTCGCGGAGAGCGCGTAATTATTTCGTCGTAAACACGTGCCTAATATTCAACTCGAGTGAATGAGATCCCGTGGTGGATCTACCCGAGCTTTCGTATAGTTAGCCGTATAATAATTCTTTCGTTCGTAATATAACGTCGTCGTCAGCGCTTGGCTCGCCTCCACGAACATCAAGGATGTTCAAATTCTTTCTCTTTAAAAGTTTTACTTGCTCTTTTTTTTTTTATTTTTTTCCTTTCCTCCTTCTTCTACTTCTTCTTCTTCTTCTTCTTCTTCTTCTTCTTTTAAATTAACTGCTGAGACTACGAAATCGTTCATGCTTAAACTCGCGTTTATTTCACTCCAACTGTGGGGACGTACGGTAAATTTTCTCTAACTTTTATTACATGTACCTATATATATGATGAGAGGAAGAGGAGATGTGAAAATCTTTGAACTCTACGCCGTGATCGTAATGGGAATATTTTGTTGCCTGGAAAACTTATTAGAGAATTGCAAGAGAAAGAAATCAAATATTTGAAACATGTATTTGCCCACACGTATCAGAACCGTTTTAGTTATTTCCTGTTCAATATTTAATTTCGTATCTACCTACTGCGGTAGGTAATTGAGCACATAAAGATTTCACTCACCTAGTCGAGACGGCTGCAGAGCGGAACTGGACTCTTTTTTTTTTTATTCCCTCTTCCTTCTGGCACTACATGACACACGTGTACCCATAAACCCATGTAGGTTGTCTGCAGCCTGCACTGACTTCAGTATTATCAACTACGAACTAATTTCACCGGTTAACTGACTGATTGTGAGTATATGACTCGAGGTATGAAACAAGATATTCTGAAATTAGCGAGGATCAAGGATATCTAATATTAAGCACTCGCATCTTGTATTGAAAAATGCACAAAGATAATTGTACCTGTCTACTATCAGACCTCCGGGTGATGGATTCTGCCCAAACTTGTGGAGGTGTTTCCTTGGGCCAAAATATGTAATCCATGATGTCCTTCAACCTACTTTTAGTATGAACCTTTCTTTACTCCATTCACAATTTATCGTATCAGTGAAGCATGAAGATTCAATGATAGGATTTCGTGGAGCGAAGTAAGAACGGATTATTCTAGAGCAATTAGTAAAGTATCAACGCATTGCTCTATGATATGATAAATTATGGTGGAGATAAGAAAAGCCCGTTAGACGGAATCACACATATCATAGGTTCCATATTTTGTTCGAAGTCGATACGAAAATGTATTCATCCTAAGATAGCGATCGAAATCGTGTATTATAATGATTATTATTACAGATTTACGAGATCTCGCAATCGGTAGCTTTCTAGTTAACGATCCGCTCGACTTTATGCGACCGCGTTGTCATCTCGTAAGCTCTGCAGGAGATCCTGAACCAATAATATACGATCAAAGTTTTTTATGCTCATAAAAACTTCAGGAAATGACACGGGTGTCAAACGGGTAAAATTTGTGTGACAAGAACTGCCGTGCGATCTTCTGCGGACTATTAACAAAACTTTTTCTGATCCTTGTGCAGCCTTTTAAATTCTAATTATTGCGCATGTGTGGATAATTTTTTGTTACCAAAGCGGCAAATGAACCCGTACTAATAAAATAGATCCCTGTCCTATTGTAGCCGCGAATATCAACTCGCAATAATATACATCGCCCAGTCTGTCGGTCGTTTCGACGATCCCCTGGGGCCTAGGGGGACGACGAGGTTCGTTGTCGACTCGCACGAGACGGCCGCGGCGGTGTCTGTCGACAGGAGAGAAACAGTCCCACGTAAAGTCCACCCACGGCGCTAATACAACCAAGTCAAGATTTATAACACGGCTTACTTTAATATAAAGACCAATTTATTTAGCGAGTGAAACTTTCTTGCGATTTATATATAGGTATACATAATACACACGCATATGTATATACATGCGATCATCTCTTTCCAACTCGGTTTTAAACTAGAAAACCGAAATGTCATTTATCTTGACAATACAAAGTTTCATATTTTCGGATGAAATAAATCTTAGATGACCAAATAGCATGGGAAACTCTTTCCATCTTAATTATTCTCCAAGAAATTTTTCAATGGTCCAATTCTGCCACGGCATTTCACTCGGCTTCTCAACTTCGTCGGAATAGGTGTTGTAAAATTAATTTTCCGTAAACTGGTCCTCGAAGGATTTTCCCCTTTTAAAGTGCATATAAACACCCTCTGAAACTACCCTAAGATCAGTTCCCATATCGGCTTGAGTACCTATTTAGATTTTCGGTCATCCGAGTGGGTGAAGTGGTAGTCAAACCGAACCTCGTCCAACACGAGGTAACATCCACCCGTAAGTGCTCTGTAAACAGGACTTTGTTCGTAAAATGTTAAAAGTACAAAAACTGTTAACAATACCACTAACTAGACGAGACATCTCGTCTTCAAGTCTTTCCCAACAGCCAGTTGTCTCGTCACGTTCAAGACACGGGGTCACAAGCTTACGCACGCTTTTGTCTCCCCTTTTCTCACAGGGGTAAATTTCCTTTTGTATCTCACTGGCCCATAGCTCAAAGGACAGTGTTTCTAGTCACTATGAAAGTTAAGGCCGATGAATTTTACAACTCTGCATTGCAATGAAGGGAAATTTTTGCTGTGATAAAGAATGGCCCAACATCCTACCTCTGAAAGAACGGTCCATGTATTTCATTCGGCCAATTTTGCCCCAGCAAAACTCAGTTAGGTAAAATGTGGGGCCCTCAGGGTGAACGAATGAGTACCTCGGTTGAATAGCAACAGAAATTTTTGGGTCCTTTTATAATTGGCATAATACATATATATAAGAACTTATGAAGCCCACTGTACACAGGTAGAACGTTGAAGATACAGTGACTGTTGAGGGCGTCGGCACAGGGGGATATAGGGAGGGTATTCGTTGATGATGGCCGGTGAACGCCAACGGACGCCTACGAGCAAGAGACGAGGTGCTGGCGTACCGCTACAGCCAACACGTTCGAGAAAACGCCTTCGGACATTCTTTATTGTTACACTCCCATATGTACACATCCCGAACTACGTACTACAATCAGGCAGCCAGTCAGCCTCCTTTCTCGCTCCGTTTCTCATCCTCTGAAACAGACTTCATGTTTCTCCGTTGCGGCTACCAGCTACTCGCGTGTCCCAATGAAAAGGGGAAGCTGCTGGGATTTCGACGAACCGAAAATATACCGAGCAACAAGACGGACTCGGATCACTAGGGGGGGAATTCAGGGTGGTACTTACAAGAGAACACGCGCTAATAAATTCACCACGCGTATACATACATACGTGATTCATTGGTAGGTACTCACGGTATGTGTGTAGTTTCCAAACTTGGGATAAGATATGCAGGGGTAAAGGAATTTTATTTGATCCAATTTTCCTTTTTGTTTTTTTTTTTTTTTTCTTTCTCCAAACTTGGTTTATTCATCAGATTCGGTTTACTTTTGTTTTATTATACTTTTATCGTGGCGTGTTACAATATCGACAGATAAATCACATCCCTCTAATCAAAGGACTACACTTACAAGGTGTTAGACCAGATTATACATCGAAAATAAGGTTCCGAATTCTTTTAGACCAGTTAAACCAGTCTTGCATGGTGGTGGACGGCGTGTAGGCAACCAAGGTACGAATAGTTCGTGTAGTAAATCATGAATAAATTTTACAAGATTACCAAGTAAAGGAAGACAAGGTGAAAGAAGACGAAGAAAAAAGGAGATCGCGCTGCGTGGAGGGAGCAGCTATAATAGAATGAAAAAGAAGGAGCCGAAGCTCTAGATATAAATGTTAATAAATCAAGTTAGCTAATCAGACCGCTTCATCGGAACCACTTTTCGGTAAAATATGAGACACGATAATGTGCCGGACGGCGGTCATGATCGCGTAGTTCTACACCGTGCTGTATCCTCTTTAAAAATAAGAATCAACCTCTTTTAAAATCGAAATCAACCGTTTGACCGCTCGTTTGTCCTTCTATCATCCACGTCAATGTGTATTGGGACCTTTGCCAGTTGCCACCTCTTGTGTGGTCCTCAATCGGTAGTTAAGACTCATTTGGGCTAATCTAACTCCCGGGCGTGACTCTAACTTAATAAATAACATTAATTAGCAGTAATAAATCAGCCCTGTGGCTCGACGATGGCTTCACACTCTATACCATACATATACGAATACGTACTTGGCCAAGGGGATCCAACTCTGCACCCCCCACGTATCTCTTGTACGATGGCCATACCTCTGGCTACGTATATAAACTATAATATACATATACGTGTGTAGTTCGAGTTACGAACCTCCCCAGCCACTGAATGCCAAAGATTTCAAGCATCTTAAGTGCGTAATTTCGAAGGTATTCGACGCATTTCAATCTGATACGCATCCACAATCCTTAATCTCGCCTACGGCACCCGCACTGCACGCCCGGTCATCTGTCGTATATTGACTGTCTTTGTTATTATCATCGAAAATCCTATAATTATTTAATACTATCATTATTATTTGTTATTTATACTGATTTTATTCTAGATTCATTCGGTCCTCGATTCACCTATCGAGAGATACCCATACCCTACACGGCTTGAGTAAAATATTCAGATTTCAAAAAGAAGAAAGAAAAACTTCGATCTTTTCGTCTTTGTTTTATTTATTTTTTTTTTTTATCTCGCAACACCTCATCGCAGCTATCTCGAGATCAACGCTGATAATAATTTGTAAGCGGAAAATATTCGCGATTTAAAGTCATAGTTGCATGAACTTACGGGCGCGGTATAAGCAGGCTATACCCTGATCTTAACGAACCTGTCCAGTATACTGACCAAGTTATGTACGTCCTAGAGACTTTACAGTGATTTTACTCGCAGTATTGTAAACCGCTTTCGCCACATCTTGAAATAGGTTTTCACGTATGGACTATTAGATTTATAGGCGAGGGAGGCGACCTTTGTACACCTTTGTACGCGGATACAGCAGGAACAAGTCAAAGTTGGTTGATGACGTTGTGAGATTAGAATTTTGTCCATATCCTTAGAGAGGAAATTTGAACGAACTTATTTCTAGTCAGATGCTGACCTCAATCCTGCTGATAATCTCCCTAGGCTTCGTGTAAGACTGATTTATTTTCAACTCATACAATAATCGAGACTGTATAATTAGCATATTCCGCTACCTAATATACGTGTATGTATACAGACAGTGAAGAAGGTTCTTTTTACAATTAAAGTTCAGTATTGAAATAAAAAATGAATAAATAATCCGAGTACGGTATACAGAAGCGTAACATGTCTCTTATAGGTGTATAGCCGGTGTATGGGGAAACCTGTGAGATTAGAAATTAATTCAGGTGTAGAATTTAAGCTGGGGAATAAATGCGTAATTAAAGTCTTAGTCGTGGCAACATGAAAGTAGGATTTTATACTAAGAGACAAATCGTAAGATTTAAAGGTGAATTAAGAAGCCCTTTTGAGCCGCGAATTATTACGGATAAAGTCATTTTAATATTATTTTTTCACCACGTACTGGAACTTGGGAGATAATCTTTTACCGAGAATAATATCAGGCTCGGAGAGTAATCTCGAAAATTTTCGCCGCAGTCCACCTATACTATAACACAACGTATCTATTTTCTGGTATTATTTGACACTCGACCAAACTCGTTATTTACCTCTGGCTATCCGGGGTTAAAACAACATCGTCTATTTCTCGTACCAAAGGTTTTTCCGCTCCACAGTTATTCGACAACGAATGAACCAGGCTCAGTCTAGTAACTTAAGTCGACGACCACCAGAATGTCACAACAACCTTGCGTGCTTCTATTTTCGTTTTTAATTTTTCCTTTTTTCCTCTCTTCATTCCTATTCCATTTTTGTTCTTTTTGTTTCTTTTTTTTTCCTTCTCACCTATTTTTTCTTCCCTTCTCACTGCACAGCAGTTTCAGTAGGTACGACGTTCGCCTACCGTTAATGCCACGCTGCATCCTGTGTTCTGTTAGAACACACACATTCTTACCATTATATAGGTATATCTACATAACTACATCGCACTAAAATAGGTCCACCGAAAAGGGCTCGAGATTCTATTTATGCCCTACGACCGCCAGAAACGTGCAGTGTCACTAAACGTGCTCTTAGCTCGCGGTCACACCCTTCTCTTCGCCGCGTCTCCGGTTCACTTCGTCGTGCCACTTCCTGGTGGTACTTTTCCTCGTTGATTTTACTGCTAGGACTCCAACTGCGACTTATGATCCGTAGAAATTTCGTCAAAATTGGATTTCCGATACTGGTAGAAAAAAAGTAACGAATTAATAAGTATATTGATAATTATAACGAGGAGAATGACTGTTAGAATAAAAATGATAATCAGGATTCTTTTGACACCGCATGACGAGGAAGGTGGGTCCCTTTTTTTTCTAATTCTTTATTTTCTTACCTGTCTTTCTTTCTGAGAGCCACTGTGGATAATTGGGACCGCACCCACAACGGTCAGCTCTACCGTCGTCCGCTGGAGCACAGCATCTCTTATGCTGCACAGACGCGTGTCTGTACGTCTGTGGGTTCGTGGGTCTGATGCCCATTCACACACCCGACCGTGGGCCGGGAGGGCCCAATCTCAATGCATCATCGGTATTGTCAGCCGCTCACCGGCCAGATTTATTAACATAAGCTCTCTGACATCCCTCAGCCTCAACCTGGGCCCTATATTCAATGAAGGGACGAGCGGTCTGGGCCTGCACCTTACATATACGAATTTGTATCACAAATTGCCGAACGGCTCGTAAAAATGAAACCTGAGAATAATAGCGATCCATCAACCGGGGCAAGAAATAAACAAGAGAAATTGAAAATTAGCGACCACCGTCAACACTCGAATGGGTAGATACGGGGGAATAATTATTCTGAAGATCATCAGCCGGTGTAACTTTTAATTGATCGAAACGATGCTTCAGGTATTTTATAATTTAGATAGACGGATGATTGTCGGAGAATTACAACTATGTAAATCGTCGAAATGCTGGGGAGTTGTTCCAACGCTTTCAGCACCGGTCTTGGAATTTCGTACAATTTTCATTCGACACTTAATTACACAAGTATTCGTCTTCGGGCACGAAAAGAGGGTGAAATTTTGTACGGGACGATTTTTCGGGGGAATACCAACCCTCGAGATTGTCAATACCTTTTCAGCCCTTTGAAAACGACCCAAAATTCCTGAGAACTCGATAAGACGACATGTGTTCATGCCGATCATTTCTTCTTATAGGCCGTGTTCCGATATTCACTTGAAGCGCTGAAAATCTAGAGGGAGAGAGACTGAGCTTGGGGAAAATCTAAAAGTGTGATAGAGACACAAGATTACTGACAACGCTTCGAGCTAATATCGGAACGCACCCTTCAATCTACGCGTATCTGAAAGAGCCACTTAAAATTCGTTCCTCGTGTATCTTGTTTCGGTAAAATAAACGAAGATAGATAGTAAGAAACAAAGACCGCTAAAATCTGTCATTTTGAAATATTTCTACACAATAGTTAGCGATTTCTGAAATCGTCTAATTTCTTTTCTAAAAATTTAGCACCATTGTCACCGCGGTCAATCCGACGTTAAAAATGGACGCTTTAGCGTTGTGCACGTGCACGGAACTCTCAGAACGTATGACGCATCAGGAACCAGTCGAGTGGGACGTACACGACATGATCAAACACTTACATAGGTCAGTGTCGGCCATCTATATGCAATATGCAGTCTATTATAACACCCTGAACTGTTTTTACACCATCACACTGAAATTATTCATATATTTACAATGCACAATACGGCTATAACACACGTATGCATAACATTCTGTACATGCAGAACATGGCATGCGGATGAACCTCGAAGACACTGGGAAATGATGCTGCACTGTGAGATAGCAATGTTTCCTAGGCCACTGCCTAATTTGCCTTTGCCTACCAAAGAGGTACTGTAATTTGTCCACTCTTTTAATAAGCTCTGGTCACGTTTGTTTACCTAAAGATAATTCACCCAAATGACGATGTAGTAACGTTATCCCCGTACCTAATTACATGCTCGAAGTTTTCATGTATAAGTGGAATACATTTTTTTGAATGATCATTGTCATTTTTTCCAGTCTAATTAAAACCAACTCGACCAATTAATCCGTATTCCGGTTGACCCCACAGGCCCGTTTCTACTGGCACTTGTATGGAGCCTTGGCGAGACATCAACCATTTTATCAGAGAGAGTTGAACACGACAATTCTTGCTGCTCTGAACAGGTTCGTAAGAATGATAGGATACGATATTCAGCCCGGATCCTTTTGACGAAAGAACATATTTCGCAGGATGATTCACAGGAAGAAATTGTCCAAGGATGTAATCCTCTCGTCATACTTATTTCGAATCAATACGTTCGATTACCTCAGTCGTAAAAGCCTGATGGATGGACTCGAGAAATATATTCGGTAACAGAATAGTATCGTAGAAAAGTATTTGAACAAACAGATTTACCCAATTGCAACATTTTCGAAGCCTCAAATACTCCGAAACAAATCTTTCCGTTCTTCAGGATTTCAAAAAGCTTAATTTATACACTGACAGAATTCTTCAGCCAACAGACTGCCATCGCATCTTTCTGCATCGAGGGGCTCCAACTAACGCGAAAAGAAGGACTTCGTCTATTGATCGCTCTCTTCAATTCGCGTAAAACCGTGACAGATTTGTACTGCTGGAGAGCCTTCAGGCGGACGGAAGGCCCGTTGCTTACGGACACGGATCACCTGGCTGGATCTGGCCTGTACAAGGACAGGGTGTCTCGAAAACAGGACTGGTTCAGAGCCATTGGCTGCCTGGAATCCCTGACTACACTATCGATTAATTATGCATACCTGGCAACACCTGATGGAGATCTACTGGTTGCCTTGTCCAAGTTATTGTCATACAGTTAAGAAAATATGCTTGATTATAGACGCTAAATCTCTTCGTCCTTTGAATCGAGTTCTTAAATTTTTCTTCACCAAAATTTGTGGTAAAAAAAAAAAAAAAAAAAAAAAAAAAAACAGGAAAATTGGTCTGCATTGGCACTGGCTCCAACTACTTTGTCTGACCGAGGAAATCCCGGTGATTAGTAATCCCAACGATGGAGTAGGTGGCTATGCAATACCTGATCTTGCTTGGATGGAGGCAAAACTTTGGGCACCGCGTCTAAAGGTTCAATTCGTTTTCAGTACGTTATTTTAAATCCCGTCATCTATATACCTATACGAATACAAATCTCGTGGATTATCCTAGTTAGTTTGACTAATAAGCGATTTTATTTCAGTTGGAATACCAGAGTACGACAAGCACAAATTGTTCCTAACAGAACATACTCTCGTACATTCGTTCATGCTTTCTACAGCCATCGATCTGCAATTTCGTCAACCATGGAACCTTGGTTGTACCATGAAAATGCTCTGGTCATGGTACCCGAATACGTTGGGTAATTCATCGACATACAGATCGTTAGTTAAATGAACCTTGTAGTTTTTTTTTGTTTTTGTTTTTTTTTTTTTGCGTAAAACATGCAGGGATCAATCAGATCTGTATTCATTGAAACCTCGATAAAATACTTAGCGAAAGTCGAAAAGGTCTGCAAAATTAAAATCATGATGCGTTAAGCTGACGGTCCTGAACCGTTAAGCTACTCAACGAACGTCAAAGGTTGTGCTGCTGCCATCTAGTCGACAACTTCTCGAGCTACATGATTGTTCGGAAGATCACTGAATCCAAAAAACTTTTAGATTGAAAAATTTTCAATTTTGATTGAGCAAAAATGAACGCAGCTCTTCTCTAGATTTTGGAACAGTTCCTGTTAAGTAATCCCTTTTTTTCGGCCAGTTTACTTGTACCTGCAGCTATGGCACCACCGTGAACTTTTGGACTTTGATTTGAAAAAGCTATTTCCCCTTCTACCAAAACTAAAAGTCTTTGAATTTGTTGGTGAAATCGACAGACTGGAAACTGTTAGCACGATGTGCTGTCAAATCCGTGATAAGAAATGTGGTAAGATTTACTCACACTCATAGGATTCGAGGAGCTTTCTGCTGACGCTGAAATTTCGCTTTACATTCTAACGTTTCAGAAGTTAATTACCTCAGCTTTCAAATCCAGGATTCAATAAATGGGAGGAATAATCGTGAAGAATTGAAGAGAGATATTGACTCCTTGGTGAACTGCTTTAGAGATTCATTTGAAGAAATGAATGTCAAGCTCGAAGTCAGCTTGTACCCGTGCTGATCGAGAGAATCTACCTATACTTTTCTTAAAGCTCAAGCTGTGCTTTTCAGGCTTCTGCTTTTACTTATTGACTTGTATTAAATGCGTGCCTTTAATAAAGAATTGTTGAAATCTAATACGCGTAAAGTAGGCAGATAATTATTATTATTACGTATTCACACAACCGTTAAAATGGGTTTGAGTCAAAGAGCCATCAAACATTCGTACGCTGATGAAAAAAAATCTGTTTTCTCTTAATTAAAGAAATGAAAGTCCACTTCAATTAGCTTTTAATTTTTAAAGCTAAAATCAAGGGCGAAGTCCCTGCTGGGTTCTCGCACCACTCAAAGGCTTTTTTAATTTCGTTCCTCGGTTTGTTAAAAAAGTTTTTATCAAACTTCTGATAAACTTTTCTCTAATTAGCATCTGTTCTCGGTAGACAAAATTTTCAATTGGGTTGGGGGTTGATAATACTTATACCAAGAACAGCACCAGTTAACACACCTTATAATCGCACGATAATTACCCAACTTTCTCTAAAAGTAAAACATAATCATGTGTGAAATGATGAACCTAAGTATTTCAATCACAGATCAAATCCAATAAATGTGAAAATGAAAAGCTTTGATGCTTCTGTGAATAAATCTGAATCATGATATGTCCATAACTTTCGGATTTTTCTACGTCCTCGTTAAGTACCTTAAAATTTTTATTGATGGACATACAGCAAGGACGAGGTAAGCTTTGTTTCGGCTGTCTGTTTAGGTGGGTATATTTCGAGCATACGACTACGTCTGGTTAACTGTTCGAATCGCGAAGTGTAATTACGCTGATAAATCCAAGCGTTTATATTTAGGTCGTATTATCCACTTGAGAAATACTTCGCAATGGTCAGGACCTCCCTACCCCAGCACTTATCCCTATTGTCTATTTAAGCAGAAAATTGTCGTGATGATACAATACGTACCGGTATCGTAGTTATTATAATAGCTCTCTATCTCTTCCACGCATTGCAGCAAACGGAGACAGTATATCAAGACACCAGAGCGAACGGTCGCAGGTCTTATCTCTCTACGGTTTAACCATAGCCAAAAATCATACTGACGCGTCTGGATTTTTGTGAAAATTTCGAGAGCCATTTTGAGCCTCTTTTGAGGTGAATTCAAATCCTCTCGAGTCACCTGTGAATATCTTGGTTGCGAAAGTCTCCATTACTCTATAGAACAGTTATTTCTAACTGATTGAGAAAAAAATATAACTTGAGTTTGACCGGGAAAAGATAATTGCAATGGTATCGATAATAAAGTTCTAGAACCGTTAAGAATTTTAATAACGCAGTGAGGGAGAGACACTCTTTTATTTATACGACCGAGCCCTTTGTGAAAGAAACTTTGTTCAAGGGAGTAAAACCAGCTCTTCAAAATGGCATCCGAGGGGTTGGCCAACGAGCTATTGTCAGATTTAATGCCCGTGATGCCAACGGTTCAGGAAGTGAGTCGATCGATGCAAAATTTCGGACTTCCGGACTACGCGATATTCATTTTAATGCTGGTGGCCTGCGGTGCCGTTGGGGTTTACTTCGGTTTCGTTAATAAGTCATCAGGCGAAGACGAGTATCTCGTAGGTGGAAGAAACATGAAAACATTTCCGGTCAGTCTTAGCCTTATAGCTAGTTTTATTTCCGGTATTTCACTCCTTGGTACTCCCACGGAGGTTTATGTCCATGGAGTTACCTACCTATTCGTCGGTGGCGGCGTCATCCTCATGGGCATCGTGATGACTACCGTTTACCTGCCAGTTTTTCACGACCTTAAGCTGACCAGCACCTACGAATACCTTGAAAGACGTTTTGATAAGAAGACCAGATTGTTTGGATCGATTTTATTCTCAATTGGAATCGTAAGTCGAATCACAGTTCATTAGTATATCATTATCACGTATTAATAATGAAATCTAAAATATGACTTGGAGATTTTGCCAACTCCATTCGAAAAACAGTACAATCAAAAATACCACTTGTAATATTGTAACCGCCATTGCAGGAAACTCGTTTAAATTAGTCTCGACTCGCCTTACTAATTATAATAATTTATAAGTAGACGGAATAATCGTCGAGTATAAATGGTATCACGACCGACAGCCCACTCGCGAATTCTTTAAATTTAGTCAAGGAGATAATCTATGCATATGATATCGTGTCGTGCAGGCCAGACACGGACGAATTATTGCTGTCAACACATCCTATCCGGTTTCAGAAAAAACCAAGACTTATGGAATACTGGACTACAAATCTACCACGTCATCAGCTTTTTAAAGATTAACATATTTCACCGTAGCTGGTAAACATGACAATTACTGACATGAGTTTCAAACTACATCCTGAACACGGTTCATTTTCGTTGTATATTCCTTACTGCAGGTATAGATATAAACGTGTTCAGGATTGACAGAGCGGAATAGGAACCGGAAATATCTATTTTTTCTATCCACATTACTTCTATCGGACAGGATGATGTATTTCATCTTTTCTTTTTCACATGTAGATAACCTGGCTTCCCATAGTCATCTACGTACCAGCTCTGGCTTTCAATCAAGGTGAAAATCTGTCTAGTCCCTAAAAAAGATACTCGAAAAAATTTCAAAGAACAAATCGCAATAATTTCTGATGTTCGTTTTTCAGTTACCGGAATAAACGTTCATGTAATTACGCCGTTTGTATGCATCGTATGTATCTTCTACACATGTGTGGTAAGTATAAGCCATGTTTCAAGTATTTCACCCCCAGTTTTGAGATTTCTTTGGATTCCAATTTAAACAATTTCACCTCACCTTACGGAAAGAACATTAATGACCTTGGAATCATGTCCAAATCTTACAATTACCACCCATTCTCTCGTGTTGCGTAGGGTGGTTTGAGAGCTGTTGTTTGGACGGACGTAATTCAGACTATCGTAATGTTTGGCGCCATATTATTGGTCATAATCAAGGGGACCCTGGATCTGGGTGGTACTGCAGTTGTCATTCACCGAAACTTAGAGTCCGGAAGACTCGAATTACCGGAGTAAGTACGAGGGATAATACACGTGACTATTATGTCCATTAAAACACGCAAGGTCAAACAATTTCTTCAATGCTTGGTAGATTAATACCCAGAAATACCTGAATTGGTATCTATTATCTACTTTGTTCGTCCGATGGTTTCTCACTGAACACATATTCAGTTGGTGAATCAGCAGGCTGTCTTTCGATGTGAAAGTTGCAATAACGAACGTTGAAAGGAATGGAAATTGAGTATATCATAAATTTTTTCAAAATAAACTATTTTCACTAAATTTTTTTCATATTTGAGCCAGCCCCAGCCATTTACTGCGCCTTTTGTCAATCAACCGAAAACCCCTTGACCTGTGCAACTCGCGTGTAAGATCAAACCAGAAGCATGAACGAATATAGCTTAAGTACAGTGACCTCCAAATACTTTGCTAGGTCAGTGATCCAAATTATCGTCCATTAACGCAGTAATTCAATGATTTCAATTAGGGACCCTACGCCAGATATGTATACGTATAGCTTCGTAACATCACCTTGCGGATATACAAGAGTGGTCCTTATTTAAGGGCGATCCCTAGTCGCCCACCTCCTTTTGTTCGAAAAAAACACATTTCGATTATTATCCGAGCCCAGGCGTCAAAAACGCAAAAAAGGCCAACGCTGCGCGAATTCAAATTCAATGCCGAACACATACGTCCAAAAACATGTTCCTTTCGTGCGTAAATAGAGTCTGAAAACCAATTTTACATTATTCGAATTCAAGTAATTTTCAACAAAATTATTGAGGCTTAAGGTATGCACGAACTTTTTTCATCGTGCCCCTCAAATCGTCTCCAAATAATATTTGAAAAAATCTTCTCCAAATTTCAGCCTTCTATTTCTTATTATCTATATTATTTATAATATTTAGGGGTGTACAGTTATTGCGATACTTTCAGTAGATATTTAACCGCGGGCCTACTTATTCGCAAAAAAAAGTCTATAATCGTGTGAAATTAGTTGGCATCGATGCTACTATTCAGGAAAACATTTAGCATCAGGTTTAGGGTTGAAATAGAAAGTTTAAATTTTGCAGGAATTCTTTTCTTCAATCATTCTGAAAACAAATCGTGAACAGCTAAAAAATGACTATCCTAATATTTGATCCTAATGAAATTCTTAATCGATTTGAGAATTCATTAATAAGCAGTCAATAACCGTCCAGCAATTTGATTATAGCACGGACTGGAACCCTTTGACACGTCATACAATTTGGGCTTTAGTTTTTGGCGGATTTGGTCATTGGCTCCAGACATCAGCTGTCAATCAGAATATGATCCAGCGTTATCTTTCGCTCCCAACTCTTAACTCGGCAAGGCGGTAGGTGCTCGTTCAGTTTATTTAGCTTTCGTTTGAAGACGTTTTAATTAAGAAAAGTGATTTACAGAATTAAATTAAAATTAATTCCCTCAGGGCTGTCTGGATCTTCATCGTAGGTGCCCTGAGCCTTGTAGGCGCCTGTGGCTATGCCGGAATGCTAATCTACGCTACGTACCAAGAATGCGATCCTCTCACAACAAAGGCAGGCCTAAATTAAGTGCTTAGAATTAAATAAGAACGACTTTGAACCGATAAATTTTTAGAGTAAAACAATTCCGGCGGTCCTTTGATCTTAGGAGATTATTCCAAGCCATGATACCCCGTAGATAAGTCTATATAACTGTAGATTTAATCCGTATAGCTTGCTCGTGCTAAGGACCAGCTACTCCCGTTATTAGTGATGGATATTCTCGGAGATTATCCCGGATTACCCGGCTTATTTGTTGCCGGAGTGTTCAGTGCAGCTCTCAGGTTAGTTGCTGACAAATCTTATTGGAGATATTGTAAATCATGTAGTTATATTTACAATTTGTCGATTACCAAGGACCTTTTTCATCTCACAATTATAAATTTCAGTTCACTATCAACGGGTCTCAATTCCATGGCAGCCGTGGTGATAGAGGATTTCGTAAAACCCTTCAGGAAGACTGGTTTCAGTCCAAAAGTTGCAGATATTCTGATGAAAGTCACCGTCGTTACTCTAGGAACTTTATGTGCCGGACTAGTATTCGTCGTTGAGAGAATGGGCAGCCACGTTCTCCAAGTAATCAATGAAAATAAATATATTTAAAAAAAAATCCAGAAAGGATTGATCTAATTGAAATTCTTCTTTAAAGCTGTCGATGAGCCTCGGTTCTATTACCAATGGACCATCCTTGGGAATCTTCACCATGGGTATCTTGTTCCCTTGGATAAATTCTAAGGTATAGACAATCATCGTATTCTTTTTCGGATGGGATACCGTGAAATAAATTATTTATGTAATTTGAATAACTTGATGTATCTAATTATTTACTACTCTAGGGTGCTTTGATTGGCGGTGCCTCTAGTCTGGGACTAATGGCTTGGCTTAGCATCACGGCCCAAGCTGCTATTTCATCTGGTCATTTGAGGTATGAATTCTGGAGCGATATGTAACGTTTGATGAAATGCTACGTCCCATTTGCCCCTAATCTTTTTACTTTTTTCTTTTCAACTCATTTCAGATTCGAAGAGAAGCCTGTTAGCACCGAGGGCTGTACCTATAC